>CM034146.1:1008729788-1010157349 GCA_019776745.2 Taxus chinensis
CCTCTATATTCACCGGCCTTTGTGCCCGCATACAACTTCATTTGCTCTACCACCCCTACCTTAACTCCTCAGCTATGCTCTCTGTACAATAGTTACTGGTAAGGGCCTCCCAACAGATGTCCACAACCATCACCCATCTCCCATACCTGCCTGTAATACACAATATCACCCGTCATAGCTTGGGATCTGGCCTCTTGTTCTGTCTGGACCCATCGTCTGAATCCTAACCTCTGTACTCTGGTCTCTCCTGCCTGGAGGGATTGGCCTATTGGTCACACACAAACAATGTGCTCATAGGCCCAACAGTGTAATAAGTATGAACAATCCAGCGTCATCCTGTGATTTCACCTACAAGCCCATAAACCCCTGTATAGCTCCGCCAAATATGCAGGTGCCCATGCAAACGTAACGTTCCTTTCTACCATCTCCCAGATAACACACATCAATGGCTTTGGAAATCTTCCTCCTTCTGCCCTCGGTAATGCATAATACCCTACCCCGCTATCATTAATATCACTGCTTAACCTTGTCTCCTCAGGGTGTGCTGCATACATTACCCCATACGTAAAGGATAAACCTCACTATGTCAAATCTCGTGCGTATGGACCAATACTGTTGTTATCGCTCCCCGTGCCGCGCTAGGTAGTGCCTGATATACTAGTTTTCCTGTAATGGGGAGTCTCAAAATACGAAACACATCTTCCAATGTTACTGTCATCTCCCCTGTTGGCAGATAAAAGGTATTTGTCTTGGGATTCCATCTCTCAATCAATGCCTACAACATGGCATGGTTCCGTGCAATTCGTGAATAATAGCGGATTCCACTTAACCCCAAACGATTTATCAATGTCCATTCAGCTGGTGTTACATCCGCTCGGATTCGTGACAACAGCGCTGGCACACTATCATTCATCCTCAACCCTGCCTCTGCCTACATACACCAAAACAACAAACAACCATTCAATCCGTCAGGGTTTTTCAAACATTCTGGAAATTCCTCCAGTAACCGGTATCAGTTATACATAACCGGTATCGGTTCAGTAACCGATACCAGTTACCTCTAACCACTACCGGTCACTGTCAATTACATACATCTTGCCTAAAACAACCACCTACGACCATAAATTGCTCGTTTATTCCTCTCTCTATACACAGACATACCCGAAACCCTTGATTACCTACCACGTAACACTTACCTCACCTATAACCCTTGCTATCATGTTTTCTTCTTCATATCTACCCACTTAATCTCTTATTCATAACACATGCAAAAATCAAATCACAATCAAAATGTTTACCTCTTGGGTTGCAGCGGCTTGAGGTGGCCCTTGTCTTCCCTCTTGTCCCTGCCTGCTGGATGCTTCTCCTTGTTCTGCCATGATCACCACCCTTTTCAAATTCACCTTTCTACTTTCTGAATCTCAGATCGCATTCACCTTCCCAGTCTCTTTTCTTATCACCCAAATCTCTCATGTAATTTCCTGTCTCTTTTCTCCTTATCACTCAATCTCTCATGCAAATACCTGTCTCAGTCGTCAAAAAGTGTCGCGTTCGCGTATTTAACCTCTTGCATGGCTCTAAAATTAAAAACTTAAGTTGCCACCCTAGCTTTTCTATTTTTAGAAAAGCTCATACCTAAATAACCGGTATCGGTTACTTAACCGATATCGGTCTATTAGCTACCGATATCAGTTCCCTAACCGATATCGGTTACAACACCCTATCTTTTCTCAACAGCGTTCTTTTCTTTCATTTCTCACCTAAATTTTGTCGCGCCCGCCTCTTTTCCTGCATAAACAACACAATTTACCACATTTGTTCATCCACCACATATAGCATTACACTTTCATTAACATCATTTATTTTATACAAATACACAAACCATCAACTACGGATATCAAGCAACTATCAATCTATACATCATTTGGATCCAACTCATCAGTTACATATATCACAATGTCACAAAACCAACAATTCATCACATAACCTGTCATTCATATATACGTGCAAAAAAAAAAACATCAGCATCATCCATCTATCAACATATCAATTAAACTCATCACACATTCTATATATTACCAACCATTAACCAAATATTTAAACACATTTTGAATACTGCATGTGGATCAAAACATCGTCTCTATATATATATAGACAAGTTTTCAAAAATACAATGTGCCCTACATTGGGGCCTCTATGATCTCATCATACAACAAAGCCGGCACGCAGGCCGCAATAACTGTCAAAAAATCTCGACTCGGCTCGCAGGCCGGTCCCTCGTATCAAAAAAAGCTATATACTCGGCTCGCAGACCGGTATCCACTATACAACCCCTACTCGGCTCACAGGCCGATATATAATAAATGAATGAATGAATACATGAATAATACATAGGCACGCAGGCCTCTATCAATACACCCGGTTCGCAGACCGGTGCCCATCTATCAATACACCATGTCTGGGATCTCTCAGCTCTCCCCACCACCCTCGGCACCTCTCCCCGCTGGTCCCTGTGGTGCCTCTCGCCTCCTGCCCGTCACAGACATGCCAGCTGTGGCTGCACCTCCCTGAGATCTCTGGCTGTGAGAGGTCTCTGCCCTATGCGCTGCATAAGGCTGATACTCAACTCCGGTACCATCAAGAATATCCTGATAATATCGGGCCTCTGCTCTAACCTCCATATAGTGCTCTCGAGCCACTGACGAAGCTGGGGCTGGTCTCCTAGCACCTACAACCAATGCCCCCTGAGCCTGTGTTGGTGCTGCTGGTGGTGCCTGTGGCCGCGGTGGTGCTGGTACCTGTGCTGCTGTCTGTACCTATACCTGCACCTGTGGCTGTGGTGCTGGTGGTGGTGCTGCCTATGCCTGTGCCTGAGCCTAGGCTAGCTGCCCCTGTAAGACACCTATCTGTGCCTGTGCTGCAGCTAGCTGCCCCTGTAAAAGCTTCACCTGACCCCTGAGCTGATCTCTCTCTCCTATCACTGCAGCCAAGTCTAGCTATGCAAGCGGTACTATCCTGGCTGCTCTCTGCCCAGCCCACCACACCCTGTATGCTTCCGTCCACCCAGCATCATCTACACCCTCACCTGCTGGCCTCTCTACTACCCAATCTGGATCCAAAGGCTGTGGTGCAGGCAATGGGGCCTCTACATCATCTCTCCTGTACTGAGGAAAGGGAGGTGGCTCGTCCTGTCGCAGCCCCATCTGCCTGCGTACCCTCTCCAGGGGTATCCGCTCGTACTCTCCTGGCCTCCGTCCTGCTATCCAGAATGTGTACTGGATTAGGCACAACTTTAAGCGGGCTCCTCTGCCAGGATGGTGACCTCTGTAGGGTCTCCATACAATGTCTACTGCTGTAAGGCCCTCTAGCAAATGTCTATAGTATGCCACATCCTGACCTGCCATAACTGCTCGTGGCTGGCCCACGACCCCCAACCACCTCTGAAAGCCATATCGGTATATGACCTATGGCCCTGGCTGCTGGGGTAACCCTACTGGCCTGATGCATACGATGTGCTCGTATGCCCAACAATGCAACAAAAATGTAGAACAAATACCGAATCACCTCCTCCGGCGATAGCCCCATAGCTCCCTGTATAATTGCACCAGATATACTGGTGCCCAGGTGTAACAGGTGTGCTCCTCCACCATCTCAAGCAGCACCCCCATCAATGCTCATGGGAAGCAGCCTCCCTCTGAGTCCGGGAGGGCGAAGCAGGTGATCCCAACCATCATCAACACAGCCAGTCGTCTCTCGTGTCGATGCGCACGGTACATGTCACCATACCCGATACTCGCGCTATGGTAGGTCAGTAGCGCGGCTGCATCCCCAAAAACCTGCAGTATGCTATCCATGGCAGTCTTTGAATCTACCTGGAAGACTACCTCTCCCTCGATAGGTAACCGAAGGATGTGATACACATCCTCCAATGTGACGGTCATCTCCCCAGTCGGGAGATGGAACACATTGGTCGCCGGATCCCATCTCTCGATGAGGGCGACCATCAGGCTGTGATCTCTCTCTATCGCTCTGTACCTCTGGACTCCACCGAGTCCCACCTCGCGCAATGATGCCCAATGAGCCGTAGATACATGTGGCCTCATCCGTACCAATAGCGGGGGCATCCTATCCTGCATCGTCAACCTGCTGACGTGCCTGCAAAACCAGCCCACATCCTTAGACCTACTCTTTATTACAACATCTACTTTATCATCAAAACACCCGTTTTTATCCCCCCGACTCTCGACCACTACCACCCCCTCTAGTAACCTACCACCCTAAAAACCAAAAACCATCCCACCCAAAACCCAACAAAAATAAAACCCAACCCTACAACCAAACCCTTCTCCCACCTCCACCTCAAACCCAAACCCAAAAACCCAAAACCCAACCTCCAACCCACACCCACCCACAACCCTACACCAAACCCTTCTCAAACCCAAAACCCAATCCTACACCAAACCCTTCTCCCACCTCCACCTCAAACCCAACTAAAAAACCCAACAACCCAATCCTACACCAAACCCTTCTCCCAACCTCCACCTCAAACCCAACCCAAAAACCCAAAACCCAACCAAAAACCCAAAACCCACCAAGCCAACCGATGCCGGCTGATACATGACCGACGCCGGTCACCAACAACAGTCCCTTTCCCTACAATTTTGTGACCGATGCCGGTCGCTTAGTGACCGACATCGGTCACTATCCTCTCCTGGAGCCGAACCCCCGCGCGGCCCCAAAACCCATTTTTTACCTATTTCTACCCATCTACCCTACCCCAATACCCTAAAAACTTACCCACCTACCCACCTTAGCCTATCTAGCCTATCTACCCTCTCCCTTTTTCAAATCATTTCCATTTTCTCATTATTTCCTAAAAAAAGGTTAATTCCTACCCAAACCCCAATTTAGGCATAATACAACCAAATCACCAAATTAAGAGTTTTAAATTCTACCCGAACGACGACACGTCGTCGTGGTGGGATGGGTGGTGGCGGTCCAGCTGGTCCAGCCCCTCCAGCTCCTCCTGCCTGTGCCATGGCTCCAATCCTGATTTTGCTGGGTCCCCCGGCCAATCAACTGCTGCCTCCCTCCTTAATCGGGCCCACTATCAACTCTCTCCGCCAATACAATAGCTCCACCTCACTCAATCAAGCCTCTAATCCCAACTCTCCACGTCAGACAAGTCGATTTGGTTTGCAAATAACAAAAGTGACAATGACAAGCCGTATTTTTCTTTTTATAGGTTTTTCACCTTTCACCGATATCGGTTTCATTTTGCCCTAAGGAACCGGTATCGGTCCCTTAACCGATATCGGTCATGCAGAATCGACATCATTTCTCTACCCAACTTTCACCCCATTCTTTGCCCTTATTTACTCCTTGCCTCTTTTTCACCAATATCGCCTCTATCCACCTTTGCTGCAAACCATTTGTTCACTTGTCCAGCCTGACCTAAGGCCTCAACCTACCTATTCAGCCCGACCTAAGGCCTCAACCTACCTATTCGGCCCAACCTACGGCCTCAACTTACCTATTTTGGCCCGACCTAAGGCCTCAACCTACCTATTCAGCCCGACCTACGGCCTCAACCTACCCATTCGGCCCGACCCAAGGCCTCAACCTACCTATCCGGCCCGACCCAAGGCCTCAACCTACCCATTAGGCCTAACCCAAGGCCTCAACCTACCTATCCGGCCTGACCCAAGGCCTCAACCTACCCATCCAGCCCCACCCAAGGCCTCGCCCTAACAATTTGACCTGACCCAAGGCCTCACTCTACCCTTATGACCTGACCCAGGGCCACCGCCCAACCACTTGGCCTGACCCAAGGCCGTATCACTTCAATACCATACCCACAATCAACGTTTTATTTTATCCATCCATCATGTACCTTTTGTTCAATCGAGCTCACCTGTTCGTGTTTTAGCATGATTAGGGTCCTTGACTTGATCTGTCGACCAACTTTGCCTAGACCTAGACCGTGACATTTATCTCAACCAAACCAACCATTTGGTACTACCGAACATGCCTAAACGTTCCTGTACCTCACCTGTTATATACCCTGGAGCTACTTCCTATGCCTTGGATACCAGGATTATATCACCCTTGTTTGGATAAACTATCGACCTTTGCCTACACATTGCTAGTTTGCTTGTCAAATCATGTACCCTCGTCGTACTATTGCATTTCAACATGCGTCTGCTTCCTTGGACCTACCCCACCACCTTACCATCCTCTCTACAACATGTACCCTTTATCAACCCTATCCCTGATTTCCCGTTCACTCAATCGGCGATAGATTTGAGGGGGATTACCTATATCTTTAACATGAGAAACCACTTCATATTATTGTCCGCGCAGCTTTACAGAACAAGCTACACGACAATAAGGGGCTAATGTAGACACCAAATTTGTGTCTTACGACCCCTTGTGACCCGCATCTCATCTCACAATCTAACCTTATCACCTAAACCTTACACAATGATTTATTAATTACCTTATAATTGATAAATCCACATCACCTTACCCGCCACCTCACTTTGCCACCTCATCATGACCTAGCCCTAACCCTAAACTAACCTAATTAAAACCCATGACTTGGTCTAGACTCACATCCATAACTAATGCCTCCTTACTCGCACCCAAAGCCGACCTTCTAGCCACTTGACCAAGCCCGCAACTGATCTCTCGGGAGAAAAGCAGGGAAGGTGGGCTATTTTACTAAAAATAGCCTACTTTTTTCCTTACCGATGCCGGTTCCTACTCGACCGCCGTCGGTTACGTAACTGCCATCGGTTCCCTGTAAATGGGCTCCCCAAACCAAAACAACGGATCGAAATTTCATTTTTGGGAGATCAGTCGAAGGATTTCTGGATCAACAGAGAGCATTGCGAGCGAGGAACAGAGTCCAGATCTTCACTTAACCAAGCAGAGACAAGTGAAGAAACCAGAAGTGCTTGCAGTAGAGGATATCAACTTACATCTTCGCCAAAACCAGTAAGTCATATCTTGCATGTCCTCTGTTATAACATTTCTTATGCTCTGTGAATCTCAGTCCTCCTAAATCCATCTCTGAATCTACTACCCAATGTGTCATTGCATCTAACTGTTATTCTTTTGCTTCTAATCATCCCATTTCCTAATATCATCCATAAACCAGCCTTACAAAACACCATAGCTACTAAGAAGATCCTAGAACCCACCGGTATCGGTTATTAGTAACCGGCATCGGTTATCAGTAACCGACTTTGGTTCCTCTGATCAAAACCAGAAAACCAGCCTTTCCCCTACCCAATTCAACGAAACAATTTAATTGATATTTTGCAGTCTTTTGTGTTAATTCATATTAGCAGGGGAACTGACCACCTTCGAAAGGAAGTTTTATATTTCCTGGGCCCAAGGCAGTTTCCTCATTTATTGTTTAATCAAAATCTTGTGGTCTTGTGTTCTTATTTGCAGGTAGTCCTTCCAAGACAAAAAGGAGTTCTCCGCAGTCAACCTGATCTTTCTCTACGGTACGCGCACACCATCTCGACATTCAACAGGTATTCCTCCTAACCCTAACCTCATCTGTTTCTAAAAGGAATGAAAGGATAGAAGCAACTCTATTCCCAGGAACGAAACATTTCTGAGTGAAACATATCCACCTAATTCCACATCACCCTTATTCACCTATGATTTTCTTGAGACCTCTGTCAAACCTGTAGAGACCCAGAACCAGGTACTTGACCTTTGAATATTATTTTAACTTAGCCTGTTAGATTAGATCTTTCTTATTTTGTTTTAAGTGAGATACCTAAATCATTTCAAATTACAATAAGATTTATTTTACTACCCGCATTAAATTGTTTTAAACATTGGACTGACAGCCATCTAGGGAGTATCACACTTCCCTGATCTGGCACACATAAAGAAGTTCACTGCACATATTGTTTAACTCTTTGTCGTGGTCTTGTTTTCCATTATAGGTAGTTCCTCCTAGCCAAAAGGAATCTCTCATGATTATTTGTGGATTCAAAATTCATACGCACGCAATAACCCATCAACCAACATTTGAACAGGTATTCCTCCTACGCCCATTACCCTATCTATTTCATCAATGTTTCGAAGAAATTTCTAAGAATCAGGTGAAACACTAGCTATAAGGTCATGAATATTCAAGGAATATTTTTTGGGTCGCAAGACCAAATTTGTAGTTTGTGAATTTCATAGGAAAATTGCAAGTTTTCAAATTTAACACGCTTCACCGCACCAATCAAAAATTGCCGCATACAATAGAAAACATAGTGAGAGAAATGGAGAAACAAAATATGATTGAGAAAAACCTTTACCAAAGGAAAATAATCCCATTTCAGATAAAACCAGCCTTCTTCCATAGAGAAAATTAAAATAGTGTACTCCATAACTAGAACTTCGACCCAAAGGAAGAAAAAAAAAGGTAAACAGGAAAATCCAAGAGCACCAGGAAAAACCTACAGGAAAACCAAACACGAGAAGCAGATATAACAAGCAGATCTCCACGAAAATGGGTGAGATTATTATCAAGCACCAACACAAGGTTTGACATCCATTTTACAGATATATATGGTTGTTATACAACATACTTTTGTTTTTATAAAGTTTTATAATTCTGAAATTACGACATATTATCACTGTATAATTACATGTACAATTTGATTATTATTGTATGTTAAGATGAGACATTAAATTATGACAAAATAGTAACATTTTTTGAGATACATTTGAAATTTATGTAATATTATAACTCATTTAACCATGTGTAAAATTTATATTTAAAGTGATTAATCATATGTTCAATGATTAATCATACAACAAAATCAGAAACCTAATGTTGTGATAACACAAAGAGATAGCCATAGAAAATTATATCTTGTTGTTGTATATGGTCATTGATAAATGATGCATAAAAGATAAGTGTACTATATAGAATAAATCTTACCTCTTCAACCTAACCTAATAAGAAAGAGAATAAAACTTACCTAACCTCAGTATGTCAAGGTTTAGTTATACCCGCGGACGTAGATGAGTGATGTTTGATGGTTACAGTCTGTATATGCAAATATGTAAGCTCCTTTCCTGTGAGAACACCTGTAGATCATAACCACTAAACAATATATGATTAATAAGGTATCAGGAGGATTTCTTGGAAAACGCTAGTCCCCGTAAATCAAAGGACTTCCTGACAAGGGTGTTTATCTACTTTTACAATCAAGTGATTGAAAAACAAGATGTAATAGATGATAAATAATAAATGGTAAATGTTATGATAAGTTTTAAGTTTATTACAATCATATAATTGATAAAATATTGATAGATATGAACTAAAAATCATAATATGAATTTTCAGATGAAGGGGAACCATCTTCTCCAGTGGACAATGGTTCTTCTTTTTTAGCAGAATCTAAGCTCTTGTCTTCAATTTAGTCTTCCTTGAAAAAGTTTGAGATATTTTCTTATCCCTCCTCTTCTGTGTCAAAATCAGAATCAGAATATGAGTGTTCTAAATTGGAATGATCTTCAAATTCAGTCTCAAAGCTCAATTCCTCTAGTTTAGTCTCTTATTGATACTCAAATCAAGCCAAATATACTCTAATACGTAGAACCTCAAAGTAGGTTCCCCAAAATTTGTCTGTGGCTTCACAAATTCATTGAGTAGATTCAAAAATATTTTTTAAAATTTCTAGAGGGGCAGAGTGGATGGTGCAAAGCTCAAGGTCATGTAAGACATCGTATTTCTCCCAATGTAGCGGGTGACAGATAATAGGCAGAGAATTGATGTTTGTTATTTCATCACTCGGGCCACTTATTTCCATATAAAAAAATCCATTCTTGGTAAAATGTTAGAAATAAAAGGAATATGGTATAATTGAATATGGATTATTGGACATAATTTGATAAAATTACAGGAAAACAAAATACACAGAAATCATAGGTTATTCTAGTAATCGTTGGTGATTGCTACTGAAATATAATAAACTGATAAATGAAAATTTTAACTAATTGAATTGAAATTGTGTTCTTTAAAATGGCTAATATGAGATGATAAATGACCAAATAAAATTATTAGATATATAAAAAGAGCTATAAAAGGATGCCTGACCTTGGTTGGAGATGGTTGTGTAATTGGTGAAATTTGCAGCTGGATGATGGTTTACTGATCTGCAATGGGCTCCAAAATGTTTCGACAAGATGTTTGATGAGTGTGAATAAGATTATTGGGTGATAATACACTCTCGTTGATGTAGAATAATCTTGACAAAATTCCAATAGAAATCTTAAGCTTGAGAATGTCAGCAGATGGTCCCAAAAACGGAATCGAAAACAGGATTAAGTAATCATTGGCGGTTGGCCAAATCACCAGTGATTTTGGTCTGTTTGGCTTAGGTTAGAAAATAGTTGGAGCTTATTTCTAATTCGATATTCTTGTTTTTATTTTTGAGGGATAGGTTTGTTGGGTTGTTTATAGACATGTTTTTGTTTGTTTCAGAAGATGATAGAATAAGTTATATCATACTAATTTAGGTGTGATTTAGGATAAATGTGTAGATAACTTTGTGAAAATGATTTTAATAGGTGTATAGGATATTATGATAGATGTGTCATGTTAGGGATAGATAAAATGGATTTTGGGGAATAAATAGATTTATGGGGATTTAAACAAATGATTAGGTTTGGTATTATTATTATTAAAAATAATAATTTTTCAAATGTGGATATGAAATATTAAAAAGTGGAGGCAAATTATGTGGTCTAAGGTATGTATTTAATCAATCAAATTAATTGATTAATTAAATAGAGATAAAGGGTATTTTTTTTGTGGTGTCGTGTTTAATGATTTGGATAAAAAATGATGAGTTTAGATTTTCAATGTCTACATTTTCCCCCTTTTTTTTAGAAATTTTAATGAAAAAACGTTAGACAAAAAAAATGAAGATTTAATTTATATGTGTGATCCAGTTGTAGCACAATACAGGGAACATCAATGCTTGTATATGATGTGTTTCGTAAGATTTTTCCCAGTCCAAGGGATACCGAAACAAGATGTGCTACCGAGGAATCAAATGATAGGGGAACCAAGGGATTCGACATCTATAGATGTATCATTCATGAACGTAGGCTAAATAGATGGGAAAATTCAAGTGATGGGAGCCAAAGGGTACACATCCCATAGATTAATGAAAAATCCCAATGTTGATTTTATTTATTCAATTTAATGTTTCAAGGACTAGGATCCATCGGAAGTAAAATATGCTTGTGAAAAAGTGACGATTGACATGTTTTTAGGAAATAACGACAAAAATAGGGGCTAATTGCTAGCGATTTACAAAATCGTCAATGATTACGGAAATCATCAATGATTGCCCCAAGGTAAAAATTTGAGTGTGAGTTCATTTTACCACATTGTTACTGGAGTGAAAATGGATTGTGAAAGTGATTAGGGTGAGAAAATTGTGTTTTTCAAGAAGAAAAGGTGAATTTTGGAAAAAATGGCATCTTCTAGTAAACATAGGAATCCCGTAATGGTTGAGGTGAGAATTTTTAACCTATTTTGTTCATTTTTGTGTTGATTTTTGTATTTTTTAGTTTTTTCTTTCTATTTTGGGGGAATTTGGATGCCCTGGGGTAAAAAGGTACTAATCGTCGGTGATTCATGCAATCACCAGCAATTAGAGTGAATCATCGGTGATTCACCTATAATGTGGATAGTTTGGATTTACGATTATTAACATGATTTTTGAGAAAAGTTTCTAGGTTTATATGGTATGTGTGGCTCCAATATAATCATTGGTGTATGTATTTGTAGTTGACATTGATATATGATGTTGATGTTTAATTAATTTTGTATAGTTACTTTTCTTTAGGAACGGAGAATTCAGCCTTTGGAAAATGATGTTTCGTCACAACTTTTGATGTTTTGGATGTTGTTGGTATTTTTAGGTGATGATGTTGATGTAAATAAAATTTTGATATGTTGTGGATAATTGTTTTTATATTTTGTGACAATGATACTAATATTTGTTTGTGTGTTTTTGTGTTTACAGGTGGATGCTAAGTTAACTATCCATGATAACATACCACTGATTTTAGATGAGGTGAGAATTGATATTTTGGACGATGATTGGGAGCATGTAGAAGTTATTAGTTTTAGTTCTATGAGAAATTTTCGATGGTTACATAGATGTCATATTTTGTTTTTGGCCTTGTTGGAGAGGTAGAATCCTTCCACCAATACTTTCTAGTTGCCTACTAAAGAGATCACGATCACTTTAGAGGATTTTCACCACATCTTGAGACTACCTATCCAGAGAGGTGGTGTATACATTATTATTGAGGGAGAGAGAGAGACAATGTGATGACTAGGCTATATGGAAATGATGTAGGGGATATCATATTTGATTTAGGGGCATTTGTTTATGGCAAACTATATTGAACTAAGATAGAGGGTCATAATCGAATGACCATGATGATGATGGCCATAATTTATTATGCTTTTCCAGATTCTATAGGAGATTGATTTCCATGGATGATGGTATGGGTTGTGGTCAAGATGATGAAGCTTCGTACTATTTTTAAGTGGGGTATTACCCTACTTGCATAGACATTCATAGAGTTATGGGCCTGGAAGGTCTGCAAATGATATGGTATTGATATTGGGTTCTTATTACAGGCCTGTTCCTTCAAGCATATTGTTATTTCTCGACCAGTGGGCTTACCTTGGGGGATTGGTGATGGACATCCTAGATTTTTGAGATGGAGGGAGGATGAAGGTCATGGACTGAAGAGGAGGAGGATAGGATATTATTGAGAGCTACTGTATGGATTACAGGTGGGAGATGTGGTATGGGAGGCCATACCTAGATTTACCTATTTGGTATGAGTTTCTTGATGATTTGGTTAGTTTATAGTAGGTTGTATGGATTCAAACTCACTAACTAGGTAAGTATGATTTATTCTACTTTGGTCATGTTAGGAGATAGTTTGGGTTTGTACTGGGAGTACCTGAGGATCCCATACAATATAGATGAGAGGATGGAAACATAGAGACCCTGAGGGAAGTTTGATAGATCCTGGGATTATCATTAATCAGCAAGGGGTTAGGGGTGCTAATGATGAGGTCTAGATTGTTTTTTAATAATAATGTGGGGTTACCCTAGAGTATATAGCTTGGTGGACCTGAGGGTTGAGGAGTTTTGATGGGGATCGGGTTACACAGAGAGTAGCATAGAGAGTTTGATGGGTATGTGCTCGGGAGGCAGGAGGAACAACCAGTAGAGGAGGTAGTAGAGGGTACTAAGGATGAAACTGAGGAGAAGGATGATGCTGATTTGGTTTTAGCTATTGTAGTAATGATGGCTAAGAAATTAATAGTGGAGGGTGAGAGAGATATGGATCAGAGAGAGTGAGATGTCCTATTAGGTGTTTGGGATACTTTGATCGTAGAGCAAGATGGATTGATTGTTGAGAGGGATAGACCTAAGTGTACATATTTTCTAGGCCATTACAGATAGAGATTGGTATAAAGGGGCAGAGAGATGGGATGAGGAATTCCTTAGGGATTATTGGGGCATTCTTTTTCTGATGCATAGTTTTCAGATATGGCCCATGCTAGCAGGTAAAGAGGTCAAGATAGTGAGTAGGCTAGTGGAAAGAGACCAAGGGCTAGTTGATCGAGGCCATGACCTAACAAAAATATTCCACCTATAGGGTCTAGGATGGGTTACTTCAAGAATGTAGCACCCTAGGATTCATGCAATACAAAAAACCTACCATTGACTAACATGGTCTTGTCTCAAGGTGTAGGACCCGCATGACTCAAATAGACCTTCAGAGAAGGTTGGTTCCTCTACCTAATCCTAATGTTAAAACTACTCCTAGAATGGAAAAAATATGACTATCCTACAGCTAACCTAGACTTCCAAGTGACCAGGGAAGGCAGTAGTGAATAAAGTGTAAATCCTAACCTAATGAGGGTGATAACACCAAGAAAAGGGGTGGAGAAATTTTCTATTGAGTGAAAATAGGGGTGAAATGAGGTAAGAGAGGGTAGACAAAGGTGCACAATCTAAAACTACACTCAAGTTTCCATTCTCATACAACACAACATATCTGGTCCCTGCAAAGAACAAAACATGCACAAGATACTTATAAATATAATGGAGAAGAAAAATAATACAATATAACTAAAGGAGGGTTGAAAAAAGACATAAAACATCAATTTTATTGATTAGAATGGTGAAAAATCCATTATAAAACAAGCAGGAGGTAATAATCCTTCAAAAAAATGCCTCGGGTTTGAGGCTTACAGCTCATAGAAAAAAAAAATTGGAAAAAAGTTGGCAAATTCCCCAAAAATCTACCTGAAACATGAGGGGGTTGAGTCCTTTTTATAGCCGTTGTGCCCTAATTTTACACTAATTTTTGCATTAAATTCCTAAAAATTGGTTGACAAACCTCACCTACTATAATTAATGCCCTTTTCGTAACCTTGGTTGTTGAGTTGTCTTATCATACTTAAATGCCCAACATGAAGCATTAATTATCTGACATGTTGCATTAAATATTCTGATAGGTTGCATTAAATATTTTGACAAGTAGCTGAACTATATCTTCATGCATTTCCACATTTGGTATGTTATAAGTCACCCATCTTGTGAGCTACTTGATTCTTAAAACTGTGAGCTATCCAACCTGGTTTGGTTGGTCATCGCCTAACTGTGTTGGGCCTTACAACTCTAAAGCAACTGCCCAACTAACCAACTATTGATAGTATAGTGTGGGCCATCCATATTTTCTATCCTAATTTGTGACCCGTCTAACCAGGAGGTTCAATGCCATCCATCTACACTGATGAGCCACTTGACCATTGTTATGACCCAATTATCCCTTTATCATCCAACCTAGTCGGATGGCTTGCTGACCTTATGTCATCCAACCCAGTTGGATGGCAATGTCTTTTTGCCACCTCAAATATTGATCCACCAATCTACTTCATTACTCTATTTACCTGTCCCTTCCTCATATGTCATCCAACATGGTGGGGCTGGATGGTTATCTATCATCCATCCAACCCAAGGGGGGTTGGATGTCATCTCATTACGGGGGTTGGACGTCATCTCACTATGGGGGTTAGACTTCATCTCACTGTTATCCAACCTAGCATCACATTTCCCCAACATCCAAGCACTGAATCAATGCACTTCTGACCAACCTTAGGCATCCATCCCAGTCATCCAACCCATCCATCCTAGGCATCTAACCCAACCATCCAGCCTAGCCATCCAACCCAAGTGTCCAACTTGGCTGTTTAACCTAGGCATCTAACCTAACCATCCAAACTAGACATCCAACCTAGATATCCAACCTATCCATCCAACTTGACCTTCTAACCCAAGCATCCAACCTAGCCATCCATCATAGGCTTCCAACCTATTTTTCCAATGTCACAAGCTTGTACTTCAAATTTGAATAAGTTATCCAAATTTATAGGGGTGCAAATTTGGCATAACATTTGGTGACCTCTAGAAAACATCTACACACTAGATGGAAATATCAGCTGCCTATAAACATCCATTGGGCATAGAATCAGTATACAACCTGAAATATTTAGTAATTGAAAACTTTCCCCTCAATTATCCTAAATTACTTCCTAGATTGGTTTTGAGTGATGTATCTTTGAAACACTGCCCCCAAAATATATTTTTTACCATCAACAATGCCATCTGAAATGCATTGTGCAAGATAAACCATTGAAAAAATCTATGTACAAAAGATACAAAATCATACATGTTCCAAGAAAAAAACATGCAGAGTGTGCACAAGAACTTATAACAAATAAAACTATAACTACAATAGAGTGATGTGTTGTAAGCACTTGGAGGAATTACAAATTCTAAACTAATATGTACAAGGGTGAGGATTTTCCCTTCAATAGCAATTCTTAAGGTAGATATCATTGACAGGAATTGGAATTTCTTCTCCTTCCAAATTGGATTGCTGGAAAGCATTGATGTTTTTACATTTTTTAACCATGTAGGGGCCACTCCATAAGGCATAAAATTTGGAATGTCTACTCAATTTAGCATGATCTGTGTCCCATTTTAGGACCAAGTCTCCTTCCTGGAAGATTCTTTCTTTATCTTTCCTGTCAAACCTTTTCTTGATCAAGGCTTAGTCTTTCTCCATGGATTGCATTGTCTTCTCTCTTATCTCCTCTGACTCCATGATTTCTATATTCCTGGCCTCCATGGGCCCAAATTTAGATATCTCTAGTTTTTTCAAGAGTTTCAATGTCAGAAACTCAAGTGATATGGACAACCTAGCTTCCTTCCCATAGACTAGCTTGTAGAGGGAGTTTCCCATTGACACTTTTAGTGTGATTCTATTAGCCAACAAGGCTGATTTTAACTTGGTATGCCAAGTCCTTTGATTTTCATCTAAATTCATCCTAATCATTCTTAGTAAATTCTTATTTATAGACTATGCTTTCCCATTACCTTGGGGGTAATAATTTGAAGAGTTGCTCATATATACTCCATTCCTAATATCCCATTCTGTGATCTTGGTGCCAAGTAATGTTAAAGCATTATCTAATATAATGGTGGTTGGTACTCTGAACCTTTTCACTATCCCTTCATAGAAGTCTAGTATGCTAGACTCATTGGCTTCCTTGAGTGGTACTGCCTCGGTCCACTTGGTGAATTATTTTTTTGCATTAGGATTCACTTGTGGCCCTGAATGGAATTTGGATTAATGACCGCTATGAAGTCTAATCCTCATTTTATGAAAGGTTGGTCAACTGAAATGGGATGAAGTGGCAGCGTTGCTAGCTTTCCTTTACCTATAAAGAAGGAACTTTTTTATACTTTCTGACCCAAGAAAAGAAGTCACTAAATACTATGGACCAATAGTATCCTGCCTTCATCATTTTGAAAGTTGTTACCCATGGACCAAAATGACCTTCAGCTTCTCCATCATGAAACTCATGTAGCATCTTTTCAATATGGTATGTTTTGAAACACCTCAATAAGATTCTATTCACGTCCCTCTTGAATAAAACATCATTAATGAGGACTTACGGGATGGTCTAGAGTCTAAAATATCTCCTCTTTACTTTTCTCATCTCCAGAGGACATAGACCTATTTGAAGGAATTGCAACCATATTCTGAGTCCAACAAGGAGTGGGTATATTTTCTTCATCGTGTTCTTAAACTTCCTGTAATACTAAAACAACCCTTCCTTGATCACTTTCTTCCACATGTCGACTAGAAGCCATCTATTCACACAGTCCTTTTCCACAAACTAACTTAGTGACCTTAATATCAATATCATATTCCATTACTCAGGTGATCCAACCTGCCCATTTTTCATTCAAATCCCTGTTTAAAAGGAAATCCTTGACTCCCCTGTGTATACTAGTACCTGAATTCTATTATTTCAGACCAGGTACTTGAACTTCTTTAGATTTCTAATAACAGCAAGAACATGTTTTTAAATGAAGGAGTACCTCACCTCATAATCTTCCAGGATTTGACTAAAGAAAGTGACTAGATTCTTGGATCCTTCCTTATTTTTCTACATTAGAATTGTGGAGATGGTGTCTGAACCTCCAAAATCATAGAGTTTGAAGTCTTTAGAAAATTCTGGATTGACAAGATTTGGGGCCTGAGATATAGAATTATTTATAGCCTCAAAACTTTCCTTGCCCTCTATTTTCCACCTAAATTCCATGCTCTTTTTAACATCATAGTTATCAGATTGACATGAGTGGAAAAATCTGGCACAAATCTTTGAAAGAAGTTGATTCTCCCTAAGAATATTTGGAGAGATTTCTTGTGGCTTGGCAATGAAAATGCTTGAATGACTTCTACTCTCTCTAGATAAATGGTCAATCCCTCCTTTGACATGATGTGGCTTAGCAATCCACCTTCATGAGCCAAAAATATGCATTTCTTTGGGTTTAACAATACTCTAAATCTTCTATACCTTTGAAATACCTACCAAAGATGGAGGAGGTTGTCTACTGCATTTTTAGAGAACATAGTGATATTATCTAGATACACCAGCACTATTTTTTTTATCAACCCTTTATACAACCATATCCATGGCCCTTTAGAAAGTGGTTCCAACATTTGATAGTCTAAACAAAATATTCCTATAGGCATATGTGCCCCATTTTATAGTGAAGGTAGTTTTGAATTGGTCCTCCTCTTATACCATGACCTGATTGTAGCCCGAATATCTATCCAAGAGAGAAAATCTATCCAAACTGGCTACCACCTACAATATCTACTCCATGGAAGGCATCGGATAGTGATCCTTGAGAGATTCCCTTTTTAGGTCTTGGAATTCCATGCACAACCTGATTTCTTTGTTCTTCTTCCTACCTGGAACCAAGTTTGAAGCCTAGCTTAAGTGCTTGATTGGAAATATAATGCTCACCTCTATTAACTTGTTTATCTCTTTCTTCATAAGATGCTCAATGTGTGGATTGACTGGCCTTTTCTTTTTCCCTGATGGGCTTGGCCTCCGAATTTAGCTCAATTGTGTATTGTGCTACCTTTGGATTAAAACCATCTGAAGTACTTCATAACTCCAAGACAAAGAAATATGGGAGATTCCTGGCAAAGTCTACACGAAATCAGACTATCTCCTACGTTCAGTATTGACTTTTCCAATTTGTAGAATTTTACCTTCTCCAACCGAAATGGGATCTGAGTCTTCTCTTTTGACCTGAATGTTTTCATTTTCTTTTATGAACTGGTCATTTGGGTTGAAAATAGACTCTAGGGTCACTGAACCCATCGGAAACTTGTTCATCCACAGCTACACTACCTGATCTCCATACTACTACTGTAACTTCTCCTTATTTTTAATTGAGAATTCACCCTCCTCTTGTCTACTGCATTTTTAGACAACATAGTGATATCATCTAGATACACCAGCACTATTTTTTTTATCAACCCTTTATACACCATATCCATGGCCCTTTAGAAAGTGGTTCCAACATTTGATAGTCTAAACAAAATATTCCTGTAGGCATATGTGCCCCATTTTATAGTGAAGGTAGTTTTGAATTTGTCCTCCTCTTATACCATGACCTGATTGTAGCCCGAATATCTATCCAAGAGAGAAAATCTATCCAAACTGGCTACCACCTACAATATCTACTCCATGGAAGGCATTAGATAGTGATCCTTGAGAGATTCCCTTTTTAGGTCTTGGAATTCCATGCACAACCTGATTTCTTTGTTCTTCTTCCTACCTGGAACCAAGTTTGAAGCCTAGCTTAAGTGCTTGAATGGAAATATAATGCTCACCTCTATTAACTTGTTTATCTCTTTCTTCATAAGAGGCTCAATGTGTGGATTGACTGGCCTTTTCTTTTTCCTGATGGGCTTGGCCTCCGAATTTAGCTCAATTATGTGTTGTACTACGTTTGGATTAAACCATCTCAATACTTCATAGCTCCAAGAAAAGACATCTGGGGATTCCTAGAAAAGTTGTACGAAATCAGATATCTCTTGTTCAGTACTCACCCTACCAATTTGGAGGACTTTACCTTCTCCAACTGAAATGGAATCCGAGTCTTCTCTTCTAACCTGGATGTTTTCCTTTTCTTTTCTAAACTGGTCGTTTGGGTTGAAAATAGACTCTAGAGTCACTGAACCCATCGGAAACTTGTTCATCCACAGCTACACTACCTGATCTCCATACTACTACTGTAACTTCTCCTTATTTTTAATTGAGAATTCGCCCTCCTCTTGTCTACTACATTTTTAGACAACATAGTGATATCATCTAGATACACCAGCACTATTTTTTTTATCAACCCTTTATACACCATATCCATGGCCCTTTAGAAAGTGGTTCCAACATTTGATAGTCTAAACAAAATATTCCTGTAGGCATATGTGCCCCATTTTATAGTGAAGGTAGTTTTGAATTGGTCCTCCTCTTATACCATGACCTGATTGTAGCCCGAATATCTATCCAAGAGAGAAAATCTATCCAAACTGGCTACCACCTACAATATCTACTCCATGGAAGGCATCGGATAGTGATCCTTGAGAGATTCCCTTTTTAGGTCTTGGAATTCCATGCACAACCTGATTTCTTTGTTCTTCTTCCTACCTGGAACCAAGTTTGAAGCCTAGCTTAAGTGCTTGATTGGAAATATAATGCTCACCTCTATTAACTTGTTTATCTCTTTCTTCATAAGAGGCTTAATGTGTGGATTGACTGGCCTTTTCTTTTTCCTGATGGGCTTGGCCTCCGAATTTAGCTCAATTATGTGTTGTACTACGTTTGGATTAAACCATCTCAATACTTCATAGCTCCAAGAAAAGACATCTGGGGATTCCTAGAAAATTTGTACGAAATCAGATATCTCTTGTTCAGTACTCACCCTACCAATTTGGAGGACTTTACCTTCTCCAACTGAAATGGAATCCGAGTCTTCTCTTCTAACCTGGATGTTTTCCTTTTCTTTTCTAAACTGGTCGTTTGGGTTGAAAATAGACTCTAGGGTCACTGAACCCATCGGAAACTTGTTCATCTCCATAGCTACACTACCTGATCTCCATACTACTACTGTAACTTCTCCTTATTTTTAATTGAGAATTCGCCCTCCTCTTGTATGAAATTCATGATCTATTGATCATTCTCAAAAACCTACCAACACCATTTATTATCTAGAACCATTGGTATTACAATCACATGGATGTGTGACTACATTTTGTCTATTTTGATACTGTCCACCACATCAAAAGTTTCATCCAACTACTGCAATCCTATCTACAGCTTCATTCTTCTTCCTAGGTATGGAATCAATGTTGAATGCTTTAAAGTCCTCAATTAGATCCCATACCCTATTTTTGTAGCTCTTAAGGAGATCATTCTTGGTTGCATGCTTCCTTTTCACTTAATTCACAATCAGCTCATTGTCCCCAAACACCTACAAATTCTTTATACCTCATTTCTTGGTCCAATGAAATCCATGGATCAAAGCTTCATACTCTTTTGTGTTGTTTGAACATGTAAAATAGAAATAGAAATCTGAATAGTACTTTACATTTTGTGGAGACACCAACATTGCACCTCCTCCAAAACCCTGTCTACTTCTTGAACCATCAAAAAATAGCTTCCAAAATTTGTTTCCGTCCTTGTCTTCTGGCTTGGTAAGGATGGGAATGAATGAATTTTCTTCATGCAAGTAGTATACACCTAATTTAGCTTCTTTCATCTCTTTGTATGGATCAAATACATGGATCTTGTTTTCCCACTCATCTAATGTCAAATCCGAAGTGCTACCAATTTTAGTACCTTCTTCTGGAGTGCCTGGGTAGTCATCCTGATCAAAAATTGAGAAATTTTCATTTAAGGTACTTAGCACATGGGGCTCAATGTGAAATATTTCAATTGGTTCTGACCTTATTATTTCCTTAGCTCCATATCTTGTCCTAAAAAGCATATGCAACCAATATGCATATAGGTACCCACTGATTTTAGTTGTGAAGTCCCTTGACAAGTATAAGGTGAAAAGTGGAGGCAAATCAATTACAGAAACATCCTGTAAGACAAATGAAATTTGGACATACGTGTAGCATTGGTCTTAACCCCTTGATTACTCCAACTATTCCAACTACGGTCATGTCTAATTACACTACTCCTCTCTATACTGGCTCATACTTGATACCCAGTTGATCAACTATTTGCTTTGGCATTACTAGGTTGCTTTCCCCATAGTCAATCATGAAGTTGTGAACCAACTTGTCTTCAATGATCAAAGATACATAAAATGGTGGAGGCTTTAAATTTTTACCTTGTTGGCCTCCTTCTTGATGCACTGTGATGGTAAGGACTCTCTCTTGATTTCTTGATGGCTCATTTAATGCCGACCAATTTTCTATAGCTACTTGTAATTAATCTCATTGTCTTGGAATCACTAGTGATTCCCACATGCAAATGTTCAAATGCATCTTCTTCATTTTATTGATAATGTTAAATGGATGTAGACTCTCCATTTATTCCCCCTTGGTTGGTGTAGTTTTCTTAGGAACTTGAGCTAGTACATGATTTTCTATGACATTTTTCTTGGGTTGAATTTGCACATTCGAAGCTACTCTTGCATTTTTGACTTCCTTTTGTGTGAGGTTAGGATGGGAAGTACCTGCATGTGATTATTTTCCCTCATCTATGTTCATTTCCTTAGATCTTTTATTTTACTCTATACCTTGGAGAGGAGGTTGATTAACCTTGAAAATTTCCCCTATTTGTTAGTTCACTGGTGTATTTTCAGCTTGAGATGTTTCATGCAAACTCACTTGTTGCTGACTTTCCTCTTTGTTCACCTCTTGAGGCACACCTATTGTCTACATCATCAAGGCTTGATTCAAAGTGCCATTAAAGCATGTTTCTTGGTTGTGATGTTGATTACAAGGAAAACAACAATCATATTCTTGTGCCATGTTATTATATACTATAACTAAAGCCTTTGATGTTGATGATGTGTTAGGAATTGTTTTCATGTAAATATGTAACAAGGAAATCAATCATTTTTTAGCATGACAACTATACCCCTGTGTTTATTTTTTCAAGTCCTATCATTCCAAGACACCAGGGGTTTGTCTAGTCAGCCCAAGTGACCTCCTAATTTATGTTATCTAATCCCCCTAGGTGATTTAGGAAATTCCATTCATTCCCCCTAGGTGATTTTAGGAGTTCATTAAAAGTTGCAAGCTACATGTGGTTATGGGAAGGGCTATCACTGGCCTTCCTAGGGCTAGAGTAACCCCATGGAGCAAAGAAAAAGAGCCAAAGAGGATGCAAAGGTGATTCAAAGGTATTGGGACATCATGGAAATGATTCAGGAAGATTCTGGAAGGGCTCCAAGAATTTGGGATAGTTTCACCAAAATTAGGGTTCACAGGCCTAATCAGTGCACAGGCCAAAATAGTCGTTGAGCTTCCAAAGGTGATTTTAGGAGCTTCAGATGGAGTTATGAGAAAATAAAAATATCACTAGAAAGATAATTTCAATACCTAAAATATGGTGAAATAATTTGTTTTATAACACTTTGGCACATTAGGTCTAAAAGAATGTTTTCTCATACACAAGTGGAGTACCAAATAAAAATTAGTATTTTTTAGGGATAAAATGGAAGAATCAAGACATGAGATCCCCACAAATTGGTTTTGTTTCCATTTAGCATCATATAAAATTTCACCAAAAAATTCCATCAAGAGCTCAAGTTATCATCATCTCAAGTTGTCCTCTTGGAGTGAGTTCAAGAGTTAGCGAAATTTTAGGAGGAAACATGTCAGCTCCAGGAGCCTGGCGAGATTTTGTGTCTCTGAAGTCCCTAAAGATCAGAGACATCAACCATGAAAAAATGTTCCTATCCCCCATATGACCTCTAAAACCTCATGTGACCTTCAGGATCATTAGTTTAGCCCCTGGGTGCTATTGGGAGCTCAAATTCCCTTCCGTCAAATTGCCACCCACGTGTCGCCATCTTACTCACTATGGAAATTGATGTCCCTCACATCCCTTTGAGGTGAAGGACATCAGGTACATGAAAATTCACCCAAATCCAACTCCAAAACTTGAAAATTTCCTAAGTCCTGGTTGTTTCTTACTACTTCTAATTGTTTCTCCATTGCTAGAAGAAAGTTGCAGAGAACACCTTAGTCCACCATTGTTCTTCCGAACTAGCTCCGCCATGGAAACCAAACCTTCCATTCCATTAATATGCATAGGTTTAAAATAATATATTAAGTGAAAGAGCCAAAGGAAAAAATAATCAAAGAGAAGAGTGAAGCAATTTTTCATAAACCTCAATAGCTATGAAACTAAGATTCAAACATATCTTGCAAACCGGTGCACAGATTAACAAAATGTCTATTGCTGAATTCTTATCTCCTGAAGGCCATTAAAAAATCACATTCAAACCTATAATTCATAGCAAGGAATCCTCACAAAAAATAAATTCCACTTCCAACTCCATTAAGAACAAAGCTCAAATTCCCATCCAACTGACAACCAGATAGAACAAAAATTTCACCAATGAGACAAGAAACAAAAACCTATTGCAATGGAATTCATTTTTTTGTGAACAGATAAAAAAACCAGATCTGAAAATTTCAAGCTTCATTAATGGCTGCCATGACACAGTAGTGGAAAAAATCAGCCAGCTACCTCTCCACTTCTTAGGGTTCTAGTGGGTGAAATCATGCAAAAATTGGAGGGAATGATCGTTGAAAAATCTAGTTTCACGTGAACTATTTTTTGTGCCATGAAGTCCCTATTTTTTTAGGGATATGGAGTAATGATTTTTTTATCATATTTCTTCCCTATCACATAAAGAAAATATGTGGAAAAGGAAGCAAGCTACCTCTTCACTTCTCAGGGTTCCAGTGGGCAAAATCGATCGAAAGTTGGAGGGAAGGATCGTTAAAAAAATCTAGTTTCACGCAAACTAGTTTTCACGCCATGAAGTCCCTATTTTAGGGATATGGATGGTTGTGTTTTTTATCAAGATTATTCCCTCTTTGAAGAAATTTTCAAATTCCTGAAGATCTGGCAAGCAAAATCATCTGAAATTCGGAGGAAAGGGTCTCCAATAAATCTAGTTTCTCTCAAACTATTTTTTACACAATGAAGCTACCAATTTCTCAATATATGAAGGACTGATTTTTTATAAGTATTATTCCCTGGTAGCTCCATACCCAAAGCTCTTACTAGACATAAATTTTCATTTTTCATTTCTGATCTTTCTAGAAAGCGAATCATGATGAAAATTGAAGCACGAGTTCGTGACAAAGAGTCAAATCTAAAAAAGTTTTTCCCATTGCAAAAAAAGGTAATTTTCACCAATTACTAAAAATATCATATGTTATACTTTATCACATTCTATAAATTATGATTCCCACTAAATTACAAGTTCAATCACTCAGGACAATCAGAAAAGGGGTAAAATGGAAAGTAAGACAAAAAACAACTTCTTCCCAAAATAGCAGGTCCCCAAATAACAACTTGCTAAAACTAGAAATTTACTAATAATAACAATATATCAAGAAAAAAAGAGGTTGGAATATGGTATATGGTTCATAACGTGAAATTGGAGTGTGATAGGTGATATGCCCTAGAATAGCAGAGCGTAAGCTCATATTCTAAAAATAGAAAGTATTAATTTCAGAGTGGAAAATTACATATGACTATGTTTT
Organism: Taxus chinensis; assembly: GCA_019776745.2. Taxonomy (NCBI): domain Eukaryota; kingdom Viridiplantae; phylum Streptophyta; class Pinopsida; order Cupressales; family Taxaceae; genus Taxus; species Taxus chinensis. Next base: position 1,008,755,037 of record CM034146.1, read on the forward strand.
CACTCACCTTACTACTTTTTGGACTCCCTTTTGGATAATGAGTTGGTTTCATGAGTTGAAAAGGAGGAAAGATAACTTCACGGAGGTCTTGGAAGCATCATCATGAGTGTAATAGATTACATAAGCAAAGCAAGGCATTGCAAGGTACATCATGTCAATTCATCTTCATCACTTAAGGAACCAAGTGATCTAAATTAAATTGGTTAGAATGATTTAAAATGAGTAAAATGGTTCATAACCAAGTTTCAAGGAGGGTCATCATGGGCATTGTATGTGTTCATCTCAAGCTTTTAGTGGTAAACATTATAACAGTGTTTCTAAACACTCATTCTATGGTCTAGGATGTCTATACATCATAGAGTTTGTGATCATCACTAGATTAGGAAAATTATTCAAATTTATTCAAGGGAAAAATCTTCATCGGTGTAGAAGACCACCCGTGGTAGAAATCTTTGTTCAAATTTCATGGATGCATCAAGGCATTCAAATCATTTTGTCACGAGGAGTGTTTTCCCCTATATCCCTTCCCTCTTCCTCTCTTTCCCTCTCTTATTTTTCTCCCCATTCTAATTCTTTGGTATGCGTCATCATTGTATTTTTTCCTAGTCACTTAAGTGACCTATTTTAAATTTGTAAAAATTATTTTCTCAAAATTATAAGATAAATACTAAATTCATGGAAAACAAAAGGTCACGAGTGGAATATGGAAACAAAGAGTCATGTGAGGGAGGTGAAAGGACAATTCAGGTTGCTATAAATTATAATGAGCTCTTCATTCCAAGAAGTTCTAATTCTGAAATTCTTCTAGCTGGTTGTATTCTTGTAAGTTCATGAGAGATATTTTTCTCACTTGTGAGTGAAAAGAATTAGCCACTTTTCCCCTATTCTCAATGTCTTCCATTCTCATACTATGTACAATTTCTACTTAAGCATCAATACAAGGAGTTTTGAGTCTTTTTTAAGTAAGGGGTTTACTGATAATTTGTGTTCATTAAATTCTAATTGGTCTTAGTTTTGTTTGTAGTATTATTTCTTCCTAATTTTAGTGCATATGATTAAATTTATAACTAGTGTGTGCAGGAATCTTATTTTCTACCTGTAACATCAGTTCTTCTACCTCTTTTCTCACTCCCCTTTCACACTCTTCAGATAAATTCTTCCCTAACAAAGATATTTCTAGCTTTGTCACAGGGTCAGTCAAGTGCCCTTGTTGGTTCCCTGGTCAAAATTACACCATAGAAATCCACTTTTACTCACACATGCACATACGGAAGTTATATTGGTTAAGTAGAGGGAACTAGACTCCTAAAGCATTGACAAGAAATCCACAATTTTTTCTACCCAAAAAATTTCCTCGCCAACAGGATTATATGGTTGAAATGGCTTGGTAGCTTGGTGTTGTCCTTGATTTTGCCTTTGGCCTTTAGTTTGGGTTGGAGGCATATTTGACTTATAAAGAGGCTTATTTGACCTAAGATTGAGGCTTGTATGGTTTGTAATTCTAAGTCTTCTGCCTCTTGATAGTCACCAACTCATTCCCTAAATTTTTTCAGTTGCTTCATAACTTCTTGGTTCTCCTTGGATGTGTTAGAAGAAGTGGGGGATTCATTGTTGCTTTGGTCTATAGGAGATGGAATTGGATTTAGCTCAGGCACGTGACTGGTGGCAGGAGTCCCCATATCTAAGTAGAGGAGCATAGGTGTCCTTGGTGAAATCTTTATGTCCTAAATCAAGTAGTTCTCTACTCTAATTGCAATGTCATATGCTCTAGGTAGAGTCACTCCTCCCATAGACTGTATCACAACCAGATATGTATGAGTTTAAAGATTTCAAATTGTAAAGGAATTCCTCTTCCACTGCTGGTCTCATGGCCATTAGAATCCTATCCCATGTCCTTTGAAACCTGAAGTTAAAATCAACCATTTTCTAATTAGGATCCCTCTTAATTGTAGTCATCTTCTCCAAAATTGACAAGAGCTATCTACCCTTTCTCCAAACTAGTTATAGAGGGTTGAACACAATGCATTATAGTCTGTAATATAATGTGTTGTTACACTCCTAAACCACTACAGTGCCTTACCCCTAAGATAATAAGCAAGGATTCTTAGTGTAGCATTCATCTTGTTGATCTCATGAATGACACAGACATTTGCAATATCCTAAATATGATCAATAGGAGTTGTATAATTCTCCCCATTGAAGTAGGGAATGTTCTTAATTATTTCCATCAAAATGGGATTATGTGCATTGAGAGCGAGGGGATTGCTTCCCGTGAAATTGAAAATTGGGTTTGTTGGCCCTTGGGGTGGTTTCTAATGTGCCATCTTTATTGACCCAAGGACCCTATTTGATCGGCAAAATGGCCCTACCAAGTGGAGGTGTGGATAAGGTCCTACTTGGTGGAGATGGGGACCTCTGAACTTACCTTCCCCTCCTTTCTCTTTTCGAAGCTAGCTACAAATACTCAAATATTCCTTCTCCTCTTGCTCTAGAATGAGTTTGGATCCTTCTCATATGACTAAGGAACTTGTACTATTACACCACTAATTTCTTCTTGGGAGTTGCCATGTGTGCTTCACAAAACCTCCAAACGATGCAAATCTCAACAAGAGCACACTAGTCTTGCTGCAATGAAATATGAATATCATATGCTATGAAAACACCTTAAAATGACTTATGTCTCACTAGTCTTGCCAAAATTGTTACATCAAAAAAATTATACCCTAGGATTCATGCAATGTAGAACCCTACTCTTGACTAACATTGTCTTGTCTTGAGGTGTAGGACCCACATGACTGAAATAGGACTCTATAGAAGGTTGGTTCCTCTACCTAACCATAATTCTAAAAATAATCCTATAATAGAAATTTTTTGACTATCCTACAATTAACATAGACTTCCAAGTGACCAATAAAGGGAGAAGTGCATAAAGTGTAAATCCTAAGATAATGAGGGTGATAAAACTAAGAAAAGTGGTGGATAAATTTCCTAGTGAGTGAAAACATGAGGAAAATGAGGTAAGAGAGGGTAGAAAGAGGCACCACAGTATAAAACCACAATCAAGTCTCAATTCTCAAACAACATAATAGATTCAGGCCTTGCAAAGAACCAAAACATGCACAAGATACTTGTAAATATAATGAAGAAGCAAAAGAATACAATATAATTGAAGGAAGGGTGAAAAGATCCACAACACACGGAAATTTTTTTGTTTAAAATGGTGTATAATTGGTTACAATACAAGTACAGAGGCAAGACCACTTCAAAACATTCATGGATTTGAGGCTTACAATTCACAAAATATATTTTGGAAAAAAATTGATAGAGTTACTCTACAAAATTCCCCAAAAATATTCCTGAAAAATGAGGGGGTTAAGTCATTTTTATAACCGTTTGCGCCCTAATTTTTCCCTAATTTTCACATAAAATACCTGACATGTGGTTTACCAACCTCACCTATTACAATTAATTCCCTTTTCATAACATTGGTTGTTGAGTTATCTTATCACGTTTAAATTCCCTACATAAAGCACTAATTATTTGGTAGGCCACATTAAATATTCTAACAAGTAGTTGAACTTTCTTTTTCATGTATGTCCAGCGCTTGGTATGTTGGGTGGGTTGCTTCAAATTTGTATGGCCCAGAGCAAGCGCTGGCCTAACTGGTGCTGGGCCATACAACTTTGAAGCAACCACCCAACCTAGATGACTGTTGACCTTATATTGTGGGTTTTCCATCTTGTCTGTCCAACCTTGCAACCTATCCAACTGGGGGGGTTGGACATTGTCCATCTATACTAGTGATCAACCTGACCATGATTGTGACATGATTATCCTTTTGTCTTCCAACCCAATTGGATGGCCTCCTAACCTTATTTCGTCCAACCCAGTTGGATGACATGTCTACGCCCACCTTAAATATTGAACCTGTTAATATGCTTTAGTGTTGTGTTTACCTTTCCCTATCTTGTATGTCATCCAACCTGGTGGGGCTAGATGGTTATCTTTCATCTGTCTAACCCAAGGTAGGTTAGACATCATCTCACTAGGGGGGGTTGGACACCATATCATTGTCATCCAACCTAGCATCTCTTTAGTCTGATGTCCAATCTTTGAGCCAATTGCGCTACCTACCAACCTTAAGCATTCATCTTAGTCGTCTAACCCATTCAGCCTAGGCCTCTAACCTAGCCATCCAACCTAGTCGTTGAACCATGGCCATCTAACAAATGCATCCAACCTAACCATCCAACCCAGGTGTCCAACCTAATTGTCTAACATGGTCATCCATCTTGGTCATCTAACATCACAAGACTATACTTTAAATTTGAATTGGTTATCCAAATTTGTAGGGCTGCAAATGTAGGATAACAGAATGGTTTCTAGGGTTTTTTATGAGGCGCTACGGGAAGAGTTTTATTATTATGTTGATATGATTACAAATGATTAGCCTAATGTCACTTTGTAGGTTGATCACTTGGTCGCTAAGGTGGCAGGCCCTAGTGTTAGTGCAACCAGTGTCCGTCATCTATAGATTTTAGACCAGAGCAAGTAGGTGATAGTGAGAGAGGAGTTGGAGAGGATGCTGGTGTTATTATTGGTGCATGAGTACTTGGAGGTGGAGATTCTCAAGTGGAGAGGGTGGTACATCCCCTCCTATCCAGTCCCTTAGAGGTTTTTCAGTTTAATATTTGATATCATGTTTGATGTATTTTCTATACGGCTCATAGAATCCCATTTTTTATATGACATTAATATGATATATATTTTGATATATTGCTCTTAGAAGACTGATTATGATGTATATGGACATGATTTATATGATGATGATGATGAGGTTTTATGACATATGTTTTTTGTCTTTTCATGTGTTAATGTATGTTTTTTATTTGAATGTATTAGCGTTAGATGGATTTTGATGAATGCATTAGTTGTGTTATTTAATAAAATTTTCCATTTGTTTAATTAATCGAATGGCTTAACAATGTGATTTTAAATAAACTATATTAAAAATATGACTAGGTAAAGTGAAATGATTTCCCCATGATGGATTCGATACATACACAATGGGTTTTGAAAGCTTGAACACATTTTTGAACTTGCAGCTTTAATAATTGTTAAATAAGATCATCAAAGGATAGTTATACAAAATTTAATAAAATGTGGAATTAAATGATTCTTATTTCTAGAACATGAAAGGTTTTTTAAAATGGGTAGGTTGAGATAGGAATAAGGTTATCCTATTTTATAGACTTGTAGAAAAATACCCCAAATTTTCATATTTCATTTTAAAGGAAACTGATCAATGTGGTAAATTTTCTCTGAGGTGAAATATGATCAATGCAGGAATCTTTCCTAGATGATTTTGATATTAATGTATTAGTTTTGAAGGTTGATCAAAATGGCAAGCCTTTTTCATGGGTATCCATCCTTCGAGGGTATGGTCTACACTTTTTACTTGTAGTTGTCCTTTGAGGGATTAGTTTGCTTTTTATTTTTTATTTTTACTGATAGTCATTCTTCAAGGGATCATTTTATGATTTTGATGGATATTTTTGCTTCAAGGAATTATTTTATCATTTATTTTTGTATTTTTAGAAATGCATCCAAATGATTTCAATATGTATATTTTAGCTGAGGGAAAATCCCCAACAGACCATTTTAAGGAGGGGAGAAGATATTGTATCAATTTATTAGTTAGATATACAAAGGGAATTGAAACTAACACCTTAATAGTTTCAAAACATGAACTAACTAAAAAAATATCATCATGTTAAGAGCTAAAAAATACTATATACCAGCATTATGCATTCAAACTTGAAATAGAAATCAAGCTAATATGTTAAGCATTTGAATCTCTACTCTTTAGATAACCAAAAACATTAAATGAACCTAGGTAGATCCGTGGCAATCAAAGTTGATTGTTTGATCTTAAAGGGTTTGAGAATGGAATCTCATCAAAGTATTACTACAAGAACATTTTTATTCTCTCCATATGACCCAAAATATTCAAGGAATGAAATGCAAGAATGAGGCTATTAGCTCAAATGAAAGATGCTCTAAGATGAAATGCATATAGATTATCTATAAAAATGTAAGGTGTGTAAAGGTGTAAATAGAAAGGTAGGATGAGGGCTCCTTATATATCCCAATGGATTAAAAAATTTCTACATCCCTTTACATGTGGGATAATAGAGAGGTTGGGTTAGTTGTGGATAAGTATGGTTTAGAAGTGGTTGAGTTTACTTTAGGAGAGTTTATTTTGTCCTCTAGTGACTCATGGGGATTGAGGGGGTTTATTAATTAACAAAAGTGATTAATTAATAGGTGTACAAGTTTATAGAATAATTTTAGAGGAATATTTAATATGATTTATGTTATGAGAGGATTTTAATCAAATAAATGGCGATTTATTGATTATATGGAGGAGGAAGCTAATTAATTATTTTAGATATAAAGGGTGATTAATTAACGAAAGGTTGTTCATTTGGTGTATTTTTTAGATAGAAGAATTAATTAATTAACGTAATATAACTAATCAATGACGATAGAAGAGAAAATAAGAATCTATTGATGATATCTCGTCAATTTGTGGGAAAGGATATAATTAGTGCAATTTCAGTATTTAAATTTCTTGAGCTAAATTACAAGTGTCTACATTTTCCCCTTTTTGGGGGTGGCGTAAATGATGCCACTTCAAAGATAGTAGACAAATAAAATTTTGAAGGTGTAGAAAAAAAATTAGTAGAAGTGAGAGATTCCCCCTCAAGTTTTGATGGGGTGATGAAAGAAGGTGATCGAAGATTTAAAAAGGTGAGAGAAATGCATAGAAGAATGGATAGGGGTAGGATGCCCTAGTTGAACTAGAACGATAATGATATAGAAGAATAATTAAGACAGAGAGAAAAGAATGATATTTAATCAAGTATATTTAAAACAAATTTTGTGTCATCATATTTCCAAGGACCTACATCATCGGTCCTTATTAAAAATATAAGCATATGACAAAAGTAGAATGACATGAAAAGCCATACTATGAACAATTGTCCATTGTTGAAAACACAACTCCATGCAACATAAAAAATGTAATGCAATAAGAGAGTAAAATATGCCTAACTCCTTGCCAGATACATAATTCAATGCAATATAAGAAAGTAAACAAGCTAACCTAATAGAGAAACATAATGTAATGTTTTTGTTATCAAGCTTTGATTCCAACCTATGTAAACTAAAAACAAGGGTTTAAAAATGGTGCCCCAAGCAAGGATACATGCAAGGGGAATAACATAGGACACTTGGGTCCTATGAAAAGTAGTGCACTATGAAACAGTACCAAACAACTCATTGTGCCCCAGAGTATAGAAAATTTAAGAAAACTAGCTTTATTAACGGAGGTAGATCAAAATGATCCGTGAGTCATGCACAAGAAAAGGTGAGAACCAAAGAGCGACATTTTTGTAGGATGATTGTTATTACTTTTGAATTTTCTTGAAACATATTTGATTTATTTTGTGATTTTCAACATATTTGAATTTTTTTTATTTTCTGACAGTTGTTTGAAGTTATCTACAAGAAGATAAAGAATCATGGATTCCCCTAGTGATAAATGGGATGTACAAGGGGAAAATGCCATGCATACAAGAAATTGAAGATGTGACATGCCCTAGCAATTAGGTGGGAGTATTCAAAGAAATATTCTTCACACGTATAAGGGGGATTAATGCCAATATAAAATAGGTTCAATCATGAGGGAGCAAGGATGCCCTTAGCGTAACCTGGCCAAGAAACACATGAGAGAAAGGAAGTAGAAAATTTTATTATTAAAAGGGGACAAAAATTTCCCACAAACATGGCAAAGAGGACATCCAATACACATGGATTTTGTTAATTATTTTTTAATAATAAAGGATGCTATGAAAAGATTTAGAAGGAATTCGATGAAAAATTGATTAGCCCAAGGAACAAATCATGAGACAAGACATGTGCTAAAGAAATAGTTTGAACAAGGTCCAAAAAGTAGTACTTGGTAACATACTAATCCTATTTACTCATTGAGATACCATGTGTGCACATGGAAATTAATTACCTCTTGAATGGAAGATTTTATAGACAACAAGTGAAGACACTAGCCAATGTGTAAGAATGATTTAGTTTGAAAGGTGATTTTTGAATGGATTGTGGAAGGAGAGTTGTACATTGCTCCACTTCCATCCAGCCATCCATATCTCTGATGGAGATGCATTTTATACTAATCACAACATTTCTCTATTGCCAGTCAGGTGTCCATAGCCCCAGTAGATATTATTGGAAATACCCCAAGAGAGAGTTATATATCAGTTTGCTTTTTCTTCTAGCTTTTTCTTTTTGGTTGATTGATTTTGATTCTTTTTCTTTTTGAAAACTTATTTTCATCTCTCTTTTTTGAAAAGGGGTTAAGAACCACTAATGTTTTGATGGAATGATGTGGAATTGATTGTGATGATGACATTGGCTAGTGTGAACAAATACGCCCAAAAATTATTCCCAACAAGTTTATTATATGTAAATAGTGATAGGATCTCTAAGAGTTCAATCATTCTTTAATTTACCAAGGTTATTAAATACCAAGGTCAAACGGATACCATAGAGATAAATGTCAGAAAATATGTACAAAATAATCTAACCAAAATATCATCTAAGGGATGAAAATTGTGGATGACCTGTAGAGGAATACTAAAGAAAGGGAAGAAAAAACATCCATGTGTACACAATACCTAGTTACAATGTTTGATATTTGTACCTTTGATTTTTTTGTAATTTTTTAATGTTTTCTCATTTTTTTGTATTTTTTAACTATTTAATGATTTTTTAATTTTTAATTTTAATTTTCAATGGTTATCGAGACGAAACATGTTACTCTACGTTATAGGATCCAACAACAATGTTTGCAATTTCCTTGATAAGAGAGACTAAGCATGTTTGCTTATCGAGTGTAATATTATCCCTAATCTCGATGATCATGGTGATCTCACACTCAACAAATTATTTTTATTCGTTTCGAAAAATGGATTTCGTATGTGGGATCTTTAGTTCCCTATCCATAGGTTTCTGTACTTTACACCATACTTGATGGGTACGTTGGTGTGCATTTTGGAATCAAATTTGATTTTGAATTTTATAATCATTTGAGTTGTTGGGAGCTTTGGATATCTTCGGTGTTTTTGTCTTATCTTGGTTAAAAACTTGTCTAGGTTTCTTATAAGCTAATGCTTGAATTTTTTGATCCCAGGAAGTGGGAGAAGAATGTGGACATTTAGAATTGATATGAGAAATGATGATGGGCTTTCCATAATCATTGGTAGAAGAATAATGTGATGGATAAAAAGGATATGGTCTAAGAATTAAATAATATGGGCTACCATGAGGTGAGTCATAGATAGAAGATGGAAGGATAATTTGATGTGGCCCTAAGATAGAGGAAGAAGGGATGAGAGGAGGTGACCCAAGAATAGAATAAGAAGGGATACTAGGACATGACCCATAGATGTAATATGATGGGATACTGGGATGTGTCCCAAGAATAGAAGAAGAAGTTATACTAGGATGCGACCCATAGATGTAAGATGATGGGATATTAGGATGTGGAACAAGAATAGAAGATGATGGACTACCCGGGGTGACCCATACATAAAAGACAAAGGGCTAGTTGGATGTGCCCCAAGAATAGAAGATAGTGGACAACTTGAAAATGTCCCATAAATAGTAGAGGGAGGGTTATTAGAAGGTGACCCAAACCTAGACAAAGATGAAGGGCTATTTGGAGTTAACCCCATAAGAGATTTTGATTGAGGAATTGTGATAGAAAAAGAGTGATTAGGTGATGAGAAGATAGGCCATGGATCAGTGTGATACCTAGGAGTTTCATCATGTAATGAAGAATGTGAAGATGGAAGAATAAGAGGAGGATAAATTTGTATGATCTGAGGCTCTTCCTCTATTTCTTGATAAAAGGAATCAACCTTTTCCTCACAATATTCAAACACATCAAATTCTAAAGACAAACCTTCCTCGTAATTTGCTAAAGGAATATCTTCATGTGCCCCTATAAATGCCCTTATTGTTTCTTCATTCTAAAAGAGATCAATCTGTATGAGTTGTTGATTGACCTCCAAGGGTTGATTGGAAGAAAGAGGTTCAATTGGTATGAAAGACTTAGAAGATGTTTGATGACGATTGATAGAAGAAGATGACATGGGGGAAAAAGAAGATGTGGAGCTAGATGTCTCAGGAGTAGAAGAAGGTTGTGTGGAGCTACCTATATGATGGTATATCATCTATAAACTAGTAGGATTAAGTCCAAAGTCTGTAGATTGTGACTCATGGGTTGATTTAGATGTTTGAATAGAAGGAATTTGAATCACATGAATCTTCAAAGAAGGAAGAATTTGTGGGGGTGATTGATGAAGAAGGTCCTATGAAGAAGGGGAGGACCGTGATTTAAGAATCAAATTGGATGAATAATAACAAGGGTTATACCGAAGAAAGAGAGGACTGTGATTTAATAATTGTATTATATTTTTTATTGGAGGGATTTGGAGTCTCATGTATCTTCAAAGGAAGAATATGTTGTTAAGGCAATTGATAAAAGGGGTCCTATGAAGAAAGGGAGGACCATGACGTAGGAGTCACATTCGATGAATGATGAAAATAATTTGTGGTGACACAAATCTTTGGAGGAGGAGAACGTTGTTTAGATGACTGATAACAGAGTTCCTACAAAGAAGGGGAGAACCACGATGTAAGAGTCATATTAAATGGATGTTGAAGAGGGTCCTGTAAAGATAGGGAGGACCACGACATAGGAGTCGTATTAGATGAATGATGAAGATAATTTTTAGCAACACAAATCTTTAGAGGAGGATAGCATTGTTTAGGTAACTGATAATAGAGGTCTTCTGAAGAAGGGGAGAACCGCAACGTAGGATTCCTATTAAATGGATGATGAAGAGGATCCTCTAAAGATAGGGAGGACCATGAGGTAGGAGTTGAATTAGATCAATATGAAAAGTATTTTAGATCTGAATCATCATAATAATCGGAGGAAATACTTGGATTGGAATCCTCAGAGGAAGAGAAAATGTTTAGATTAGAATCATAAGAAGAGTAGGGGGAACCCGAATAATAATTATGTATTAAATAACTACATAAATATCATCATGTTAAGAGCTAAACAAGACTAAATACCAAAATTATGCATTAAAACTTGAAATAGAAATTAAGCTAATATGCTAATCATTTGAATCTCAACTCTTTAGATCACCAAAAACACTAAATGAACCTAGGTAGATCCATGGAGATCAAAGTTGATTGTTTTATCTTCAAGGGTTGGGGAATGGAAGCTCATCAAATTATGGCTACAAGACCATTTTTATTCTCTCCATATGACCCAAAATCTTGAATGAATGAAATGCAAGAATGAGGCTATTAGCTCAAATGAAATATGCTCTAAGATGAAATACCTATAGATTAGCTATAAACATGTAAGGTGTATAAAGGTGTAAATAGAAAGGTAAGAGGGCTCCTTATATAGCCCAATGGATAAAAGAATATCTACATCCCTTTACATGTGGGATAATAGAGAGGTTGGGTTAGTTGTGGATAAGCATGGTTTAGAAGTGGTTGAGTTTACTTTAGGAGAGTTTATTTTGTCCTCTAGTGACTCATGGGGATTGAGGGGGTTTATTAATTAACCGAACTAATTAATTAATAGGTGTGCAAGATTATAGAATATATTTAGAGGAATAGTTAGTATGATTTATGTTATAAGAGGATTTTAATCAAATAAATGACGATTTATTGATTAAATGGAAGATGAAGCTAATTAATTATTCTAGATAGAAAGGAGGATTAATTAACAAAAGGTCGTTAATTGGTGTATTTTTTGGATATAAGAGTTAATTAATTAATGTAATGTAACTAATTAACAATGATAGAAGAGAAAATGAGCATTTATTGATGATATGTCGTCAATTTTTGGGAAAGGATATAATTAGCACAATTTAAGTATTTAAATTGCCTGAGCTAAATTATAGGTGTCTACAGATATATATGAGCTACACATTCATGACCCTTTTACATGATAGATGAATGTAATGATTAAAGGGGTTCCTGCAAGAGATAAACTTGTCCAAAATGAAATATGTGACAAACAAAGCTATGGTGTTCATCTTTAAAGTATATTTAAGGTAATAACAAATAACTAAATGGTTTCAAATCATTACTATGACAAGATGGATGATATGAATGAGTGACAAGATTTTAAATGTAACAATTGTTATGACAATAAATCATTTAACAATAAAATGGCCACAGGTGCAAGGCATTCGGGGGTTCCTTTTCAATTTCACCATCAAGGGAAGTGAGATGATACACTCCCAACCCATACATGTGAGTGATAATTTATGGACCAATCAAATTAGGGGAAAACTTTCCATGTTTAGTCCATTCTAACTGAGTGACATTTTGATTTTATTTAAGAACAATATCACTAATTTTGAATTCATGTTCTTTGATATGTTTTTAATATGTTTGTTTAATGCATTATTGATAAACGTGATGATGTTCAAGGGCCATTAGAAATTTTTCATCTGACAGTTCAAGTTGTGTTAGATGGTCTTGTCGATATTCTTCGTCGAGGATGAAGTCCTTAAGTGATACACAAAGTGATGGGATTTGAACTTCAAGAGGTAAGATAGCCTCGGAGCCATAAACAAGTGAATAATGTGTAGCTCCCGTAGGAGTATGGATGTTAGTTCAATAATCCCGAAGAGAAAATGGGATTTGGATATGTCAATTCCTTCCTACATCATTTATTGTTTTCATAAGGATTTTATTAAATGTTTTATTTGAGGCTTCATCCTATCCATTTTCTTGAGGATAATATGGCGATGAAAATCTGAGTTCAATGTTGAAGGTATCACATTGCTTTTTAACTTCTTTATTTTTAAAATATTTTCCATTATCTGTGATAAGTTTATATGGGATGCCAAAATGACATATAATGTATTGATATATGAAATTGATAATAGGTCCTGACTTAGTGGATGTTAAAGGAATAACTTCAACCCATTTAGTAAAGTACTCAGTAGTTGTGATAATAGAGTGATGTTTTTGAGATGATTTAGGATTAATAGCACCGATGAGGTCTAACCCCCACTAAGAGAAAGGCCATAGGTCTTAAGCAGCTTGTAATGTTTGACTAGGGACATGGATGAGATATGAGTGAAGTTAATATTTAACACATTTCTTGACATATTAACAATAATCCTTGCTGATAGTAGGCCAATAGTATCCTAACTATATGACATGGCGATGGAGTTTCTACTAAAAATTCCTCCATAAACTCTGATGGGTATCGTTATTCCCTTCATTTAATCAACTCTTTGTTGATGTCATATTCAAACCAGGGGGGTGTGTCTAAAGCTATATGCAACAAAAAGAATCTGAGCGATCTAGTAATTAATTATACGTGTTTTTTATTTTCTAGGGGATATTTTTAATGTCTTAAGGACTTCTTTATTAAAATCCTTATTGGAATCAAATATGAAAACCTGTTGGAAGTAAAACACACTTTACAGAAATGAATTGCTAGAAATAAACACACTTTTCCTTGGAAGTTAACACACGTTGTAGAAATTATTTGCTAGAAATAAACACACTTTTCCTTGGAAGTAAACACACTTTGCAGAAAGGAATTGCTGGAAATAAAAAAAAACATTACAGAAATAAACACACAATTGAGAATGCTTGGAAAATGATTGCAAAGAAATAAGAACTTAATCTAGAACACATGTAGGGAAAAGTCTACAACAGATTTCAACTTAAGGAATTAAAATCATTTACAAATTTAATAGATCTACATTGTTTGCTTTAAAAATATAAATACCAAAAAAAATGAGGAACCTTGTTCTTGGAGGAGTGGGCCCTTACTCCGCCTCAAAAAAGGATTGGATAAATTAATTTTCTCTCAAAAGAGAAATGGCTTATTTATTGATAAAACGGTTTGCATTAAAAAAACGTGTTGGATCTGTGTATATCAATCTATATCTATCTCTTGTTCTATATCTATATATTAATTTCTATATATCTACAGGTCTGTATATATATACTTCTTCCAGGGGTGCATTTATGGTCATAACTATTCCACTGATATGATGGAACTAAATCGTGCCCAGAGTAGATGTTGAATTGGAACATGGCTAGTCATACAACTGTGTGATAATTATCCTGGATCTATGAGTATGGAGAGTTGGAAGTCTTCTAATCTACTTCTGATTGATAGGATCATTGATTTGACAAATCACCAGCCATTTGGAATAGATTCTTATCAGTTCCAAAACTTTAGAAGAGTTCCATAACTAAAGGAAAATTTTCCAAGTCTAACCAAGAGAGTTCAAGAGTTATCTGCAAGAATTTCAGAACTAATTTTGATAATTCCAGAACTAAGTAATAGAGTTATGGAACTAAGTCCTAAAGTTCCTGAACTAGTGTACAGAACTCGTAACTACATGGTGGAGTTCCAGAACTAAGTCTAGTAGTTTTGAAACTAAACCATATTGATTCTAATGCTTCCAAAAACATGCAATCCACTTCATATTTGTTCTTCTACCTAATTGTGACCTATTTTATTACAAAAATGAAGTTTCCAAAACACTTTGTTAGGAATTACAGATCTTTTAAACGTTAGAATCATAATCAACAAAAGATGGACAATTACATCCTAACTTATATCAGATCAAACAAAAGTCACAAAATGCAGTCAAACTTAATAAAAAGGAGAGTAAGATGAGATCATTTATTGTACATTTAATGGGAATATTCTAGCCTCATCATTTCCCCCATACTTACTTATTTGTAAGTCCCTTTACAAACTTTACTCTTCAAATTTGGGGTTATATATTCTACATTCCATTTGATTGCTTAGGTCAAATGGCTAGAACTGAATATCCTAATGCTTTAATTCAGAGGTAATATACCCTACTCTTGCTTCTAATTTCCTCTGCAATTCCTCAAATTCATTGGGATCTTGAGGTTCTCTATTCTTACAAGGTGACATGGGGGTGAGAAGTAGAGTGGAGGCCTTGTTCACATTCATATCCATATATGTGCTCTATGGGCTTCATTGATCTGAGGAATTATTGTACATAAGGATTTTGATCTTTCGCAAACTCCAGATCAAGTTTATGGGAGATATTACTTCCCTAGTACAAATTCTCAACACCCCAAAATGAGTTATTCCCATGATTTTCTAAGGAAAAGCCATTTGGTGTGCCTGCATAACATTGAGTCTTCCCAAAGTGTTGTACCTCTTCATAATAGGTGGGCATTAATACTTCTCCAAATTGGCAAGGATAAGGTTCCTCTTCCTAACCTACCTATCACAATGCATGGGATTAAAATGTGCAAGCAAAGGCTAATGGTTTACCATAATCTAACCATGCCATACAGAGACGGAGAGAGAGACAAAAGAGGGAAAAATGCTCTGACTCCCCTCCTTCTATGCAATCTGATTTTGATACACTAGAGAAGGAAAGTGTTGATTAAGTATCAGCTCTCCCCTGGAACATAGAAGAATTGAGAAATGAAAAGGATGG
Organism: Taxus chinensis; assembly: GCA_019776745.2. Taxonomy (NCBI): domain Eukaryota; kingdom Viridiplantae; phylum Streptophyta; class Pinopsida; order Cupressales; family Taxaceae; genus Taxus; species Taxus chinensis. The sequence goes on from CM034146.1 coordinate 1,008,770,669, forward strand.
ACAAGTTCTTTTCAGCATGAAATTGCAGAGATAGAATTTCGCAGAGAAGATTTTTCTTCTCTATATTGGCTAAGGAATAGGCTGCTATGATCAGCAGGAATAGGTTGTCAATCAACTTCATATTTTATTTCATGTGGGAGGCTACATGCTATCCTTGACAAACTACCATGCAAATGAATTATTCCTCCAAAAACACACTATATGCAGGAGAATGGTCTCTTGCATGCAAGCAATTTCTCACTCATCATGAAAACCATTTTATTTTCACAAGATATTTAAATTTGTCATTTTATTCTTTGTAAAACTTTTTCTTCCCATTCTTTTCTTAATTTCTTCTCTTCTTCTATCTTGCTTCTCAAGTCCTCATTGGATGTCTTAGCTTCACTGAGTTCTCTACAAGTATCATCCATAGATGTGTAAGTGGCCAATAACCTAATTCAGTTTAAGCAAAGACTGTCTCACAGAGCAGTTTGTTTTCTGGAATCTTGACATTGTTCTCTTTCTCCATTATCTGCCATGGTGTCCCCATGATTTCATCCTGAGATATGTGACTACCCTATCCAAAAAAAAAAAACTTGTTAAAATCATGGGTCATTTTGTGTTTTTATTGCCAGAAAGTTTTTTATATTGCATCAAGATATTCCCAAATAGCCATATTAGTAAGGATTTTTACCAAATACCCAGACTGCCCAAGATTGGTATATTTTGTCTACGAGAAATTTGTATTTCGTTATCTTCTCAAGCCCACGTTTGACGCAATTAGAGCTCCGTTTTAACTCTGTTGTGATCGTACATAATTTTTTCCTCATATAATATCTTCAGGGTTTTAACTCTTCATATAGAGTTGAAGGCATTAATACTTCTGTGACTTTTGGCAATGATAAGGTTTGTGTTTTCCCGTTTCGGTATCAAATGCATGGAAATTTCTCTAGATCAATGTCCTTTGCCGGTTTGGATGGATTCTTAGCCATAGTGAGTATTCTAAAGATCACATACGCACGTTGTGCCAAGAGGAACTTCGCCATCGGAGGTCTGGTTCTCTGGGAATAGACAAAGTGCGTGCACAGAAAAAGCTCTCCTTCTATGGTTGGCCGCATTTTTGGAAAAAGATAGGTTTGAAGTGGATTCAAGTTGATTTCTGGAAGCTACAGGTAGGTGAAAAATTTGATCATACCTACCTAGCAGGGTACTTTTTCCCATGGAAGCAATGCCACTTAAGTCACAATGGTAGAAAATTAGAAGGTAGCAGGCAGGTGGATTTTTCTTACTCTACCTTGGCAGGGTAAGGAATTCCCATTATGAAATAAAAGAAAAATCACTTAATTTTAATTGATGTGGAAGTTCTGACATTATCTATCCATGTACAACTTTCAATCCCATTCTGAAATTCATTCCTTAAGTGGATCAAAATTTTTGTACCTTACCTTGCAGGGTAAGGTTTCCTACCATGGAAGGCAAATTTTCAGTGATGATGTCGAACCATTCAGAGGCAGCACAAGCGGGAATTTCTTACCAATCTTGAAATCTTTACCTTTGTGGAAAAGGAAGAAAACTCCACTTATTTGAATCATGGGATTTTATTCCCCTTCTTTTAGATTTATTTTAAAGTCCTCATTTGAATGTGTCAAACGATTGAATTCACTGGGAGTTCTCAAGCAAGGATCATGCCATGCAGCTATCTAAGTTAGCCAATAATAATTCAGTTTGTGTCATGCTGACTTTTGGATAGAGCAAATTTCTGGCAATTCTAGAAAGTTCGATCCTACTGACTCTATGAATGATTAGTTTAACTGCTTTTAAATATCCTTATTGGGCTTGTCAGTCAAGCCTGAGTTGTTAATTCCCCAATTTTGGCGCCTAACTTATGGAAAAGTCTAACCTCTGATTCCAATTGGAAGTATAAAAATAAAATTCCAAAATTAAATAAATTTTCTCTATTTAATGAATGCACCCATGCTAGAGCAACCAAAACAATATCCTTTTTAACAGTATTAAATGATTACAATTAATTCCTATTCTCATGACAAGTGGCCAAGGGGGTTAAGCATACTGTGAGGCTTGAGTCAAGTGGAAGCAGAATTCTACTGAAAACAAATGCCTAAATTCATCTTCTATTTCATGTGAGTCATAAGTTGATGCTCAAACATATCTTGGAAAAACTTGTAGGGAGAAATAGCTTCATCTTCATTAATTAATTATAGAATCATGAAGGATTGATATTGGTCACAGAACATGGATGCCATGGCCATGAATACCAAAAATCAAAGGTAGAGAAGTGCTAGCTCTTGTGCCCCATATTAAAGAGAATTGTTTGCTCAAAAGAAGGTGTAATTAATCTAAAAGACCTCTTATGAATTGGTCCACATTTGAAGAACCTTGAAGGAGGTATGATTTGTGTCTGGATCCTAAAGCTTATTCATGTATTCACCTCCTCATTGCCCTGAAGTGGGTGAATGATGTCAAAGATGGATATTCATGCTTCTCCTTTGGCTATAGAGCAAATAAATACATCAAATTATTGGGAATAGTAGGTTTGATCCATTTGCATATGCCTTCTTAGATCTAAAATTCCAATTGTTCCAAAATATGGTTGTCCATCTTGTCTATTAATTACAGGAATTCTTACAAGTGCTGATTGGATAAGAGAATGGTGGAGATTTCAATGTACAATACACTGAATATTCCAGTGAAGAACTTTGGAAGAATTATCTAGATCTTTTAACCAGTTGATTCCAGAAGAATAATAAAAAATGGCATGGATAAGTTACAAATGAACTGTATATCAGTTCAAACAAAAGTCACTTGCTCCAACCATGGCAAAACTAGGATGAAAGGAGAGCTCAAGCATCATGCATGACTTTCAAATTTGCTCTCCATCAGAGACACAGATCTTCTCATAATCGGACATAAACTGCCTCTTTGGCCATCCATCCATTGCTTCACCTCATTCTTGTTTCGAATGGTAGCTTTGAAGAAATTTAGTGCGTGAAAATTTTCTTCTATAGATCTTGTGCATGTGCTCCCAATTTTCAGTTCTTAGGATCTTTTTGATTGAATTTGCATTCCCGGAGTGATTTTAGAATTTCATTGGCACTATGCATCTTGATTAAGGCTAGATCATCAGCCACTGCCTCAAAGTTTCAGTGGATATAGCTTGTGGAAGGTTGTTTCTGAAAAGGAAACAGCCTTCTAAGGAGTGGAGGTATTTTCCAGATCCATCTTGCAAAAGTCCAAATCCAGCTGCTCCTAGGTCTAGTCATTGATTGTGAATTAGCAAAGGCAAAGAATTTTGCTCTACATGTAAAATATAAATCCATAAGGACATTTTGGGGTGACTGTGAACTTTCCTCTTACTTCCCTTCTTCTCAATGCCACTGTGAGAAATTCCCATCTTTTTAAACATGCCTCATAAATATCGGTTCAAAATTTTCCTCTTCATAAGAGGTGAAGGCATTAATACTTCTCTGCAAATTGGCAAGATAAGGTTCCTTCTAACTTTTTATCAAATCATACATGGGATCTAAAATTTGCAGGAAAGGTGGATGGTTTACCATAATGAATCCTCATCCACATAGTGACCAGATGAACTAGCCTTTAACAGATGTTCTTAATTCCCTCTCCTTCTATGCAATCTGATTTTGAAGAATACGAGAAATCAAAATGCATTAAGTGGCTCTCCCCTCCATACAAATTGATCATAAAACCTGAGTTCTTTTCCAGCATGAAATTACAGAGATAGAATTTCACAGAGAAGATTTTTCTACTCTGTATTGGCTAAGGAATAGGCTAGCCGTGAAATTACTATCATATTCTATTTCATGTGGAAGGCCACATGATGTCTATTGACAACTTCCAATCGAATGCTAATTTTCCTCCAAAAACACACTATATACTAGGAGAAGGTCTCCTGTATGTAAGCAATTTATCACTCATCATGCAAACCATTTGTATTTTCACAAGATCTTTTAAATTTTTCGTTTTCTTCTTTGTAAAAATTTTTTTTCCCATTCTTTTATTTATTTCTTTTCTTCTTCCATCTTTATTTTCAAACTCCTACATTATGATGTTTGAGCTTCACTAAGTTCCCTGCAAGTATCATTCCATAGCTTCTAAAGTGAAAAATAAGTTAATGGGAGCCTCATGTAGAGACTGAGGACATAGCATTTTCTCATGACTACCTAGAAGTTTTACATTCTTCCTCTTTCTCCATTATATGTTGTTTAACTCTTGTCAATTCCTCAATCTTGTTAGTGAGCTGAGTTGTTAATTCCTCAATGACCATTTCTCTCTATTCCAATTTAAGTTTGAGAAAATTCAACTCCTCATCCTTTTCTCTGATAATGAGTTCTACTCTAGACAAAAAACAGAGACTGTTTAACTTGTTGTTTCTCTTCTTTCTCTGAAAGTTCCTTGGGGTTAAGCATTCTTCTTATACCATAGGGGATTTCCCTTTCTATTTCCAAGATGCCAATTCATCTTCTTCATGTGATGGTGCTACTGATTCACCCATCTCTTGGAAAACTTGTTCCTCAAATATCTCATCTTCTTTTTCTATCTCTATTTGGCTTGGTCCAAGAGGAGTCATGGCCATGCTGCCCAAAATATCAGTAGCTTCCTTTTCCATCCCTTCTTGATCTTCCATCTCCTCTGGAATTTATATAGATCTTTTATGAATTCTCCTTCTTTGAGGAGCCTCAAAATGTACATAAATGGGTCTCCTCCTAGAGCTTCTTCTGATTTTCACCTCTTGCTCTTGCCTAGGTGAACTATCACTGTCAGAGACAGATATTAGCTCTCCTGTAGCTACTATAGAGGAAGGAATTTCTTTAGAAGGCATAATAGGTTCTACAGTTTTAGTCCTTCTTCCAGATCTTCTTCTTTTTGGTATTTCCTCTCCACCTAGTTCTTTCTTTTCCTCTGATAGTGGAATCAATTTCCAAATTAGTTGCAAGGAGCAGAAGGAGTTTGCTATTACTCTCCTGAGAATATCAAGGTTCTTGCTTAAACTTGCTAAGAAATTTCTCCCACATTTCTTCTCCATTTTTCTTTGAAAGAAAATGGTGCTGGCACACTAAATGCACTAACCCATGATGTCTGATTGTTCCCACACCCCAGAATACCTCTGGGCCATTGTATGGATGGAATCAAAAAGAAACCCTGGAAGGTTTACTATATATTCTTGGTTTTGTAGCTCCATATCTAAGGTATATGAGGATCTTCAGGAACTTCTCTTCCTACCGACCTGAATTGACCATCACAGGTTAAATACTTGACTATCCAAAATGCCACTCTATCAAAGGGTTTGGGAAAGCTGGCCCTTCTGACCCCTTTTATGATTTTCTTCATGTTGTAAATATATTGGGGTTCAACTTCCCCTTTTTCAAGCAGGGTTTCAACCAGTTCTTTTAATGTCCCTCTGACAGGGTTTGGGACATGCACAATTGGCACTCCTAGATATATTACTTATTATATTCACAGAAAAAAGGAATGAAAACATTTCTAATATTTGTCCTAGATTACTCTAAATTTATAACAAATTCTCTTACCAATTCATCGTTATACTTGGGGAAATTCCTCAGAAATTCCAGCCATCCTACATGTTGAAAGATAGTTGCCACTTCTTCATCTGCAATGAGCTGGGTATCATCCTTTGGTTTTCGACTTATTTTTAATCCCCATGATACAGAGGTGATTCAAATTCATTCTCCTTTAATATTGTGTGGGTTGGCTGAAGAACCCTTTCTTAGCTACGGAACTGATGAATTTAGCTATTGAATTACTGTACTTAGCTGTGGAACTTTTGTGTTGTAGTTGCAGGAATGCAAACCTAATTCATTGCTTCTTCCTTGAAGTTTTCTCTGCAACTACTTTTCACTTTGTTGATTCCACACTAATGATAACTCATTATAACTATGCCACCAATTTATTCCATCAATATCTTTCTCATGATTACTCACTTTTAATCATGATGTACAATAGATGACTCATCATACCAATCTTTTAAATCAAATCTAATCACACATGCAAAATTTTAATCTAACCTTTAATAAGTTAAAGACATAATTACCATCCTTGATGATGTAATCCCTCTATCATGATGACTCATCATTCCTAAAAAGTGAAACAAAAGGAAAACGGTTAGAAAAATAGCTAGAATTCCAAAGAATTTTTTTATTTTGAATTAGCCATTTATTTGAGAAGATCAATCGCCATTGTTGGTTTTCAATTGATCTTTGAGAGAAATTTTTTTGTTGGGGAAGAGAACACCATTTACTAGTTTTCACTCTCTTCCCTTATTTCTTTTTCCTTTTTCTCTTTTTTTTGGGGAAGAGAACGCCATTTACTAGTTTTCATTCTCTTCCCTTTATTTTGTATCTATCCATCTGATTATTCGATCATTTTGGAAGAACTGGGTTCTTCCATATGATCAAATTCTTTGTCTACTTCAATCTACCTCAAGAATTCATCCTTAGTAGGAGGCTTCCTATAAATTTTTAGCCTATGTCCATTGACCAAGAGTGTTCTTCTGTTACCATCAATGGAAAGTAATTGGATAGAACCATTATCAAATATTTTCTCAATCAAATAGGGTCCCAACCATCTAGTTCTCAATTTTCCTTTGAATTGGTTGGTACTTAGAATCAAACAACAATGCCTAGTCTCCTACTATGAATTTCTTTCTTGATATGTGTATCATGTCATTTCTTCCTTTGATCTTGGATTATCTTTGTCTGCTGAAGTGCTTCCATTCTTCAATTCATCCAACTCATTGAGTTGAAGGATTCTCTCCTTTTGAGTTGCATCTAACTCAATACCCACCTTAACTATTGTCCTCATATGTCTGTAGTTCAAACTCAATAGGCAACAAGGGATTTTTCCCATAGACTAACTCATATGGTGAAAACCCTGTTGTAGTTTTCCAAGTTGTATTGTAAGCCCAGACAAAGCTTCAGGTAGTCTCTTTACCCAATCTCTTCTTCCTGCTTAAACTATTTTGGTAAGGATGTTTTCTAATTCTTTGTTCATTACTTCAGCTGTGTCCATTTGATTGTGGGTGATAGGGAGATGAATTCCTATGATTGATCTGATAATACATTGTGAAAATCCTAGATCATATTAGACATAAATTGTGGTCCCTAGTCTGAAACTATGCTCCTTGGTGCTCCAAACTTTACCATAATTATGTGTCAAAGGAAATCAGTAACTGCTTCTTCATTGGCATTTGTTAAAGCCTGACACTTCTTCCCACTTTGTCACATAATCAGTACACACAATAATATGTTCCTTCCCTTGTGACAGAAGGACTAAAGGGATCAAAAAAATCCAACCCGCATCTCTCAAATGGTTCAATCACTACTTGAGGTTAATGAGGCATTTCATTAGTAAAGGTTGGTTGTCCCATCCTTTGATAAAGATCACATCACTTGATATATCTCTTCATATCTTTATACAGAGATGGCCAATATCTGTGTATATCAATATATATCTATCTCTTGTTCTATATCTATATTTTCCTTTCTATATATCTGCGGGTCTGTATATATATACTTCTTCCAGGTGTGCATTTATGGCCGTAACTATTCCACTGATATGATGGAATTGAATCATGCCTAGAATAGATGTTGAATTGGAACATGGCTGGTCATACAGTTGTGTGATAATTATCCTAGATCTATGAGTATGGAGAGTCAAAAGTTTTCTAATCTGCTACTGATTGATAAGATCTTTGATTTGACAAATCACTGGTTGTTTAGAATAGATTCTTATCGGTTCTGAAACTTTAGAAGAGTTCCAAAACTAAACGAAATCATTCCAAGTCTAATCGAGAGAGTTTTGGAGCTATCTGTAGGAGTTCTAGAACTAATTCCAATAATTCTGGAAATAAGTCCAAAAGTTATGGAACTAAGTGACAGAAATTGAAACTGTGTGGTGGAGTTCTGGAACTAAGTCTGGTAGTTCTAGAACTAAATCGTATTGATTCCAATGCTTCCAAAAACATGTAATCCACTTCATATTTGTTCTTCCCCCTTGTTGTGACCTATTTTATTACAAAACTAAGTTTCCAAAACACTTTGTTAGGAACTACATATCTTTTAAACATTAGAATCATAATTAAAAAAAGATGGATAATTACATCCTAACTTATATCAGATCAAACAAAAGTCACAAAATCCAGTCAAGCATTATGAAAAGGAGAGTAAGATGAGATCATTTATTATACATTTAATGGGCACATTCTAGCCTCATCAAACTCCATCATGGACTTCTTTAATTATTTTATCTGACTCATGTGATTTAAGGCACCTTACTGGGATACCATCAAAACTACGTTTGTAAAGGATACCACTAATAATGACAAAGCAAGTGGAACGTTGAAGAAATGATCATTTAGCGTTACGTGATAAGTCAAATGGAATTTTTGATTCAGCAAGATAATCATATATCTGAGTATACCATAAATCATTTGGCTTATCGTCAATGATATTTATAAGAGGAAGTTATTTTTATGTGAAGGATCATCCAATCGTTGAACAATGATGGATACTTTAGTGTTTCCTTTTGACTCTTTTATTTCTAATAGGATGAGGGCTCTTAAATATTCCATTGTATGCACAAACTTATTAGAGAATCATGGGATGGTTTGGATAGTTTACTGATCAAAAGAACAAAGGAGAAAGTCAACATTGGCTTTATGTATTTGTAATATTTAATTTTTACACTGATATCATCCTTTGACTTGACTGATAACAAGTTGTGAATCTCCATAGATGTCTAAGATGTGAACACCTAGGAGAATAGTGGTTGTGAGACCCATGATTAAAGCCTCATATTTTTTCATATTATTAGTACATTCGAAGTTAAGTTTGAATGACAATGGAATAGGAATGCCCCACGGAGGTATGATAACAACACCAGCTCCTCCCCCTTCCTATCATTTAGAACCATCAAAGAAGAGATTCATTTTGACAGTGATGAATTCATATTCATTGACATTGATGATGGATTCTTCTGGAAATTATGAGGAATTTGATTTTCGGGAAAGGGAGCATCAGTGATCGGCTCTATAATGGCTTTGCCCTTAATATATTTGTTTATATGAATTCAAGTTCAAAATCAGTCATAAGCATAATCCATCAAGTAATATAGTCACTATGATATGGTTTAGAGTGTATAGTTTTGAGAGGATTGAAGCTAGTGACAACATAAATTTTGTGATTAAGAATATAATGACGTAGCTTGGATGTGGAGTATAAAGTACAACATATATTTTCAATTTCAGTGTAATGGGTTTCATATTCATGGAGTGTGCAAATGATATAATATATGGCCTGTTCACGACCCTGATTATTGTGGTGAGTTAGCATGGCTTCAAGGGCATATTCTAAAGCATATATATAGGTAAAATCTCCCCCCTTCACGAGGTGGTGTAAACACAGGTAGTGATAGGAGATAATGGTTAATCTCATCAAAGGCTTTCTAACCATCAGAATCCTAGTGAAAATCAACATCCTTACAGAGAAGATGATGAAATGGTTAACAACGGTCATAAATTTGTGATATAAAACATCGAATGGACTATAATTTACCCTGAATATTATGCAATTGTGTAAGATTAGATGGTGTATGCATTTCAATGATGGCTTTAATCTTTGTTGGGTCAACTTCAATACCTCGGATAGAAATGATGAATCCTAAAAAAATTCAGTGATGACACCAAAAAAAAAATTATAGGGATTGAGATGGAGACAATATTGAATAATAATAGTAAAGTTGGATTTAAGAATGGTAAGATGGTCTTTGCATTGTTTATACTTTCCTAAAATTTCATCAACATATTCTTCGACTATTTTTTGAATGAGGTCGTGAAAACTGTAAGTAATGGCACGTTGATAACTATCTCCTGTATTTTTAATGTCAAATGGCATGACACGGTAGCAGAAGGTTCCTCAAGGCATAATGAAAGAGGTTTTATGTTGTTCATCTATGGTGATAAGAATATGATTATAACTGGAAAAACCATCTATGAGGGAAAGCATTTCATGGTTAGTTGTTAGGTCAATGAGTTTATCTATGTTCAGAAGAGGGTAATCATCTTTAAGACATACAAGATTGAGATCCCTGAAGTCTATGTAGATACGTAACTTTCCCAAGGCTTTGGTTATGGGTATGATGTTGGGTATCCATTGTGGATAATCAATGGGTTTGATAAAATTATCAGATAAAAGGCATTGTAACTCTTTTTTGACAAGGAGAGTTATATGTGGATGCATCTTATGGATTTTTTGTTTGATTGGCTTAGCATTTGGATATGTGACAATATTATGTATGAAAATTTTGGGGTAAATTCCAGGAATATCACTATATGACCAATCAAAGTCTTGATAATATTTTAATACAAATGCGGTAAAGTCGTCTAACTCCTACAGATTTAATGATTGACCTACTTTAACTATGTGAGGATCCTAAGGGGTTCCTAAGTTTACATTGATGGTGGATTCATTAAGAAGAGGTTGTGTATCATATGGTATGGATTTTTGGAAGAGACGATCCTTAGCTTCCATATGGGAAAGGATATATTAGTTATCATTGCATTGAAGGATATCTATAACAGGTGAATCTTCTTCAACCATTTCTGGCCAAATAAGAGGGATTTCTTTAATGGCATGGTTAGACTGATAAGAGAGCAGTCCTAAGAATATGGTATTGAATAAAAAAGGTTATGTGAGATGGGTACAACATCATCTAAATCCATGGGATCTTTAGGGATTTTTAATATCGATGATTCTAATTCATTAATGAGCATGGATGTGACAAGTTTGGATGTAGTGGCCTCGAATGTTTTGGAGTCAGGTTTCTTATAACCTAAACCATATTTCTCATAATTTTTAAGGGAACATTGGATAACCACATCATGTATTCCATGTTCATAATAGCCAAGTTCAAGACCTCTCCAATCACAATGGTGAAGATACATGCGAGCAAAATTTGGATTATCTACATATTTAAAATATGATGTAAAAGACATGGCATGGTGTTGATAAATTGTATGGGATGAAGGATAATCAATTCCTCCATAGAAAATATTTTTTTGAGATAAGAGGGACCATAAGAGATAACATCTCCTACATTAGGGTCATGTGTGGGTTGTTTTTCAGGGCAACCATAAGTCTTAGGTGAAGGAATGTGATTAAGCATGAGGAGATGGTATTCCCCTAATGTCAGGTGTTGTACAACATCACTGAGAGAAGAATCATCTAGTAGATTAGAGGAAGATATGGACGTGCTATTAGATGATTCACATGTGGATTTAGGAATAAGCACTTCATTTGGATGATACACAGCCACAAACTTATTATTTTCCGTGTTACCCTCAACAACTTGAGCAATTTTCATGTTGCTAACAGTTTGATTTTCAGATAGAGGGGTTTCTAGGGTAGATTTGGATTCAGCCACTATTTCCACTTTTGATTCAAGATCCCTTTTAGCATCAAAAATTAGGTGCTATGGGAGTGCATCTTTCCACCAATTTCACTTTTCATGTTGATGTTTTTCCATCCCACAAGCAGTAGAGGTGTGTCCTAAGCCAAAACATCTTCTACATCGGAAAGGTAGACCTTCATAATCAAGAGTTTATGACCAAGTTCGATTTTACACTCTAAGATCTATAGTAGCAGGAAGATTTTTATCAGTGTCAAGTTCCACCAGGATCTGGGCATAGGTAGTATGGGTGTAATTAGTGGTTTGAGAATCTATAAAGAGTGTAGTTTCCAAGGTGTTGCCATTGATTTTTTTGTTTTTTATGAGTCCTAGATAGTATAATAAATAGGGGACACGGATCTAGTTGGGAAGATTGATAAGGAGGTATTGGATGTGGAATGGTAGGATAATTACAAGGAGTGAAAATTACCCTTCTACGAAGAGGTGGGAGAAAAGGCCGAGGACCAAAAAATTGATATAGTTCAGGAAAATTATAAGGACTTTTGAAAACTTGGACAATACCTTGTTTGTGAGGTCCTTTGGTGGTTTTGGATGAGCTAGGTGTGCATGTATAGGAAACTTTTTATGAAGGAAGGGGAGTTTGAATAATGTGATTGATGATATCCAAATTACTTGTGAATTTTGTAGTTTTGGGATTGGTTGATGTAGAGATAATTGATTTTTAGATGGACGATGAATGTGGCTTGTAATTTCCTTACGTGGAGGTGTTTATGTCATAAATATTTCGAGAGGTATCATATTTATATTTGTAAATGAAGGTGTATTTTTGGGTGTAACTATACTAGAGGATATGATTGGTGGAGGGATATATTCAGTAATAGCATGTGATGAAGATGGAAAGATAGTTTCATTAATGTTGATAGCAAATGGGGATTTGGTAGATAAAAATTTAGGTTCAATAGGTATTGTTATTGTTTGTATAGATGTGAATTTTTTTTCAGTAGGAATGGTTGTTGGTTTAGTAGATGTGGATGTTGATATTGATTTAGGAATGGGTAACATTTTAGTAATGGTGTTAATCATGTGGTGAGCATGAACAACATTTGTTTGTGGTTGATCAGTGGATGGGGGATGATTTGGAAAGGGCTACTTAAATATGTCAAGGTTTTTATTTCATGGTAAATTTGGATTATCCAAGTGAATTTCACCCTTGTCAATCAAGGCGTAAAGAAGATTACAAAACATACGACACCTTTTAATTTCATGTCCTTTGAACCTATGGTATTTATAATAGTCATTATTTTGATATCAAGAGGGCTTAGATACAGATGTATCGATGGGTCGTATAGGTGGGAGAGTTATCATATTTTCAACAATTAATTTATCAAATACCACATTGTAAGTTTCTCTTATTGGTGTGTAATTACATTGTGGATGAGAAAATTCAGTAGTGGGGTTTTCCTTAGGAGAGGATTTAACTACTATGGCATTAATAGATGATTTGGATTTTTTGGGACTAGATATTGACTTAGGATGAAGTTTCACACAGATGTCTTCTAGAGCTTGTTGTTTCACTATTTTATTTACCTTTTTGAATGATGAAATAGATAAGGGTAAGTGCTAAGGAGGAATACCTATTTATGTTGGTTGGTTGATGTTTGTTGCATGCATGCTGACTTCTTGATCCAGTACCAATTGTGAGAGATTCCTTTTGGCTAGGAGAAACTACCTGTAATAGAAAACAGGACCATAAAATGATAGTTAAATTATATATGATAGTGGACTACCTAGCATGTGCTAGATCCAAGAAGTGTGAGACTCCCTAGATGGCTATCAATCCACTGTTTAAAACAAATTAATGTGATAAATAAACAAAGTACTATTGTAGTTGATATGATTTAGGTATCTCATTCAAGAACAATAAGCAAATCTAATATAACAGGTTAGTTTATAGTCAAATATAACTAATAAGTAGGTGTCAAGTTGTTGGAATTGGTCAGGGTCATATTCTAGGTTGCTTAGGTCAACTGGTGAGACGATTGTTGGGTTTGTTCTTGGTCAAGGTATAAAACATAGAGACTGACATCGGTCAGGTATGACTAATGCCAGTTTAGGTAGAACCAATGATGGTTGTGGATAACCGGCGTTGGTATGGTCGAGGTAAAAGAAACTCGAATAGATCAAATGGCAGGGGCTGATCTGAGGTCAAATGAGGTTGGAAGAGTGGATGAGAAGGTTTGTGGAGATATCAGGAATAATTAGAAATGGATATTAATTCAGAATGGTAATTTGGTGGTTTGGGTAAGAGGGAAATAGTTGAATTTTAAGCTAATAAGTAATGGAGGAATGAACATGTAAAGTATAAACTAATGACAGGAATGAAAAAAGTTAGCAATGCTAAAGTAGAAAATGCTGGCAGAGATGTCCTTACTGTGATGCATATTTTGATGGTTGAATGGAGGTGGTTGTTGATCAGAAAAATAGTATTGGATATCATAGCAGTGGCTCCTAGAATTATTCTGTGAGTGTGATGCTTCAATATCTATCCTAGTGATGGCTTTGGATGTCTGGATACATGAAAGGATGCCTGTTTTGCTTACATGTAGCTCTGTATTCATCCCCTTGCTCTCAGAATGTGCCAACCCAAAAGCAAGGTAGTTTGGGTGAATAAATGGTAACCAACGATGGTTGCGGGTTGACCGGGGTTAGTTTAGGGGCAACCGGCATTGGTTAAGGTAGGATTCCCTATGTTTACTAAAATGGGTAGATCTTTCTAATTTCTTGGGCCTAGTTAGTTTGTTTTCATAGATCAGAACAGAAAATTCCCTTCTAATGAGAAGGAATGTGGTTAGAGATATTCTAGGGATTGATTTTAGGGTTAGACCAAATCTTAGCTCATTAAAGCAAGTAAGACTTTGTTATTTTTGGCTATGGAAACATGTCAAGAATAGGTCTAGGGTGAGGTGGTGGGGTAGAATTTAAGGTAATTAGATATTACATATTGTGAGGATATATATTAATTTAATTAAATTAATGGTGATGTGGGGTGGAAGGGGCCATGGTTAGATGAGTATGCTTGAGTTGGTTATTTGACAAAGGACCAAGGGGAATATGACCCAATTTTGGTGTCTACATTTTTCCCCATTTTGTTGCATAGCTTGAATTGGTAAGTGACGCTAACAAAAATAAGATGTGGTTGCCCCATGTGTGGGTGAAGGAGATCCCCCTCAAACTAGGAATTAATGAGGTAGAAGACAAAATCGGTGAGTGGATTGATAAAAGGTGGATGTGATGAACATGAAGGTGAACAATAGGGGTAATTAGGTAAAGTTACAATTAGGTAAATCAGGGTAATGGGCTAGGGTCAACGGTAGTGACAGCCAAATGTACGCACACGTATAAACTGCGGCACGGTACCAGGTTAAAGAGCATGCAAACTCTACATCGTCTAAGGTTGATAGGTTTATCCAAACAAGGTTGAGGTGATTCCGGTATCCAATGTATAGGATATGGTGTAGAAGCACTTCAAAGGTCAGGTGTAGTAACTTTTAGGTATCTTCTAGTACACCAAAGGTAAGGTCTAGATAAATAGCATGGAAATAGGTAAAGTAAGGTTATTATGTCAAAAAACACAGGTAACAATGTTATAAGGTATAGTGAGCACATGAGGTCATAGGTTAATAACAATGTTCCAGGTCTAGGTAGCTAGGTCATGGCATGGGTAGGGCCAAGGTATGGGTAAAATAACAAGTCCAAAAATGTAATTAAGGATATGTATAGGTAAGGTAGGCAGGGAGGTTGGTTGTAATAAGGGTGGGTAAGGCCAAATGGTGGCTAGTTTGGTGAAGTGTTGGTCAGAAATGGGGAAAGGGTATGGGTAAGAGTATGATAGGTAACCGATGCTAGCCATACATAACTGGTGATGGTCGAGGTAAGACAATCATAGTTTATTATGGAAGATGACCGATGTCAGTTTGGGTATAACCAATCATGGCATGTTAGGGCACAGGACCGATGTTGATTTAGGTATAACCAAACTTGGTCAGGTTGACATGGGTATATAAAAAGAAAAAATCCATATAATATGGATTCATTTATATGTTTTGGCTTTTGTGAAAATGACAAAGAACTGAATGAGTTGTGCTTTGTAGGAAAGGATGAGGGATGATATCCTACTGAGGTGGAGAGATCCAGTTGGTTAGAGTAGCTAACGTAGATGGGTCCATGAGTATAGGGGGATCAATTGTGATTGGATGGGAGTCATGAGTATTAGAGTGGGTGATTAGACATGGCAAAGGTAGGAGAAGGTTTTGGTGGACCACTGGCACAATGGTCAGACGTGCCACTAGTGAAGTGACATCAAGACAAGGTAAGATATGATCTGTTCATTGTTATTTGATATAAGAATAAGGGAATGGGTAGGTCAGTTTGGGAAGGGTAGAGAATTTGAAATGTGTGGTTAAAATGTTGAGGGACAATGGGGTGGAAATGTCATAGGTAGAGGAAATAGGGTTAGGGAGTAATTTGGGGTAGGTTTGGGTAGGTGTGTAGGGGGAATGGGAAAAGATGGGGGTAGAAAATGGGAGTTCTAGGCTTGGGGTACGGGAACAGTGACTAACACCGATTAAGGTATGGCCATCGTCAGTCTTGTCACTCTGAGATCGGTCAGAGATGAAAGGAATTGGTGTTGGTTATATCGATCCAGTGATGGTTATGAGTAACCGGTGCCAGTTAGGGAAAAAGGGCTAGAGGTCTAGGAGGGGTAAGGGGAGAGGCTAGGAAAAGTGGGTAAAATAGATAGTGGGTGGGGGGATTGAAGGTCAATGTTGGGTAAAGTCAAGTGTTTAATAATGTGTGTGATTGGTTGAATGCAATCCCGAGACCAGCTACGGATGAGAGATAGGGTACCTCCCTTGCTTGTGGAGTGACAGGGTGGTGCGACAACTGATGACTATTGCCATGTAGTGGAGGTTGGCATGATGGGGTTTAGATGCTATCGGCACGTAGTCTAGGAGCCGAGCTTGATGATCACTCTCATCGATAGATGGGACTCAATGACCAATACCTTCTATTTTCTGAAAGGTGAGATCAAAGTCACCCTGGAGGATGTGTACAAGATCATGTGTCTATCGATAGTGGGGATGCAGGTGTATTCTATCTCCTTAGAGGATTCTGAGGAGTTGATGTTGACCATGTTTGGTGAGGGGCTAGTAGAGATGAGGTTCCATAGTGCCAGTATGAGCTATAGAGATATGTACCAAGCCCATCCAAAGGAGATGAGGCTGGTAGTTTTGTTGATGGAGGAAGACTGCTACTTTGCACTGCCAGATGCAGAGGGTTGTAGATGACCAAAATCATTGATGGGGGTTCTGCACAACATAGTGGAGGATATGACCCATTTTGCATGGGTGCCTACATTCCTAGTATAGTTGTATAAAGATCTATGGGCTTATGGGTGGCTACAAAGGTTTATCCTGTGTTGTACTTTCCTACTTCATTGTTGGGTGTATGAGCACATTGTATGTATGTGACTAGTCGATATGCCCCAAGATGATGCATTCGAGTTGGGTTTTTTTTTAGTGGGCCTCACGAGATGGGTGCCTACAATTGGGGAGTGCCAAGCAGCTAGAGCTACACATAATGTAGCCTATTACAAGTGATTACTAGAGGGGTTGTCTAGCATGCACATCATTTGGAGGCCCTACGTGGGTTTTCCATCATATAGATGGATGGCAGAGGAGCTACATGGTATATAGCTACCTCAGTGGATAGAGGGGTAACGTGTAGGAGAGCACAAGATGATACATGTGGACAGGGTTAGATGGTAGTTTGAGATGCTTTAGGATATACCACCACCTTTCCCATAGTACAAGAGGGATGATGTGGAGACTTATCTACCTCTACCATTGCTGACAGTGGCAATAGGTCAGGAGGAGCAGGTGAGAGACTGGTGGATTAATGATGTTGAGGTTATAAATAGATACAAACAGTGGTGGGCTACAAACTTATGAGCAGTACCACCGAGGTTGGTGTAGCTAGATTTAGCCACCATCACAATGCAGAGGGACACCCTATAGGGGTAGGTGGTGACCCTAATTACATAGTTTGGTATAGTGTAGTGGAAGCTGACAAGCTATTATCCTATGAAATTGACAAGGGCAATTTGTAGGTAACTATACCAAAAATTCTATTTTGACCCCTAGGGGAGTTCGGTAGCATTCGTAATAGTCCAAAACTCCCTTTCGAAAATCAGGTCCCAATCCTGTTATTGGGACTTAGATTTTTTTAGAAATACCCTTCGGCACACAAAATGTTGTGTCAACATAATTAATGATGTGCCCTTTAACATAGGGTGTAATTATTCACATGTTGACATTAGAAGCATTACGCCCACCTTTAAAATCCTTTGGCATAAAAAGCCGTGTGTCGACACTTTCAAAATTACACCCTTTGAACTTGGCGCCATTTCATTCATGTCGACATTTCAAAATTCATGCCCCCTTTATTTTTTGGCACCCGAGATCATTATGTCAACATCCAAAAATGTGCACCAAGGATTTTTCTAAGTGCTTAGAATGTTGTGTCAACGTCAATAAAATTGCGCTAAGGTGCATTTTTCCTCATGTCGACACTCTAGAAATCGTGCCTAAAAATTTGGTGAGGTAATAAAAGTGAATTTTTCTATAAATATGAACCTGCCACATGTCATTTTCATGAATTGAAAATTGTGAAAGGTATTTTCTCTCGGTGTGTGTCAGCCCTCGCGTGCCATTTTTGAGCCTATGGACCCCGCATCTTTTCTTCATTTTTTATAAATCCAGGTAAGTGGCTCCTCTCCCATTTTTGGTTTTCATTTTGTTATGTTGAATGCTAGAGTCTGTATCAATAATAAAATGTAAATGACACATTCAAGACCCCTGCCTAGCTGAAGCCCTCTTTTCCTCCCCCTTTCAGATCTACAAATCTGGAAGGGCTCTGCCGCTAAAGTAAACTAAACAATTTATTTATCCCTGCTTGATGCCTTGCTAAAAAACCTATCTTCCTGGCCATCTGGTGTTAGGAATTAATTATATCTAATGTGGACTAATACCTCAGAATCGTAGTAATAAGAAGTATGAATAGAATTACATAAATGAAATATGCACAACACCAAGACAATATTTAACGTGGTTCACCCAATGTGGGATACATCCACCAAGAACACTTGCTCATATTTTATTACAAGCCAACAGTCTTCATAGTTACAATAATCAGATCTTGTTTGGAGTTGCGCTCAACAAACCCTCCTGAATTTACACACACTATTCACCTTCACAAAACACACACATAATAAATCCTATTATATGTCTATCTATTTATAAGTACATCAATAGGTAGCCAAAGAGGCGGTTTTACAAAACAATGGGTACCAAAAAACCATGGGCCCAAAAATAGTCCATAATGGTTACCCATGGGTTAATAAAGCACCCATGAAAATTTTATTTTGGGGATTTTCCCCTGAGCCACCATCCACCGGGGGGGGGGGGGTGCTTCACCCCCACGAACCCCCTTAACCCACTCACCGGCTAGGGGGACCACTGTAAAAATATCCCAGTGTAACATATTTTGTAACACATGGATGGTATACCAAACTCTAACATGAAAACAAGCTCAACAAACATAACATCTGGTAAATCTAAAAAGAGACAAATCAAGAAAGGAAGAAAATAAACCAAACTATTAAACTGATTAAAATCATGGCGCACTATTTTTCCCTGTAACATCTTCCAAAGTTGTGCCTTGGCACACTTTAATCTCTTGCAACATAACCTTTTTCCATTCCTAGCCAAAAATAGCAATTAGCAGATCTTCATGAGGTGTTGGCATAACTTCCACAACATCGACATGACATGTTGTATGCTTCAGATCTGCTCCTTGCGCTTTACCCTTTGGCATGACATTTTTTCATGTAACACCTTCTAAAACCACACCCTTTCCAACTTGGCACAACTTTAATCATGTTGACACTTCCCCGACTGTGCCCCTTCTAACTTGGCGTAAGAATTTGTATGCTGACACCCCAAAAAGTGCACCCAATAATTTTAAGCCCTTGTAGCCTTCTGTAAGCTTGCGCCTTGTGCCCCGAGCCTTAATTTTGCTTGTTCTTCCTTCTGCAAGCTAAAACTAACTATTTTCTCACGCATTCTAAATGTTTATGTCATTCTTAAAACATGCATTATGGATAACATGATGGTTGACATGGCTCTTCTATGTTGGACCTTCTTGATACTTCTTTTAGAACAACAACATCCATCCTCAAGCTCACATATGTCTTCATTAAGCAAGAAACTAGCTAAATCTAAAGCTAAACAATCAAATAAAGAAATGAAGTGCAATTACCAGAGAGTCAGAATGCCTGACTCATATGCAGAGAGTGACCTTGACATCAAATACTCTAAGTTGGGTCATATCGACATGGATGAGTTTTGGGCAAGGACCACTCAGGCAAGATGTGGCCCATGGATGAACAAATTAGTAGGCAATGGACTGCACTTTGTAGTTGGGCTTCTAGTAAGTGTCATAAATAATGAGTTTATCATGTTGGTTTCCCGATGTTACAACAAGGACACTAGATGTGTAAAAAATAAATAACAACAAACAATCATAAACCTCACAGCTCGTCACTTTGAAATGATCTTGGGCATTCCCCATCATAGGCAATATGTGGAGATAAGTATCAAATACCACAGGAAAGCATGGGATAATAATGAAGATCAATGCATGCAGATGATGAATGAACTCTATTTAAAGAATAAGAAGTTGGTGTCCAGATGGCCACAAACCAGCCACCGAAGTGATTTTGATGAAGAATTAAGTGATACAATCATATTCTTGAGTAGATTATTTGGGCTCCCTAATGCCCATCATTTCCATAAATGGATGTTGAGATACCTAGAGAACATGAACAAGAACACACCTGATCAACACTTCAGCTAGGGTGAAATCATTAGTGACACCATCTCACAGCAGCTTCAACAATTTCTAACAACTAGGAAGTTCTACATGAATTCCTACATTGTATATGCTGCTGGGTCAGAAAGGGATTTCACAGGGTTAGCTCAAAGTGGAGTATGGCCTCAAGTCAAGATATATGAGTTCTACCCAAACTAAGGCTCGATTCTAGCATCTCCCAGTTCTCCAAAATAAATGATGTCTTCTTCTATGAGGTATTCTATCTGTTAAGACCAAACATGAGACACAGTCAAACCATCCCGAGTGTGATTACTACTACGAAGAAATGGGGAGTGTTATTCACATAATTCCCCACATTCACATACCTCAGAGATATGAATTTCAAGGAAGAACCAATGAAGCTACCAAGATTCGCAAGGCCAAAGCTAATCCTCATGGAATTGTCAAGGTAGCTAATCACTTATCATGAAAATTACATAAAGAGAAAGAAAAGAGGAACTCCATTCCCCCTTACAGTTTGTCGAAACACCTTACCTACACTTGCCAAAGCACGGGAGATGTATGCTGACTTAGAGCTATTGAATTTGAGCAAAAATTCCCAACAAGGGTGATCTTTGACTGCCGAGGTTCCTTCCCGAAGGCAAAAATTGATCCCATCCATGTTCCTGAGATCAAGAACATTTGGATAAACCTAACTCATGAGATAAAAATCATGTAAAAATATCACTCCTGACTGGCTCTAGAAGAGATCATCCACTAAGGCATTGTCATTGTCCCAATTAAATTCAAAGAGACTGATTAAGAAATTGATCAGGTTTACATTAACATAGATGGGGACAACTGGCCATTCACAGAGATCGATAGAGCAAAAGAACCAAAGACCATTCAAGAGAGGGTGAGACCCACATTACAGTGCACCAAAAATTGGTGCAACCAGAATGTCCTTACATACCTTCGAGTTGACTTCACATCTTCTCCCTCAGGCCGTGCACCTCCAAGACTGCCCCATGTGCTAAAAGGAAAAGGTAAGGACAAGGAGGGTGAACCAAGTAGACAAGAAGAAACTCCTAAAGGCCTTCCTCCTACTTCTAAGAAGCAAGTAGCCAACCTAGTGTCTCAAGGTAAATAAGAAACAATAGATGTTTCAACAGATACATCCACCTAGGATGTTATCACAACTACAACTACTGAGGTACCCAACATCCCTTCTTACATTTATTCCCCCACTCCTGTCATTCAAGCATCTATCCCTATGGATGTGTCTTCTCCTCTCCCTTCCTCCCTTCCATCTCCCACCTCTTCCATCTTCTCCTCTCTTACGGATTTGTCACCCCGTGTTTCCTCAATCCTAATGACAATCCCTTCTGTTCCCACATCCTTCTCCTCCCCGTTAGTAACTATAGGCCCCACAAGCATCGGTGTGTTGGAATCCTTTTCAATAGCACCACTGAGTGTTTCAACACACTTCCCTAAGGCCTCTTCAGTTTCTCCCCCTCTCACTCCCGTTTCTTCTTCTTCCTCCACTCCCACTCCCATAAGTCCTAGTTGGATTTCTAACCATCTGAGCCAGCATAAGAGAAAATTTCCCATTGTGGCCATGGATTTCTCTATTATTCCGAAGAAGGGAACCAAGAAGAAAAAAGTGATAACTCACTTTTCTAAATGTACTTTAGGAGAGAGAGTCATGGAGATAGATTACCCAGATCCCACCAAGAGAAAAGAAGATCTGTCTCCCACAGACTTCAAATTGACTCAAGTCGCAATGCGGACCTCATCTGAAATCCTACAAGGGGAAGCCTTGTATGCTATGGATGGTCTCTACAAGAAACTCCAAGAGGTCAAAGAGGAGAAAAGGATACTCAAGGAATAAAATAAACATCTCCTACAAGCATTGTAGAAAATGGGCAATGCTCCTCCTGTGACTGCCACCAAACCCATTCAAGTTCTCTGTTCGGATAAAATAAATGAATATGTTAAGATTGGTGAACAAGGTGCAATAGTATCATCCTAGATCGAGAGAATCCTCAGAGATAGTGAATAAATGATTGGGAAATTCACATTTCTCTATCAGGATATAACTCAAGCAAATAAGGAGCTACAAGCAATAGCAAGTGTCCTATCCAAAGTGTTGGATAACACCAGGTTGCAGCATGAAATGTTCCAAGCAATGGTTAACTACTTAGCTAACGACCTATTAAAGGTTGGCATTATTGATCACCCACATGCACATAATAAATCTCTCATTGCTTTAGATTACCAGGTTGATCAGATGGAATATATCCTAGAGAGAATCGATAAAATCAAAGATGAAGCCTTGAACGCACGATACAACATGGATTAGATAGTTACAAAAATTTCTCTGGGGATGCTCAGTGAATCGTATAACTTGAGGGAATTAGATGATACATTCTAGTGCTTTAAGGCTATTATCACTCAAGGTTTGGCACTAGAGGTCACTTTTAACTGAGATTTAGTCAATAACCTCTAGGCCTACCATGATTTCATTGGATTTTTAATTAATGCATGTGACACTTTTACCGCTCTATCTGACAAGCTCAAGAAAGAGAAAGAAACTTGCGAATTCATTCATGACCATTTTAATGGTCTAAACCATGATCAACTTCAAATAATGATCAAAAAGTTTGTAGAATATCGAGCATAGTGTCACATCGACTCTCCTGATCAAAAGCAAGACACCAAGTTCGAACAGAGGGATGAGGAGGAGTAGTTTCTCCTCTCGTGTATGTGTTGATCATTTTTGTAAAATATTTAAAAATCATGTTGGCATATACAATGACCTCATCCATGTTGCAATAGGGGATGTTACAATCCAAAAAACTTACCCAAGTCAAATGTTGACTTTTTAGATATTTTAGATCTTTTGTAAATATCTTGTAAGATATTTTGTAAGTAGTGGGTTTGATTTTTTCTTCTTTCCTCCTCTTCTTCTATAAAGACTAGAATATTTGTTGTATTCTATGTGGAAATTTTTTGTATGAAAAGAGAAGTGAGGAGAGAAAGACTTTGTGTTTTCTTGTAACAAAAGAAATATTAATACATATGTTCAAACTTTGTGCTTAATATATGTGTTATTTGCATCATATTTTTCTTAAGTTAGATCTATGTTTTTATTCTGTTAGATTCATTCCTAATATTGTCATGTGTTCATTAGTATTGCTTTAATTGTTTATGCAAGTAAGTTTGGCTCTGTTTACTACCAGCGCAAAGCATAAACCTTCTGACCTTTCTGTCTTAGAATTCATTTATTTTTTTCCTTTAGATCTACCCTCCTCCATTCCTTCCATCCTACCTTTCTATTTGTAGTTGGAACTACCTCTACTGGGATGAGATCCCAAACCCTTGAAGTTAGAATAGTGTATATTTACACAAATTCCTACTTGATAGATTAACAATAAACCAATTTTGCTTTGTTGTCTCAAAGAGGGGCTATGCCCTGCACACTATTGGCCTGTTTCCCCATGACCCGCCTAACCAAAAAAAAATTGGACCAACATTTTTTGGTGACTCCGCTGGGGATTGAATTAAGGAAATAACTAAAAATTATAAAAATCACTACCAGATTACAAATTTTAGCCCTTTGTTAAAAATCAAAACTTTTTCATAAGTGATCAAAAATAAAAATTTCCTTATAAAGATCCATAGATCTAGACCAGTTAGAAGCCTTTAGTTTGCTGAGTTTTTACAAAAACTTGTATATTTCAGTAGATCTGAGATTCTGACATTTTATGTTATTTTCAAACCTTGCAAAATTCAGGTCAAAGATCTGAAAATCAGCCTACTAAGTTTTCCCGCTTTTATCCTTATTAATCTTTGTCAGAAAACCGCAATCGGTTGTCATTAAAGAGGGTAAAATTAAATATTGAAAAAAGTACATGCTGCTGATTTTTGCTAGAAAAATCAGAAAATCAACAACTATAAACAAAATTATTGTTGTAAATCTACTCCTAATTGTTACAGATTTGAATGGATACACTGGCGAGTGAACCATTTACTCGCAACAGAAGAGCTCGTGGGAAGTTGATCCAATTTTTGATCTACTTCAAAGGCACAATTTCAGTATCACTCTAGCATGATTCGCATCACTAAGCTCAACAGATCGATTAGCAAGAAGTACATCGCCTCCACAAAAGAGCCAGATTTCACAAGGTGCCTTGACATCAACTTGCAGTGCTCTTTTGCTAAGTAGAACCACACTCCTTGCTCACGTTCTTTTTCCTACTTTTCAAATGGCAGCGAATCTACTTGTACCATGGAGAAACACCATGGTTCCTTTAGTGTTGCTACATCCAGTCCACCCCGTCCCCAACATAAATCTTAAGAATTTCCCAAAATTTGATGGTAGCGGAAATCAAAGCACAGATGCACATATATCTATGTTTATTATGTCATGCAACATTCTAGATGTGACTCAAGAGGACGTATCAGTATGTCTCTTTTTGGAGACCTTGCAAGGGTCTACAGCAAAATGGTTTCAGTACTTACCAGTTGCATCCATCACTGATTGGAACACATTGTAGACTACATTTGAAGATAGATACAAACCTTCAGAAGATGCATTTGCATTATTGTCAAAAATCACTCACATGAAGAAGGAGGCCAATGAAACCATGTGTGATTTTATCACCTGATTCAATTCACTGATCAACCATGTACCGCTTGCCATGATGCCAACATTATAGAATCAAAAGTGTTTCTTCTTGAATGTAATGAGTTCGAAAGTAAGTTTCTTAATTTTACAGGAATAAATACCCACCTTGGCTCTTACTCAAGCTATGGCCATTCGCATAGAAGACAACCTTCTTATATCTGGAGAGTTAAGATGAGATTCATAAAAATCAAAGGCTTTAACTTCTTCTCAGGCAGCCTCATCAGATCCAACATTCCAGAAGATGGTGAATGACTTTCTTAAAGAAGCAATTGGCTCAAACATCATCTACCACTCCATACCAGGATATCCCATGGAGGAACTTCACTCCCAACTATGCCCCTCAAAGGGCATGTTTGTCTGCTACCTTTTTAAGGTTAGCAATTGAAGCCCCTTCGGTTAATGCTTTGATTGAAATCAAAGAAGATGATCTAAATTATGAAGAACCTTCGTCGCAAGGAGAAGATGACCAAGATGTCAGTGAACCGACTGGTGACTCTAATATTGGGTATATGGAATTTGAAGATGAGGAATATGATGAAGAAGAAGGTACCCAAGGGTATGCAAGTGGACAATCATACACGATTTTCACTCACTCGCAAGGAAAAGAAGTGAAAGTTTTTGCTAAAAAACAAAAGGAAAAGGTTGTGGTAACTCCTCCTCCAATGATCGCTAAAAGAGGCAATCCCCTTCCTATTCAACCTCCTATTAAACATTTTGTGAAGAAATCTTTTGCCTCCTATTTCTCCTCCAATTCAACCTTTTTTCCAGTCCCATAAAGACTAGTTAATCCTCCTCCATAAACGTGAAATGAAGGACTCACTCCTTCGTTAGCTCAACCCTTGGTCGCATTTGATATAATTGATCACGCCAAAAAATACCAAGATCCAGATGTCTGAGGCTGAGTACCTTCATTCCAACACAGAGAAGCTTGTAAGATTAACTAAGTATATCCAAAGACCGGGCTACCTTCCCCCCTCGCCCATTTCCCCAAAAGTAATTCTTCCCATTCCTCCTACGGTCTCACGTAAATGTTGGCCTCAACTTCCATGTTGGGGAAAATTGAACCCTTTTACCTATCTCTCCTGATCAATAGTCATAAAATAAGTAACTGTATAATTGATTATGGAGCTTTTAATAATGTCATGCCACCCATGCTTTAGGACTCACACTTAGTAAACCTTTTGGCAGATGCTACTCCATGGAAACCAAATAGGTACCACTGATTAGTCAGATCAAGGATGCACAGTTTGCATTCGCGGCATTTCCTGAGAAAAGGGTAAAAGTGACTATTCTCATAGCTGATATCCCAGCAGCATACAGGATATTACTAGGGAGGAGATTTTGTAAAGAAGTCAGTGGGGAAATTCATATGGACTAGTCCGAAGCTAGGATCCATGTCAAAGGGGTAATGCAAACGTTGGAACCAGAGTCACAAAATAAATATCTAGTCACCAACGTTGATGACCCTAAGGCTCAGAGTCTTTTTTGAATCGTCATGGATGGGAAACTACTTCCTATCCACTAACCCAGATAAAATGGACATCCTCATCTAGAAGGAGGATCTTAATAAAGTATGGACATTGTAGTTTGATGGCAGTTATGTGACAATTGGATGTGGTGCTGGGGCTGTTCTAATATCTTCTGAGGAGGAGATTTTCCCTTTTTCTTTCAAGTTGTAGTTCTTATATACAAATAATACTACTGAGTATGAATCCTTGTTACTTGGCATGTAAGCTACAAAAGAGAAAGGAATCAAGAATCTAAAAGTGCAAGGTGATGTTGAGCTAATTGTCAATCATGTAAAAGGGATATACCAAGTAAAAAATGACTGGCTCAGACACTACCACAATACAGTATGGGATAACATCCAAGAGTTTGAGGCTTTCTCAATCAAAGAAGTTCCATGAGCTCAAAATGACATGGATTATTCATTAGCCATCTTAGCCTCTCTCATGCTCCCTCACCCAGGGTTAAAAACAGATACATATACCATAGAGGTGGTTTTTCGCCCAAATGTGCTAGATAATTCATAGGCACTGGCAAGTGTTCAATGATGACAACCAACTTATCACCTTTTTGGAGAAAGCTGAAAATTTCAAAGAAATTCATTTCGACATATCAACTTCTACGTGTTGTGAGTTTCTCACCGGTCAAGCACATGAATCTGAAAAAGACACAGTGATATAGCTCAAAGGAAATAATATTCCTAAAGGTTTGGTTTCCTTAGAATGGTTATTTGATAATCATGACCGTTTTTTCAAGAAAAAGAGATAGGATGATCCTTCCTCTTCTCCGAAAACTGAATCTGTCAATCTAGGTACTGCAGAACATCCTCATTCTGTGAATATCGGGAAGTGTTGTATGCCTAAGAAAAAGTGAAAATTCATTAAGTTGCTAAAATAGTACATGGATGTGTTAACATGGTCTTATGCTGATCTAAATTATTTCAAGCCAAAGGACATTCAGCACGACATTCCACTCAAGGACGATATCAAGGATTTTCATCAAAAGTAAAGGCATTACAACCCCAAAATCTCAGGTACCATCCAAGCTGAAATTTAGAAGATGCTAGATGCAAGAATTATTTTTCCAATTCATCACAGTACCTGGGTTGCAAATATTGTGCCTGTGCGGAAGAACAATGGCGAAATACACATATGCGTAGACTTTTGCAACTTAAACCAGTTATCCTTAAAAGATAACTACCCACTACCCATAATGGATCAGATGCTATACGCAGTAACTAGTTCAGAAATTTTTTCCATGTTTGATGGTTTTTCAGGTTACAATCAAATCCAAGTTACGCCTAAAGATCAGTTCAAGATAGCATTCACCACTCCTTGGGGTACCTTCTCCTACAAAATAATGTCATTTGGTTTGATCAACGCCATTGCTACCTTCCAACAAGCAATGGAATTTACATTCAAAGGTATGATGGGAAAATTCATCATATTTTACCTAGATGAGATGACCGTGTTCTCCAAGAGACGAAGTGATCACTGCAATCATTTGGAACAAGTCTTGATCAAATGTCGAGAGCACGGAATTTCGCTAAATCCTAAGAAGTTAGTTTTTGGGGTCACCGAAGGAAAGCTGCTAGGACATGTCATCAGTACAGAAGGAAATAAGATAGATGTCTAAAGATTCAAGGCTATTCAAAGCCTTACTTTTCCTACAAGCAAGACTGGTGTTCACTCTTTCTTCAGAAAGGTAAATTTTCTTAGATGCTTTATTCCTGATTTTTCTGAGAAGACTCGTCATATATCTAATATGATGAAAGGGTCCCAAACATTCCAATGGAGTGAGGAGGGCAAGAAATCATTTGAAGACATAAAAACCTCTATTGCTCATGCACCTATTTTGGTGTGTCCTAACTTCAGCAAAGACTTCATCATGTACAGTTATGCGTCTGTGCATACTATATCAGCTATCTTGATTCAAAATAATTCTGAAGATATTGAATCCCTGATTTCTTTCATGAGCTCTCCTCTTAATCCTCATGAACTAAAGATGTTAGAAAAGCATGCCTTTGCCATGGTAAAAGTAGTCAAAAAATTTCACTACTATATCCTGAATTCTCATACATTAGTGTTGGTTCCTAACACGGCTGTTAAGTCTATCCTAACTCAGCATGATTTATGGAGCTTACAAGGGAACTGGATTGCAAAGGTCCAAGAATACAACCTAGACATCAAACCAACCAAGTTGGTAAGAAGAAAGGGCCTATTTCAGCTAATGGCTGAAAATAAGGACTCAGAGGTACCCGAAGAGAGAGCTGATCACATTAATGGAGAACAAAATGAACTAGAGAAAGTGGATTCTTTGCCCATGGTTTTATTCGTCACCACCAACAACAAATGGTATTCTGAAATTGCATTCTTTCTCACCTATGGTGAGTGCCCAACTCACCTAGCCACAAAGAAAAAGCAAATGGTGAATCTCAGAGCCGCAAGATATGTCATATGGGATGATGGATTTTACAAATGTGGAATTGACAGTATTTTTCTACGATGTGTTGATAAGCAACAACAGGTAAAATTGCTAAAAAAAATTCATGATTGAGCCTGCAGTGGTCACTTCTCCTCATCAGTGACAACACATAAAATCATTTGGGCCAGGTACTACTGGCCAACGCTATTTCAAGATGTATCCACCTGGGTAGCGAAATGTGAACTTTACCAATAGTTCATTGGCAAACCAAAGCTGGTTGTGTTTCCCCTCAGGCCCATCATTATTCACGAACCATTCAGGTAATGGGGAATTGATTTCATTAGAGCACTCAATCATCAATTGAGTGCTAGACATAGTTACATCCTAAAAACAATGGATTACTTCACGAAATGGGTGGAGGCCATACCTGTCAAGCATGTCACTTCTGAAGTTTTTTGCAACTTCATTAAAGAGAATATTATTGTGAGATTTGGCATTCCACAAAAAATCGTTGCTGACAATGCTTCCAACTTCTCTTCACGGGAAGTTACTAGTTTTTTTTATGGATACGGAATAACCTTGGCTCATGCTTCTTATTATTATCCTTAGGGAAATGGTCAGGAAGAATCCAGTAACAAGAACTTAGTGACTATCATATGGAAGCTAGTTGATGAAAAATAGTAGTCCTGGCACAAAACATTGTAAGATGCTTTGTGGGCAGATCGTATCACTCCAAAGAGGTCTCTCAGCATGTCACCTTTCCAGGTGTTATATGGAATTGATGCTGAAATCCCCATCTCTGTAGAACTTCATGTTCTGCACTTGGCTTGAGCAATTGAAGATGAAAGTTTTCAAAATTCTCTTGAAAAGAGGATTATATACCTGACAGAACTTGAGGAAAAGTGAGTGAAAGTGGTCGACAAGATCACTGAACATCAAAATCAAGTTAAGAGGTTGTTCAACAAGAAAGCTAAGTAAAGATATTTCCAACTAGGGGATCTTTTTCTTTTGTGGGACAAGTGAAGAGAACCAAAAGGTATGCACAGGAAGTTTGACTCTCTTTGGAGAGGGGCATACAAAATCATGCATCTCAATGGAGAGAATAGTTTCTATCTCTCATATTTGGATGAAACTGAGCTCCCGCTTCCAAATATCGGGCAACACCTGAAGACCTTTAGGAAGTAGAGCTTGCTCTCTTCTTTTTATAGTTTTCTTTCATTGTGTGTTTGCTTTCTGTTTGTTGTGTGTTCCGTTTCTTTCCCCTTTTTTGGTCGCCCTTGTTTTTGACTCTCTGTAACCTAATGAATAGGCACATGAAAATCTAGGATTCTCTACCCTTAAGTTTCACTTAAAAATAGTTCCTAGAAAGAGCCAGATGTTATCATGTGAAACTGACAAGCACAATTTATAGGTAACTATACCAAAAATTATGTTTTGACCCCTAGGGGAGTTTGGTAGTGTTCGCAATAGTCCAAAACTCCCTTTTGAAAATTAGGTCCCAATCATGTTATAGGGACTTATCTTTTTTTAGAAATATCCTTCGACATAGGGCACAATTATTCACATGTCGACATCAGAAGCATTGCACCCACCTTTAAAATCCTTCGGCAAAAAAAGTGGCATGTCGACACTCTCAAAACTAGACTGTTTAAACTTGTTGCCATTTTATTCATGTCAACATCCCAAAATTCGGGCCCCCTTTATTCCATTTGGTGCCGAGATCATTATGTCAACATCCAAAAATGTGTGCCAAGCATTTTTATAAGTGCTTAGAATGTTGTGTCGACATCAATCAAATTGTGCTAAGGCACATTTTTACTCGTGTTGACGCTCTAGAAATCACACCTAAAAAGTTGGTGAGGTAATAAATGTGAATTTTTCTATAAATATAAACCTGCCACATGTCATTTTCATGAATTAAAAATTGTGAAAGGTATTTTCTCTACGCATGTCAACCATCCCTATCAGCCCTCACGTGTAATTTTCGAGCCTGTAGACCCCGTGTCTTTTCTTCATCTTTTATAAATCTAGGTAAGTGGCACCTCTCCCATTTATGGTTTTCATTTTGTTATGTTGAATGTTAGAGCCTGTATCAATAATTAAAATCTAAATGACACATTCAAGACCCCTACCCAGCTAAAGCCCTCTTTTCCTCCCCCTTTCAGATTTGCAAATCTGAAAGGGCTCTACCACTAAAGTAAACTAAACAATTCGTTTATCCCTATTTGATGCCTTGCCAAAAAACCTCTCTTCCTAGCCATCTGGTAAATCCAAAAAGAGACAAATCAAGAAATCAAGAAAATAAACCAAACTGTTAAACTGATTAAAATCATGGCGCACTATTTTTCCCTGCAACATCTTCCAAAGTTACACCTTGGCGCACTTTAATCTCTTGCAACATAACCTTTTTCCATGCCTAGCCAAAAAGAGCACTTATTAGATCTTAATGATGCACGAGAACAACTTCCACAACATCGACATGACATGTTGTATGCTTCAGATCTGCGCCCTACGCTTTACCATTTGGCATTGCATTTTGTCATGTAACACCTTCCAAAACTGCGCCCTTTCCAACTTTTTGCAACTTTCATAATGTTGACACTTTCTTGACTGTGCCCCTTCTAACTTGGCATGATAATTTGTATGCTGACACCCTAGAAAGTGCACCCAGCAATTTTAAGCCCTTGTAACCTGCTGTAATCTTACGCCTTGCGCCCTGAGCCTTAAAGTTGCTTGTTCTTCCTTCTGCGAGCTAAACCTAGTTGTTTTCTCACGCATTCTAAAGTTTTATGTCATTATTCAACTGTGCATTATGGATAACATGACGGTTGACATGGCTCTTCTATGTTGGACCTTCTTGATACTCCTTTTAGAACAACAACATCCGTCCTCAAGCTCACATATGTCTTTATTAAGGAAGAAACGAGCTAAATCTAAAGCTAAACAATCAGAGAAAGAAATGAATACAATTACCAGAGAGTCAAAATGTCTAACTCATATGCAGATAGTGACCTTGACATCAGAGACTCTAAGTTGGGTCATATCGACATGGATGAGTTTTGGGTAAGGACCACTCAAGCAAGATGTGGCCCATGGATGAACAAATTTGTAGGCAGTGGACTGCACTTTACATCTGGGCTTCCAGTAAGTGTCGTAAATAATGAGTTTATCATGCTAGTTACCTGATGTTATAACAAGGACACTAGATGTATAAAAAATAAAGAATAACAGACAATCATAAACCTCACAACTCGTCACTTTGAAATGATCCTAGGCATTTCCCATCACAGGAAATATGTGGAGATAAGTATTGAAGACTGCAGGAAAACATGGGATGATAATGAAGATCAATGCATGCAGATGATGAATGAACTCTATTTGAAGAACAAGAATTCGGTGTCCAAATGGCCACAAACCATCCACTGAAGTGATTTTAATGAAGAATTGAGTGATATAATCACATTCTTGATTAGTGTATTCAGGCTCCCTAATGCCCATAATTTCCATAAATGGATACTGAGATACCTGGAGAACATGAACAAGAATGCACCCGATCAATGCTTTAGCTGGGATGAAATCATCAGTGAAACCATCTCACTGTAGCTTCAAAAAGCTCTAATAACTGGGAATTTCTACATGAATTCCTACGTTGTATACACTGCTGGGTCATAAAGGGATTTCACAGGGTTAGATCAAAGTTGAGTATGGCCTTAATTCAAGATAAATGACCTAGAGCTAAGGCTCGAGTCTAGCATCTCTGAGTTCTCCAAAATAAACAATGTCTTCTTCTATGAGATATTCTATCAGTTATTACCGAACATGAGACACAGTCCAACTAGCCCGAGTGTGATTTCTGTTACAAAGAAATGGGGAGCGTTGTTCACACAATTCCCCACATTCACATACCTCAGAGCTATGAATTTCGAGGGAGAACCAATGAAGCTTCTAAGGTTCACAGGGCCAAAGCCAGTCCTCTTGGAATTGTCAAGGCAGCTAATTACTTATCATGAAAAGTGCATAAAGAAAAATAAAGGAGAAACTCCATTCCCCCTTACAGTTGACCGATACACCTGCCCTATACTTGCCAAAGCACGGGAGATGTATGTCAAGTTAGAGTTGTTGAATTTGAAGCACAACTTCCTAGCAAGGCTGACCTTCAACTGTCAGAGTTGCCTCCCAAAGGCAAAAATTGATCACATCCATGTTCCCGAGATCGAGGACATTTGGATAGACCTAACTCATGACAGAGACATCAGGCGTAAAGATCACTCTCGGATGGCTCATGAAGAGATCATCCACTATGGCATTGCCATTTTCCCAAAGAAATTCAAAGATACTAATCAAGAAATTGATCAGGTTTACATTGACACAGATGGGGATAACTGACCATTCACAGAGATCAATAGAGAAAAAGCACCAAATACCATTCAACAGAGGCTGAAACCCACATTGTAGCACACCAAACATTGGTGTAATCATAATGGCCTTACATACCTCGGATTTGACTTCACGTCTTCTCCCTCATGTCGTACACCTCTAAGACCAACCCATGTGCCAAAAGGAAAAGGGAAGGACAAGGAGGGCAAACCAAACAGACAAGAAGAAACTTCTGAAGGACTTCCTCCTACTTCTGAGAAGAAAGTAGTCAACCTAGTGTCTCTAGGTAATGAAGAAACAATAGATGTTTCAATAGATACATCCACCCAAGATGTTATCACAACTACGACTACTAAGGTACCCAGCGTCCCTTCTTCCATTTCTTCTCCCCCTCCTGTCATTCAAGCATCTATCCCTATGGATGTGTCTTCTCCTCTCCCTTCCTCCCTTCTATCTCCCACCTCTTCCATCTTCTCCTCTATTGCAGATCTGTCACCCCATGTTTCCTCAATCCTAATGATGATCCCTTCCGTTCCCATGTCCTTCTCCTCCCTGTTAGTAACTCCAGGCCCCATGAGCATTGGTGCATTGGACTCCTTATCAATGCCACCACCGAGTGCTTCAACACACTTCCTTGAGGCCTCTACAGTTGCTCCTCCTCTTGCTTCTATTTCTTCTTCTTCCTCCACTCCCACTCCCATAAGTCCTGGTTGGATTTCTGACCATCTGAGCCAGCATAAGAGAAAATTTCCCATTACGGC
This sequence comes from Taxus chinensis, assembly GCA_019776745.2. Classification (NCBI taxonomy): domain Eukaryota; kingdom Viridiplantae; phylum Streptophyta; class Pinopsida; order Cupressales; family Taxaceae; genus Taxus; species Taxus chinensis. Next base: position 1,008,804,797 of record CM034146.1, read on the forward strand.
CATGGATTTCTTTGTTATTCCAAAGAAGGGAACCAAGAAGAAAAAATCGATAACTCACTTTTCTAAAAGCACTTCAAGAGAGAGAGTCATGGAGATAGCTTACCCATATTCCACCAAGAGAAAATAATATCTGTCTCCTATAGAATTTATAGTGACTCAAGTCGCAATGGGGACCTCATCTGAAAGCCTACAAGGGGAAGCCTTGTCTAATGTGGATGCTCTCTACAAGAAGCTCCAAGAGGCAAAAGAGGATAAAATGATACTTAAGGAACAAAACAAACATCTCTTACAAGCATTTCAGAAAATAGGCAACGCTCCTCCTGTGACTGCCGCCGAACCCATTCAAGTTCTCATTCAGGATAAAATAAATGAATATGTTAATATTTGTGAACAAGGCATAGTAGTATCATCCTAGATCGAAAGGATCCTCAAAGATAGTGAAGAAATAATTGGGAAATTCACATTTCTCTATTAGGATATAACTCAAGCAAATAAGGAGCTACAAGTAGTAGCAAGTGCCCTATCTGAAGATTTGGATAATGCCATGTTACAACATGAAACATTCCAAACAATGGTTAATTGCTCAGTTGACGACCTATTAAAGGTTGGTGTTATCGATCACCCGTGTGCACATAATAAAGCTCTCATTGCTTTAGATTATTGGGTTGATCATATGGAATATATTCTTGAGAGAATCAATAAAATCAAAGATGATGCCCTAGACGCATGATACAACATGGAGCAGACAGTTACAAAAATTTCTCTAGGGATGCTCAGTGAATCATATAACTTGAGGGAAGTAGATGATACATTCCAGTGCTTCAAGGCTATCTTCACTCAAGGTTTGGCACCAGAGGTCACTTTCGACCGAGATTCAATTAATAACCTCTTGTCCTACCGTGATTTCATTGGCTTTATAATCGATGCATGTGACACTTTCGCCATGCTACCTGACAAGCTCAAGAATGAGAAAGAAACTTGTGAAGTCATTCGTGACCATTTTAACAGTCTCAACCATGATCAACTTCAAATAATGATAAACAAGTTTGTAGAATATCAAGCGTAGTGTCACATCGACTCTCCTGATCAAAAGTAAGACACCAAGTTTGAACAGAGGGATGATGAGGAGTAGTTTCTCCTCTCTTGGATGTGTTGATCATTTTTGTAAAATATTTTAAAAGCATGTTGGCATATATGATGACCTCATCCATGTTGCACCATGGGATGTTTCCATCCAAAAAATTTGCCCAAGTCAAATGTTGAATTTTTAGATATTTTAGATCTTTTGTAAATATCTTATAAGATATTTTGTAAGTAGTGGGTTTGCTTTTGTCTTCTTTCCTCCTCTCCTTCTATAAAGACTAGAATACTTGTATTCTAGGTGGACATTTTCTGTATGAAAAGAGAAGTGAGGAGATAAAGACTTTGTGTTTTCTTGTAACAGAAGAAATATTAATACATATGTTCGGAATTTGTGCTTAATATATGTGTTATATGTGTTGATATTTGTGCTTAATAGATCTTTCTTTAGTTAGATCTATTTTTTATTCTGTTAGATTCATTCCTAAGATTGTCATGTGTTCATAAGTATTGCTTTAATTTTTTATGCAAGTAAGTTTGGCTCTATTTACTACCATCCCAAAGCATAAACCTTCTGAACTTTCTGTCTTGGAATTCTTTTCTTTTCTTCCTTCAGATCTACCCTCCTCCATTCCTTCCCTCCTACCTTTCTGTTCGTAGTTAGAACTACCTCTACTGGGATGAGATCCCAAACCCCTAAAGTTAGAATAGTGTAGATTTACACAAATTCCTACTTGATAGACTAGCAATAAACCACTTTTTTTTTATTGTCTCAAAGAGGGGCTATGCCCTGCACACTGTTGGCCTGTTTCCCCATGACCTACCTAACTGACAGACTTTTGGACCAACAGTTTTTGGTGACTCCGCTGGGGATCAAATTAAGGAAATAACTAAAAATTTTAAAAATCACTACCAGTTACAAATTTTAACCCTTTGTTAAAAATTAAAATTTTTGCATAAGTGATCAAAACTGAAAATTTCTTTATAAAGATCCATAGATCTAGACCAAATAGAAGCTTTTAGTTCACTAAGTTTTTACAAAAACTTGTATATTTTGGTAGATCTTAGATTATGACATTTTATGTTATTTTCAAGCCTTGCAAAATTTAGGTCAAATATCTAAAAATCAGCCTACTAAGTTTTCCCACTTTTATCCTTATTAATCTTTGTTAGAAAACCGCAATCGGTTGTCATTAAAGAGGGTAAAATTAAATATTGAAAAAAGTACATGCTCCTGATTTTTTCCATAAAAATCAGAAAATCAACAAGTATAAACAAAATTATTGTTGTAAATTTGCTCCTAATTGTTGCAGATCTGAATGGATACGCTAGCGGGTGAACCATTTACTCGCAGCAGAAGAGCTTGTGGGGAAGTTGATCCAATTTTTGATCTACTTTGAAAGAAAAATTTCAGTATCACTCCAGCACGATTTACATCACTAAGCTCAATGGATCGATCAATAAGAAGTGTCTCACCTCCACGAAAGAGCCAGATTTCACAAGGTGCCTCGACATCAACTTGCAGTGCTCTTTTGTTAAGTGGAACCACACTCCCTACTTACATTATTTTTCCTACTTTTCAAATGGACAAAAATTTTCTTGTACCATGGGGAAACCCCATGGGTCCTCTAGCGTTGCCACATCCGATCCACCCCCTCCCCAATGGAAATCGCAAGAATTTCCCAAAATTTTATGGGAGCAGAAATCAAAGCACAGACGTAAAAATAGCTACATTTATTATCTCATGCAACATTCTAGACGTGAATCACGAAGATGTATCAGTACATCTCTTTCTGGAGACCTTACAAGGGTCTGCAGCAAAATGGTTCCAGCACTTACCAACTATATCCATCACCAATTGGAACACATTGCAGACTGCATTTGAAGATAGATACAAAGCTTCAAAAGATTCATTTTTGTTATTGTCACAAATCACTCACATGAAGAAGAAGGCCAATGAAACCATGCATGATTTTATCACCTGATTCAATTCGTTGATCAATTGTATACCACTTTCCATGATGCCAACATTAGAGAATCAAAATTGTTTCTTCTTGAAGACAATGAGTTTGAAAGTAAGTTTCTTACTTTTACAGGAACAAATACCCACCTTGGCTCTTGCTCAAGCTACGACCATTCGGATAGAAGACAACCTTCTTATATCTAGAGAGTTAAGATGAGAGCCATCAAAATCAAATGCTTCAACTTCTTCTCAGGCTGCCTCATTAGATTCAACATTCTAAAAGATGGTGAATGACTTGCTTTCATTAAAGAAGCAATTGGCTCAAACATCGTCTACCACTCTGTACCGGGATATCCCATAGAGGAACTTCACTCCCAACAATGCCCCTCAAAGGCCACATTTTTTATGCTCCTTCTCCAAGTTTAGTAATTGAAGCCCCTTCGATTAATGATTTGGTTGAAATCGAAGAAGATGATTCAAATTATAAAGAAAATTTGTCGCAAGGAGAATATGAGCAAGATGTCAGTGAACCAACTGGCGACTCTAATATTGGGTATATGGAATTTGAAGATGAGGAATATGATGAAGAAGAAGGTACCTAGGGGTATGCAAGTGAAAAATCATATGTGGTTTTCACTCGCTCGCAAGGAAAAGAACCAAAAGTTGCTGCTGAAAAACAAAAGGAAAAGGCTATGGTAACTCCTCCTCCAATAATCACTAAAAGAGGTAATCCCCTTTTTACTCAACCTCCTATTAAACCTTTTGTGAAGAAATATTTTCCTCCTATTTCTCCTCTAATTCAACCTTCCTCCAGTCCCATAAAGACCAGTAATCCTCCTCCACAAACATGAAATAAAGGACTCACTCCTTTGTTAGCTCAACCCTTGGTTGCATTTGATATAATTGATCACGCAAAAAAGACCAAGATCCAGATGTATGAGGCTAAGTACCTTTAGTCCAACCCATAGCAGCTTGTAAGATTAACTAAGTATATCCAAAGCTAGGCTGTCTTCCTCCCTCCCATTTCCCCAAAAATAATTCTTCTCATTCCTCCTACATCTCACATAAACGTTTTCTTGACTTCCACTTCAGGAAAATTGAACCTTTTTACCTATCTCTCCTGATTAATGGTCATAAACTAAGTAACTATATAATTAATTCTGGAGCTTCTAATAATGTCATGCTAGTAAAGGTCACCCATGCTTTAGGCATCACACTTACTAAATATTTTGGCAGATGCTACTCCATGGAAACCAAAAAAGTACCACTGATTGGTCAGATCAAGGATGCACAGTTTGCATTCACAGCATTTGCTGAGAAAAGGGTAAAAATGACTAATCTCGTAGCTAATATTCTAGAAACAAAAGGGATATTGCTAGGGAGGAGCTTTTGTAAAGAATTTGGTGTGGAAATTCATATGGACTGGTCCAAAGCTAGGATCCCTGTCAAAGGGGTGATGCAGATGTTGGAACCAGAGTCACAAAATAAATATCTAGTCAACAACATTGATGACCCTAAGGCTCAGATTCTTTTCAAATTGTTAGGGATGGGAAACTACTTCCTATCCACTGACTCAGATAAAATGGACATCCTCATCTAGAAGGAGGATCTTAACAAAGCATGGACATTGCAGTTTGATGGCAGTTACGTGATAAGTGGATGTGGTACTGGGGCTGTTCTAATATCTCTTGAGGAGGATATTTTCCTTTTTTCTTTCAAGTTGTAGTTCTTCAATACGAATAATATTGCCGAGTATGAATCCTTGTTACTTGGCATGCAAGCTCAAAAGAGAAAGGAATCAAGAATCTAAAAGTGCAAGGTGATGTTGAGCAAATTGTCAATCAAGTAAAATGGATATACCAAGTAAAAAATGACTGGATCAGACACTACTACAATGAATTATGGGATAGTATCAAAGAGTTTGAGGATTTCTCAATCAAAGTAGTTCTGTGAGCTCAAAATGACATGGCTGATTCATTAGCTGTCTCATCCTCTCTCATGCTCCCTCACCCAGGATTAAAAATAGATACATATACCACAGAGGTGGTTTTTCACCCAAGTGTGCGAGATAATTCACAACACTGGAAAGTGTTCAATGATGACAACCAACTTATCACATTTTTGGAGAAAGCTGACAGTTTCAAAGAACTTTATTTCTATGGATCAACTTCTACGTGTCATGAGTCTCTCACCTTTCAAGTACATGAATCTAAAAAAGACAGTAATACAGCTCAAAGGAAATAAAATTCCTAAAGTTTTGGTTTCCTTAGAATGGTTATTTGATAATCATGACTGTTTTGTCAAGAAAAATTGATAGGATGATCCTTCATCTTCTCCACAAACTAAATCCGTCAATCTGGGTACTATGGAACATACTCGTTCTGTGAATATCGGGAAGTGTTGTATGCCTGAGGAAAAGAAAAAATTCATTAGGTTGCTGAAAAAGTACATGGATGTGTTAGCATGGTCTTATCATGATCTAAAGTCTTTCAAGCCAAAGGATATTCAGCACGACATTCTGCTCAAGGAATTTGACAAGCCTTTTCATCAAAAGTAAAGACATTACAACCCCAAAATCTCAAGTACCATCCAGGCTAAAATTCAGAAGATGTTGGATGCAAGAATTAATTTTCCAATTCATCATAGTACCTAGGTTACAAATATTGTGCCTGTGTAGAAGAAGAATGGCGAAATACGCATATGTGTAGACTTTCACAACTTGAACTAGTCATCCTTAGAAGATAACTACCCACTGCCCATAATGGATCAGGTGCTACAGGTAGTAACCGATTCATAAATGTTGTCCATGCTTGATGGTTTTTTAGGTTACAATCAAATCCAAGCTACGCCTGAAGATCAGTTCAAGATAGCATTCACCACTCCTTGGGGTACCTTCACCTACAAAATAATGTCGTTCATTTTGATCAATGCGTGTGCTACCTTCCAATGAGAAATGGAATTTGCATTCAAAGGTATGATAGGAAAATTCATCATAGTTTACCTAGATGGCCTGACTGTGCTCTCCAAGAGACGAAGTGATCACTGCGATCATTAGGAAGATGTCTTGATCAGATGCCAAGAGCACGGAATTTTGCTAAATCCCAAGAAGGTGGTTTTTGGGGTCACCGAAGGAAAGCTACTAGGACATGTTGTCAGCAGAGAAGGAAATAAGATAGATGTCAAAAGAGTCAAAGCTATTCAGAGACTTACTTTACCTACAAGCAAGACTGGTGTTCACTCTTTCTTCGAAAAGGTAAATTTTCTTAGACGTTTTGTTCCTAATTTTTCTGAGAAGACTCGTCATATATCTAATATGATGAAAGGGTCCCAAACATTCTAATGGAGTGAGGAGGGCAAGACATCATTCAAATACATAAAAACCTCCGTCGCTCATGCACATGTTTTGGTGTGTCCTGAATTCAGAAAAGACTTCATCATGTGCAATTATGCATCTATGCATACTGTATCACTATCTTAATGCAAAAGAACTCCAAATATATTGAATCCCTGATTACTTTCATGAGCTCTCCTCTTAAGCCTCATGAACTAAAGATGTCACAGTTTGAAAAGCATGCCTTTTTCATGGTAAAAGCAGTCAAAAATTTCCACTACCATATCCTAAATTCTCGTACAATAGTGTTGGTTCCTGACACGAATGTTAAGTCTATCCTGACTCAGCAAGAGTTAGGGAGCTTACAAGGGAAATGGATTGCAAAGGTCCAATAATATGACCTAGACATCAAACTAACCAAGTTGGTAAGAGGTAAGGGTTTGTGTCAGCTGATGGCTGAAAATAAATACTCAGAGGTACCCGAAGAGAGAGTTGACCACATTGATGGAGAACAAAATAAACTAGAGAAATTGGATTCTTTGCCCATGGTTCTATTCGTCTCCACCAATGATGAATGGTATTCTGAAATCATGTTCTTTCTCACCTATGGCGACTTCCCAAATCACCTAACCACAAAGGAAAAGTGAATAGTAAATCTCAGAGCCGCAAGATATGTCATATGGGATGATGGATTATACAAATGTGGAATTGACGGCATTTTTCTATGATGTGTTGACAAGCCGCAACAGGTAAAATTTCTGGAAAGTTTTCTTGATTCAGCCTACAGTGGTCACTTCTCCTCTTCAGTGACAGCACATAAAATCATTTGGGCCAGGTACTACTTACCAACACTATTTCAAGATGTAGCCACATGGGTAGCGAAATGTGAACTTTGCCAATAATTTTTTGGCAAACCAAAGCTAGTTGTGTTTCCCCTCAGGCCCGTCATTATTGACAAACCATTCAAGAAATGGGGAATTGATTTCATTAGAGCAGTCAATACTTAATTCAGTGTTGGACATAGTTACATCCTAACAGCAACAGATTACTTCACGAAATAGGTGGAGGCCATACCTGTCAAGCATGTCACTTCTGAAGTCGTTTGTAACTTCATTAAAGAGAATATTATTGTGAGATTTGGCAAAGAGATTTCCAACTAGGGGGTCTTTTTCTTTTGTGGGACAAGTGAAGAGAACTGAAAGGTATGCACAGGAAGTTTGACTCTTTTTGGAGTGGTCCATACAAAATCAAGCATCTCAATGGAGAGAATAGTTTCTATCTCTCATATCTATACGGAACTGAGCTCCTACTTCCCTATAGCGGGCAGCACCTGAAGACCTTCAAGAAGTAGATCTTGCTCTCTTCTTTGTACAATTTTCTTTTGCTTTCATTGTGTGTTTGTTTTCTTTTTATTTTTTGTTCCCCTTCTTTCCCCTTTTTTGGTCCCTAGAAAGAGCCAGCTATTATCCTGCGAAATTGACAAGGGAAATTTGTAGGTAACTATACCAAAAATTATGTTTTGACCCCTAGGGGAGTTTGATAGCGTTCACAATAGTCCAAAACTCCCTTTCGAAAATTAGGTCCCCATCCTATTATGGGGACTTAGCTTTTTTAGAAATATCCTTCAGTGTGCAAAACGTCATGTCAACATAATTAAAGATGTGCCCTTTAACATAAGGTGCGATTATTCACATGTTGACATCAAAAGCATTGTGCCCACCTTTAAAATCCTTTGGCATAAAAAGCAGCGTGTTGACACTCTCAAAAACTGCACCCTTTGAACTTGGCGCCATTTCATTCATGTCGACATCCCAAAATTCATGTCCCCGTTATCCTTTGGCACCGAGACCATTATGTCAACATCAAGAAATGTGCACCAAGAATTTTTCTAAGAACTTAGAATGTTATGTCAACGTCAATAAAATTGCACTAAGGCACATTTTTCCTCATGTCGACACTCTGAAAATTGCACCTAAAAAGTTGGTGAGGTAATAAATGTGAATTTTTCTATAAATATGAACCTGCCACATGTCGTTTTCACTAATTGAAAATTGTGAAAGGTATTTTATCTCCCATTTGTGGTTTTCATTTTATTATGTTGAATGTTAGATCCTGTATCAATAATTAAAATCTAAATGACACATTCAATGCCCCTACCCAGCTGAAGCCCTCTTTTCCTCCCCCTTTCAGATCTGCAAATCTAGAAGGGCTATGCCGCTGAAGTAAACTAAACAATTCATTTATCCCTGCTTGAAGCCTTGCCAAAAAACCTCTCTTCCTGAACATCTAGTAAATCCAAAAAGAGACAAATCAAGAAATCAAGAAAATAAACCAAACTGTTAAACTGATTAAAATCATGGCACACTATTTTTCCCTACAACATCCTCCAAAGTTGCACCTTGGCACACTTTAATCTCTTGCAACATAACCTTTTTCTGCATCTAGCCAAAAAGAGCACTTAGCAGACCTTCATGACGTATTGGCACAACTTCCACAACATCGACATGACATGTTGTATGCTTCAGATCCATGCCCTGCACTTTACCCTTTAGTGCTACATTTTCTCATGTAACACCTTCCAAAACCGTGCCCTTTCAAACTTGGCACAACTTTTATCATGTTGACACTTTCTTGACTACACCCCTTCTAACTTGGGATGAGAATTTTTATGCTGACACCCCAGAAAGTGTGCCTAACAATTTTATGCCCCTGTAGCCTGCTGTAAGCTTGTGTCTTGCATCTTGAACCTTAAAGTTGCTTGTTCCTCCTTCTACAAGATAAACCTAAATGTTTTCTCACACATTTTAAAGTGTTATGTCATTCTTCAAAATTTCATTATGGATAACATGACGGTTGACATGGCTCTTCTATGTTGGACCTTCTTGATACTCCTTGTAGAACAACAACATCCATCCTCAAGCTCACATATGTCTTCATCAAGAAAGAAACCAGCTAAAGCTAAAGCTAAACAATCAGAGCAAGAAATGAAGTACAAGTACCAGAGAGTCAGAATGCTTAACTCATATGCAGAGAGTGACCTTGACATCAGAGACTCTAAGCTGGGTCATATCGACATGGATGATTTCTGGGAAAGGATCACTCAGGCAAGTAGTGGCCCATGGATGAACAAATTAGTAGGTAGTGGACTACACTTTGTAGCTGGGCTTCCAGTAAGTACCGTAAATAATGAGTTTATCATGTTGATTGCTTGATGTTATAACAAAGATACTAGATGTGTCAAAAATAAAGAACAATAGACAGTCATAAACCTCATAGCTCGTCACTTTGAAATGATCCTGGGCATTCCCCATCACAGGCAATATGTGGAGATAAGTATTGAAGACTGCAGGAAAGCATGGGATGATAATGAAGATCAATGCATGTAGATGATGAATGAAATCTATTTTAAGAACAAGAAGCCAGTGTCCAGATGGCCACAAACCATCCACCAAAGTGATTTTAATGAAGAATTGAGTGATATAATCACATTCTTGAGTAGAGTATTCGGGCTCCCTGATGCCCATAATTTCTATAAATGGATGTTGAGATACCTGGAGAACATGAACAATAATACACCCAATCAATGCTTCAACTGGGGTGAAATCATCAGTGACACCATCTCACAGTAGCTTCAAGAAGTTCTAACAACTGAGAAGTTCTACATGAATTCCTACGTTGTATACGTTGCTGCATCAAAAATAGATTTCACGGGGTTAGCTCGAAGTGGAGTATGGCCTCAAGTCAAGATATATGAGTTCTACCTAGAGCTAAGGCTTTAGGATAGCACCCTCCCAATTCACCAAAATAAATGATGTCTTCTTTTATTAGGTATTCTCTCTGTTGAGACTAAACATGATACACAGTCAAAACAGCCCAAGTTTGATTGCTACTACAAAGAAATGGGGAACAATGTTCACACAATTCCCCACGTTCACATACCCTAGAGATGTGAATTTTGAGGGAGAACCAATGAAGCTACCATGGTTCATAGGGCCAAAGCTAATCCTCCTGGAATTCTCAAGGCAGCTAATCACTTATGATGAAAAGTGCATGAAGAGAAAGAAAGGAGGAACTCCATTCCCCCTTACAGTTGGTTGATAAACCTGCCCTACACTTGCCAAAGCATGGGATATGTATGCTGAGTTAGAGATATTGAATTTGAAGCACAACTTCCCAGCAAGGCTGACCTTCAAATGTCGGAGTTGATTCCCAAAGGCAAAAATTGATCCAATCCATGTTCTTGAAATCAAGGACATTTGGATAGACCTAACTCACAAGATATACATCAGGTGAAAAGATCACTCTCGGCTAGGTCTGGAAGAGATCATCCACTATGGCATTGCCAATGTCTTAAATAAATTCAAAGATGCTTATCAAGAAATTGATCAGGTTTACATTGACACAGATGGGGAGAACTGGCCATTCGTTGAGATCAATAGAGAAAAAGTGCTAAAGACCATTCAAGAGAGGGTGAAACCCACATTGCAGCACACCGAACATTGGTTCAATAAAAATGGCCTTACATACCTTGGATTTGACTTCATGTCTTCTCCCTCATGCCGTACACCTCCAAGACTGGCCCATCTTTCGAAAGGAAAAGGGAAGGACAAGGAGGGTGAACCAAGTAGACAAGAAGAAATTCCTGAAGGCCTTCCTCCTACTTCTAAGAAGAAATTAGTCAACCGGGTGTCTCAAGGTAAAGAAGAAACAAAAAATGTTTCAACAGATACATCCACCCAGGATGTTATCACAACTACAACTATTAAGGTACCCAACATCCCTTCTTCCATTTCTTCTCCCCCTCTTGTCATTCATGCATCTATCCCTATGGATGTGTCTTCTCCTCTCCCTTCCTCCCTTCCATATCCCACCTCTTCCATATTCTCCTCTCTTGCGGATCTGTCACCTCATGTTTCCTCAATCCTAATGATGATCCATTCCATTCCCATGTCCTTATCCTCCTCATTAGTAACTCCAGGCCCCAAAAGCATCAGTGCGTTGGACTCCTTGTCAATAGCACCATTGATTGTTTCAACACACTTCCCTGAGGCCTCTACAGTTGCTCCACCTCTCGCTCCCATTTCTTCTTCTTCCTCCACTCCCACTCCCATAAGTCCTAGTTGGATTTCTGACCATCTAAGCCAGCATAAGAGAAAATTTCCCATTATGGCCATGGATTTCTCTATTATTCCAGACCAGGGAACCAAGAAGCAAAAAGTGATAACTCACTTTTCTAAAAGAACTTTGGGAGAGAGAGTCATGGAGATAGCTTACCCAGATCCCACCAAGAGAAAAGAAGATCTATCTCCCATAGACTTCATAGTGACTCAAGTCATAATGCAAACCTCATCTGAAATCTTGCAAGGGGAAGCCTTGTCTACTGTGGATGCTCTCTACAAGAAGGTCCAAGAGGTAAAAGAGGAGAAAAGGATACTAAAGGAATAAAAAAAACATCTCCTACAATCATTGCAGAAAATGGGAAACGTTCCTCCTATGACTGCCTCTGAACCCATTCAAGTTCTCATTCAGGATAAAATAAATGAATATGTTAATATTGGTGAAAAATGTGTAGTAGTATCATCCTAGATCGAGTGGATCCTCAGAAATAGTGAAGAAATGATTGGGAAATTCACATTTCTATATAAGGATATAACTCAAGAAAATAAGGAGCTACAAGTAGCAGCAAGTACCCTATCTGAAGAGTTGGATAACGTCAAGTTGCAGCATGAAATGTTCCAAGTAATGGTTAACTACTCAGCTGATTACCTATTAAATGTTGGCATTATCGCTCACCCGCGTGCACATAATAAATCTCTCATTGCTTTAGATTATTGGGTTGATCAGATGGAATATATCCTATAGAGAATTGATAAAATCAAAGATGAATCCCTGGATGCATGATACAACATGGAGCAGACAATTACAAAAATGTCTCTAGGGATGCTCTGTGAATCGTATAACTTGAGGGAAGAAGATGATACATTCCAACGCTTCAAGGCTATCATCACTCAAGGTTTAACACCATAGGTCACTTTCGACCAAGAGTTAATCAATAACCTCTTGGCGTAATGTGACTTCATTGGATTTTTAATCAATGCATGTGACACTTTTGTTGTGCTACCTGAAAAGCTCAAGAATGAGAAAGAAATGTGTGAAGTCATTCATGACCATTTTAATGGTCTTAACCATGATCAACTTCAAACAATGATCAACAAGTTTGTAGAATATCGAGCATAGTGTCACATCGAATCTCCTAATCAAAAGCAAGACACCAAGTTCAAACAGAGGGATGATGAGGAGTATTTTCTCCTCTTGTGTATACGTTGATCATTTTCGTAAAATATTTAAAAAGAATTTTGGCATATACGATGACCTCATTCATGTTGTACCATGGGATGTTGCCATCCAAAAAAACTTGCCCAAGTCAAATGTTGAATTTTTAGATATTTTAGATCTTTTGTAAATATCTTGTAAGATATTTTGTAAGTAGTGGGTTTTCTTTTGTCTTCTTTCCTCCTCTCCTTCTATAAAGACTAGAATACTTTTTGTATTCTAGGTGGAAATTTTCTGTATGAAAAGAGAAGTGAGGAGAGAAATACTGTGTTTTCTTGTAACAGAAGAAATATTAATACATATGTTCAAACTTTGTGCTTAATATATGTGTTATTTGTATCAAATCTTTCTTAAGTTAGATTTATGTTTTTATTCTATTAGATTTATTCCTAAGATTGTCATGTGTTCATCAGTATTGCTTTAATTGTTTATGCAAGTAAGTTTGGCTCTGTTTACTACCAGCCCAAAGCATAAACCTTTTGACCTTTCTGTCTTGGAATTAATTTCTTTTCTTCCTTCAAAACTACCCTCCTCCATTCCTTCCCTCCTACCTTTCTCTTCATATTTGGAACTACCTCTACTGGGATGATATCCCAAACCCTTGAAGTTAGAATAGTGTAGATTTGCATAGATTCCTGCTTGATAGATTAGTAATAAACCATTTTTTCTTTGTTGTCTCAACGAGGGGTTATGCATGTTTCCCCACGACTTACCTAACCGACATATTTTCAGACCAACACAAGCTCAGAAGCACAGGTTGTTATTTTGTAGGAACAGGTGGCTACTCTACAGGCCTAGGTAGCACAGGGAAAGGAACCCGCACAAGGTGGATATGGAGATGGGGTACAAGTGGCTGCCCTACATGTGCAGATTATAGGTTTTTAAGGCCAATTGGCCACTACACCGGCACATGTTGTGGCCCTTCAAGCCCAGATACAGGCATGAGTAGGATAGGATCCCTCTTTACAACTACCAGTAGGATAGGGGTCCTAAGATATAGGTACATGGGCTGAGGTGAATGGCACCACCACAGACAGTATTGATAGGCCAGTTGAGAGATGCCTTAGGTGAGGTCCAATATTATCAAGACATTTTGATGGCCACATGGATATATTTTCTATCATATGGGGAGTATAGAGCACAGAAGACCTCGAGTGAGAGGACCAGGTCACATACCCACAGTGTAGAGATCACAAGGGGCCATCGATCCCTGAGGCAGGAGATGGGAGAGGCCATGAGTTCATGTAGGCCAGTCCCAAGTGAGGTACCAACAGAGATCTAGCCAAGACCGATGATGGGTGGTGAGATGCTATTTTGATGTCATATGGGGGTAGAGGAGGAGGAGGAGATAGGTGAGATAGGTATGGACGATATCCAACATGTTGATATTTGATAGCCTTATGTACCTCCTATTTTGTATAGTTTTTAATTTTATTATATATTCCAGCATGCGTGTCAAAAAGAGTGAGGATGTACATGAGAGTTTTAGAAATTTTTGATGATATATCAGCCTACGTGCCGAAGATGGTGAGGATGTATCTGAGTGATTTTAGATGATTGTGATTATTATTGGGATATATGTTCACATGTATTTCTACACAAACTATCTGATTTATACATCATGGTGTTATAGTATGGATGATATACATGGGTTAATTTTCATTGTTATATATATATATATATATATAGGTGGAAATAAAGTGGATTAGGCATGATATAGTCAAGGTCATGTAGACATGGTTGAGTCAAGTTGATTTAGGCATGACGGAGTCAGGTCATAGGCATGGATTGAGTCAGGTTGAATTAGGCATGATTGAGGTTAGGTAGTAGGCATTTTTGAGTTAGGTTTGTTTACACATGGTTGAGTTAGGTTGGTTTAGGCATGGATGGAGTCAGGTCATAAGCATGGATTGAGTCAAGTCTGTTTAGGCAAGGATGGAGCCAAGTCATAGGCATGGAATGACTTAGGTATGGTTAGGTATGGTTAAGTTTCTAATTCATTAATTTTTTCAACCAATGATGGTGGGGATCATGTTAAGATGATTTGTAGGAAAATGTATGATCATGGTAAAGAAATTGTAGACAAGACGAAATGAATGTATGAGTGATGGTAAATATGTCAAGCAATTGTTGTTTGTTTGGTTTAATTTCCAATTATTGATATAAAAAAGAAACTAACTAGGGTAGAATTTGAAATAGGAAAGGGGAAGAGGGAATTGGTTAGGTTAGAGAGTGGATGAGCTAACCTCCGAGGTTCCCATGCCCTCGGAGTGTTTCCTACATAGTCCAGGAAAAAAGGGACCTCAGGTCATTGTAGTTCTCCCATAAGCTAATGAATATTAGGGTGAAATAGCGGAATGGGTTGATAGGTGTTAAGCATGGGTGATGTAGGTCATAGGCATGATTGAGTTTAGGTTATAGGCATGGTTGAGTTATTTTTAAATATAGGTTTCGAGGATCTGGTCATGTATAGGATAATCAATAAGTAATGAGGAAGGCGAATGGTAAGAGGTGGTAAAAGAGTTACTTAATTGATAAGAACCATAATGAGTCTTTCATTCCCTAGATGGGCTTATGAATGTAAGACCCTACAGGCCTTGTATAATGGACTATTCTAAGGGTGAAGAAAAGTCACATGATCATGAAATGTCACATTTGCGACAAGTGCCTTGAGTAATGAGGAATTTAGGAGAAAAGGCATGGAGGTGAGAATGAGAGGTTTAGCATAACTTAGTGTATGACAATGTGTATTTCTATTTGAGGAACCTAGAATCCAAAATAGGCAAGTCCATGACAAAAATTTCATCTTTTTCTTTATTTGTTTGTTTTTAATAGATTGATCAATGCGAGAAGTTTATGTGGGATGGGATGTATTGCGATCACATACCATAAGTTTGTTAAGACACTAATGGTTGTGATATTTGAATATATTGATAAGGATTTAGAATGGATGTGGTAGTAAAAGGTTGTGAATAAGGTGGTGGTTGTTGAAAGGGCATAGTAGAGGTAGTAGAAGATGGTGCCTATTGTGGAATATTTTGAGTAGGAGCATATTGTGGTATGGAGATCATTAGTTGTGATTGTTGTGGTATGTATTGTGAGATAGGGTGAGTAGTAACGATAGAACTAGTATTGATTAAAGGACTAGATGTGGGAATGGTCATAGTGATATTTTGAATACTGCTAAGTTGTTGAGATACAATATTAGAAGATGCAATAGAACTCATCAGATATTTTTGGTTAACCGAGGATACTGGAGCGGTAGATGATGTAGCACTAGTATTGTTTTGTGGAGGTGTTGAACCAGTAGAAGGCTCGAGTGAGGATGTATGTTTTTGGGCAGTTGTGTCTTGAGAGGAAACCATATGAAGAAAAAGAATAGGAATGGAAGAAATAACTTCTGATTTTTTAGGTTGACTTAAGTTGGATATGGGTTTATTTTTTAAATGACAAGTTGGTAGTTTTGATCAATAAGATGTGAATCCCTAGATGAAGGATCAGGGACATGAGGCAATGGTTCGAGTATAGATTGTTGGTTTAAATCGATGGGGGGTGAAAAAATGGATATAGGATCAGGGATATTTAAGGTTGGTTCAGGTTCAATTTTTTTTTAAGATCCATATAAGCGGTGAAGGGAAAGTCCCCACCCTTATAAGTATGTAGTAAAATATGTAGTAGATATATAGATGTGTGCATACATGGAGATATAGTGAGATTATACTGTTAAATCTGTTATGCGTAGGAGTGTATACTATTGGTATTGTAATGAAGCTTCTATGTATTTACTACATTTAATCTTATGGGGATTATGGAATAAATCAAGGTGTTATCATGTTTATATTTTAGTATTGCATGCTTGACTTCATTATGGTTAACCTTTAAATATTGTTATTTTCTAGATCTAGTTCTCATTATGCATTTCTTGAAGAGTATAGTAGCTCTAGATCTGAATGATTAAGTCTTCATCATGATAACATCCTGCAACAACAACCCTAAAGAAGGACCTGGTATTTTTGCGCACTTTGGGTGAGCACTCAGTCTAGACTGAGTGATGTGCCAACATGCCTAGGGTCTTATTGAGCTTGTATTAATGAATTCTAGGTTGCATCAAATAGCATGTTCAAGAGTATAATTGGTCAGCACTCCTTTCCACCAGTGATCAACATCGTGCATCTAAGTTAGATCTACATCCTATAGCCTTTTATAGTCATCTTGGGTTCATACGCATAGTCCTACATACCAAATCGATCTTGGGTTCTCTTCTACCCATCTATGTGCATCAAACTTAGGTCTAGTGCTAAATCTTTGAGCAAACTCATCCTCTGTGCTCTTGAACCATGTTTCAACACTTTCTAAGGTCATATGCTCTGTCATCATGCATCACAGGGACAAATATGCATTGCATTTCTCACAAAATCTTTGAAAATATGTCTCGACAATGAAACCAATATCTAGTCATTTTTATACCCTTAGACAAATAGTCTAATCCCATACACGTTGGCCTATCACCCAATAGGCGCTAGGCACTCACCAGAGGCATGTGTGGGTGCCAAGTCTCTCCTTTATGTGATTCTTATGAGAATACATAATCTTATGATAGATATTCAAGTGCAAGTAAATAGAAAATAACTATACAACATTCTAAGAACCTAGAACAAGTTGTCATATTATTGCATCTAGAAAAGAGAAATAACAAGCAACTAATATGTAGTTATTCCATTCATAAGGAAATAAATAAGGAATATACTCATGAACATGTATATGGTTTACAATAGAGCCTTATATTCATGTCAACATGTTTAAGTACCACATTACATTCCATGAAACCATTCCAGACCTTCATATCACAATGCAGAGCCAAGTCATGCATTAGAATTGGACTATGTCCCTTATACCGCAAGGATAATCACAGAACCATCCCCCTAAACATTCCATCAGTTCTAGATTTCTCCTAATCCCTAACCCCTAGAAACATCCATTATATTTCTTCAGAGCTTCACCTCTCTTATCCTTGTTCTTTTCTTCTATCGGGTGCTTGTATTTATAACCTTAGAAAACATTGTTATGCCCTTCTGAAGTTATAGATCGGTTGCCAAGTATTGAAGTGGTCCTCCATGGCATCATTCCTTCTAAGATCTGAGCTCTCCACTATTTTAAATGATGTCTTTCTGGATCCTTCTATCACATTTAATATTCCTTTCATGGTCACTAAGTTGTCAGGTTGGCACCTTATCCATTCCGCATGCGCAGTCGGGTCATGCTTTTCTCGTGTGGAACATTAAATATGGCTTAGTCCCAGAACCCTTCATTTTCCTTGTGCACGCACCAAAGGTTCTGCTAAACCCTTTTAAAACCCTGTCCTACATGCCTTCACCTTGCGCAATCTTCTTTGATTAGGCCTTGCATTCCCATGTGCCTTCTTGTACTTATCTAAATAATTCAGAGGTCCACCATCACCCCACACTACACCTATTCTCTATCCTCTAAAACACTTTCCTCAATGAATAAAGAATGAATGGACTCTGAAACATTGAATAAAGAATGGAGTGAAGAATTGGGGGAAAGAATGAAAGAATGGGGGGTAATCATGATCACTTTTGAAGGAGGAAAGGGAAATCATTCCTCAAATCTACCTCCAACTTATCCTAGGCATCAACCTCATTTTGTGCTTGTTGAAAAAGGTCACCTACTAGGGCAGTTAACTCCTCAAATCTTAGCCCTTCTCCATTGGTGTTCATTGTCTCCATGATCCCCTCCAATTTTTTTCCTAAATCCTCAAGCACGTCCATCCTCCGAGTGATTTGGAGGTACAATTCTCTTATCCAGTTCTTGATTGAGCCCCACAAGGTCTTAATGGTCTCTAATTTCTTGTCTACTTCAGCTATGATTTTGTCTCACTCATCCGTGTTCCCCTTAATATTTTCTTGGAACTCCTTGAGTTCCACTTCACGGGTGGCAACAAAAATACTTACCACTCTATCCCTATGAATGCATTTATCATAGGCAACCTCAGCAAGTTTTGCGGTGGCTTTTACATTGGCGAGGATCTTTTTTTATTGAGAAACAATTTCTACAACCTTCATCTTATCCTATTTTTCTTAGCATGTCAATAGCTCTTCTACAAATTCTAAGGCAAGTGGCTTCCTCTCCATATTGAGTATGTGGGTCAATTCCTCTAAGCACTGTAAGGTTGATCCATATTTTTGTGTAGGCATTGTTAAGTCTGGATGCTTCAAGAAAATGACATCCTTGATCATCTCTATCTTCTTGTATACCTCACGCACCCTTGACTTCTCATCTTTTAACTCATGCCTTAACTGAGCACTAATTAACCCCTCTTGCTTCATTCCTTGCTTTTCTTAAGGAGATCCTCCTCATTTTTCTCTAGCTCTGCCTCTAGGAACTTCAGCCTGTTATTTCTTCCAAAGACTTTGGCTTCAACCTCAATTGAAACCTTATTGATCGTGTTGCAGATTTGCACATCTGATAATTGTTGAGAATTCCCCAAGGGGTTTATTCCTTTTTGTTATGGAACCTTTATCAATTATCTTTGGCTTATTTCAAAATCGGGCTCATCAATGTGGGCATTTTCCTCATCCAAGGGTATGCACCTTCCTCATCAAATGAAGCCATTTCTAAGAGTTGTTTTGTTGGCATGGTGCTCTAAAATCATGCATGAAAAAACTTGTTAGAATCATCATTGTATCCCATTCCTTGACATTGTGCTGATTGTTTTCTCTTCCTACCTATGTGTGCAGCCCTTGGAAATCTTACAGCCAAACTAGGATCTCCCCACATGCTACCATATTCTATTCCTATACTTTCCTACTCAACTTCCTTTGAAACCTCATCTGCATTGCGTTCTACCTCTTGTTCCACCAGGTCCTTGATAATTCCTACCACTTATCTCTCAGTGACCTCTTCTACATGTTCCTTTATGAGGATTAGGGTCCTTTGATCCTTTGTATTTACTTCTCCACTCACCCCTTTTCCTTGAGCCTCAACCTCTTCTTCATCATTCTTCTCATCATCCTCTTTTTTATACACTTCATCTCCTTCTTCCTCAAAATCATGCACCTCATAGATGGGATGGTATCCACCTCCTTCAATCTCATCATCATCATCCTCATCACCGATGTAGGCATCTAGACTCTATGTCTCTTCTGAACCTACCCCATCTGTCACCTTCTTCTTCTTTCTTACTCAGGATTCTAGTATAGGAGATTCTTAGTTTTCTTTATCTTTAATAGGTGATGTCTCCCTTGGTGAGTCCTCATGGGTGAGGTTCTCTTTGTTCTCTAGAACCTCTTTTTCTAGGGTTTTTTCCTTGATAGGAGACTTATTTCTCCATGCATAAGTACTAGGCTTAGTGCTTGCTTCGGGTGTGCCCACCGATTGTGCACTTTGAAAACTTGGTAACTTCTTCTCCTACATATATTCTCTTTCTCTCTTCCTTGGCATGGCCTTCTTCCTTCTTATAGGGTCTTCAAGAATGGATACATCACCCTCCAAGTAAGCTACCCTTTTCAAATTTTGGCCTTATGCGTAGATACACCCTTGCTGCGGTCCTCCCTATAATTGGTAGGGTTTAGGGATTTATCATGTGTACTTCATGGGAGACATATTTCTCCATGTAAGTGCACTTATTTGGGTAGATGATATTTTTACGCAGCTCATGGTGGTATAGATCTATTTCACTAAGGTTGAACCTTAGTCTCTTGGCCTGCTTGAACCGAGTGACTCTGGCTTGGAAGTATTGTGCGGTGAAGGAGAAGGGTAGCTTACACTATGGACTCATAGTCCCACCTATCAATGTAAATCTACTAATGTAGAAATGTTGATACATTACAAACTATAGCTCTCCATCCATGAGCACTGGTAACTACTATGGGATCCTCCATTCTACTTCAAATGTGTCATGCATTCTCTTGTACAACTTTTACAAGTGCGCCTTGTGAGCGGCCATCATGGTTTCACAAGTGTACTTCACAAACCTTTTTATGAGTGAGGGATCCTCTTCTGGATGCTCCCAAAAAAAAATTTGGACCATCTAGCACCCCAATATCTAAAAAGACAATGGTGAGGAGGATTTTACTAAATAATATCTTTTCTCCCTCCTGCGCACTGCTTATGATCTCAGCCATGTGATGAAAACAGACAAGTTATAGATTATTCCTTCTGATATCTTCTAACATACATTTAGCCATGCCTTGTTCACTTGTGTCCATCGTTCTTGATCATTGAGCTTTGTCACTAATTTTACAGCCATCCTCATAACAGGGTCTCGAATCTCAGTGATGTCAAAGTAGTGTGACCCCTTCTTGTATTCATACTCGGCTACAGTCTCCTTGATAGCCTCCTTTATTCTTAGATCATCATCTATGATATCTCCTTCACAAATGAGGCCTATGAAATTGGATATCAGCTACAGTATTATGTGCATCTTGTACCCTGCAAAATAAAATTGATCCTCAAACATAAGCAACATTAACCATTGATAAAAGCACTCCTACTTTCCAAAGTAAGGCAACTCATACAGTTGCAATAATCTAGACTTCTCTAATTTGACATTCACCTCATCACTGTAAATTAGGCATTCCATTTAGCGTCCTCCTGTTAGCTAGTTGGACCAAATATAATGCACAATTTATCTTCTCAGTTGTTGCTCGTGTACAATGGTTATAATCACTTATGAGCCATATTTCGCAAGTGTGACTCCCACTCTTTTCCTAGAAATACCCCATCTAGGTACTGCATTTATGCATTCCATTCTTCATTGGTGCTCACGATGGAAGCAATTTTATTTTCCTTTGCCCTTGCCATTTGTTTTCTTTAAAGAAACGGTTGGTTTCTTAGGTGCCATATTTTCTGTCAGGATCAACTATGGACTCCTAACTCTTCTCTGCTACATCTTCTATACTTCAAATTCAACTCCAAATGCTTTAACTCTTGGGATGAATCCTTCTATCCCCATGCCCTAGTTGTCTGAACCCCTAACTAGGACAAACATTCCACAAGATGATGCTCTTTACCACAACCTAATCCCTCACTCCCTTGTACTCCTTCCTTCTGGTTCATAGATCTACTCTGAGTCGCACACTCAAACTGATTTCTCAGATTCTTCTTCCTTCCCACAAATTTCTCTCTGGATGCCCTAGTTAACGAGATATTATTTCACATTCATAATCGCAAGGTACAAATAATTACTGTGCCCAAATTTGTATTTATAGCTTTTCCTTCTTTCTAGCATTAAATTTTATACCACCTACCACCGTAATTGAATATTAAATGTGGATTTTTCCTGGTAAAACTAACCTCAAGCACTTCTTACCCACACACCTAATCCTATGTGACAAATAATCCTTGACAACCTTTTGACATGCACAAATCCAAATGGATACCAAAGACTCTTATGCACATGTCAACAGTGCCGAAGGAACTTCTTCTGCCCTTTACCTAATTTTTTTTGCTCACCTACCTCATTTTTTTCCTGCTGCTCTTCATCCTACGTATGTGGTCTTTGTTATAGCCTTCTCGACACTGATACTTTATCATCCATTGTTTCCTCACGCACTTTCCTCAACCTTACACTGCTTTCTTCTAATAGGCCACTAAACTTGTATTGTAGGCCTATACTTCGCATCACTCCACCCCACACTAGAACAGATGCACGGTCCTCTGTGCATTACACAAGCTTATAAAAAATAATGTGGTTACTGGCGCAAAAGGCACAAAATGAAACAAAAAGAAAGGAACAAGCAACAAGAAAGGGAAACAGAAGAAAAGAACAAGCATAAAGGTAAATTCTTGACTAGTTGGCAATACCACCTTATTACAAACACCAAGAAGACTTATTTATAGTAGGGCTTTAGCCTAATCCCATTGAAATGACCTGGTAATCTTATTCCATACTAGCACTTGTAACTTGAAAAAACCTAAATCAAGAATGTACGAGATGATTTAAGGTCCCAACAAATGCAATTTCAACTTCCCGATGATGGCAGCAGATAATTGGAATCAGATTCAACAACACCATCTTCCTAACCTCAAATTTCTTGTTCTTGATATGAAGATCATGCCATGCCTTTTAGTCTTACTTTTTCTATCTTCTAAATCCATCTAACAAGTGATCACCTTTCATCTAACTGCATCAAATTATCAATCCTTTCTTCTAACACTTGCTCATCTGCTAAACCCTCCCATGCATACGCTATACGCATAGTAATGGTAACATGAATTCAACTAGTAAAAACAAGCCTCCATTCACTAAACAACAATTGAAATGGTGTGGTATATGTTTAACCTGTTATTGGTTGTTTTGTATGCCCATAGAATGATTGATACTTTTTTATCCCAATCCTGTCTTCCAACGTCACAGATCTTATTTAACGTGTGACTTAGTATCTTGTGTAAATGCCTCAGCAGTTTCCATTTTCTTTAGGGTGATAAGGAGGCAGTTTTATGATGGGCCACGATAAATTACTACTAGTAGAATACTTGACCATTTCATTGAGAAAGTGTGTACCTCTATCACTTGTTAAACTTAAAGGACAACCATACTTGCTGATTATGTTCTCCCATAAAAATATAGTAGTTATCATTGTGCAGTACAATCCTTTATAGGTGCTTCCTCTGCCCATTGTGTTAAGTAATCAGTGCAACTGATTATATACCATGAAACAATACTTCACATGCAGATGGCAAAATTGGCCCTACAAAGGTTCAATTTCTCATTTTCCAAACAGTTCAACATTGTATATTTGTCGTAAGGGCATTTCATCCCTCTTTGTATGTTTGTCAAGGCATGCTTGGCAATGGTCACAGGCCTTGCAAAAACTCAAAACAATCCTTGTAGATGGTTTCCCACCAAAGCCCTTCTAGTAAAATCTTTCCTACGGTAGCATTTCCTGCATAGTTTCCTCCTACAATCCCACCATGCACTTCCTCCATAATTGTCATGCACTCATGTTCCAATATACAGTAGTGCAGAACCTCATCATGACCTAACTTATACAGGTCTCCACTAATCAACATGTAAGGTACGGTGCATATTGCTAACTACTTTCTCTCTAGAGCCTTCATCCCTTCTGCCACCACACCTATTTTTTAAGAACACGCAATATATTCCAAGTCTGAGGGTGTGCACCACAACCTAAATAGATACACTTCTAGCAAGGTATTCTTTATGTTTTACGCATTCTCCCCTGAGTTAATCCTTGATAAGTGGTCAGGTCCTAAATTTCTCTTTCTCTCTTTCACAACCACTGTGAACTCAAACTCTTTAAATAATAGGACCCAATGGCATATGCACCCTTAAAGCATGGGATTGTTGACTAAGTACTTTAATTCCATGTGGTCTTTATAGAATATAAATGGTGTTACCAATATATATTGCATGAACTTGTGTAGCACATAGATCATGGAAAATACTTTGCACTCAGTAGTTGTGTAATTATATTCTATTGGTGTCAACTTCCTACTTACAAAACACAAGGGATGATCAATAATTACCTCACCAAGTTGTGCTAGTAATGCTCTCATATTTTTCCCTGAGGTATAAACATGCACATGGAAAGGCTTATCCTAAGAAGGAAAATGTAGTATGGGCGCCTGTTATCCAAAATGTGCCCAGTTCATTTTTTGTGGCTAACTCCTTGTGTTCTTGCCTCTCTTGTGCCTCAGTCTACATTTTTTATTTTAAAGCACTCAAGGCTTTCTGGAAATGGCACCATCAGATAGAGCTCTCTCTCAGCTTTCCAGAAAGGTAAAGTTTGCCTCCTAACTCCTTATATTTTTCAAGTTATGGCTCGGCAGAGTTTTTGTGGAAAATTTTCCCATTTGAGGCCTGCACCCAATAGGAAGCTGCCACGTGGCAGAGGAGTTCGGGGGTCGGAGGCAAATTTGAAAATTTTCCAAGTATTTTGGTCGAAGGTTCAAATGGAAATTTTTTCCCGCGGGGCCCATGGACCAATCACAGTGTGACACGTGTCACAAGGGGAAGGTGCAATGAAAAATTGGCTAAGTGTTTGAGAAGGAAAAATTTTGAATTTTGGCCCGCGGCCAATAGGAGCATGACACGTGTCCAAAGTATGGGGTGCACGGGCGTCAGGGTTAAAATTGAAATTTTGGCTAAGTCTTGCCAAAAAGTTTAAAAAAGAAAAATTGGCCCGCGTGGCCCGCGTCGAATGGCATCCCTCCACGTGTCTTCATGGATCAGATCGGCGGAGGAGAGGGTGAAATTTCCACTTATGTTTTGCCGAGTTTCCAATGGGAAAATTTCGCAGGGTTGGCCCGAGCCAATAGGATTAGGACACATGTCCTATGGGGCAAGGGGGTTTGGAGCTTGGGGAGAGCTTTGGAAACTTAGCAAAGGCTTTGTGCAAAAAAATAAAAGCAAAATTTTTTCCCCATGCCCCTGTCGATGAACCAAATGATGCCACGGTGTCCCAAGTGGCGAGGCGCGGGGGGGAAATGAATTTTTTTCCAAAGTGTAAGAAAAGTCAAAATTTTCAAAGGAAAACCCATGGAAAGGGAAGGAGAGAGAATTACATGGCCAATCAGCACCCGACACATGTGGCATCTCGACCAGTGGAGCATGGAGAATTTTTGAAAAATTTTCCAAAGACAAAAAAGAGGTAAAATTTGAAAAAAATTCCCGCTGATCCGTTTTTGGGCCCTTTTTGCCCTAAATCTTCAAACGATCATATCTTTTGATCCAGAGCTCAGATTTTCATGTTCTTTATATCATTGGAAAGCTGTTAAAATTCTCTACATGATTCCATGGTCAATTTATAATTTTGGTTTAGTTTGGAGAGAGAAAATTAAAAACGGTTCTGGTACGTGTCCATGGCCAGAAATGACATTTCAACAACCAAATTTAATACAGAATGGGTCGCATTCTTCTCCAATATGGTCAAAAATGATAGGGTATGGGTTTATAAGGTCCTCCATGCTGTTTTAATGCATTTTCCATCAATGAGGAATGGGCTCCCATGTTTTTTACATTTTCTCTCTCCTGGGCTCGACCCATGCATTGTAAAAGCCAGATTTGGCTCATTTCTTGATGGTTGAACACTTTTTGGCATTGAAAACTTCTTCTTTCACCTCCAGCAAGTGATAGTTGTAAGAATCAGAAATTTTTCACAGTTTGTAACAGGTTTATACCTCTTTGATGGTGGAATGCAAGAGATTTTTACATGGAATTGATAGTGCAAACTCTGTGAATGCTTTCAGTCCTCTGTTTGTATTGTTTTACTTCATTTTAAGACCTCTAATTACATCTATCAGCTTGTGTATGTTTTCCCTTGTTACATTTCATGAATTTGTGTCTATTTACATGGAAAAAATGTTTCACCACTCCTTTTGGTGCATCACCATCTTTAGTTTAGTTTCATTTTTGCATTTTTATCCCTGTCTCCTTGCAATCTAGGGTAGAATTAGGATTAGAACCTCTGTAGTTGTGAAAAATATAGATCTAAATAAGAGGAGTTTGAGGAACTAGCCTCTATTCTGGAGATTCCTCTCTCACTTTTCACAAGTCCCACACTTGGAGAGAGGTTTCCATGTTGTGTAATCACACTGGATGCTCTAAACATCATTTAGAACCTTGATTTACATCCAGGGGTGCTGCTGATTTGCAACAACAGTTTTGGCATGCCCGGTGGGACCTTAGAGGTCTCATTTTTATTGCAGCAAAGTTGATGTGCATCTGCTATAATTTTCTTGCTTCAAAAGATCTATAAATTGCACATCTGGTAACTCCAAGGAGAAGAATCAACTCGTTTCAACAGTGTAGGCTTGAAAACTCATGAGAAGAATCACTACAAGGTCAAGAGATAGAGAAGAAGAGGTAATGTTTGAATATCTGCAGTTATCTCCAAGAGTAAGGCAAAGTGGGAGAAGGATTCAAAGGTCTCCATCTCCACCAAATAGAACTCTTTCAACTCCTCCACATGGTAGGCCTTTCATTCAGTCAACAAGGGTTTTAAGACCAATTAGAATGGCACAAAACAACCCCTATGTCAACTTCACAGGCAGCAGCCCACTTGCCCTCAATGGACAACATCCAATTCCAATTGTAGCCTTGAAGAACATTCCCTACTTCACTAGAGAAAATTAGACCACTCTAGGTGATCATGTTAAAGACATTGCCAATCTATGTGCAATTCATGAAATCAATGAGATGCAAGTGGCTGTCAAATTACTGGCATCTTCATTCAAGGGGAAAGCATTGCAATGGTTTAGAAGCCTTGGAGCTGGTTCTATCACAAATTGGAATCAGCTGTGTATAGAACTTCATGAGCAATTTGGAGAGAACGGAGACAACTTGTCTCTTTTGGAACAGCTGACAACTATCAAGAGAGCTCCCAATGAACAGCTGACCAATTTCAACTTCATATTTCAAAAGACTTGGGAGAGAATTCCAGTGGCAGTCAGGCCAACAGCAGAAGGTGCTTTTCTCTATTATCTCAAAGCTCTAAATTCTGATATTTCTATGTTGATTCAGTCCATGGGAGGCATAAATATCCCTATGGCTTATAGCATTGCCACTAGGGCTGAAAATTGTTTAATCCAAGCTAGAAAACAAGCCCCTAGACCTCCCATGCCATTGTTTCCAAGTTTAGAGAGTCCAAATACCAATCAAGCACCTAATTTGGCTCCTTCTCCCATTCCTAGAAATCAGAGTTCAAATGAAGCTTCTACTTCATCTCCAAGTGCCCCAAATGAGCTTCAAGAAGTCATGAAGCAACTGCAAAACCTAGGCAATGAGTTGGTTACTCTCAAGAGGCAACTAGCCCAAGGTTTTAGACCTTCTTACCTGCCCCAAGCTCAGCCTAACAGGAAGCCATACAAACCATAAAGACCACCTAATCCAACTTTAAATATGAATCAAACAAGGCCTCCTGCCAATAGACCATTTCAGCCCTACAATCCAAATGCCATATCTGCCTCTAAGGCATTGGTGCCAACACAAAACAACATTGCTCAGGAGTATGATTGGTGTTTTTCATGTAATGAACCTCATAACCAATCCATGTGCTTCAATGGTGCTTTGAATCAAGCATTAATGGTGACAACTACTTGTGTGGAGGGTGAGGGCAGTCAAGGAAACAGCCAACAACAAGAAACATTCTAACAGCAATCAGCCCCAAATGACACCACGTTGGTAAATTGGCAAGCAAAGGATTTTTGTGGCATGAATCAAGTAGTTTCCCAAGGTGTTGCAGCCAACACAAGGTCAAAAATAAGGAATTTGGGTGAAGAACAGCCATTAGCTCCAACCAATCCACAACCTTCCATGGCTCCACAAATGGTTGGCAAGCAAAATCCAATTTCAAATGCACAAGGGCAGCCAAGAAAAGCTCCTAGACCAACTCAAATCTAGTTATTGCTGCCCACGTGCAAGGAGTGAATGTACAAGCAAAGGGACAGCAAAGAGATCCTTCATCACCATTCAGTATCATTGATCAGATGAAGAAGACAAATGTTAATATATCAATGTGGGAATCCCTATCTATCCCAGGCCAAAGAGACTTGTTACAAGCTGCCATGAAGGACTGGCCAACTTCGAATCAGCAAGTTCACATGTAAGAGAAAGTGCTCACAAATGCTGCCCAGCCTGAGGGAAATCATGGAGGATAGCAAGGTAAAATGTTGAAGCCCCCTCCTTTCTATGTTTCATTAATCATTGGAAATCAGTTAGTGCACAATTGCATGATAGATTCCGGGGCAAGTAGCTCAGTGATGCCTAAACAAATATCTGATCAGCTAGGGATCCAGTATGAAACCATATCCAAAGGGGTAGTGCAGCTGGATGGGACAGTAGTAACAACAGTTGGGGTGATTAGAAACTTGAGTCTTACCTTACATGCATGTCCAAATGTTGTTGTTTCACAAGATGTATCAGTGATAGACCTTCCACCACTCTTTGCCCTATGCTTGTCAAGGGACTTCATAGCCAAGACTAGGGGATATTTATCTACTGATTGGTCACACATGTTGTTCAAAACGAGGTATGGAACTAAGGCTACAATCAGGTCTGAACCTATTGCAAACTTCCACATTGAGCCTTACACTCCAAGTCAGATCAACGCCAATTGTTCAGCATTTGATCAATAAGACCACCCAAGCACCGATGAAGCTGACACCAAGGTTAGGAGCAACCCAAATCTAACTCTTGATGAATGGGCAAACAAGGTACATGCTTTTGATCCTTATCAAGAAGTAGAAGAATCTGAGCTAGGGGTCTATTGTATACATGAAGAAAATAAGCCTATTCCTAACATCACCAAGCCAAACCACAAGGATGACAATGAGGTATGGCAGCTGTTTTTTGATGGATCAAGAAGTAGAAAAGGTGCAAGAGGTGGATCCATGCTTGTTTCACCTCAAGGAGTAAGGTACTATTCAGCTTTTAGATTTCAGTTTGCATGCTCCAATAACACTGCTGAATATGAAGCCTTGGTGTAAGGGATGCATTGGGAAATCAAGAAGAAAATAAAGAACTTGCAAGTCTTTGGTTACAGTGAATTGATTGTAAATCAGGTCAAGGGACAACATGCTGCCAAGAATGATCTACTCAGGTGTTACAAGAACAGGATGTGGGACCTCATGGAATATTTTGAGGGTTTTGGCATCAAATCCATTCCTAGGAAAGAGAATCAAGCTGCTGACAGGCTTACAGCAGTAGGGGCAGCCTTTGACATTGTGGAAAGCATTCAACAAGACAAGGTACAGCCAAACATCCACATGATTGTGAGGCCTTCAGTGCGAGATAACAATGTCAGTTGGCAAGTGTTTGAGAATGACCAGAAAATCATCCATTTATTACATGAAGAAGCTAAGTTCTCAGCTAAGAATCAAGAAAAATTGGAACAGCAGTATGGTGAAAAACTTGTACAACTGAGAACTAACAAGCTACCCAAGGGAATTATCACTTTGGAGTCCATTTTTAATCCCAATGATCAGTTTAGAAATGAGAAAGCAAACATTCAGGTGAAGAGAGAGGATTCAGTATCCATCTTGGTAGAAGAGAACAAACCATTGCAAATTGGAAAGATGACAACTGATCAAGAAAGGTATGAGTTTGTACAGCTGTGTCAAGAGTTCCCTGATGTGTTTGTATGGAGCTATGAAGATTTGAAAGGTTTCAATCCCAACTTAGCTCAGCATACCATTGAATTGGATCCAAATACTAAGCCTGTCAGGTAGAAACAAAGACCAGTCAATCCACACATGGAGCCTCTCATGAGGAAAGAATTGGACAAGCTGATTGAGTCAAGAATCATATTCCCAATCAAGCATTCTAGTTGGGTTACCAACTTGGTTCCAGTCAGAAAGAAGAGTGGAGAGATCAGATTGTGTGTTGATTTCAGAGACTTAAATAGAGCATCTCTCAAAGGCCATTACCCACTCCATTCCATGGAGCAAATATTGCAAGTTGTGGCTGGCTCTGAGAGGTTTTCACTACTTGATGGCTACTCTGGCTACAATCAGATTATGGTGAAGGAAGAAGACCAGTTCAAGACAGCCTTCACAACCAAATGGGGTACTTTTGCATACAGGAAGATGCCATTTGGGCTGTCCAAGGCTGGTGCTACCTTCCAAAGAGCAATGGACATGGCATTCAAAGGTTTGATTAACAACGTGGTGCTGATTTACCTTGATGATATCACTATTTTTTCCAAAAATGCAGCAGACCACCTCTCTCATTTGAGACAAGTTTTCAGGAGGTGTAGGAAATTTGGAGTGTCTTTGAATCCTAAGAAGTGTATCTTTCTTGCACATGAAGGAAAGCTCCTTGGCCATATTGTCTCCAAAGAAGGATTAGCAATTGATCCAGAGAGAGTCGAAGCCATAAGAGCACTACCATTGCCAAGCCACAAGAAATCCCTTTAGAGTTTCTTGGGGAGGATAAACTTTGTTCAGAGGTTTGTCCCAGATTTTGTAGCCCTTGTCAAGCCCATCACCAAAATGTTAAAGAAGAGCATGGCTTTCAAGTGGACAGCAGAAGGCAAGGAGAGTTTTGAAGCAATCAAAGAATCCATTTCTCAAGCACCAACTCTCATCAACCCGGACTTCTCCAAGGATTTCATCCTCTATGCATTTGGAGGTAATGACACTATTTCTACCATTTTGGTATAGTAGAACAAGGATAATTTCTACTATGAGGTGAAGTACTCTTTTATTGAGAAGCATGTGCTAGCAGTAATCAGAAGCTTGAAGAAATTCAAGCATTTAGTCTCAAACAACAAGGTCCAGTTGTTAGTCTCACGTGCAGGGGTTAAGGACTTCCTCCTCAACAAAGATTTGAAGGAGAAAAGGGCTGGTTGGATCACCCATGTCATGGAGTATGACATTGAGATCAAGATCACCAAGATGGTAAGAGGGAAAGGATTGTGTGAGCAGCTGGTTTTGGGGAAGCAAAAAGAAGTATGCAATAAAGAAGTGGTTGTTTTGACAGTCCAGGGCAGCCATGAGCCAAGTGGCAATCAAGAAGAAGACAATGCTGCCCCCACTCCCTGCTGGACCCAAGGTATAATAGACTTCCTAAGCACAGGCCTATGCCCTCCGGAGATGAACAAGACCTAAAGAAGACACTTCAGATTGCAGGCTGTCCCATATGCCATTGTTGATGGAGTTTTGTTCAAGAAAGATGTGAATGGAGTGCTGTTGAGATGCATTAGCACAAATCAGATTCATAGGGTGTTGGAAGAGTTCCATGGTGGACCAGCTGGTGGTCATTTTGCACCAAGAGTGACAGCTCTAAAAATTATGAAGGCTGGTTATTATTGGCCTAAAATTTTTCAATGATTTCTATGCATGGATTAATAGGTGTAAGAATTGTGCATTCTTCACAGGAAAAGAGAGACTTGCTGCCCTTCCATTACATCCAATCTCAGTTGACCAGCCATTCATGCAATGGGGTTTGGACTTCATTGGAGTCATTAATCCCAATTCAAGTCAAGGGCACAAATGGATTTTGACAGCCATGGACTACTTCACCAAATGGACTGAAGCAGCAGCACTCAAAGAAGCAAATGAGTCCAGCATCTTAGACTTTTATGAGGGGATAGCGACCAAATTTGGTATACCTGCTACAATAATCTCAGATAATGCATTGGCATTCATTGGATCCAAGGTGAATGAGTGGGATGTCAAGAATGGGATCTACCTAAGCACTTCATCAAACTATTACCCTCAAGGTAATGGCCAGGCCGAGTCTACAAATAAGAACTTGTTGAGGATCATTAGGAGGACTCTTGAATAGAATCAAATGTCTTGGCATACCAAACTGAAATCAGCCTTATGGGCTGATAGGATAACTCCCAAGAGATCCATAGGTAACTCTCCATTTACACTTGTCTATGGAAGAGAGGTAATCTTGCCCATGTCACTTGAGTTGCCAACATTGGAACTCATGAAGCAATTAGAGTTGCTAGAGTTTGAGCCCATGGAGGTAAGATATGCAGAGTTGATGGAGCTGCAGGAGGTCAGAAATCAGGCATCCTAAGCAATGGAAAGGGATCAAGCTTTGATCAAAAAGACCTTTTATAGGAAGGCTAAGGATAGATCTTTTCAGGTTGGAGATCTAGTGTTGAAATGGGATTAGAGCAAAACCAGGAAGGCATTCAAAATTTGATGCCATTTGGAGTGGCCCATACATGGTCACAAAGTGCAAGAACAACAATGCTTTCCAATTGGCCTCATTGGATGGAGAAGAACTGTAGATTCCATTCAATGGAATCTATCTCAAGCATTACTTCTAGAGGGAAATTTACCACCTTGTAAATATTAGATTAGATTTTCATTCCTCCAAGTGCTTTGTACATTGTTTTGTTGTAGGTTAGTTTTGCTTTCCCTAAGTGATTTGGCATAGCTTTCTGTCCCTGGAGATGTTTTGCAGTCCTTGCTTCCATCATGTGATATTCCATCTTCCTCCTTGCACATTCTAAGTCAATTGGGGTTCTAAACAGAATATTTGATGGCTCCATGCCCAATAGACTACTTCAGGCTACTGGTACTTTCATCTAGCAGGTAGATGATCCCTCTGAGTCACCAAAATTTTTATCCAAAATGTGCCCCAGCTCATTTTTGTGGCTAACTCCTTGTGTTCTTCCCTCTCTTGTGCCTCAATCTACATTTTTTGATTTTATAGCACTCAAGGATTTCTAGAAATGGCACCATCAGATAGAGCTATCTCTCAGCTTTCTAGAAAGGTAAAGTTTACCTCATTACTCCTTATATTTTTCAAGCTATGGCTCGAAGGAGTTTTTGTGGAAAATTTTCCCATTTGAGGCCCGCAGCCAATATGAAGCTGCCACATGGCAAAGGAGTTCGGGGGTCAGAGGAAAATTTGAAATTTTTCCAAGTATTTTGGTCGAAGGTTCAAATGGAAATTTTTTCCCGCGAGGCCGCGGACCAATCACAGTGTGACACGTGTCACAAGGGGAAGGTGCAATGAAAATTTGGCTAAGTGTTTGAGAAGGAAAAATTTTGAATTTTGGCCCGTGGCCAATAGGAGCACGACACGTGTCCAAAGTAGGGGCGTGGGTGTCGGGGTTAAAATTGAAATTTTGAGTAAGTCTTGCCAAAAAGTTTAAAAAGAAAAATTGGCCCGCGTAGCCCGCGTCGAATGGCATCCCTCCACATGTCTTCAAGGATCAGAGCTGTGGAGGAGAGTGAAATTTCCACTTATGTTTTGTCGAGTTTCCAATGGGCAAATTTCACAAGGTTGGCCCGAGCCAATAGGATTAGGACACATGTCCTATAGGGCAGGGGGTTCGGAGCTCGGGGAGAGCTTTGGAAACTTAGCAAAGGCTTCGCGTAAAAAATTAAAAGTAAAGGTTTTCCCCACACCCCTATCGATGAACCAAATGATGCCACGTGTCCTAAGTGGCGGGGCACGGGGGGAAAATGAAATTTTTTCCAAAGTGTAAGAAAAGGAAAAAATTTCAAAGGAAAACCCATGGAAAGGGAAGGAGAGAGAATTCTGTGGCCAATCAACACCCGACACATGGCATCCGACCAGTGGAGCGCGGAGAATTTTTGAAAAAAATTCCAAAGACAAAAAAGAGGTAAAATTTGAAAAAAATTCCCACTGATCTGTTTTTGGGCCCTTTTTGCCCTAAATCTTCAAACGATCATATCTTTTGATCCAGAGCTCAAATTTTTGCGTTCTTTTTATCATTGGAAAGATGTTAAAATTATCTACATGATTACATGGTCAATTTCTAATTTTGGTTCAGTTTGGGGAGAGAAAATTCAAAAACAGTTCTGGTACATGTCCATGGCTAGAAATGACATTTCAACAACCAAATTTAATACAGAATGGGTCGCATTCTTCTCCAATATGGTCAAAAATGATAGGGTATGGGTTTGTAAGGTCCTCCATGCTATTTTAATGCATTTTCCATCAATGAGGAATGGGCTCCCACTTTTTTTACATTTTCTCTCTCATGGGCTTGACCCATGCATTGTAAAAGCCAGATTTGAATCATTTCTTGATGGTTGAACACCTTTTGGCATTACAAACTTCTTATTTCACCTCTAGCAAGTGATAGTTGTAAGAATTAGACCTTTCCCACAGTTTGTAACAGGTTTATACCTCTTTGATGGTGGAATGCAAGATATTTTTACATGGAATTAACAGTACAAACTCTGTGAATGCATTCAGTCCTCTGTTTGTATTGTTTTACTTCATTTTAAGACCTCTAATTACATCTATCATCTTGTGTATGTTTTCCCTTGTTGCATTTCATGAATTTGTGTCTATTTACATGGCAAAAATGTTTCACCACTCCTTTTGGTGCATCACCATCTTTAGTTTAGTTTCATTTTTGTATTTTTATCCCTGTCTCCTTGCAATCTAGGGTAGAATTAGGATTAGAACCTCTGTAGTTGTGAATAATATAGATCTAAATCAGAGGAGTTTGAGGAACTAGCCTCTATTCTTGAGATTCCTCTCTCATTTTCACAAGTCCCACACATGGAGAGAGGTTTCCATGTTGTGCAATCACACCGGATGCTCTAAACATCATTTAGAACCTTGATTTGCATCTAGGGGTGCTGCTAATTTGCAACAACAGTTTTCTCACACCTGGTGGGACCTCAGAGGTCTCATTTTTATTGCAGCAAAGTTGATGTGCATCTACTGCAATTTTCTTGCTTCAAAAGAGCTATAAATTACACATCTGGCGACTCCAAGGAGAAGAATCAACTAGTTTCAGCAGTGCAGGCCTGAAAACTCATGAGAAGAATCACTACAAGGTCAAGAGCTGGAGAAGAAGAGGTGTTGTTTGAATATCTACAGTTATCTCCAAGAGTAAGGCAAAGTGGGAGAAGGATTCAAAGGTCTCCATCTCCACCAAACAGAACTCTTTCAACTCCTCCACCTGGTAGGCTTTTCATTCAGTCAACAAGGGTTTTAAGACCAATTAGAATGGAACAAAACAACCCCTATGTCAACTTCACATGAAGCAGCCCACTTGCCTTCAATGCACAACATCTAATTCCAACTACAGCCTTGAAGAACATTCCCTACTTCACTAGAGAAAATCAGACTACTCCAGGTGACCATGTTAAAGACATTGCCAATCTTTGTGCAATTCATGAAATCAATGAGATGCAAGTGGCTGTCAAATTGCTGGCATCTTCATTCAAGGGGAAAGCATTGCAATGGTTTAGAAGCCTTGGAGCTGGTTCTATCACAAATTGGAATCAGCTGTGTATAGCACTTCATGAGCAATTTGGAGAGAAGGGAGACAACTTGTCTCTTTTGGAGCAGCTGACAACCATCAAGAGAGCTCCCAATGAACAGCTGACTGATTTAAACTTCAGATTTCAAAAGACTTGGGAGAGAATTCCAGTGGCAGTCAGACCAACAGTATAACGTGCTTTTCTCTATTATCTAAAAGCTCTAAATTATGATATTTCTATGTTGATTCAGTCCATGGGAGGCATAACTATCCCTATGGCTTATAGCATTGCCATTAGGGCTGAAAATTGTTTGATCCAAGCTGGAAAACTAGACCCTAGACCTACCATGCCATTGTTTCCAAGTTTAGAGAGTCCAAATACCAATCAAGCACCTAATTTGGCTCCTTCTCCCACTCCTAGAAATCAGAGTTCAAATGAAGCTTCTACTTCATCTCCAAGTGCCCCAAATGAGCTTCAAGAAGTCATGAAGCAACTGCAAAACCTAGGCAATGATCTGGTTACTCTCAAGAGGAAACAAGCCCAAGGTTTTAGACCTTCTTACCAGACCCAAGCTTAGCCTAACAGGCAGCCATACCAACCACAAAGACCACCTAATCCAGCTGAAAATATGAATCAAACAAGGCCTCCTGCCAATAGACCATTTCAGCCCTACAATCCAAATGCCATATCTGCCTCTAAGGCATTGGTGCCAACACAAAACAACATTGCTCAGGAGTATCACTAGTGTTTTCCATGCAATGAACCTCATAACCAATCCATGTGCTTCAATGGTGCTTTGAATCAAGCATTAATGGTGACAACTACTGGTGTGGAGAGTGAGGGAAGTCAAGGAAATAGCCAACAACAAGAAACATTCCAACAGCAATCAGCCCCAAATGACACCACGTTGGTAAATTGGCAAGCAGAGGATTTTTTTGGCATGAATCAAGTAGTTTCCCAAGGTGTTGCAGCCAACACAAGGTCAAAAAGAAGGAATTTGGGTGAAGAACAACCATTAGCTCCAACCAATCCACAACCTTCCATGGCTCCACAAATGGTTGGCAAGTAAAATCCAATTTCAAATGGACAAGGACAGCCAAGAAAAGCTCCTAGACCAACTCAAATACCAGTTATTGCTGCCCATGTGCAAGGAGTGAATGTACAAGCAAAGGGACAGCAAAGAGATCCTTCATCACCATTCAGTATCATTGATCAGATGAAGAAGACAAATGTTAATATATCAATGTGGGAATCCCTATCTATCCCAAGCCAAAGATACTTGTTACTGTAAGCTGCCATGAAGGACTGGCCAACTTCGAATCAGCAAGTTCACATGCAAGAGAAAGTGCTCACAAATGTTGCCCAACCTGAGGGAAATCATGGAGGACAGCAGGGTAAAATTTTGAAGCCCCCTCCTTTCTATGTTTCATTAATCATTGGAAATCAGTTAGTGCACAATTGCATGATAGATTCCGGGGAAAGTAGCTAAATGATGCCTAAACAAATAGCTGATCAGCTAGGGCTCTAGTATGAAACCATATCCAAAGGGGTAGTGCAGCTAGATGGGACAGTAGTAACAACAGTTGGGGTGATTAGAAACTTGAGTCTTACCTTACATGCATGTCCAAATGTTGTTGTTTCACAAGATGTATCAGTCATAGTCATTCCACCACTCTTTGCCCTATGCTTGTCAAGGGACTTCACAGCCAAGATTGGGGGATATTTATCTACTGATTGGTCACACATGCTGCTCAGAACAAGGTATGGAACTAAGGCTACAATCAGGTCTGAACTTATTGCAAACTTCCACATTGAGCCTTACACTCCAAGTCAGATCAATGCCAATTGTTCATCATTTGATCAATAAGACCACCCAAGCACCGATGAAGCTGACACCAAGGTTGGGAGCATCCCGGATCTAACTCTTGATGAATGGGAAAACAAGGTACATTCTTTTGATCCTTATCAAGAAGTATAAGAATCTGACCTAGGGGTCTATTGTATACATGAAGAAAATCAGCCTATTCCTAACATCACCAAGCCAAACCACAAGGATGACAATGAGGAATGGCAGCTGTTTTTTTATGGATCAAGAAGTATACAAGGTGCAAGAGGTGGAGCCATGCTTGTTTCACCTCAAGGAGTAAGGTACTATTCAGCTTTTAGATTTCAGTTTGCATGCTCCAATAACACTGCTGAATATGAAGCCTTGGTGTAAGGGATGCATTGGGCAATCAAGAAGAAAATAAAGAACTTGCAAGTCTTTGGTGATAGTGAATTGATTGTAAATCAGGTAAAGGGACAACATGCTACCAAGAATGATCTACTCAGGTGCTACAAGAATAGGATGTGGGACCTCATGGAAGATTTTGAGGGTTTTGGCATCAAATCCATTCCTAGGAAAGAGAATCAAGCTGCTGATAGGCTTGCAGTAGTAGGCGCAGCCTTTGACATTGTGGAAAGCATTCAACAAGACAAGGTACAACCAAACATCCACGTTATTGTGAGGCCTTCAGTGCCAGATAACAATGTCAGTAGGCAAGTGTTTGAGAATGACCAGCAAATCATCCATTTCTTGTAAGAAGAAGCTGAGTTCTAAGCTAAGAATCAAGAAAATTTGGAGCAACAGTATGGTGATCAAGTGGTACAGCTGAGAACTAACAAGCTGCCCAAGGGACTTATCACTTTGGAGTCCATTTTTAATCCCAATGATCATTTTAGAAAGGAGAAAGCAAACATTTAGGTCAAGAGAGAGGATTCAGTATCCATCTTGGTAGAAGAGAAAAAACCATTGCAAATTGGAAAGATGACAACTGATCAAGAAAGGTATGAGTTCATACAGCTGTGTCAAGAGTTCCCTGATGTGTTTGCATGGAGATATGAAGATTTGAAAGGTTTCAATCCCAACTTAGCTCAGCATACCATTGAATTGGATCCAAATACTAAGCCTGTCAGGTAGAAACAAAGACCAGTCAATCCACACATGGAGCCTCTCATGAGTAAAGAATTGGACAAGCTGATTGAGTCAAGAATCATATTCCCAATCAAGCATTCTAGTTGGGTTGCCAACTTGGTTCCAGTCAAAAAGAAGAGTGGAGATATTAGATTGTGTGTTGATTTCAGAGACTTAAATAGAGCATCACTCAAGGACCATTACCCACACCCTTCCATGGAGAAAATCTTACAAGTTGTGGCTGGCTCCAAGATGTTTTCACTACTTGATGGCTACTCCGGCTACAATCAGATTATGGTGAAGGAAGAAGACCAGTTCAAGACAGCCTTCACAACCAAATGGGGGACTTTTCCATACAGGAAGATGCCATTTGGGCTGTCCAACACTGGTGCTACCTTCCAAAGAGCAATGGACATGGCATTCAAAGGTTTGATTAATAACGTGGTGCTGATTTACCTTGATGATATCACTGTTTTTTCCAAAAATGCAGCAGACCACCTCTCTCATTTGAGACAAGTTTTCAGGAGGTGTAGGAAATTTGGAGTGTCTTTGAATCCTAAGAAGTGTATCTTTCTTGCACATGAAGGAAAGCTCCTTGGCCATATTGTCTCATAAGAAGTATTAGCAATTGATCCAGAGAGAGTCGAAGCCATAAGAGCACTACCATTGCCAAGCCACAAGAAATCCCTTTAGAGTTTCTTGGGGAGGATAAACTTTGTTCAGAGGTTTGTCCCAGATTTTGCAGCCCTTGTCAATCCCATCACCAAAATGTTAAAGAAGAGCATGTCTTTCAAGTGGACAGTAGAAGGCAAGGAGAGTTTTGAAGCAATCAAAGAAGCCATTTCTCAAGCACCAACTCTCATCAACCCGGACTTCTCCAAGGATTTCATCCTCTATGCATTTGGAGGTAATGACACTATTTCTACCATTTTGGTACAGCAGAACAAGGATAATGATGAGCAGCCAATTACCTTCTTCAGCCAGAGCCTAGATGACTATGAGGTGAAGTACTCTTTTATTGAGAAACATGTGCTAGCAGTAATCAGAAGCTTGAAGAAATTCAAGCATTTAGTCTCAAACAACTAGGTCCAATTGCTGGTCTTACATGCTAGGGCTAAGGACTTCCTCCTCAACAATGATTTGAACGAGAAAAGGGTAGGTTGGATCACCTGTGTCATGTAGTATGACATTGAGATCAAGATCACCAAGATGGTAAGAGGGAAAGGATTGTGTGAGCAGCTGGTTTTGGGGAAGCAAAAAGAAGTATGTAATGAAGAAGTGGTTTTTTTTTACAATCCAGGGCAGCCATGAGCCAAGTGCCAATCAAGAAGAAGACAATGCTGCCCCCACTCCCTACTGGACCCAAGGTATAATACACTTCCTAAGCACATGCCTATGCCCTCCGGAGATGAACAAGACCTAAAGAAGACACTTCAGATTGCAGGCTGTCCCATATGCCATTGTTGATGGAGTTTTGTTCAAGAAAGATGTGAATGGAGTGCTACTGAGATGCATTAGCACAACTCATATTCATAGGGTGTTGGAAGAGTTCCATGGTGGACCAGCTGGTGGTCATTTTGTGCCAAGAGTGACAGCTCTAAAAATCATGAAAGCTGGTTATTATTGGCCTAAAATTTTCAGTGATTGCTATGCATGGATTAAGAGGTGCAAGAATTGTCCATTCTTCACAGGAAAAGAGAGACTTGCTACCCTTCCATTGCATCCAATCTCAGTTGACAAGCCACTCATGCAATGGGGTTTGGACTTCATTGGAGTCATTAATCCCAATTCAAGTCAAGGGCACAAATGGATTGTGATAGCCACGAACTACTTCACCAAATGG
Source organism: Taxus chinensis (assembly GCA_019776745.2). Classification (NCBI taxonomy): domain Eukaryota; kingdom Viridiplantae; phylum Streptophyta; class Pinopsida; order Cupressales; family Taxaceae; genus Taxus; species Taxus chinensis. Next base: position 1,008,844,998 of record CM034146.1, read on the forward strand.
ACTGAAGCAGCAGCACTCAAAGAAGCAAATGAGTCCAGCATCTTAGACTTTTATGAGGGGATAGCGACCAGATTTGGTATACCTACTACAATAATCTTAGATAATGCATTGGCATTCATTGGATCCAATGTGACTGAGTGGGCTGTCAAGAACAGGATCTGCCTAAGCACTTCATCAAACTATTACCCTCAAGGTAATGGCCAGGCCGAGTCTACAAACAAGAATTTGTTGAGGATCATTAGGAGGACTCTTGATGAGAATCAGAGATCTTGGCATACCAAACTGAAATCAGCCTTATGGGCTGATAGGATAACTCCCAAGAGATCCACAGGTAACTCTCCATTTACACTTGTCTATGGAAGAGAGGAAATCTTGCCCATGTCACTTGAGTTGCCAACATTGGAACTCATGAATCAATTAGAGTTGCTAGAGTTTGAGCCCATGGAGGTGAGATATGCAGAGTTGATGGAGTTGCAAGAGGTCAGAAATCAGGCATCCCAAGCAATGGAAAAGGATCAAGCTTTGATCAAAAAGACCTTTTATAGGAAGGCCAAGGATAGATCTTTTCAAGTTGGAGATCTAGTGTTGAAATGGGATTAGAGCAAAACCAGGAAGGCATTCAAAATTTGATGCCATTTGGAGTGGCCCATACATGGTCATGAAGTGCAAGAACAGCAATGCTTTCTAATTAGCCTCATTGGATGGTGAAGAACTTCAGATTCTAGTCAATGGAATATATCTCAAGCGTTGCTTCTAGAGGGAAATTTACCACCTTGTAAATATTAGAGTAGATTTTCATTCCTCCAAGTGCTTTGCACATTTTTTTGCTGTAGGTTAGTTTTGCTTTCCCTAAGTGCTTTGGCATAGCTTGCTGTCCCTGGAGATGTTTTGCAGTCCTTGCTTCCATCATGTGATATTCCATCTTCCTCCTTGCACATTCTAAGTCAATTGGGGTTCTAAATAGAATATTTTATGGCTCCATGCCCAATGGACTACTTCAAGCTACTGGTACTTTCATCTAGCAGGAAGATGATCACTCTGAGTCGCCAAAATTGTTATCCAAAATGTGCCCCAACTCATTTTTTGTGGCTAACTCCTTGTGTTCTTGCCTCTCTTGTGCCTCAATCTAAATTTTTGATTTTAAAGCACTCAAGGCTTTTTGGAAATGGCACTAATAGATAGAGCTCTCTCTCAGCTTTCTAGAAAGGTAAAGTTTTCCTCCTAACTCCTTATATTTTTCAAGTTTTTGCTCGGCAGAGTTTTTGTGGAAAATTTTCCCATTTGAGGCCCGCAGCCAATAGGAAGCTGCCACGTGGCAGAGGAGTTCGGGGGTCAGAGTCAAATTTGAAATTTTTCCAAGTATTTTGGTCGAAGGTTCAAATGGAAATTTTTACCCACGGGGCCGCGGACCAATCACAGTGTGACACATGTCACAAGGGGAAGGCACAATGAAAAATTGGATAAGTGTTTGAGAAGGAAAATTTTTGAATTTTGGCCCGCAGCCAATAGGAGCACGACACGTGTCCAAAGTAGGGGCGCGGGCATCGGGGTTAAAATTGAAATTTTGGCTAATTCTTGCCAAAAATTTTAAAAAGAAAAATTGGCCCGCGCGGCCTGCGTCGAATGGCATCCCTCCACGTGTCTTCTTGGATCAGAGTGGTGGAGGAGAGGGTGAAATTTCCACTTATGTTTTGCCGAGTTTCCAATGGGCAAATTTCACAGGGTTGGCCTGAGCCAATAGGATTAGGACACATGTCCTATGGGGCAAGGGGGTTTGGAGCTCGGGGAGAGATTTGAAAACTTAGCAAAGCCTTCGTGCAAAAAATTAAAAGCAAAATTTTTCCCCGCGCCCCTGTCGACGAACCAAATGATGCCACGTGTCCCAAGTGGCGGGGCGCGTGGGGAAAATGAAAATTTTGCCAAAGTGTAAGAAAAGTCAAAATTTTCAAAGGAAAACCCACGAAAAGGGAAGGAGAGAGAATTACACAGCCAATCAGTGCCCGACACGTGGCATTTGACCAGTGGAGCATGGATAATTTTTGAAAATTTTTCCAAAGATAAAAAAGAGGTAAAATTTGAAAAATTTTCCCGTCGATCCGTTTTTGGGCCCTTTTTGCCCTAAATCTTCAAACGATCGTATCTTTTGATCCAAAGCTCAAATTTTTGCGTTCTTTATATCATTGGAAAGATGTTAAAATTATATACATGATTCCATGGTCAATTTTTAATTTTGGTTCAGTTTGGAGAGAGAAAATTCAAAAACGGTTCTGGTACGTGTCCATGGCCAAAAATGACATTTCAACAACCAAATTTAATACAGAATGGGTCGCATTCTTCTCCAATATGGTAAAAAATGATAGGGTATGGGTTTGTAAGGTCCTCCATGTTGTTTTAATGCATTTTCCATCAATGAGGAATGGGCTCTCACATTTTTTACGTTTTCTCTCTCCTGGGCTCGACCCATGAATTGTAAAAGCCAGATTTGGCTCATTTCTTGATGGTTGAACACTTTTTGGCATTGTAAACTTCTTCTTTCACCTCCAACAAGTGATAGTTGTAAGAATCAGACCTTTTTTATAGTTTGCTATAGGTTTATACCTCTTTAATGGTGGAATGCAAGAGATTTTTACATGGAATTGACAGTGTAAACTCTGTGAATGCTTTCAGTCCTCTTTTTGTATTGTTTTACTTCATTTTAAGACCTCTAATTACATCTATCAGCTTGTGTATGTTTTCCCTTGTTGCATTTCATGAATTTGTGTCTATTTACATGGTAAAAATGTTTCACCACTCCTTTTGGTGCATCACCATCTTTAGTTTAGTTTCATTTTTGCATTTTTATCCCTGTCTCCTTGCAATCTAGGGTAGAATTAGGATTAGAACCTCTGTAGTTGTGTAAAATATAGATCTAAATCAAAGGAGTTTGAGGAACCAGCCTCTATTCTGGAGATTCCTCTCTCATTTTCACAAGTCCCACACTTGGAGAGATGTTTCCATGTTGTGTAATCACATTGGATGCTCTAAACATCATTTAGAACCTTGATTTGCATCCAGGGGTGCTACTGATTTGTAACAACAGCGCCATGACAAGCCTATCCTTTAAAGTGTCAAATTTATTCTATTGTGCCTCTCCCCAATGGAAGGAACTCTTGTGTTATAATAATTCCTCTAAGGGAACAATGATCTTGTCATACCCCTTGATGAATTTTCTATAATACCCCATATGCCCAAGGAATCCGCGCACTATGCTTTGACTAGTAGGCTCCCCTAAGCCCACAATAACTGCAACTTTGGTAAGATCCACTAGTAAGCCTTCTTTGCATATAACATGTCCTAATAGGGTTCCAAATGGAGTAGCAAAGACATATTTCTTAATGTTGAGGGATATCCTCAATTTTTGACATCACTTAAACATCAACCTCAAATTTTCACAATGGTCTTTCACCAACCCATACATAGTCTATTCATCTAGGTAAACTTGAAGAAATTTATGGATGAAGTCTTGAAATTCTTGTACCATGATGTGTGAGAACATAGCAGGCGCATTCTTCAATCCAAAAGGCATAACCGTGTAGGAAAAAATTCCCCATTCAATGGAAAAAGTTGTCTTTTATTTGTCTTCTTTTGCAATCCTAACTTGGTGATATCCTGAGAACTGGTCCTTGAAAGAGTAGACTTTGCGCCCAACTACTCCCTCCAATATTTCTTCAGTAAAGGAGGTTGGAAAAGGATCGATGACACATACTATATTTAGAGTCATTTAGTTAACAAAGATTCTTATCCTCCCATATTTCTTGATATTGATGACCATTGGACTTATCCATTCTAATTCTTCCACTTCCTTAATGATATCATATGTTATCATCTTGTTTATTTCTTCCTTGACCCGTACGCATAAATTTGGATTCATCTGATAATGCCTCTTCTAAATTAGGCGTGCACCTTCCTTCAACTTGATCTTCATCTCCCCTAAGGAATTTTGGAGGCCTTCGAGTTCATGATACCCACGAGGGAATAGAACTTAGAACTTGTGCAATAGATCAATGACCTTTTAAACTTCTTTTTCTGACCAACAGTCCTTGATGATATCTTCCTTAAGTTTTATCTTCGTCCCAGTGTTAAACTTCTTAGTTTTCAAGGGCTCATGGTAGAAGTGTGTGTTAGGTTGTGGAGCCTATTTTCATGTGTGAAAGTGTTGAAGACTATACACTAAGAGTACTATACACTTTTCATGTATCCTCTCTGGGGTTCAGGACTGGGCTAGGCCCTGAGTGGGGGTCCGGGGGTGGCAGCCCCTAGTAGCAGGGGTTCAGGAGCATAGCCCCTGAAAAAAAATTGGCCCTTAAAACATGTTCGATACATCGGGAAACGTGATTTTCTCATATGGGCGGGTTTTTTTTACCCATAGGTTTATGGGACGGTTTTTGCCCAGGGTTTTGATACCCATGATTTTGTAAAACTACTTAAGTAATTGTCTCATTATATGGTTTTATGCATATGGTAGGAATATAGTAACATTACATATGTGTTTTTGAATTCAGGTGTGAATTCTATAGAGTTTATTAAGCATAGCTCCAAACAAATATGGGTATTGTATTGAGAGAGCAGTGGCTTGTAATAAAATCTGAGCAAGTGATTCTTGGTGGATGTAACCCAAATTGGGTGAACCACATTAAATAATATCTTTTTTGTTGTTTTATTTTATTTTTTATTTTTATTTGAGATCTGTAATATTTTCTGCATATTATTTTCTACTGTTACGTTTCTATGAGGGATTATTCTGCATATTTTATCCCTTATTCCCTAACAATTGGTATCAGAGCCTAGTTTGGTTTGCTAAAGTGTTGAATCACAAGGAAATTTTTATCTTAAGTGGGAGCTATGGAAGATGATGGAAGATCTAGGGTTGATAAATTCAACGGGAAGAATTTCAGTCTTCAGAAGATGCGGATGGAAGATTACCTTTATCAAAAGGATCTTTATACTATGTTTTCTGAGAAGGTGAACAAACCCTTGAGCATCATAGATGTGGAATGGGATTTTCTGGATAGGAAGACACTTGGGACAATCCATTTGTGTCTTGCATCTTTGGTATTATTTAATGTTTCAAAGGAAAAGACTACAAAAGCGCTGATGGATGCATTAGGAAAGTTGAATGAAAAACCCTCTACCTCTAATAAGATTTTTTTAATGAAATATTTGTTTAATAAGAAGATGTTTGAGAATGGTTCTATAGCAAATCATCAAAATTATTTTAATACAGTTGTAAATATGCTAGCTTCGGTTATAATAGAATTTTATGAAGAAGTTAGGGCTTTATTAGTTTTGTGCTCTTTACCTGAGAGTTGGAATAGCCTAGTAATGGTGGTAAGAAACTCGGTTCCTACTAACTCAAAGTTGAAGTTTGAGGATGTTGTAGGGGTGATTCTAAGTGAGGAAATGTGAAGAAAAAGCTCTGGTGAATGTTCTACTTCAAGGAATGCTTTGACAGTAGAAACTAGAGGGAGACAGAAGAATAGAGGAAACCGTGGAAAATCAAAGGATCGGGCAAGATCAAAATCCAAAAGCAAGATAGTATGTTGGCACTGTGGAAAGTTTGGGCATGCAAAGAAGGACTTTTGGGAGCTTCAGGATAAGAAGAAACAATAGGAAGAAAACAAGGAGGAAAATGTGGCAATGGGTAATGTATGTAAGAATGTTTTGATTCTTTCTTTGCACAATATTACTGAATCTTAGGTTTTAGATTCGGGGGCTTCTTTCCATGCTTCTCCACATAGGAATTATTTTGTTGATTATGTTCAAGGAGATTTTGGGCATGTTTTTCTTGGTGATGATGAGCCTTGTAGTATAGTTGGAAAAGGTTTTGTTCAGGTTAAGATGCAGAATGGGAATACTTGGCTATTGAAGGATGTCAAACATGTGCCTACATTAAGATGAAATTTGATATCGACAGGACAGTTGGGAAGTGATGGAAATACTATGATATTTATAGTTGACTCTTGGAAGGTTACCAAGGCTGCTCTTGTGGTGGCAAGAGGTAAGAATTTTGGAACCTTGTATTTAACCACTTATAGCACTAATGTTTGTAATATTGTGGCTTCAGAAGTAGATACAACATTGTGGCACTATAGGCTCAGTCATATGAGCCATAAGGGCATAGAGATCATAAATAAATATTTTCTTAGATATACAGAAATAGGTTTGTAGTTCTGTGAGGACTGCATATATGGGAAACAAAACTGAGTAAGGTTTCTCAAGGTTGGACCTACAAAGAAAGAGAGTAAGTTAGAGCTGGTCCATTCTGATGTGTGGGGGCCGGGTCAAGTATCATCTCTTGGGGGTTAAAGTTATTATATTACTTTTATTGATGATGCAAAGGGCACTAAGGATAATGATAGTGTTATTGACGCCTCGTATGATGGGTTGAATGAAGATAAATATGTATTCCCAGCCATTGATTGGTCCATTGCTGAGAAAGCTTCTATCACAAGAATATCTACTCGAATTCTTTCCCGTACTAAGACGTGGCTCATTTCTTGAAGAATAAGTTATAAGGAATGGATTTTTGCAAAGCTAGATACTTTGGAAGCAGGACCCTCAAAGGGGAAAAAGGAAAAGGATAATAACCCTTCTAAAAGGCCAATGAAGGTTAAGTTTGTAAGAAAGGGAGAAGATCAAGCAACTGCACCAGTGGCCACTCTCCCATAAATAATTGAGGTTCCTGATTCACCTCCACAACTAGAACAAGGAAATATTCCTTCAAGAGAAGAGATTATTCAACCTCTTATTCCTCCTTTGGTAGACAGTTCATTAGAGGTAAGTCTTCCTCCCACCTCTCAAGCTCTAATTTTGGATTCCTTGCCTCCTCCCATTCAACCTTACTTGCCTCATATTTCTTTTCCAAGTTCTTTAGCTATGGCTAGTATCTTCTCTAGCCTCTCACCTCTCCCCACTAGACCCCATTTAACCATGGACATGCCTCCTCCTACTGCACCTTCATTCCCTAAATCCATTGTCACAGACACTACACTTACAGTGGTTACCACTCCACAAGCTAACCTTACTCCACCTAAAGATGTGACCATAACACCTGCAAAGGGAGAACTTCCTCCAATACACCTCAATGGTTAGTATATCAGACTCTAAGGAAGAGGAAGGTGGTTGTTTCATTACCAGCCTTTGATTTCAGTTCCCTCAAGGTTACTCCTACCAAGTTAGCCAAGAAACCCAAAATAGTCTCAAGGATTTCAGTGGATGCCTCAGGGCATAAATTTATAGATATTTCTACTCTTGCGGCTAATAAACTAAGGATGATATAATGGTCACAAATTATTAGATCACAAGGGTGGCTTTAGGTAAAGTAACAATAGTGGGAGAACAGTAGGATGTAGAGGATGCCATGAATGTGTTGTGCCAAATGTTGAGAGAAACTAAGGCAAATAGAAAGTACAACAGCTAACAGAAGTTCTACTCAAACTCTCAAAACCTCTTGAGTCAACACCATCATCATCTACTCCTATCGGGTTTGATTTCTAATTGGTACCCATGATCGAGAAGATTAATGAGAAGGAGAGAACGGTCGATGAATGGATCCAAAGGCTGCTCCTGCAAGGAAAATAAGTCATTGAGGACACCGTGGAAGTCTACCAATCCTTAGAGGATATAAAGAAGGATGGAGAAAAAATGGGATGATGAGTTTTTGGCAGAGATAGAGAACCTAGAGTTAACTTTCGAAGCTCTCCAAATGCTGAAACAGGTTCCATCCCACATCTTTGTCGAAGAAGGAATCATTCCACATGGGGATAAACATTTTCACCTAACCAAAGCCATCAGATTTATAATAAATATTCTAAACAAAGCTTACAAAAAATTGAGAGAATCAAGAGATCAATTGTTCGATGGCAAGAATGACTTAGAAGAAGAGTCGGTCAAGATCTGTGCTAAGGTGTTGAGTGAAAGCTTGGGTATCCTGTGTATTGATGATCTTTATAAACAAATCCAAGAATCAATTCAGAATGAGCCAACTTATGTATTTGGCATGGAGATCATTGACATGTTTGTGAAAATTGAACATTCTTTGGAGACCCTGAGGAAACTCAACAAAAGACTGAAAAAGCTTCCTGACAATGCTAGCGATACTCAGGAAACATGTGAAGTTCTAAGTGATCATTCCACTATGCCTGATGAAAATGAGATGCAGGGTATAATTTGAAAATTCCAAGAATTTTGGGACAAGTAGGATTTGTTGGAGAAAGACAAAGATGATGATACAGAATAAGCACAATGCGACATGTCATTCAATCCTGAAATCGACATGTCTTTTTCATTTTTGTTTCATCACATAGGAAGAAAATTTTGACTTGGTCTCCTACGTGAGAGTCAAGAAAAATAGGACTCTCATTAAAAAGACTATTTTCTAGGATTTATCCTATTTTCTATCAACTCCTTTTATTATAAATAAGGGATGATTATGCATTCTAAGGGGTTGATATTTTTTTAATATTGAGAAGTATTGTGAAGAAGAAAAACTTTGTGTTTTCTTTTAATCATTTGAGGAATAGAAATTGATGTTATTTTTGCAAAATTTATGTTGTGATATTCATCTCTCTTAAGATATTGTTCTTATGTTTAGGATCTTAAGCTATTCTTTGTTTAGCATTCTCAATCATTTTAATTGTTTCAAACATTACATTACATTTTTATCTAGAACTCGTATGATTATTTTGTGATCTATGTTTGCTCAAAAGAAAATATTTTCCCGTCATTTCCTTTCCATTGTGAATTCCTTTCTGATCCATTCCATTTTGGAAAATAGCAACATCTTTACCTAGTGTGGATATGGATTTTGGGATTCTATCCCAACCCTAATGGTTAGATTAGTGTAAATATTATACATATTATTTCTGTTGTGTTTTAGATTAGTAATAAACAGACAACCTCACCTGTCTTTGAGGAGGGATTTAATCCCATGCACTGTGGTTAAACCTCATATTTTGGCATGACAAAATATCCAACCAACAGTTTTTGGCGACTCCACTGGGGAAATACAGATTGATAAGACTAAGCTTGTCCTTTTGGTGTCTGGTGACTCCGTATTTTCCTTATTTTTAAGAAGTTACATTTTCTAGTTCAAGCTGGCCAAGAATATTTTCACTCGGTTAAGCCAACCTAAGGGTGAAACTGATCCATTCTTTGATCTGCTTCAACAGCATAATTTCAGAATTTCACTCAACAGTGTTACATCTAGCTGGGTAAGAAGTTCTTCACCCATCTGAAGGACTCGGATTCCTCAAGAACAAGGAGTTTCTGCAACTTGTCGTGCATTGTTCTTGTCAGATATTCATATTCCTGTTCACAATTCATTTAGAAGAATGGAAGCATAACCTGTGCTCTGGGGTGTAGCTATTGGTCCTCTTTCCCTTACTCCACCATTGCATGACCTACCTCATGGATCATAGAAGAATATTGCTAAGTTCAACCATTATGGAAAACATCATCCTAACGAACACATTGCCTCATTATTTGTTGCATGTAGTGTTCTTGGGGTTACTCACGAAGATGTCTCTGTTCAACTCTTCGTCGAAACATTACATGGCGTGGCAGCAGAATGGTTTTACCATCTCCCAAATGCATGTGTTACCAACTGGACTACCATGAGATCTATATTTGAAGCAAGGTTCAAACCAGCTGAAGATTCCCACACCTTGTTAGCACAGCTTATACACATGAAGAAGGAGCCTTACGAACCCATGTGGGACTTCATAGCCAAATTCAACAAGCTAATCTGCAAGATTCCAGACCTCGTTGTTCCTACTATTGAAAATCAAAAGTGTTTATTCATCAATGCTCAACCTCCAGATGTGAGCTTCTTATTGAGAAGATCTGTTATTCCTAATTTGGGAACCACTCAAGTTATAACCACCGAAATAGAAGATGATCTTATTTTGGCTAGAAATATCACAAAAGAATCATCCAAGCCTAAAAATTAGAGTGCTTCTTAGAGTACTACTGACCGAATGATTCAAAAAATGGCTAACGACTTGATCGCTTTGAAAAAGTAAATGTCTCAACGAGTGAGAAACGTTCTGTATCAGGATATTCCTAGACAAAATTTCAATAATACAAATGGTTCTCCCATAAGAGATAGACCATGGTTGATTGTTGCTCAACCAAGACTAGCTATTAAAGCTCCTCCTGTTAATGCTATGGTGGAGATAGTCAAAGAAGATGAAGAACCAGAAGAACAATATTCTCACGAAGCTTTTGAAGCTTCATGATATGCTGATGAGTCATATGATGATTCAGCTGGTGACTCCAGCATTAGGTATTTAGAATACGAGGAAGACAGATGTGAACATTATGGTCAATCATTTGCGGTCTTCACTTGATCCCAATCTCAGAATCCTAGAAAACCAGTTTAAAACTCTAAGGAGAAGAATAAATAAGCTCCCGTGATTATGGCCAAGAGAGGCTCTCCTATCTCAGCACAAATTGAAAAGGAGACAACTAAAAAGGTAAAAAATTCTTCTTATTCTCCTTCTCCTACTCCCAAGACTAGTACCTCTACTCAAACCAATATAACCAGAACTAATCCTACCATCATTCATTCATATACTACTTTTGACATTATCGACCATGCAAAAAAAACTAAGATCCAAATGTCAGAAGTAGAATATCTTCAGTCAAATCCTGAGCAATTTGAAAAGCTCACCAAATTCATTAGAAGAAAGTTTGTTTTCCCTTCATCTTCAAAAGGAATTTTTTCAAGTCCTACTCAACCTTCACCTCAAGCCAATATGACCTCTGTTTCTTCTTCTAGAAAGATCAAACCGTTTTATTTGTCTTTACTCATAAATGGTTTCAAACTCAGCAATTGCATAATTAACTCAGGAGCTTCTGATAACATGATGCCCACAAAAGTAGCTCATGCCCTTGGAATTACTTTAACTGAATCATATGAATGATGTTATTCCATGGAAACCAAGTAATTTCCCTTGATTGGTTAAATCAAAGATGCATAATTTGCATTTTTCGCCTTCCTAGAGAAGCGAGTAAAAATGACCATTCTGGTTGCTGATATCCCAGTTGCTTATGGTATTCTCTTAGGGAGAGGTTTTTGTAAAGATTTCGGAGGAAAGATCAATATGGACTTGACCAAGGCTAAAATTCCAGTTAATGGATTTCCTCATATTCTCCATCCTGAGCCTCAAGTGAAGTATTTAGTCACTAAATCAGATGACCCTAAGGCTCAGATTCTTTTCGAAGATACTGGCTTAGGGAATTATTTCATGACATCAAAGGTACAAGCTATAAACATTAAGGAAGAAGATCCTAATGGTATTTGGACCCTCGAGTTTGACAGGAGTTGTTCAACTATTGGATCAGGTGCTAGCGTAATTCTTATATGTCTGGATTTCGAGATCTTTCCCTTTACTTTCAAGTTGCAGTTTGATAATACTAATAACACAGCTAAATATGAATCTTTGTTATTAGGATTATAAATGGCAAGACAAAAAGGAATCCAAAACCTCAAAGCACAAGGAGATGTTTAGCTCATTGTAAATCAAGTAAGAGGTGTTTATCAAGTAAAAAATGATCGCCTAAAGCATTACAAGAACAGGGTATGGGACAGTATAGAATGCTTCGATGCTTTTTCTATCAAGGTAGTTTTGAGGGATTATAATGACAAATCCATTTTTTTGGCCATGTCTGCATCCCTTCTCCTTCCTCATCCACGGTTTAAACAAGACACGTACACCATTGAGATTGTGTACCATCCCAACGTTCTAGATAATTCAATGCATTGGCAAGTATTCAATGATGATCAACAGGTACTGTCTTTTCTCGAAAAATCCAATAATTTTAGTGAACTATATTTTAAAGGATTAGAATCAGCTTTCTGCGAATCTATTTTGAGTTCATATCAAGAGATTGATGGTGAGTTCATTCAGCTAAAAGGAAACAAGATTCCTAAGGGATTGGTTTCACTGGAAGGTTTATTTGACAAGCATGATTGGTTTATTCAGGGTAAAAGGGAAACTAAAGGTGCTTCCTCATCAAAGGTAGATCAAGTTAACCTAGGTTCTGTTGATCAACCGCGGATGGTAAAGATCGATAAATGTTGTTCACCAGAGGAAAAATAAAGATTCTCCTCACTCTTAAAGAGGTATATGGACACCCTAGCATGGTCATATATAGATCTAAATTCTTTCAAGCCCAAGGATGTGCAACATAGCATTCCCTTGAAGCCTAAAGTTAAACCCCATAGGAAGAAGTAGAGACATTACAACCCTAAGATCTTAGGGACTATTCTTGTAGAAATTTAGAAAATGTTAGATGCAAGGATTATCTTTCCTATCCATCATTCCACCTGGGTTGCAAACATTGTTCCTGTGAGAAAGAAGAACGGTGAAATCTGGATTTGTGTTGACTTTTGGAATCTCAACCAATCTTCATTAAAGGACAATTATCCGTTGCCTATCATGCACCAGGTATTATAGAGTGTCATTGGAGCATAAATGTTATCCATGGTTAATGGATTTTTGGGGTATAATCAGGTTGAGGTAGCTATTGAAGATCAACATAAAACAACATTCACCACTCCATCGGGAACCTTTGCTTACAGAAGAATGCCTTTTGGTTTAAGTAATGTCGAAGCCACGTTTCAAAGGGCTATGGACTTAGCTTTCAGATATTTAATGGGAAAGGTCATAGTTGTGTATTTGGATGACTTAACGGTCTTCTCTAAAAAATGAAGTGATCATTATGATCACCTGAAACAGGTACTCTTAAGGTGCAAGCATCATGGGATTTCATTAAATCCTAAAAAAATCCATGTTTGGAGTAACAGAAGGAAAGTTTTTGGGTCATATTATGACTAGAGAAGGAACCAAGATCAACCCAAAGAGGGTGAAGGCCATTCAAATCCTTACCCTACCCACAAGCAAAACTAGGGTGCACTCCTTTTTTGAGAAGATTAATTTCTTGCAAAGATTTGTACCTAACTTTTTTGAAAAAACCAAGGATATCCTTGGGATGATGAAAGGGAAAAATCCATTTCGATAGAGCACTGAAGGGAAGCTTTCTTTCGAAGAAGTCAAAAAGGCAATTGCGCATGCCCCTATTTTAGTATGTCTAGACTTTAAGAAATATTTCATCATGTACAGCTATGCTTCCTCTCATACAGTATCAGCCATCTTGATGCAAGAAAATGAAGAAGGAATTGAAGCTCCCATCGCTTTCATGAGCTTCCCATTGAAAGAACATGAATTAAAAATGTCACAAATTGAAAAGCATGCTTATGTGGTGGTAATAGCAATGAAACATTTCAGGTATTATGTGTTGAGTTATCATACCCTTGTTCTCATCTCTGATACTACAGTTAAATCCATCTTGACTCAATAAGAGTTGGGTAGTCAATGGGGTAACTAGATAGCTAATTTCCAAGAGTATGACTTAGACATCAGACCTACCAAATTGGTACAAGGAAGGGGCCTATGCCAATTGATTGTAGAAAATGATGTTGAGACAGAATTTGAAAAACCTGAGGATACCTCTTCATAATTACCCATGGTGCTTTTTGTGAGCACAACTGATGAATGGTACACAAATATTGCTTTCTTTCTAACTTATGGTAAATTCCCCCCACATTTAAGCCAAAAAGAGAAGAGGACAATCAAGTTAAGATCTGCAAGATATATTCTATGGGATAATGGAATATACAAGAAAGGTATTAATGGTGTATTCATGCGCTATGTTGATAAGTTTTAGCAGGTGAGGTTACTAGAGTCCTTTAACAATCTAGCATGTGGAGGACATTTCTCCTCCTTCGTGACAGCTTATAAAATCCTATGGGCTAGATACTATTGGCCTAATCTCTTCCAATACTCAGTAGAATGTGTGTCTAAATGTGAAGCTTATCAACATTTTGTTGGTCACCCTAAGTTAGTAGATCTTCCCCTAAAACTTTTGGTGATTGAAGAACCTTTTCGACAGTGGGGAATTGATTTCATTGGAGTATTAAATCCTACTTCCATTGTGGGACACAACTACGTGCTCACTGCCATGGACTCTTTCACCAAGTGGGTAGAAGCTACACCCCTCAAGCAGGAAACCTCTGAAGTTGTCTGTAACTTCCTCAAAGAAAATATAATTGTCAAATTTAGTGTACCTCACAACATCATGGCTGAAAATGCTTATAATTTCTTGTCACATGATTTGATAGAATTTTGTTATGGATTCAGGATTATCTTGGCTCATTCATCTGACTATTACCCTCAAGGCAATGGTCAAGCTAAATCAAGCAACAAGAACCTGGTCACTCTAATCAGAAATTTGGTTGATGAGAATCAGAGGACATGGCACAAAGCATTGTATGATGCATTGTGGGCTGATCAGATTACTCCTAAAAGAGCTATTGGGATGTCTCCATTCCAAGTGCTATATAGGATTAACACTGAGATACCTATCTCTATAGAATTACCAACCTTACAGTTTGCTAAAGTAATTGAGGATAATTTTTTCAAAGTTCTATTAAGAAAAGGATAATGTACCTAGCTAGGCTAGAAGAAGAATGGAGCAAGGTGGTGGATGACATCACAAATCATCAAATCAAATTCAAAAGAATATTTGACAAGAAATCAAAGCAACGTAATTTCCAAGTCAGAGATCTAGTACTCCTTTGGGATAAGAGAAAAGAACAGAAAGGGATGCATGGCAAGTTTGATTCTTTATGGAAAGTACCTTTCAAAATACATCAACTGAATGGTAAAAATAGATTTTGTCTATCATACCTTGATGGAGAGTTGCTCCCTCTACCTTTCAGTGGTCAACATCTGAAGTTGTTCCATCAGTAATGCAAGATGTTCTCATGCATTGTACATAATTTGTTTTCTATCATGCGGTTGCTTTTTGTTTTCTTTCTTTCATTGTTTGATTTTTGTTTTCTTCTTTCTTTAGACTCCGTAGCCCAATGGATAAAACTAGAGATTCTGATTTTTATTCCTTTGATGTCACCAAGAAAGTCCCCCACTGGAGCCAACTGTTATCTCATTTTAGTGATTCTAGCTAAAATTAAGATAATCGTAGAATTTTTTTGGAAAAATCTCCTAAAATGCCCTTTTGAGGAGATTTTCAAGTTTTCAGTTTTCAACAACATGAAAACATGTTTTTTACATACAATATGCAAATTGTTTCCCGAAACTTGAAACCTAAAACAAGTCAATATTTCAGGTTTTCAAAACTCATGAACATTGGAACATGACTTTCAAAAAGCATGCTACATGTCGCTTGACTTCTGAAACCCAAAACCCGATATAATCCTTTGTGTCAGGTTTTCGAAACCTTGGAACATCCAAACATCTCATGTTTCATGTCGTCTATTTCCCGAAACTCGAAACATGAATTGATAGCTAATCCTTTGTATCGGGTTTTCGAGCACTCTAAGCATGATGATATGGCATTAACTCCAAGTTCTTGGGTAGTTAGCACACGTGTCAAGTGAAGTGTCATAAATGCTAGGGTTTTATAAATAGCCCAATTTTACATGTCATTTTACCAGTTTTAATTTTGCTGCATGGATTTTTCACTCTTGTGCTTGCAACCTCCAAACCCAATTGAGCTTCTTGATCGATTGTGTGCTCCATTTTCAATTTTTTTTGAGATTACTGAAGGTATTTTACTTTTCTTTCTGATTTGAGTTATTTTGGATTCGTATTTGAAATATTCTTTTGATGTTCTCTGTTCTTTCCTATTTTTCCTCTAGGTTTAGGGTTTTAGGTTGTTTTCTTCATTTTGTGTTAAATTCCATTGAAATTTCTTGTTTAAAATTCACCTAGGGGGTTTTTTTATTTTATCCCATGGAATATATCCTATAGATTATTGAAAAAATCTAAAAAAATCTTAACTGGTGAAATGGCGGGAATTTTTCATGTCCTGACACCTCAAAAACCTAATTCCTTTATTCTTAGGTTTTGTAGGGTGTTCAACATCTCCTCGTTTCCACCATTTGTTGGGCTTCATCAAGTGCTCAACAATCTCCAAGTTCCACCAATGTATCGGGTTTTATCGAGTTTCAGACATCTACCAATCTCTGACATACACTTTGCAGTGTATCGGGTTTCTTCGAGAGTTTAACATCTCCTTGTTTCTACCAGTGCATCGGGTTTTACTAAGTGTCTGACACCTACCAAGTTCCGATACTCTCTGTAGTCTTTCAATTTTTGTGAAGTGTTCAACAAGACTTTATTTCTGACATACATTCTAGTGTGTTAGGTATCATCAGGTGTTTTGTAATTCCTAAAACCTGGATAGTGTGGTAGGTCTACGGGGTTGCTCAACAAGCTTCAAAGTCTGATTGTTCAAACAGGAGTGTCTAGGCATTCTTTCTTCAGCATTTCTCATGTCGGATCCTAGATCATCTAAATATAAGTTTGACAAGAGAGGGAAGATGAAATATAAGTACCAGAAAATGGAATCCCCCTCTTGCATAGATTACAATTACGACATCTGAGATAGGGAGCTTGGTAACATTGACATGGAAGATTTATGGAACAGAACCAAGGATTCTTCTCAGAGTCCCTGGATGAAGTCAATAACCAACAGTGGTCTCTCTCTTGTAGTAGGATTCCCAATGTCTTCTTAATTCCCTAAGTTCATTTTGGCTTGTGCTTCCAATTATGACTCAGAATTCTCGCTCAATAAAAAATCAAGTAGGGGAAGTCATAGTGAAGTTAGACAAAGGTTACTTTGATGACCTCTTAAGATTACCCAACTTTCAAGAATATGTCAATGTAGATATTAAGTCAGCACAGAAATCCTAGGACAAAGATCAAGAGGACTGCATCAGGCATGTGAATAAAAAGTTCTTGATCAAGGCCAAGCCAGCCGTCTCAAGGTTTCCCAATTTTGTCCCCAGGAATTATTTCATCCTTGAAATCATTGACATCATCACCTTGTTAAGTCAAGTATTTGGACTCCCTGAGTCAAGAGACTTCCAAGGATGGATGTATCAATTCATGGTCATTATGAAGAAGAACGAATAAGGGATTGATTGGAGTAGTCTTATAAGTGATGAGATTCATTAGCAGATGAAGACAGTTTTAACTACGAGAAAAATTCTATATGTCATCATATGTCATCTATGAAGCAGCTGGCATGAGAAATTATCCAGGGTTGGATGCAAAAGGAGATAGGGTAACATAACACATATATTGGTACTTCCCTCTTCTTACAATGAAAGGTTTAGAAGATCAGTTCAGAAGAGTGAAACGATGCCTTTCTTTTATGAAAATATCTATAGGATGAACCATGATCTAAGGAAAAGAAGAGTCTCTGACGAATAATGGTCTGAAGCATCAAAATGGGGTTTGTATCTTCTTGCAGTTCAAGAAGTTCACATACCTTTGGGTGGTCATGTACTCAGGTGATCCTTTTCGATTGCCTAGATTCCCAGGTGATAAGTTTATCCTACTAGAATTAGTAATACAATTGTTAGATTTCCACAAATTCCAATAAAGAAAACACAAGGCTGCAGTATCCTTCCCTATTTCCATCAGAAGGTACACGTGCTCGACAGTGGTCAAAGCTAAGAACATAGTGCATGAGCTTTAAGACAAGTTGAAGAAGCACATGAAGCATAGATATAGATTTGATTTCCGAGGATTCCTTAAATCATACGGGACCTTATATCTACATGTTCCCAGCCTAGAATATATTTGGGTTTATCTTTAGGATGAGGTTGTCATCCGAAGAAAGGAAAATAGCAGGTTGACAATTGAATAAATCCAGATGTTGGATTTATCTAAACATCCCAAAGGGCACTAAGGACAACGAGAGTGTTCTTGATGCCTCGTATGATGGGTTGAATGAAGATAAATATGTATTCCCATCCATTGATTTGTCCATTGCTGAGAAAGTTTTCTAACATGGGAAGAGCTACTCAAATTCTTTCCCGTACTAAGGTGTGGCTCATTTCTTGGGGAATGAGTTATAAGGAAGGGATTTTTGTAAAGCTAGATACTTTGGAAGCAGGACCCTTAAAGGGGAAAAAGGAAAAGGATAAGAACCCTTTTAAAAGGCCAATAAAGGTTAAGTTTGTAAGAAAGGGAGAAGATCAAGCAACTGCACCAGTGGCCACTCTCCCATAAACCAATTGAGGTTCCTGATTCACCTCCACAACCAGAACAAGGAAATCGTCCTTCTAGAGAAGATATTATTCAACCTTCTATTCCTCCTTTAGTGGATAGTTCATCAAAAGGTAAGTCTTCCTCCCACCTCTCAAGCTCTAATTTTGGTATCCTTTCCTCCTCCCATTTGACCTTCCTTGCCTCAGATTTCTTCACCAAGTTCCTCAGCTATGGCTAGTATCTTCTCTAGCCTCTCACCTCTCCCCACTGGACCCCAGTTAACTATGGACATGCCTCCTCCTACTGCACCTTCATTCCCTGAATCCATTGCCATGGACACTACACTTATAATGGTTACCACTCCACAAGCTAACCTTCCTCCACCCAAAGATGTGACCGTAAACACCTGCAAAGGGAGCAACTTCCTCCAATATGCCTCAATGGTTAGTAGATCAGACTCCAAGGAAGAGGAAGGTGGTTGTTCCATTACCAGCCTTTGATTTCAGTTCCCTCAAGGTTACTCCTACCAAGTCAGCCAAGAAACCCAAAATAGTCTCAAGGATTTTAGTGGATGCCTCAGGGCATAAATTTATAGAGATTTCTACTCCCGCGGCTAATAAAAACTTGATATAATGGTCACAGATTATCAGATCACAAGGGTGGCTCTAGGGAAAGTAACAATAGAGGGAGCACATCAGGACACACAGGATGCCATGAATGTGTTGTGCCAGAAGCTAAGGAAAAACTAAGGAAAAACACAAATGAGTTAAAAGAGAAAGTACAGTAGCTAACAGAAGTTCTACTCAAGCTCTCAAAACCTCCTGAGTTAACACCATCATCCTCTACTCCTATCAGGTTTCGATTTCTCATCGGTACCCATGATCAAGAAGATTAATGAGAAGGGGAGAATAGTCAATGAATGGATCCAAAGGCTGCTCCTACAAGGAAAATAAGTCATCGAGGACACCGTCGAAGTCCTACAAATCCTTAGAGGATATAAAGAAGGATGGAGAGAAAATGGATGATGAGTTTTCGACAGAGATCGGGAACCTAGAGTTAACCTTCAAAGCTCTCTAAATGCTGAAAAAGGTTCCATCCCACATCTTTGTCGAAGAAGGCATCATTCCACATGGGGATAAAGATTTTCAGCTAGCCAAAAGCCATCAAATTCAGAATAAATATTCTCAACAAAGCTTACAAAAAATTGAGAGAATCAAGAGATCAATTAGTCGATGGCAAGAATGACTTAGAAGAAGAGCTGATCAAGATCTATGCTAAGGTGTTGAGTGAAAGCTCAGGTATCCTTCCTGTTGATGATCTTTACAAACAAATCCAACAATCAATTCAGCATGAACCAACTTATGGATTCAGCATGGAGATCATTGACAGGTTTGTGAAAATTGAACATTCTTTGGAGACCCTGAGGAAACTCAACAAAAGAATGAAAAAGCTTCCTGGAAACGCCAGCAATACTCATAAAACATGTGAAGTTTTGAGTGATCATTCCACCATGCCTGATGAAAATGAGATGCAGGGTATAATCTGAAAATTCCAAGAATTTCAGGACAAGCAGGGTTTGTTGGAGGAAGAAAAAGATGATGATACCGAATAAGCACAATGCGACATGTCATTTCAATCCTGAAATTGACATGTCTTTTTCATTTTTTTTTGTCACATAGGAAGAAAATTTAGACTTGGTCTCCTACGTGAGAGTCAAGAAAAATAGGACTCTCAATAAAAATACTATTTTCTAGTATTTATCCTATTTTCTATCAAACTCCTTTTATTATAAATAAGGGATGCTTATGCATTCTAAGGGGTTGAGATTTTTGGAATATTGAGAAACTATTGTGAAGAAGAAAAACTTTGTGTTTTCTTTTAATCATTTGAGGAATAGAAATCAATGTTATTTTTGCAAACTTTGTGTTGTGAGATTCATCTCTCTTAAAATATTATTCTTATGTTTAGGATCTTAAGCTATTCTTTGTTTAGCATTCTCAATCATTTTAATTATTTCAAACATTACATTACATTTTTTATCTAGAACTCATATGATTATTTCGTGATCTGTGTTTGCTCAAAATAAAATGTTTTCCCGTCATTTCCTTTCCATTTTGATTTCCTTTATGATCCATTCCATCTCAGAAAATAGCAACATCTTTACCTAGTGTGGATATGGATTTTGGGATTATATGCCAACCCCAATGGTTAGATTAGTGTAAATACTATACATATTATTTTTGTTTGTGTTTTAGATTAGTAATAAATAGGCAGCCTCACCTATCTTTGAGGAGGGATTTAATCCCATGCACTGTGGTTGAACCTCATATTTTTGGCATGAAAAAATATCCAACCAACAGTCTTTAATGAGAAAATTCATGTATAAGTAGTAGTTGCAGGAAAAATAGGGAAGAATCCAAGAAAGACTATATAGCGGTAGAGGATCTTCCAAATGGGAAAGTGACACATGAATCAGTTTAGGAACCTCCTCTATAGGAACCCTAAACTCCTATATTGAGGAGGTCTTCTAGGGTAAGAAGAGAACCTGAACATTTTTATCCTTCTCTTTATTATTTATTATTCATTGATAGTGGATAGCCAGAGAGATTTGATGAATCAATTCAAGTAAATGCTAGGAAAAAAGTGGGAGCAAGCCATGGATGAGGAGCATCAGGCTCTCATGGAGAACTAGACATGGGATTTGGTAAAGCTACCCAAAGGAAAAAGAGGAATTATAGAAAAAAATGGGTGTTCAGAGTGAAAGAGGAAGAAGGAGGCAAGAAAATATATAAGGGCCCAGTTGGTGGTCAAGGGGTTTGCACAAAAAAAGGTGTAGATTTTGATGAGATTTTTTCTCCTGTAGTAAAAATGACTTCTATTAGAACTATTCTAGGAATAGTTGCAGCAGAAGACTTACACTTAGAACAGCTTGATGTAAAGACTGCATTTCTCCATGGTTATTTGGAGGAGGAACTATATATGCAGTAGCCAGAGGGCTATGAGGTAAAAGGTAAAGAGGAGATGGTGTGCAAACTGAAGAAGAGCTTGTATGGCTTGAAACAAGCTCCATGTCAATGGTATAAGAAATTTGATAGCTTCATGATGGAGCAAGGTTATATTATATGTCATTCTGACCATTGCATGTATACAAAGAAATTTGAGGATGGTAGTTATATTATCCTTTGTCTGTATATGGATGACATGTTGGTTGCAAGTAAAAAACATGCAGGAAATAAAAGTACTCAAGAAGTAGCTAAGTGAATCCTTTTCTATGAAGGATTTGGAGGCAGCCAAAAAAAATCCTTGGTATGAGGATATCTCAGGATAGGAAAGAATGGAATTTGAATTTATCTTAGGAAGAGACATTAAGAAGGTCTTGGAGAGGTTTAATATGCAGGATGCTAAACCGGTTGGGACTCCTTTGGCAAGTTATTTCAAGTTATCAAAGGAACAATGTCCTAAGATAGAGCAGGAGAGAAAACCAGATGTCCCAAGGTACCTTTGGTAATTTGATGTATGCCTTGGTGTCCACAAGGCCTGATATTGCCCATGCAGTGGGAGTGGTGAGTAGATTTATGAGTGATCTGTTGGTCGTCAAATAGGACTTTTTAGAAGAGCAACAGTCAGGGGACAAGAAGTCCCTCCTCTTTAATGGGAGAGGTTCCCTTATTCAGAAACGAACTTATTTACAAATGTACAGAACATTGTTTTATGGTCAAACTTGGATTTTACGAAAGTGTTTTCCACAAGGATCATTAATTACACAAGGACTGAGGAAAGGGAATAAGAAGATGAGCAGAATAGCAACATTCAGAATTATAGATAGCAGAATAATTCCTCGTGTATGCGAAGCTTCAAAGAATTTAAGACAAGATCATTTGCGATGGCTGAATGAGATTAAATTTAAAGACACAAAGTTCCATAAATAACCTTCTTCAGATTTATTAATCAAGGACACAAAGTTCCTTCTTGTTTGTACAAGATCACTGTATTTGCAAAACTGAACAGTATGCAACCAGAGAGACTAACGAGTTAGGAACAAAATGATCTCCACAATATTAAAGGAAAACACAGAGATAACAAGAATTAGATAGACAGAGAATGAAAAGCCCTTTTGTATTGATTTCTTTAAGATCTATTTACACTTTCAGCAAATATTCCAAGTTCTTCCTCTTTTCAAAATGGCGTGGAAAGGCCATTATATAGCTTACAAGACAGTTACTCTTCGTAACCGTTTCTTTTAATTAAAGAATAGTTAAAGATTGCCCATTGGAATACCTTAACTAATTACAAGGAATACAAAAAGAAAGGGAAGAAGAGAAAAGAAAGGAGAAGGAGACAGGTGGCCAGAACCTGGGAGGGGCCCACTGTCTTCAGAATCCGCTGCCTGAATTTCTTCAATGACTCAGCTATATCTCTGCCACGAGGGACTGACGTGTTGGCTGCAGACTGAGTCCAAAATCCCAGACATTTCTCCATCTCTTTATCAAACTCGACGTGAGTGTGATAATATTTGTTTGCTTCTTCAATGGCAGACTGAAGAGAACAAATTTCCTTCATCTTTTCCTTAGAGATGGAGCTTTCCTTGAATAGATGATCTTTGACAAAAGCTTTGAACTGAGCTTTGATTTCTTGCAAGGACAAGGAAACACCAGAGTTTTCATCTTGAAGATGACAATGTATATCTTTGAAAGCAGCAGCTACCAGTGTCTTGAAAGCTTCTCCTTTCTGCCATCTGTTCTTCATTTCTCCCACAGCTTCCTTCAGGACTTTGATTTTCCATTCTACATGCTGTAGACCCAGGATTTTGATAGATTTTCTTTGGCATCATTGAAATTCTTATTCGCCAATAAGACGTTCTCATCTTTCTGTCCCATGAGGCGAAGGTCTACAATGCAACTACTCCAGAGTTTAAGTTCTTTATCCATAACCCCAATAGTAGAGGATAGCTTCTGTTGCAAATTGTCTACCTTTCCATGTAGTTTAAAAAGCTTCATCGATGAAGTTTAACCCAGCAACAAGCATTTCATCCACCATGGCTTCAATAGCTCTGCCATAGATAGAATACTTGTGCATATCTTTAATACTTTGCACTTCATCTTGGCTTAGAATTACAGGAGGCGGTAGAGCAGTCAAGGGGGTAGGGTCCAAAACTTTGTCCTTAGACAAGAGTGACTTGATAAAACTTGTGAGAACTTGGGCTTGTTCTTCCAGCTGTTCAATAGTCTGTTTGCCCTTTCTCTACCCTTCCAATGACTCTTGTGACTGTTTCCTGGAGGTTGTGAATTTCACCTTCAGGAGTAGACTCTCCCATAGGGATCCTTGAAAGCTCTAAGTCAGATGTCAGCAAGTCTGATTCTGATTTGTCTACTGTAGGCTTAGCAATCTCCAAGAATTGCTGACCTTGGGCATCAGACACAATTCTGGAGGGTGGTTCTGGATTTCTTGGCACGAGAAGGAGTGGTGCCCAACAAGGCTGCTACAGCATCAAAATTTGGTCCCAAGCTTTGAGAGGAGGATTTCCTCTTCCTTTTTTCAACCAGAGGTTGCACCCAAGCAAAAGAGGAAGAAGAATCTGCAGGAGGGGCAAGGGGACCAAGAGACAGGGAGCTCATGACACTCAGGGTCTGCGCAGCTGTTGACTCAAGCTGAGACGTGAGTAGAGCACTGGAGACGATGGCGGTAGAAGAATTAGTAGCACCTGGAAGTTCAGTGCTCTAGACCTCCTTGTCCTTATCTGCTGGATCCTCAGGAACATTTGCAGGAGTTGGCATCTCACTTTCTTCACTTTCACTGAGAACAATGATGTTCTCTGGCCCTATAGGCAACTCTACCTGTTTTCTTGGAGGATCATTCTTTGCAGGTTCCTTCTTTAACTCTTTGAGTTTCTTTCTGTATACCTGGGTAGATGGAGAAGGAGTAGATTCTACAGGTCCCTGAGCTGTTGAGGCAGGAGGGGTTTTCACTGGTGTTCCAGACTCTAGAACCGATGTCCTCTCTTATGGGTGTCGAATCATCCTTGGAGCTAGATTCTCCTGAGTGCCTCTTGAATTCTCGGATCTTCTTACTGAACCAAACCCTAGTCCTGATTAAGACTGGAGCAAGAATCTCAGCCAGATCATCTCTCTCTTTCCTGTTCCAATCCAGGTCCTCCAGAGGGGTGTGTTTAATCACATTTTCATACTCATAAGAGTATAAATCAGAATTGTCATCCTGGAGACCTTCAGGAACTTGGTACAGACTGAGTTCTTGGATCAATTGCAGGGAGAACCTGCCACAATGCCTTCTTCTGGCTTCAAAATCATCTACACAGTCAGCCCAGTAGTCTTCTGTATCTGCCCTATGATGATAGACTATCTTGATGTTCTGTTCAATGAACTTCTTCAAGTCAAAACAGGTTCTTGGCTTGAAGAAATGAACAGTGATAGGGACCAGGGCTCTTTCTATGTTTTGAGCATCCAGAGCGGTTTTGCATGTGTAATTTTCCCAGAGAGATGGGAAAGTGCAAGCCAGAAATCTTCTTGTCTCTGCAAGTTCTGTGCAACTTGTCTAGTTGCCTGCATATTTCAATCAAGGCCATTTTGTCATTGCAGAACATGGGAAGCCGCAGAGGAGTGCTTTCATAGCCAGCAAGCCTGATATAGGAAAATTTCCTGAATTGAATGAAATAGGCTCCATACTGCGATATCAGGTTCATGGCTTCATCTGAAAACCTTCTTGCAGTATCACCTTCGAGCAATCTGACCACGTACATGGTGAAAGCATCATTGACCCTTCTGAAATTGCGGTTGTTGGTCTCCAAGGTGAACTGCGGGCAATAGGCATACACTGGATCATCTTTGTGTGCATCTATATAGGAGAAACCAAACCACTGCCTTGATGCTCCTAGGGTATACATCAGATATGAAGTCATATAGAACTTCTTTGTTTGCTGAATGTTAGATAGCTGCTCTGCCAAATTCATACTGATGATCTCTGCCCAGTTGATATTTTGTGTTCCCTCGCACACCATGCTGATGAGCGGGCACATCCAGAAATGGAACTCATTGGTGGAGGGCAAACCCATAACCCGAGCCAGCAGGATTATGAAGTCTGACAGTTCTTCATTGAAATCTACTCGGAAGAGGGTTTTGGTTAGGCGAGAAGCACCTTTCTTAGGGTTCTTCAACCAAGACTTCGCCACTCGCGTCTTATATTTGTCACTGTCTTGGTCGAACATAGCCTGTGCTTGATCCCGGAAGACGACTATAGCATTGTCCATCTCTGGAATTCTCAGAGCAGTGCCAATGGCGG
Organism: Taxus chinensis; assembly: GCA_019776745.2. Lineage (NCBI taxonomy): Eukaryota > Viridiplantae > Streptophyta > Pinopsida > Cupressales > Taxaceae > Taxus > Taxus chinensis. The sequence continues at coordinate 1,008,870,416 of CM034146.1, forward strand.
CAGCGTCCAGCTTGGCAATGAGTTCCCCATGTACATTTGTCAATTCACTCGAAGCGGGGTCGAAGTGAGCTCCACATGAAAGCACTGTATCAGCACACTGTACTGAGATTGGGAATCCTCCGGCAAAAGCTAAACCACTATCATAAATCATCTGTGCCATTGGTGTAGGGTTTGCATCTGTCATTCTTGCCCAAAAATCACCGAAGTCGAGATGACGAGCTTCGCTATCCCCTATATTGCTAACAGCAGACTCAAGCGGAGAAATTTGCTCCTGTCCCTGGAACTTGATCTTCATATTGATAATCTCGGAGCTGCAACCTAGACTTCTGGAAGGAATTTGCAAATGGAGGGGTATCGCGCAAGTTTTCAAATTGTAAGGGTTCGAGAAAAAGATAGCATGGAAGCAATGCGAAAAAATGCAAAGGGGAATGCTCGTTATATAGCCGTTTGGAGAGAGAAATGACTTTAATGCGCATTAAATACACAACCACCAATTTGAAAAGCATCACACTTGAAGTGAGCGGGAAAAACTAAGTGTGAATGACACTTGGTACGCTTGGGACATGTGAGACGTGAATGCGCGGCTCGGCCGGTTTCGGGGCGAAAGAGGGAGAGGACGCACAAATGCATTTGGGAAAAATGGGACGAAAATGTGTGAAGTACGCGATTCGGGTGTTTCGGCCAAAATTGGAACAAAGGGCCCGTTTGGACTTGGGACATTCGGGACAAAAAGTTCCGAAGTACCCGACTTGACCGGCTCGGCCGAAATTGGGAAAGCTCACACTTTTTAAAATGGGGCAGTTGGGACAAAATTGTGCGAAGGACGCGGTTCGGGAAAATCGGCCGAAAATGGGAAAGCTCGCACTTTTTAACTTTGGGACATTTGGGACAGGAAAGTGCGAAGTACGCGGGAAGGATGATTCGGCCGAAATTGGAACAACATGCAAAATAAGTTTTGGGACACTTGGGACAAAACTCTCCGACGGGCCCGAAAATGGGACAGCTTCGGGGATTTCGGCCAATCGGGGAATAGAGTGCACTTTCGTACTTGGGACAGATGGGACAAAAAGTTCCGACAGGCCCGAAAATCACACAAAATGACCCAAAACACAGATTTTTTCAATTTCACAACTTAGGCATTTCAGAGAAAAACACTTAAACTCAAAATTTTGAAAATTTTACTCTTATTAGAGCGGCGAATTTTGAGTGGACAACATGATCCAAGTAGAGATCACTGGCAGGCAGTAAAGTGCATCCTTTAGTATTTGAGAGGGACCATGGGGATAGTTTTGTGCTACAGTGGAGAAAACACCACTTTGTGTGGTTATGTAGATTCAGATATGGCTGGAGATGTAGACAGCAGGAGGAGCACAACAGGTTATGTTTACACTGTAGGTGGAACAGTAGTAAGCTAGATTTCAGGAATATAGAAGTTTATGGCTTTGGTCAACTACAGAGGTTGAGTATGTTTCAACCACAGAGGTAAGAAAGGAAATGATTTGGCTACAGAAATTACTTGAGGAGTTGGGGCATAAGCAAGAGGAAGGAAAGTTGCATAGTGATAGTTAGAGTGCTATACACCTAGCTAAGAACTCTGCTTTCCACTCTAGGACGAAGCATATATAGTTAAGGTACCATTTCATCAGGACAGCTTTCGAGGAAGAGAAGTTGAAGCTCAAGAAGATTCATACCAGTCAGAATCCTGTAGACATGATGACCAAGGTGGTCACAAGTGAAAAATTGAAGTTGTGTTCAGTTTTGGTTGGTCTTCACATAAACTAGTGAAGGGTTGAGAAGCTTTCTCAGAGGAAAAATAGTCTCCAAGTGGGAGATTGTTAGGTTATGGAGCCTATTTTCATGTGTGAAAGTGTTAAATACTGTACACTAAGAATATTGTACACTTTTCATGTATCCTTTTCGGGGTTCACGGCCAAGCCAGGCCTCGAGTGGGGGTCGAGGGGTGCAGTCCTTGAAAAAAAAAATTGGGCCTTAAAACGGGTTGGATAAAGGGTCAGTAAAATGTGATTACCGCATTATGGGTCCCTATAATCAACACAAATCTTTATCCTCCCATAATTCTTAATGCTGATGACCATTGGACTTATCCACGGTTTTGATTCTTCAACAACTTCTTAAGTAGATGTCTACTGATATGAGTTTTATGCATCTTGTAGGAATCTAGTAACCTTGACCCTGACGATGTATATTTTGATTCAACCGGCATGAAGGTCTCTTCTAGAATTAGGCGGGCACCTTCCTTCAAACTTGATCTGGGTCATTTCTCCAATGAGAGAGTGGTGAAATCCTGTAATAAGCTCATGAGCAAGTGATTCTTGGTGGATATAGCCCAAATGGGGTGAAACTCATGTAAGTACTATCAGTTATCTGTTGAAACATCGTTATTCTGCACTTTTATTTGAGATCCCTAATAGTATCCTGCATATTAGGTTCCACCTGTTGCAATTCAATGTTAGGGACCTTCTTCCACATATTTTAGGGTTTCATTCCCTAGGTGTGCATTTATTCACTCATCACTGTTATCTATAACCTCACTTTTACCCGTCAATATGGTTAACATCCAAAGTTTTCCACCTCTTCACCATCTAATCAAATAGACCAACTTTAACTTTCCTTTCTTCTTTTTCCATGCATGCGTGATCAAGCTATATCTTCCTCTGATTATTCCTCATCATTGAAGCACACTCTCTAAGCTAAGGTTCATTCAATAATTCCAGTATTTTATCCTCTGTCCATGGCACTATCTTCCATAGTTGAGGAACTTAATTAACCTATAACGCCTCATCCACCAATGGCTTAGTACTTCGATATACTCAAAAGCTTGAAGGAGATCATCCATCAAACTCCTACCAGTTTACCTGTCTAATGGTGCATCTCTGAGTGAATGTACCATGCACAGCGCGTATCCTTCTAAAGTGGAGTACAAGCTTATAAACCCATAAAGAAGGCGACAAGGCTTCCATGTGCTTTCCATCCAGGCCTTCTCACATGCTTTGACATGAAATGAAGGAAATTTCCTTAACCATGGTAATCTTGTATGATAATAGGTGCATTGCTCTTAGAAAATCCTAACAGAGAATAATGATTCTCACTTCGTGCCACTCTAGAAGGTTATCTGCAATGGGTTACCCCACCAATGCAAGTTGTAGTTCTAAGAAAGGTTATAACTAAGCATCATTCTCCTTTTAATCTTCACTAATTTCTCCACTAGAGTATCCATTTCTTGTAGGGAAAATTTCAGGGTATGACTCCCACCAGAATAACTTAGTAACCTCTTTCCATCCTAGGTGCTTGACTGAGTGCATGCCTTTGTTACTCTCGTCATAGAGCCTCTTAACTACCTTTTGCAATTAACTCATATGTGTCGTGTGCCCAGTTATCACATGCCATCAACTGGTGTGTATCCCTTATAGGACTGAGCATCTTCCCACTGAGATAATTCCTTCTTTTGTTGGTTGCACAACTCTCAAGGATCCCAGATAGTGTGCACACATAAATTCAGTCTAAGGTACTTCTTCTTCTAAAGGCTTAGTATAGGGAGCTAACTTCCCATCCATGTCAAAGGAATGATCAACATGTTCTTCCTTGTTCTCAAAACTTGGATATACCCCTTGTTGAAACGTAAGTCAATATTTTTATTATAGCACCAAGGGGCACTTAAGTAACGCTGGAAAGTTGTCTTCCTCAGCGAGTGCCAAGAATTAGAAGTCTCCATTGAACTTGGCCCCTTGAATGGTGATAATTACATCCTTCAAGACTCTAATGGGCATTGCCTTAGTCTTGTTTTCCATATACAACACATTCGAAGATGGTTATAATGCATGTCTTCCCATTTGATGTCAGGCATCTAAAGTAAGAACATTGACCTCTGCTCCCGTGTCGATAAAGATGTTACTTATAAGCCATCCATCAATAACCACATTCAAAGTAATCTACTTATCATAGTTAAGGTTGTGAGGAGGAAGGTTTGCATGTAAAACCTTCCTTTCACACTCTGCTCTGGCACGTGGTACCTTCTCTCTCAACCATTTTACTAACAAGGGAATAATATTCTCTTTCCTTAACATCCTACATACTTCCTTTACCTCATCTAAGTCATCCTTTAGAGCCTCAGAATTCTTCCCTTGCTCTAATTGCTTTGATTTCTCCTTTAGACATTGGATCTCCCCTTGCAAACTCCAAATCACATCCATAGATTCTTGATACACCTCCTTCTGATGAGTAGGGTTTGGGTATTTTCCATGTATCACTTCCTCTCTTGAAAATAGTGTCCTCTATCTTGGCATCTCTCTAGCTCATGTGGCCTCTTCTCACGTCATTACGAGTACAATTTCTAGCCCTGACTCATGCGTAACTCTTGGCATCTATTATGAATTAGCCTTTTTTATGCTCATCATCCCAATGCCCTTATCTTTCTGGTGTTGCTAGTTCATATGCACATAAAGCTCTGGACACTCTTCATACTTATGTTTCTTTCCACACCATGGGCATTGTAACATATCATAACACTCACTTTTTTAATGCTGTGTAGATCCACAATTATAACAGGTTCCTTGTGGGAATTCACTTCATCCCCCACCACGATTATTGTAACCACGAAATCCTCCGTGAAAACCTCTTCCACGTGCTCCTCCATCTTTGTGCCCTTCATAATGATGATCATCATCCTTGGAACTTATTGTAAGGCTAGTTAGGAAAACACCCAGATTAATAACATCATAGATTTGATCAACCAGTCTACAATCCTTGGTATCATTGGTTATAGAGGTACAAATCTTACAATATAAAGAAACATTCTTATGAATTGTGTGCTGTAGTAGAGGACACCTACTTACATCATGATCCCTATGAAAAATCTCACAGTCTACCCCCATAGCACGCACCGACTTCCAAGGTCAACTATCCTTTGTATGCCCTTCCACTTCATAGTTTGTACACCAAAGCCCACTATGAACCTCATGCATTGCGTTTACAGATAGCTTCTCCAACTTCTTGGCCATTGAAGCAATTGGAGCCTCTAGAAAAGGACTAACACTAGTATCAATGCTCCTAACAGCTTTAGCACATAGGGTAGCTTCCAATGCCTCGCATAAGTCTGTGAAATTCTTGTGTGATAGATCCCGTCTAAATGGTGTTATCAATCCTCTAAAAAACCATTGAGCATGTTGAGAAGGATGAATTTTGTAAGATAGTTTAGACAAGAGAGTCTTGAAATGTGTGTCATACTCTTGCACACTCTCTGACATTCCCTGTTGGATCTCCTTCATGGCATTGATGTTCTTCTCAAACTCAGGGATATGGAACTCTACTAGGAAGGTTTTTTTTAATGTGGTCTGGTCTACCACTGTCTGATGGGGGTCATACTTCCTATACCAACTATACGTGCACCCTTACAGCATTGTTGTAAATTGACTTGCCTTCCGTTCCGAGGTAGTTATCCCTTTTACGTGCTATAGTAATTCACACTTGTGTACATGCTCTATGGCATCTTCAATACCCCTATAGTCTAGTAAGTGTAAAGACATCTCATAGAATACTTGTGGAGGTGGTTGAGGCCCTTGTCCTCTTGATCCAGAGCCTTGGTTCCCTCTGGTGTTTCCTCCTCCACCAAATCCACTAGATCCACCAGGTCCTAACACACCAGATCTACCTCCTACATTTAGTAAAGGGCCTAAAGTGGTCACGCCAATGGTCTGTGATATTTTCCCACTTCTATTTGTGTGTCCTACGCCACTCCCAGATGCGATACCCAAACCTTGTATACTTTCACCTTGTCCAAAGATTCATTCAAATACATGAATGGCTTACATAGCCATGGATGTTCCAAATGAGAAAGTATATCTCCTTGATGCATATCGGTTACTCCCACCAATGCCAACTAGGTTAACAATACTTCTCCCTTGATCTAGAAAACCAAGCATCAGGGATTGGTTGTCATGTGGGTTCATATGTGTGCTGACAGCTTTCCTTTCTCCATGTAAAGAAATCTCATTAGAAGTTGGGGTCTTCTCTCCTACACTTGCCAAGATGGGGTAGCACAGATCGCTCAGGTTTCACGTCCTTTGTGTGAACCTCAACTCCTTCCCATAACGTCTACCTCCATAGATCCATCACACTTGTAACCTCATGTTGTCTAGTCATCTCCCTTTCACGAGCTTCACTATACTTAAGTCATCTCTCCTCCCTTTCCTTGTCAACTTTAATGTCTGTCATCTTTCTCCACCCTAGATTCCTCTCTCAGCACTCAAAGAAGCTTAGCTAGCCATGGGGAATGCCTCTAAAATTCAAGTAATGACCAAGATCTTCATAGCCGAAGGAATAACATGTAAAAATGATCCTTTGGGATCCTTCAGAAACTCAAACTCAGTAACTTCTGGGAAAGAATACATAGAAATGGTGTTGATCATTCAGACCCTGGCACCTAGTAAATAAAATACATATGGTTCACATGGGAGAAGAGTGCATTCAAAGGAATACAAGTATTGGAAATGATCATGCACAAGGAACAGAAACAAGTTCGGGACTTAGCCGTTTTCACGACAAAGATCTATTTTTAGAGATAGCATGTGAAGCACTCAAAATTATTAGAGACTTTTACATCACACATTAGCTATTTTGGAGGAATGGATATGAAGTTCTTTTCTTAAACACAAGTCAAAAATAGATCTACTACTATCATTTAACTAACAATAGTCTATTGTTAGCACACTTGCATGTGTGGCTATTTTTTTAACGGTGCATGGCTAATGATAGCATGTGACCTATTTTTGGATTAGATAAGTGGTGAAGGGAAAGTTCCCACCTTTAAATATATATAGTAAACTATGTAGTAGATATGTGTGTGTGTGTGTGTGTGTATGTGTGTGTGTGTGCATACATGGAGATATAGTGAGATTATGCTACTAAATCTGTTACGTGCAGGAGTGTATACTAATGTTATTGTAATGAAGCTTCTATGTATTTACGGAATTTAATCTAATGGGGATTATGGACTTAATCAAGGTGTTGTCATGTTTACATTTTATCATTGCATGCTTGACTTCATTATGGTTAACCTTTAAATACTGTTATTTTCTAGATCTAGATCTCATTATGCATTGCTTGAACACTATAGTAGTTGTATATCTGAATGATTGAGTCTTCATCATGCTAACATCCTACAACAGCAGCCCTAAAGAGAGACCTGGTACTTTTGTGTGCTTTTGGTGATTGTTCAATCTAGACTAAGTTATGTGTCAGTGCGCCTAGGGTCTTATTGAGTTTGTATTACTGAATTCTAGGCTACATCATTGGTTCCATTGCTGAGACCTCTTTTTTTGTTTTCTTCATGATGGTTTGCAATGAAGACATACGAGTTGACCTTAGCAAGTGTTGAAGAGTGGATACACGATTTGGTAGAAGAATATGTATGGCGGTTTAGCACTAGATCTGATTTTAATGCATGCATGTGGGTGGAACAAAATATGTATGAAAATTTATAGGAGAGATTTTTCACTATCTTTCTAGCAGAATTGTACGAGTGGTTGATTACTTATGCATCTAAGTGTAATTATAGGTATCACGCACTTTTCTAGATGTGGGAAGAGTTCTAGACCCTTTATGATGCTGATCTGATTTGGACTCGAGCTATGGATACGCGGTTCTATGGTGTTTTGAATAGTTATATCTTAGAGTACTCAATTTTCACTTATTCTTGTCCAGAGGTAGTTGAATTCTAGTTTTTACGATATCCAAGGGGAGCTTACCTGCAAGGCATTCCACTTGCGATTAAGATCCTAATGGAAACTTTTAATCTAGAGAGTAAATTTATGGCTAACTAAACCTCACCACACACGGGGGTAGGAGAAGGTTTGGTGAAAGATGGAAGACCTAGCAATAGAAAGGCAGAGAAAGGAAAGCCAACTTAAGTATAATGAGGTGCATGAGAAGGAGATAGAGATGAAGTGTAACATTACATAAAGTATGGTGCTGAGGAGAGAGATGGCTTGTGAATGATTTAAAGCTCATGTAGAAGACTTGGAGCCAGAGCATCAGGAACTCCCCCATCTTGGAAAGCATGGAAGGGATCCTTCCTTGGCCTCACGCAGAAGTGCGTCAACAGAGACTACCTGGGCCACGGGCATGCATCTAAATCCACTTGGCAAGCTTTCCCTTTCATTTGGCTTTCCAGCATCTAGTACAACAAGTAGTCAATAAGCTAGTTCAAGTAGTGGGAGAGTAGGATAAATTCTTATAAGAGGCACAGTGATGGCACCACAAACAGTTTCATTCTTATCTGGGAGTACCTTTTGGGTGTATCATTAGCATAGAATACAAACATGTCAATTTTTAGATTAACTTTTAGGAGTAGTAACGCTTTGCAAACTATTGGGGTATAGTTTAGTTCTACTATTAAGACATAGGTAAGTACATCTTCTAGTTTGACCCTAGATATAGGTTTAGGATCAAGAAGCATAGGTATTTCTAGTTCAGGTGGACCAGGAGGTTCTAGAGGTAGGGGAAATACTAGAGGTTCTAGATCATGTGGGTAAGATCCGCACCAACCCCAGAATATTTATATGGAAATTTCTCATCGTCTTCCAGAGTATAGGGGCATAGAATATGTTGTTGAACATGTGCATATGTGTGAAATATTATGGTGCGTAAAAGGAATCATGACTTCTGAGCATATGGTAAACCAATTTGCTACTACGTTACAAGGGCGTGCACACATCTGGTACATAAATTTTGACCCTAATCAGACTTGTGTAGATTATATAGCTTTAAAGGATGCATTCCTTAAAGAGTTTCATATCCCTAAGTTTGAGTAGAAGATTATAATTGCACTCAAAGATGTTAAGGAAGGCACAACTGAAAGTGTTAGAGAGTATGATGCACAGTTTAAAACATTTTTATCAAATATTTCTTATGACATACACACAAGCCAGCATAGACAATGGTTTTTTGAGGGCTTGATTACCCCTTTTAAGAGGGCATTATCATATAATACATACACTAATCCATGCGAAGCACTTGAAGCATCCTTTCACGTTGAGGAAGTTGGAAGCATAGATACTAGGGTGAGCCCGTTTTTAGAAGCACAAATAGTAGCTATGGAAAAACATTTGGAGAAACTATAATCACATGAGATGCACATAGGGATTTGGTGCACAGATTGTGAAGTAGAAGGTTACACAAAGGATATTTTTCCTCCCAAAATAGTACACTTGTTGATGGATTGTGAAATATGTCATTTAAACCATGATGCTAGTTGTTTCCCATTATTACAATGCGTGATAAGGAAGAATGTTTCAAGCTACTATAAAATATACAGGTCCATGACTTATGAAATGAAAGACTTCTAGTTTATTGGATAGATACATGATGTTATAGATATTGGTGTATGACAAACATGAGTTTTAGATAACTCTAAGGGAAAGAACGAGCATCAGGACCAGGATCACAATCAGGCGCGCTATGATCGGAATGAAGGTAATTTTGAAGGTGGTCATGGCAGAGGTCGAGGATACCATAGTGGATTTAGAGGACGATGTCATGGTGGTGGAAGAATTGATTTCCCTTATGGAACATGTTATACATGTAGATATCCTGACCACTATAGGTGTGAATGTCCCCGGAATATTACATGTTCTTTCTGCAGAAATAACCATAGCTATGAGGAGTGCCCAAACTTGTATGAGCATCTGAGTAAGCAACATAAAAAATAAAATAAAGGTGCAAGGATGGTTAGGATACAATGTGCTATTGAAAATCAATGGATGGATAAGTTGGAGGCAAAATATGAGGCACTACAACTGAATATCATGACCCGCGCTGAGGTGGCACACACTAGAGAAGCATTATAGCAGAAGCCTACCATCACTAAGGAGGAGGTTCTACATTCAAGGTACCCAGATCATTCCTATCAAAAGGAGGTTTAATAGGAAACCATGGAGGTTCTCAGGAATCTTCAGGGTGAGATACAGTACTTAAAAGATAAATCATGAAAGATGGAGCAAAAGAAAGCATCAGAGATGGTTTAAACTGATATAGATGACTTGAGGGAAGTGTGTAAAATGTTACGCTAGGAAAATATTATTTCACTATTAGGGAGTTGGTTAAAAGGAAACACTCCATACGCAAGTACTAAGACTCAATGGCAGATCCTACATGTGAATCTTCCTCCTCATAACCTAGATTATGACAAGGAAATCACTCTGAATTTTTTTATGGATGAGTGGCTATTGAGTAATATATTGATTGATACAAGTGACAAAGTCAATGTTCTAACCTTGGATGCATGGGTACAAATGGGAAAACCCCCATTATAGCCATCCTCTAATGTATTATTCATGGCTAATCATATTAAGGCCCCTCCCATTATATTTTTTAAAGATGCATCCATTACCATACAAGCAGCCATGTTCAGTGAAGACTATGAATTTTTAGCACTGGAAGAGTCAAATAGCTTCCAAAATCTATTAGGGCATCTTTGGTGCTATGAAAATAATGTTGATCTCTGGTTTAATAAGGGTTATATAATTTTTGAAAAAAAAAAAAGGAAAGAGTTATTATCCCTTTAACATATGGAAAATCTGCACCCTATGTTGAGCCCTTAAGTGAAGAAGATCTTAATAGGTATTATGTACATGCCATCTGAGATCTAGAGATAATTCAGCTAACCAAAGAAGGAATAATTTAGTGGGAGGATTCACAGTCTATTAGCTATACTACAAGTGTTGCTTGTGATAATTAGGATCACAACACTTAAGATTTGGTAGGGCATGAAGTAAAGAGCATATTTCCTCAGGGCACAAAACCACGTTATATCAGGAGGATAGGTAATAACTCGGTACCTTGTTACACAGGAGAAGGAGATCCCATGGTATCCCTACCTACCATGTAAGAACAGTGGATAGACCTACTGTAAAGAAGGAATATGTTAGCATATACACTACATGGGATAGAATCACACTGGTGGGTGGCCTATAGGGATAATCTTATCAGATGGAATGAAATTAAGATTTCTCTTACTACTAGGTTCTTTAGGAGAAATGCACCTACTCAAATAAATACTTATCATGGTAATCAACCTATTCAATACCATATTCAGAAGTGTGAGAGACTCTAGATAGATTGGCAGGAAGCTTTACCACCTTCACTATGGATGCACAGGTTTTATTCCACTTTACAAATTTATGTGTGTGCTTGGTATGTATATGCAGAACTCCATAGAAAAACTAGAAATTGGTAGAATTTAATTGCAGGAATGGCCTAGACATTTTACTTCTTCTCTATAAAGCCTCCAGTGGAAGAAGCATTAAAAGTTATCAAGAACTTAACTATGGGGGATAGTGTCAAGGATAAAGAAATCCTTCAGGATTTATTAGATAAAGAATACTCAGGAGTGCATCTTGATGAAGAACTAGAGGCTGATGCAACATTACTTCAATGTGTTTTCCCTGAGAAAGAGAAAGGAAAAATGGTATACTTAGTGGATGATGAAGAAGTAGATAATCTAGATGTAAACTATTCAACAGGGAGATGTGAGGTATTAGATAGTGTGGATAAGACCATGAGCACATATCATGAACCTATGAAGACAAATTAGGTGAATATTGGAATAGATACTGATCCTATGGAAGCCATAATTTGAGACTATTGGTCAAACTCAGAAGTGGGAAAAATCATAGAGTTACAAAGGGATTACCAGGACCTATTTCCTAGGGGTACCATGAACTTAAAGGCATGCATGAATCATTAGGGGAGATGAAGATAAAGCTTAAGGAGGGTGTGTGCCCAGTTAGAAAGAGACCTTACAGAATGAACCCCAACTTGCGTGAAAAGGTCAAAGAAGAGATTGATAAAATGTTTAAGTCTTGGATTATCAAGCCCCTTAATGATTCAGAATGGTTTAGTCCAATGGTGATTAGTATCAAGAAGGATGGGTAGATTAGGATATATGTGGACTACAGGGAGCTGAATGCCACATGTGTAACTAATCCATTTCCTATGCCATTCACTGAGAAAATACTAGAAGGCATTGTAGGGCAAAAAATCTATTCATTTATAGATGCATTCTCTGGGTATCATTAGGTTAGGATTGACCAAGAGGATAAAGAAAAGAATATATTTACTACTGAATGGGGCAGATTCACCTATATTGTAATGCATTTTGGCCTAAAAAATGTGCCTACTGTATTTTCACACATAATTGTTCAAGCATTTAAGGAAGTTATTCACTTCTTCTTACAGGTCTATTTAGATGATTGGATGGTATATGAATTAGTTAAGGATCACGGTGACAATCTATGCTTGATGTTTGAATGGTGTAGATATTTGAGTATCTCTTTGAACATCAAGAAGTGCATATTTTCTACATCATTTGGGATACTTTTAGGACACATAATCTGCAAGGATGGTTTGTTGGTTGATCTAGCAAAAGTTGCAGTCATTATAGGCCTAAAGGATCCTACCAGTCAGAGTGATGTGCATGTATTTTTAGGTCATACATGATATTACAAAAATTTAATCAAAGGATATGCCAAAGTTGTTGCACCATTGGAAGAGTTACTGAAAGGGAAGGGTACGTTCTAGTGGGGAAAACAACAGCAGTGTGCATTTGAGACATTGAAGGAGAAACTTACTACCGTGCCTATTTTGCATTTTCCTTCGTGGGAACAACCATTTCATGTACATGTTGACACCTCTGGCATGGCCATTAGCATGGTGTTGGCTGAACTTGGAGAAGGTATTGTAGATCACCCTATCTATTTTCCTAGTAGAAAGTTGACTCCTACAGAAAAAAATTACACGACTACAGATCTTGAAGCTTTATCAATGATATATGCACTACATAAATTCTTCCAGTACCTACTAGCTACACCATTCATATTTTATATAGATCACATGGAATTGAATTATTTGGTAAATAATTTTTTTTTAAAAGGTTCATATGCCAATGGGTGCTCTTATTTCAAGAATTTGATTTCACAATTGTGGTAGAACCAAGAAAAAGTAATTCTAGACCAAACCATCTATCACGAATACAGTTAGGAGAAGAAGCACAGGTAATTGAGGATAGCATCCTAGATGCACATTTATACATGTTATAATGAGTGCCATCAAAACTAGAGGAAATTTTTGTCTTTCTACGAACAGGGAAGGCACCAGAAGGAATGAAATCCTTGGAGAAGAAACAGCTTGTTATACATGTCACACCTTATATGTTAATCAGTGGTGACTTGTACAAATTAGGCCAAGATGGGGTATTACATTTTTATGTATTGGAACATGAGTGCATGGATATAATGGAAGAGGTTCATGGTGCTATTGAAATTGTCCACTATGTTGGTGATGTTACTGCATATAAGATTATACTCGCTATATTATGGTGGGATACTCTATATAAAGATTGTAAGGAATTTTGTAAGGCATGTGATCATTGTCAACGTCTTGGAAAACTAGGTCAATGAGATGAAATGCCTCTGAGACCTATTATTAGCACAGAGCCATTTGAGAAATAGGTTATAGTTTTTTTGGGTCCTATTTCACCAGCCACGCGCAGAAATGGATCACACTAGATCATAACTTACACAGACTATTTGGCAATGTGGGTAGAAGCACCACCTATAAAGGATTGTATAGGGTCTATAGCATCCCAATTTCTATGGGAAAATATTATTACAAGGTATGGATGTCCTTTAAGTTTGAACAGTGATAGGGGCACACATTTTCTTAATGATGCAATCAGAATTTTATTGGATGAATTCATGATTAGACATCATAATACTACACCCTATCATCCTCATGAAAATGGAACTGCTGAGGCTTTCAACAAAATTTTGAACAAGACATTGACAAAAATCTATGATGTTGGAAGAAAGGATTGGGATGATAAAGTATCTGTAGTACTTTGGGCATATTGGACAACATATAAAAGGTTGAACAAGGCCACACCATTTCAGTTAGTGTTTGGTGTAGAATTTGTTCTTCCTATAGAATTTATGTTACCTTCTTTTTGTATTACGCATGCAGGAGGTCTAGCTAACGAGAAAGATTTAGAAGAATGGATTAAAAAGATCATTAATCTAGATGAGTGACAAGCCATAGCACGTTGGAGTCAAAGGCAAAAAAAGGCCAGGTATAAATCATGGCATGATAGAAACATAAGGGATAACAAGTTTGATATTGGATAATCAGTGTTTATTTATGACTCTAAGTTTTTGCGCCATCTAGGAAAACTTAAGGTACATTAGTTGGGGCCATATGTTATCACTTACATCCTTGAAACAGGCACTTATCAGTTAGAAGCACTTGATGGAACATGGATACTTCAACGGGAGTAGGTTGAAGCCCTACTATAAATAAGTCTTCTTGGTGTTTTTAATAAGGCAGTATTGCCATTTAGATTAGGTTTTCAATTCTACATTCCCTTAATGTGTTCCTTCTTTATTGTTATGATTTGTCAATTTAGTTGGTGTGTTGTGGAATAAGCGTGTTTACATGCCAGAAGCTCATTACTATTTGAATAATGTTTATGTGCAGAGGACTGCACATACTTTTAGTGTGGGGTGGATGGATTATTGGTATCCGGGTATAAGACTGTTGGAATTAAATGAGAAAAGGAATAAGTTGTTATGTGTGTTATTCAAGTCAAAGGATTACTTCTAAAAAGTGACCAAAGATGGAGATGGATGAAGGGATAGTATAACGTATACTAGTGGAAGGTGTAGTGATAAGGTACTCGGGCACAAGGAAGCATGCTGAAGAGAATTTTGTGACTAGAGGGTAGGAAGGTGCACTAGAAGTTTATAACTGGGGCGTGAAGATGTACCACACATAATGAATGAAATTGGTCAATAAATGAGAGGACATTAGCTAGGTGAAGGATTAAAAAATACATCAAAAATTTGAAAATCTATATAAGGATGGGATGCGAGTTCATTTTTACCATTACAATTGAGAGGATTTGAAAAGGGTTAAGTATGAATGAGATGAGAAATCATGTTGAGGTGTGAAGTGTGTGAAACTAGATGTGAGGAGATGGGTTGTGTGCATGAGAATCTTACATTTCCATAGGAGAAAGGTTTGAGCAAAGTAGACATGTTGCAAACAAGTTAGGGCACGTGATTTCCACTAGGGCACACAGATTTCAACTAGGGTTTTGACTTCCTCAGTCATAGAAGGAGAAAAAGAGATATTGTTTCAAATGGCACCAAAGAAAACACCCACAACAAGAGATAAAGGGAAGAAGAAGGTTGAAATGGAAGAAGAGATTTCTCCTGAGAGTAATTTTTTAGAAATGCAGTATCTATAGGGCATTATTGTGGGCCAAGAATGGGATTCCCATATCCGCTAATGTAAAATCAATTATTACAACCATCAAGCTTCAGACTATAAGAAGGAGCTTGATGTGCTACTTAGCATGAAAACAAACAAGCTCACGGCAGAGGATATGTCAGGTTATGATGACACTGGAGAGAATTTGTTGAAGAAAAATGGAGTCTACTAGTGGTACGAGCTGCCATACTTTGGAAAGTATGAGCCATTATATCGGTGGTTAATGAGGAGAGTTCATAAGGATTCTTCTACTTTCCTAGATGGAGGGTGAGAATCATAGTTGCCTTGATTTCAATGGTGACAGGACTGAGGGGCTCAAGGTTAGATCTGGATATTGATTTAACTGATAAATCTGTAATCCTGGAAATGAGGAAGGAGTTGGGGTATACCAAGGTTCTATGCGGCATAGAAATTGACAAGTTAAATAAGTACCTAGTAGTGCAGGTAGCTACACATCTTGTGACAAAGTTGATTGACCAAGGAAGGTGGTCACAGGTAAATACAATGTGGTTGCATGTTGCCAAGAAGATGTCTCAAGGAGGGAGTTCTCTACAACATTTCAGATCACATAGCAAAGACAATCATTGAAGAAGTGTGGACAAGTCATAGAATAATTTTTGGTGCTATATTATTTTCTTTATTATTCATGGAGATTGGGGTGCTTAATGGGCCAAAGGAGAAGATTTTGGAGTACCCCACGGAACACAAGTCACCTACAGAAAGGTTTTGCAAGTACTTGTGTGATGGATCAATGAGTTGACCATTCAAGTAGAGGGAGGAGAGGTGGTAAGATAGAACCCGCACGGCATTTGAGGAAGAGTGGCACATACCAAAGGATTTGCCATCAGTGGTGAGTAAGGCAGTTCAGTTTCTTGTATACCAACATTTTTGCATCGCACGATTTGTAATGAAGGATGGGGATTAGATCCTATGGTGCAAAATATCTCAAGCATCAGTTCATTGGTTCTTAGATGTGTGCCACTTAACTTTCAATGCATAAAAGGTAGATTGTGACTACCACACACTCAAGAATAAGTATGTATATCAAGGACATAATGCATATATTGAAAGGATTATCTCATATGTGTTGATCATAAAGCCAGTAAGTTTGGTTTTTGGGGACATTGGAGCAACATTTGTGTACCTCCAACTGAAGCCAAAGCTGGAAAACAAAAATTATATGGAAGATGAGTTCGCCACTCCCAGGGCCACCAAAGGGTAAGCATACCATGGAGAAAATTCCAGTTCCTAAGCTCACAGAGATAATCGAAGTAGAGGATGATGAGGATGAGTGCAAGGATAGTGGTGGTTTGGAACATAGAGGTATAAGACATCCTAAAAATAAGGATGAAGTTGATCGCGCAACTACACCACCTCAGCCACAAGAGGGGAATGATTAGGACTTGGATGCATTCCAAGGAGAGTGCTGATTCAAGAGAGTGGTCAGGAGAATAAGGAACTAAGGTAATACTCTGCAAACAGTGTGCAGGTCACCCCCAATCTCTCCACAGAAGGAGATAACTAAGAAAATGAGAAGGAAATTAAATTTGAATGAGCAAGAGGAAGATTATGAGGAAAGTGTGCCCAATTCTCCTACACCTCTAGCGAACATATAAGAACAAAAAGATGAAGAAATGAAGGATAGAGAAGAGGAAGACAAAGGAACAGATGAGACAGCAATCGAGACTACTCAGGACATAAAAATACAAGTCCCAAATCTAGAAGCTCAAGTTCCTAAGCATCTTATGTTAAGAAGAACAAGTGGGGAGCACATTCCACTAGCCATGGGTTACACTGAGGACATAGGTAAAATTTTCTGCACCTATTTCTAGAGCACACTATCACAAATGGATTTATATGGTTGGGAATTAATGGATGAAGATATGGCAATAGTGTGCACAAGGAAGCAATTATCATGGTCAATGTACACACACATGGATGAACCAGATTTTTATGTGTGTGAGGAGTCATGTGTGTTGAGGAGGTTGAGAAATACACCTTAGGTTAGACACATAACAATAAATCCTACTATTATGTCAGATGAATAAGTGAGAAATGCATTCGTAAAAGTCTCGATGGAGGTGGCATGGTGGAATATAGACAAATCTTCCACAATTAGGGCACTAAGGGAAGAAATAAAAACTAAGGATGAGGAGATAGTGCACCTACAGTAGGAAATAGACTTATTGCATAAGAATAACATAGTTTTTATTAGCATGGAAGAGGAAATTGGTGACAATATCGTGAAGGCTAGGCCCCACTTGGAGCTAAAGGTACCCAAGATGTTTCCTTCGGAAATGCATTATGTAAGTATATTGGTGGACTTAGTGCTTGAAGATGAGCCTCTATGCATGCCTGAGCCAAAGGACCTAGCACAAGATGCAGAGCGAGAAAAGGCTTAAGTGATTTGTAATATTGCATTATATGAAATATTGCTTCAGATCTTACAAGAGGAATTGAAAAAGGTGGATCAAGCGCTAAATATTTGTATAGTTCCAAATGTTGTTATAAGGACAAGGAAAATTTTAGAAGATAATGAGGTCCTGAAGGCCATGAAGGATGAGACATTGGGCCACACAAAAATATTAGCAATGGTTAAACAAAAGCGCAAGGCCCTGGAAGCAGCCCAAGAACCACACAAGGATCAGCTAGAGGAGTTTGGGAAACTCATTGTGTAGAAGATGGATTTTCTAGAAGGAAGGATGAATGCAATGTCCAACACTGTGTTGGTCTTGTAGAATGAAAAAGGAGAGATTAAAATATATGAGTTATAATCAATTGCAATGGATATTCCACATAATTTTAGTGACTAGCAAACATTAGAGGAAGAAATAAAAGAGGAATATCCAAAATTGATTATTCAGGTGACAAAATAAGAAACTGCGAGTTTGTTGGTTTGCAAAAAATCACTTTAGCAGATAATAGTTAAGGGACAGGAAGTCCCTCCTATTTATGGGAGAGGTTACCTTATGGAAAGTGAGCAAAAAAATCTTATATACAAATGTACAACTTTCATATTGATGAGGACTCTTGATACTTTGAAATGTTTTATGCCAATATAGATTTCCAATGCATAGAAAATAGAAGAATAATGAAACTGAAAGGGAAGAACACAATCAATACTTTTAGGTAATATGGATAACATAATATAACCTTACATTTACTTATCAATGGAATATAGAATAGAATCATTCATGTGATAATATCAGGTATAATTCCATAGACACAAAGTTCTAGAAATCATATCATAAGAACACAAAGTTTCTTGGCATGAAAGATTAATGATTCATAAAACTTAGACAAGGAAAGGAAGAAAAGCAGATAGAGACAAGAGAAAATATTCTAGATTGATCAATTTCAAATCTATTACATTTCAAGAATATCAGGATCCATCCCTCTAATAATGGCATGGAGATCCCACTTTATAGCTTACAAAAATGGTTACATTCAGTTACAACTTCCTTTAATCTAAAGATTAAATATCATTTTCAAAATCTATTTAAAGAATGTTCATAGGACCCAGAAGTGTAAATATATGATAGAGACTTAGAGTGGTCCCACCGATCTTGAGAATCCGATGATATCTAAATTTATTTAACACCTCAGACTATTTCCATGTACTTGGGTATGGTGGTGTTAGAAGTGGCATGAGTCCACATTCCAAGGCATTTCTCCATATCCTTTCTCGAACTCTATGTTTTCTTGAAATTCCTTGTTGGCCTCGATGATAGCTGACTGAAGAGAGACAGACACATTTTCATCTTCTGTTTAAACATGGAATCTTCTTTGAAAAGATATTCTTTGATGAAGGTTTTGAACTGAGCCTTGATTTCCTATATGGAAAACTGATTACCTATGGCCTCATTCTGGATTTGAAAATGAATATCTTGGAAGGCAAAACAAAACACAAGTCTTGAAAGATTCTCCTTTCTGTATCATATTCTTCAGTTCTCCCACAACTTCCTCCAAAACCTTGATCTTCCAATCAACATTGAAAAATCTAGTATTTTGATAGATTATTCTTGGCTTCATCAAAGACTTTAATTGCCAATAAAATTTTCTCATCTTTTTGGCTCATTGAACAGAGGTCTTGAATACATTCACACCAAAGTTTTAGCTCTTTCTCCAAGTCACTAAGCATGTTGTGCTGAATTTCAGCTGTAATTTGGATATCTTCTCATATGACTTGAAGGCCTCCTCAATAAATTTTAATCCAGTTACCATCATATCATTGACCAGTGATTCAATGGCCTTTTCATATGTGACATGTTTATGAATATCCTTAATGGTATGAACCTCCTCGTTTCTTAGAACTAGAGGAGGTGGAAGAGTAGTTAATGGAGTAGGATCTAGGACCTTATCCTTTTCCAATACGGATTATATAAAACTTGAAAGAATTAGATTTTTCTCTTCCAATTGCTCCAAGGTCTATGTTTTCCTTTTCAACTTGTTCAATGACTCAAGTGACAGTTTCTTTGAGGTTATGAACCTCACTTTCAAGTGTTGATTCTCCAAGTGGAATCCTTGTGAATTCCAAATCAGACACCAAAATATCTCTCTCTTCCTTATCCTCTTTTGGTCTTAGAAATCTCCATGAATTGTTAACCTTGCAAATCCAATACTAGCCTTGAGGTTATCTTTGCTTTCTTTGTTAGCAGAGAAGGGGGAGTAGAACCTAAGCAAGGCTTGCCACAACATCAAGCTTAGGAACCAAAATTTGGGAGGTAGAATTATTTTTTCCTACCTATCAATGAAAAGTTGAACCCAAGTAAAGGAGGAGGAAGAGGCAAAAGGAACAATGGGCCCAAGTACAAGTGAACTCATCCGCACTTAGTGTCTACACTACTAATGTCTCCACTGGGGAAGTTATTACATTTTCAGAAAGATCCTTAGAAGAAGTATCCATCAAATCTAGAGTTTCAGTCATTTAACATTCATTCTCTACCTCAGTAGTAATGATAGGGGTTACTTCTTCTCCTTCTATTCATCTCCTTCATCTATCTTCCTCACTTAAAAACAACAATATCTTATGATCTTATAGGGACTTCTATGGCTGCTCCAAAATAACTTCTTCTTCAACCTATTCATGTTTGATGTTTTTACCTTTCTTCAGGTATACCATTGTTCAGGAGGATGGAGTGGATTTCTCGGGCATATCAACATCAAGTGCAAGTTCTTCTTTCCTAGGAGAGGTATTTTCATGTGTAAGAATATTTATCTTTGTTCATCCTAAAAATTTTGCATCTTATTATCAAACCAGAGCCTGGTTCTCACAATAACCTAGGTCATTACTTCTTTCAAATCATCCTAATCCTTTACAAACCAATCAAGGGTTTCAAGAGGAGAGTTTCTGATGGCTATCTCATATTCAATAGATTACAGATAGTCCTCATCATCCTAGAGATTTTTAGGTACTTTGTAGAGATTAAAATCTATAATCTTATTGTTGGGAAAATCTGCCAAAAGTACCTTCTCCTGGCCTTAAAGTCATCTACACAATCAAGCCAATAATCTTCAGTATCGGCATACTCAATGAAACCTAATCTGAGATTCTTAGCAATATATCCCTTAATGTCAAAATAGGTTTGAGACTTGAAATGATGAAGAGTAAGAGGGGAAACAGTTCTATCAATGTTTTGAGCATCAAGGGTTGTTCTACATGTATAATTTCCCAAGGTGATAGGGAAATGAATGTCAACAATATTCTTATCTTTGTAAGTCTGATGAAGGTTTATCCAACTAACTGTAAATTTTAACCAAAGCCATTTTATCATTGCAAAACATAGGAAGCTTTCAAGGGGAACCATCAAAACCAGCTAGCCTGATATATGAGAATTTTATAGAATTGAGTGTAGAAACTCCCGTATTTAGAGATCAAAGTCTTTGCTTCTTCAGAAAATCTCCAAGCAGTATCATCCTTCCAAAAGCCTCACAATGTACATGGTGAACACATCATTAAATCTCCTAAAATTATGATTGCTGACTTTGAGGGTTAACTGAGGACAATATTCATATAAAGTGGGCATCTTTCTTATCCTCAACAAAATTGAAACCAAGCCATTTCCTAGATGCTGCGATGATGTACATAAGGTAAGAATTCATGTAGAAGGTCATTGTTCTGCTAAACATTAACAAGCTACTTTGCATTAGGTTTTCACAAATTATCTCACCCCAATTCAGAATCTTCTTCCCCTCACAAATAATGTTGATAAATGGACACATCCAAAAATGAAATTCATTTGTAGAAGGCATTCCCATGATTATAGCTAAAAGAGTGATGATGTCTAAAATTTATTCATTGAAATCAACTTTGAACAATGTTTTTTGAACATCAGGATGCTCCTTTTTAAGGGTTCTTTAGCCAAGACTTGACTACCCTAGTCTTGTATTTCTCATTGTCCTGATCAAATAATGCATTGTGCTTTAGTAAGAGAGAGAGAGAGATAGAGAGAGAGAGAATTGACACCTTCCACCATTGGGATGCGTAGATTAATATAGATAGCTTCAGAATCTAACTACACGTAATTACCTCACCATGTACATTAATAATTTCCTTTGATTCCAAATTGAAACAAGACCCATGCAAGTGAGCACGGTATCAACACACTGAACAGAGATAAGGAAACCAACTGACAAATTCAATCCCACTATATTTCATCATTTTAGTGATGGGAGTAGGGTTATCACACTCAAGTATACTCCAAAAATCATCGAGGTCAAGATGTTGAGCTTCGTTGTCACTGATGTTAGGCATAGAGGTTTCCCAACGAGGAAAGGTATTCGTGCCCTTGGTACTAGCATCTTAATCATGAAAGAGGAAGAGAAAAAGATATCTTTTAATGGATTATCATCACGTATCTAAAAATCCCTACAATAGAAAAATACATGAGAGCATGAACGAGGGAAACATGGCTAGCTTTTCACAAACGTGAGTGAGGAGAAAATAAACAGGTACAAGTGTTAGAAAGAAAGAATAGTTATATTCCTTTATATAGCCACCAATTTGGATGGAGGAGAGAAAAAAATAATGAATGCACGTAACAAACCACCTCAAGCTGACTCAAAAAGGTGATATCTGCGGTAAAGTTCAAAATAATTTGGCCCAAACGGTGCACGAGACATGTGGGACGCTTAGAGTCGATATACATGATATAAGAGGAATGTGGAAAAATTGGGTTTGGGAGAGCAAAAATGGTCCAAGGGACATGCGGGATGCGCATGGAGCTAATTTAGTTGATATACAAGGCAGTGTGGGAAAGTCGGTGAATCAACAAACAGAAGGCCCGACAGCACTTGGGACATGCGGGACGTGTGGGAGCCAATTCGACTAATGAGTGAGTGGTGCAGGTAAGTTAGTGAATCGGTGAATAGAAGGCCTGGCAAACACTCAAAACATTTGGGACAAAAATACCCAACATAGCCGACTAGGAAGGAATGTGGGTAAATCAGCGAATCGGTGAACACAAGGGCTTGACATTACTTGGGGACATGAGGGATGCTTAGGTCCAATATGGCCACACTACACTAAAAATGACCTCAGAGAGTGAAATTTTCTAAGTTATGGAATTTCACTGCTTACTAGAACACATTCAAAGGACACAGACTCAAAATTTGAAAATTTGTCTTTTAAAACAGGAGGGAATTTTTAGGGTGACAACAATTGGCTCTTTTTGGGGATGAATTGACTAGAACAGAGGAATGAGACAAGACCAAGAATCACAAGAATACTCTGGGAAAATAGGATAGTGTCTTATCCATTGGGAAAATAGATTCAAAGGCAAAATAATCACAGAAGACAACACACACAAAGGAAAGACCAAAACAAGACATAAGGGAAGAGACTAAAAACAAGACATTGTACACAGTATACATAAAAGGAATACCTAATCACCTAGGATTTGAACAACTTCAAATACTGCCCACTATAAGGAAGTGGGAGAGAAGATCCATCCATATAATCCAAGTAGAAAGAATTTTTCTCCAAAAAAAATGTCTGATCTTGAAAGTACCAAGACAAAGAGAATCAAACTTACCTATGCCTTCCATGAGGTTCATGTATTTTGTCCCAAAGTAGAAAAATATCTCCTAATTGAAAGTATCTCGGGTCTAAGCCTTCTTTTCAAACAAATCTTTCACCTTCTGTTGGTGGGTAGAAATTCTATCAAAAACCTGCATCCTATCCTTATCCAGCTTTTGGAGATATATGATCCTCTTATCCAAAGAACTAATGAAGCTTGAATCCTCAATAACCTTCATTAAGTGCAAGTCTAGCAATTCCACTATCACTTGGTAGCTGAGCTTCAACACCATATATGAATTGAAATGAAGACATTCCAATTGCTCTTTTGGGTGTAATTCTATCTTCCCATAGGGCATCATAGAGCTTCTTATGTCAATTCCTTTTAGAGTCATTGACAAGCTTTTGAACGATGGTTACTGAAATTCTTATTTGTGGATTCTACTTGTCTATTTCCTTGAAAATAATAATCAGAAGAATGGAGCAAGGGAAATTCCATAACCATAGTAAAAACTCCATCATCTCAGAAGAAGAAAAATTAGAAGCATTATTAGTCTCAATTTTGTTTTGTATTCCAAACCTTATCAATATGTTCTCCTTGATGAAATTACACACCACCTTAGAAGTAGTACTTTTGACTTGAATAAGCCTCTACCCATTTTGTGAAGTAATATATAGCAGTTAGCATGTGGGTATGTCCAGTACTGATAAGGTGGGTTGAGAGTCCTAATAAAATCTAATCCCCACTATTGAAAAAGTTCATTCAATTATTACTAGTTTGAGTGGTAAAGCAGCCAATTTAGGTCTCCCAACAAAAGTCTGACAGGCTTCACACTTTCCCACCCATTTTGATGCATCTCAAAACAATGTGGGACCAATAGTACCCTACACAAAGAATTTTGTGAGTAGTGACAACAGAGGAGAAATTCCCTCCGTAGGCTTGATCATGAAAAGCTGAAAACAACTTCTTATGTTGCTCTTTTTCCACACACTTGAGGAATCTTCCATCAATGCCTCGCTTGAATAAAGCATTTTCCCACAAACACATATTGGGTAGTTCTTAGCTTAATATATCTTTTTTCCTTGGCACTTAAATGAGATGGACATTCTCCATAAGTAATAAAATGTCACAATATCAGCATACCACTCATCTTGTTGAACTGAGAAAGAGAACATTAGGAACATCATCTGCTTCTATGGAAAATTCTTCATCAGCTCCCTCAGCAATAAGTTCAAGAACATCAACTGCTTATGTGGAAAATTCCTCATCAGCTCCCTCAGCAATAAGTTCACATAATCCTTTACCCTGGAATAGCTTTGTTAGCTTGATATCAAGGTCATATTCCTGAACCTTTTCCATCCAATTACCTCACTTAGTTCCAAACTCCTGTTGTGCAAGAATAGACTTAATAGTTGTATCAGGCACAAATACAACAGAGTGGGAATTGAGTATATAAAATGAAACTGCTTAACAACTTTGACCACTGCAAAAGCATGTTTTTCCATCAAAGTGTATTTTACCTCATGATATTTTAGAACATAGACTCATGAAATAAATTGGAAGTTCATGATTATCAGAGTCTTTTTGAGTTAGTATGGAAGCCAAAGTATTCTCAGTAGCATAGCAATAGATAATGAAATCTTTGTTGAAATCGGGACATGCTAAGATGGGAGTTTTAGCAATAGCTTCCTTGATAACTTTGAAAGCTTCTTTTTCCTTCAAGATTCCAACTAAAAATTTTCTTCCCTTTCATCATTTGAGCAATGCTCATAGTCAGTTCTGCAAAATTTGGAATGAATCTCCTTAAGAATTTTTATCTTTTCCAAAGAAAAAGTGAACACCCTTTTTGCTTGTGGTAAGGGGAAATCTGCTGAATTTCCTGAACTCTTTCTGGATCTATCTTGATTCCTTCTTTATAGACGATGTGCCCCAATGGCTTACCTTCAGTAACACAAAAAATACATACTTCTTAGGATTAATGGATACCCCATTTTCTCTACATTTTTGAATTACTATTTCAAGATGCTAAAAGTGATCCACCCTTGTATTTGGAGAAAATAATCAGATGATCAAGGTATGCAACAATGTATTTTCCCTTGAGACTACCAAAAGCTAAGTCTATTGCCATTTGGAAAGTAGCACCTGACATTGATAAGACTGAAAGGCATCCTGTTATAGGTGAATGTACCCCAAGGAGTAGTAAAAGTAGTTTTGTGCTGATCTAGGGTACTGACCTATACCTGATTGTATCTAGAGAATCCATCTAGCATGGACAACATCTCCGAGCCAATGACAGCCTATAAAACTTTATCCATCATGGGGAAAGGGTACTTGTCTTTTAGAGAGGCCTAATTTAAATTCCTGAAATCCACACAAATACTAATCTCACCATTCTTCTTCCTTACTGGCACAATGTTGGCAATCCATGTTGAATGGTGTATAGGGAAAATAATCTTTGCTTTTAGTAACTTTTGAGTTTCTTGAAAAATGGTATCGAAAATATTGGGATTGTATTTCCTTTGCTTCTGCTTGAAAGGTTTGATCCCAGGCCTCAGGGGAATATAATTTTGCATCTCCTTTGGTTGAAAATCTTTGAGATCATCATATGAATAAGTAAGGACGTCAACATATTTTTTCAATAGGTTCGATGCTTTCCTCCTTGTTAGAGTAGGTATTTACCTTAGCTCATGTTCACCTAGGTACATTATTATATTTATCCTCACCCACTTATGTGTGTGGATATTTCTTTTTATTTATTTAGATATTAGGATATATTATCTAGTTGTTAGGTATACTTATTTCCTTGATCTATGGTATTGATTAGTTCTTTCCTATATCTATGGTATTGACTAGATCTTTGATGTCTATTTCTCTCATAAATCTATGGACTTGAGTATTTCTTTGGTGAGTAGTTCTTTCCATGATTTATGGCTTGATCTACAAACTTGACTGGTTCTTAAATTGTTATTCCTTGCCTATATAAGCAAGGCCCATTCTCATTGTATTTCATTGAGTTCCATAATAATATATGATATTGTTGCTCATTTGTTTTGAAATTCTTATCCCTGGTCATATGGTATGGTCATATGAGGGCTTAGAGCTTGTGATTCCTACTAGTAGGTGCTTAACTCCAGCCCCCTTTCATTTTATTTGTGTGGTGAAGGTAAGAGTATTTTATTCTATTTTAGTGGCAACTAAAATAAATAGTAGAGCATAATATTGAAAAGCTTGTAACTTTTGATTGGTAACTCAGTTTTGAGTGTCATTTTTTGCAAAAATGCTTGTTTTTATGTGATATTTCCATTGGAAATATTTATTTTGAGAATTTCACTATAATTATAAAGTGTCATATTGTAACATGCACTCATTATAAAGTGCCAAAATCTAGGGGGGATCTTGTTGCATTGTTTGGTTCTTTCATTTCTTTTGGTGATTCTACTTCTACATTAGATCATGTTGAGCCATTAACAACACATAATTACCACACATGGAAACCAAGAATGGAAACAATAATTAAGTGGAAAGGATTATGGGCTTTAACTTCTAAAGAACAACCAATGTTCACTAGAGAATATGAAAAATTTTAGTACCAGTGCAAATTTGATGAGTGTATGGGTTTGATAGGAACTTATGTAAGTGACAGTCTTTTATTTCATTTGGAAAAGTGTGACTCTCCTTTCAAAATATAGGAGAAATCGGAGGATTTATTTGGTAAGGTGGATCATATGAGAGCCATGCAATTTGAAATTGAGATCACCTCTCTTAATCCTCAATATTTTCCAACAATTATAGACTATCTTACAAAGTTCAAGCATTTGTTGACATAGTTGAAGGGGAGTGGAAGAGATAAGAAAGATGAAAAGTGTGTTTACTTGATTCTATCCAAGTTGAGAGGACCATTCCAAATTTTTACTTCTACCTTTTTCTCTAGCATGGATGCCTTAGGTGACACCTTTAAAATGCCTAACTTAGAAACATTTTTTGAAAGACTTACTAGGGAAGAATCCAAATTATCTCACCTCAAGTCTTCCACCTCTCAAAAGGCATTAGTTGCATCTAATCGTAAGGGCAAGGGAAAACCAAACAGTAAAACCAAATCCACACCTTCTCCATCTCAAAATTCTCCTAAACCCAACGAAAACAACTCAAAACCCAAGGAGTCTTCTAAATCCAAGAATAATTCTAGCCATTCATGCTCTTTTTGTGGGGGTAGTAATCATGAAGAAAATAGGTGTTATAAGCAAATGCAAGCCTTAGAGGATGCAGTCAAGAAACACAAAATTTATATCTCCACTCTACCTCATTCTAATCAGTATGGAAAAGCACTTAATGTTGTTGAAAGATCTTAGTCACCACTTACAGAAAATTGGGTTATAGATTTTGGTGTTTCTCATCACATGACTTCTTCCAAGGAGTCTTTGGTTTCTCTAGGTTTGAGTTCTACTTCCAAAATTGAGGTTGAAGATTCTTCCTTTCTTTCTGTTGAGGGAAAAGGTGATATACAACTTGATGGTGGCAATATCCAAGATGCACTATATGTTTCTAACATCACTACAAATTTTCTTTCTGTATATCAAATTTGTCATTCTAGCCAAGGGAAAACGGTGACTTTTACACCACATGGGGCATAAATAAGAACTTTGTTGGAGCCTTATTCACTTGTTGCTCAAGGTATTGTTGATCATAGTTCTAGACTATATCACTTTGAGGGTTTTGATGACACTTCTTCTATAGGGACAGGATTGGTTTCTCATTCAGATTTAGAGAGTAATCTTTGGCATGAAAGATTTAGACATCTCAATTACAGATATTTGGAGTTGAGCACTCATAGTATGGTAGATGGTTTTCCTAGAGTTTCTTGTCTTGAGGGAGTTTTTCATGGTTGTGAATTAGGGAAACAACACTAAGATCATTTTCCTAAGAATTTTTCTAAGAGAGCTTCTTCACCACTTGAGCTTGTGTATAGTGACTTGATGGTTTTTCCTACCCCATCTTTCAATGGAACT
Source organism: Taxus chinensis (assembly GCA_019776745.2). Taxonomy (NCBI): domain Eukaryota; kingdom Viridiplantae; phylum Streptophyta; class Pinopsida; order Cupressales; family Taxaceae; genus Taxus; species Taxus chinensis. The sequence goes on from CM034146.1 coordinate 1,008,898,779, forward strand.
AAGTAAGAACTTACATTTATTGATAATTTCTTGAGGCGTTCTTGGGTTTATTTTCTCAAGTACAAAAGTGATGTTTTTTCACACTTCAAAGTCTTCAAGGCTTTGGTCGAGAAACAATCTTCTAGTAGCATAAACAACCTTCACACTGATAATGGGGGGAGTACTTCAACAATGAGTTTTCTGAATTTTTGGCAACTCAAGGCATTATTCACCAGCATTGTGTTCCTCATACTCCACAAAAAAATTAATTAGTAGAAAGGGAGAATAGAACTTTGAAGGAAATGGCTAATTGTATGATGCATTCTAGAGATATACCTCCTATCTATTGGGTAGAAGTAGTTAATTATGCTAACTACATTTAGAATCGCACACCACACAGAGCACTTGTGCATTTGACTCTAGAGGAAGCTTGGTTCAACATTAAGCCAAATGTCTCATTTTTTTTAGTCTTTGGGAGCCATGCTTGGGCCTTTGTACCAAAGAAGAAAAGGAAATATTTGGATAAGAAGATTAAATCCTTGATCTTTGTAGGGTATTGTGAGGACATGAGAGCTTATCATCTTTTAGATCCTGATACACATGATGTTATTTTTCGAACACATGTTTAGTTTGATGAGTGTTTCACTCCTCATGATTCTTCATCTTCTTCCATTCCTTCTCATCTTGAAGATCCTATCTTTGAGGAGATTGATGAGGAGGTTATAGATGCCATTGAGGATCTTATTCCCACTGATGTTGTAACTATGCCTAAGTGGGCTCATACTACAATTTCTAAGGTAGCACCTTTCATAGAGGATCTTCCACCCACTAGGCATCATCACGCACATTCTATAGGTTCTGGAATTTTGTGTTAGGTAGTTTCTGAGGATCCACAATATTTTTCAAAGGCTCATGGGATACCGGAGTGGGATGATGTGATGGCAACTAAGTATTCTTCTTTGATGAAGAATCATACTTGGGATTTGGTATCTCTTCCTAAAGGAAAAAAGATGGTTAGGTTTAAGTGGGTATACCAAACCAAATACACAACTGATGAGTTCATTGACAAGTATAAGGCTCACATTTTTGCAAAGGTTTTTTCACAAGTCGAAGGTATTGATTACTCTAATAATTTTTACACACATTGCCAAGATGGATTCTGTATGCCTTGTACTTGCTATTATTGCATCACAGGGGTGGCCCGTATACCAAATGGACGTGAAGAGTGCCTTCTTACATGGAGATCTACAAGAGGAAATATATATGAAGTAGCCAGTTGTATTTGTTCAGGATTCTTCTCTTGTTTTGTCGGCTCCAAAGGTATCTCTACGGTCTCAAACAAGCCCCTCAGGCTTGGTATGAGAAGATGGATTCTTTTCTTCTATCTACTAGTTTTGTTCGTTGCCACTCCAATCATACAGTGTATCTCCAGCATGTTGGTGAGGATATTGTGATACTTATCTTGTATGACGATGATCTATTACTTATTGGTAGCACTTCTTCCCACATTCAGAGTATTCAAAGGGCTCTTTCTACACAGTTTGACATGATAGATCTTGGGTTATTGCATTATTTCCTTGGTTTGCAAATTTCTCAGACAGATTCAGGGATTCATTTGAGTCAGCAAAAATACACCCATGATCTTCTTCGGTGCTTTGATATGGCTGATTGCAAGCTAATTCCATCTCCTTTTCAATCTGGGGTTACTCTTACATCCAAATGTACCACACCACTTTGTGATCCTATGTTGTATAGGTAGTTGGTTGGGAGTCTCATGTATTTGACCCATACTCACCCTGATATTTCATTTGCAGTAGGGCTTGTATCTCAGTTTGCACATTCTCCTTATAGTAGTCATTGACATGCTGCTAAAAGGATTTTGTGCTATTTACAGGGCACTTCCCACTTTGGCCTACATTACACTAGGGGTTCTACTTAGGTGGTTGGGTATCTAGATTCAGATTGGGTATATTCTATTGATGACAAGCATTCTACTTCTGGCTATCTTTTCTGTCTTGGTTCTTCTCCAGTTGCTTGAGTGTACAAAAACCAACAGGCTATTGCACTTGCATCTTCAGAGGTAGAGTTTAGTGCAACAGTTATAGCAAGTCAGCAGATTCTTTGGCTTTGCCAGATATTGATAGAGTTTGGATTCCCATAAGATTCACTGACTATAACTTTGGGTTGTGACAACCAAAGTGTAATTCACATTTCTCGTAACCCAGTTGAGCACCAGCAGACCGAGCATATCGAGATACACTTCCACTTCATTTGGTAGCACATTTAGGATGGAGTTCTTTGGTTAGAGTACCTTCTGACTCAGCAGCAGGTTGCAGACATCTTTACGAAGCCTTTTACATCACCTCGCTACGTTGAGTTGTGTGGAATGCTTGGGGTTTCAAAAGTTGTTCTTGGGGGGTGTTCATGAGAACATATTCCTTCTTCTTCTTCTTTCTCTTTCCTTAAAGTAGGATTCTTTCCTTCTTTTGGTTCGAGATTTCTTCATGGATATATTGTACATGAGTACCTCATCAGGCCTAGTTGTTGGGACTCATACTATGGACATACCACTTCTATTTTGGCCCCTAGCTTCACTTGAGGGGGGGGTGTTAGAGTAGGTATTTACCTTACCTCATGTTCACCTAGGTACATTATTGTATTTATCCTCACCCACTTATGTGTGTGGATATTTCTTTTTATTTATTTAGATATTAGGAGATATTATCTAGTTGTTAGGTATAGTTCTTTCTTTGATCTATGGTATTGACTAGTTCTGTCCTAGATCTATGGTATTGACTAGATCCTTGATGTCTAGTTCTCTTATAAATATATGGACTTGACTAGTTCTTTGATGACTAGTTCTTTTCCATGATTTATGGCTTGATCTATGACCTTGACTGGTTCTTAGATTGTTATTCCTTGCCTATATAAGCAAGGCCCATTCTCATTGTATTTCATTGAGTACCATAATAATATATGATATTATTGCTCATTTATTTGCAAAGGTTTATGTAAAGTTATCCTAGCAAATTTCTTTCATCTTATTGATCGTGATGTTTGATTAGCATCTGTGTTTTTGGATTGGCATGATTTGGTTATTGTTCATTTTACTCCTCTCTTCTTGAGTGCAAGCATTTCTTGATATTCACCATATTGGGTTCATCATTACTTATAATATTTACCTTCTCATACTCAACATATTTATGAGTCCCTTGAGAATATTTATACTTGATTTACCTATCATGTTTATTAAAAAGATCCTCTAAAATCACCAGCCATTTGGGGATCTTGTTACCTTTCAATTTGATACAGTCGTCCTGATCCATTTCTTCCTTAATATTATCTTCATTAGAAGGCACATACTCCCTATGCAGAGCTTCACTTCCTTCAAAATATAATTGATTGAAATTTTCCTTAAGCTTCAAGAAAGAGAGCAAGTGTTGATTATCATTAAAAACTTACCAATTATATGCATTATCTAGCACACTGGGCCTATGAATCATCTCAATGGAAAATTTCTCTTAAGAGAAATCTGGGTGAGGAACCAACAAAGATCCTGAGACAGCTAGAGAATCAGCTCTAGTGTTCTTTTCTCTTGGCACAGCTTTAATGGAGAAAGCATCAATAAATTCAATGGAATCCCAGACAAAAAATTTATAATGTTTCAACCTTCTATTCTTGACTTTAAAAAGATCCCTGAACTATTTCACAATCAGCTCTGCATCACCATGAGCACAAAGATTCTTTACTCCCATTTCTTTTTCCACGTTCAATCCAAGTATGAGTTCCTCGTATTTAGTTGTATTGTTTGTATTTTCAAAATAAAGCTTAAATGAAAATGGATGAAACTTCCCTTCTGTAGAGATTAACACCACGCTATCTCTAGAACCAGCTGAAGAACATTTTTCATCAAACTCTAGAGTCCAAATTCCATTGGGATCATGAATCAATCCCATAGGAATTTATGCCTCATCTTTTGACATGATCATATAATTACCATGCCCTATATCTTCATAGAGTATTTGTGCTTTTGGATTATCAGTATTTTGAATAATGTACTCAATTTGTCTCTCTGGTAGTAGCTTTTTTTATTTTTCCATCAACCAAGATGAGAGCGTGTGACCAATCCATTTGGATTTCACCCCTACTTCTTTACAAAAGTTCCTACTTAGTAACATACTATATGAAGGAGGGATGTCAGCTACTAAAATAGTAGCTTTGACCCTTTTTCTGGAAAATCAACAAAAGCTAAATGTGCATCCTTGATTCTTCCAACCAGAGGCACTTCCCTACTCTCCATAGAATAGCAAGAAACGAATGTACGTGTTAGAGTTAGACCTAGAGCATAATATACTTTTACAAGCATTACATTGTTTGATGCTCCTAAGTTAACAACACAATTACTGATTTCATGGCTGGCTATGAGAAGCGTTACATAGAATGGTTTAATATTCTCACTGGGTGAAGTAACTGTAGCCAAAGACTTGATTGAGGTGAGGAGGAGGGAGTAGGTAAAAGACCTTTATAATTATTGGGTGAAGTTTTGGATTTGGAATTGACAAATTTTACCATTTCAGCAAAATCATTTGGATGAGTCTGGTAAAATTCTAACTCTGAGATTTAGATTTTTGTCTTCTTGATGTAGTCAATAATTTCAAAAGATCCAGACATGGATGGGGCATCATTACTAGGAATGAGGGGTACTTTGGGTTTTTTAGGTTTAGGAGTTAAAGAACAAGGAGGTTTGGGAGTAGAGATATAAGAAGAAGGATTATCATTACTCACTTTTTGTGTAGAGGTAATGGAAATAGGGGCTCCTCTTCTCGCAGCTACTAGAATAGTTATAAGAAATTATTTAGATTTTTAGAAGGCTGCACCACTTTTTCTTTCCTGTTCATTTGCTTCCAAGTCATAACAACATATAACTCACTATTCATATCTACCACTACTTCATCATACTCATCTTCATCATCCATACCTTCAGTGGTGAGAAAATGAACTTGAGACTCGCTAGGTTCTTCCTGCTCTTCGGAAATCTCTTCTTCAGGCTCCTCATAGTCTTCATTCTCCTCTTCATCATTAGGTTCTTGAACCACATAGGTTACATTGACTGGAACCTTGATGGGAGGGCCTTCAATAGTCAATCTAGTCTGAGAAGAGGGAAAACGGTTCCTAGGCTGAAAATTCTTTCTTGGAATATCTTGGTAAGGAGCATGTTGAGCCAACTACTTCTTGATAGCAATGAGATCATGTGCCAGCTTCTGTACTAATTGATCATAATTGGTTCTAGGGGAAGAAGAGGAAGATGCTTTAGATTTAGAGTTTTATCTTTTAAATTTACCAGACATGATTAGATCATCTTTAACCCTGATGATCAACCGTTGATCAACATCCAGTGATAAAATATTGGCCCTCCTTAGTGCATAAATTCTTCAAGAAACTGAGCATTGAGGAAAAAGCACTTTTGAATTTGATCTATAAGATGATTTTTCTGTGGAATATTATGAATTAACTTGTTAAATTTAGCCACAAACTCCCTCATGATTTCAATTGGATCCTTTTTTATATGAGATATTTGAGCCAAGATAGCATGCACATCTTTAGCAGGCTTGAAACGTTGCTCAAAATGGGTTGTCATAGTAGTCCAATTAATAATCAATCCAATAGGAATGTGATAGAACCAATCAATAGCATTGTTCTGCAATGTTTCCATGAAAATCCTGACAGAAACATCTTCATGTTCAACCCCAAGAATCCCATATGCAACAATTAAGGTTGCGATGTGTTCATCTGGGTGTACTTTCTCGTCACCTCGGAATTTAGGGAAAAATTTCCTATTAACCCTGGGTAACTCATGCAATGGCTAAGGAAGAGAAAGAGGCCCAACCTGTTTTCCCCAAGGTAAAGATGTTGTCATTTTTTAGAAGATGAACTGAAGAGGAAATGTAATTCTAGCAAGTACCAAGGAACAAAGATTAAGACTAAGTTGTTCTTGACGATTGTTGTTCTTAGAAATCCTATATTTAGCAGGAGGTGAGCTCACAGAGTGATTTCTTTTGTTCCTTCTTGTTAGAGGAAGAGGGAAGTTTTGTTGAAAATGGGGATCTTCTACCCCGAGAGATTTCTTCTCACATGTATAGCGTAGATTCACCAGATCATAAAATGATCTTGAAATTATTTTAGAAATGGATACGTTAAAACAAATCCCCAATAAAGTCACCAAAAATTGTTGGTTTGCAAAATAGCACTTTAGCAAATGACAGTTAGGGGACAGTAAGCCCCTCCTCTTTATAGAATAGGTTCCCTTATTGAAAGTGAGAAACAAAACATATATACAAATGTACAAATTTCATATTGATGAGGACTCCTAATGCTTTGAAATGTTTTATGCCAATAAAGATTTCCAATACATAGAAAATGGAAGAATAATGAAACTGAAAGGGAAAAACATAACAGTACTTTAAGGTAATATAGATAACAGAATATAACCTTACATGTATGTGATGCCCGATTAAAAACAACCCACTTGAGACCCATGAACAACCTAGGTTTAGTTATAAAATTATGGAATAATTTCTTTTATTAGGAGTTAACAACCAAAGTCTCAAAGACAATTAAATTCAACTAATAACTTTTCCCATTATAAAGTAACAAGTTTAATAAGTCCACACCTAGCTCAAATCTCCCTAGGGATTAATTTAAATACTGATTACACTGACATTTTAGCTAAATGTTCCCTGATTAAAAATTTTAGGGTTAAGGGACCTAAAACAATTAAATACCCAAGGTATTTAATTCCACAATATCAAGACAAGATCAGGTTTAAATTACAGTGAGGAAAGGAATACCTATTTAAAACATCAGAGTAAGGTCTCACTTACCCACTCCTCGAACTCGATTAAGAGTGTCTATAACTAGGTTACAAGGCAACAACTACCACTAATAGTTTTCGAAACAAGTCTAAAATAACTAGATCATACTTTTCATTTATTAACAATTATTAAGGTCACATGGTTCAAATTTTAGGGTTATAAGTTTCAGTTAAGTTCAAGGAGTAATTTACCCCCATACCCACTCTCTAACATGCTCAGAGTTTTAACTTTATTTTTCTCATACCTAATGCTTCCAAAATTTCCCTAAATCATTTCCATTGGATAGGAAATTTTCTCACCTTTCCGTTGATATAAGGAAGTCCTTCTAACTCATTCAGGAACTCAGGATACGAGAAAGCAGACCTTAAGGGTCAAATTTTTCCCAAGGGGACACGTGTCAAGAGGAGAGGAAAACCCTTTGTCGGGTTAGCAGGTTTTGGGGTGGATTAAGAAATTTTTCCTTACGTGGGATAGATTTCCCATTTTCACTTGTGCCTCCACGGGTCCTCCAAGGACACGTGGCAGCCTCTTAGACATCACCGAGGAAAAGGGGAAAGGTGGAGCGGCAGAAGAATTTGGGGCATTTCACTCAAGGGGAGAGAAAACCAAATGGTGTCCATGTGCCCGCAGGTCCGCCTAGGGACACATGGTGCTCCACGATTCACCACGGGGAAAAGAGACAAGGAAGGCATGGAGTGGCGGGGAGATTTGGCAAATTTTACCGAAGGGGAAAAATAGGGTGAAAGGCGCATGCAAGTCCGCACGCCCGCGGAAGAGAAAAACCCAAGGCGAGGGCAGGGGTGTGGGGCCGTAGGGAAATTTTTCAAAAATTTCCAAAGGAAAAATATAAAATGAAACAAAGGGTCCACACCCTCTTCTAGCAATCAAATCTACCACATGGCATCTTGTGATTGGCCGCGGGATGACTGGGCTAAAAGGAAAAAATTTCCAAAATTTTCAAAAAAGTTAACGGGCAAAAAGATGTAGCGCCTCCACCACTGCCTCGTGAGGACACATGGTAGCCTCTAATTGGCTACAAGCTGGTAGAGAAAAAGACAAAAATTTTCCATAGCCAAAAAATTTCAAAAAAAATTCTAAGGGCAAATCGACGGGAAATTTTTGGGTTGCAGGCCCACCAGGGAAAATTTTCTAAAATTTTCCTGCCAAGGCACAAAAACTTCAAAGTGTCATCTTGAGCTAGAAAGCTTGGTTTTTGGAAAACAAGGACTTTTTAGAAATATCTCGATGCCCTCTTTGCATAGGAAACATAAATTTTACATTTTGATAAGGTTTAAGTGGTCAATTTTGTAAAAACAATCTGCAGGCTTTCAATTAGCAAACTAGTAATTTCTAACTTTCAAATTTGATTAAATTGGATCTCCTCCTAACCTCAACATGCCAAACAGACATGGAGAATTGATCTAGGAAGGATTTAAATTGGTTTAGGGAAGTAAATTTTCTCAATTTGTTCAACTTTGAATTTTTTCCAACAATTGATAGAAAACGACTCAGGAAGGGAAATGGGTTCGATTTTGCAATGTTAAAATTATTTTCTTAAGTCTTCTTGTCAATTTGAGTTTCTTGCTAATATATCATGTTAAATTTTAAGGTTTCCAAATTGATTTAAATGTGCGGGTCTGAACTGTGCATTTTTATTAAGTTTGATTATCAGTTTTTGAATATTTACAAGAGATCAATTTCTATTAAATTTGTATAACAAATTTTATCATTCAATTGTGGCATTTCATTTCTAAACTAATCCAATACAATCAGTTGTTTCTAAACAAATCATTTCCAAGTTAAATTGTAAAATCTGATTTCCCATTTAATGTATTTCAAAAGAGGCAATGCAATATAATTCTATCACACGTATTTATTCTTCTTCCATTTTCTAAAAAAAGATTCCAATCACAATTTAACATTCCATCTCAACACAACAACACAAATGAGAGATGAACTTGCTATTCTTTATTGACTTCATTTATAAAACTTTACATCTTCACATTCTTCCATTTCTTGAATACAGTTAACAGAATTCTATTTATTTCCTTCCAATGTACAGAGCAGAAAGAAAATGTCTTTCTCAAACCAAATATACATTCTCATAATCAATTACAACATCATTCCTCCATAACATAACTATTACCATTTCATCCACATCATGTGGGAAGGATTACAATGAATGTGTTTTCACAAGGGACTATCAAAATACATTTTTCCTTGCTCCAGGACAACAACAAGAACATTTTCTCTTTCTCCAAGTTGATAAAAACAAAAGAGGGGGAAAGGCAACACTCTCCACCCAACCAAGACATCCAATGAAAGGAGAAGCCTTTCTTCATCATTGGCCCCTGAGCCCCAACCAAAGTACAATCAGAAGTTTGATTTAACCCATGGAAATAATGGCTTCCACAACACACAGCGTTCTTTCAAACATGTGCATTTCAATATAAAACATAATTCAATACAAAAAAGTAATTTACAACTTCAATAGAAAACATTCAAATCACAACTCAGGCTTGATCATGCAATCCAAAGGAGCAAGGTCTATAAGGGAAGCTATTTATGCCTCCTAATTGGGAATTGGGCATCCACCAGAACAACCTACCAAAATAATTCATCCCACACACATCCTTATTCCCCCCCCACAAGTTTCTCCTTATACCTCCCCACATATTTCCTTATGCCCGCCCTAAAGTAAGAAATGCAAGTTAGTGCTTTTCCATGGTGGATCCCAAACCCAAACTCCCTCCACAAAATTTTGATGCCAATGGCATTCTTTATGCCCCCACATGCATTCCCCATAGCCTTCTCCTACACCTTCCTAAGGCAGTCTACCCAACCAGCCAACAATTAAAACAAATCATGCACCATTCACACAACACAACAAGAAAATGACATCATATAAAAAAGAGTATTAAATTCCTACCTCTCCATGGTTACTTTTGTCTCCAAACAGCAAGCTTCAAATGCCAAAAAACACAATCCAAAATAGCAATCTCCCAAGCATGCAAAGCTTTCTCCAAAATTTCTCCAAAACAAGAGCTCCAACACAAGAAAATGTGCCCCCAAGAAGAATGCAAAAAGATTCAACAACCCAAAAAACAAGGCAAGAGTTTGAATTAAATAGAAGAGGGAGAGAAGAGGATGATGTGGATCCATGTAGGATGCCACATCACACATCCTCAAAATTCAAACACAAAAGAAAAAATTCCATTCTCCAAATCTCAATAAAGAGGTGGGTGAAAAATGACAAGTTACTTGCACACTCCAAAAATCCCACACCTCAAGGAACAACAAATTAATTAAAATGTAAGAGAGTGCAATCCAAAACAAGTAACATGCTTAGTAAAATTCAATATAAAAAGTCACAAATCACTGGTCCCACAAGCCTCCAAAAACAGTCCCCCAAGGACAAATTCGAATTTCCATGGAGGTGGAGTATTTCTTACTCCAAAATCTTACTTACACAGCTTACATATTTAATACAAAGAGCCAACACTTCCATTATTACTTTTCCATATCCCAATTTAATTTATTTAAATTTAAACCATATGATTATCACATTAATCCATCACAATTTTAATTAATTAAAAGAAGGGAACACATTACTAATAAAATACATACAACAATAATAAAAGAAACACATTAATAAAATACACAAACCCATGGTCACATATAAAGGAAATCCCCCCCATGGGAACCCCTAACACAATAATACAACACACACACATAAGACATGTTACCATGGTGACCTTGTTGAATTCACCTAGAATTCTATTGTGGTTGGTCTCCGATCCACCGATGTTTGTTGTGATATTTAACCTACAAAACAAAAATACCTCCTTCGGCCTCATGGCCATATCAGAACATTCAAAATGAATATAAATAAAAACACAAAACCAACTGTATAAATGAATCACAACAACATCAAAGTAACAACTACATCATTTGCATTTTTAATCAACAACTATATCATCATCAATTAATTTCCATTTTCTAGGTTTACTCCAAATATCAAATATCACATGTCCGAAAAACATCTACAATATAACCATGTTTGACAACATGTCAACATCTATATAAAATGTCTCCAACAATCATCATGCATCATATATGAATCAGATCCAACAATAATTCAGGATCTGACGTCTAACACCATACTAAATCCATACTATAAGGATGTCCAGCATGTAGTCTACAATATCATGATCAATAATAAAAGGTGCCAAAGGGAAGTGGGCACTACAATGTACTTATCAATGGAATATAGAATAGAATCATTCATGTAATAATGTCAGATATAATTCAATAGACAAAAAGTTCCAGAAATCATATCATAAGAACACAAAGTTTCTTGGCATGAAATATTAATGATTCATAAAACTTAGACAAGGAAAGGAAGAAAAGTAGATAGAGATAAGAGAAAATATTTTGTATTGATCACTTTCAAATCTATTACATTTCTAGAATATCATGATCTAGCCCTTAACAATGGCATGGAGATCCTAATTTATATCTTACAAAAATGGTTACATTCAGTTAAAAGATCACTTAACAAATCTATTAAAAGAGTGTTCTAGGACCCAGAAGTGTAAACATCTTATAGAGACTTAGAGGAGCCCACTATCTTGAGAATCTGATGTGTAAATTTCTTTAACACCTCAGCTATTTCCATGCACTTGGGTATGATGGTATTAGAAGTGGCATGAGTCCACATTCCAAGGCATTTCTCCATATCCTTTTCGAACTCTGTGTTTTCCCAAAATTCCTTGTTGGCCTTAGTGATAGTTAACTTAAGAGAATAGACATCTTTCATCTTCTATTTAGACATAGACTCTTCTTTAAAAAGTTCCTCCTTGATGAAGGTGCTGAACTGAGCCTTGATTTCTTATATGGAAAATTAATTACTTGTGTCCTCATTCTAGATTTGACAATGAATATCTTGGAGGGTAGAAAAAACACAAGTCTTGAAAGTTTCCCCTTTTTGCCTCATATTATTCAGTTCTCCCATAGATTCCTCCAAAACCTTAATCTTCCAATCAACACTGAAAACTCAGGATTTCGATACATTATTCTTGGCTTCATCAAATACTTTGCTTTCCAATAAAATCTTCTCATCTATCTGGCTCATTGAATGGAGATCTTGAATAAATTCACACCAGAGTTTTAGCTCTTTCTCCAAGCCACTGAGTGTTGTGCTAAATTTCAGCTATAATTTGGATACCTTCTCATATAACTTGAAGGCCTCCTCAATAAATTTTAACCTAGATACTATCATATCATTGACCAATGATTCAATGGCCTTTCCATATGTGACATGTTTATGAATATCCTTAATGGTCTGAACTTCATCATTACTGAGAACTAGAGGAGGTGGAAGAGTAGTTAATATAGTAGGATCCATGACCTTATCCTTTGTCAATAAGGATTTTATAAAACCTAAAAGAATTAGGTTTTTATCTTCCAATTGCTCTAGGGTCTATTTGTCCTTTTCAACTCGTTCAATGACTCAAGTGACAATTTCTCTGAGCTTATGAACCTCGCTTTTAGGTGTTGATTCTCCAAGTGGAATCCTTATGAATTCCAAATTAGACACCAAAATATCTCTCTTCCTTATCCCCTTTGGGCTTGGCAATCTCCATGAATTGCTGACCTTGCAAATTCAATACAAGCCTTGAGGTGATCTTTTCTTTTTTTTCTATAGGAGGGGGAATAGAACCGAGAAAGGCTGCCACAACATCAAACTTGGGAACCACAATTTGGGAGGTAGACTTCCTTTTCCTGCTATCAACAAAAGGTTGAACCCAAGAAAAGGAGGAGGAAGAGGCAGAAGGAACAATGGGCCCAAGTGTAAGTGAACTCATCGCACTCAGTGTCTACACTACTTATGTCTCCAGTGGGGAATTTGTTACATTTTCATAAAGATCCTTAGAAGAAGTATGCGTCAAATCTAGAGGTTCAGTCATTTGACATTCATTCTCTACCTCAATAGTAATGACAAGGGTTATTTCTTCTCCTTCTTTCATTCCTTCAGTCTTCCTCACTGAAAACAACAATATCTTATGATCCTATAAGGACTTTTGGCTGCTCCAAAAGAACTTTTTCTTGAACCTGTTCCTGTTTGATGTTTTTACCTTTCTTCAGGTATACCTTTGTTGAGCAGGATGGAGTAGATTACATGGGCATCTCAACATCAAGTGAAAGTTATTATTTCCTAGGAGAGAGAGTTTTATGTGAAGAAGATTTAGCTCTATTCATCCTAAAATTTTGCATCTTATTATCAAACCAGAGCTTGGTTATCACAATAATCAGGTTAATTACTTCTTTCAAATCATCTTGCTCCTTTACAAACCAATCAAGGGTTCAAGAGGAGAGTGTTTGATGGTTCTCTCATATTCAATAGATTGCAGATCTTCCTCATCATCCTAGAGCTTATTAGGTACTTTGTAGAGATTAAAATCTATAATCTGTTGAAGGGAAAATCTGCCAAAGTACCTTCTCTTGACCTCAAATTCATCTACACAATCATCCCAATAATTTTCAATGTTAGCATAGTGAATGAAACCTAATCTGAGATTCTTATCAATATATCCCTTGATGTCAAAACAGGTCTGAGACTTGAAATGATGATGTAGACACCAAAATTGGGTCACACTCCCTTTGGTCCCTTGTCAAATAACCAGCTCAAGCATACTCATCTAACCATGGCCCCTTCCACCCCACATTAATTTTAATTTAATTAACTTAATTAAATTAATACCCATCCTCACAATATTCATTACTTAATTATTTTAATTAAGTTAATTTCCACCTCACCCTAGACCTATTCTTGGCATGTTTCCATAGCTAACAATAACTAAGTCTTACTTTCCTTAATGAGCTAAGATTTGGTCTAACCCTAAAATCAATCCCTAAAACCTCTCTAACCATATTCCCCGCTCATTAGAAAGGAATTTTTCGTTCTAATCCGTGAGAATAAACTAACTGGCCCCAAGAAATTAGAAAAGTTCTACCCATTTTATTAAACCTAGGGAATCCCATCTTAACCGACGTCGATCACCCCTAAACCGATGTCAGTCAACCCAAAACCATCGTTGAGTACCATTTATTCATCCAAACAGCCTTGTTTTTTGGTTGGCACATTCTAAGAGCAAGAATGGGGATCAAAGCTACATGCAATCAAAAAAATCATCCTTTTATACATCCAAACATCGAAAACCATCACCAGGATCAATCATAGAGCCATTGAATTCACGGGAGTACTCCAGGAAATCACTGCTACAGTACCATACACGTATTCTCTGATCAACCACCTCCACCACTCAGCCATCAGATCATTAACATAGTCAGTATGGCCCTAACCAGTAGGGTTTATTTCAATTAGTAATATTTATTACTTATGTTATTAATCTATTCTTTGCATGCTTATTGTTTCATCACCCACTTGCCTGTGAACTCAAATTTCCCTTCACCCATATCACCAAATCACCTATCCTCACCTACTGTATACTTTTGAGCATACTTAAGACCTCTACATACCTTCCCAATCACTCTCCCTAACTTTATTTTCCCTCATATCACCTCTTCCATTTAATCTATTTGAGTTTCTTTTACCTTGACCATATCGACGCCAATTATCCACAACCGCTGTCGGTTCTACCTAAACTGGCATTGGTCACACTAGCTGACGTCAGACTCTGTGTTTTACACCTTGACCAAGAACAAACCCAACAATCACCCTACCAGTTGACCTAAATAACCTAGAATCAGACCCTGACTAGTCCCAGGACCTTGACAGACACCTCACTTCTCATATCCAACTATAGCCTAGCCTGTTGTGATTGGATTTTCTTATTGTACTTGAATAAGATACCTAAATCATATCAACTACAATAGGAATTTGTTTATTTCTAAAATTAACATGTTTTAAACAGTGGATTGACAGCCATCTAGGAAGTATCACACTTCCCGGAACTAGCATACGCTAGGCAGTCCACTGTCATATATCATTTAACTATCTTTTATGGTCTTGTTTTCTATTACAGGTAGTTCCTCCTAGCTAAAAGGAAGCTCCCATAATTCAACATTGTGGATCAAGAAGTCAGAATTCCCACAACAACCTTCAATTGACCAACATTTAACATGTATTCCTCCTTGTCCCTTACCCTTATCTGTTTTATCATTTTGAAAAGGTAAAGAAAATGGTGAAACATTTTGGCACACCCGGTGGGACCCATCAGGGGTTCTGATTGCATTTTCTTCATTCCTAGGAAAAATTTGTGTGTTTTTTTCCCTTCAAAAATCTTACACATTAATTTTCTTCTTTGGAATCATTCTCCTTCTTTCTATTTTCGTCTAAAAGGAATCATATTTTTGGTGCATTTAAAAAGAACACGTCTTCCTTTCTTTTGCATTGCATTTAGTGAAAGAGCATACCTTTCTCCTATTCATCATCTTGCTACATCAAATATTACACTTCGATTTGGGTTTAAAAACACTTGTATTGCATTCTAATTTGATTTACTACATATTAGCTCACATTAAAATTGAGGGCAACCTATATGTTGGAAGTCATGCTCAGCTGATGGTTGACATAAAGAATTGTAGAAAGCACATTCTCTCTCTCTCTCTTTGTGATCTTACCAAACTTGCACAAAATAAAAATATACACATCTTTCTTAAAGAACATCTTACCCTGGGAACATCTGTCCAGTGATCACATGATCAGATTGGTAGGTACTCCCCATCTCATTGTCTCTGTCGAGTCATCATCTCAGAGGATAGCCCGCCCCCACCATAACATACCTGAAACCTCTCCTTTTAGATATCCTTCTTCATAGGATGTCTTCCCAACCAAAAAATTCTATTCTAAATACACACAGTTAATTCTAAATAGCATAAGCTAAACAAACATAAGAAAATTACTGTTAGGATCATGCTTTTTCTTAGCATTCTTTGTTGCTTGTGTTTTGAGGTATGAGACTATGAATCTCCATTTTCTTATTCCTTGCACACTCCACCATCATATTTGGAGTATTCTGACTTTATCTGAGTGTGTCAAGGCCTCATCTCCTCATTCTCAGGTTTCTGAGTTTGATTCTCCATGTAATTTAATTCACAAAACCAATTTTCTTCATTCCTTTATAATTTCACAGTCAACCGACATTGGTCCAGTGACCATCACCAGTTCACATCTGACCATCTTCGGTTAAACCCTAACTGGACGTCGGCTTATGTCTTTCAAGTTACTTTACGTATAATAGATTTCATCACTGCTTTTGTTCTATTTTTGGCCCTCAGAGCATCATCATATTTCTCCCTTGTTGACAATCTACTGTCATACATAGTTTTCATAAGTACACATCCAACATTCCTATTTCATTCTTGAGACTGGTTTATTCCATAATGACCAGTATCGGTTGTAGAAACTGTCATCGGTGTTCCCCCAACTAACACTGGTCAGCCTGACCATCATCAGTTTTCCCTCAACCATCACTGATCAATCTGACTTTCATCAGTTGCCTATGTTTGATTTTCAAAAATCTATACATTGACCAGATTCACCTCTTGGACCCCATTATTCTTTGTATTTACTATTTTCTAGGTCATCTACAGAATATAGTCTTACCAAGTCAGCAATTGTTCACATGGTGTTGACTCACAGCCAGAAAAATGCCCTCATATTCCATGTTAGCTGACAACCACTCCCACCTAGTCCCTCAACGCCTTCTATCCTATCACCCGTGGATCCAACCTTACCTACCACCATTGTTGTAGGCGAAAAAGAGTATGCATGACTCCTTGATCATAATCCCGCGGCCTTATAGTTCTACCTTTCCCATTCTTCCACACGATACTCCTCAAGTAAGTTGATATACAGAATGCCTGTGTCCATCTCTCCTCCCCTTATTCCTGTTGATGCATCATCCCCTAATAATGTGGCATTACCCTCACCTTCTTCACCCCTGGTAGTTTTACAGCTAGGACCCATACCTGTCATGACCGTTGCATCTACATTTTCCCTCACACCTATCATATCTATTGTCCCCTCATCAACCACCCAGACCATAACACAGTTTGTACCCATTTTCTCATAAATACCCATTGCAACCAAACCTTTCGTGGTGTCAGTGACCCCTACTCCATTCTGGATTCTGGTCCTCTCCATCCCACAAAATCTACCCCCAATCGCTACCAGAGTCATGACAACCATCCCACCTACATACACCTACTATCAACAACCCCCTATCTCATCTGTCACCCATTCTTGATATGTACCTTCTATGTCGGTTCCTTATTCTCAACCTCCCTATCAGGTTTAGTATCCACCTCCTTGTGCCACAGGAGGTTTCCCTCCATCAAAACCTACCAATGACCTCATCAAGTTAATGATGGAAAAGATGCAGACACTAGAAGCATCGGTTTACGGCTCACGTAATTCCCTCGCCTATGATGAAATTTGTAATGAGCCTATTCACCTATCCATTCCCATTCAACCATACCCCGTACATTGGGAGATGCAAAAATTCAACCACTTCAATAGCAAAGAAGATCCGTAACAACATTTGTGGTCCTTTAAACATGGGTGTTACCTGATTACCCATGATGACACTTTACTTTTGAGGAATTTCCCAATGTCCCTGACAGGACCTGCATTGGACTAGTACAGTGGACTACCAAGACACTCCATCTACTCATTTAATCAAGTAGCCCAAGCCTTCCTAGATCACTTCTCCATCAATATTGTCAAGAAGGTTACAATGACTGATATTTATTCCACATGACAGTATAATGATGAGTCTATCACTGACTTTGTCACTTTCATAGTGCAACCTAATTAACCAAATCACATTCCAATTGCCTCAAACTGAGAGCTTATAGAACTATTTACTTAGGCTTGTGCTAGACACATCTCACCAACCCTACAGGTGCAAACCTTTTACACTTTTGATGAGGCATTCACCATGGCATGGAAATCATAAATTCATGTGCTATCGAAGAAAAGAATATTCAACTTCAGAACAAGAACATTGCATTCAAATCAAATGATGCTTCTTCATCTTTGAAACCCCAAAATAACTATTCAAAACCCAAAGGGTCTAATACATGCCATAGTTCTCAAATTTGGTCCCCCTCATCAATCAAACCTAGCCAAACCTCCTTCTAATCTCTCTCCCATTTCCAAGCTTTCCAATTCAGAAAAGAACAACAAAAGTACACTTCGATAGGAGAATCTTATTCTTCCATTTTGGAAAAAGCTTGTTAAGGCTGGTGCCATTACCCTTCCACCTATAAAACCACATACTAGTTTCAACCCTAAGCAACCCATGCCTACATGGTATAAGGAACATGAATTTTGTAACTATCATCATGTCAAAGGTCATAACGACAATAACTGCATTACCTTTAAGAATATCATCCAAGAAATGATAGATAATGGAGATTTAGTCTTGGATAGCCCAAATGCACATACTAACCAAAACATGCATATCTTCAAAAAGTCATTTCCTAATCATGCCTCATCTTCCAACCAAGTGGGTGATACCTCAAACAATGATAACAATGTCCACAAGGTTCACGGTATTTTCAATGACACACCAGGTTCTTCCCAATTGCCTCATGTTCCTTCCATAGATGAAATATTAGCCCCCGCTCCCCTACCTACACTAGAATCTATTTCATCTACTCCTCTACCCATATAGGAACCCCATTCATGTTTCCCTTCACCTGTGGAAGATCCTATAATCAGCACGCCACCTTTGACCCCTCAAAATTCTGAGTAGTTGTCAACGGTACCTCTCCTACTCATAGGAGATGTAGGTCCACCACCTACACCAACACAAGGAGAGCCCAATTTGGCTGGCCCATCCTCTCCTCTACCCATGGACAATAATATAGAGGTACCACCACTTGTAGATGACCATTCACCATCAGACCTTCAAGATCCCGTTCATCTGCTTTCGGATCTCTTACCCATAGATTCCGAGGCTAGCCATTTCCTTGTATCTCAAACAAATTTTATGGGGATTTCCACTCGATCCACGTTGACTCCGCTTACAACAGTACCATTCTTATGCTTAGCTGATTTCCTAGACTATGTTGATAGAGCCTTAATTTGGAGGCATCTTCTACTTCTATGTTTCAACACAAATACAATTGTCACTCGTTGACACCTCCACTATCTATCCAAAAGTGTTTCAAGCAACCAAACCAAGCACAACCACAACTATTGCAATACCTTCCATGGCACCACTCATGTTGTTAGGAATTAGATAAAAAATATGCAGAAACAATTCCTCAAACCACAGCAGTAGGAAAACTATATAGCAGAATTATACTTGCAGAAATATAACAGCATAAATGAATAATGCACAAAATAAGACAAGACAAGATTTAATGTGGTTCACCCAATGTGGGCTATGTCCACCAAGAACTTGCTCATATTTTATTATCAACAAGAGTAAAACAACTCTCACATTCTTCTCTTATTTATGAACTCACAATAGAATTCCAAAGATGTTAAACCACATCTAAACCACAATTGACACCCAATTGTATAACCTTGATCACTCTTGATCTCTTGATCAACCTCTTGATCATTAAGACTCAAGACCTCTTGAACACTTAAGATATCTTCAAGATACCCTAACACCTCTATTTATAGGATTACAATCCTTTTAAGAAGCCATAAAGTTGACCCTAGAAGATTAAAATTCATGATCTTTCAACTTCCCATGGCTGGAAAAACAGTCCCGACGTTGGGTAGCTCCACCAGATCCCAAGTCTAGTTTTCCATAAGAGATCTATGCTCTTCATCCATGGCATACTCCAACTTCTTCCTAGCATCCACCTACACTGCTTACTCAAAGCAATCTGACTCTCCACTGTCAGTGAGCAATAAATAATTCAAATATGGAGTAAATCATTCAAGTTCCCTTCTTACCCTAGAAGACCTTCTCACCTCAGGAGTTTTGGGGTTCTTGATGAGTATGTACTTGAACTGGCTATGCCGGAACTTGTTGAACCTGAACCGGCCCCTTGGACACCTGGTTGTCCTTAATGTCCTCTAACACTATGTATTATTTCTTTGATTCATCTTTCTATTCCTGCAACTGATCTTTATACATGACTTTTTCATTAAAGAAAATATCTCTAGATCAAAATGTTTTCTTGTATTTAAGACTTAAAACACGGAAACCAAAATCATCTTCACCATAATCAACAAAGGTGCATTTCTCAGACTTAGCCTCTAGCTTGGTCCTATCATCTTTATCAGTGTGAAAAAATACCTCACATCCAAATACTCTAAGAAATGAGTAATCAATTTTCTTACCAGACCAATCCTCCTCAGGTATACCTCCATCCAAGGCCATAGAGGGTCCTCTGTTAATCAGATAAATAGTTTTGCTTACCACTTCCACCCAAAACATGAGTGGCAGCACCACATGTAACCTAATGCACCTAGCACACTCCATGATTGTCCTGTTCATTCTCTCTGACACTCCATTTTCCTGTGGAGTATTTAGAACCATTCTTTACCTGCGGATCCCATTTACCGAACAGTAATCAATAAATTCATTGCTGCAATATTCCCCTCCATTATCTGACCTGAGACATTTTATCTTGAGACCTATTTCATTCTCAACCAAGGATTTCCATCTTTTGAAAGTTTCAAACACATCAAATTTCTTTCTAATGCAATATACCCAAACGTTTCTAGTTGCATCATCAATGAAAGTGACGTAATAACATGAACCACCAATATATTTTACCTTAGCTAGCCCCCATACATCTATATGCACTAACTCCAACTTACCCTTCTTCCTGGTAGGTACAACCTTGAGGAGTCTCACCCGCTTCTAATTTCCCATAAACACAGTACTTACAAAAGTCCAAATCTAACTCCTTTAATCCGGTAGCCTATCCTTTATAATTTGCACGCCTGTATGACTCATATGACTAATTCTTTGGTGTAAAAAAGTTACATCTCCATCTACAGCAACTAAATTGCAATAATTAGCACCACTGGTTAAATACAAGGTACCATTTTTCTTACCTCTTGCAACCACAAGAGCTCCCTTGGTAACCTTCCAAGAATGCTCTATAAAACTAATTGTACAGCCATCACTACCCAGTTGTCTCATTGATATCAAGTTTCACCTCAACTTAGGGCACATGTCTGATGTCCTTAAGTAACCATGTGTTCCCATTCTACATTTTCACCTGAACACAATCCTTCCCTACTATGCTACATGGTTCATCATAACCAAGATATACATGTCCAAAATCAACTTGAACAAAATTAGTAAAGTAATGTCTATGTGGGGTGGCATGGAAAGAAGCCCCTAAATCTAACACCCAAGATTCAGCAATATTATATAAAGAAATAATTAAGGCATCCTGACAAACATCACCTATTACCACATTTACCCATTTAGTTTCCTCTTTAATCTTCTTATCCAGAAGAGCCCAGTAATATTTCTTAGCATGACCAACCTTCCCATAGTGCCAACATTCTAACTTACTCTTGGACTTTGACCTTCCACGATCATTAGACTTCCCACGGTTACCTTTCCCTCTGTTCTTTTGTCTCCCTCTACTCTCCACTGTCAAAGTGTTTCCAAAAGTATAAGAATCTCTGGTGCTCTTCCTTCGCATTTCCTCACTTAGGATCACACCTATCACATCCTCAAACTTCAGCTTTGAGTTATTAGAGACCTAAATTACTTACAGCCATAACCAAGCTATCCTAGCTATCTGGCAAGGAGCACAAAATCAACAAAGCCCTGACCTCATCATCAAAGTCAATTTTTACTGAGTTTAACATACTCGCAACTATATTAAATTCATTCAAATGATAAGCAACATAACAATTCTCATACATCTTCATATTAAATAACTTTTTCATCAAAAATATTTTATTAGAGGCAAAGGGTTTTTCATTATAACTTCCCCAATGCACTCATGAGACCTTCTGTGGTCTTCTCCTATAATATGTTGAAAGAAACCGAAGATGCAAGGCATAAATGAATTACTCCGAGTGCCTTTCTATCTAGAAAATCCCAATCCTCATCCGACATGGCTGTAGATTTCTTTTATTTTCTAGCCAAAGGAACATGGAGGTCCTTTTGATATAAGTATATTCTCCATTTGCATCTTCCACAAACCAAAGTTCTGCCCATTGAACTTCTCAACCCTCGATCTGCCCTCATCTGCCATATATCCCACTCAAACTAAACTTTCCCTATGATTTACAACTTTGGAAAAAACCACCAAAGATCTGATACCATTTGTTAGGAATTAGAGAACAAATATGCGGAAACAATTCCTCAAACCATAGCAGTAGGAAACTATATAGCAGAATTATACTTGCAGACAATATAGCAGCATAAATATCTATAATGCACAAAAGAAGACAAGACAAGATTTAACGTGGTTCACCCAATGTGGGCTACATCCACCAAGAACTTGCTCAGATTTTATTATCAACAAGAGTAAAACAACTCTCACAGTGATTCTCTCAGTTATGAACTCACAAAAGAATTCCAAAGATGTTAAACCACAATTGAGACCCAATTGTATAACCTTGATCACTCTTGATCACCTCTTGATCATAATAAGACTCAAGACCTCTTGAACACTTTAGATATCATTCAAGATACCCTTAACATCTCTATTTATAGGGTTACAATCCTTTTAAGAAGCCATAAAGCCGACCCCTAGAAGATTAAAAGTCACAATCTTTCAACTTCCCACGGCTAGAAAATGCCACTCAATCCCAACACTGACCAGCCAGTTAACAGCATCACACTAATGGCTGATCAGCAACGTCACAGCAGATGACTGCAGAAAGTTCCTGGAGTCTCCAAAATTAACTGTTCGAGCTCTAGCACTTCAACACTGATTTAAGAAGACCAAAAAATAGGCTCCACACCCCAACACGTGTCCTAACTCACACCTCTTCCCATATCCCAGCATGCATCTACACCTAAACCACACCTATATCATCTCCCTTGCCTAAAACTATCACTACCTTAGGGGTCATACCAACAGCTAGCCTTACTCACCTACCCATTAAATTAGATTTAGCTACATCTTCCAAAACTAACACTAAACTTAACCTAGCCCCTAAAAAGAAGATATAACCTCCTAGATCTCATACACTTAACCTCTGTCTACCACACCATTATCACCTTCACCCCTTCCGTCCATCCTAGGACCTCACCCCTCAACCCTGGATAAGAAAACCTCATCCACTAGTAAACCAAGAATGCAGTAACCCATTTCCCCATCACAGACCTCTAATATACCCAAGCGACCCACTCAACCTTCACCCTCACCCATAACCTTCTTACCACCCATACCTCCACTACCGTCAATAACTTCTTCACTACTCATGACACTTCCTTCTCTTTCACTCATGCCTCCTACCTAACCCACACCACCTACCTCCACAGACACCTCAATTACCCCCGTGGGTAACCCATCCTCTTCCACCATCTACTTTTCCCTCCACATCTTGTACACCTGTATCACCTTTACCCAAAAGGATGAAACCTAAAGCTAAAAATCCATGCTACCCTCCAATAAGGTAGTTAAACTAGCCAAACCTTCCATTTCTAGTTCTTCTACCATGCCCCTACCCAAGAAGATACGACCAACACCTAAGACCATACCACACACCAAACTAGTAGCCCAGCATACTCTCCCTCTTATAAATACTCTTCCTCCATAGCCTCTTTAGCATAACTTGTAACCAAACCCACATTCACCTCCCATTGTGATCCACTAGCAGGGTCCTACGCCAAAATCCTAACCAATCTCCTCAAAAATTTTGTCATCACATTACCACCTCTTAGACCTTATGACCCACTCAAACCCAAACCAAAAGGGTTTGACAAAACCAAAATTTGTGCCTACCATCGTGTGCCAGGACATGATGTAGAGAACTGTAAGGCTTTGAAAACCACTCTTGTCCAATTGTGTCCTCTTGAAGAAACATTTTGATGATGATGATCTTCTTGATGAGGACCCCATTTCACCTTCACCAATTTCCACAAATCTTCCCCCATTTCCTACTCAACAACCAAAATATCCTCCCCCAAAACTCTTCGATCCATCCCTGAGATTCGAAGATCAACATGGTTCTCATTAAGAGAGCTGGCCAAACCACCACCCAAATTCAATTCCACCCTACTCATCTCACAAGGATTGTATCCACCACTATGGTTTTTTCCCTCTTACTACTATACCTTCCATGACACACCCTCTTCATCTATACCACCTCCCCTTAGATTAACATGATCAACATTGCCACCCAGTGCTCAGAAAGACAAAGGGAACAAGAGAAAGAAACTGGCCTATCAACCAACCCTGTACCCAATATACCATCTGCACCCACACCTAAAGTCATCATTCAAGGTCCTGCATATCCTATTTTTTATGGGGTCACACATCACACAATGCTAAAACAACTACACCAATCCCCCCTCAAAATGTCTTTATATGACCTCATCCAAACCTCAGAGTCACATCGTCAAGCCCTCATGGAGGTCCTTCAATCTATTGAAGTCTTACCAAATGACCCCACACCCGTAGCCTCCATCATTACCCCTCACCACATAGCCTCTCTCACTAGGTCTTCACCTTCCTCTACACCTCCACCCACTCACCAAGTGGTTTCCCTCAGCTTTGCAGATGAAGAGATCACTCCCTTCTAGTCCGATGACCCTGACCCCACTCTTTTCATCTCCATATTTATTGATAATATACACATACGATGTGCATTATGATTGATGGTGGTGCTAGCATTAATATCATCTCCTCCCATGCATATGACCAAATGCAAATACCTACCCATTGCATGCATGGTAACCCCATGTTGTGTTCATGTTCCTTCAATGACACCATGACCTCTACACTAGGTACTATTGTTCTCCATGTCCGCGTAGGCCCCCGCACTATCTTAGAACTTTTCTATGTCCTAGAAGGGGATTTCCAGTATAACTTGCTGCTTGGTCTGACCTTGGATCCATACTATGGGTTGTGTCCCTTCAACATTACATAGATGCCTCAAATTTGAACATGAGGGACATAATTACACCATCCCTACCAACCCATCACCTTTTAAGACATGTAACATGCTATATCAACCCAATGATGTTCTTGTACCAGTCAAGGCATCTACCACTATCACCAAACCTTCACCCACAGGCCCATCCACCTCCACCGACTCTAGTTGTAACCTTGCTATCCCCACTTGCTGTAGCCTCTACTATCTGACTCCTTGTTTTCATCTAGCAAGCCATCTATATCCGCTACCCACATACCAACTACTGATCCCTTAGAAGGTGTTTTTCAACACCTCACTCTGGGGGAATAGTACCTATACAATATTAATACCTTCCTCACCCCACAAGAGTATGGGAATCTACATC
This sequence comes from Taxus chinensis, assembly GCA_019776745.2. Lineage (NCBI taxonomy): Eukaryota > Viridiplantae > Streptophyta > Pinopsida > Cupressales > Taxaceae > Taxus > Taxus chinensis. Next base: position 1,008,924,070 of record CM034146.1, read on the forward strand.
AACACCCCAGCTACGACATTCACATCGGTGACATTTTCCCTTATGGCCCTCCCCACCTTCACACCAACCTAACATATGGGGGACTTGATATTGCCACCTATAAACCTGAACCTCCATCCCAAACATAGTGATTTTCATCCGACCTACACTCCCTCACTAACCTGCCGTTTCACTCACACTTTCCTCCACAAGTGCGCATGGAAAGGATTTGGCTTCAGATTTTTATGAACAAGGCCACCATACTGTCATCTTCTTGTACCTCTCGTAAACACAATGACTGTAATGGCATTGGTTTTGATGCTCCACCCTCCAAGAATGGTTGCATTGACCTTATCCAGGATGAGAAATATTCCCCCTCTCATTCACCCACATTACCATGCTTCACCCACAGAGTCCATAGATCCTGAATCTATTCCTCCTAACTTTTTTTTTCATAAACACCATTTCCCTGGGACCGTTGACCTATCAATGTGATGGTGAGGCTCCCTCTTCTCTCCCATTCCTATATCCTAACATGATCGATGATGATACGCACTTCAATTAACTGTTGTTCAATGTCAAGGCATGATGAGTCCATCCTCACCTACCTTGGTGTACAGAAGACTCTTATATTCATCGGTCATTACCCTCTGAGATGCAAACCATGTTAAACGAATCAACCATCGAAGATCAACATTAATACTCAAGATGACCCGCACATTCTAAAGATCAGCCAATCCTTAGATGCTATTGAACATGAAGCCTTCACCTCTTTCCTTCGAGACCATAGCAATGCATTTGCTTGGTCCTATGTCGATATGCCTAGTATCGACCCAAAAATCATGGTTCACAATATCATAACCATTCCTGATGCCAAACCCATCAAATAAAAGCTATGGAAAATGCATCCTCGCATTGCTCTTCTGGTCAAAGAAGAGCTTCAGTGCCTTCTCTCGATTTCCTTCATTCTACCCATTGATTATCCCCAATGGATTTCTAACATCGTTTTTGTCATCAAAGTGACAAGGGGATTCCACATTTGTATGGATTTCCATGACCTCAACCTCACCTATCCCAAAGATGATTTCCCACTACCAGGCATTGACCAACTAGTTGATCTCACTATTGGCCATGAAATTTTATCACTCATGGACAGTTTCTTGGGCTACAATCAAATATTACTAGCTCCTGAGGATCAACACAAGACTACCTTCATCACCCCTTGGGGGACTTCCTGTTATCGAATCATGCCCTTTGGCCTCAAAAATTTTGGTGCTACATATCAGTGAGCCATGACTTACATCTTCCATGACATCATGCATCGCATATTGGAGGATTACGTAGATGATTTGCTTGCCAAATCCAAGCATTGAACCAAACACCTGCCCATTCTTAAAGTCATCTTTGACCTCCTCATCAAGTATTGTGTTCATCTTCAACCAAAAATGTGTGTCTTTGCGGTACTTTCTGGAAAACTCCTAGGTTTCATCATTTCTTTATGTGGCATAGAAGTTCAATCCTGCTAAATTCAAGGCTATTCGTTAAAATTCCACCACCCAACTAATCTCCATCAACTTCGCAGCCTACAAGGAAAGTTGCAATCAATTCAGTGTTTTATCTCCCAGCTTTCTGACCGCTGTCAACCATTCCATCATCTTCTCAAGAAATACATTTCATTCAAATGGGATGATGAATTTCATAAAGCTTTTGAAGCCTTGAAAAAATACCTCCTTCAACCACCAGTGCTCATTCCTCACCCAAGGATGACCAACTCTTCTACCTATATATTTCTTTCACTGACCATTCTCTAGGTTGTCATGCTCGCTCATCACGACGACCAACACCGAGAGCAAGCGGTTTATTACATAATCCGTACCCTTCTTGACTATGAAACTAGATATACCCATGCCAAAAAACTTTGCCTAGCCTTAGTTTTTCATCATCCACCAAACTCCATCCATTACCTACTTAACCACAAAACCTTCATCATTACTAATACTGACCCATTACACTATATGTATGCCAAAATTTATCAAAATCAATGTGCCGCACGCTGGCTTATACTTCTGGCTGACCTTGACCTCGAATTCATCCATCAAAATTCCATTAAGGGCCAAACTATCGCTGACCAATTGGCTGAACGCACCTATTTCTGGGGATCAACCCTCTAAATTTGAACTTCCAGATGATTCTATAGCTACCCTTTCCTTGGATGAACCCACTTACCAAATGACACTCTTCTTCGATGGCTCCAAGTGTCAACGTGGGGGTGGGGCTGGTGTTATCCTCATTCTGCTTGATGGTGAACCTATGCCTTTGTCTTTCAAACTTGATTTTGATTGTACAAACAATATTGTTGAATACGAAGCACTCGTATTGGGTCTGTCAGGCTACTTATGCCTTAGATGTTAATTCAATCAACATCTTTGGTGATTCTCAGTTGGTCATAAACCAAGTCAATGGTATATACCAGTGTCGTAATGAGATACTTCAAAATTATAAGCATCACGTAGACATACTTTTGACCACCTTTGACTATTATGCACTTCAAACCACCCCACGTTCTACCAATAAATTTATAGATACCATGGCCTGCTTGGCTTCTCAGATACCCACTTCATCCACTGACTCTAAAATCTTTGTCACTATACAAAGGCTACAATCACCCTCTTATTTACCTTATGAGGTTTACTATTGGAACCATTTCCCCTGACCCACGTGACCTTTGGTATAAGCAATATGCAGACTATCTTTCCCTTTCCATTCTACCCGCTGATCTCACTCGTAATGGATAACATTTGCCTTTCTTAAAAGTGTCTCCCGTTATGTAATCATTGGTAGTATTCTTTACAAATGTGGTTTCGACAACATTCTCTTGCACTTCCTTAAAAGCTCTAAAATTCCCTACAGCATTAAGGAAGTCCACAATGGAATATTTGGATGTAACTTTAGTGGTTTAGCCACTGTCACAAAGCACATTCTTCACCTAGGCTATGATTGGCCAACCTTAAACCATGATTATTGTCATTATGTCAAACGTTGCGTAAAATTCCAACAACATGCTAATATCCATCACACACCTATTCATGCCTTATAAGTCATGTGAGACCTTTGGCACTTTTCTCAATGGGGTTTGGATCTTGTCGATGAGATCAACCCCCATTCTTGCACTTTGACACCTTTTGATATTGATCATGACCACTACCAACTACTACACTAAATGGGTAGAATCCATTCCCCTCAGTTTCTACAAAAGTATGATGAAGATATGCTGAATTCATGAACCATCACATTATCTATTGACTTTGATGTCCCTCACCGCATTATGACCGCATGATGGAAAATTATTAAGAGATAAAACTTTTTATGTTGACTGATGTTATACTATTGGCATCCAACTTGGTTATATGATGGATGTTGTTTGGACTTGTGATACTAATGGCCATATTGTGAAGTCCACCAATAGAAACCTTGAACAATTATTCTGGATGATGATATAGTTGTTGATAATACTGGGATAGATTGATATTGTTACATTGCTTTGATCCTTGTTGTGATTCATCCCATCTAGTATTCACACTTCAATTGCTACCACCCCCTTTTCTCTAGTCTACGATACTTAGGTTGTCTTAGCTCTTGAATGTTCCATATTCCATCTCTTTGCATCTCACTGCAGGATATGCTCAAGGAGGTATTTGTGTTTCACTAGGATTAAAATATCACAACAAACATCGAATTATTGGATGAGCATCAACTTAACACTCTAGACCATTCTAGATGAATCTACCAACAATGTCACCATGATGTGCCTATGAAAAATATGTTTACGAACGAACCTGTCAATTAAGTGACCTTGTTAGTGTTAGGAAAATCAAAATGTAACAATGGGGGGGATAACCTTTAAACGGGGACCATAGGATTATCCTATTTGGCTCAGACCCTATATTGGTTACCCATGCCTTTTGTTTAGGTGCTTTTGCATGTGTCTTTACTCAAAGGTAAAACCGCACTTGAGCCCCTTAATGCCTTGCCTCTTCGACCATTTAATGTGGTGTATATCATATTGCGAGTAATCACTTATTGTCAGTTGGTCACTCGTTACTTAAGCATATGTTCACCTAAGAATGTAATTACCCATATTTGAGGATCTATGTTTCAAACAATGTAAGTAATGTGATTACCCAGTGACCTTGTAAGCCTTGTGTGTCAAGTATGAGTACTTTTGAGATTTACTGATAACACTCCACCTTCTCATGGATACTTTTCAAATTTGTCCTTGGAGGCTGGATTTTTTATTGCTTTCATGGGACATCACTCGAAACTTGTCCCATACCTCTTAAATCCAAAGTTAAAACTTTGTGTGTTATGGTCTGGAGGGTCTAAATTTAAGACCCTTTTATGCATCCTTTACAAGTCAAGTTTCCATGACTGTAATTACACTTTTCTTAAATAATTTAATTTCAGTCTGTATGGGGTATGGGCTTGTTTGAGTGTGTAAGTAAATCTCTTCATATTATTCACTCGCTTATTTATAGACTTCTCCTTTGGGGAATGATGGTTGACATAAGGTCATTACAAAGATGTAATGAGGATGTACAGAAGTGGCATCCTACATCAATCCAACTTCTCAAAGACCTCAAGGAGATAATCTAGTCCCTCTTCATATAGAATTCCCGCATCGTTTGCAGTATTTTGGGTTGCTTCAAGATTTGGATACTTCATTTTGGATGAATTTTCTTGCCTATTCTTGGATCCTGAGTTTCTTGCTTCCAATAGACACTCTATCTTAGACTAAGTTGCATGCTAAACTCTTAACCCATTTTGGACCTACTTTTCCATTTTAACCTAAAGCTTTCTTCTTTACTCAAGGAACTTGCCGCAAAAGTGAAATTTCATGATCAGGTAAGAGCTTGGCTTCACCCTTAGAATGCTCTTCCTTGTATGCAAATCCTTGTAAATGGTCTTACATGTGACATGCCCATTTGGGTATATATTGTAGACTCGTTAGGGTAGATGGCCTAGGAATGGTGTAGGAGACAGACTATGGGGTTGCGATTTTGGGAGGCATTCACCTTCCTCATTACTTATTAATTATCCTATACAGGACTAGACCATCAAAACTTACATTTAAAATGACTCAAGGATGCCTATAACCTAAACTCAACCATGCATGTGACCTAAACTCAAGCATGCCTATGACCTACATCTAACCATTCCTGTGACCTACACTAAATCATGCCTATGTACCTATATTTACCCATGTTATGGGGTGCCATAAGACCTATTCCACTATTTCACCCCAATAAAATCCCTGAGGAATAAGGGAGTACTTGGGGGGCCTGAGGTCCCTTTTGACAGTCGAGACTATGTAGACAGAACTGGTGATAGGGCCCATTTTCCCCCTGGAGGTTACGCATCAGAAACATCTCTACCCTAACCAATTCCCTCTTCTCCTTTGGCTATGCATGATTCTAGCCTAGTGAATTTCCTTGTGTGATATCAAGAATGTAGAAATTGTACCAAACAAACAACAATTGTCTTGAACATCTTTACCATCATAACTTACACATTCATTTCATCTTGTCTAAAATTTCCTTACCATGTTCATATATTTTCCTACAAATCATGCATTGTGATGATGGAATCCTATTGTTTCCATAAGTTGAAACACATTTCTTATTGCATTGTGGTTAGGGCTCGGGGGCCAATGAAGAAGGACGGCTTCTCCTTTCATTGGATGTCTTGGTTGGGTGGAGAGCGTTGCCTTTCCCCTACCTTTGTTGTGATCAAAATCAGAGTATGATGGTTAGCATGTTGTAATTCTGGAGCAAAGGAAAAGACAATTGTGACAGTCCCTTGTGAGAGTTCTTTTTGGTTATACCTAGACTGACATCGGTCGTGTTCCCACAAAAATAGTGGTCATTTTACCTAGACCGTCAACGGTTCCGTATGACTGAAATCAGTTACCCATCATGCTCCTATCAACTACCCTTTTCCCATTTCTAACCCAACTTAACCAACACTGCCACCATTTGGCCTTACCCAACCTGATCGCAACCTACCTCTAAGCCTACATTATCTATACCTGTCTGTATTTGTGTTTAGAGACTTGTTATTTTACCCATACCTTGGCCCTACCCATGCCGTGACCTAGCTCTTTAGACCAGGAACATTGTTAGTGACCTATGAACTCATGTGCTCACTATACCTTGTGACACTGTTACCTGTGTTATTTGACCTAATGACCTTACCTTGCCTCTTACCGTGACCGTTTATCCTAACCCAACCTTTAGTGTATCGGAACATACCTAAAATTTCTTGCACCTAGCCTACGATGTGCTTCCGCACCATATCCTATACCTTAGATACTGTAATCACCTCAACCTTGGTTAGATAAACCTATCAAATTTAGACAATGTAGAGTTTGCATGCTCTTCAACCTGGTATCATGCTACAGTTTATACGCATGCGTACATTTGATTGTTACTACCTTTGACCCTGGCCCATTACCTAGATTACTTGATTGGACCTTTACCCCATTACCCCCATTTTCCACCTTCCTCGTCATCACATCCACCTTTTATCAAACCACTCACTGATTATGTGTTCTACCTCATCCATTCCTACTTTGAGGGGGATCACCTTCACCCACACATGGTTCAACCACATCTTTTTTTTGTTACTGTCACTTACTAATACAATCTACACAACACAAAGGGGAAAAATGTAGACACCAAAATTGGGTCACACTCCCTTTGGTCCCTTGTTAAATAACCAGCTCAAGCATACTCATCTAACCATGACCCCTTCCATCCCACATTAATATTAATTTAACTTAATTAATACCCATCCTCACAATATTCATTACTTAATTATTTTAATTAAGATAATTTCCACCTCACCTAGCCATCTCACTCAAGACCTATTCTTGGAATGTTTCCATAACTAACAATAACTAAGTCTTACTTTCCTTAATGAGCTAAGATTTGGTCTAACCCCGAAATCAATCCCTAAAATCGCTCTAACCGCATTCCCTATCATTAGAAAGGAAGTTTCCATTCTAATCCATGAGAATAAACTAACTGGGCCCAAGAAATTAGAAAGATCTTCCCATTTTAGTAAACTTAGGGATCCTACCTTAACCAATGTTGGCCACCCCTAAACCAACGTCGGTCAACCTAGAATCGTCATCGGTTACCATTTATTCACCCAAATAGCCTTATTTTTTGGTTGGCACATTTTGAGAGCAATAAAGGGGATCAGAGCTATAGTTCCCACTTCCCTTTGACACCTTTTTATACAGATCATGACATTGTCGGCTGTATTATGGAAATTATTATAGTTTTAATTTAGTATGATGTTAGATATTTGATCATGGATTATTGTTGACCTTGGGTTTTATATGATGCATGATGATTATTGGAGACACTTTATATGTTGATGATGTTATACTATTGGACATGGTTATATGATGGATGTTGTTTGGACTTGTGATAATTGGATATTGTGATTAGCCCTAGAAATGGAAAATTATTGGATGATGATATAGTTGTTGATAAAACTATAATGATATTGTTAGATTGCTTTGATGTTGTTGTGATTCATATATGTAGATGATTTTAGAATTTTAATTATATTTATATTCTTTTGAATGTGCTAATATGGACACAAGGCTGAAGGAGGTATTTTTTTTTACAGGTTAAAATATCACAACAAACATCGGGGGATTCGAGACCAACCACATTGGAATTCTAGATGAATTCAACAAGGTCACCATGGAAATTAGTATTTGTTTGTGTGTGTTATTTGTGTTAGAGATTTCCATGGGGGGGGGGGGGTCACCTTTAAATGTGACCAAGGGATTTTATGTATTTCTTTTATTTTTGGTCCCTTTTGTTTAATTTTTGCATGTGTTTATTTTGTGATGCACTTACCCCTTTCATTATTTATTTAATGGGTGTAAATATTGTGAGTAATCATATTGTTTAGTTAATTAATTAAAATATGTCATAAGAATGTAATTAATAGATTTTTTGTCCATGTTTTAAAGTGTTGTAAGAATGTGTAAGTGACTTTATAAGTGATGTGTAAGTTAACTTTTCAGTGTGAAACAATCCACCTTCTTGGGAATTCAAATTTGTCCTTGGAGGTTGATTTTGGAGGCTTGTGGGACAAGTTAAACTTATCCCATGCCTCTTAAATTTACATACCAACCTTGCCTATGGTTGGAGGGTTAAATTTAGACCTTTTTATGCATTTTTACAAGTCAAGTTGGATGTTGTAATTGCACTTTTCTTACATAATTTAATTTCAGTCCTTATAGGGTATGGACTTGTTTGAGTGTGTAAGTAAATCTTTCATATTATTCACCCACCTATTTATTATGCATTGGAGAATGAAGTTGACTTTTGTGTTGGAGTTGAGGATGTGTGAAGTGGCATCCTAGATGGATCCATCTCACCTTCTTTTCTCTCCTCTTTTATAAAATTTAAATTCCTTAGCTTGTTTTGGGTTGCTACACTTTTATCTCCTCATTATTGGGAGACTTATATTGGGTATTTGGAGAACTCTTGCTTTTGGATAAGTTGGGAAGATTGTTGAATACTTGTGTTGGGTTGATTTTTGGGTTGTTTACATTGGAAGGAGCTTGTTGTTTTGAGCTTGTAAAAAACTCCACTATGGAGAGGTAGGAGCTTGACTCTTGAAATGCTTCTCTTTTGTTTATGAAAATTTTAATGTATGAATGTTTTGGCTTGTTTGTGGGTTGTTGGTTAAATGGCTTAGGGATGTTGTAGGAGAAGACTATGGGGTACTCTTGAGGGAGGCATAAGTGTTTTGGGGAGGTATAAGTGTGGAGGGAGTTGGGTTTTGGGTTCCACCTTACAAAGAAATAGCTTGTATTTCTTTACTTGTATGGGGTGCAATAAGAGGTTGGGGAGACATAATAAAATGTGAGGAATAAGGGGTACTTGGGGCAGGCATAAGGGCATGACAAGGTTTTAAATGATATATATATATATTATATATATATATATATATATATATATATATATATATATATATATATTGGTGGGTTGTATTCAGGTGGTGATACCCATTTTCCCCCTAGGGAGGCATAAGAAACATCCCCCATAGTTTCTTGCTCCTTTGGCTTGCATGATGAAGCCTGAGTTTTGTGTGATGTCTTTCATGTGGTTGTAAAAATATTGTTTTGTCTTGGACTATGCATTTTTAATTTGAAATGTGCATGTTGAAAGATTGCATTTGTGATGTGAAATCCTGTTGTTTCCATGAGTTGAAACATACATTTCTTATTGCATTGTGGTTGGAGCTCATGGGACCAATGAAGAACAATGGCTTCTCCTCTTCATTGGATGTCTTGGTTGGGTGGAGAGCATTGCCATTCCACTACTGCCTTTGTTGTGATCAAAATAGGATGTATAAGATGTTTGGCATGTTGCTGTTTTGGAGCAAAGGAAAAGACAGTTATGATAGTCCCTTGTGAAATGAATTCTTTTTGTAAAGCCCTTGTTCCCACTTGAAGTGGATGATAATGTAATACATGTTGGTGATGGAAAGATGCTTGTATTTCGATTATGAAAGTTGTAATTTGAAATGTGAAAGTGATGGAATACTATTCTCTGTCTATTTAGAAATGAATGTGAAAGGAAATATTATACGTCTTTGGTATAGTTGTATTTTATCATTATCAAATAGAAAGTAAGTTGTAAAATAAATCATTCCAAATGAATTTATTTATGTTATGCATTTACAAAAGATGTGTACTATTGTATTAAAATCTGACTCATATCAATGTATTTGAAATCTCTTTTTGAAAGGAAGAAATGTGTGTGAGGAAAATATAGAACTTTGTCTCCTTGAAATGTGAAAAAATTGGAAATCAGAATTGCATTTTTGGTCTTATAATAGTTTGATTTGAATCAACTAAAATGTGTTAGATTAAAATTGGAATGAATTCTTAATACTTGTAAGATGAAAATGGCAAATAGATCCTTTAAGATTTTGATCCTTGTCTTTTGTAATTTTCAAACTAGCAATTAATCAAAACAAAAAAAATGTACAGTTCAAACCTACAACAATAAAATAACATAATTAAATGATTAAATTGAATTATTAGGACCTAAATGAATTCAAATAGACAAAAATCACTTAAAGGAAATATTTCAAAACTTAGCCAAATAGGGCTCAAACCGTTTTACAGTCATTTTGTCTGTCAAGAAACATGGGAATGTTGGGATTACAAATCATTTAGACAAATATAACCCCACAAACTTATCCTTAAATCCATCTAAGAACAATTCTCCATGTCCATTTGACATGTAGAGAGATGAAGAAAGATCAAATTGAACAGATCTAACAAGTTAAAATTTACCAGTTCGCACTATAAAATCCTGCAAGCCATTTTCTTAAAATTGACCCCTAAAAATTTATCAAAATCTAAAATTAATGATTTCTATGCAAAGAAGACATCGAGAGATTTCCAGATAGTCCTTGTTTTCCCAAAACTGAGCTCTCTATCAAAAGTTATGGCCTTCTGAAGTTTTCTTCATTTGGCGTTAAAATTTTGGGGAAATTTTCCTTAGTGGGCCTGCGGCCCGAATTTTTCCCTTAATGCACTTAGGAAAAAAAATTTGGGAAAATTTTCTAAATTTTCCCTACCAGCCCACAACTAATTAGAGGCTTCCACATGGCACCATGAGGAGCTAGCGGTGGGACGGATCGCCTTTTTAACTTAGCACTTTCAGAAAAAATTTGGGAATATTTTCTAAATTTTCTCCGCTGGCCCGCAACCAATCAGGTGATGCCACGTGGCGTCACGAGGCATCGACGTATGAATGGGTTCTTTTTTATCTTTCGTGTCTCAAAAAAATTGGAAAATTTTACAAGTTTTCCCCATTGTTCTGCCGGCCCACAATTGATCAAGGGCTACCACGTGGCATCGTGAGGTGTCAGCAGAGGCGCGGGTCTCAGTACCCTATTAGCCCTTCAGGGCGTTAAGTCAAGTTTCTCCCTGCCACCCCACCTTCTCCATGTGGCTTAGGAGATGCCACATGTCCTTTTCAATCTTGCGGGAGTGCGGGTGCAAAGTTGACCTTTCACCCTGTGCGGGAGAATTTGAAAATGTCTCCCATCGCCCCGTCTTTCCCCACGTTGCCTTAGGGAGCACCACGTGTCCCTTGTGGACTTGGGGACCCATGGGAGTGCAAGCACAAATGTTATTTTTTCCCTACATGGTAAAAATTTTCCAAAGGTCTCCCTACATCCCGCCAACCTGCCGTTTGTGCAAATTTTCACCCCTAGGCCTGCAGGCCTGCTCTTGAGGGAAAATTTTTGCCCCAAGGCCTGTTGGCCCATATCTTGAAAAATATGAGGAGTTAGGAGGACTTCTTTATATAAATAGAAAGGTGAGGAAATTTCCAATCCAATGGAAGTGATTTAAGGAAATTTTTAATGTTGTAAGTGTGATAAAAGTGAAGTGGAAACTTTAAGCCTGTTATAGAGTGGGTATGGTGAGGAATTTTCCCTCTGAACCTAATTGAAACTTCTAACCCTAAATTTTGGACCTTATGACCTCTATTAATTATTAATAAAATAAAATTATATTCTAGTAGATTAAAATTATTCTGGAACCTTTTAGTGACAATTTTTGTCTTGTAACATGGTTGTAGATTCTTTTAATCAAAAAAATTTATTCCATAATTTTCCTAACTAATCCTAGGTTGTTCTTGGGTCTCAAGTGGGTTGTTTTAGTGGGCATTACAAGAGATAAATGCAATTAAAAAAATCATCCTTCTATGCATCCAGACATCCACAACTAACACCAAGATCAATCATAGAGCCATTGCATTCAAGGGAGCACTCCGAGAAATCACTGCTACATTACCATACATGTATTCTCTAATCAACCACCTCCACCACTCAGCCATCAGATCCTTAACATAGTAATTATGGCCCTAATCAGTATGGTTTATTTAAGTTATTAATCTATTCTTTTCATGCTTATTGCTTCATCACCTACTTGCCTGTGAACTCAAATTTCCCTTCACCCATATCACCAAATCACCTATCCTCACCTGTTGTATACTTTTGAGCATACCTAAGACCTCTGCATACCTTCCCATTCACTCTCCCAAACTTTATTTTCCCTCAGATCACCTTTTCCATTTAATCTATTTGAGTTTCTTTTACCTCGACCATATCGACGCTGGTTATCCACAACCAATGTTGGTTCTACCTAAACCAGCATCAGTCACACTTAGCTGACATCGGTCTCTATGTTTTACACATTAAACAAGAACAAACCCAGAAATCACCCTATTAGTTGACCTAAATAACCTAGAATCACACCTTGGCCAATCCCAGTACCTTGATAGATACCTCACCTCTTAAATCCAACTATATCCTAACCTGTTATGATTGGATTTGCTTATTGTACTTGAATGAGATACCTAAATCATATCAACTACAGTAGGACTTTGTTTATTTCTTGCATTAAATTTTTTTAAACAGTGGATTGACAACTGTCTAGGAAGTATCACACTTCCCAGAACTAGCATATGCTAGGTATTCCACTATCATATATCTTTTAACTATCTTTTCATGGTCGTGTTTTCTATTATAGGTAGTTCCTACTAGCCAAAAAGAAGCTCCCACATTCAATTGTGGATCAAGAATTCAGAACACATGCAACAACCATCAATCGACCAAAATTTAATAGGTATTCCTCCTTGACCCTTACCCTTATTTTTTTTTCATTTCAAAAAGGTAAAGAAAATGGTGAAAAATATGAAGAGTAAGAGGGGCAATAGTTATATCAATGTTTTGAGAATCAAGGGAAATTCTGCATGTATAATTTCCCAAAGTGATAGGGAAATGAATGCCAGCAACCTTCTTATCTTTACATGTCCAATGAAGTTTATCCAACTACCTACAAATTTCAACCAAGGCCATTTTATCATTGTAAAACATAAGAAGCTTTAAAGGGGAACCATCAAAACCAGCTAGCCTGATATATGAGAATTTTCTCAATTATGTGTAGAAACTCCCATATTCGAAGATCAAATTCTTTGTTTCTTCATAAAATCTCTGAACAGTATCTCCTTTCAAAAGCCTCACAATATACATGGTGAACACGTCATTAAATCTCCTAAAATTATTATTACTGGCTTTGAGGGTTAACTGAGGATAGTATTCATATATAAGGGCATCTTTCTTATAGTTATATTCCTTTATATAGCCACCAATTTGGACGAAGGAGAGAGAAAAATAATGATGCGCAACAAACCACCTCGAGCTGACTCAAAAAGGTGATATGTGGGAAAGTCAGAAAAAATTTTCCCAAACATTCTATGGGATATGTGGGAGGCATGGAGCCGATATATCCAATATAAGAGGAATGCAAGAAAATTGGGTTTGGGGAGCACAAACAGTCCACGGGACATGCAAAGTGCACGGAGCTGATTTAGCCAATATACAAGGTAGTGCAGAAAAGTCGGTGGATCAGAAAATAGAAGGTTAGGCAGCACTCAGGACACGTGGGACGTGCAGAGCCGATTTGTTCAATGAGTGAGTGGTGTGGGTAAGTTGGCAAATCGTAAAATAGAAGGCCCGGATGCACTCGGGACACGTGGGATGAAAATACCCGACATAGCCGACTAGGAAGAAATGCAGGTAAATCTGTGAATCGGTGAATAGAGGGCTTGGAAGTACTTGGGACATGCAAGATGACCAGGGGTGATTTAGCTGTAATACACTAAAAATGACCTCAAAGAGTTAAACTTTCTAACTTATGGAATTTCACTGCTCACCAAAAAACATTCAAAGGACACTGACTCAAAATTTGAAAATTTGTCTCTTAAAACAGGAGGGAATTTTGAGGGTGACAACAAGGTTAAAAACATTCTTTCATTCATCCAATTTTTTTCTATTCTTCTATTCATATTCTTTGATTTGTTTTGGAGACAACCATTGCTAGGGTGGCAATGTAACTAGTGTGGGGTAATGTTGATCATCCAGACCCTGGAACTTAGTAAAGAAAATACATAAGGTTCACACGAGAGAGTAGAGTGCATTCAAAGGCATAGAATTATCAGAAAGGATTGAGCATAAGGAACAAAAACATGTTCGGGATTTATCCATTTTCATGACAAGGATCTATTTTCAGAGATAGTGCGCAGAGCACTCAAACTGATTAGAGACTTGTGTGTCACACATTGGCTATTTTTGGAGGATCGGATATGAAGCACTTTGCTTAGACACAAGGAATAAATAGATCTACTACTGTCAGTTAACTAACAGTAGTCTATTGTTAGCACACTTGTATGTGTGTCTATTTTTGTAATGGCGTGCGGCTAATAATAGCATGCGACCTATTTTGGGATTAGATATGTGGTGAAGGGCAAGTCCCCACCCTTATAAGTATGTACTAAACTGTGTAGTAGATATATAGATGTTTGCATACATGGGGATATAGTGAGATTATACCGTTAAATCTATTACGTGTAAGAGTGTATACTACTGTTATTGTAATGAAGCTTTTGTGTATTTACTGCATTTAATCTAATGGGGATTATGGACTGAATCAAGGTGTTATCATGTTTACAGTTCGGTATTGCATGCTTGACTTCATTATGGTTAACCTTTAAATACTATTATTTTCTAGATCTAGATCTCATTATGAATTTCTTGAAGAGTATAGTAGTTGTAGATCTAAATGATTAAGTTATCATCATGCTAACATCCTACAATAGCAACCCTAAAGAGGGACCTAGTACTTTTGCGTGCTTCAGGTGAGCACTCATTCTAGACTGAGTGATGTACCAGCACGCCGAAGGTCTTATTGAGCTTGTATTACTGAATTCTAGGCTGCATCAAATGGCGTATTCAAAAGTATAACTCATCAGAACTCCTTTCCACCAGTGATCAACAGTATGCATCCAAGTTAGATCTACATCTTGTAGCCTTTGATAGTTAGATTAGGTCCATACATGTAGTCTAAAGTACCAACTCGATTTGGATACATATGTTGAAATTCATTCATATAGTTCTACTAGAAAACAGCAGAAGAATGTCTCATATAACTCATGGTATAGGTTCTCTTCTACCCATCTATGTGCATCGAACTCAGGTCTAGTGTTGAATCTTTGAGAAAACTCATCCTTTGTGCTCATGAAACATGTTTCAACACTTTATAAGGTCATACGCTCTGTCATCATGCATCACAAGGACAAATATGCATGTCATTTCTCACAACAATTTCAAAAATATTTCCCAGTAACGGAACCAAGATGTAGTCATTTTTATACCATTAGACAAATAGTCTAATCCCATGCATGTCGGCCTATCACCCAACGGGTGCCAGGCACTCACTTGAGGCATGTGTGGGCACTGAGTCTCTCATTTATGTGATTCTTGTGAGAATACATAATCTTATGATAGATATTCAAGTATAAGTAAATAGAAAAGAACTATATACAACATTCTAAGAACCTAGAATGAGTTGTCATATTATTACATCCAGAAAAGAGAAATAACAAGCAATGTATACGTAACTAGTCCATTCATAAGGAATATACTCATGAAGATGTATATGGTTTACAATAGAGCCTTATATTCATGTCAACATGTTTAAGTACCACATTACATTCCATGAAACCATTACAGACCTTCATATCACAATGCAGAGCCAAGTCATGTTGTTTCACACAGAATGTTTCCATTCTTAAAATAGAGGTGCTTCTATCCTTTCATTCTCTTGAGAAACAGATGAGGGTTAGGGCTAGGAGGAATACCTGTTGAGTGTTGGGAGGGTGCGCGTGTACCGTAGAGAGAGATCAGCTCGATTGCAAAGAACTCCTTTTTTTCTAGGAAAGAATACCTGCAAGTAAGAATACAAGACCACCAGATTTTAGTTAGACAATAAATGAAGGAGCTACCTTGGGCCCAGGAAATATTAGACTTCCTTTCGAAGGTGGTTAGTTCCCCTTTTAATACAAATTAACACAAATGATAGCAAAGAGGCTATTACAAAATTACACTTTAATTACCTTGTTAAAAGGCAATAGAAGAAAGGCTGGTTATGGTTTGAGTCACAGTGACGATGTCGGTCACTGTATAACCGACTGTGGTTATACACTGGTACCGGTTGCTGATAACCGATATCAGTAGGGTGGTGATTTATGGGCTTTCAATGAAGGTTGGTTGTGAGGTGGCTATGGTGTTTATAAGATTGGAAAATGATTAAGGGTAGGCAATAGGGTGATGGAGAAGACTCAGAGAGTGTGGGGGCTGTTCTTGGGGCAATGTAAGGGTAGAGGAATGATATTTAGATGTAGGGTGCTGCCAGGTAGTAATCTAGGAGTAAACCTATAATTACTATGAATCAAAAGTTCAAGAAATGTTATTTAAAAATGTATAAGACACTACTTACTAGTTCCTGATGAAGATACAGGTCCAAGGATTTTGATGACGAAGGTAGGGCTCAGGTGGGATGATTTGACAATAAAAAGTGAGCCATCTTCTCTCCCAATGCTTAGATGAGTGTCACTGTGCTCTAGTTCCTCAGTTGCAGTCTTGGGCTCGATGTCCTTCTCTGCAAACTCTTCTCTTTTCTTCACTTGTCTTTGCTCTGCCAAGTGAATTCTATATTTTTCAAATGAATTCCCCTCCTTTTTTTTTGGTTGGGGGAGGTCATTTACAGGGAACCGATGGTGGTTACGTAACCGACGGCGGTCGAGTAGGAACCGATGTCGGTTAAGTCAAAGTGGGTTATTTTTAGTAAAATAGCCAACTTTCCCTCCTTTTCTCTCGAGGGATTAGTTGTGGGCTTGGTCAAGTCATGATTAGGTTGGTTTTAGTGCGGGTGAGAAGTAATTAGTCATGGGTGTGGATGTAGACCAAGTTATAGGTCTTCATTAGGTTAGTTTAGGGTTAGGGCAAGGTCATGATGAGGTGGTGAAATGAGGTGGTAGGTTTGGATATGTGGATTTATTAATTATAAGGTAATTAATAAATAATTGTGTAAGGTTTTAAGTGGTGAGGTTAGGTTGCGAAATGAGATGTGGGGCACATGGTGTCGTAAGACACAAATTTGGTGTCTATATTAGCCCCTTGTTGTCGTGTAGCTTGTCTTGTAAAGCTGCACTAACAATTAATAAGAAGTGATTGCCCTAGTTAAGGGTATAGGTAATCCCCCTCAAATCTATCACAGATTGAGGCAACGTGAAATCAGGGATAGGGTTGATAAAGGATAAATGGTGTTGGGATGATGGTAAGATGGTGGGGTAAGTTCAAGGAAGCAGACGCACGTTAAAATGCAGTAGTGCGACCAGGGTACATGATTTGAAGAGCAAACAAGTAATTCATAGGTAAAGGTCGATAGTTTATCCAAACAAGGGTGATATAATCCTGGTATCCAAGGCATAGGAAGTAGCTCCAAGGGATATAATGGGTAAGGTACAGGAATGTTTAGGCATGTCTGGAAGTACCAAATGGTTGGTTTGGTTGAGATAAACATCACGGTCTCGGTCTAGGCAAAGTTGGTTGGCTGATCAATTCAAGTATCCTAATCATGCTAGAACACAAATAGATGAGCTCGATTGAACAAAAAGCTACATGATGGGTGGATAAAATCATAATTTACAATTGGTCTTGGGCGAGGTACTTAATTGGTGTGGCCTTGGGTTGGGACGATTGATTAGGGAGGGCCTTGGGTGGGGCCTGATTGGTTGGGTGTGGCCTTGGGTGGGGCCTGATTGGTTGGGTGTGGCCTTGGGTCAGGATAAATTGGTTGGTTACAGCCTTTGGTTGGGCCTGATTGATTGGGTGTGGCCTTGGGTTGGGCCTAATTGATTGGGTGCGGCCTTGGGTCAGGCTGGATTGGTTGGTTGCAGCCTTTGGTCGGGCCTGATTGATTCAGTGTGACCTTGGGTCGGGCTGGATTTATTGGTTACGGCCTTGGGTCGGGCCTGATTAGTTGGGTGCGGCCTTGGGTCGGGCCTGATTAGTTGGGTGCGGCCTTGGGTCGGGCTAATTGGTTGGTTGCGGCCTTGGGTCGAGCCGGATTGGTTGGTTTGTTGCAGCCGTGATTTGGGCCAATGAAGTCAAAATAATGCTATTTAGCAAAGCCGGGGGAGGCGACATGGTGAGACAGGAAGATTGGTGGGTAGCAGAGCTGTGAGGTTCACGTGAGAGGGCCGATTAGCCTAACATAGCTGGGATTACAGTGGAGAGAGATCTCCTGCAAGGTTTAGTGCACCAGCTTCAAACACAGGTGAATGAGACAATGGGATTGTTAGCGGTTACGAAGTCACGAGTGGAGAGACTAGAGGCGAGATTCCTCCACACGAGAGGGCGTATTCATATGTTACAGGAGAGATTGGTAGATCAGTGAGAGGAACCAATAGCAGTGTCACCTTTGAGGATGGAGAGGCCAGGCGAGCGGCATCGACGATCACGATCATCACCTGGTTCAGGATGAGGCGCAAGGGTTTAAGTGAATTTCATAGAGGTATAAGAATAAATAAGGATGTCGACCTACACATCGATGATATAGAAGATGTATTTGTTTAACATCTAAATAAAACTGAATATGTAGGTTGATTTGAGTTATGATAATAATAATAATGGTTGTGTTTTGAATGTTTTGTTTTGAAAAAGGATAAAGATGAATGTGATCAAATAGAAATACAAAAAAATATTTATATTTACAACACATGATAGGTTATGGTAGGGGATGGTCAAGCTAACCTTGGGAGATCCCATGTCTCCTAAGTGCTACCTACATAGCCCATTACACAAAGCAAGGAGGGGCCTCAAACCGATGTAGTTCTCCCTTAAGACCAGGGAGAGGTGAATTCAGGAAATTTGGTTGTGGTTAGGCAATTTGTTGGTTGGTAAAAAATATTGATATTGGTAGGGTAATGTTGTTGGTGTTGGTAAGGTATTGGCGATGTTGGTGTAGGTATAGGTGAAGTGAAAGTTAGTTTACCCAAGTAGTAGGGAACCGTGTCCTAATTAAGGTCAACACATAATCCTAGATTCGAGTAAAAGAGGTAAAAGTGTCCCGTAGTTGAAAAAAGCTAAACAAACCACATATTAACGTAGGATGAGCTTGAATCCCTAGGTACCTTGCATATGTGAGAATTCAATAGGTGAAAAGAGTTGTATAATCACAATATATCGGATATACGTCACATCCCTTGAGTTTTGTTGCTTTGACGAATGGTGAGGTGAGGTGGCTGGTAGAGCTGGGGCACAGAGAATTTGTTATAAGGTGATTATGCTGACAAAAGAAAACCAAACCTAAATAGACAAGTCCATGACTCAAAAGTACTTTTGAATACTACTTTTATTTTTCTGGATATAGACAGATCGATGCGGGAAGTCTACATGGGATATGTATTTTGTTGTTCTTGAGCTCTTCACAAAGCTGAGTAATGCGAGAAGCTTCTGATAAAGGCTGACTTTGTATAGCTGTCCTTCAAGGGAGCAGTCTATTTATAGTAGCAGATGCAGCTTTTGTGTATAGCTGTCCTTTGGGGGAGCAGTCTATTTATAATAGCAGATGTGGCTTTGCACATAGATGTCTTTCGAGGGAGCAGTCTATGTATAACTTAGAGGTCTAGATGTCCGTTTGGCATGAAGCATCTAGTTTTGTAGGAAGTTTGACTCAAGAATATCCCATAAGTGTATAATTCAGAACATGTTATTTTGATACTTTTAAGTCATGGACCAGACTAAAAAGGGGAAGGCATCTTTAAGAGGAGGTGATGACCAAACCACGTGAGCTTGATTCTATTTTGAGATGCATGAAACAAAGTGTATGAGGTGGTAAATGAGATCAAGGGACGAGCGCAAGGTAGATAAGAAGTGATATAACACTAAATTCAACAGTAGAATGGCCAAAGATGTAAGGCATTAAGGGGTTTAGGCTCAGGTTTACCATTAAGCGAAGCTAAACGGTAAGTGCCTGATCCATAACTGTGAGTGGTAATGTAAGGCCCAATCCAATTAGGAGAAAATTTTCCACGTTTACTCTTTTCTAGTTTGGTTACATGTTGATTCTCTTTGAGGACAAGATCACCAACCTTAAAGGTACGCCCATGAAGTTGCTTATCATAAGCACGCTTGATGCACTTTTGATATATTTGAAGGTGGTCAAGAGCTATAAGATGACGCTCGTCAAGAAGCTCCAATTGGGCTAACCACTCTTGGCAGAAATCATCATTGGTGAGAATATCCTGAAGAGATATTCTTAGGGAGGGTATTTTTATTTCGAGAGCCAAGACAGCCTCGGTACCATATACCAAAGAAAATGGGGTGGCATTAGTGGAGGTACAAATGCTAGTCTGATAAGCCCAAAGGGCAAAGGGGATGTGATCAGGCCAATTTTTTCCAGAATCGTTAACGACTTTCATGAGAATTTTGGTCAGGGTTTTGTTAGAAGATTCAGCTTGACCATTTTCTTGTGCATAGTAAGGTGATGAGAAGCTAAGTTTGATACCAAAGTTGTCACAAAGGTCTTGTAATAACTTGTTTTTGAAAGATTTTCCATTATCTGTTATCAGGCGATGAGGAACACCAAAACGACAGATAATGTGATGGTTAATGAATTCTACGATTTTTCCTTTTTTGGTTGAAATGAGTGGAATGGCCTCCACCCATTTAGTCTAATATTCGGTTGCTGTGATTATCCAACGGTGACGTTGCGAAGAGGGCGGGTGAATGTCACCAATAAGGTCTAAACCCCATTGGGAGAAAGGCCAAAGATCTCGTGTGACCTGTAGTGGATGGCTAGGAGTATGTTGAAGGTTGGCATGTTGTTGACACATAATACAACACTTAACATATTCGTAGCAGTCGTTATTAAGAGTAGGCCAATAATAGCCTAGGTGAATGATCCATTTGGCCACGGCAAGGCCACTAAAATTTCCACCACAAATGTCGTCATGGACTTGTTGGATGATATAGGTGACCTCCGCACCGGTTAGACATTGAAGGAGGATGCCATCAAAGCCACGTTTATAGAGGAGTCCCCCCATGATGACGTAACGAGAAACACTTTTAAGAAAATCACGTTTGGCGTTACTCGTAAGGTCAGATGGGAGAACAGAGGTTGTAAGGTAATTGTGAAATTGGTGATACCAAGTATCCTACGAATCAGCGGAGACATTATTTATCATACCAACATCTGGGGCTGAGTAAGATGGGGCAAAGAGTTGTTGGACCAAGACAAATATGTCAGAGTCAGTTGGTGAGGCAGGAATTTACGAGGCTAAGCAAGCCATAGTATCCACAAATTTATTAGTTGAGCGGGGAATGGTTTGGATAGAATAATGAGTAAATAAGGTCAAAAGTGAATCCACGTAATGTTTGTACTTTTGAAGTTCCTCATTTTTACATTGGTAGATGCCCGTAACTTGATTGACGACCAGTTGAGAGTCACCGAAAATGTTAATAGATTTTACACCTAAGTGTAACACAACCTAGAGACCCAAAACAAGGGCCTCATATTCTGATATATTATTAGTGTAGGGGAAATTGAGCCAGAATGAAAGAGGCATAGGTTCAGCATCCAGAGGAATGAGAAAAACGTTGGCCCCTCCGCCATGCTGGCATTTGGATCCATCGAAGAAGAGGGTCATTGGATACGACTCATCACTGAGTGAAAGAGTGGCAATGAGTTCGTCAGGGAAAGTAAAATTGGTAAATTGTTCCCCAGGTAAAGGGGCTTCCGCGAGTTGGTCTGCGATAGTTTTTCCTTTGATTGATTTCTGGTGTACAAACTCAAGGTCGAGGTCAGCGAGGAGCATAAGCCATCGGGCGATGCGTTGGTTTAGATGAGGTTTGGTATACATATAATGGATGGGGTCCACATTGGTGATGACAAAATTTTTGTGATTCAGGAGGTAGTGTCGGAGTTTGGTGGCCACGAATGATAGGACTAGGCACAACTTTTCTACATGTGTATACCTAGTCTCGTAATCCACCAGAGTACGACTTATGTAATAAACGGCTTGTTCTCAATGCTCAGAGTCACGATGTGTGAGCATGGCTCCTACAACATGGTCGGTGGTGGAAAGGTAAAGGTAGAAAGGGTGATCGTCCTGAGGTGGGATAAGCACAGGTGGCTGCAAGAGATAGGCTTTAAGAGCCTCAAAGGCTTGGTGGCACTCTTCGCTCCATTGAAAGACAATGTCCTTTTTAAGGAGATGATGGAAAGGTTGACATCGATCCGAGAGTTGTGAGATGAAACGCCGGATAGATTGGAGTTTGCCCTGCAAACTACGTAATTGTTTGAGGTTAGTGGGTGGGGGCATTTCTAGGATAGCTTTGACTTTAGCTGGATCGACCTTGATGCCACACAAAGAGACAATAAAACCAAGGATTTTTCCTGAAAGGACACCAAAGACACATTTCTTTGGTTGAAGATGAACACAGTATTGTAACAGGCGATCAAAAATAATGGTTAAAACATCGAGATGTTCACTGTGATGTTTAGATTTGCCAAGAAGATCATCGACATAATCCTCAAGGATAGTGTGCATAATGTCATGAAAAATGTAAGTCATAGCCCGCTGATAGGTCACACCAGCATTCTTAAGGCCAAACGGCATGACACGATAGCAGAAGGTTCCCCAAGGAGTTATGAAGGCGGTTTTATGTTGATCGGCCGGGGCTACCAAAATTTGATTGTATCCCGAGAAGCCATCCATGAGGGAAAGCATCTCATGGCCCGCAGTGAGATCAACAAGTTGATCAATACTTGGGAGGGGGAAGTCATCCTTTGGGCAAGCGAGGTTAAGGTCCCAGAAATCCATACATATCCGAAGTCCCCCCGTTGCTTTAGTAACAGGTACGATGTTAGAAATCCATTGAGGATAATCAATAGGTAAGATGAAGGAAACAGAAAGGAGTCATTGAAGCTCTTCTTTGACCAAGAGGGCAATGCGTGGATGCATTTTTCTCAGTTTCTATTTAACTGGTTTGGAATCGGGTTTCAGGTAATGTTATGGACAGCAATGTCAGGATCAATTCCTGGCATGTCAGCGTAGGACCAAGCAAAAGCTTGGTTTTAGGAATGGAGGAAGGTAGTGAAGGCAGTTTGTTCTGATGCGTTAAGAGATTGTCTGATCTTCACAATGTGAGGATCGTCCTCTGTGTGGATGTTGATTTCTATAGTCGACTCATTCAACATGGTTTGAGTGTCAGATGGTAAGGCACGTTGAATATAAGAGTCATCCGCACCAAGGTAAGTGAGGATGGAGTCGTCATCCTGGCACTCAACAACATTAATTGAAGGTGAGTCCTCTTCGATCATGTCTGGATATAGAAGGGGAAGAGAAGATGGGTCTTCATTATCGCGTTGATAAGTGAGAGGACCTAGGAAGATAGCGTTTATGAAAAAAAAAAGGTAGGAGGGATAGATTCAGGGTCTATCGACTCTGTGGGTGACGATGGCAAAATGGGTGATGATGGTTCGGAAGGGGTGACTTCATCATCTTCCTGGATACAATGGATATGCGGTGTTTTCGGTGTAGGTGGGTCAGAGAATCCAAGACCATGATGATCTTTGTGTTTGCGTGTAGTTACAGGAATGATCGTATGTCGGCCTTGTTCATAAAGACCGAAACCGAAGCCCTTCCAAGCACAGCACGTCAGGAAGGTGAGGGTGAAACGATGATTAGTTAGATATTGAAAATCAGATTGGAAGGGAACCACACCAAGGGGAGGTTCAGGGGTGACAGAGGATGTATCGACACCCCCATACGTTAGGTTGGTGCGGCAATTAGGTGGTCCGTAGGAGATTACTTCCCCCACACGACGGTCGTAGGTAGGATGTGCATGTAACTGTCCGTACTCCTGTGGGGTATGGAAAGTGCTAACGTTATATAGGTGATACTCCCCCAGCGTAAGGCATTGAAAAACATCTACTAAGGGATCTGAGGTCGGGATGTTGTCCGCGGGGAAGGAAGCGGTATTTGCGGTGGCGGTTTCATTGGTTGAAGGTGTAGGTGCGGTTGAGGTGGATGGTTGATGTGTGGTCGAAATAGATGGTTGGGTTGGATGAATGGGTGTCTTGACTGGTACAAGCACATCATTAGGGCGATATAACATATTGCAGGTTTTGAAGGGGGGAGGGTCAGCTTTTACGGTGTAGGACTTCCCCTCATACTCGAATTTTATGCATCTATGTAAGGTGGAGGGAACGCATCCCATAGCCCGGATCCAAGGGCGGCCTAACAACATGTTGTATTGGAATTCTCCCTCAAGGACATAGAAGAGTTCAGGTAAAGTACGTGGCCCTACACGAATGTTAAGGATCACGGTGCCTAAGGTAGAAGTAATAGCATCATTGAATGAACGCAACATGGTGGGGTTGGCACACATGCAGCTGGAAGGGATATTCATTTGTTGGAAGGCTTTGGAAGAGATGATGTTTAAGCTAGCACCCCCGTCGATCATAACACGACGTACTCGGATGTCCCAGGACGTAAGCCGAGATGAAAAGAGCGGGGTCAGGATCTTCTGCACCAAAGTCGACAATTTCGTCTTCGGAGAAACTGACAGCAGCGGCTTGCTGTACAGGGACGGAAGTGGTAGTTTGTTTGGTGAGAGAAGCAACGTGGTTGGGTGTTAAGATGGAGGCAATGGGAAAGGTTTCGTTAGGTAAGACCTCTATACCTTGAAGGATCTCAACGAGAGCTTGTCAATGAGATTCAGAGGTTTGAATGAGATCATACAGTGTCATTTTTACAGGTGATTGGTGAAGCTGTTTGATCATGGTACGGTGGGAAACTCCATCAGAGACGGGGTAGGCAGGTCCACGAATAACCACTTTAGGTGGTGGTGTGATCGGGATGGCGGACGGAGGAAGAGAGGTCGCAGGTGTGCTTTCTTTAGCTTTCCCATTATTTTTCTGCCCTCGAGTAGCAATACTAATCATGTTGATCTCGTGAACACGAGAGGAGGAAGATGGTAGGGATAAGTCATTGTCTTTGAGAGGTGGGGTTGCAATAATGATATTTCTTGGTGAGGTGGGGACAGGTGGTATAGGAGAGGGGATTGAAGCTAAAGGTTTCTCCCTTCGTAAGTTGTCTTTCTTAACCTTTCTATCCGAGAGAGGTGACTGACGAAGGATGGCTTTCAAAGTTTTGCATCCCTCTACATCATGTCCTAGTGTGCGGTGGTAAGCACAAGATTTTAGACTCATCATAACCTATAGGTCGAGGCTTAGATGGATCATAGGGTCTAAGTGGGGGTAGGGAAATGGTCACATTCTCCACCAACATATCAAGGATTTTGGCGTAAGATCCTTTAAGCGGGTCAAAGTCAGAGGAAGATGAGGCTATTGACTGGGTGGGTTTTGGTAATGATTGGGTATGGTTGATTCGTATGGGTGGTGGTTTAGACAAGGGGTTTTTATAATTGGATTTAACTAAACTTGGCTTTTTTGGCGCAGAAGTTATGTTTAGTTGGTTAGATGATGAGGCCACAGATGACGTGGTGGCAGGAAACAACCACGGGGAAAGAGGAGTGACAGTAAACAAATCCTTTGACGATCGAGTTTGTTTAGGGTTGGTAGGTGGACCGGCTATTTGGGGTGACGGTGTTGATACACCCATGGATCTCTGTATGGGTGTAGAAGGTGTAGGTCATTTTAAAGAAAACGCAGGAGGTATGATGTATTGAGGCAAGGTGGAGGGATGAGGTCCCAATATAGAAGGTAGGTGTGACGGCGATGGTTTTAGTTGTGACAGAGGCATAGATTGGAGTTGAGGAGATTGGGTCTTGTCTCCTAGGTGGATTGACGGTTTTATTTTTGGATAAATCTAACCGTTTAGGTGGGTGTGTCAGGCTGGGTATTGGTGACGTCCCAAGCATAGGGGAAGGTTTGGTTAGGTTAATAGAGGTGGATGAGGTATTTGGTAGAGATGAGGGGGGTGAAGATGAGGACATAGGCATTTTGAGCTTTTGTAAACACCTCGGGTATATGGTAGAGATGTCTGGATCGGTCATCTGCATTTGAGTAGAGCATGGTGTACTCAAACGCTCCCATAGGACTCGTCTATCTTCTGAGGGGTGACAATATTCACGTGTGAATAGGAACTTTTGTATGGAAGAGAGGTGGGTTGTGATTCCGGTCCACTGTGGGTGTGATACAGGGGGTAAATGAGGCACTGTATCAATGGGCGTTAAGAGGTCAACCGGTCGCTGAAAAGATTTAGGCGATGAAGAACTAATAGGTAGGAGGGCATGTTTGAGAGGATCCATCATGATTAAAGAATTTGGTGATGTTGGTTTGAGGGGTTTCTCATCTAAGGATGACAGAAACAGTGGTGAGCCTTCTTCTTTTATAGCAAGAGTGACGGAAGGAGATGTTTGGGAAATAGATAAGTTAGATAACATCCGCTCACAATCTTGCAGGGATGTGGTGTAAGAAGACTCATTCGTGAGAAGAGAACTTTGGGCAGTTAATTCCTTTATGGGTAAAGGAATGGCAAGATTATCATTTTGTCTTGATGGGGGTGAAGAGGGTTCGGATCCCTGCATTAGTAAAGAGGTTTGATTCAGAATTTCCTCGATAGAAGCTTTTGGTTGGGAGTCGAAAACTGCATGGATTTCATGAACACTCTCCTCGGCTAAGATATCTTGGTTTATGTTACTGTTAGAAGAGTGGTTTGGGAATGGTTTGTTGAAGATTTTCAAATTTTGGTTAGCAGGGGGCGTTAGGATTATCGAGGGTTATATCCCCTGCATCAACCATTTCCTGCACTATGTTTTTCAACATCTTACAGTTTTCGTGACTATGTCCCTTCACGCGGTGGAAGTTACAGAAGTCATTTTATTTGTACCAAGAAGGTATAGCGCGGGTGGAATCAAACCCAGAGTGAGGTTTAACAGGAGGTAAGGTGATAGCTCCCGCTTTGAGAAATTTTTCCAATATCACACCATAAGTTTCTCCCAAGGGAGTGTAATTGATGGGCTCGGCTTTATACTTATAGGTGGTTTTTGGCGGGGTATTAGACGGTGCTTGGGATTTGACCATCACTGCGTGTACAACTCCTTTTGATTTCGAAGCAGTCGATGCGTGAGAATTGGTGGTGTTGGGTTTGTTGGTGGAGTCTTGGGTTCAGAAATTAGGGTTTTTGTTGCGCAACCGTAATTTCTCGTCCTCTAAGGCTCGAATCTCTAGTTTCCGAGCCATAGTAAAGGCCTCATCAAAGGTGCGGAAAGTTTGAATTTGGAGGGTAGGAGAAATGTGCTTAGCGCAGGCCCGCGTAAAGAGTTCGATAAGTTCAAGCCTGAGGCAAGGCATAAGTAAGTTGGTTGATAAGGCCCCGCCATCGTCCAATGAAATCTGCGATAGATTCATCTTCGAATTGTCGGATGGCATAGAGGTCGGTGATGGATACTTTCTTGGCGATATTAATGGAGAAATGATCCAAGAAAGATTGGGCTAATTGGTTAAAAGAGAAAATTGAGTGCTGGGTTAAAGCACTGTACCATTCCAAGGTGGGTCCTGATAAGGACATGGGAAAGGTGCGGAGTAGTAAGGCATCGTCATGAGCAATCAGATAGCAGGCATGTCTAAATGATCGCAAGTGTTGTTGAGGATCCTCCTTACTATTAAAACGAGTAAATTTTGGTAATTCCCATTGAGGAGGATATGAATGAAGGGGGACAGAAGGATGAATAGGCTCCCGAAAAACTTGCTCGTATGTCAGGGTGCTACGGCTTCCTGAAACAGAAGCCTCCAGATTTTGCATCTTGTCCATCATTTGTTTGATTAAATCAGTGGTTGGGTAAGATGATGGTGTGGTTGTTGTAAACAGAGGCGGATTGGGCCAAGAGCCACTACTAGACAATGGTGGGGTTAAATGTTGATAAGGTATTGACGACGAATATGTTGAGGCGGCCGAATAGGGATGTCCTATATAAGATGTTGAAGCCACCGGATACGTGTGTGGAAATGAAAAGGTGGGCGGAGCTTGAGAAGGAAAGCTTGTGTGGATAGGTGGTAGAGAGAAAGTTATGAAAGGAGCAGTCTGCGAGAGAGATGAGGTAGGAGCAGTCAGCGGTAATGATATGTGGGGCCCCAGGTTAACCAAAGGAAAGCCAATCTGTGCCGTATGAACCCCTGAAGCCGCTGAGTTGGGAGACGGGGCTAAGGATGAAGAAGGCAAGGTGGAGTTATCAGGTGGGGAAGGAGCTAAGTGAGCAGCTATACTAATAGGCATACCAACAAGGAGTTGACCATCGGGTGTACGGTCAGGGGTATGAGACAAATAGTACTGTACAGCGCTAGGATTAGCATCCAAAAATTTCACAAATTCCTTATCTCCTACAGGGATTTTGGGAACCTCACTGGTGTCCGTAGGATTCCCCATAGGATGTGAAGGGGGTGATTCAGGCAAAGGCACAGAGCAGGCATGTGAAACCATGGCTGCAGCTTGTTTCCGAGTGATAACAACCATGGACAAGAGTACACAGTAGGGATGCAATCTATCAAGAATAGAAGCAGCAACAAAATGTTGGAATTGGTAGGTTGCTGGTTTCGGGAACTGTGAAAGACAGTAACCGATATCGGTCTAATAACCAAGGTCGGTCAGACTTTAGCCAGTGTCGGTCAGTTAACCGATGTCGGTAGAATAGAACCGGTGTAAGAAGCTGTAAGAAGCTGCTTATTTGGGGTTAACAAGGCTTAGTATACCTACCAAACTGTTCTGAAGTGATCACTGAAACAGTGTATGACAGAGAAACAAAACTAAAAACAAGCAAGATGCACAAGCAAATCAAGAGACTAACCCTAGGATTAGTTTTAATTATTGTGGGCTTATGCCTTAGACGCAAGATGATGTCAATCCTAAACAAAAGACCTAAGGGAAATGTCAAGTTTGTTTTGGCTTATAAGGTTACCTCAATCGGGCGGAGGAATACCGCGGAAAAAGGGGGAATGTTTGAGCTGTTGTGTTGATTATGATGTGATTTGGTATGTGTTGTGCAGTGAAAGTAAGATTAATTTCTTGTCAATACCGTGGATATCACCCCCACGTGTACGACCTGTTACTTAATCTATGTTCACTAGAATTGAAAATAGCAAGCAAGAATGTGATGCACGTGTTTTAAACCCAAATCGAAAAATGATATTCGATGAAGCAAAGAAGATGACTTTCACTAATGCAACGATGAGGAAGAAAGACAAATTCTTTTACCAAAATGACAAAAAATATCTTGTGAATATTTAGAAGAAGAAAATAGCAAGTGTGCTCCCTATATGAAAGCAAGCAAGAAAGAAAGAAACCCAAGAAGGGTCCCACCGGGTGTGCCAAAATGTTTCACACAGAATGTTTCCATTCTTAAAATAGAGGTGCTTCTATCCTTTCATTCTCTTGAGAAACAGATGAGGGTTAGGGCTAGGAGGAATACCTGTTGAGTGTTGGGAGGGTGCGCGCGTACCGTAGAGAGAGATCAGATCGATTGTGAAGAACTCCTTTTTGTCTAGGAAGGACTACCTGCAAGTAAGAATACAAGACCACCAGATTTTAGTTAGACAATAAATGAGGGAACTGCCTTGGGCCCAAGAAATATTAGACTTCCTTTCGAAGGTGGTCAGTTCCCCTTTTAATACGAATTAACACAAATGATAGCAAAGAGGCTATTGCAAAATTACACTTTAATTACCTTGTTAAAAAGCAATAGAAGAAAGGCTGGTTTTGGTTTGAGTCACAGTGACCGATGTCGGTCACTATATAACCGACTGCGGTTATACACCGGTACCGGTTGCTGATAACCGATATCGGTAGGGGTGGTGATTTAGGGGCTTTCAATGAAGGTTGGCTGTGAGGTGGCTATGGTGTTTATAAGATTGGCAAATGATTAGGGGTAGGCAATAGGGTGATGGAGAAGACTCAGAGAGTGTGGGGGCTTTTCTTGGGGCAATGTAAGGGTAGAGGAATGACAGTTAGATGTAGGGTGCTGCTCGGGTAGTAGATCTAGGAGTGAACCTATAATTACTATGAATCAGAAGTTCAAGAAATGTTATTTAAAAATGTATAAGACACTACTTACTAGTTCCTGATGAAGATACAGGTCCAAGGATTGTGATGACGAAGGCAGGGCTCAGGTGGGATGATCTGACAATCAAAAGTGAGCCATCTTCTCTCCCAATGCTTAGATGAGTGTCATTGTGCTCTAGTTACTCAGTTGTAGTCTTGGGCTCGATGTCCTTCTCTGCAAACTCTTCTCTTTTCTTCACTTGTCTCTGCTCTACCAAGTGAATTCTAGATTTTTCAAATGAATTCCGATCCTTTGTTTTTGGTTGGGGGAGGTCATTTACAGGGAACCGATGGCGGTTACGTAACCAACGGCGGTCGAGTAGGAACCGATGTCGGTTAAGTCAAAGTGGGCTATTTTTAGTAAAATAGCCAACTTTCCCTCCTTTTCTCCTGAGGGATTAGTTGTGGGCTTGGTCAAGTCATGATTAGGTTGGTTTTGGTGCGGGTGAGAAGTAATTAGTCATGGGTGTGGATGTAGACCAAGTTATAGGTCTTAATTAGGTTAGTTTAGGGTTAGGGCTAGGTCATGATGAGGTGGCGAAATGAGGTGGCAGGTTTGGATATGTGGATTTATTAATTATAAGGTAATTAATAAATAATTGTGTAAGGTTTTAAGTGGTGAGGTTAGGTTGCGAAATGAGATGTGGGGCATAGGGTGTCGTAAGACACAAATTTGGTGTCTACACATGCATAAAGAACTTAACTATGTCCCTTATACCCCAAGGATAATCACAAACCCATCCCCATAAACATGCCATCACTCCCAGAGTTCTCTTAATCCCTAACCCCTAGAAAGCTCCATTATATTTATTTAGAGCTTCACCTCTCTTCTCCTTGTTCTTTTCTTCTATCGGGTGCTTATATTTATAAACTTAGCAATTGTCACCATGCCATTCTGAAGTTATAGATTGGTTGTCAAGTGTTGAAGTTGTCCTCCATGGGAGCATGCCTTCTCATATCCAAATTCTCCACTCTTTGCAATGATGTATTTATAGATCCTTCTATCACATGAAATATTCCTTCCATAGTCACCAAGTTACCAGGATGGCACCTTAGCCATTCCGCATGCACAATCAGGTCATGCTTTTCTCGTGTGCTACCAAGAACATTGAATATGGATAAGTCCCAGAACCATTAATTTTCCTTGTTTGCATGCCAAGGTTTATGCTTAACCCTTTTAAAACCCTATCTTGTGTGAATTCACCTTATGCACCCTTCTTTAATTAGGCCTCGTGCACCCATACTCCTTGTACTTAGATAAATAATTCAGAGGTCCAACAGTTCGAGTGTGAACAGTTGAAGTTAAACACCCCTAGCTACCAAATCGGAATTAAGAGTAATGGGGTTTGAATCCAACAATTATTTGAAAGTAGGGTCTCCTCTTTCAAATAAAGCAAGTTCAGAAGATTTTGATTATGAGCTAGGGGAGTATGGTTGTTTAGTTTCTTCTTGTTCAGTTGTATGGAAAATTTGACTGCAAAACCGATGTGAAGAATCCAAAAGTCATTATTTCATTTCCTCATTAACTTGTTCTTCTATTTCATTCCAGGTTCATTAAGCATCAGATAGAGGAGTAGACATAATTGGTTTGGAAAATTGTCTTTGGTGTTATAACAGTGTAGAGAAAGATGAGGATAAGTGTGTGTGATGTTGTAACAGTACACATAGGGGGGTAGATAACAAGGTAGATAATGGAGTAAATAGAGGAATTTATTGTTGCAAGGGTTTGGATAATGGTTTAGGCATGTTTTCATAAGCTTGGTTGCAAGATTTTTGTCTTGTTTATACCATTGTAAATAAACACACAAAAGAAACACAATCAGCTTAAAATGAAAATTACTAAATGGGTGAATTACAAACATAAAGAAAAAGCAATAAAAATGGATTTTTAGATTTTCTTTATTTGATTACAAAAAAGTGAAATGTATAAAATGGCTAATGAAGGTCCTAGGAAATGGCAAGCTATGGCTAGTTTCAAGTTTTTTTAAGGATGGAGTCCTCGATATACCCAAAGGTACATGAGGCTCAACTCAGTATTGTTGTCGTTATGGGCATGGTATTGAGGCTTACCACCTCACTTCACAGTCCTGCAGTGATAAGGGTATTGATTTCTTAGCCGATATATACCGATATACAGATAATTATACTTGGCCAGAACATCGAGTTGGATTTTCCTCTTAGTGATCAAATCCAAGTAGGTATTCACTTGGGTAGGAATTTTTTTTAATTTTTTTTGTGTTTAAGTGGTTTGGTTGTGTATAGACACCCAAATTTGGGTCAAAAACCTTTCAACCACCTTCGATTAATTAATTCCACACTTCACCTAACCATGATCCCTTGTACACATTCTAATTAATTTAATTACCATAATTAAATTAATTATCTACCTCACCCCTCCACTTCACCTAAGCCACCTCACCTCTCCACTTCACCTTAGACCTATTCCAAGCTCATTAATTACCCTAGAACAAGTCCCTATTTATCCTAACCAACTAGGACTCTTTCCAACCCTAATTATTCATGACCTATTAATCCTCTAACTAATTACATGATCTAATTTATACCATTCAACACTCCAAACCTAGACTAAGCCAAATACCACACAAAATTTGGGATAAAAACCCTATTTTTGGCATGTTAGACCAATTCTCCTTAACCGATGCCAGTTATTCCTCGGTCGGTGTCTATCACCTAACTGCAATTAGTTAGGTTAAATAATAAATCTTAACTCATTGATAAAGTTTTGAATCTTGTCATCTGGATTTTGTGACCTTGCATTCTATTTCACGAGTTCTCCAGTGACTTTGCGACACACCAGAGATCCTCACCTCATCTAGATACCATACCAACCATCCACAGGTAGATCAAAAGCTCCAGTGCACTCTCTGGGAAACACCATGCCTTCCAACTTTTTTTACATTCGTTTGGGAACACTTTTTGTTATAATCCTCACCACCACCAGTTTTTTACCTGTACCCCACAAGTAAGTATTATTCATTCTTTTTCATTTTCCGTAGATTGGTTATTTTATTAGATATTTGTTTCATCCTATATTCTACCTCACCTAGATCTCTCCCAATATACCACCGTCAAACTATCTCCCCATTTACCCATCGTACCTTACCACCCAAACCTCTATATTTCTACCTCTAAGTCATTATACAAATCACACAACCTCACCTAAACTCCCCTAACTCTCTATGCAATCACAAAGAATTCCCCAAAACTCCATTTTTGATATTCTTACCAAATTTCCCCTATCGATACTAGTCACCCAACCGGCCTTAGTTCACTACTAGTAGCTGACATCGATCACCCAATCGGCGTTGGTCTCTATGACTGGTAACTTTCCCCAAACTAGTAAACGTCTAACTCATCCAAAATAGCCCAAAACCTTACAAAAACTTTCCCAGACTTCACCTAAAACCTCTATCAAACTTGCAGAGCCAAACTAGCCTATTATACCTCTAGAATTCATCGTAACCATGCATGTTAGATCAAATTTACTTATTTTATGTTATAGGAGATACATAAATCTTATTAAATACAGTAGGAATCATTAATTTAAAATTATTTCTTACATTAATTTCTTATAAATAGAGGATTGATAGCCAAGGAAGTATCACACTTCCCAGATCTAGCCTTCTCTAGGCAGTCCTCAACCATTTTCTATTTAATATCATTTGGCGGTCTTATTGTGATTCTTATATAGGTCATTCCTCCTAACCAAAGGGAAACTCTCACAATCATATTGGTCAACATTCTACATATGAACACTGTCTACATAATCACATGTATTCCTCCTTGAACTTACCCTTATCTGTTTTATCTCTACATTTGTGGTGAAACATTTTAGCACGCCTGATGGGACCCTATCTTTTGGGTTCTTTACATTTTTCATTTTAGGTAATATTTTTGTGTTTCTTTCTTTCCAAAAAATTTCACATTAAATTTCTCCCTAGAAACCTTGAGTTCTTTCTATTTTGCTAAACAAAATTCATTCTTTTGTGCTTAAAAAGAACATTTCTTCTTCTTTTCTTCTGTATTGCACCTAGTGAAAGAGCATTCCTCTTCCTGTTCTCCACTTGCTACATCAAATTCATTGTCAATTTGGGTTTTAAAAATATGTGCATTTCATCATTTTCATTGTTACATTAGATCACCTAAATGTTCTTTGCAATCTATATATTGGAGGTTTGTCGACACTAAAATTTTCCTCCATAATTTCTATTTCATTAATGTATGTATTAGGAATAGGATGTTGTTAAGTATAATTAGTAGTAGCGTCTGATAGAAGATAATGGTGCCATCAATACGGTGCCGCCAATAATGTGGAGTACGGTAACAGTCAAAGTACAATAGGAATGTTGTAAAAAGTAAATATTTGTCGTAAGTGGTCCGGTAATGTTAAAATGTCAAAGTTTGGGTAATTAGAGAAGTAGGGTCTACATGATTAGGAATTAGAAATATTATATTGGTAATAAGGACAAGGAGTGAGGTCATAAATATTTTTTGTATTTTATTTTTAAAAAGTCTAAAAATGTGGAACCCATGTAAAATGATAAGGCTTATCTTATCTTAAAAGATAAGCTTACATGTACAGATAAGAGTTAAGGTATGGAATATGATTCGTCAGAGTGGATTTCTTATCCTATCTTAGAGATAGGATGGATAAGCCTGGAAGTTCTATAAACAGAGAGGCCACCCCCCTCATTTAGCATAGAAGGAAGTAGTAAGAAATATTGTAGGAAGTGTGCAAAGGAAGCCATCAGTTTAAAGGTGTGTTGAAGAAGCCATTAAGAGGTGTAATTGTAAAGTTTCTCCCATAGTCTTGGTGAAAGGCAAGTGAAGTCAATAACACTTGAAGTACCTCATGGGTGAGATTGTAACAATTTCATGTTAATATTATCCTTTACTTTGATATTTCAAATTTGTCATCATTCTGTCTTATCATAGTCGATAGTATTCTTGTGTTATGTTGTTGTTTTGTTTCCAAATTACATCCACCAAACTAAAGGCTGTGCATTAGTAAATAATCATAGCACGAGGAGTTCCCAGTGAAGAATTATCATAGTGCCAGATTGGTGATGACATTTTGGTTCTGTTGCCGGGACCATTCCTCGTTGGTGGATTTTCTGGAGAAATATTCCCACTTAGTCAAAAATCAATTGGAGGGTAACCTTATTTTTGCTGTGCATAGTAGTTACCATGATAAAGTCATTCTTGCTGTGAATAGTATTTATCACAGTAAAGTCACTTTTTACCGTGAATAGTATTTACCGCAATAACTTCACTTTTTACTGTGAATAGTGTTTACCACAGTAAAGTCAGTTTTTACCACAGTAAGTCAAGTTTTACCATAATTTACCGTGGTCATTTCTATTTTACTGTAGAAAGGTGTAAAGTCACTTTCTAGTATAGTGATTCCAATTATTTGTGCACATAAGTCTTGTTGATTGTACTTGTGGGTTGGTATTTCACGGTGGTTACTTTTGAAAATGGGAAAGATTCCTATGTTTTTTCAGCTCAATCTAATGAAGATGTTTCTTCTTTCATTCAAGAGTTTAAATGATCTTGTATTTGTAATGGCCTTATAAGAAGGGAACAATAGACTGAATTTTTTCCTACCTTTTTGGATGGTTCAGCACTTAGGTGGTTTGAAACACTAAGTGATAATGTGAAAAATTCATGGGATTTATTAACTGAAAGTTTTCTTGAAGAATTTGGTGAACAACAGAAATATGCAGATCTCATGATCGAGATCACAAAGCTATCCCAAGGAGAGAAGGAGAAGATAAGGGATTATCATGCTCGTGTTCTAGAGCTAAGGAGGAAGCTCGATGCCCAGATCCAGAAGGAAGGATTAGCGGATGGGTTGATGAATGGCGTGGATAATCTCCTCTGTAAGCACTTCATTCTTGGGATGAAGCCAGAGATTAGACAACGAGTGAAGTATGACCGCCCAGCTACCATTGAACAAGCAAAGGAGATTGCAAGAAGGTAAGAAGAAAGCATGGAAGAGGAGCCCAAAGAAATTGTTGCTAAAGTAGAGCCTACACCAGCACCTTTGGTCCAGAATCCACAACCACTCCCGGTGAGCACAAATATTTCTCCTAGTACATCTACTGAGTATGAAGATCTGCTAAAAAAGATGGGTCAGTTAACTATTAATCTTCTTCAAGGAAAAGAATTTAGTTCTCAGGGAGGAGATAGAGGTCCAAAAAGAAATATTTCTGAAGTTGTATGTTATGGTTGTTATAAAAAGGGTCATTATAAGTATAATTGTCCAGATAGAGCTTCTACATCTGGTAAAGGAGATAATGATAAAGGAAAAGCACCTGTGAATTCTTTTGATGTAGTAGATAAGAGCAGAAATAATGAAGTAGATGTGTTTGTAACAAAAAGAAAGAAAGAAAAAGATAATCAAAATTGAAATGATCCTAAGAAGATGAAAGGCGAAACTAGTAAGAAACATAGGAGAAGAAAGTTGGGTGTGCAGGATTTTCTGATTTCACAAGGGCAAGGACCATACTCCATCTTGGAAGATCTGTCCAAAAGGCCTGCAAATATTACATATGGTCAACTCTTGGCTATGTCTTCTGAGAAGAGGCGGGAGTTGCGAAGTGGACTCAATGCTCGACGAAGGAAGGAGGTTGAGGTCCCTGTTTTGGAGGCAGAGGCGGATCCCTATGCTCCACAAGCTGAGGTATTATGTAATGGTATTTCAATTCATGATGTCTTAGTTGATGGAGGTGTTGCAGTTAATGTAATGACCGAGTCTGTAATGAATATGTTGGGTTTAAAAATTGATTGCCCTTCAACACTTATGTTAAGGTCATTAAATAAAGGAAAAACTAAACCAGAAGGTGTAGTTTCAAATGTGGCAATATCTGTTATGGGTGTTGTATGTGTGGTAGACTTTCAAGTGATGAAAAATGGTACTGTTGCGTACCCAATGTTGCTGGGAAGACCATGGCTAAGGAGAGTTCATGCAAGAAACTACTGGAATGAAGGCTTCATGACACTTGGACATGGTAGAGAGAGGGTGAAAATAAACGTGATCCCTCGGCATCATAAGGCAGAACCTGTCGATTCAAGTGATGAAACTGATGATTGGACATCCTCTGATTGCTCTAGTACCAGTGAAGTGGACACTGAAGATGAAGAAAGTGAGGTTGATGTTTCAATCATGGATATCCTTCTAGTCACACCAACTCATGACCCCATAAAATTATCTGAAGAAGAAGTTGATGATCGTCTCTAACAAATAAAGATTGGTGATGCTGTGATGGAGAGTGAGAAGGAATCCTACCTCCAGCTCTTTCAAAGGTACATACACATATTTACTTTTGATTACAAGGAACTCCGTCAAGTAAGTTGGGTAGAACATTCTATTGAGCTGGTAGATGGTGCTAAGCCCATAAAGCAAATGCCATATAGAATGAATCCTAATTTTTCCAAGACTGTAAAAGAAGAAATAGATAAGTTGCTTGATGCAGGATTCATATTTGCTGTGGAGAATTTAGAATGGGTTTCTCCCATTGTGATCTCAATAAAAAAGAATGGGAAGCTATGCATTTGTGTTGATTACAAGAAGCTCAATAAGGCAACAAAGAAGAATCATTACCCTCTTCCATTTTCAGATCAGATCTTGGACGAAGTAGCTAGCCAGGAGTGCTATAGTTTTGCTGATGGATATAGCGGCTACAACCAAGTTCGTATAGCATAGAAAGATCAGCTGAAGACCACGTTCACCACTCCTTGGGGAACGTTTGCTTATAGAGTTATGCCTTTTGGGTTGTGTAATGCTTCAGCAACATTCCAGCGTTTGATGAATAGGGTGTTCGAACCCTACATTGGGACCTTCATCAGAGTATTTCTGGATGATTTTTACATCTATGGGAGCAAGTTGGACCACCTGCACCAGATGGAGACAACATTTCAAAGGTTAGATGAAGCACAAGCCTCACTAAACCCTACAAAGTGTGTCTTTGGATGTTCTAAAGGCGTTTTGTTAGGGCATGTTGTATCCAGAGATGGTATTGGTACTGATCCTGATAAAGTTTCAAAAATCAAAGATTTACCATTTCCTATGAATAGAAGTAAGTTGAGATCATTTTTAGGCCATGTGGGTTACTATAGAAGGTTCATCAAGAATTTCTCAAAGATTGCACAGCCACTAACCCAGTTCTTGAAGAAGGATGTTACTTATGAACCAGGAAATAAGGCGCATGAAGCTTTTGGACAACTGAAGGAAGCCCTGGTGTCTTCACCTATTTTGAAGAATCTAGATTGGAGCAAGCCATTCATTGTGTACACTGATGCCTCAGATGCAGCACTAGGAAGTACTTTGAGCCAAATGGATGAAAATGGGAATGAACATCCAATTTACTTTGGGAGTAGACAAATGAGCAGTGCTAAGGTAAATTATACTGTAACTGAAAAAGAGGCTCTGGCTATCATTTTTGCTGTAAAGAAGTTTAGAAATTACATGCTAGGGAAAAAATTTCTAGTTGTAACAGATCATCGGGCTCTAAAATATATTGTAAATAAGCCTAACCCATCAGGGAGGATAGCAAGATGGATAATTTTGCTACAAAAATTTGAATTTGATATTATAGATAGGCCAGGAAAGAAGCATGTCAATGCAGATGCACTCTCTCGAGCCTATGATGGTTTAGGATCATCTTGTGATGATGATGATTTCCCTGATGCAGCATTGGTATCCCTTGACACAATCCCTAGTGAATACATAGATATTTGGAATTATCTGAATGAATTCAAGTTTCCTGATGGTGTCAATGCAAAGACTAAGAGAAAGATTACTCAAGCTAGTCGTCCATATTCTATTCTGCATGGAGTATTATTTCGAATAGGACCTGATGGAAAGTACAAGAGGGCAGTTGGACGTGATCAAGGGAAGGAACTGCTAGAAGAATTCCACAATGGTACATGTGGAGGGCACTTCTCTGGACAACTTACAGCAAGAAGGATCTTGGATGCAGG
This sequence comes from Taxus chinensis, assembly GCA_019776745.2. NCBI lineage: Eukaryota > Viridiplantae > Streptophyta > Pinopsida > Cupressales > Taxaceae > Taxus > Taxus chinensis. The sequence continues at coordinate 1,008,963,135 of CM034146.1, forward strand.
TTATCGCTGGCCCACTCTTTTTAAAGATTGTTATAATTATTGTAAGACATGTGATATTTGTCAAACACATGGTAACCGTAAGACTTCATCAGCTCCATTATGCCCTATTCTTCCACTTGGTCCCTTTGAAAAGTGGGGAATAGACATTGTAGGTCCACTTCCAACTACCTCACGCCAAAATAAGTATATTGTAGTTGCCACAGATTATTTAACCAAGTGGGTTGAAGCTAGGCCATTGAAAACATCTTCCATGGATGAGGTGGCAAGGTTCATATATGAACGCATTGTCACCAGATTTGGTTGTCCATTAGAAATTGTAACAGATCAAGGAAGCCACTTCATTAATGAGGTAGTAGAAGCCCTAGTCAATAAATTTTCTATTAAGCACAGGAAGGCAACAACATACAAGCCAAGTACAAATGGACAGGTGGAACGAACAAATTTTGTGTTGTGTCAAATTCTAGCAAAAGATGCAGCCTTGCAGGTACATAAGTGGGATAAAAGGATTCATGCAGCATTGTGGGTATATAGGGCAACATCAAAGTCAGCAACATGATACTCCCCATTTTAGTTGGCCTATGGCATTGATCCAATTCTTCCTATTGAGTTTGATATTCCCACTGTGAGAGTTATGAAAAATGAAAGGATGGATGAAAGTGATTCAGTAAAAGAAAGGTTGGTACATCTTCATTTGCTAGAGGAAATGAGGGAAATAGCAAAGGATACAAGCCATAAGAAGAAAATGAAGCAAAAGGAATACTTTGATCAAAAGATCCGTTGGTCTCCATTTCATGTGAATGACTTGGTTCTAGCATATGATTCCAGATACAAAAAAAAGAAGATAGAGAAAATTTCTTCCAAAATGGATGGGGCCCTACAAAATAGCAGATGTGCATGAAAATGGTACGTACCGACTGGAGGAATTGGATGGCACTCCCATTATGAAATGGGTCAACCACGACAAGTTGAAGATTTTCCAAGCACCAGAATAGTCTACTCCGAGGACGGAGTAAAAACTAGGAAGGGGGAAGATGTTGACACTAAAATTTTCCTCCGTGATTTCTATTTCATTAATGTATGTATTAGGAATAGGATATTGTTAAGTATAATTAGTAGTAGCGTCTGATAGAAGATAACGGCGCCGTCAGTATGGTGCCGCCAATAATGTGGAGTACGGTAACAGTCAAAGTACAATAGGAATGTTGTAAAAAGTAAATATTTGTCGTAAGTGGTCCGGTAATATTAAAATGTCAAAGTTTGGGTAATTAGAGAAGTAGGGTCTACATGATTAGGAATTAGAAATATTATATTGGTAACAAGGACAAGGAGTGAGGTCATAAATATTTTGTGTATTTTATTTGTAAAAAGTCTAAAAATGTGGAACCCATGTAAAATAATAAGGTTTATCTTATCTTAAAAGATAAGCTTACATGTACAGATAAGAGTTAAGGTATGGAATATGATTCGTCAGATTGGATTTCTTATCCTATCTTAGAGATAAGATGGATAAGCTATGGAAGTTCTATAAATAGAGAGGCCACCCCCCTCATTTAGCATAGAAGGAAGTAGTGAGAAATATTGTAGGAAGTGTGCAAAGGAAGCCATCAGTTTAAAGGTGTGTTGAAGAAGCCATTAAGAGGTGTAATTGTAAAGTTTCTCCCATAGTCTTGGTGAAAGGCAAGTGAAGTCAATAACACTTGAAGTACCTCATGGGTGAGATTGTAACAATTTCATGTTAATATTATAATTTACTTTGATATTTCATATTTGTCATCATTCCGTCTTATCATAGTCGATGGTATTCTTGTGTTACGTTTGTTGCTTTGTTTCCAGATTACATCCACCAAACTAAAGGCTGTGCATTAGTAAATAATCATAGCACGAGGAGTTCCCAGTGAAGAATTATCATAGTGCTGGATTGGTGATGACAGGTCATGACCAATTGATGATTGGAGGGAATTAATTTTAGTTCACACTTTGTGCACACACAAACCTGTCAAAATCACTTTAACAATTTACTCATTTCTTAAACCTTTTCCGTCCCGATAGTTTTTGTCAAATATTAATAACCAGTTGACAGTGGATCTAGCTGGTGTTCTAGCCATTCATCATATCAGAGTTCAGACCTCACGTACTATGAAGCATATTGGTGATCTTGTCCAAAAGGAACATCAACATGTAACCAAAGCACAGAAAATAAAATGGGGCAAGTTTGCTCCTAATTGGCTTGGACCCTACATTGTCACCCATACCTATGGATCAGGTGCTTATCATTTATCTTTCCTCGAAGGTAAACTTGAACCTGAGCCCCTTAATGCCTTGCATCTTCAACCATTCTACTATTGAATAAATCACTACATCACTTTATGTCACTTACATGCTTGTCCCTTGAGCAAACCTCTCCTTCTACCGACATCTTTTAAATACCAATGACTAAACTAGAATTGTGTGATCTTTCATCACCATTCATCCTTGTCTTCAATATGAGTACCACGGCTCTACTCATGGCATGATTCTCATGGATACTTTTCATCCTTTTTAGGATGGAATCTCATGGTCATTTATCACTTAAAACCCCTCTTTCGTAGCTAAACTTTTTACGTTATGGTTTTACCCTCATAAAAGAGGCCTAAACTCCTTTATATTCTTGTCCATGACTTTCAGTTCAAAAAATATGAAATATATGGGATACCAAAACTCTAATCCTTTAGTCAAACTTCTTGCAAATAGATGAATCCCTCAAGAGAACATCTATGTCTCTCTCTTGCTAATATAAATAGACTTCTCCCTCAAAGGACAACTATAAAAATCCTGCCACTTATTGTAATTAGTCTATCAAAAAAGAATAATACTCTATAATATCTCAAATAAAATAATTATGGAGCTTCCCGCATTAATCAACTTCATGAAGACCTCAAGGAGAACCTATTTATCCCAATATAGACTTATTGCATTGATCAGTCTATACAGAGCAAAAAGAAAAGAAAAAAATAAAGAAACATACAAACTTTTGGTCATGGACTTTCCTAAACAATAACAATAACTTTTGGTATCTTATAGAAGGGGCATGTTGTCCCATAACAAGGTTACACTAAACAATATCTTCCATCTTACCCTTTTTTTATTATCTCTTATCTCAATTTAAGGGACGACATGTGTACTTTACACATTTTGATCATGAAACTTCTTTCACCTATAGACCTATCGCGTTATGCAATTTATCTAGGGGCATACATTCAATAAGTCTAAGGGTATGACATTTATGATCTTTTCCAACTTGGGGCATTTCACTTCTTTTCAGTTCACCTCTACCTACCTTGATGTTTGTTCAAATAGGAAAAGATCATCAAAATTGATTTAACCATGACACCTTCATTTATACCTATGTCTAACTCACATTTCCTATTACCTATTCAGTATTCAACCTTGCCTATTTTCAAACTTGCCTTACCCAACCAACCTATCAATCCAACTTACCTATTCATCTTACCTAACCCAATCTTATTCTTCCCTGGTTTATGGTAGAACTACATCGATATGACGCTGCTTTCACAAGGGCTATGTACGCAACACTCTTAGGGCATGGGGCCCTTTGAGTTTAGCTCATCCACTCTTTTCCCCCTAATCATTCCCCTAATAAACTAATAAAACACTTAATTTCCATAAAAATAATAATTTGGAAGTTAACTCAAAATAAAACCATACATCATCCATTATATATCTTCATTTATTTTCCATAATATCAGTACATTGGAAATTAAACCATTCAACACAACATCATTTCATTTCAAAAATAACATCAACCACACGATGCCTAACTATCTAGTTTCCATAAACTCAAAAACTTGGAAACTAAACCAAACCATGCCTAACTATATAGTTTCCATAATATTGGTACATTGGGAATTAAACCATTTAACACAACATTATTTCATTTCACAAATAACATTAACTAAACCATGCCTAAAATTTTACTTTCCATAAAATCAATAACTTGGAAATTAAACCAAACCATTCCTAATCATCTCGTTTCCATAATATCAATATAATGGAAATTAGACCAATCATTCAAAAACAACATTGACTAAACCATGCCTAATCATATAGTTTCCATAAAATCATTAAGTTGGAAATCAAATAAAATCATGCCTACATATCTAGTTTCCATGATAATAATATAATGGAAATGAAAACCAGACACACCATATCAATATCATCATCCGTCTATATATCAGAATGTCTATATATAAAATACACTGAATATACAAGATATAAATTCAAGTATCTCAAAACCTCTCAGATACATCTCTCATCTTTGGCACGCACGTTGGTGTATATGATGCAGCCTAGAATTTACCAGATAACACCTTAGTTGCACTGGCACATCAGTCAGCCTAAACTGAGCACTCACCCGAAGCACGCAAAGGTACTAGGTCCCTCTATAGGGTTGCTATAATAGGATGTTAATATGGTGAAGGAAGAAACATATGGATTCATAACTAATCCATCATTATACAATGCATTCTACCCATATATCTATGAAAGAACAATATTTAAACACTAATCATGATTTAACCATTAACATGTACTACTCAATTACACAGAATGACACTTAGATTCAGCCAATATCTTCCATCTATTAGTAAATATATAATCTCCTTACAGTATTGTCAATCTATACCAATGCGTGTATGGTTCTGTAACACACATTCATACATCCAAAATCATACATACGCCACACTCTCTACTATGTACCTAACATCATATATATATATGGTAGGGACTTTCCCTTCACCACTTATCTATTCCAAAATTAGGTCACATGCTATTAATAGCCATATGTCTTTTACAATCATAGCCACACATGCAAGTGTGCTATCTATAGTCCTCTTGTAGTTTAACTAAAGTGTCAATTGTATTCTCATCTTGTCTCCATGCATAAACACTTTGAACCGCTTCTCTAGATATAGACAATGCATGGTGTGCACATATTTGCATCGTTGAGGTGGACTACATGCCATCTTCCAAAAATAGATCTCTATGCTAAAAATCAGCTAAGTCCTAAATTTTGGCCTTGCCTTCCACGCGTGGGTCCTTCCTGTCCTTTTGTGCCTTTGATCTTGGTCTTCTATCCGACACGGACTCCTTGTTTGATCTTAGACAAGTATTCTTTGATCAACATTACCCCACACTAATGTCATTGTCACCCTGACAATGGATATCTCCAAAAATTTAAAGGAACAAATTAGAATGAAAGAATGTGGATAAATAAAGAATTTTTGAGGTTATTAGGCAAACTCCTTAGTATCAGTCTGTTATATCAACTTTGGATACTCGTCTTTTATTATGACCTCCAAAATCTGCCATTAAGTGAGTGCCTATTCTACTTTCTCTGGGATGTCCACAGAAATGGATTCCAACTCATCCCTCAAAATCTCTCCTTTCTGATTTTACAGATTCAACACAACATTCGACATTGATGTCATTCTTCCTTCCAAAAGGTCCATTTTCTATGCAATCAGCTTTCCAAGCTCTTCAAGTCAAGTCTTATGCGGCTCTTGTGCTTCTCCCAAGGCCTCGTGCTTCTGTTTAACCATTGAAAACCTTTCTACATGGCCCAATGTCTCATCTTTCATCACCTTCTAGACCTCATTATTCTCTTCGAGGGTCTTGATTTTGATAAGCGCCTCTTGAGTTGTGCACATGTTTAAAGCCTGGTCCACTTTCTTCAATACTTCTTGTAATTCCTACAACAGCCCTTCATAAGATGTAATTTTTCTCATCACTAATTTTTTCTCTCATTCAGCATCTTGTTCTAATCTTTCTGGCCCTTGCATACACAGAGTTTCATCTTCAAGAACCAAGTCCACCAACTTTCCCACATAGTGTATCATTGATGGAAATGTCTGTGGCACCTTGCGCTCCAAGTGTGGCCTAGATTTGATTACATTATCCCCAATCTCCTCTGCAAAGCTTATGAACACCTCATTCTTCTTCTGCATGAAGTCCCTTTCCTGAGTTATGCATGTTATCTCTGCGTCTTTTTTCTTCAACTCTTCATGTAGTGCTTTGATTGTGGAAAAAATTTCCATGTTTCTTCTATCCACCTCAGCATAAACTTTCACTAGTACATTGCTAACCTACTCGTCTGACATGAAAGTATGCTTTATTATCATGTGTCTAGCCTAAGGTGCCTTCTTCATTCACCTCAAAACGCAGGACTCTTTGCACACATCAAATTCAAGCTCATCCATTTAGGTGTGCATTGACCATGATAGTTACTTTCTAGTGTGCACAGTCACCATATCTTCATCCATCAACTCCCAGCCAAATAAATCCTTCTATGCTATCGTGCTCTGGAAGCGGGTGCAGAAAATTTTTCCTACATCCTCTGCATACCCCATGGCTAGTGGAATGTGCTCCCCACTTGCCCTTCTAGACCTTTGTTACTTAGGAACTTTAGCCTCCAAATTTGGGACATGCATCTTCATATCCTGAACACCTTCTACAGTTATCTCCTCTATCCTTTTCTCTTCCTCTTCCTTTTCCTTCGATGCCTCACCATATTCTTCTATGTTCTCTGGAAGTGTAGGAGAATCATACACTCTCTTTTGACTCTTCCGCCTCCTCACTCAACTTTATCTTCCTCCTTCTCTGCATAATTTCCTCCTTCTGTGGAGAGAATCTGGGTGATTTGTGCATAGTGGTTAGAGTAGCACCTTGGGTCCTTATTCTCCTTAATACCCTTTTAAACTTGTGCTCCCCTTTGACCACATTTAATTCCTCTTCATCTCCCTCTTGTGGCTGAGGTGGGATAACGGTGTGCTCAGCTTCACTTTAACTTTTAGGATGTCTCCTGCCCCTATGCTCCAAACCACCACTATCTTTGTGCTCTTCCTCCTCATCCTGCACTTCAATTGGCTCTATGGGATTAGGTGTTGGGATGTTCTCCATTGTATGCTTTCCCTTTGGTGGTGCTGGAAGTGTGAACTCACCTTCCACATATTTGTTATTCTCCATTTTTGGCTTCAGCTGGAGATACACCAATGCTCCCCCCGCATCTGCTACAGCCAAATTTATTAGTTTTATATTCATAACCTCTAAAATGATTCTCTCTATATAAGCGCTTCTACCAGGATATACATACTTCTTCCTCAATGTATGGTAGTCACAGTCTACCTTATTTGCATTGAAGATTATTCGGCATGTGTCTATAAATCTATGAACATACTCTTAAAAATACCTTGCATTGAATGTGTAAAGTAACTTGCACCAAGGGCTCCAGACTCCATCTTTCATTAGGAATCATGTGATGTAGAAATGTTGATATACACCAAAATGAACTTGTTTCCCTATCATTGCTAGTAGGTCCTTTGCGATGTGCCACTCTTCCCCAGATGCCGCATGGAGCCTGTCATACCACTTCTCCACCCTTTACTTTACTTTGTTTGTCATGGTCCCCTTGCATAGGTACTTGTTGAATCTTTCAGCTGGGGACTTGTTCTCCATGAGGTATTCCCATACTTTATCCATTGGTCCATCTGGTACTCTGATCTCCATGAATACCAGTGATAGCAGAACAGCCCCAAATCTGATCTTCCCTTATGTGCATGCTTCTTCAACTATTTACTCTACAATATAGCCTGTAATGTTATAGATTGTTCCTTCTGACATCTTGCGTGCCACATATAACTACATAGTATTCACCTATGAGCACCACTCCTGATCATTTAACTTGGTAACAAGGTGTGCTACAGCTTGTAAAACTGGATAGTTTTGTAATTTATTTATGTCCATTCCATGTGGACCCTTTAGGTATCCTAACTCCTGTTTGGTCTTTACAATCATGGATTTATTTTCAAGGTCACCTTTTATGTCTTCTCTTGTGGCCTTTAGACCTGTAACTGATGAGACTAGTGCAGATGAAATTCTAACTCTGCGCCCTGAAAAGTAGAAGAAGTTTTTGTGTACCCTGTGTTAGGAAATAAGGGATAAAATATGAAGAATAATCCCTCACAGAATCACAACAATAGAAACTAATATGTAGAAATTATTACAGATCTAAAATAATCATACAAAATAAAATAATACAACACAAAGAGATAATATTTAACATGGTTCACCCAATTTGGGTTGTGTCTACCAAGAATCACTTGCTCAAATTTTATTACAAGCCACCACTCTCTCAATACAATACCTAGATCTTTTTTTAGCTATGCTCAACAAACTCTACAGAATTCACACCCAAATTCAAAACATGTCTGCAATGTTACATTATACCTACCATATGCATGAAACCATATAAATAGACAACTGCTTAAGTAATTTTACAAAACCGAGGGGTATCAAAACCATAGGCCAAAACTATCCCATAAACTTATGGGTAAAAAATCCCACCCATATGAGAAAAGAATGGTTCCCGGTATATCAGGCATGTTTTAAGGCCAAAACAAATTTTCAGGGGTTGTGCCCCTGAACCCCTGCTACCGGGGGCTACCACCCCTAGACCCCCGCTCAAGGCCCGGCCTGGCCCCGAACCTCGGCAAGACAACTGTGGAAAGTGTACAGTACTCTTAGTGTACAATATTCAATACTTCCTCACATGAAAACAGGGTCCACAACCTAACAATCTCCCACTTGGAGACTTGTTTTCCTCTGAGAAAGCTTCTCAACCCCTCACTAGTTTATGTGAAGACCAACCAAAGCTGAACACAACTTCAATTTTTCACTTGTGACCACCTTGGTCATCATGTCTGTAGGATTTTGACAGGTATGAATCTTCTCTAGCTTCAACTTCTCTTCCTCCAAACATGTCCTGATGAAATGGTACCTTAATTGTATATGCTTCGTCCTAGAGTGGAAAGTATAGTTCTTAGCTAGGTGTATAGCACTCTGACTATCACTATGCAGATTTAATTCCTCCTACTTATGCCCTAACTCCTCAACAAATTGTTGTAACTAAATCATTTCTTTGCTTGGCTCTGTGACAGCAACATACTCAGCCTCTGTGGTTGATAAAGCCACTAGCTTCTGTAGTCATGAAATCAAGCTCACTGTTGTCCCACCTACAATGTAAACATAACATGTCGTGCTCCTTCTACTATCTACATCTCCAACCATATTTGAATCTACATAACCACAAAAAGTGGTGTCTGATCCACTATATCAAAAAACTATTCCCATGGTCCCTCTCAAATACCGAAGGATCCACTTTACTACCTGTCAATGATCTCTACCTGGATCACTCATAAATCTACTCACCGCTCCCACTACAAGGGCAATATCAGGCCTAGTGCACACCATGGTATACATCAAATTATCAACTACTTATGAGTAAGGTACCTTAGACATCCGGTTTCTCTCATTATCTGTCTTGGGACACTACTCCTTTGATAACTTGAAATGGTCTGCCAAAGGAGTCCCAACCAATTTAGCATCATGCATATTAAATCTCTCTAAGACTTTCTTAATGTACTATTCCTCAGATAAAGTCAGCTTACATTCCTTCCTATCTCAAGATATCCTCATACCAAGGATTTGTTTGGCTTCCCCCAAATCCTTCATAGCAAAGGATTCACTTAGCTGCTTCTTGAGTAATATTATTTCCTGCATGTTTTTACCTACAACCAACATGTCATCCACATATAGACATGGGATAATATAACTGTCATCCTCAAATTTCTTTGTATACACACAATGTTCAAAATGACATCTAATATAACCTTGCTCCATCATGAAGCTATCGAATTTCTTATACCATTGACGTGGAGCTTGTTTCTAGCCATACAATCTCTTCTTCAGTTTGCAGGCCATCTCGTCTTTACCTTTGACCTCATATCCCTCTGGTTACTACATATATAGTTCCTCCTCCAAATCACCATGGAGAAATACAGTCTTTATGTAGTGCCCACTTTCCTTTAACCACCTTTTGATGCTTATTTTGATATTGTTGATTATGTTATGGACATTATTATGATTTAATTTAGTATGATGTTAGCTACTTAATTGTGGATTATTATGATCTTGATTTGGTTATGATGCATGATGATTATTAGAGACACTCATATCTGGATGATGATATACTAATTGACATGGATGTTTTATGAATGTTGTTCAGACATGTGATTTTGGATATTTTATGATGATGATATAGTTGTTGGGATGAATTGTATGTGATAATGTTAAATTTCCTTGATGTTGTTGTAGTTCACATACTTAGATGATTTTTTGATTTTATTTGTATCATATTGGATGTTTTGATATGGCCAAGAGTCCAAAGGAGGTATTTGTATTTTGCAGATTAAAAATATCCTCTAAATATAATTTACCAACCATACTAATGGTTGGAGAAGTGATTTTTGACTTTTATAATGAATTTTATTAATCATGTTGCATTGTTTTGATTGCACTTTCTTGCATTTTATTTAATTTGTAGTCCTTTGAGGTGTGGGCTTTTTGGAGTGTGTAAGTAACTTGTCATATTTTCACCCACCTCTTTATTGTACTTGGGAGAATGCATTTTTTCTTTTGTGTTTGAATTTGAGGATGTGTGATGTGGCATCCTACATGGATCCACATCATCCTCTTATCTTCCCTCTTCTATGTAATTCAAAAAAATTGTTTGTTTTGGGGTTGTTGAATCATTTTGCAACTTTTTAGGGGCACATTTTCTTGTGTTGGAGCTCTTGTTTTTGGAGGAATTTTGGAGAAAGATTTGCATGCTTGGGAGATTACTCTTTTGGAATGTGTTTTTGGCATTTGAAGCTTGTTGCTTGGGAAAAAAATTTACCATGGAGAGGTAAGAGTTTAATCCTTCTTTTATGTTGTTATTTCCTTGTTGTGATTGTGTGAATGGTGCATGTTTTGATTTATTTGTTGGCTAGTTGGGTAAACTACCTTAGGAATGGTGTAGGAGAAGGCTATGGGGAATACATGTGGGGGGGCTTAAGGAATGCCATTGGCATCATAGTTTTGTGGAGGGAGTTTAGGTTTGGGATCCACCATGGAAAAGAAATAGCTTGCATTTCTTACTTTATAGGGGCATACGGAGGGATTTGTGGGGGGCATAAGGATATGTATGTTGAAATTTATTGGCGGTTTGTTCTGGTAGATTCCCAATTCCCAATTGGGAGGCATAAGCAGCTCCCCCCATAGACCTTGTTCCTTTGGCTTGCATGATCAAGCCTGAGTTTTGATTTGAATGTTTTCTATTACAGTTGTGAACTTAAGTTTTGTGTTGAATTGTGTTTTAATATGAATTATGCATGTTAAAAGAATGTTGTGTGTTGTGGAAGCTAGTTGTTGCCATGGGTTGAATTGCATCTCTTATTGTATTTTAGTTGGGGCTCAGGGGCTAATGATGAAGGAAGGATTCTCCTTTCATTAGATGTCTTGGTTGGGTGGAGAGCATTGCCTTTCCCCCACTTTTGTTGTGATCTAATTGGAGAAGAAGAAATTTTGCATGTTGTTATTCTAGAGAAAAGGAAAATGTAATTTGACAGTCCCTTTTGAAATACATTTTTTTGTAATCTTTTCCCACTTGATGTGGATGAAATTGTAATATGTATTTTGTGAAGAAAAGATGTATGTAATTAGATTATGAAAGTGTATATTTAAAATGTGAAAGACATTTACATTCATCTTTGTACCTTGGAAAGAAAGAAATAGAATTATGTTGTTACATTCAACATGGAAAGATGTAAAGTATATAATTGGAATTAATAAATAATTACAATATCTTCTCTCATTTGCATTGTTGTGTGAATTGGAATGTTAAATTTTGATTGGAATCTATGTTTAGAAAATTAGAAGAAGAAATACGTATGAGGGAATTATATTACCTTGTTTCTTTTTGAAATATATTAAAGTGGAAATTAGATTTACAATTTATCTTTGAAATGGTTTTTTGTTATAAACAATTGAATGTATTAGTTTAGATTGGAAATGAAATGCCATACTTACATGATAAAATGGATATACTGAATTTTCCTAGAAATGAATCTCTGCTGAAAATTTAAAATTGGAAAATAAACTTAAATAAAATGTACAGTTCAGACCTGTACTTAGTAATCAACTTGGCAAAGATATAATTTAGAATACTAAGACATCAAGGAACTCAATTAATAAAGAACACTTAAGAAAACAATTTTAAACATTGTTAAAATGAGCTAAATCTCTACCACGGCCGTTTCTTGTCATTTGATGAAAAAATGTATATTGAAAATCAAACAAGTTAATTTACCTTCCTAAAACACTTTAAACCCTCCCTAGAGAAATCCTCCATGTCTGTTTGGCATGTTGAGTGAAGTAGGAGATCTAATTTAATCAAATTTGAAAGTTGGAAATTACCGGTTGGCTTTTTAAAATCTTGCATAACCTTTTTGTTAAATTGACCCCTTAGAATTTATCAAAATGTAAAATTTATGATTTTTATGGAAAGAGGGCATCGATAGCTTTCCAAAAAGTCCTTGTTTTCCCAAAAATGACCTTTCTAGCAAAATTTATGGTACTTTGGAGTTTTCTTACCTTGGTGGGAAAATTTAGGAAAATTTTCCCTAACAGGCCCGTGGCTTGAAAAAATTCCCATTAAGATCCTTTGGAAAATTTTTGAAATTTCCTCCACCAGCCCACAGCCAATCAGAGGATGCAATACAACCTCATGGGGCAGCGGCGGAGGCGCGGCATCATTTTTTCCCTTAGACCTTTTTTTTAAAAATTTAAAAATTCTCCATTTCTCCCTGACAGCCCGCGGCCTATCACAAGCTGCCACATGGCATCTTTGAGTGCTAGTGGAGGGGGTAGAACCCTCGCAACCCCTTTTCCTTTTGAAAATTTTGGTTTGAAAAATCTTTGTGTTTCCTCCCACGGCCCTGCACTCCCACCATCACCTTAGCGTTACCTCCTTCATAGACACGTAGACCCGCGCATGCTTTCTTTCCTTTGTCTTCCCCACAGCGAAACCTCCCAAATTCTTCCACCACCCTACCCTTCCCTCTCTTCCTTCCCACCTTGGCTCATTGAGCAACATGTGCCCCTGGCAGACCCGTGAGTGCACGGGTGCAACTTGCATTTTTACCCCGCTCAAAGGAAAACGTTTCTAAACCTCCCCGTGCTCCGCCAACCTACCCCTTTGGGCAATTTTACTTCCCTAGGCCCGCACAACTGCCCTTTGGGGGAAAATTTGATCCCTAAATTCTGCCTACCCATATCTTGAGATTCTGAAGGAGTTAGGAGGACTTCTTTATATCACTAGAAATGTGAGAAAATTTCCTTATCCAATGGGAATGATTTATGGAAATTTGGAAGGCGTTAAGTGTGAGAAAAATCAAGTTGAAACTCTGAGCTTGTTAGAGAGTGGATATGGGGTAAATTTCTCCCTGAACCTAACTAAACTTCTAACCCTAAAATTTGGACCATGTGAACTTTTGAAATACTTAATAAATGAAAAGTATGTCCTAATAATTTATAGACTTGTTTAGGAACCTGTTAGTGAGAATTGTTGCCTTCATCTTAGTTGTAGGCACTTCTAATCAAAAAAATATTCCATAATTTTCTAACTAACCCTAGGTTGTTTCTTGGGTCTCAAGTGGGTTGTTTTAAACCGGGAATTACACTTTACATCAAGTTGTTCTAAGTTCAAGTCTTATGCTGCAAATATTCCTAGAATAGTTCTAATAGAAGTCATTTTTACTATAGGAGAAAAAATCTCATCAAAATCTATACCTTTTTTTCTATGCAAACCCCTTGACCACCCAACCAAGCCTTGTATATTTTCTTTCCTCCATCTTTGACTTTGAACACCCACTTGTTCTATAATGTTCTTTTTCCTTCGAGTAGCTTCACTAAATCCCATGTCTGGTTCTCCATGAGATCCTGATGCTCCTCATCCATGGCTTGCTCCCACGTCTTCCTGGAATCTACCTGCATTACTTCATCAAAGCTCTCTGGATCTCCACTATCAGTGAGTAATAAATAATAAAAGAGAAGGAGAAAAATGTTCAGGTTCTCTTCTTACCCTAGAAGACCTCCTCAATATAGGATTTTGGGGTTCCTGAACTGATTCATGTGTCACTTTCCCATCAAGAAAATCCTCTACCATTGTATATTATTTCTTGGATTCTTCCCTATTTTCCTGAAACTACTACTAATACATGACTTTTTCATTAAAGACCACATCCCTAGATCGAATGATTTTCTTGTCCTTAATACTCCAACATTTATATCCAAAGTCATCACCACCATAACCAATGAAAGTACATTTTTCTGATTTATTCTCTAGCTCAGTCCTATCATCCTTGTCTATATGGAAAAACACCTCACATCCAAAGACTCTAAGAAATGAATAATCAACTTTCTTACCATACCAAGCCTCCTCAGGTATGCCTCCATCTAAGGCACTTAAGGCTCCTCTATTTATCAAGTACACAGTTGTGCTCACCGCTTATGCCCAAAAAAAAAGAGGCAGTCCTACATGTAACCTCATGCTCCTAGCACATTCCATTATTGTTTTGTTCATCCTTTCTAACACCCCATTATGTTGCAGAGTTCCTGGAACCATATTTTGCCTACAAATTCCATTCTTAGAACAATAATCATCAAATTCATTACTGCAATACTCTCCTCCATTGTCTGACCTGAGAAATTTTAGCTTAAGACCTATTTCATTCTCTACCAAGGCTTTCCATTTGACAAAAGTGTTAAATACATCATATTTTTTTCTAATACAATAAACCCAAATTTTCCTTGTTGCATCATCAATAAAAGTAACATAATAACTTGAACCCCCAAGAGATGATACCTGAGCCGGCCCCCACACATCATAATGCACCAGCTCTAACTTACTCTCTTTCTTTGTAGGTCCAACCTTGAGAAACCTTACTCACTTCTATTTCCCATATATGCATTCCTCACAGAACTCCAAATTTGTTTCTATATATCCAAGAAAATCCTTCTTTATGATCTCCATGCCCTTATGGCTTATATGACCAAGCCTATAGTGCCACAATGTTGTATCTACTTCTGAAGCCACAAGATTACAAACATTAGTGCTATAAGTGGTTAAATGCATGGTTCCAATCTTCTTACCTCTTGCCACCACTAGAGCACCCTTGGTAACCTTCCAAGATTTCATTGTAAATATCATAGTACAAACCATCACTTCCCAACTACCTGTCGATATCAAAAAAATTTCTTAATGTAGGCACATGTCTGACATCCTTCAATAGCCAATTATTCTCATTCTGCATCTTAACCTAAAAAGAACCTTTTTCCAACTATGTTGGCAAGGCTACTCATCACCAAGAAAAACATTCCTAAAATCTCCTTGAACATAATCAACAAAATAATTCCTATGTGGAGTAAGCATGGAAAGAAGCCCTTGAATCTAAAACCCAAGATTTAGTAATATTGTGCAAAGAAAGAATCAAAGCATCCTGACATACATTGCCCGTTGCCACATTTACCTCCTTATTTTCTTCCTATTGTTTTCTTCTTGTCCTGAAGCTCCCAACAGTCCTTCTCTACATGCCCAAACTTTCCACAATTGCCAGCATCCTATCTTGCTTTTGGATTTTGACATTTCCTGATCCTTTGATTTTCCACGGCTTCCTCTATTCTTTTGTTTCCCTCTAGTTTCCACTGTCAAAGCATTCCCTGAAGTAGAAGATTCACCAGAGCTTTTTCTTCACATTTCCTTGCTTAGAGTCACCCCTATAACATCCTCAAACTTCAACTTTGAGTGTAGCTATAACCGAGTTGCTTACCACCATTTCCAAGCTATTTCAACTCTCAGAAAAAGAGCACGGAACTAATAAAGCCCTAACTTCTTCATCAAATTCTATTATAACCAAAGCTAGCATATTTACAACTGTATTAAAATCATTTAAATGATTTTCTACTAAACCATTCTTAAACATCTTCATATTAAACAACTTTTTCATTAAAAAATATCTTATTAGAGGTAGAGAGTTTTTCATACAACTTCCTTAATGCATCCATCAGTTCTTTTTGTAGTCTTTTCCTGTGAAACATTAAATAATACCAAAGGTGTAAGACACAACCGGATTGTCCCAAGTGCCTTCATATCCAACAAATTTCATTCCGCATCCATCATGATCAAGGGTTTGTTCACCTTCTCAGACAACGGAATATAAAGATCCTTCTAATAAAGGTAATTTTCCATCTGCATCTTCCAAAGACTGAAATTTTGCCCATTGAATTTATCAACCCTAGATCTTCCATCATCTGCCATAGCTCCCACTCAAGATAAAACTTTTCCCTATGATTCAAAACTTCATCAATCCAAACCAAGATCTGATACCAATTTTTAGGAAATAAAGGATAAAATATGCAGAATAATCTCTCACAGAATCACAACAGTAGAAACTAATATCGCAAAAATTACTACAGATCTCAAATAAAAGTGCAAAATAAAATAACACAACACAAAGAGATAGTATTAAATCGTGGTCCAACTAATTTGGGCTATGTCCACAAAGAATCACTTGCTCAGATTTTATTACAAGCCACCGCTCTCTCAATACAATACCCAAATCTTTTTGGAGCTGATGCTCAACAAATTATATAGAATTTACACCCAAATTCAAAACACATCTGCAATGTTACATTATACCTACCATATGCACAAAACCATATAAATAGACAACTGTTTAAGTAGTTTTACAAAACCATGGGGTATCAAAATCATGGGCCAAAACTGTCCCATAAACCTATGGGTCACAAAATCCCACCCATATGAGAAAATCATGTTTCCCAGTATATCGGGCATGTTTTAAGGCCAAATAAAAAATTTCAGGGGTTACGCCCCCCGAACCCCAATGAGACAACTATGGAAAGTGTACAGTACTCTTAGTGTTACAGTATTCAACACTTTCTCACATGAAAATAGGCTCTACAACCTAACACCCTACTCATGAGCCACTGATACAAGGGCTCATACTTCCTAAAATACAAAAGCTCATATAATTGGTAGACCCCAATTATCTTTAGGAGCTTCTTTCCTGCATCATCATACACCGGAATATCATCCACCATGCACTTGTTCATTCTAGTTAGTAAGAAAAGGAATCGAGTTCCTTCTTGTTCTTTCATATTCCCTATGATTATATTCACTCACTTTACTCTTTTTTAATGGGTGAATTCCATTCTTGGCCGATGATGACTCCTTTTGGATACTACATTTCTAAACAATGGCTTTTGGGTGCCATCTCTTCTTCCTCAACAACTACCTTCTTCTTTCCTTTTACCGCTACTACAGATGCCTTCTTTGGTGCCATTTCTACCTTGCAAATGTCTCCTCTTCAACTCAGAAACTCTATGAATTAAACCCTAGCTCGATTCAATTATACCCTAGGTGGAAAATTCGTAACCTAACTCTTTTCTATCTCCCTGCATCACTAAAACCCTTCACCACTGTGGGAGGCAAGCTTCTTGTCACACAGATTTGGTTGTCACTCTTGGTTTCACACCCTTCGCACCTTAACTCAATCACTCGGCTCTTTGCACTTGGCTCTTCTCTCAAATACTCTTAGTTGCAATGGTTAAAAATGAATTTACATCCCATCCTTATATAAATTTTTCAATTTTTGATGCATTTTATTACTCCTTCACCTACTAATTATCCCCTCATTCATTGACTAAATCCATTCATTCCACACAGTACATCTTCACACCCAGCTATAACCTGTAAGTGTGCCTTCCTACCCTCTGTTCATAGACTTCTCTTCATCGTGTGCTCCTGCACCCGAGTACCTCATCACTATACCTTCTCTTGGTAGATATCATGGCCTCCGCTTACCTCGCATTATATTGTTCTTTCATTCATCTCCATCCTTGGTCAATTTTGAGAAGAAATCTTCTTTTGACTTAAATCACACCCATAGCAGCTTATTCCTTTCACCTTTCAAATCCCATAGTCTTTTTCTTGGACAACTACAACCACCCCCACACAAAAATTATGTGTAGTCCTCTACGCATAAACATTCTTCATACAGTAATTAGCTTTAGGCGCGTAAGCACGCTTATTACACAAGAACAACAACTAAATCGACAAAGCATAGTGACAATGAAGGAAATAAAATAAGGAAATATAGAAATTGAAAACCTAAACTAAATGGAACTACTGCCTTATTACAAACACCAAGAAGACTTATTTATAATAGGGCTTCAGTCTACTCCCATTAAAGTAACCGAAGTAGTTATGTCCCATCAAGTGCTTCTAACTAGCAAGCACCTAATTCAAGTATAGAAGTAATAATATACGGCCCCAACCAATGTACTTTGAGCTTTCCTGGAGGGCACAAGAACTTTGAGTCATAAAGAGAGTACCATTTGGTCCAATCTCAAACTTAGTTATCCCTTATGTTTCTGTCATGCCATGCCTTCTACTTGGCCTTTTCTTGCTTATGAATCTATTTTTCTATGGCTCGCCGCTCATCCATTTGAATCATCTTTTTCAATACATTCTTCCTAAATCATGTTCATCAGCTAGACCTCCAGTACGCACAATGCACAAAGAAGGAAACATAAAATTCTATAAGGAGAATAGATTCTGTGCCAAACACCAATTGAAACGGTGTGGCTTTGTTCAATCTCTTGTAAGTTGTTCTATATGCCCAAAGAATAGCTGATACTTTGTCATCCCAATCCTTTCTTCCAACATCACAATTCTTTGTCAAAATCTTGGCCCAAAATTTTGTTGAAAGCGCTCAGCAATTCCATTTTTTTTAGGATGGTAAGGTGTAGTTTTTCTGGTGTGCAACCATAAACTCATCTAATATGATCCTGATTGTCTCATTCAAAAAGTGTGTACCTCTATCACTTGTCAAGCTTAAAGGACATCCATATCTTGTAAGAACATTCTCCAATGGAAACCTAGTTGTTGTAGTTGTTGTACAGTCTTTGGTAGGTGTTGCTTTCTACCCACTGCATGAGATAATCTATGCAAGTAATGATATAGTGCGACCCAGTCTTACGCGTGGCTAGTGAAATAGGTCCTACAAAATCAATGGCCCATTTCTCAAATGGTTCGGCACTAGTAATCGGTCTCAAAGGAATCTCATCTCTTTGCCCTGGTTTTTCCTAGGTGCTGACAAGTGATCACACACCTTACAATATTCTTTACAGTTCTTATACAATGTCTCCCACCATAATCTAGCAAGTAGGATCTTTTAGTTAGTCACATCACCTACATAATGGCCTCCTACAATACCACCATGAGATTCTTCCATAATATCCTTATGCTCATGCTCTAATACACAACGGTGTAATACTTCATCTCTACCTAGCTTTTAGAGGTCACCATTGATTAACATAAATGGTGTCGTGCATATAGCAAGCTACTTCTTTTCTAAAGACTTCATTCCTTCTGGTGTCATACCTATTCGTAGAAATATAGCAATGTCTTCTAATTTCGTGGGCACGTGTTGTAACTTATATAACTATGCATCTGGCATTGTATCTTCAATTGTCTGCACATCCTCTCCTAAATTGATTCTAGATAAATGGTCTGGTCCAAAATTGCTTCCCTAGCTTCACCACAACTGTGAAGTGAAACTCTTGAAATAGGAGCACCCATCTGCATATGTGCCCTTGTAAGATAGGATTATTTACAAGGTACTTTAATGACATGTGATATGTATAAAACACAAGTGGTGTTGCTAATAAGTACTATCAAAACTTGTACAATTCATAGATCATTGACAAAGCTTTGCACTCTGTAGTTGTATAATTCCATTCAGCAGGGGAGTCAGCTTCCCTACTAGCAAAACAGATTGGATGATCTATAATACATTCGTCAGGCTGAGCTAACACGAGCACCAATGGCCATACCGGAAGTGTCCACATGCACATGAAATGGTTTGTCCCCATGAGGGAAAGTTTAGAATGGGCACGGTAGTAAGTTTCTCTTTTAATATCTCAAATGTGCACTGTTGTGGTTCTCCCCAATAAAATGTACCTTTCCCTTTCAACAATTCTTCCAAGGGTGCGGCAATTTTGGCATACCCTTTTATGAATTTTCTATAATATCCTATATGACCTAAAAATCCGCACACTTCACTTTGACTGGTAGGTGCTTCTAGGCCTAAAATGACTGTAACCTTGGCTGGTTCAACTAGAAAACCTTCCTTGTAGATTATATGTCCTAACAATATCCCAAATGGCGTAGTAAATATGCACTTCTTGATATTCAAAGAGATACTCAATTGTCTTCATTGTTCAAACATTAAGTGCATATTGTCACAATGATCTTTCATAAGCCCATATATTGTCCAACCATCCAGGTAGACCTGGAAGAATTTGTGAATAAAATCCTTAAACGCCCTTAACAATTATGCACAAGAATACAGCAGGCATGTTTTTTAATCCAAACAGCATCATAGTATAAGGAAAACTTCCCCATTCAGTAGTAAATGTTGTCTTGTCTTAATCCTCTTGAGAAATCCTAACCTAAGGGATACCCAGAAAATCTATCTATGAAGGAGTATATTTTGTGCCCTACAACTCCTAGTATTTCCTTAGTGAATGGCATAGGGAACAGATCTGTAGCACAAGCAGCATTCAGCTCCCTATAATCCACACATATCCTAATATGTCTATCCTTCTTGATACTGATCACCATTGGGCTAACCCATTCTGACTTATCAAGGGGCTTGATAATTCCAGATTTCAACATTTTATCAATTTCTTCTTTCACCTTTTTACAAAAAATTAGGATTCATTCTATAAGGTCTCTTTCTAACTGGTTGTACCACTATCCTTAAGTTTTGATCTTCATTTCCATAAGTGATTCATGCATGCCTTTAAGTTCATGATATCCTTGAGGGAATAATTCTGGATAATCCCTGAGTAACTCGATGATCTTTGCTACCTCAGAGTCTGACCAGTAATCTCCAATTATGGCCTCCTTAGGCTAAGCCTCCAAATCTATATTCACCTTCTTTGTCTTCATGGGTTCATGGTAGGCACATGTATCCTTGTTTTTATTGTCCAAGACCTTGTAGATGTTCAATATCTAGGTTCTCAACTTCCTTGTCATCCATGATGTAAACCATCTTTCCTTTCTCTTTCTTAAGGAAAGCGCGTTCAAGTAGTATGGAGTCCATTTCTTCTTCCTTTTCAAAACATGCTCCAAACTCTACCTCACTGAACAATTCCTGAATATGCTCTTCTACTTTTACACTATCTCCCATAGTTAAGCACTTGAATGCCTCTACTACGGGGAGGTTTAGTCGAGAAGTAGTCAAAAGTATGGATCATACCTGCAGTCAAATCTTGTCAGTTTCTAGTTTCTCGATGTAGTTCTACATATACATACCAAGTGCATGCACATCCTTATAGCGTAGAATACAATCTATGCACCTAGAGTGAAGGTGGTAATACTTCATGTCTTTTTTTGTCTAGAGTCTCTCACACTTCTGAATGTGATGCTAAACAGGTTGATCACCATGATAAGTGCATATCTGTGTAGGTGCATTGTTCCTTATAAACCTAGTAGAAAAATCTATTCCAATTTCTTCCTAGTTTATAAAATTTTCTCTATGGACTACCCACCAGCGCGCTGTTGTCCTGCATATATATGCTAACATATCCCTTCTCTTAACTTGATATGTCCACTGTGTTTCCATGGCCTTTAAAAATGTAGGGAGATATTATGTCCCTGTATACCAAGGTACTATACTTCCTATCCATCGAATCAAACGAAATCCATTCTTGCGTGCAACCACACTTTTAACCTCGCACCCTACTAATTCATATATACCATGAGCCCAATTTTCACAAGCAATACTCATATTATCACTAATAGAATGAGAATCCTCCTATTGTAAGATGCCTTCTTTTGATGGCTCATTGACCTCTGGGTCCTGAATAGCATGTACATAGACTTTGTTTAAGTCCTCCTCACTTAGAGGCTTAACATAGGGTGTAGAATTCCCATCTGTCAAAGGTATCACAACCCTTTCCTCCTTGTTTTCAAATCTGATATACCCCTTATTGAATCTCAAGTCAGCATTATTTGTATAACAACAAGGGCGTCCAAGTAGGGCTGGAAAATTGTCTGCTTCTACAAGTGCTAATACCTCAAACTCCCTAGTGAACTTGGCCCCTTGTATAGTTATATATGCATCTTTCAATACTCCTATGGGAGTGGCCTTAATCTAGTTTTCCATAAATAACACATTAGATGATGGCTATAATGGAGGCCTGCCCATTTGTACCCATGCATCTAATGTCAGCACATTTACTTTCGCACCTGTATCGATCAATATGTTGCTTAACAGTCACCCATCCACAATAGCATTCAGAGTAATTTATTTTTCATAGTCAATTCTATCAGGGGGAATATTTTCATGTAGAATTTTCTGTCCAATCTCAAGACTTACGCGCAGAGTGTTCCCTTTTAATCAACTTCCTAATAGTGGAATAATGTTCTCCTGGTTGCAACATCTTGCACACCTCTCGTAGATCATCGATATCAGTTTGGACTATCTCTGATGCTTTCTTTTGCTCCTTTAAGTATTGTATCTCACCCTGAATATTCCTTAGCACTTCCATGGTATCTTGGTAAACTTATTTTTGATGAGCAAGATCTAGGTAACTCACATGCAAAACCTCCTCCTTGGTGATTGTAGGCTTCTAGTGCAATTCCTCTCTCACGCATGTTTGCTTCAGTGCGTGTAGTAATCTTCACTGTCAATGCCTCAGGTCCTTCTGCTATCTTGGGCATCCACTGATCTTCTACCATGCGCTAGATTCTAACCACCACGGCACCTTTATTTTCTTGCTTATGTTGCTTACTCAGATGCTCATATAAGTCTGGGCACTCTTCATAGCTATGGTTCTTCTTGCAGAAATAACATGTAATATTCTGAGGACATTCATGCCTATAGTGGTCAGAGAGATCCACATTGTATAACATGTTCCATGAGGGAACTCTCCTCTTCCTCCACCATAGCCTCACCCTCCATATCCACCATGATATCCACATCCCCTTCCATGACCTCCTTAAAAAACACCCCTCATTCATGTCATAGCACATTTGATTATGATCCTAATCCTGGTGCTCATTCTTACCCTTAGAACTATATGTTATACTTGTCTGTCATATTCCAATGTCTAATAGCATCCTAGATCTAACCAATCAACCGATAATCCTCAGTATATGGGTCATGGACCTGTAAATCTTGCAAAAGCAAAGATATATTCTTCCTTATCGCATGTTGTAACAAAGGATAGTGACTAGCATCATGATTTAAATGACAAAATTTCATATTCCAATAGTAACGAATTGTACATATCTACGAGGGAAACTATCCTTGGTGTGACCTTCCACTTCACAATCTGTACACCGAATTCTTGAGCACGTTTCATGGGCTGAATTTGTTGATAGCTTCTCTAACTACTTTTACCATAACTACAATTTGTGCCTCTAGGAATGGACTAACTCTAGTGTCAATTCTCACAAATGCCTTAGCATGTAAAGTTACTTCCAGTGCTTTGTGTGAATCATTATATGTCTTATGTGACAATGCCCATCTAAAAGGTGTAATCAACCCTCCAATGAACCATTGAGCATGCTCGCTAGTGTGAATATCATATGATAGCTTAGATAGAATTGTCTTAAAATGAGCATCATACTCACGTACACTCTTAGTAGTTCCTTGCTTGATATATTTGAGCACACTTATACTCTTATGCTCAAACTCAGGGATATGGAATTCTTTTAAGAAATTATGTCTCAATGTTGTATAATCCATGCAAGTTTGATCAGGTTCAAACTTCCTATACCAGTTATGCACGTGCCTCTGTAATGTAGTGGCAAATTGACTTACCTTTCGCTCAGCAACTATAATCCCTTTAGCATGCCACAAGATTTCACACATATGCACATGTTTGGCAACATCCTCTATACCTCTATACTCCTGAGAGATGAAGAGACATCTCTATATATATATTCTATGGTTGTTGTGGACCTTGACCACCTGATCTGAAACCTCCTGTGTTCCCTCTGCCCTCTAGAACCACGCAGAACTAGAACCACCTATACCTCCTTAACTACCACCTATAGTTGGAATAGGGCATGTATATGTACTTCCCTGTGCTCTAATAGTCGTACTATACTATATCCCTATAGTTTGTGAGGTAGTTCCACTTCCAGAGGTGAATCCAACATTCTTTGCACTCACATTCTGTGTGGATGATGCACCTAAGAATGCTCCTCCAAATGGCATTGAAGTCATATATCCTGCCATTGATGTACTTGATCCCTGACTTACTCCTGCTTTCCTACTTCCCAAGTTAGTTTGTTAGTTACTTATTGTACTAGATACTAAAAAACCAAGCGCAAAGGCTAGGTCACTAGGGTGGATTAAGATGCACACCCTGTGGCCCAAGTAGTCTCTGTTGGCACACTTCTGTGTGAGGCTGAGAAGGGATATCTATCATGCTTTCCAAGATGGGGGAGTTCCTGATGCTCTGGCTCCACATCTTCTACGTGAGATGTAAATCCTTCATGAGCCATCTTTTCTACCTCCATGCCATACTCTCTACAATAGAATGATGCTTCTCTATCTCCCTCTCGCACACCTCATTATACTTAAGCCACCTTTCCTCTCTCTCTACTTTTGTCTACCATTAGGTCTACCATCTTAAACCAAACTTGTTCCTACCCTCATGCATGGTGAAGTTTAGTTAGCCATTGGTTTACTCTCCAGGTTCAAAGTCACCATTAATATCTTGATAGCCAATGGAATACCGTGCAAATATGTTCCTTTTGGATACCACAAAAACTAGAATTCAGCTACCTCTGGGCAAGAGTACATTGAAATTGAATATTCCAAAATAAATTGTTTAGAACATCACAAAACCACGTATCCACCGCATGAGTCCAGATCATATCAGCATCACAGAGGGCCTGAAATTCTTCATGTGTCTAGACAAGTGCGCAATACCTCCAATTCCATTGAGATGCTATAAGTAGTAAGCCACTTGTATAGTTCTACTAGAAAGATAGCAAAAAAGCTCTCCATATAAGTTTTCATACATGTTCTGTTCTACCCAAGTCCGTGCGTTAAACTCAAATCCACTACTAAACTGACATGCATATTCTTCCTCCAGATCATGTATCCATTCCTCAATACTTGCTAGAGTTAACCGATATGTCTTCATTGTGAACCATCCTGAAAACAACTGGAAAAGAGGTCCCAGCAACGGAACCAACGATGTAGCCTATAATTTACTAGATAACAGCCTAGTCATGCTAGCACATCACTCATCCTAGACTGAGCACTCACCCAAAGTGCGCAACGGTACTAGGTCCCTCTTTAGGGTTGTTGTAATAGGATGTTAACATAATGAAGGAAGAAACATATAGATTCATAACTAATCCATCATTCTATAATGCATGATACCCATAGATCTATGAAAGAAGAATCTTTAAACAGTAATCATGATTTAACCATTAACATGCACTACTTAATTACATGGAATGACATTTAGATTCAGCCAATATCCTCCATCTATTAGTAAATATAGAAGCTCCTTACAGTATTTTCAATCTATACCAATGCGCGTATGCTTTTTGTATACACATTCATACATCCAAAATCATACATACGCCACTCTCTCTACTATGTACCCAACATCATATATATAGGGTAGGGACTTGCCCTTCACTACTTATCTATTCCAGAATTAGGTCACACACTATTAATATCCATATGTCATTTACAATCAAAGCCACACATGTAAGTGTGTTATCTATAGTCCTCTTGTAGTTGAACTAGAGTTTCAATTCTATTCTCAACTCGTCTCCATGCATAAACACTTCGAACCACTTCTTTAGATATAGACAATGCATGGTGCACACATCTCTACATCGTTTATGTTGTTTGCATGCTATCTTCCAAAAATAGATCTCTATGCTCAAAATTGGCTAAGTCCTGAAATTTGGACTTTCCTTCCACGTGCAGGTCCTTCTTGTCCTTCCACACCTTTGATCCTTGCCTTCTATCCCATGTAAACTCCTTGTGTGATCTTAGATAAGTATTCTTTGATCAACAATATATATCAAAAATCAAAAATACATAACATCATCCCATATCAAATCTAGAGAAGGCCATGCACCTCTACTTACTCTCCTCAGTACCCTCACCTAGCCTATGTCATCGTGAACTCATCACCTCTCCCTGACTTTGTATATGAGACTAATGGCTCTGTAAGTTGTTGAAACTATGATTCCATGAGCTGGTCCTTGCACTAGTTGCCTGATGTGCGCTATACTCACCATAAGTCACATATGGGATATCACTCTCCATCAATCAGTCTTTATAATACCTATCCTCTGACACTGCATCTATGTAACTGACCATAAAGATATAACTTGAGGAGGGGCCATCACTCTGACTCCAACCATATGGACAATGTGCTTATACAATGGGACCCTTTCCTATTGTTAGTTCATGTGCTTGCATCTATGCCTAAGCCTGGGCCAACTGGACCTATAAAGGAGGCAACATGTGCATATAGTGTCATAACTTTTGCCTACATCCATGTATCCTTCCCTCATCTACTGCATGAGCCTATGTCAATTGATCCTACAACATTGCTACATGTGCATGCAATATTGTCACTTATGCCTGAAATGTGAAAACCTATCCCCCTATCTCCACTCAGTGGCTATGTAGAAGCTTGAGCTTGAATCTGAGCCTACACCTGTATCAGTTGCCCCTGTAATCTAGTCACTTGTCCCTGAAGGTGGCCACCTACACTTGAACCCATGTTAATTGTAACTTCAAAGTCATAATGCCCCCTTGTAGTTGATCCCTCTGTACTATTACTATAGCCAAATTAGGATTTCCTAGCCTTGGAGGTGTTGCTTATAGTTGGGCTATCCACAAGCACCTGTAACCATCAGAAGTTCATGTAGACACCAAAATTAGGTCATACTACCTTTATAGCCTCATTAATTAAATTAATCATACCTTACCTATTCATATCCCATAGTGCACATGATTAATTAAATTAATTAATTTAATTAACATCCTCAATTTACCACCTCACCCAACCAACTCACCTAGCCACCTCACTCCATGACCCACTCAAACCCCATTAATGACCTAAGACCAAATCTAGGCATATCCTAATCAACTAGGACTTATTCTAAACCTAGACTTAACTCCTATTAAAAAACATAAGAGGAATCTTACTCATTCTTTTAGGACCTATCACTCGAGACTCAGACAAAGATTGAATACCATGCCAAAAATAGAAACAATCAGGCTATTTTTGGCCAACCTAGATATTCCTGCCTTAACCAATGCCAGTTATACCTCAACTAACGTCGGTCACCTAACCATCATTGTTTACACTAAATAAATTTCCAAAAGCCTTTGCTGAGGTTGGTCATTCTATTCAGGATCTCATATGAATAGATACTTCGAGCAATCTAATTTTCTGAAGCAGTCGGTCAAAGGAAAACACACGGGAACACTACCAACAACCATTGGCATCCATCATCTTCTACACGATCACGAATTCACATAGAGAAGCACAGAGGTTCAAACTACCATGGCACAAATGCAACTTCTCTTCTATCTATATCTCTACCATCATCGTCCTCATCACTTGCACTCTCCAGACCCATTCTTCAGTAAGTACCTAATATCTCTTCATTTATCTTTGTTTTCTTTGAGTAATATTTGTTATTTATCTCAGTAATTTATCTTTCTTCACATCCATATACATCTTTCCTCCCACCAACTTATCACCCTACCATACCTGGACCTTCAACCTATCTTCCCCCTATCCTAATCATCTTTCAACCTTTTAGACCATCCCACAACCTCACCCCCACCATTTTTAGTCTTTGTGTAATCACAAAGAGTCTGAAAGATCATTTCTAATAAGCTTGTGATAATTGGCCCTATCGACATTGGTTATCCAACTGACATCATTCATCTTTCCAAATCAGCATTGGTCACATAGTGGACATTGTTTACTATGTTTGGAAACATACCTTAGATCAGTGAGCTCATAATCATTCCCTAACTGCCCATAATCACTCCTAATCTTTACCAGATCTTACTCAGACCTTGTACCTCACATGTTACCCAATACCAGCCCATCATCTGACATTTTTGACCTCAATCACCTTTTATCTGACCTTATTTATTTGTTTTGTATGAGATACCTAAATCATTTCAATTCTAATAAGATTGTTATTTCATGTTTATTTTGGATAGCATTAGTATTGTTATATAAAAATGGATTGATAGCTTGTTCAAGCATCATCACGCTTCCCGGATCTAGCTTCTTCTAGGTAGTCCACTCATTATTTTATTTAACTCTATCTGATGGTATTTTTTTACATTTTATAGGTAGTTCCTCCTAGCCAAAAGGGAGATCTCACAATCAGCATTAGATCAAGAAATCAGAACGCATGCACAACCTTCAACTGACACCACAAACAGGTATTCATCCATGGCATATCACCTTCTACTTGTTTCATTAATTTTTCAAGAATCCAATGAAATAGTTTTAGCATCATAAATTTACCTATCAACCACCTACTCCTCTTGCCCTATAGGATCTATTAGATGTGGTAGAGACAATGGTCTCTCAACATCATCCCTGTGGTACTATGGAAACAGTGGAGGAACATCCTATCAAAGTGCAATCTATTGTCTAACCCAGTCTGCCGGTATCATCTCATGATCTCCAGGCCTTCATCCTTATATCCACCTAACCATTTGTCACCCATCCATCTCCTCTAGCATGCCTCTATAGGAAGGGAAATCAACAAAAGGATGTCATATAATATCTAGTGCATATAAGCCCTCTAGTATCCACCTGTAGTAAGTCACATCTCATGACACCTCATCCCCCCTCAGATGTACTCCTACCGGTACCCACCTCCTAAAACCTACTTTGTTTACACCTCTAAACCATTTTTTTCATGGTAGGCCAGTAGGACACAAACACATTATGTGTTCATAGGTCCAACAATGAAGTAGATATGTGTAGCACACACTGAATCTTTGAATCCTCCAATATTCCCATAACTCCATGTATATTTATACCATAAATGTTAGTGCCCAAGCAAAGAAGACTTGCTCCTCTATCATATCCTATAAAACCCCCATCAATTCCTGTGGGCATCTCCCACCCTCTAAATCAGGAAGAACATAATAACCAACTATCACCATCATCAAGACAACCAATCTAGTCTCCACGGAATATGCAACATACAAGTCTCCATAGTTGATGTTAGCACTATGATAAGATAGCAATCCCATGGCCTCTCCAAAGAATGCAACCATAGAATCAAAGGACTCATCTGAAGAAATTTTATAGATTGGCTCTCCTACAATTTGTAGTCTCAGTATCCTGTAGACATCCTCCAATGTGATCATCATCTCATCTATTAGTAAGTGGAAGGTATTGGTCGCTGAATCCCATCTATCGATGAGAGTGACCATCATATTTTGATCCCTCACAATATGCCTATATCACCTAACAACACCTATCCCAACAACTCTCATATGCTCCCACTCGTCCTCTGTCACGTGTGGTCTCATTTGCACCAACAGTGGTGTCATCCTATCCCTCATGGTTAATTGTTTGCTTGCCTGCATCATCACCATTCAAACATGTTAATCAATTGGCCCTTTCGATCGATTACCTGGCCCTACCTGGTTCAATACCTACCCATGCATTTCCCAGTCTACCCACTTTTACCCAAATTATTTCTTGAAATCAATTCTACTTAGCCCCCACATTTACACTTTACTTATTTCATTCCTTTCCCTATCTCATCCACCCATCCATACCTAACTTCACCCTAAACTACCCACTCTTACCTAACTTAGGAACTTTTAACAGTGACTAGCATCAGTCACTCTAATGGACACCGGTCCCGATTTGACCCCACCGATGTCAGAGAATCGTCAGTCACTAGTTTGGCCCTAGGGCCAAACCCTCACATCCCCATTTACAAAATTTCAATTCAAAATACCTTCATTTACTACCCAATACACCCCCAATTCATTTTACATTCATTTACCACCTATTTAAACTAGATTTCATCCTCCCCATACCCCATTTCACCCACATTTAAACAAAATTTCAAATCAATTTTAAAAACCCAAATTCTTCATTTTCTACCTTAATTTTAACTAAACATAATTATGGAGCTTAGATCCTACCTCTACGTGATGCCGCCTCCATGGTGGTATCTCTAGAATGGGAATCAGTACTCCATCGGTGCCCTCTCCTGCCTCCACCATATCTCAATCAATCCCACTACTCACAATCAATCCCCTCACTCTAATAGATCTCATGGGCCCATATTCTCTAATCTAATTAGTTGTTACTAGCTCACCAATCCAAACTCCTCAATCTCCTTATTTTTTCACAAAAGTGTTTTCTCTAGTCATTTTCCCAAGTTAGAAATGTAAAATGAGGCATTTTTCATGTAGACGTTTGTTTTTTTACCTCATTTTCACCTGAGCGGCATTAGTCTCATGCCCTAAGCAATCAGAATTGGTTACCCTAACCAGAATCAGTTCACCCTCAATTAGTATTGGTCACTATGCAATATCCATTTAACCTAATTTTCCCAAATTTTTGTTGCATGATACCATTTTCTTATCGTCAAATTCTTACCATCACCTAGTAGCCTTCCTAGCTTGTCCAACTCCCTAATTTTACTTCATTGTAATCATGCCTATTAGATCAAATTTACTTATTTTATGTTATAGGTGATACCTAAATTTTATCAACTATAGTAGGAATCATTCATTTATAGCCTCACCTAAACACCCAACCCAAACCCACCCACTTAACACTCGAATTCACTTACTCGTTGTACCTTGCGATGAATTTACTCATGTTGTTTTGCCTACCAACCTTGCCTTGCCTAATTTCAACATATTTATCTTGACCATCCCAAACATTTTAGTGCTTTGGAACCCACCTAATTCCCATTCCTACACCTATCCTCATTGTGTTTTAGGATTGTATCCTATACCTTAGATACCTGAACCACATCAACCTTATTTGGATAAACTATCGATCGTTGATGATGTAGACTTTTTGAGCTCTTCAACCTAGTTCCTTGTCTCATTCTACACCTGTGTGTGCATTTGAATTCCCCCATCTATTACCTACACCCAAAATCACCAATGCCTGCACCCGTAACCTACAGTATTTTTCATCACCTACCATTTTATCAAACCCATCACTGATTCCACCTACTCCTTCATCATATCTGAGTTTCAGGGGAATCACTTCCACCCATACTTGGGGCAACCACACTTTTTTTTTTCAATGTCTCTTATCAATACAAACTATGTGACAAAAGGGGGCAAATGTAGACACCTAAATTTGGGTCACAACCCTTTCATCTACCTTCGATTAATTAATTCCACACTATACCTAACCATGACCCCTTGCAAATATTCTAATTAATTTTAATTACCATAATTAAATTAATTATCTACCTCACCCCTCCACTTCACCTAAGCCACCTCACCTTTCCACTTCACCCTAGACCTATTCCAAGTTCATTAATTACCCTAGACCAAGTCCCCACTTATCCTAACCAACTGGGACTCTTTCCAACCCTAACTATTCATGACCTATTAATCCTCTAACTGATTCCACACTCTAATTTACGTCATTCAACACTCTAAACCTAGACTAAGCCAAAGACCACACCAAATTTGGGAGAAAAATCCTATCTTTGGTAAGTTTGATCAATTCTCCTTAACTGACACCGGTTATTCCTTGGCCGGTTTTCGGTCACCTAACTGCCATCAATTAGGTTAAATAAAAAATTATAACTCGTTGATCAGCTTCTGAATCTTTTCATCTAGATTTTGTGACCTTGCATTTTGGTTCACAAGTTCTCCAGTGATTTTGCAACACACCATAGGCCTTTCACTACATTTAGATACCATACCAACCATCCACATGTACATACAAATCTCTAGTGCACTCTCCAGGAAGCACCGTACCCTTCCAGTTGTTGCTGCATTCGTTCGAGACCACTTTTTGTTACAATCCTCACCACGGCCAGTTTTCTACCTCCACCCCAAAAGTAAGTATTATTCCTTCTTTTTCATTTTCAATAGATTGGTTATTTTATTAGATATCTATTTCCTTCCATATTCTACCTCACTCGGATCTCTCCCACAGTACCTTTGTCTAACTATCTCCCCATTTACCCATCATACCTTGCCTAAACCTCTATATTTCTACTTCTAATTTCTTATATAAATCACACGACCTCACCTAAACTCCCCTCACTCTTTGTGAAATCACATAGAATGCCCCAAAAAATCCATTTTTGATATTCTTACCAAATTTCCCCTACTAACATAGTCACCCAGCCGGTGTTGGTTCACTACCAGTAGCCAGAATCAGTGACCCAATCGGCATCAATCTTTGTGACTGGTAACTTTCCCCAAACCAGCCCAAAACCTTACAAAACCTTGCCCAGAACCTCACCTACAACCTTTTTTCAGACCTTCAGACCTATACCATCATATTATACCTTTGTACTTCATCGTAACCATTCTTGCTAGATCAAATTTACTAATTATATGCCATCGGAGATACCTAAATCTTATCAACTATAGTAGGAATCATTCATTTACAATTATTTCTTGTATTAAATTGTTATAAACAAAGGATTGACATCCATTCAAGGAAGCATCATGCTTCCCAGATCTATCCTTTGTTAGGTAGTCCTCTACCATTTGCTATTTAATATCATTTGGTGGTCTTGTTGTGTTTTGTATACAGGTCTTTCCTTGTAGCCAAAGGGAATCTCTCACAATTAGCTTGGTCAACATTCTACGCCTGAATACCATCTACATAATCATAGGTATTCCTCCTTGACCTTACCCTTATCTATTTTTTCTCTACATTTGTGGTGAAACAGTGTGTGGGGGAAAGAAAATTGAAGGTAATAGATTACCTTCCTAATTAATTCTATGTGAAATAGGAAGGATGAACAGATCATTTTAAAACCCAAATTGAAATGTTGTGTTTGATGAAGGAAATAAAAAAAAATGCAATACTAAAAATAAATAGAAAAAATTTTAGGACTCACCATCAAATGTTCCTTTTTTTTAGAAATTTTTATAATAATCAATCCAACAATCCAGTAAATAAGCTTCTCTAGAAACAACAACCTACAAATAGGTTAGGAGAAATAGAAAATAGAAAGCAGAAAACAAGGAGTAAAAAGCAAACTATAGGGTAGTAAAAAAACACAGATAAATCATTGGCGATTTTCCCAATCGTAGGTGATTAGCTAAATCACAGGTGTTTATCACATAGAGAATTAGAAAAATAAAAAATATGTTATGTTATTTATGAAATTAACACCCAAAAAAATAAGGGACAGGGTCCCACCGGGTGTGCCAAGATATATAGAATAAATCTTACCTCTTCAACCTAACCTAATAAGCAAGAGAATAAAAATTACCTAACCTTTATATGGCAGGGTTTAGTGTATTCATATTTTATTACACCTAGACCAATAGTCTAATCCCATGCACGCCGGCCTATCACCCAGCGGGCGGTGGGTGCTCACTCGAGGCATGTGCAAGCGTCGAGTCTCTCCTTTATGTGAGTCTTGTAATAATGCATCATCCTATAATAGATATTCAAATGGAAATGAGAAAAAAATAACCATGTAACATTCTAAGAACCTAGAATGAGTTGTTATCTCATCGCATCCAGAAAAGAGAAATAACAACTAGTATGTGGAAATGGTTCGTACAAAAAGGAAATGCATAAATATTATACTCCTAAACACATAGATGATTTATAACAAAGAATTATATTCATTTTAATAGATTCAATAACCACATTACAATCCCTTGAGATCATGACAGACCCTTATATAATAATACAAAGCCAATTCATGCATCAGAACTACATTATGCTCATCACCTTACAAAAATGAATGCAGACCCATCCCTCTAAATGTGTCATTACTTACAGAGCTCTCCTAATCCTTAACCCTTAAAATCCTCCATATGTTTCTATAGGTATTTTCCTCTCTTTTCTCTCCTCCATACTCTGCTTGCTTCCACACCCCCCTTTTCTTCTATCGAGTGCTTGTATTTATAGCCTTAGCAACCACCTCTATGCCTTTCTAAACTTATAGATTAGTTGCCAAGTGTCGAAGTGGTCCTCCATGGAAGCATGCCTTCTCATATTTGATCTCTCCACTCTTTTTAGTGATGTATTCTCAAACATTGTACTGTATGCTCGGGATATTCCCTTTTTTATCCCGTGGTCGCAAGGCTAACACCTTATCCATAAGGGTCATGCTTTTCTCGTGTGCTACCTAGGATGCCAAATATGGCTAAGTACAAAACATGTTTTTTCCTTATACGCACATGCCATATGTTTTACAACCTACTAATAGAATCCTTCCATGTGTACCTTTAACCCCGTGCACCTTACTTCAACTAGGTCTCGTGCACCCATGCGCCTTCTTGTACTTAGCTGATATTTTGGGGGCCAAAATCACCCCACACTACACTTGTTCTCTATCCTCGAAAACACTCTTCAAAAAAATAAAGGATGGCAGATCCTTTAAAATGGTTAGATTGCAAGAATGAAGAAATGGGGAAAATAATGAAAGAATGTGGAACTTGTGTACTTCTTGAGGAGGAGAGGGAAATCCTTCCCTAATTCTTCTTCTAACTTTCCCTAAGTGGTGACCTTGTTCTGAGCTTGCTAATAGAGGTCAACCACCAAGACGCTCACTTCCTCAAAACTCGAATCCTCTCCCTTAGTGCTCATCGTCTCCACGATCTCCTCCAGTTTTTTTCCCAAATCCTCAAGTGTGTCCATCCTCTGAGTGATTTAGGGGTACAATTCTTTCAGTCGGTTCTTGATTAAGCCCTGTAAGGTCTCAATAGCCTATGATTTCTTTTCCACTTCAGCTAATATTTTGTCTCACTCAGCCTTGTTCCCCTTGTTATTTTCTTATAACTCCTTGAGTTCCACTTCATGGGTGACAGCCAAGATACTTTCCACTCTATCCCTATCTAAGCAATTATCATAGGCAGCCTCAGCAACTTGCACGGTGGATTTTACATCAGTGAGGATCTTGTTGTATTGAGCAACAATTTCCATAGCCTTCATCTTATTTTATTTTTCTTAGCGCACCAACGCCTCTTCTATGGATTCTAAGGCAAGTGGTCACCTCTCCATAGTGAGTATGCAGGTCAAGTCCTCTAGGCATTGTAAGGCTGATCCATATTTTTGTGTGGGTAGTTTTAAGTCTGGATGCTTTAAGACAATGGCATCAATGATCATCTCTATTTTCTTGTATGCCTCGTGCACGCTTGGCTTTCATATTTTAACTCATGCCTTAACTGAGCACTAATTAGCTCCTCCTGCTTCAAGTCCTTGCTTTTCTTAAGGAGATCCTCCTCCTTTTTCTCCAACTCTACCTCTAGGAACTTCAACCTATCATTTCTTCTTAAGATTCTGACTTCAATCTCAACTTAAATTTTTTTGAGTGCCTTGAAAATTTTCTCATCTAATAATTATTAAGCATTCACCAAGGGGTTTATTCCCTTTGTTTCTAGCACCTTCATCAATTATCCTTGGATTATTTCAAATTCGGGCTCATCAATATGGGATTTAAATGCCCATGATAGAATTTTCCTCATCCAAGGGTATACAACTTCCTCATCAAATGAATTCATGGAAAAGAGTTGCTCCATTGGTAGGGTACTTTGAAATCACGTGCACAACACCTTGTTTAGATCATTGATGTAGCTCATTTCTTGAACTTGTGTTGCTTTTATTCTCCTCCTACCTATGAGTGCAGCTTTTAGAAATCTTACAGCCAAACTGGGATTTCCCTCTATGATGTCATATTCTTTTCCTATTCTTTCCTCCTAACTTCCTTCAGCACCTCATCTGCATTGCATTCAACCTCTTGTTCTACCATCTTCTTGATAATTCCTGCCACTTCTCTCTTTTCAGCCTCTTCTATATGTTCCTTTGTGAGGCTTGGGGTCCTTTGATCCTTTGTATTTACTTCTCTACTCATCTCCTTGCCTTGAGCCTCAATTTCTTCTTTTTCATCCTTCTCCTCATCATCTTTGTTATACTCCTCATCTCCTTCATCCTCATAATCATACACCTCATAGACTGGATGGTCTTCACCTCCTTCTAGCTCATCATCATCGTCTTGTCACCGATGTAGACATATATACTTTTTATTTCTTCTGAATTTGCTTCATCAGTCACCTTTTGCTTCTTTCTTACTAGGAATTCCAATACAGAATATTCTTCTTTTTCTTTTTCTTTGATAGGTGATGTATTCATTGGTGATTCCTCATGGATGAGGGGATCTTCATGCTCTAGCACCTCTTCTTTTGGGGTGTTTTCCTTGACTAGAGACTTCTTTCTCCATGTGTAATTACTAGGTTTAGCACTTGCTTCTGGCACGCTCACTATTTGTGTGGTTTTAACACTTAGCCTTCTTCACCTCTTCTCTTTCTCTCTTACTAGGTGTGGCCTTCTTCCTTCATGTAGGGTCTTTAAGGATGGAGACATCATTCTCCAAGTAAGCACCCTTTTTAAATGTTTTCCTTATGCATAGACACACCCTTACTACAGTCCTTCCTACAATTGGTAGCATTAAAGGATTCATCATTTGTATCTCGTGGGAGACATATCTCTCCACATACGAACACTTCTTTGGGTGCAGCTCGCGGTGCTCTATATCTACCTCACTAAGTTCAAAAATTAGTCTCTTAGCCTCCTTGAACTGATTAACTCTGGCTTGGAAGTATTGCATGGTGAACTACTCTAGGATCCTCCACTCTTCCCCGAATACATCACACATTAATTTATACCACTTCTCCATGTTTTCCTTGTGATCAGTCATCATGGTTTCACAAGTGTACTTTGCAAACCTTTTTGCGGGTGATGAATCCTCTTCTGGATACTCCCAAACAAACTTTTTTTTCCCATCAGGCACTCCAATCTCTAAAAATACAATGGTGAAGAGGATGTTACCAAAGAGTATCTTCTCTCCCTCCTATGTGTTGTAGATGGTTCCTTCAGATATCTTTCGGCATACATTTAGCCATACCTTGTTTTCTTGTGTCCATCATTCCTGATCATTGATCTTGGTCACCAGAAATGTGGCCATCCTCATGACTGGGTTTGGGATCTCATAAATGTCAAAGTATCACGACCCCTTCTTGTATTCATACATAGCTATAGTCTCCTTGATGGCCTCTTTGTTTCTCTGATCATCATCAATGTTATCTCCTTCACAATTGAGGCTTGTGAACTTGGATATCATTTATGGTGTGATGTGCATCTTGCACCCTAAAAAAATAAAAGTGATCCTCATGCACACGTGACATCAACCATTGGTAAAGGCACTCAAGCTTACCAAAGTAAGGCAACTCGTATAGTTATAATAATTCATTCCTCTCTAAATTTACCTTTACCTCATTGCTGTAAATGGGAATCCCATCTAGTTTCCTTTTATTAGTTGGTAAAACCAACTCTAGCGTAATTTCTTTCTCGATAGTGCTCATGTGATGGTTATAATCACTCATGGCCATTTTTCACAAGTGTGACTCCCACTCTTTTCCTAGCAATACCCCATCTAGGTATTACATTTCCACATAGCATTCTTCATTGGTGCTTGCAATGGAAGTGGTTTGCTTTCCCTTTCCCTTGCCCTTTGTTTTCTTCAATGAAATAGTTGGTTTCTTGGATGCCATATTTTCTAGTCAAGATAAACTTAAAAACTTCCTTCCTCTTTCTTTGCTCTACTACTTGGCTCAATCCCAAAACTCAAAGCTTCAACTCTTGGAATGAATCCTTCTTTCTTCATGCCCTAGCTACCAAACCCTAACTAGGAAATCCTTTCACAAGACAGAGCTCTTCACACAACCTTCCTCACACTCATCTAATCCTTCCTTTTGGTTCCCAGATTCTACTCTAGTCACACACACAAATTTCTCAGATTCTTCTTCCTTCATACAAATTTCTTTCTGGATTCCCTAGTTGGTAAGAGCTTCTTTCACTTCATAATCGCAAGGTAACAAATAACTTTCCCAACCTTATATTTATAGCTTTTCCTTCTTTCAAGCATTAAATGATATACCACCTACCAACGTAATTTAACATTAAATGAATATTTTTTTTGCTAAGCCAACTTTAAGTGCCCTTACCCATGTACCACATCCTGGATGAAAAACCCTTTACAACCTTTTGGTGCATAAAAAATGAACTTGAGTGAAGACTCTTATGCATATGTCCACAGCATTGAAAACACTTCTTCTATCCTTTACCCAATTTTTTCCTTTCCTACCTCATGTTATTTCCTACACTCTTCATCCTTTGTACGTGGTCTTTGTTACAGCCTTCTTGACACCAACCATTCTCATCCACCTCTCTTCTATGTGCTTTCTTAACCTTACATGCTTTTTCTCCTTCAACCGAGCCATTCACCGCAACTTCTACTACCATCTCAAACTTGTGTTGCATTCCTATACTTTGCATCACTCCACCCCACACTAAAATAGATGTGCGGTCCTCTGTAGATACAAAACCTTGGAAAAATAATGTGGTTACAAGCGTACAAGGTGCAAAACAAAACAAAAATAAAGGAACAAACAACGAGAAAGGGAAACACAAGAAAATAAAAATCATAAAGGGAAATTCTAAGCTAGTTGGCAATACTACCTTATTACAAACACCAAGAAGAATTATTTATAGTAGGGATTTAGCCTACTCCCATTGAAATGACCTGGTAATCTCATCCCATCCAGCACTTGTAATTGGAAATTTCCTGAATCAAGAATGTATGAAATTATGTAGGGTCCGAACCAATGGAATTTCAACTTCCCAAGATGGTGCAGATACTTGGAATGATACAACAACACCATCTTCCCAACCTCAAACTTCTTGTTCTTGATATGATGATCATGCCATGATTTTTTTTTTACTTTTTCTATCTTCTAACTCCATCTAGCAAGTGATCACCTTTTATCTAACTAAATCAACTTATCAATTATTTCTTCCAGCACTTACTCATCAGCTAACCCTCATGCACGTGTTATACGTAGTGATGGTAACATGAATTCAACTAGAAAAATAGCCTCTATTCCAAACACCAATTAAAATGATGTGGCTTTCTTTAACCTTTTTTAGGTTATCCTATATGCCCATAGAACAGCTGATACTTTATCATCTCAATCTTGTCTTCCAACGTCACATATCTTAGTCAATGTGTGACTTAGTATCTTGTTAAATGCCTCGGAAATTCCATTTTCTTGAGGGTGATAAGGGGTAGCCTTGTGATGGGCCACCATAAATTATGCTAACATAATTTTTACTGTTTCATTGAGAGAGTGTGTACCTCTATCACTTTTTAAACTTCAAGGATGACCATACTTGTTGATTATGTTCTCCCATAAAATCTAGTAGTTGTTGTGGTGCAATCCTTCATAGGCATTGTCTTTTCCCTCTGTGTCAAGTAATTAGTACAAGTGATTATATACTATGAACCAGTCCTTTACATGGCTGGCGTAATTATCCCTATAAAGTCAATTTCCCATTTTTCAAGTGTTTCAGTGCTCGATATTGGTTACAAAGGCATTTCATCTCTCTTTCTAGGTTTCCAAGGCGTTGGCAATGGTCACAGTCCTTGCAAAACTCAATAAAATCCTTGTAGATGGTTTCCCACCAAATCCTTGTTAATAAAATATTTGTGAGGTAGCATTTCCTACATAGTTTCCTCCTGCAATACCACCATGTGCTTCTTCCATAATTTCCATGCACTCATACTCTAATATGCATCTATGCAGAACCTCATCGTGACCCAAATTTTACATGTCTCCACTAATCAACATGTAAGGTGCAGAGCATATTGCTAACTACTTTCTCTCTAGAGCCTTCATTCCTTCCAGTGCCACACCTATTTTTTAAGAACAATGTGATATATTCCAAGTCTAAGGGTGCACACCATAACCTAAATAGTTGTGCATCCACCATGGTATCCTCAATTATTTACGCATCCTCCCCTAAGTTAATTCTTGATAAATGATCAGAACCTGAATTGCTTTTCCTAGTTTCACAACCACTGTGAACTCAAACTCTTGAAATAATAGGACCCAATGGCATATGCACCCTTGCAGCACTGGCTTGTTGACTAAGTAATTTAATTCCATGTGGTTCACGTAGAATATAAACGGTGTTGCCAATAGATACTACCTGAACTTGTGAAGTGTGTAGATCATAGATAATGCTTCACACTCAGCAGTTGTGTAATTATGTTCTATTGGTGTCAACTTTC
Source organism: Taxus chinensis (assembly GCA_019776745.2). Taxonomy (NCBI): domain Eukaryota; kingdom Viridiplantae; phylum Streptophyta; class Pinopsida; order Cupressales; family Taxaceae; genus Taxus; species Taxus chinensis. The sequence continues at coordinate 1,009,003,516 of CM034146.1, forward strand.
TACTTGCAAAGCATAAGGGATGATCAATAATTCCCTCACTAGGTTGTGTTAGTACTACTCCCATAGTTGTCCCTAAGGAGTCAACAAATACATGGAAAGGCTTATCCTAAGAAGGAAAATGTTGAATGGTTATTGTGATAATCTTATCCTTCAAAGTGTTAAATGCCTTCTTTTGTGCCTCTTCCCAATGAAAGGCACTCTTTTGTTTTAACAATTCTTCCAAGGGTGTAGAAATCTTAGCATAACCCTTGATGAATTTTCTATTATACCCTGTATGCTAAAGGAATCCGTGCACTGCGCTTTAACTAGTAGGCTCCCCTAATCCCATAGTAACTACAAATTTGGTGGGATCTATGAGTAAGCCTTCTTTGCATATAATTTGTCCTAACAGGGTTCCAAATGGAGTAGAAAAGACACATTTCTTAATGTTAAGGGATATCCTTAATTACCAACATCTCTCAAACATCAATCTTAGATTGTCACAATGGTCTTTCACTAATCCATACATAGTCTAATCATCTAGGTAAACTCAAAGAAACTTATGGTGAAGTCCTAAAATGCTTGTACCACGATGCGCGAGAACACAGCAGGTGCATTATTCAATCCAAAAGGCATAACCATGTAGGAAAAAATTCCCCATTCAGTGGTGAAAGTTATCTTTCTTTGGTCTTCCTTTGCAATCCGGGTTCAGTGATACCCTGAGAACCCATCCATGAAAGAGTAAACTTCACTCCCAGCTACTCCCTCCAAAATTTATTCAGTAAAGGGGGTTGAAAAAGGATCAATGACACATATTGCATTCAGATCCTTGTAGTCAACACAAATTCTTATGCCACCATCCTTCTTGATACTGATAACCATTGGGCTTATCCATTCAAATTCTTCCACTACCTTAATGATACCAGATGCTATCATCTTATCTATTTCTTCCTTGACTCGTACGCAAAAATTTGGATTCATCCGATAAGACCTCTTCTAAATCAGGCATGCACCTTCTTGTAATTTGATCTTCATCTCCCCCAAGAAATGGTGAATGCATTTGAGTTCATTGTACCCATAAGGAAACAAATCTTGGAACTCCTACAATAGATCAATGACCTTCAAAACTTCTTTTTCTGACCAATAGTCTCTGATGATAGCTTCCTTAGGTTTTTTTTGTTCCAATGTTAACCTTCTATGTTTTCAAGGGCTCATGGTAGGCACGTGCTCACTCATCAATGTTGTCTATGAATTCACATGTACCTTCCAAATGGTTAACATCCAAATTCTCCATCTCTACACCATCTATTACATAGACCATCTTTCCTTTTTCTTTTTCCAGGCGTGCGCACTTAAGTTATACTTCATCTAATTCTTATTCATTGAGGTGCATCTCCAAATAAGGCTCACCTAGAAACTCTAGTATCATATCCTTTAATATAGCACTATCTCCCATCGTAAGGCACTTGATCACCTACAATGCCTTATCTACTGATGGCTTGGTACTTCTATACTCAAAATCTTGAATGAGATCAGTTGTCAACTTGTACCAATTACATGTTTGACAACACATCTCCTAATGAACATAACAAGTGCATACATAGCCTCGTAATGTGGAATACAACTTATGTACCCATAGCAAAGGTGGTAATGATTCTATGCTTCCCATCTATGACTTCTCACACGCTTGGATATGAAATGAAGTGGTCTCTTTACCATGGTAGTATTGTATGATAGTGGGCACATTGCTCCTGGAGAACCTTATAGAAAATGTGATCCTTACCTTACACCACTCTAGGAGGTTCTCCTAATGTGTATCCCACTAGCACGCTATAGTTTTGAGTAGGTTGTAACTGATAATTCCTCTTATCTCATCTTCATTCTTCCACTAAGATTTCATTTATCACAAGAAAATTTCTGGATATTCTCCTCTAGAGTAACTTAGTAACTTATTTCCACCTAGGTGCTTAACTGAGCATGCTCTTGTCACCCTTTTTATAGATCCTCTTAACTATCTTCCTATCAACTCATAAGTCCCATGCACCCAATTTTCACATGTCACACTAGTGGTATCACTCAAGGATTGAGCATCTTCAAACTAGATAACTCCATCCATGGGGTGAATTATCTCAATATCTCTGATGGATCGCACATAGATTCTATCAAGGACTTATTCTCCTAAGGGCTCAGTATAGGGCATTGACTTCCCATTTATCAAAGGGATGATCACCCTTTCTTCCTTGTTTTCAAAGTTGATATACCCTTTGTTAAACTGCAGGTCAACATTGTTCTTGTAAAACCATGGGTGCCCAAGCAATGCTACAAAGTTGTCTACCTCAGTGAGTACCAAGACTTCAAAGTATCTAGTGAACTTAGCCCCTTGAATGGTGATAATTGTATCCTTCAAAACTCCAATAGGCATTTCCTTAGTCTTGTTTGCCATATATAACACATTCGAATATGGTTGTAACATGGGCCTTCCCATCTGATATCAGGCATCTAAGGTAAGAACATTGACCTCTTCTCCTTTGTCGATGAGGATATTACTTAGAATCCATCCATTAACAACCACATTCAAAGTAATCTCCTTGTCATATTTAAGGTTGAGGAGTAAGGTTTGCATGCAAATCCTACCTTTCATGCTCTACTTCGGTGTGTGGTACCTCCTCTCTCATCCATTATCCTAAGAAGGGAATAATATTCTCTTTCCTTAACCTCCTACATAATTCCTTTACCTCATCCAAATCATCCTTTGGAACCTTGGCATTCTTCCTTTACTCTAGATGCCTTGATTTCTCCTTGAGACATTGGATTTACCCTTACAAACTTCAAATCACATCCATGGTCTCTTTATACACCTCCTTCTAATGAGCAGGGTCTAGATATTTTCCATGCACCACTTCCTCTCTTCAAACTAGTGTCTTTTGTCTCAGCATTTCCCTGGCATGTGTTGCCTTTGCTCACATTATTACCAGTACAGGTTCTAGCCCTAACTCACATGCCACTCTTAGCATCCATCGTGAATCAGCCTTCTTGATGCTCACCATCCTAGCACCTTTTTCTTTCTAGTCTTATTGTTTTAGATGCTCATAAAGATCTGGGCATTATTCATACTTATGTTTCTTTCCGCACTATGAGCATTGTAATAGATCAAGACACTCACATTTTTTAATACTCTATAGATCCACAATTATAACAAGTTCCTCACGGCAACTCACTTCATCCTCCTCCATGGTTACTGTGACCATAAAATCCTCCACAAAAACCTCTTCCATGTGCCCCACCATTTGCGTGCCCTTCATAATAACAGTCATGATCCTTGGAATTTCTTGCAAGGCTAGTATAGGACACACCCAGATCAATAGCATCATGGATTTGTTCAATTAGTCTACAATCCTTGGTATCATGGGTCATAGAGGTACAGATATTATAATAGTAAGAAACATTCTTGTGAATTGCACAATGGAGTAGAGGGCACCTACTTACATCATGTTCCCCATGAAAAATTTCACAATATATTACTACAACACGTACCATTTTCTGATGGAAATTATCCTTCGCATGCCCTTCTAATTCACATACTATACACCAAATCCCACTACAAAACTCATGCACTGAGTTTTAACAACTTCTCCAACGGATTGGCCATTACACTAATTTAAGCCTTCAGGAAATGATTAACACTAGTATCAACACTCCCAACAGCTTCAAGGGTAGCTTCCAATGTCTCGTGTGGGTCTATGAAAGTTTTGTGTAATAGAGCCCTTATAAATGGTGTTATCAATCCTCTAACAAACCATTAAGCATGTTCAGATGGATGAATGTCATAGGATAGTTTAGACAAGAGAGTCTTGAAACACATGTCATACTCCAACACACTCTTTTCCATTCCCTATTAGATCTAATTTAGAGCATTGATGCTCTTCTACTCAAACTTGAGGATATGGAATTATGCTAGGAAGGTGTTCTTCAATGCAGTGTTGTCTACCACCATCTGATGGGGGTCATAATTCCTATACCAACTATGCACACGTCTTTGTAATGTTGTTTTAAATTTACTTACCTTCCGCTTTAGGGTAGTGATTCCTTTCATGTGTCATAGTAGTTCACACTTGTGCACATGCTCTGCAACATCTTCAATACTCCTATAGTTTGGCAAGTGCAAATACATCTCAAAAAACACTTGGGGAGGTGGTTGGGGTCCTTTTCCTCCTAATCCAGAGCCTTGGTTCCCTCCAATGTTTCCTCCTCCACCATATTCATTAGATCCACCAGGTCTTGTTCCTCCTAACCCATCAGATCCACCTCCTGTAGTCGGAAAAAGACCTGAAGTGGTTGCACCTAGTTTTCCCAACGTCCCACTGAACTGTGCATCGATGGTTTGTGATATTGTCCCACTTTTAGTCATGTCCTGTGCCACTCCTAGATGTGATACCAAATCCTTGCATTCTTGCACCTTGTCTAAAGATTCCTCCAAATACAGGAATGTCTTACGTAGCCATGGATGTTCCAAATGAGAAATTATATCTCCTGGGCATAGATTGGTCACTCCCACTGATACCAACTGGGTTAACAATACTTCTCCTTTTATCTGGAAAACCAAGTGTCATGGGTTAGTTACCAGGTGGGTTCAGATGTGCACCAAAGACTCTTCTTTCTCCATATGAAAAAATCTCATCAGAAGCTGAAGGGGCCTCTCTTCCATGCTTTCCAAGATGGGGTAGCAAAATACTTCTCAGGCTCTATGTCCTCTGTGTGAACCTCGACTCCTTCCCATAATGTCTACCTCCATAGATCCATCACACTTGCAACCTCACATTATCATAGTCATCTCCCTTTCATGAGCTTCACTATACTTGAGTCATCTCTCCTCCCTTTCCTTTTTTGCTATAACATCTACCATCTTCCTCCATCCTAGCTTCCTCTCCCAACGCTCAGAGAAGCTTAGCCGGCCATGGGAAATGCTTCTAAACTCAAAGTAATGACCAAGATCTTTATAGCCAAAGGAATAGCATGCAAAAATAATCCTCTAGGCTCCCTTAGAAACTCAAACTCAGCAACTTCTAGGCAATAATACATAGAAATGGGAATATTCAAGAGTATAACTAGTCAACACTCTCTTCCACCAGTGATCAACAACACGTGTCCAAGTTAGATTTGCATCCTGTAGCCTTTGATAGTCATCTTAGGTCCATACATGTAATCTATAGTACCATCTCAATCTGGATGCATATGTTGAAAGCCATTCATATAGTTCTACTGGGAAGTAGAAAAATAATGTCTCATCTACCCATCTATGCACATTGAACTCAGGTCCAGTGTTGAATCTCTAAGAAAACTCATCCTCCATGCTCTTGAACCATCCTTCAACACTTTCCAAGGTCAAATTCTCTTGTCATCATGCATCACCAGGACAAAGATGCATGCCATTTCTCACAAAAATTTTGAAAAAGAGGTCTCAGAAATTGAACCAAGATGTAGTCATATTTTATACCCCTAGACGAATAGTCTAATCCTATGTACATTCACCTATCACCCAGTTAGCGCTAAGCACTCACCTGAGGTGACGCGCGGGTGCTGAGTATCTCCTTTATGTGATTCTTGTAATAATGCATCATCGTATAACAAATATTAAAATGTAAATGAGCAAAAAAAGAACCATGTAAAATTCTAAGAACCTAGAACCAGTTGTTATCTCATCGCATTCAGAAAAGAGAAATAACAAGCAGCATGTGGAAATGGTTCATACATAAAGGAAATGCATAAATATTATACTCCTAAACACATAGATGATTTATAACAAAGCATTATATTCATATTAACATATTCAATAACCACATTACAATCCCTTGAGATCATGACAGACCCTTATATAATAATACAGAGCCAAGTTATGCATTAGAACTACATTATGCTCATCACCTTACAAAAATGAATGCAGACCCATCCCTCTAAATGTGTCATTACTTACAGAGCTCTCCTAATCCCTAACCCTTTAAATTCTCCATATGTTTCTACAGGTATTTTTCCTATGTTTTCTCTCCTCCATACTCTACTTGCTTCCACACCCCCTTTTTCTTCTATCAGATGCTTGTATTTATAGCCTCAGCAACAACTACCATGCCTTTCTGAAGTTATAGATTGGTTGCCAAGTGTCGAAGTGGTCCTCCATGGAATCATGCCTTCTAATATTTGATCTCTCCACTCTTTATAGTAATGTCTTCTGGAACCTTCCATTACATGCTTAGGATATTCCCTTTTTGATCCCACAGTCGCTAGGATGGTACCTTACCCACAAGGGTCATGCTTTTCTCATGTACTTCCTGAGATTCCAAATATGGCTAAGTATAAAACCTATTTTTCCTTATGTGCATGTGCCATATGTTTTGCAACCTACTACTAGAATTCTTACATGTGCGCCTTCAACCCTGCACATCTTTCTTCAACTAGGTCTTGCATGCCCACGCGCCTTCTTGTACTTAGCTGATATTCTGTGGCCCAAAATTTAGTGATACCAATGGATGTAGATGAGTGGTGTTTGATGGTTATTCTCCATATATAAAATATGTAAGATCCTTTCCTATGATAATGCTTACAGATCACAGCCACTAAATAAGATATCAGGCGGGGTTTCCTGGCAAAGGCCAATCCCTGGAAATCAAAGGGACTTCCTTACAAGGGTGTCAATCTACTTTTACAATCAAGTGATTGAAAAACAAGTTTTGATAGATGATAAATAATAAATGGAAAATATTGTGATAAGTTTCAAGTTTATTAAAATCATATAATTGATAAAATATTGATAGATATGAACTAAAAAATCTAAATCTAACATCTGAATTTGAATTCTCAGGATGAAGGGGAACTATCTTCTCTAGTGGACTATGGTTCTTCTTCTTTAGCATAATCTAAGGTCGTGTCTTCAGTGTATTCTTCCTTGAATAATTTTGATATGTATTATGGTTCCTCCTTTTCCATGTCAGAATTCAGAATCAGAATATGAGTGTTCTGAATCAGTTTGATCTTTAGATTCAATCTCAAAGCTCAATTCCTCTAGTTCAGCTTCTTATTGATACTCAAACAAGGCCTAATCTACTTGGATATGCATAACCTCAAAATAGGCTTCCTTGAATTCATTTGTGGCTTAACGAATTCGTTGATTTAGATTCAAATATGTTTTGTTAAAATTTCTAGAGGGGTGGAATGGATAGTGTAAAGCTCAAGGTCGTGTAAGACATCGTATTGCTCCCAAATGTAGCGGGTGATGGATAATAGGTATGATAATTGTTGTTTGTTCTATCATGACTCGAGCCACTTATTTCCATCTAAAAAAAATTCATTCTTAGTAAAATGTTAGCAATAAAAGAAATATGGTATAATTGAATATGGATTATTGGACATAATTTGATAAAATTACAAGAAAACAAAATACACAGGAATCGTAGTTGATTCTAGAAATCACTGGTGATTTCTGGTGAACGATAACAGATTGATAAATGAATAATTTAACAAACTAACTCAAAATTGTGTTCTTTAAAATGGATAATATAAAATGATAAATGACCAAATAAAAGGATGTCCCTTGGTTGGTGATGGTTTTGTAACTGATGAAATTTACAGTTGGGATGATGGTTTTCTGATCTACAACAAGCTTCAAAATGTCTCCAAGATGTTTGATGAGTGTGAAAAATATTTTTGGGTGATAATACACTCTCGTCTGTGTAAAATAATGTTAATAAAATTCCAATAGAAATCTTAAGCTCGAGAATTTCAGCAGATGGTCCCAAAAAGGGATTGGAAAATGGGCTTAAGTAATCGTTGGCGATTTGACCAAATCACCAGAGATTTCGATCTATTTGGATTAGGTTAGCAAATAGTTGCAACTTCTTGCTAATTTGATATTCTTGTTTGAATTTTTGAGGGATAGGTTTTTTTGGGGGGGGGGGGGGGGGGGGGGGTTATTTCTAGACATGTTTTTGTGTTTTTTTTAGAAGATGATAGAATAAGTTATATCATACTAATTTAGGTGTGATTTAGGATAAATGTGTAGATAACTTTGTGAAAATGATTTTAATAGGTGTATAAGTGGTTATGATAGATGTGTCATGTTAGGGATAGATAAAATAGATTTTGGGGAATAAATAGATTTAGGGGGATTTAAACAAATGATTATTTTTAGTATTATTATTATTAAAAATAATAATTTTTCAAATGTGGATATGAAATATTAAAAATTGGAGGTGAATTATATGGTCTAATGTATGTATTTAATTAATCAAATTAATTAATTAATTAATTAGAGATAAAGGATATTTCTTGTGTGGTGTCATGTTTAATGATTTGGATTAAAAAATGAGGGAGTGTAGATCTCCAGTGTGTACATGTACCTTTCTATTCATTAATATATCTATGAATTAATCAAGGTCAGAATTATGTGTCACCAAGAATTACGACAATATCCTCACTGAGCCAAATTGGAATAGATATAGGAAGGGTGATGGTACGTGATGATGTAATTCATCCCACATCCGCAACCTTTCCCATAGGTATTCCAAGAGGGTTCATTCAATGTACTGATATAGTTCTTTGTGGGTCATAATTGCTACAAGTTATTAAATTGAAATATTAAATTGTTTAAACAACTAAAAAGAATCCTGATACTATGAATGAGATGGTTGTGTGGTGAAATGGAAAGGACAGGGTTTATGTGGCTTATGTGTAGTCATGAAATGAGGCTTGCTAGCATAACACAAAAACTATGGCCATAGTATTGCAAATAATTGATTCAATTGTCTATCAGCACTTCTTTTAAACTATGTCATGAGAGGGAAGCTGACACTAGGAAGATAAACATCATTCTCTATACCTTTAAAAATGTCTAACTAAATGATGTATTGGGTATATTTCTCGTGTAGAGCGTTGAAAGGGGATCGAGTAGGATCTGAACCCTTATAGTTACACATGGTTATCATAGATTGTCAAGATGGATTCTGAATATTAATTAATGTTGGATTAATCAGTTGTAGTGGATAATCATAAAAGGCATAGTATGCTAGATTTTAATCAATGTGTGTTAAAATAATTGAAGGTATCTACATAATTAATTGGGTAAATAAACAAAAATTCCCTTAATTTTTGATGAAGGGTAATTAAGATGTGTTACACTAAGTGACATCATGAACATATTTTAGGAACTTGGGAAGGATGTACATCACACTATGAATCTTTACAAGGACAGATGGGTTATGACATAGAAGGTAGGATGATCCAAAGGATGACTCGGGAGGGGCTTTAAGAAAAAAATTTGAGACTAGGGTACGGTTGTCATATTTTCAACTTGAATTTTGACCTTTCAAAAACACATGACAACACTCAAGAATATTCTCAACCCATATATTATAATCCCTTACCTGCATTGTGTGGCCTTAAGATTTTTTAATTATTTCAAGGTCAAATCTTATGATAGGAGTGATGGCCTCAGTAGGAGGAGGTGGTATTGCATTGGGATCAAAGAATGACTACACATAAGCAGTGAGAGTTCTCACATGATCCTCTAACTTTTCTATTGTTTTTTTATACTCCTCATTTTGATAAATCATGTGAGCAGTGAATTTATTGAAAAAGTGTGCATAACCTTCATGTGTGGATTGGCCCAAAGAGATCCTTTTTATTTCATAATCATCCTGATTCATCTATTCCATAGGTTTTACAACCTTTGGTTGGGAAATATCTACGTACTAATTACCATAAGCTCCACTAAAGAAATGAGAAGTTACATGTGCCTTCTTGATTCATTTGGTTTTCATATTTTTTGAAATGGACTCAAAATCAGGTGCCATGGCATGTTGCACTATCCTTGACTTGCTTCCAAGAAAGTCTTGAATCCAAGGGAAATTATCTACCAAAGTGGGCTCAATGTTAGGCATGGGTGAAATTTTAGGTGCATAATAAGGATTCAAATCCTACACATGATGAGTTAACTCATTTTCTGAAGAAGACGCACTTGGGAGCTGACAAAGAATTGGAGACTACAAAGGGCCAATTTCACCTTGCTCAAGAGTTTCAGTGGGGTATTCATTAATCTTTTCCTTCTTTCGGAGTCTCTTGGGGTGAGATCCTTCAACGTTCTCTTTCTCCACATCCTTCCTCTTCAAAGGTTCTTCTAAATGAGTTAATCTCATGGTCTTCTCATATGTCTTCAGAGAGGGGGTGTGAGATACCTTTCTAGATATGGTCGGAAGGCCATCGGATTCAATGTAAGTAGTTATTTTCTTTCTAAACCATTCTCTTTATCTATAAAAAATTGTTACAGTCCTTTCCTTGACATCACCTAATTCTCTTATATTCCACGTGACCGAAGGAAGAGGTGAGGACTTTAGTGATTTATATTCAAGGTCAAAAAAATATGTTCCATCCTTTGTTATTCCCTTGATGAACTACTCAAAACTGAAATCCCTCATCTGATCAACTATCCTCTGTATATGGTCCCTTTTGCTCACTTCAAATTCATCAACACAATTTTCCCATTAGTCTTCAATTTTTGGTGTGTTATGTAATACCATGAAGGTGAATGTTTCAATATTATTTATGATGTTAAAATTAGGCATGGATGTGTAAGAGCAGAGATTGAGAGAAGAGAAAGAGGCTTGAATTTTTTATGCAGTTGCAACACTCTTAAATGAATAGATTCCCAAAGAAATGGGAAAATGTACACCCTTTTTTTTGTTGTTTCTACACTGAGAGTGCACATGAGCTAGTTTCCTACATAATTCAAACATAATGATTTTTTCACTTGGGTACCTGGGTAGCTGATGAGCGACAAGACCATAGCCTGAGATCGTGATGTAGGTGAATGTAAAGAACTGAATGAAATGGATTTTGCACTTCTTGATTAGAAAAACTACTTGAGAAGAGATCATAAACGTTGTATCACCTTCAAGTAGTCTAATTATGAACATGGTGAATGCATCATTCACCCTAGAAAAGTGGTAGTTATTTTCCCTATACATGAGTTGTTGATACTTCTCATAAGTGGGTGATTTCACAGATATATTTAGATTAGTTAGGCCCATGATGTTAGGAAATTAATATTAATGTTTACTATGATTAAGAATTAATGAGTGATTTGTAATAACAAATCACGTATATATTTTGTTAGTATATAAGTTGTTATTAACAACTTATATTTATAGATATATTATTTGGTGATATATTGTTATAACAATATATCACGAATAGATTATTGTTTTAGGAGAAGTTGCAGGAGATGTTGTAGGAGATATTTGAGGAATTGTAGTTCTTCATATTTAGGAGTAATTTCTCCTATACATATGCATTGTATGTAAAATGTAATGTATCCGAAATGAATTGAAAGTATATTATTATTCTGTGTTTAATATTGTACATTATTCATCTGTAAAACTGATCCAAATTTATTATTTGGTATCAGAGCGACACCATGGAGGATTAGAATATTAAGGGGAAAATTTCTCGTGCCCTGAGATATGATATTCAACGCATGCATTGATGTATCCATTCATCAACTCTCTCCTGCGTATATTTTTTCTTCTTATTGTAGATCCATTCAAAGGATATATTGGTCAGTGTATGACATGAATTGTGTTCAACACATGTAGTTTTTTTATAGGACAGATCCTTCTATCAACGTGCCACTATATCACTGTTTTTTTTTTTTGCGTTGTGTAGTAGATTTGTGGATCTCCGTGAAAGTTTCAGTAGGCTTGATTTTGGTTCCACGTGGCTCATCAATTTATGACTCGATCTGATTCATACTGTCAACATTTATATGTTTTTAGATCGACTTCAATGATTTTTGAATAACAATCAGCCGCTGGAAGTGGGCAATATGTCTGAGTAGTATTTGTGATAGATCTAAGGAGCGAATGTTGTGAAGAGACAAGACAGATTATTTGCATTGGATCCACCGTGTGTATTTCTCCAACCTGATAGATGCATTCAGAAAAGAGGACTTCAACAGCTTGTGAATCTGTTTGCTGACCAAATCTTGACAATCTACCTGTTGAAATTGTCACGCATGAAGTCGACTGCATTGGCTTTGAAGAATTGACACTGTACAACCAATTTTTTTTTGGGTTCACATCTATTGTTTTCACTCAGAACTTTGTGCACGTCTCAGCATGCTTGCATTATAACCATTCCAAGCCCACATGTTTCTTTAGATCGCCATTCCAAGCATCTGTTCTGCATACACACAAGAGCATCAGAATGACTGCAAGTGCCTCGTAGAAAACCACGGTTAATGGTGGAGTGATTATAGTTTTTCAGTTCACCACTCTCGCCATGAATTTTCTCCAAAAATGTGTTCACTACCTTGCATGTCGGCCACGTCATAGCTTCCAATAAACTAGACGGTGATTATGCAAGAGATCAGTTTCAATGATTTAGCAATGTTGACTGATCCAATTTTTCCTGACACACCTAGCATTGACAGAGATGACTGTATTCGAATGTAGATCTGCTACGCATGTTCTGATATGGGAAATAGGATGCAAACTATACAAAGCAACCTAGTTTGGTATGATCTGCACGGGGTATGATCTCGGATTCACCAATTTTAAATAGTTCATTCTCCTATGTCCATGCAATCGCACCCATCATGTGGAGATTAGATTCAAATTTGAACAACTATTGTCCATCAAACAAGAAGATCACGCAGGTTGATAAAGGCAAGTCTTATTTAGATAAATTGTATGGTCTTAGTCCATTGGTATATTAGTGCCTATTCTATTTAAATTTATTTGTTATTAAAGTTTTTTAAATCTGTATAATATTCATTTAATGCCATGCATTCGGTTGAATGTTATAAGCTAGACGTTTAAAGATATCAAAATTAGAATTTGGGATATTTTATAAAATTGGTCATTATAACGTCACTATTGTTTTTTGTTTCGAGTCAATTAGAGTCATCAATTGTCATTTAGAATCAAAATACCAAAAGTGTTGTAATTATGTTGTTAATTTCGTTATTGTCAAGTCTCATTATGTCTTATGTCAAGTTAATTGAAATAGGTGATTTTAGGTTATCTGTCTAGTCGAGTCTTCTTGTCCAAGTCAATTGTGTTATATGGTTAGTCAAACCATAAAGTTTTGTTATGTGAGTCAAAACTTGTAAAAATAAAAAAAATTGCCTCACAGACGCATTTTTGGTGTTACCCGACGTCCGGAAAAAAATAAAGTGTTTCACATTGCGGAAGGAAGAAAAGAATAAGATCAATGTGGAAACAAATGCACTTCATGTTCACATCTTGCTGAGTTAGTAGCATGATAATGGAGGATGGAGGCATTAGAGGCTAGAGGTCAGACAGCAACCTCTTGTCAGTCACCAATGACAGGGCCGCACAGAATGATTTGGTGGCATAGTTTGTGGTGTGAGTTTTCTTTCATTTCAGAATTACAGTTTGTTGTGTGCAGTATGATTTCAGAGTTTTTGTTTTGGATTGAATAAGTGAAATGTTCACATTGAGGGGGGAACATGATCCAATGTTCCATTTTTCAGTTTTTCAGTTGAGTATGTGGCTTTTCCTATTTCCCCAAATGCAAAAAAACATAGTACAGAACAAATAACACAGTGAAACACATAATCATGAGGCTTGATGAGGTAGAACAGTCAGATGTGTTCCTATTCATACCTAGGTTTCAGATGTGTTCCTGCTTGAGTTCCCACACTGCTAGGTCAGATGTGTTCCCTAGAGTGACTGGTTGATAAGCAGATGATTCCTGAGCGTGTTCACATCCTCGTCGGTCAGATGTGTTCCCGACAGTGCTTGGTCAATAATAAGTTGATGTGTTCCTTCTTCTACCTTCAGTTCAAGTGTGTGCCAAGATCATGAGTGCGCAGAGGTGGCAGGCTGCAAAGGAAGTGTGAAAGTTCTAATGTTACCATGTAAACATTAAGGGGGGGAATGTTAGGAAATTAATATTAATGTTTACTATGATTAAGAATTAATGAGTGATTTGTAATAACAAATCACGTATATATTTTGTTAGTATATAAGTTGTTATTAACAACTTATATTTATGGATATATTATTTGGTGATATATTTTTATAACAATATATCACGAATAGATTATTGTTTTAGGAGAATTTGCAGGAGATGTTGTAGGAGATATTTGAGGAATTGTAGTTCCTCATATTTAGGAGCAATCTCTCCTATACATATGTATTGTATGTAAAATGTAATGTATTCGGAATGAATTGAAAGTATATTATTATTTCGTGTTTAATATTGTACATTATTCATCTGTAAAACTGATCCAAATTTATTACATGAATGGTATTATGAAGGCAAGATCATATACCAGATAAAAAGGCATGGTGAACTTCTTGGTGGAAGTAAACTGGAGCAACTATTGATGAATGTTATCATTGTTGATATATACCCAATCTATCATTAATTCCCTTTGGTGGCAACAAGGATGAACTAGACCATCTAGTCTTGAAACTCTTTTTTCTTTTCTCTCACATCACCCTGCTCAGTAGGATAATAGCATTTGAATATCTTTCATGGAATTCACTTCTGGAAAATATCTTAGGAACACAAGAAGGTTCTTCCCTTCTTGAGCCACAATTTGAGTGTTAGGCCTTACGAGTAGGAATCAGGATTTTCCCACTCCTACAATGTAAATTCCTTGGTAATGATAACCATGTTATTACTCATGGGAATCTGTAAACATTGAGATATGACCTTGGGAGTGAGGACTAAAAGGACTAAATTTTCATTTACTCACACTATCCTGGAATTATCTTGATAGTGTTCTGTATAGGCAAAGATAATTCAATGTTCTAAATAGATATTGGTTGACCTCCTACTAAAAATATCCCACTCGAGAATATCTACTCTTCCACTGGTTTGCGAGGTCCACCAAGCATCCTATTTTTCAAATCCTTGAGGTCCATGTGAGTGACATCATTGTCTCCCACAATAGCATAGTATTTAAACTTCATAATTCCAAAAATCACTTAGATAGGCAGAGTAGGAGTCACTACAAACTTTTTAAACTCAAATCTTAAACTTTTTATTTCTAGTAGAGCCTACCTAGGACTATTATTTTTAGTTGGTTTTCACTATTTTTTTCTCTCTAATGTTTCTTTCTCATTCAGAGTGTTATAAATGTCATAAACTTACTATCTTTATAAATTTACTATTTTTAGACATCCATTGCTTTGAATACTTGTTATTTTTATAAATTTCACTTACATGTGTCAGGTTGCAACAAAAAACACTATCAAAAAAAAATTTTTTGCATCATAAATTTTAAAGCTTTCCATCCATCAGATCTCTGTATAACTGAAAAAGTAAGTTTATGGTATGATTTTTTCATATTGTTGTAAAAAATATAGAGCATCAATGGATTTGCTTTGACAGTCTTCTCAAAGGAATTTTGGAGAGGAATATTATGATAAATATTCTTTGGAAACAAATGCACGGTTGAGGAGATATGAGAAAATATTTTTTTATGGGTATGGATGTCTAGAAAAAAATGTTCAGCATTTCTAGACAAAATTGGAGTTTGAGGGATGTTTTATAAATGCCTTGACATGAGAATTTGACTAATTGTTTGCAGAGTGAGAGAAATTTCAATTTTTTTAGCATTTTTGTACGCAATAGGGGTGAGGTTACTCGTTTTTACCCTCTTTAACTTATTTCCCCTTAGGGACAATTGGGATAGTAGGAGGAAAAAATTGTGACTTGGGGAGTGTGAGGGGCTGAAAGTGACATTTGAGAGCTAAAACGAGGTCATGTGGAGTTAGAAAGGGATGACCAAGTGACCAAAAGTTAACTATGTGAAGAGGGGTCACAATTTTTTGTCCCTTCTATCCCCTATGTACCCTATGGGATAATTCGGATAGCAAGAGGTTAAAGTTACAACCTGAGGGTGAGGAAACATGAAGGGAGAAAGTGGTAGAGTGAGATAGTGCATCCTAGGGGTAGAGGTGACAAGTCTTAAGTGACAAAAAATTTCTCAAAAATGGGTCACACTTTTGTGTCCCCTATATCTACTTAGGGAAATTCGACATATTTTAGGTGAAAAAGTGTGACTTTCCACTTTTGGAAAGTCAATTTTAACACACCATGTCCAAATCAAGACACCGAGAGTGAGAATTCCACCTCGAGAGCTTGGGAAAGTGTTTTGGGGTCAAACATTATATAATTTTGACTCAAAATCACTTTATGAGGTCAATGGAACAATTATTGAGACACAATTCTTCCTAAAACTCAAAATTTAGGGTCTATTTCATCTTTAACCAAGGGGCAGCTGTAGTGTTCTTAATTATCTCAGGAAACCTTTGGGTCTTGGGAAAAATTCGTATTTCCACCTTATATAGGATTCCATTGGATTTCTGATGCCTATTTTTTTCCTCCCAATTCCTTATATAACTCCCGAAATCATCTGGAGAATTTATTTTTCATCATTAGGACATTCATTCCCTACACTTAGAAGACCCGATCTTGCACAAGTTGTTCCTGAATCAAATTTTCATCCCAAATTTTTCCTAAATTTCTTCATTCATCTTCAATACTCTCTAACATCACCCACTAATGCTTTATATTTTCCTTGAACATTCTCGGAGGCCCGGAGGGTGTTTACTAGATGTAGAATGACCAAAAATGGCCTTTTTAGGCCTCTAGAGAAATTTTTCATTCATCGAACCTTAATGAGTTAAATGACCAAATTATTCACTCTTCCTTGCACATTGAGACACACTTGAAAATTTCATTAGGACTTTCCTTGTATCTGGGTCGATGGTTGAAATGTAGGTGGGATAACCAGAAGTGAGGCTCATTGTGACTGGGAAGTAGAATTTTCATTTATGGGCTTAGTTGGCATGCTTAAAGTTTCAATTTCATATGTCTATAATTTTACATGAAACCACTCTCTAAAGGGGAGTATATATTAGGCTTATTTAATATATTCAAAAAAAAATAGTCAGAGAAATGTTCTCCTTGACATATTCTTGGACACTTTTATAAGGCTCAAATGGGTTCAAATTTGGTTTTCATATACATTTTACATGGTTTCAAAGAGAATATATTTATATTTAAGGACATTCAATCACATTAGACATTGATTTCATCCTTAATTGAAAAAACATTTACTTTAGTTTCAAAGTCTCTTAAGATCCTTTACTATGTAAAACATCTTCTCACATGATAAATAAGGGGCAAAAATGCAAAGAAACCAATCCATAATTAGATTTGATGTTAAGATGGTCATAAAATAATAATTTAACTAAAGCACAAAGGTAGAAGTTGAATTGACAAGTTAACAAGATTGGTGCACTTGTTCTATTAATCTTTGTAATCCATTCTTAACTATAAGAAGATATAAAGTTCACAAATTGCCACTTCCAACTAATTTTCCCCATATTGTGGTTTTGCATACCAAAATATAATGTTTGTGCCTTTTTTTATTTCATGCGTAGTCTAAAATTATTATCATTCATGATTTAATTATTTACAACAATTTTTATTTTCTAACATCAATTTTACATTATTATAAACATCATTGGTATTCAAAAATATTATTTTAAAGTAGTTTTGAAGTAGAATAACATAATATGATTTTATGAATTAAAGAAGAAAGTAATTTTATGTTTTTATAAATCATTATGGAATGTCATGTGAGGCCTTCAAACAATATTTGTGTAGTTAAATGTGTCATGCAGTATGGTGCAATGTGGCATGAAGGAATTGACTAGTTCTAGATGTTCAATGACATGGCACAATGTGAAAAATTGTCTCCACATGTTAGCTACATAGTTTAGGATGTTTTACAACATGGCGTCAGGTGGTGCAATATCTACACATTACGATTACATAGTTATGGATGTTCTATAGTATGGATTGATGTGGCACAAGGTGTCAACACATATGTTTACACAAGTTTGGATGTTCTACAACATGGCATAACATGGGATGATGTCTCTACAATCTTGTTGCATATTATTGGATGTTATGCAACATGGTGTAAGGTGGTGTAACATCTTTGCAATGTAATAGCACAGATATAAATGTTCTACAAAATGGTGAGAGGTGTTGGAATGCCTCCACAAGGTTTTCACATAATTTTGGATGCTTTGTAACATGGTAAAAGGTGATGTTGTTCCTTCACAGTGTAACTACGCAAAAGGTTGATGTTGAGAAAAGGTTGCATGTATGGCATATGTTGATATAATGTTGTGAAATTTATGTGAAATTGTGTAGTCTATATGAATGATGAGAAAATTATTACAAATATAAGGTAGTATTTAAGAACCTTCCTTATACTCGAATCACCAATACCACGAATTAAATTTGTTCTAGTCCATATGCAGCACTCTTTGTTACTAGCATAGTGTCATATCTTCTTTTTCTAGGACCTTAATCCATTCATCTCTTCCTTATCCCATCTACTTCCTCCTCCACGCTGCATCCATATAATACATTTACGTATTACATAAAAAAATTCTTAGAAAAAGAAATTATTATTATTATTTCACGAGTATAAATACATAATGAAATTATTATTTTGACAATTAGTATGATTCTAAGAATTTTTCGTTATATACATAATTATGTGAGAGTTAATTTGTAAGAAAATAAAAAATTATATGCTTGAATTTTGAATAGTAATATTAGTTATTATTTACTAACTATTTTTTTAAGTTATTTAGTGTTCCTTAAATCTTTTCTTATTTCCATAAATACATGTTAAAAATACAATTTTTTGGGATTATTAGATATGGAGATGAAAAATGTAAATGTGATTAACAAGATCATACACCGCCACTATTTGCAAGAATGTTTGTTTTCTAAAAATGACATTGTGGGTGCTTTATTGATAACCAAAATAAATATGTTTTCAATTTAATTTATTGTGTTAGGTTCCCAAGGGTGGGGTCTAAAACACATTGACATTAATGTATAACAAGCTTCGTCAAGGTTTTAAGTGATTGGTTGAATATAAATTCAAATCATGTGACATTGCGACACTTAACATAATTTACAATGTGAAATTGTGTAAGCAATAATAACCACATTGGACTTTGTGGCTTTAATTTTTATTAAATTTTACTTGTAGTGATGTACTTTATGTCAACCAATAATTTTAAGGCAATTTGTGTCAAGGATTACAAATCATTTTTTTAAATGACTTTCAAAATCTAGCACTGTTTACCTTTATCAAGGCATATATGGCCTCCCAAAGAGGTTGTTCTTATCAATCATGTAATGATTCCCTTATTGGGAACCATAATAATATGCTAGGAAAAAAATTCCCCATTCAAATGAGAAGGGAAGATTCTTAACATCTCAACACTTTGAACCTTAATTAATTTCTATCTTAGCTCATGATATCTTTTATAGCAAAAAAAAATGTGTTTAAGGTGAGAAAGTTACTCAACATTGAGCAAGTGTGTCTTTTTCATAAAATATACTGAAATATCTTTGGTACATACATTCCTCAAGGATTATCTTATTATGGCAGCATATCGTTATCATGTATTTAAAAACATTATTCATTAAGTACCATACATCTATTCAGAAAATAATTTCTAAAATAAGTAAGGTCATAAAACAAGACTAACTTTAGTACACGAGAAATTACATATTTCATGTTATGATTTGGGCTCAACAAAGTGATGCAAAATCATCTAGGTTCAATTTCTATTTTGCATCACCAAAAAATAGATTTGTGATATAAAAATAAAAGTTTTCACAATATTGTGTAGCTTTGCGTGACCTTACATAATTTTATGTTTTTCGTACTTGGAATTATGATGTCATGGCATAAAGGATTTGAGGTTTTATGGTGCCTATTGAGTTCTTATTTAAAATATTTTTTGGGAATAATGTGCACAAACCATTATGAATTTATGTATTATGTTAATCGTGTGTTCTTTTCAACATCTTCCACCATAAAACTAGTTGTAACCCGAGCATGTGAGCCTTGATCTATTTTATTTGTTAACTAGATGGTTGAGTGTCCTAGAATTTTTTTATTCAATAAAAAAATCCTTGCAAGTAATTACCTTATAATTCAATTGATTGAATCGGAAATAATAATATGAAGTTAAGGAATCTTTGCAAAAGTATTTTTATTTACAAGTGTGTATTTATTTGCAAAGATATCTTTAATTATCCTTCCAGATTCTATAAATAGAGGGAGAGATTGATGTAAGAAACATGTCACATGGGAGTGGCAACAAGATTTATAAGTGAGAGTTAAGTAAGTAAGCACCTAAGCAAATTCTAAACAAGTTAGGTGAAATATGTCGAAGCCCCATTTCAAGGAGCTAAGTTTTCTAAGTCTTGCAAGTCAACAAGCATAACTAGGATTAATTTCTACGATTTCAATTGTTTTTGGATTTTTTGCATAGTATTCATTCTAAGGCTACAAAAAGATTCTAACAATTTATGTTTAGTATGTAATTTTCCTCATGAATTAATAGAATAAGCTTTATTATGTCTCTTAATCTACATATGGTATTGCTTATGTGAGGTATTATCTCTAAAACATTATAGGCTATGTGGTCTAAGTAATCACTCTATTAATATCCCTAACCATGATTTCATCAATCTAGTATCAGAGCGGGATTTTATAGATGGGTGATTATGGTTCATTGTTTTCAATATTTGAGTGCAGGTAGAAATTTTTTGTAAACATATTATAAAATTTTGGTAGAATGTGTGGGTTATAGTATATTGTCATTGTTATTTTTGTGTGAAAAAATTTAGATGACGCGTGGAGGTATACCTATGAGAAGGGTAATTAGACCACTTAAAGAGTTGACAAATTTAATGAGAGGTATGAATGAAAAACTTATAGCCATGAAAAATGGCTTAAAGAAGATAGGTTGGTGATGATAGTGACTCCAATGACAATGAAGCATTGGATATTGGAGATGAATAATTAAAGAGATCATACACATGTATCTAGTATTTATTTTGAGGATTGAAGGGAGATCATGCATAGAATAATTTCTTATGTATGAGGGATCTAATTGATTTGATCCCCTACACTAGAGAAATATTTTGACTATGATTCATTAGAGGACTCAAAATGGTTTATTTTGCTTTTATAGAGTTGAAAGGACATGCATATTCATGGTGGGATCATGTTCAAAATGATAGAGGAAGAAAAGGAAAAGATAAGATTAAAACTTAGAAGTAGATGGTTTATAAGCTAAGGAAGTTCTTGATTGTAGATTATCAACTAACTTTATTCAATAAGTTGCACATCCTGCATCAAATGAGGTGCGTTAAGGAATACATAGAGGAGTTTATCAAGTGATGAATCACACCAATTGCATAAAATATGACACATCAAATGTCTCAACATATGTAAATGGATTGTTGATTTTCATTTAATATGAGTTTTTTATGGTTATGCTAAGGTATGTTGAAGACTTATAACAATATGTGTTGAAAGAAAATGAATATTTTCCTAAAAATAAAAATATTGAGTGAGGGAAAGGATAGTTATTACACATAGCTAGGACATTATGCAATTTATAAGACATATCATGCACAACCAAGTGAGGTTAGTACTTCATATGATCAAATTTATGTGAGGAGAGGTAGAGGTAATCTTATTTCAAATGAAGAGCATGTAGAAGAGGTAGTGAATTCAATAAAAACATGTTTCAAAATTGGAGAAACCTCATATTGTGCATTTGAGTGTTTGCATACATTTTAAAATGGTGATGCAAGGAAGAACAATTCTAGCATTCATGTTTTGCACATTGAATCAATGGTGTGCCAATTAATCACAAAGAAGAGTTAGAGTGTGGAGAATCTCTCATGATGAATATAGTGTTGTTAAAGAGGAGAATGCACACATGTAGAGTGTTGTTTCCCTCATAATTCCCCTCTTTTAAAGTCAAGTTTCAAAAAAATTGAGTCTGTACCTTAGAGTATTGGATCGCGTCAAGCCTGAAATTGTTTTTCATTTTACCATTCATGGAGAACAATTTGAAAGTCAGGTGTAATGGTGAAGTTTCTTCCCTTCTTTTTATTTTCTTCCCGCAGTCGAGAATGATAGGAATATCTTCCCCGTTAATTTTTGCCCCGACATCCACGGGTAGTACCTAGACATCTCTGATTGGATATGGTATGGCCATGTTTTAAGTGACATCGGAAGCCTCCACAAGTCCAAATGGTGCAACTCTAGGGGCAGGGCCCAAGGGATAATACTCAAATAAGCACAGGATTTCCATGTGTCCCAAGTTTAAAATGAAGGTAGAACAAGCTCAAATAGGATAAGTATGGAAGGTTCAGTGGATGGTGCCACATGCCTCATCGGCGCAACTTCAAGAGTCAAAGCTAGGGGCAGTTCTCAAACTTGCGTTGGTCCTCCACGTGTCTGAGGTCCAAAAAAGAGAAATATCTGATGTTAAAATTAACTAAGCATGAGTGGGTTGGTGGAAGTCTCCATGTGCCTTAACAGCATAATTTTGGAAGTGAAATCAAAAAGTCAGTCTCCAAATGAGCGCTAGCTCACCATGTGGTCAAAATTAATGGAGAGAAAGAGTTGGCCGTTGAAAATTCCAAACTAGTGGAAGGATCCATGCATCAACTCGGTGTAATTTTAGGAGGTGTTTCCAAAACGGAAACTCAAATGAGCACCAGCTTTCCACATGTCTAGGGGTCAACATAATTCAAGTAAGAAATAGGCCCGAATCGGTTAAGTATAAAGGAACTGGTGGAGCTCCCCACGTGTCAGCCTGGCCCAACTTCAAAGTCAAAAAATGTAAAAGGTGTCTACATGCCCACTCCTATCAATTTCTTCCATGTGGGTGGCACAAATTTAAAGTTGTAAAAGTAAATTAAATGGCCCATGTTTTAACTAGTGAAATAATGTAATGGTTGTATATTTAAAAACCTAGTTTTTCAACCATTAACGTTTCTTTATGAATCAAGAATTTTAAAGGGTGTGAATGATTGGAATAAGTTGTAATTGTTTCTTGCTTGCTTGAGGAAGTTGTAATCATCTCTTGCGATCTATTTAATGGGCTTTCAAATCCATTGTATAGGGTTGGGAATTTTGATATTCTGGAACGGTGATTTCTAATCGGAAGAAATCAATACAAGGGTTTTCCCCTTTTTCCTCTATTTTCTCTTTCCTTCTTGCTCTAATCTATGAATCATTTAATCCTTGCATGCTTAGAAACTTTGTGTTCTAGTTTATACAATCTCAATAACTTTGACTCTGTGGATTATGCCCATTATAAACGTGAATGGTTCTACTCTGTATCTCATTTGATCAATACATATAAGGGTTTTCTATGCCATCTCTTTTCCTTGAAAGTAGTGCCTTTTTCTGCCTACCTCCTCTCTTCAAGTCTTTTATCCTCATGTATTGATAAATTTCCAAGCGTAAAACACATTTCAAGATATCGGGAAACCACCATTGAATGAAATATTGTGTATTTGTACATATGTTTTTCCCCTACTTTTAATAAGGGAACCTCTCCCATTAAAGAGGAGGGACTTGCTTTTCCCTTGACTACGGTTTCATTCAAAGTGCAAATCTAAAACCCAACAGTTTTTGGCGACTCAACTAGGGATTTGTTCAACAATTTCCTTTCTAAAAAGAATAACTAATTTGATCATTTCTTTGATCTAGTGACTCTAAGATATGCTCATGGTAGAAGGGATCTTGGAATTGAAGATCCCCAATTTCAACTCCTAGATCAACAAGGTTTTCAACTTCCTCCAATAAGAAGAAATAGAAGATCTCATTCCACAAGCACACCTCTTGTTGAAGAAAAATATTCTGGTAGTAGCATTCCTCAAGTACAATTTATCCCTAATCTTCGTACCCTAATTCTTGTTGGTGTCTTAGTTCCACTTCAAGCAATATTTCCAAGGATGCCAGCACCTTAGCCTTGGGGACAAAGAGTTGGGCCTATGGATCTTCCTCAACCATTGCATGTGTTACCTAGGGGTAACAGGAAGAATTTTCCCAAATTTAGAGGTGATGGAAAAGTACACCCTGATGAATAGATTACAGCCTTCATTGTTGCATGTGGGGTCCTTGGAGTTGAACATGAGGATGTCTCTATTAGGCTATTTGTGGAAACCTTGCAAGACATTGCTGCAGATTTGTTTTACCATCTTCCTATTGGGACCATCATCGATTGGGCTAATATGAGGACTGAATTTGAGCAGTGTTTCAAACTTGCTGAGGATGTGCATGCTTTACTAGCTTAGATTTCTCAAATCAAGAAGGAGCCATATGAGCCTATGAGAGAATTTGTGTCCAAGTTCAAAGAGTTGGTTAACAAGATTCTACTAAATACTAGGATTTTTTATCAGGTTCAGAAGTGTTTCTTCTTGAATGCTCAATTGTAAGAAGTAATCTATGCCTTGAGGAGAGTAAATCTTGAAACTTTGGATGTTGATCAGAGATTGGTTGTCAGTGTGGAAGATGACTTGATCATGTCTAGCGAGCTGAAAAGGGAGTTTTTCAAATCCAAAGCATCTTCTTCTTCCCCATCTCCTAGAGGTAATGTGGATCAGTTGGTGTAAGAGATGGCTAATGACCTCATTTCCATTAAGACACAATTGGCTCAGCATGCTCCATATCAAGATGTTTGAAGGAAGAAATTTTAGCCTAGGAAACGCTTTCCCTCTTCTCAAACCAGGTTGGCCATTGAAGGTCCAACCCTCAAGGTTCCTGTTAATGCTACTTGTGAGGTTCTTGAGCCTAATGATGAGGAATAAAATGGGCTCTATGATGAACAAGAAGAGGAAGATGATGAAGAACTGGAGGATCCTGGTGGTTCTCGAGTTCATTTCCTCACCACTGAAGGTATGGATGATGAAGATGACTATGATGATGTAGTGTCTGAGATGAACAGTGAGTCATATGTTGTTATGACCCAGGAGAAAACCAAAAAAAAAAAGGAAAAAGTGATGCAACCTGAAAAAATATACAAGGAGCACCCCATAACCATCCTAGTGATTGCAAGAAGAGGAGCTCCTATTCCTACTACTTCCACCCAAAAGGTAAGCTCTGCTAGTCCTTATTCCTCTACTTCTACTTCTGAGAATTCTTATCCAACAAATGATAAAGCTGATAGATCAAAATCTCCACTTACTCCTAGTAGTGATTCCCCATCCACATCTAGATCTTTTGACATTATAGACCATCTTAAAAAGACCAAGATTCAGATTTCAGAGGCAGAGTTCTATCAAACCCATCCCAAAGCCTTTGTCAAAATGGTTAACTTTGTAAATTATAAATCTAAAACCCTAGCCCATTTTTCTAAAGTCCTTTTACCCACTCCTTCTTCTCCGCCTCAACCTAACCTTTTGGCTGTAGTCACTTCACCTAATAAGAAGATCAAACCCTTCTGTGTGACTCTCCTCATAGCTGGCCACAAGCTTAGCAATTATTTCATTGACTCTGGTGCATTTGATAATGTAATGCCTACAAAAGTGGCTCATGCTTTGGGTCTAACCCTAACCCACACTTATGGCTCTTGTTATTCCATGGAAAGTAGAGAAGTGCCTTTGGTTTGGAGAATCAAGGATTCACAAGTAGTTATTGTTGCTTTACCAGAGAATAAGGTCTTGGTTACCATCTTGGTTATTGATATCCCTCCTTCCTATGGCATGTTGCTAAGTAGGAACTTTTACAAAGATGTTTGAGGTAAGATCCAAATGGATTGGTCATATGCCTTGATCCTTGTAAATGGGAAGATGAAGAATTTGTTTCATGAGAAACAAGTAGAGTATATTGTGCAAAAGATAGATGATCCTAAAGCACAAATATTGTATGAACACATTGGGCATGGGAACTACATGATCATGTCACAAGAGGAGACAAGTTTGCCAAAGGAAGTGTTACTTGATCCTAATGGTGTGTGGACTTTGGAGTTTGATGGAAGCTACTCTTTAGTTGATTCTGGAGCTGGTGCAGTGCTCATTTTTCCTAGGGGTAAGGTTCATCCTTTCTCCTTCAAATTTTAGTTTGAAAATACCAACAATACTGTCGAGTATAAGGCCCTTATTCTTAGGTTGAGCATGGCAAAGGAAATGGGAGTGAATAACCTTCTTGCTCATGGAAATGTAGAGATAATTGTAAAAAAAGTTATATACCTTTATTAGGTAAAGAACAGAAGCTTGAAACACTATAGGAATCTGATCTAAGATTCCATTAAATTCCTTGATGTTTTTTACATTGACGTTGTGCCAATGGAAAGGAACACTAGGGTTGACTCTCTAGTTGTTTTGGGGTCCTTGTTGATTCCTCACCTTGATTTCCCTTAGGATAAATTCACCATTAAGCTAATCCATAAACCTAGTGTGCCTGACAATGTAAATAATTGGCAAGTTTTCAATGATGACCAGCATTTTATTTCTTTCTTAGAGCTTAGAGATAACTTTGATCATTTGTAATTTGAAGGAAGTGATAGTATGCCTAGAGAGTGTGTGTCATCAAATGAAGAGGGTGTTAAAGAAGAGATGGATCAAGATGGATGCATCAAACTGAAAGGAAACAAAATTCCTAAAGGGCTAGTGAGTTTGGAGGATATTTTTGATAAACATGATAGATATATGAAGTCTAAAGTGTCCCAAGGATCCCAAAAATCTGCTAAGACTGAGAAAGTGAATATTGGGAGTATTAATGATCCCAAAATGGTCAAAATTGGAAAATGTTACACTCATGATGAGAAAAATAAGGTGGTGAATCTGTTGAAGAGGTATGTTGATGTTCTGGCTTACTCTTATGATGATCTTAAGGCTTTTCAGCCTAAAAAAATGTAACATTTCATGCCTCTTAAGCCTAGGATCAAACCCTTCAAACAGAAGCAAAGGAAATATAATCCAAAGATAGTTGATACAATTTTCCAAGAAATACAAAAGCTTGTGAAGGATAGGATCATCTTCCCCATCCACCATTCAACGTGGATTGCTAATATAGTGCCTGTCAGGAAGAACAATGGTGAGATCTAGATTTGTGTAGACTTTAGAAATCTAAATCAGGGTTCTTTAAAGGATAACTACCCTCTCCCCATGATGGACCAAGTATTGCAAGTTATCACGGGCTTGGAGATGTTATCTATGTTAGATGGATTCTCGGTGTACAATAAAGTAGAGGTGAATACTGCAGATCAACATAAGACTACCTTTACTACTCCTTGGGGCACCTTTGCATACAAGAGGATGTCATTTGGTCTCATCAATGCTGGTGCTACTTTCCAGAGGGCCATGGACTTGGCTTTTGGTAGTTTGAAAGGGAAATTTTTTGTTGTGTATTTGGATGACTTGATAGTTTTTTCTAAATCAAGAACAGATCATTTCCAATACCTTGAAATAGTATCTCATAAGTGTAGAGAGGATGGAATTTCTTTAAACCCTAAGAATTCTATGTTTTGTGTCACAGAAGGAAATTTGTTGGGACACATTATTTCAAAGGAAGGGATCAAGATTGATCTAGAGAGAGTTTAGGCCATCCAACAAATTCCTCTTCCATCAAGTAATAAATTTATCCATTCTTTCTTTGGTAAGATCAATTTCCTAAGAAGATTCATCCCTGGTTTTGTAGAACTTACTATGAGAATTTCTCACATGATGCAAGGGAAGAAAAATTTTGGTTGTTCCTCTAAAAGGAATAAATCATTTGAGTACATTAAACAAGCTATTTCAAAGACTCCAATCTTGGTGTGCCCAGACTTTAGCAAAGATTTCATTATCTATTGTTATGCCACTGAAAATACCCTAGTTGTTGTGTCTGCCCAAAATAATGCTGAAGATCATGAGCTCCCAATTGCATTCATGAGTTATGTCTTGAAAACTCATGAGCTGAAGTAAACCATGATGGAGAAACATGCTTTTACAGTTGTCAAATTTGTCAAGCAGTTTAGGTTTTACATCCTTAATTCTCATTCTGTGGTGTTGGTGCCTGATACAACAATCAAATCCATTCTTACTCAGCAAGAATTTGGAACTAAGAGAGGTAATTAGGTAGCAAAGGTGAAAGAGTATGATCTTGACATCAAGACAAAAAAATAGGTTCATGGTAAGGGCGTGTGTGAACTCATTGCTGAGGGATATGCCAAGGAGTTGTCCAAAGATGGATTTGATGCCCATGGTGTTCTGTTCCTCAGCTCAACTGATGTATGGTATGCTAACATTGCTCACTTTATGACCTATGGAGAGTGTCCATCTCACTTAAATGCCAAAGATAAGAGAGCCATCAAATTGAGTTATGCACAATATGTGCTATGGGAGAATGCTTTGTTCAAATGAGGCATAGATGGAAGGTTTTTGAAGTGTGTAGATAAGGAGCAACAAAAGAAGTTGTTCTCTACTTTTCATGACCAGGCTTGTGGAGGTCATTTCTCCTCTGCTGTAATAGATCATAAAATACTTCTACTGGTTATTATTGGCCCACTCTATTTAGACATGCATCAAAATGGGTTGGTAAATGTGAATCATGCCAAACATTTTTTGGAAGACCTAAGTTGGTTTCTTTACCACTAAATCAAGTAGTGATTAATGAGCCCTTTCAACAGTGGGGATTGGATTTCATTGGAACTCTTAACCCACCTTCCAGTGCTGGACATACCCATGTGTTGACTACCACAGATTACTTCACCAAGTGGTTGGAATCCATCCCAGTCAAGAGCACTACTTCTGAGGTAGTTTACAGCTTCATTAAGGAGAACATATTGATTAGGTTTGGGACCCCAAACAAAATTGTGACTGATAATGCTTCCAAATTTTATTTTGCTAAGATTATGGACTTCTGCTATGGGTATGGGATCTCATTTTCTCATCTTCATATTACTACCCCCAAGGGAATGGATAGGCAGAATCAACAAATAAGAACTTGGTGAACATAGTTAGAAAGCTTGTAAATGATTCTCAAAGGAATTGGCATAATAAGCTATATGATGCACTTTGGGCTGATAGAATTACACCCAAGAGAGAAATTGGAATGACTCCTTTCCAAGTGGTGTATGGTGTGGAAGCTAAACTAACAATCATGGTGGAATTTCCAGCCTTGCATCTAATGAAAACCATTAAATATTCAAGTTTTAATAGCTCTTTGGGAAAGAGAATTTTGTACCTTCAGAAGCTTGATGAGGACAGATTACAAATGGTTGACAGGATAGCAGCTCGTCAGTTGAAAATGAAGGCTTTGTTTGAAAAGGAGGCCAAACCCATAGTTTTCCAAGTGGGATACATTGTGCCGCTTTGGGACAAAAGACATGAGCCATGAGGAAGCCATGGTAAGTTTTATTCTCTTTGGCTTGGTCCTTTTAGAATCAGAGATTTTGTTGGAGAGAACTCTTTTTATCTAGATTAAATAGATGGATCTCCTCTCCCATTTCTTTATAGTAGGTAATACCTAAATTTTTTCAAGTCCTAGGTGGCTAGAAAGTCCTTTTGTACATTGCATTTGGTTTTTGGTTTTTGGCTTGTGTCCCTTTCTTGTTCTTTGTTGTGTGGTGTGTTTTGTTTTGGGTTTTCCCTTTTGGTTTGTTTTTTTTATTTTCCCTTCTTGTGTATGTTGCCTTATATTAGTTTTTCTTTTGACTCCTTTTCCCAATGGATAGGGTATTGGTCCTCTTTCCTAGAGTTATCTACAATTCTTGATCTTGCCTTATGTCTTTATTCCAAGCCAAGTCATCCCCAAAAAGAGACAGTTGTTGTCTCCCTCAAAATTCCCCTCTTTTAAAGTCAAGTTTCAAAAAAATTGAGTCTGTACCTTGGAGTATTGGATCACGTCGAGTCTGGAATTGTTTGTAGATTTCTTATTCATGGAGAACAATTTGAAATTCAGGCGTAATGGTGAAGTTTCTTCCCTTATTTTTATTTTCTTCCCACAGTCAGGAATGACAGGTGTATCTTCCCCATAAATTTTTTCCCCAACATCCACGAGTAGTACATGGAAATCTTTTATTGGATATGGCATGGCCATGTTTCAACCGATATCAGAAGCCTCCACACGTCCAAACAGCACAACTCTAGGGGTAGGGCCCAAGGGATAGTCCTTAAATAAGCGCAGGCTTTCCGCATGTCCCGGGTTCAAAATGAAGGAAGAACAAGCTCAAATTAGATAAGTATGGAAGGTTCAGCGGATGATGCCACGTGCCTTATTGGTGAAACTTCAAGATTCAAAGCTGGGGGTAGTTCTCAAACTTTTGTTAGTTCTCCACATGTCCTACGCCCAAAAAAGAGAAAGATTTGATCGTTAAAATTGACTAAGTATGGGTGGGTTGATGGAAGTCTCCACATGCCTTAACGATGCAATTTCGGAAGTGAAATCAAAGGGTCAATCTCCAAATGAGTTCCATCTTGCCACATGGTCAAATTAAATGGAGAGATAGAGTTGGCCATTGAAAATTCCAAGACCGGCGAAAGGAGCCACGCATCAGCTCAACATAATTTCAGGAGGCGTTTCCAAAACAGAAACTCAAATGAGCGCCATCTCTCCACATGTCTAGGGGTCAACATAAGTCAAGCAGGAAATAGGCCTAAATCAGCTAAGTATAAAGGAACCGTTGGAGCTCCCCATGTGTCATCCTGGTGCAACTTCAAAGGAAAAAATGCAAAAGCGTCTATAGGCCCACTCCAATCAATTTCTTCCACGTGGGTGGCCCAAATTTAAAGTTGTAAAAGCAAATTGAATGTCCCATGTTTTAACTGGTGAAATAATGTAATGGTTGTATATTTAAAAACCTTGTATTTCTGCCATTAATGTTTCTTTGCAAATCAAGAATTCGAAAGGGCGTGAATGATTGGAATAAGTTGTAACTTTTTCTTGTTTGCTCAAGGAAGTTGTAACCATCTCTTGTGAGCTATTTCAGGGGCTTTCAAAGACATTTTACAGGTTTGGTAATTTTTATATTCTAGAATGGTGATTTCTAATCAGAAGAAATCAATACAATGGTTTTCCCCTTTTTCCTCTATTTTCTCTTTTCTTCTTGCTCTGATCTGTGAATCATTTAATCCTTGCATGCTTAGAAACTTTGTGTTCTAGTTTATACAATCTCAAGAACTTTGATTCTGTGGATTGTGCCCATTGTAAATGTGAATGGTTCTACTCTATATCTCATTTTATCAATACATATAAGGGTTTCTCTACCATCTCTTTTCCCTGAAAGTATTGTCTTCTTCTACCTCCCTCCTCTCTTCAATTCTTCTATCCTCATGTATTGATAACTTTATAGGCATAAAACACAATTCAAGATATCAGGAAACCACCATTGAATGAAATATTATGTATTTTTACATAGGTTTTGCCCCTACTTTTAATAAGGGAACCTCTCCCATTAAAGAGGAGGGACTTGCTTGTCCCTTGACTGTGGTTTCATTCCAAGTGAAAATCTAAAACCCAACAAGAAGAATTTATTCATTACCATTTACAAGTATTTTGTTACGTAATGTAAATTCTTTATTATTAATGGCAGTGATAAGTAATCACGTTTATAATGAGATAGTTGATAAACTATAAAAGGGATTGCACATCCAAACCATAATTTTGTGTGAATGAGCAATATAAAGTTTGTTGTAATATTACTACATATGAAGATAAAGTCTTTTGAGATATAATTCCCATAGATGCATAGTATGTGCTACATGTTTGACCTCCGTAATTTGACACATAATGGTGACATGATGGCTACACATACATTTTAAATCTTGTAAAGGATCAAGATTTAATGACTTGAAAATTCTAAAGGTGTTGTTGATTTCATGAAAAAACAATTCCTCTACAACATGGAGGAGAAGAGTGGATGTTTTGCATTCATTTCAAAGTTTACACAAGGAAAAATAAGTAACAACCGTGTAAGAAATAGTACTTCTACATGAAGTAGAGATGATATGTGAGTATACAAATATTATGTCAAAATATATTTTGAACATATTTCCATCTATACATAATATAAGTTAACAAATGGATTTGATTAATAGGGATACATATAGTTTGACACCAATGGAGAATGAGGAAGTGAATAAGTAATTCTAATATTTGCTTAAGAAGGGTTAATCAAAGATTCTATGAAAATGCTTGCAATACCTTCAATATTAGCATTGAAGAAATGAGGTGAGTGAAGGATGTTCATTGATTATAAATACATCAACAAGATTACAATAAATTTAAGGTTTTCATTGTTGTGCATGAATAATTTTATGGATTGTTTATGTAGATACAAATACTTCATTATTGTCACAAGATCAGTGAAAATTAAAAAAAATTGATATCATGGGAAAAAACTTCTTGTTCTAATCATCCTTCCCCCTCTTGTTAAGCCTCATTGTCAAAGGAGTTGGTCAATTTTACAAGTTTTTGGGTAAATATGGGAAAAATTGGACAATTGAGGAATGGGTGGAATAGTTCCTCTATTACACATGTTCCTCACTTTACCGCCTTGGCCAAAATGGGTGGTGAAGTTGGATTTATCGCCGCTTTGTGGAACAAATGGAAATGTTCCATTGTTCATTCACTTCTCCAATTAACAGACTCAATTGCTCCTCATAGGAAACATCAGCCTTGACCAACACCTAAATAAGTGTTGCTTAGTTCCTTTCTAACGTCAATTCACTAGCAATTTTAAGGATTATAATCAACAAAGTCACTCTTTTATCACATAAATGTAACTGTTATTTTATTTCATCACTTCCTTGTTTCCCCGCAAACACCAAAAAGATAGAGGAAACGGATATGCCAGGCCTATCCAGCACCCACATAACTATTCTCCTATTTTTTTTGTTCTTCGATCTTCCACCCCAGCCACCAAACAAGTAAAAGGTTAATTCAATATTTCAAGGCCCACAAAGAAGAGTTCCAATGTTCCTCATGTTCTCCAAATAACCACCTGGACCAACTATTTTTCCAGTTTTGACAATAACTCTCAAATTTCACCAATGAGAGATGTTAATACAAGTTTCATACTTGATTTTTTGTAATGTAATGATGAAATAGTATATTTGTGCAAAATTGAATGTAATTTCAACTCAAGTTATGCAAAATAGAAAAAAAGTGAACTAGGGTGAAAATTACTTAAAATAACTACTTTTGGGATAATGTTCCTATTAAATGATTCATTTTGTAATTGTAAATAGGATGTGAGTAGATCTGATGTAAGAGTGAGCATACATTGAATACAAAATATTTTCACATTTTCCTTCCTTCTCTCCCATTTTTCTCTCTCTTGATCTCATTTTGACATCATTTGCATATTGTGGAATTGTGAAACTTGGTGTTCACTACTCTTTATCAAAAATCATATCACTTTGTGTCAATGCATTTCTAATTTAAGGGGAAGAATCTCCATGTTATGTGAATGTATGAATTCTCAAATCTCATTTAACATGTAATAGTAGGATAAATTGTGTTTCCTTCTTATCTAAAATTGTTGTTTTCCCTTCCTCCCTCTCAATCTTCTTGTTATTCTAAAAAAATTCTCCTTTGTATTCAGTCCAATCATCCTTACCCAATGAATTTGGTGTCTTCACATAGGATTTTGCAGTAGGAAAATTTTTAAGGAACCCCCCTGAAAAAAACTTATAGAAATTGTAGAGAATATACATGTAACCAGTTTCATGGTTTTAGTGAATATCCCTGTAACATGTTTTGTTCATTCAGGTAAAATGGTATAAATATAAAAAAATGTTGGAAATCAATTGGCGAATCTCCTGTAACTAGTTTGGTGAATACCCTCTGTCAAATTTGAATGTAATAA
This sequence comes from Taxus chinensis, assembly GCA_019776745.2. Classification (NCBI taxonomy): domain Eukaryota; kingdom Viridiplantae; phylum Streptophyta; class Pinopsida; order Cupressales; family Taxaceae; genus Taxus; species Taxus chinensis. Next base: position 1,009,037,226 of record CM034146.1, read on the forward strand.
GGCCCAAAAATTTTCATTTATTTTGCATGACATAACTTTATGCTCGAGTTTCTAGAATGTGTGACACTTGGCCACTCGAAGGAATGGGAAAATGACACGTGGTATCTTCTAATTTCTCACTCTGACTCTTCCTTACCTCACCGAATCTTTCAACCCGAAACTTTATTGAATTGGTTCATTTTATGGGCTTGGAGTCCGGAGAATTCATTTGCCTTGGGGAGGCCTAGAATCCTACCATGTTTCTGCCTAATGGGTAGGGAAGGACTGATAACTTTAATAATAAGGAAAAAATAACTTATATTTAATAATAACATAAATTATAACATATTATAAGTTATTGAACCGGATGATGGAGCAGGGGAAGGAAGGTGTAGGGTTTAGCAAAGATTTTCAGAGCCAACGAGAAGAAATAGATTCACAGAAGAGGTTTCCAAAAAAAAATTTCCCTCTGCCACCCCATGTATAGTTCGCCTCGAGGAGAAATATGGACTAGGTACTCAAGTAGCCCTGTTTTCAAGAAGGGTGATAATGGCTAAATTTTTGGGGAGAAAATTGTCCACGGATGGCATCTAGATCTGGTGTGAATGGAAATGGGGTCATGGCATGGGTGTCATATTCCTAGAAAAAGGCTTTTTTCTAGTTATTTTTAGGAGGGCTGCCCAACAAGAGGAGACCCTACTCCAAAAAGAGTGAATTTTTGTGGAACAATTGGCTCAACATCATAAAATTGTCCTCTAATTTTGACCCTGCCTCAATGGTATTTGAGGAAAAATAGATCTGGGTCCGTCTGTATTCTCTTTTGATCAAATTTGGAATATTCATATTTTTTCCAAAATATGTGGATCCCTATGGCAAGTGGTTAGGATTAACCCAAAGACTCTTGAAGGAAATACGGTAGCCTATGTGAGGGTATACATTGCTATGGATTGTTCCATTCCTTTTTTGAAGTCAATATCAATTGATACATCTGAAGGTGTCTATATTCAGCAGGTGTAGTATGAAAGATTTTTTTTCAAATGTTTTCATTGCAATCAGTTGGGTCATGTGAGGAGGGAATGTAGAAATCAAGTGGTGTCTATCTCTAGAAAGCTGCTAATGGTTGAGTAGCCTGTCATAGATCTCTCCCAAGGAGTTAAGTGGAGTAGTTAGATTCCTTTAAAATATTATATGGTTTCCAATGGAGAGAAAGGAAAAGGAGTAGACATGACTTTGAATACTCTTTTACAAGAATCTAATAAGGTAATGGAGGAATCGATGAATCTTGTTTCCCTGGTTAGGTAAGGAATCGAAAAAGGGAATGGTGCTTCTATGGAGGTTTTAACTGATTGGTTGACCAGGAGAGAAAATTTGGCATTCAGAGATTTGGAGTGGGAGGCGGAGGAATTTGAAAGAGACTCTCTCACACAGTTAGAAGAGGAAAGAGACGTTTTCTTCTCGATAGATAAAACTCCAAGGTTGAGCTCAGTCAATATTGGTAAGGATCGTGGGCCGAGACATCCAATAAATGAGAGAAAGATTAGGTGAGAAGTGGCAACATGTATATAGAAGCAAATTATTTCATTCTATAGGGCAATAAGTAGTGGAGTTCAGTCCCCTCTGAAGGAACAATGAAGCTAATCTCATGGAATGTCAGGGGCATGAACACCCCTAATAAGTAGCATCTTTTGAGGTATTTACTGATGGAAGAAGGTACGGAGATTTGTTATATTCAAGAAACCAAAATGAGGGAGAATGATTGTGTATCTAGTTGGCTTAAAAAATTGAAAGGTTGGCAGGGTTTCTTTATGGATGTTAATGGTACTTTGGGTGGATTAGGAGTAGTCTGGCGAGTTAACATGGTAGAGATCACTCTCATTGCTAAATCTTCTCATTGTATGTGGTGTAAGGTTCTTGTAAAGAATGTTGATAAGATCTTCTACCTTTGTAATGTTTATGATTCGTCTAATATCCCTTTGAAAATGGATTTATGGGAATCAATTTCAAAATTATATTCCTCTTTTGCATTACAAGCATTGGCATGTGATTTTCTTGAATGAGGTGTGTTTCCTTAATTGTTGAAAATCATGCTTGTTATGGATAAATCATCTCTTCTCTTGGATTCATTGGACTGAAATGATATGGCTTGCAAGAATCCATTTTTCACTTCTTGTAGGTGAGTTGCAATCTAGTTTTGAGAGTTGCAAACTTATCTCTTTTACTGACTCATCCTTGGATCAATTCCAGTGATCCAAGGAATGTTTTAAATCTCCTTACCAGACTGAATGGTAAAATTGACATTCATAGGTGGAGAGACGTAGTGGACTGAACTTTGTATGTTACAAATTCTTTGGTCTTGTATGAACGTGCCTTCATTCAGTTGTATGTTTGTGCTTGGGTCTTTAGGATTGATCTCTTCAGGACATTAATGGTGTAAACGAAATATAGTCTGCTTCATGACTATGAAGGGAATCTAAATCCTAAAAACTAAAGGATTATCCTAACAGTATCCTAAACTAGGTAAAAGCACCTACTTCCTAGCTATGTCTACTTATTTGGGTTTCAATCTAACCTAAGCTTCTTATTCTATTTCATTTGGATGGCGTCCTAACCTAAGTTCTTGTGCTAAATGAATAAGGGAGAAATTACTAAAGTAATGCTATGCTATTTTAACCTAATACCTAATACTATATGGTTGTGAATTTGATCTAACCTAAGGTGGAAATTACCTATGGCAATGTTTTAAGACCTAAGGTAATTATTGTTAGACTAACCTAAGTTTTGGGAAATCTATCCTAAACTATTAAAAGGGAACCTAAGGGTCGCATGGCATTATGGTGAAGGTTCCAATGGAATTTAATTGATTTGATTTGGTTAAATGAATGGAGGTACAACCAGTTTTGGAAAAGGCAAGTAGACTTTAGTGGAAGCATATGTGGAGGCTTCACTAAAGATGGAAATGCATGTTAAATTAGAAATGGCATTTGCCAGTTTTGGGAGGTGGTGGCAAGGAGAGATAAGTGGGAGATTTGGGAGTAATTGCATTAATGGACCTCAGTTTTTGTGTGCAAACCATCTTGGAAACAAGGAAGGTGGATTTTTTGGAGGTTGTTTGATCTTGCATGCATTGTGATTTTTTCTCTGCATGGAGCTATCTGGTTCTTTGAACCAGCAGTTTGACTTCTACTTTATGGCTATTTTTGGTTTCTCTGGTTTATTTTTGATCGAGGGAAAGTATATGAGGCATTGGAAGAAAATATGTTTGTTTGTTGATCTTTCGTGGAGAAGAAAAAGAGTTGGAAGCTCGGCTGGAAGTCTCCTTCGAATTGGTAGAAGCACTTTCAGGCATGATAGGCTCTATCCATTAAGATTTCTTGCTTTCTTCTAAATGATTCATTAAAACAATTCTACTCTCTTGAGATAAATGTTTTCATGATTTGTTTGGTTATTTACTTTCATGGTTTTATGAATCTTTGTGGTTTTTGGATATAAATCCATTGCTAAATAATGTTAGCCTTTGGAAACTTTCTCTTTGTGCAAGTTCAGTGGTGACATGCATGTGAAACTTGTATTTCAAAGCTTGTATTTTGTTCTAAACTTGTGTTCGAGGATGGTGTTGTTCTAAACTGGTATATGATGCTTGTGTTTCATTTTGAACTTATATTGGAGCCTTGAGTTTTGTTATGAGCTTGTATTGGAGCTTTGTGTTGCTCAGAACTTGTGTTTGAAGCTTCGTGTTTAGCACTGTACTCGTATTCAATACTTGTGTGTTCTGAACTTGTATTTGAGTCGTTGTGTTTGGTTCTGTACTTGTATTCTGAGCTTGATTTTTACTCGTATTCAAGGTTTTGAAATACTTAGAACTCATTTATGGGACTGGTCTGCTTGAAAAATCTTGGGAGAATAGTTTTGGTTTGAGTTGATTTAGTTATCTCTTTTGAGATCTTCCCTTGTAGATTCTTGAGTTGGAATGGTTGTGGTACTTCTGTTTTTGAGACTATACCACCTTCTTTGAACTTGAAAGGGCATGTAAATATGGAGGATATTCTTCCCTCCTCTGCTCTGTGAAAACCCATCTTGTTGAAGGCTTGACTATTTTGTTTGAAGGATTAATGGACTGGAACTGTATCTTGTTGTGGGTTTGGTTTGATATAGAGTTCATTTGGAACAGTCGTTAACAATTTTTGAGGTTTATGGAAATGTGGTATGCATACTCTTCTTGTGATTGATGTTTGAAACAAATACCTTCTCTGTCACAATATTTTTAGATGGAGCTATGAGAGTCTTTGTTGTGTTTTCTATTTCAGTCAATTGGAGGTAAAGTTGAGACATTGCTTGACTTAAAGTATATTGGGTTTTCTTACTCACTTTCTGATCCTCTTAAATTGACTTTTGGGTTTTTAAGGAAAGAAGAGTTGAATACTCTCTCATTCTGAATCTTGTTGATAGGATTTATTACCTCTGGTTTGGGGTTGTTTCATTTAATTTGTCTTCATGATGACCATGAACTATATGTCTCTTTTATATGGAGCCGTGTAAGACCTTGAAGATGGGAATACAAGTTTCTATTGAGTTCGTGAGTTTTATTGAAACTTGTTTATCTTATACTGTTTTGGGTTTTCTATTCTTTGTTGGACTCATTGAATGAATCTCTGGGTCTTTGAAAAGAGAAAGGAATATGTTCTCTTGTGAACAATATACTATTTTTGGGACTGTAATGTGTACTCCTTTCTAAGAAATGAATTCAAACTTGTGTTTAATGAATTGGAATAGATAAACCAGGTTGTAATGATTTGTAAGGGAAACTAGAAGTGTGCTTTCTTTTGACTGTGTGTTTGGTTTTGTATTCTCCTTTGGGAACTAGTAAAGAACTTCTGATTTTGGAAATAGAAATGGAATTCATTTGATATTAGAAATGAAATGAATTCTTTATTGGACCTTTTCCATTTGAGATCCTTTAACTTATGAAAAGATAGGTTCATTTGATCGAACTTCTCTGTGGCATGACTCTCTTCTTGGCTGTAGAGTGATTGTTCTCTTAGGCCTGCTTGAATTTTGGGTTCAGCTTTCTGTCCTTTCTGTATCTTATAGGAAATAATGAGAAAACACTCTTCTGAGATGGAAATTTCCTGGTGGATTTTTTAGTCTACTTTGTACTAGTCATTTGTTGTAATGATGTGGAAAGAGAACAGTTGAGTCGGTTTAGTAGAAGAGAAAATGTAAACATGTTTAGACCGACTGCTATGTTTGACTGAGTCATACTTCATTTGGATTTGGTATTGGAAGGTTTTCTCTTTTTGCACCCTATCTTATTATGAATCCTCCCTTGGATGGACATGAGAAGAGATTAATCTTGTGTGAGTCTAGCTTTGATTTGTGGAACGTCTAGTTTCAGATCCTTGAATTATATCTTCTAACAGGTAGAAGTTAGTTAAGACTTACAGGTAGACTGTTTTGACTCTCTTCCCCTTCTTGGATTGATTTGGGATTCTTGTTAGATGTTGTCTCTTTAATGTTGAATCCTTATATTGTTATCCTTGAACTGAAGCAGTTATGTGTGTTCTGAACCTGTTTCTGCCTTTCAGATGATTAGTGTATGGGGAACAATATGTATTGATTCTTCTTCTTTGCTTAAGTTGTAGGATGAAACATCCTAATATGAGCTATGTTGTGAATAACTTCTTTTGCTACATAGTAAAGATAAATGTTGTATTTCTATTCTGATAGAATTATGAAACAATTGGATGACAAGACCTGTTGTTTGTTTAAAAGTAATTGATAGGATCAATTAAACTATATGTTATAATGCAGATGTTGCAGATTATATTATGCTCCTTTTCTTAAAAGTGAATTCAGACTCTTTATTTGTACTTCTTTTCTGGTTGTTATTACTTATGCTTATTTGTATGATATATTAATTATTTCATTAAAGCAAGAGTTGTTTTAATGGAACAATTAGTGGAATGCACTTCATTTTAATGCTTAGTGCTTATCATGCTTAGTTCATTGAACTGACCCATGCTAGCAATTTTTGCAGATGGACATCGTAAGTGATAAAAGAAGGCAAAAATTTTTTTTATGATGCATTGGCTTATTTAATTATGGATCTTATGTAAAGAATTTTGATTCATTCTTGAGTTGTATTGGAAAAGAGAAGTGATATTCTTTTATGATCTTAATGATGATTGACATGCAGTATGTCTGAAATGCATAGTCTTGTAAATGTATATTTTATCATGATGAATTGAAAGGTTTGGAGACTGACTCCAATTTTTTGTGTAAATTCTCTTGTACTTTATATGATGGAAATGGTAGTGATATCTTGTCGATATTCTTTATATCTGTTTGTATACTATTGTTGTTATCAATTAATAAGTTGGATTAAGGGGATAGTACAATCTCCCTTACTATGATGAAACTTGTTAAATTGCAAAAGATGTCATTCTCTAACTACACAACTATAGTTTAATAATGAAATATGCATTGGTTATACAATTAAACTATATGAGTAAAGAATGATAAAAAGGTTATGTTAATCCTAACATCTAACCATGTAGAGGAAGACTCTTCCTCTCACAAAAGAATGAAAAATAAATGGAATGGTGGTTATGATCTTTAATCCTTGTACTTCGTTTATAAAAAGTAAACACTAGCTGAATTTAGGTGAATGATACACCTTCTTGGACAGCTAGGTTACATTAAGAATTAACTGTTTGATGTTTGCTGCCCTATTTTTGGGGATAACTGCTTGTTAAGCCAGGTTAATAAACATCAATGCAAGCATGAGTTAATGAAGTTCTTAATATCAAATCAGATTAATTATGGATAATGAACTTAATGAATGTTGGAATTAGGGTTAGGCATGGTTGCTGAAATTTGAATCTTAATCCAATTAAATTAAATCTAATGACCACTAAGGGGTATGTACATCATGATGAATCAGTTCTAACGGATGTTGGCACATGCCAACTATAGGGTTGTACCTTTGAGAAGTCCAGGGGCTTCTCGAGGATACAGTGTTGCAGTTGACATGTGGCAACACCCTTTTGTATTTGTTCATCTAGATCTACACACATCTGGACTTGAACTTAGTTTCTCTCTAGGTCAAGTTAGTAGCATGTTTAGGATAGGGAATAGCTTTCTATGACTCGGGGTACCTTGGCACATTCGGTTGACTTAGGTCGATGAGTATGCCCATATACCCTAAGTCATCGTGAGCATCTTCCTATAATAAATTATGTTGCTAACCTGGGCTAGGGTCAAACCTTGGGCAAGTGGACTGATGGTAGTCAGTAAAGACCATTCTAGATAACAGAAGAGTGAGGTGAAGGATGTATTCTGAAATGATGAGTATGTCATCTAGGAATAGTAACATGAACAGTATGTTGAAAATATTTGGCCAAAGTATTACAAGCTACTGGTTGCGTTGTCCTAAGTCACCTAGTTTAAAGCAACGTGATGTCAGATGAATATTGGTAACAAATATTTAGATAGGTTCTTTAAACAGATCACTCAGTACCTAGAATAGGGTAGGAAAAACCAAGTATACATAGTATACATAAAGTATTCTATACTTTAAGACAAACATGAGAGATGGTTAGTAACCGAGTCATGGAATGAGAGATCAGTACATATCGAGTCATTACAGCTGCATATGGTTATCTGTTATGAGATTGATTGGCATGGAATGTGTGTTCTAAATGATGTTTTATTTAGAACAGAGAACATTGTGTTTCAAAAAAAAAATTCCCTTGTTTCTAAAGTCTTAAAATGGGAATGTTACATCTTGGTATCAGAGCTGAAGGTTGCAACTCTTGGACCTATTGTGTCCATAATCTGATGAAACTTAAATTTTCTTGTTAACATAAAATGGTTAGAACAAGAGGAAATGTTGCAAATAATCCTCCACCTGAGGAAGGAGCAGCAACTTCCCAAAAACTTGATGAGATCCTTGCTGCCCTGTTGGACACAAGAGATCATTTGGCTGTACTTGAATAAACAAGTAATGGGAAATGAGGAGGAAGAAGATGTTGGTAATAATAATCAGCCACCTCCAAGAGGACAATGCCAATTTAGGTGTTGATAATAACAATGTGAACATACCTTGTTCAGCCTGAGAACAAAAAGGCTAGGCTAACAGCTGAACTCACCAATGATATAAAAAGGATAAGTCCACCCAAGTTTGATGGCACCACATTAGGAGATGGAGCTAAGAATTGGCTCAGTGAAATGGAGAAGTACTTTGCAATAAGGAATTTCTTAGAAGAAACAAAGGTGATATGGGGAGCATATCAGCTTTCCCATGAGGCATCTTCATGGTGGGACAACCGTAAGGCTGAGTTAAATATTGATGAAACTAATATCACATGGGATCAATTTAAAGGTTACTTTAGGCAACGTTGGCTACCGCAACTTTATTATGATCAGAAAATGACTGAATTCTAGAACTTAGCTCAAGGAAAGCTAACTGTAACTGAGTATTGGGAGTCAGTTTACTAAACTCCTTAAGTATGTACCTCAGTATCAAACTGACGAGAATTTCAGGATATGAAAATTCATCATGGGATTGAATCCCGTTATAGGAGGAGAGGTAGATGTTCACATAGCCCAACCACGATGGAAGGGGTTGTTGAAAAATCCATAAGGCAGGAACAAAAATTGAAGGCAATTTATGCTCATAAGAAGGAAGTAAGGAAGAAAGTTCCCAACTCCTCTTCATCATCTCTTGCACCTAAGAAAGGACCATGGAAGAAATTTGGAATGAAAAGTAAGTTTTCAGTTGATAATAGTAAGAAAGTAGCAATGACTAAGACTACTAGTAATGCACGGAACAACTTTGTCAAGAATAATAATAACGGACAGAAGTCCTATGGAGGTCAGAATGATAATTCTAGGGCTGGAAATAAATTTGAGCCTAGAAAGGGACCTATAGGAGGTTGTTATAACTGTGGCAAAGATCATTACACAAATCAATGTCCTTTGAAAAAGGATGATCGTAATCAGCAGCACAAGATACACACTGCAGTAGTTGACAAGCAGGCTGAAAAACAGGCCACGCCCATAGAGGTTCCAGGTAAGTTATTTGGCATACCTATAACTATTCTTTTTGATACCAGAGCTACTGAATGTTTTATTTCTAGTAAATTAGCTTCAAAAATAAAAAGAAAAGCTGGAAACATGGATAAAACATGGACTGTACATTATGGAAACAATGTTGTTCATACTGTTAGTATGTGTCTTTTTGGAGCAGTCCTTGACTTACCTAGTTTTTCCACAAAAGTTGATCTTTATGTTGCACCTTTGGGGTCTTATGATGTAATCATAGGTGTTAATTGGTTGCTAAACATAAGGAAAAAGTGGATTGTTTTGAAAAACATATTAGTTGTTTAGATGATCTATAGAAAATAGTAGAGATTCAGGGTGTGAAACGTGAGATTTTTGTTAGGAAATTGTCATCTATGCAACTTAAAAAGGCCAAAAATAAAGGTTGTACCTTATATGCATTAAAAATTGTAGAAACAGCTAAAGAGAAACGATGTCATGGAATGATATCCACTGTTACGAAACTTCAGTGACGTGTTTCTAGAAGAATTACCAGGTCTTCCACCCAAAAGGGAATTTGACTTCACAATTGAAATCAAGCATGGAACTGAGCCTATTTCTAAAGCACCATATCGAATGACTACTATAGAATTATTAGAGCTTAAGGCTCAATTGCAAGAAATTTTGTCTAAGGGTTTGATTAGACCAAGTGTTTCACCTTGGGGAGCACCAGTAATTTTTGTGAAAAAGAAAGATGGAACACTTAGATTGTGCATTGATTACAGGATGTTAAACAAAGCAACAATCAAGAATAGATACCCACTCCCTAGAATTGATGATTTATTTGACCAAATGTGTGGAGCATCGGTATATTCTAAGATAGATCTTTGATCTAGATATCATCAATTACAGATTAAGGATGAGGACATTCATAAAACAGCTTTCAGAACAAGGTATGGACATTATGAGTTCACGGTTTTACCTTTTGGATTAACAAATGCCCCTGCAGCTTTTATGAATTTAATGAATAATATCTTTCAAGAATACTTGGAAAAATTTGTGCTCGTATTCTTGGATGACATTCTCATATATTCTAAAAGTATTGAGGAACATCATGAGCATTTGAAGATAGTTTTGGAAAATTTTGAGAAAGAGACGGTTATATGGTAAGCTATCTAAATGTTCTTTCTATGACACAGAAGTGCACTATTTGGGACATGTAATAAGTAAGAATGGAATTTTTGTAGATCCTTCTAAAATTGTAGCTATAACTAAGGTGGCCTACACCAAAGAATGTACATGAAGTTAGAAGATTCATGGGACTTGTTGGTTACTATAGAAAATTTGTAAAAGATTTTTCTAAGGTGGCTGCACCAATAACTTCATTACAGAAAAAGGATAAGAAGTTTGTTTGGAATGAGAAATGTGAATCTGCATTTTGAACTTTAAAGGAACAGTTAACTTCAGCACCTATTCTAGCTGTACCAGATCCTAATGGAGACTTCATGGTTGTAACAGATGCATCTGGGGAAGGTCTAGGAGGTATTTTGTTACAAAATGATCATGTCATAGCTTACGAAAGTAGAAAACTAAAGTTACATGAGTTGAATTATGCTCCACATGATTTAGAGCTTGCTGCCATTGTTCATGCAACTACAAGTTTGGAGGCATTATCTACTTGGTAAACCTTTTGAATTAAAAACTGATCATCTTGGGCTGAAGTATATTTTCACTCAGCCAAATCTTAATGCAAGACAATGAAGATGGTTAGAGTTTTTGTCTCAATATGATTTTGATATCAATTACATCAAAGGTAAGGAAAACATAATGGCTGAATGCTCTAAGTCGTAGGAAGCACATTTCTACTCTTATAAATTGAGAACTTAGTTTAAGGATGAAGTAAAAAGTGTTATGGAATTTGATTCTTACTTTCAGTAAGTAAAAATAGTGCTTGCTGCAGATCCAAATGATGTGAGGTATAAAGGTTTTCATTTTGACAATGAAGGAATCTTAAGATTTGAAAACAGAGTATACATACCTTCAATAAATGATTTAAGAAAGAAATTACTTGAAGAATTTCATAATTCACCTTTTTTGGGACACCCTAGTATTACAAAGATACTTGCTGATATAAGACAACAATATTTCTGGAAAGGGGATGAAAAAGGATGTTATTGATTTTGTGACACATTGCCTTGAATGTCAACATGTTAAAGTTGAACATATGCACCCAGCCGGTTTATTGTATCCTCATAGCATACCATAGTACAAATGGCAAGTAATAAGCATGGATTTTGTACAAGGGTTGCCTATGTCAAGAAATAAACATGATGTTATTTTGGTAGTTGTTGATAAACTTACAAAGGTAGCACATTTTATTGTTGGTAATCTGAAGGATGATTCTCCTGTATTGGCTAAAATATTTGTACATGAAATTTTTAGATTACATGGAGTACCTGAATTAATCATATATGATAGAGATCCTAGAATGACGTCAAGGTTTTGGCAAACACTTAATGCAGCTCTAGGAAACTAAGCTGAATTTCAGTTCTGCGTATCATCTAGAAATGGATGGACAGACTGAAAGAGTTAATCAAGTTTTAGAGGATATGTTACGAATGTATTGTATGGATCAGCAGTATAAGTGGGAAGAATACCTTCCACTAGTTGAGTTTGTTTATAATAACACATATCATACCTCTCTTAAGATGGCACCTATAAGCACTATATGGAAGAAAATGTAGAACCCCCGTTAGTTGGGACAACATTGAGGATAGAGAGGTAATTGGACCTGAAATCCTTATGGAAATGGAACAACAAGTTAAAATGATTCGTGAATGCTTGAAAGAAGCAACAGATAGGAAAAAGAGTTATGTTGATTTAAAGTAGGTTGACAAGAAATTTGAACTTGGTGAGAAGGTCTTTCTTTGGGTTAAACCGAAAAAGATCTCTATAAATTTTGGCAAGGCTACCAAGTTATCACCTCATTATGTGGGACCCTTTGAGATAGTTGAAGTAATCAACCATGTAGCTTACCATTTAGCATTACCTCCTGCTTTGTCATGAATGCATGATGTTTTCCATATTTCTTTGCTTAAGAAATATGTTTCAGATTTATCACATGTGTTAAATTGGAATTCCTTGCAGGTCCAAGACCCAAGAATAATTGTGGTTAAACCCATACGAGTTGCTGGAAACTCACCAGTTGCATTTAAGAAATCATGAAATAAGTCAATGTAAGGTCCAGTGGGACCAGTTTAATGAGGAAAGTGTAACTTGGGAAAACCTAGAGGATATGAAAACTACTTTTCCATATTTATTTGGTCAGAATTGACTATGATGACTGATAAAAATTTGTGATTTTATCTTTATATGTCAATAAGTCTACCAGTTTTGGGCAGATGGCTATTTATTTTTGAATAAACATCTATGTGAATGCTGATTTCTGGAACTTTAAATTCTGATATTGTTACAAACATATGTTAAGAAAATGAATAAATTGATTTTCCTTAATGCAATGGTCAAAATAAGATAATCATCGAGACGATGATTCTTTTTAGGAGGGAAGTATGTAACACCTTTGACAAACAGTTATATTTCTCTTTTGCATTACAAGCATTGGCATGTGATTTTCTTGAATGAGGTGTGTTTCCTTTGATTGTTGAAAATCATGCTTGTTATGGATAAATCATCTCTGCTCTTGGATTCATTGGACTGAAATGATATGGCTTGCAAGAATCCATTTTTCACTTCTTGTAGGTGAGTTACAATCTAGTTTTGAGAGTTGTAAACTTATCTCTTTTACTGACTCATCCTTGGATCAATTCCAGTGATCCAAGGAATGTTTTAAATCTCCTTACTAGACTGAATGGTAAAATTGACATTCATAGGTGGAGAGACGTAGCGGACTAAACTTTGTATGTTACAAATTCTTTGGTCTTGTATGAACGTGCCTTCATTTGGTTGTATGTTTGTGTTTGGGTCTTTAGGATTGATCTCTTTAGGACATTAATGGCGTAAATGAAATATAGTCTACTGCATGACTATGAAGGGAATCTTAATCCTAAAACTAAAGGATTATCCTAATGGTACCCTAAACTAGGTAAAAGCACCTACTTCCTAGCTATGTCTACTTATTTGGGTTTCGATCTAACCTAAGCTTCTTATTCTATGTCATTTGGATGGCGTCCTAACCTAAGTTCTTGTGCTAAATGAATAAGGGAGAAAATTACTAAAGTAATGTTAGGCTATTTTAACCTAATACCTAATACTATATGGTTGTGAATTTGATCTAACCTAAGGTGGAAATTACCTATGGAAATGTTTTAAGACCTAAGGTAATTATTGTTAGACTAACCTAAGTTTTGGGAAATCTATCCTAAACTATTGAAAGGGAACCTAAGGGTCGTATGACATTATGGCAATGGTTCCAATGGCATTTAATTGATTTGATTTGGTTAAATGAATGGAGGTACAACTAGTTTTGGAAAAGGCAAGTAGACTTTAGTGGAAGCATACGTGGAGGCTTCACTAAAGATGGAAATGCATGTTAAATTAGAAATGGAATTCACCAGTTTTGGGAGGTGGTGGTAAGGAGAGATAAGTGGGAGATTTGGGAGTAATTGCATTAATGGACCTCAGTTTTTTGTGTGAAAACCATCTTGGAAACAAGGAAGGTGGATTTGTTGGAGGTTGTTTGATCTTGCATGCATTGCAATTTTTTCTCTGCATGGAGCTATTCTGGTTCTTCAAACCAACAGTTTGACTTCTACTTTATGGCTATTTTTGGTTTCTCTGGTTTATTTTCGATCGAGGGAAAGTATATGAGGCATTAGAAGAAAATATGTTTGGTTGTTGATCTTTCATGGAGAATAAAAAGAGTTGGAAGCTCAGCTGGAAGTCTCCTTCGAATTGGTAGAAGCACTATCAGGCATGATAGGCTCTACCCATTAAGATTTCTTGCTTTCTTCTAAATGATTCATTAAAACAATTCTTCTCTCTTGAGATAAATGTTTTCATGATTTGTTTGGTTATTTACTTTCATGGTTTTATGAATCTTTATGGTTTTTGGATATAAATCCATTGCTAAATAATGTTACCCTTTGGAAACTTTCTCTCTGTGCAAGTTCAGTGGTGACATGCATGTGAAACTTGTATTCGAAGCTCGTATTTTGTTCTGAACTTGTGTTCAAGGATGGTGTTGTTCTAAACTAGTATATGAGCCTTGTGTTTCATTCTGAGCTTATATTGGAGCTTTGTGCCTGTATTGGAGATTTTTGTTGCTCAAACTTGTGTTCAAAGCTTCGTGTTTAGCACTATACTCGTATTCAATACTTGCATGTTATGAACTTGTATTCGAGTTATTGTGTTTGGTTTTGTACTTGTATTATGAGCTTGAGTTTTACTCGTATTCAAGGTTTTGAAATACTTAGAACTTGTTTATGGGACTGGCTTCTCTAAAAATATTCGGAGATTAGTTTTGGTTTGAGTTGATTTGGTTATCTCTTTTGAGATCTTCCCCTTGTAGCTTCTTAAGTTGGAATGGTTGTGGTACTTCTGTTTTTGAGACTCTACCGCCTTCTTTGAACTTGAAAGGGCATGTAAATATGGAGGATATTCTTCCCTCCTCTGCTCTGTGAAAACTCTCATCTTGTTGAAGGCTTAACTATTTTGTTTAAAGGATTAATGGACAAGGAACTATATCTTGTTCTGGCTTTGGTTTGATATAGATTTTGTTTGCAATAGTCATTATCAATTTTTGAGGTTTATGGAAATGTGGTATGCATACTCCTTCTTGTGATTGATGTTTGAAATGAATACCTTCTCTGTCATAATCTTTTTAGATGAAGTTGTGAGAGTCTTTGTTGTGTTTTCTATTTCAGTCATGATTGGAGGTAAAGTTGAGACATTTCTTGACTTAAACGTATATTGGGTTTTCTTACTCAATTTCAGATCCTCTTAAATTGACTTTTGGGTTTTTAAGGAAAGAAGAGTTGAATACCTCTTATTCTAAATCTTGTTGATAGGATTTATTACCTCTAGTTCAGGGTTGTTTCATTTAATTTGTCTTCATGATGACCACGAACTATATTTCTATGTTATTTGGAGCCGTGTAAGACCTTGAAGTTGGGAATACATTTTCTATTGAGTTCACGAGTTTTATTGAAACTTGTTTATCTTATATTTTTTTGGGCTTTCTATTCTTTGTTGATTCATTGAATGAATCTTGGGTATTTGAAAGGGAGAAAGGTATACTTCTCCTTACTATTTTTGGAACTGTATTGTGTACTCCTTTCTAAGAAATGAATTGAACTTGTGTTTAATGAATTGGAATATATAAACCAGGTTGTGTTGATTTGTAAGGGACACTAGAAATGTGCCTTCTTTTGAATGTGTGTTTGCTTTTGTATTCTCCTTTGGGAACTAGTAAAAGAACCTTTGATTTTGGAAATAGAAATGGAATTCATTCAATATTAGAAATGAAATGAATTCTGTATTGGACCTTTTCCTTTTGAGATCCTTTAACTTTTAAAAAGATAGGTTCATGCTGATCAAACTTCTCTGTATGACATGACTCTCTTTTTGGCTGTAGAGAGATTGTTCTCTTAGGTTTGCTTGATTTTTGGTTCAGATTTATGTCCTTTCGATCTTTAGGAAATAGTGAGAAAACACTCTTCTGAGATGGAAATTTCCTGGTGGATTGTTTATTCTACTTTGTACTAGTCATTTTGTTGTAATGATGTGGAAAGAGAACAGCTGAGTTGGTTTAGTAGAAGAGAAAACATAAATATTTTTAGACCGACTGCTATGTTTGAATGTGTCATACTTTCTTTGGATTTAGATATTAGAAGGTATTCTCTTTTTGCACCCTATCTTATTATGATTCCTCCCTTGGATGGACATGAGAATAGATTAATCTTGTGTGAGTCTAGCTTTAATTTGTGGAACATCTTGGTTTTAGATCTTTGAATTATATCTTTTAATATGTAGAAGTTAGTTAAGACTTGCAGGTAGAATGTTTTGACTCTCTACCCCTTCTTGGATTTATTTGGGAATTCTTGTTAGATATTGTCTATTTAATGTTGAATCCTTATATTGTTATCCTTGAATTGAAGCAATTATGTGTGTTCTAAACATGTTTGTGTCTTTCAGATGATTAGTGTATGGGGTTCAATATGTTTTGATTCTTATTCTTTTCTTAAGTTGTAGGATGAAACATCCTAATATGAGTTATGCTGTGAATAACTTATTTTGCTACATAGTAAAGATAAATTTTGTATTTCTATTCTGATAGATTTATGAAACAATTGGATGACAAGACCTGTTGTTTTTTTAAAACTAATTGATATGACCAATTGAACTATATGTTGTAATGTAAATGTTACGGATTATATCATGCCCTTTTCTTAAAAGTGAATTCAGACTCTTATTTGTACTTCTTTTTTGGTTGTTATTACTTATGCTTATTTGAATGATATATTAATTATTTCATTAAAGTGGATTTTTTTAATGGAGAAATTAGTGGAATGCACTTCATTTTAATGTTTAGTGCTTATTGTTTCACCTAATTCTTAGATGTTTCTTTGAAGTATTGAAGAAATAGATAGGGTAACAGGCGTAGGAGGAATATGTGTTTTAAATGATGGTTGATGGGTTGTTACGTGCGTATGAATTTTGAATCCATAGCTGATTGTGAGAGCTTCCTTTTGGCTAGGAGGAACTACCTGTAATGAAAAGAAAGACCACGAGAGAGAGTTAAACAATATGTGCAGTGAACTACCTAGTGTGTACTAGATCTGGGAAGTGTGATACTTCCTAGACGGATGTCAGTCCATTGTTTAAAACAATTTAATGCGGGTAATAAAGTAAATCATGTTGTAATTTGAAATGATTTATGTATCTCACTTAAAACACAATAAGAAAGATCTAATCTAATAGGGTAGGTTAGACTAGGATCCGAAGGTCAAATAACTAGTTCTGGATCTCTTCAGGCCTGCCAGAGGTCTCAAGTAGGTCACAGGTGAATAATGGTGATATGGGAATAGGTAGGTAGGTCACTGTTCTAAGTTGTATGGAAAAATACAGAGACCGATGCCGGTTAAGGGTGACCAACGGTGGTTGGGTGTAACTAGTGCCGGTTAATGTGGAAAACTAGGAATGCCATAGAATGAGATTTGGGTCTCCTTTATGATTACACAAAGGATCTTGGTTGGTCAAAATGAGGTATTTGGTGGTTTGGGTGAGATTTTGTCAGGTTTTAATGGGTATATGGAGGGGTGAATATTGAAGGAGGTAAATGGGTGGCTAGGTAAATAAAGAATGAAAATATAATGATGAAATGAAATGAACCAAAGAAGTAAATTGTTCCACTTGAAATATGGTCCTGGGTGCCTGTGAGTGATGGGTGAAGGAGTTGGTAAGGGGTTGAATGTTTCTGAGGATCACCAATTGTAGGAGAGATTTTGAATGGGCTACATGTGCATTCCTTTTTGCTTGGTTGGCTCAAATTAGTGTTGGAGTGAGTACTGGATGGCGGTGAGAGAGAAAATGTTGATCTCTTTTGCATGTGTGTTCTCACTGGAACTCATTCTCAAAATATGTGATATCTCACAGGGATGTGCTAATTTTTGCCAACTTTTTCCAATCCTTCAAAATAAGGTTATTTTTGGGGTTAAAAGGTGACGTACAGTGGTTTTGGCCTAACCGGTGAAGTTAGGGGTAACCGGCGTCGGTCAAGGTGGGATTTTATAGGTTTACTAAACTAGGGAGATCCTCTTGATTTTCTCAGATCTCATGTTTTTAACCCACAGATTATACTAGGAGCTTCTTGTAAGAATGTAGGAATGTGGTTAGAGGGAATATAGGCATTGATTTTTAGGGTTTGGGTAAGTCTTAGTTAGTTATGGCAACTTACTAAGAATAGGTATTAGGGTGAGTTGGCTCGATGAGGTGTCTAGGTGAGGTGTATGTGGACATTATTTAAATTAATATATTTAAATAATAAATATGGTAAGGATAATCAATTAATTTAATTAAATTAATTAAATTAGTATTAATGGGGTGAAGGGGGCCATGACTAGGTTAATGTGATGAAGGGTGTTTATTTGTCAAGGGAGCAAAGGGGAGTGTGACCTAATTTTAGTGTTTACATTTTGCCCCTTTTTGTTGTGTAGCTTGTATTCGTAAGCGATGCTAAAAAAACTAAGATGTGGTTGCCCCATGTGTGGGTGTAGGTGATCCCCCTGGAACTAGGAAATGATGAGGTAGAAGTTAGAATCGGTGAGTGGTTTGATAAAAGGAAAATGTGATGAAAAGTAAGGTGGGGAATGGGGGAAAAGGGGGAAATAAGGGTACAATGTCGACTCGGGAAATATAGGTAATGGGTCAGGGTTAAAGGTAGCAACAGTTACTCACATGCACATGTATAAACTGTAGCATGCTACCAGGTTGAAGAGCAAGTAAACTGTACATTGTCTAAGGTCGATAGGTGTATCCAAACAAGGTTGAAGTGATTATGGTATCCAAGGTATAGGATATGGTCAGGAAACACAATGTACGTTAGGTGCAGGAACATTTAGGTATGTTCTGGTACACCAAAGGTAGGGTTAGGATAAATGGCCACAACAAGAGGCAAGGCAAGGTCATTAGGTCAATCAACATAGGTAATAGTGCCCGTAAGGTATAGAAAACACATGAGGTTAAAGGTCATGAGCGATGGTCCAAGTCCAAATATCTAGGTCACGGCATGGGTAGGGATAAGGAATGGGTAAAATAACGAGTCCCCAAAGGAGGACAAGGGTAGGTAGGTAAGGAGGAGGTCCAGAGGGTGAGGTAAATGGTCAGGGTAAAGATTAGGTGGGGTAAATGGTTAGGTTGAAGGTTGGGTTAGGTGAAAAAAGGAGTGATGGGTAGGGTAAGAGGGTAAACTTTAGGGCCATATGTAGGTGAGGGTAACCGGTGTTGGTCAAGGGTAACCGACATCGGTAGAGATCAACATACCATGGTAAGGTAGGGCATGTGACCGATGCCAGTCAAGGGTAACCGACTCTGGTTAGTTTGGGTTTGTTATAAAAACAAAAAATCCATGTTTTTTGTTATTCATTTGTCATTTAGATAATTGAGAAAATGGTAAAAGAGAGAAAATTTTCTAGACAAAATGAAGCATTGAGTTGGTGGTGTGAATGATAGGTGATTGGTTAGTGAGAAGTGGGTCCACAGGATCAGTGTGAGGGATTTGATTGGGTAGAGGTTACGGGTAGCGATTTGGTGATGGACGAGGCCAGAGAGGGATTGGACAGGCCACTGGTGCAGTGGCCATATGTGCCCTCAAGATGATGCCAATGCAATGAGGTAAGCGTCCAACTCTAGGTGTAGTTGGTTAGATAGATTAGGTGATTGGTAAATTGGTGTTAGTAGTTTTTGTTTATTTCATTTTTGTGGGTGGGGAAAAGATTAAATTTGGTAATGGGGGGAAAAGTGGGTAAAAATAGGAATGGGGAGGGTAAGAAATGGGAGAGGGGGATGGGTTGAGGTGCAAGGATAGTTTAGGTCATTTTAGGTGAGTAAAAGGGGTAAGGGGGGAGGTTTTTGAGAAAAGGGTGTTTTTGGGGATCGTAGGTTTTTACCACGATAGTGACTGGCATCGGTCACATTTGACTGATGGAGGTAAGGTTGAACCAGTATCGGTCACCAAACAAGTGACCGATGCTGGTTAAGGTGTGATTGGGGTCAGTTAAAGGGAACTGGCACCAGTTGGGTTTTGGGGAACAAGGGTCCAAAAGTGATGTGGGTTAGATGGTTGAGATGAGTAGGGTGAAAATAGGGTGCGGGAAAATGATAGTAGGTGAGTATGGGTATTTTAAATGTAGATTAATGTTTTTTTATATTGGATGTAGGGGAGAGCCCAGCTACATATGCGAGATAGGGTTCCACCCCTGATCATGACAGTGTGTGGCATAGCGACCTCGGAGGAGCTACAACATGTGGAGGAAGTTGGCTTGAGTGCGGTTCATCACTATCAACATGTAATCAGGTAGTTGAGTTTGATGGTCTTGCTCATCAATAGATGGGACTCTGTGACCAACACATTCCATCTGCTTACGGGTGAGATCATTGTCACCCTAGAGGACATGTTCCGGATTCTACAGCTACCCATATTGGGTACACAGGTGTAATATATCTCCTTTGAGGCCTCAGAGGAGCTGATGCTAATGGTGTTTGGTAAGGGGGTGCCCGAGATGACATTCCATAGTGCCAGTATTCTCTATGGAGAGATGTACCTAGCCCATCTAGAGGAGATGAGGCTAGTAGTTCTTTTGATGGAGGAATTGTGTTGGTTTGCACTACCAGATGTAGAGGGTGGAAATTTTCCCTGATAGTTGATGGGGGTACTCCACGATATGCTAATAGATGAGACCCACTTTTCCTAGGCACCAGCATTCTTGGTTCAGCTATACAGGGAGTTGCAAGCATATGGGCGGCTGCACAGGTTCAATATGTGCCGTACATTTTTACTACACTACTGGGCCTACGAGCACATATTTTGTGTGTGGCTTATAGATATGCCTCGAGTAGATGCATTCCCACCAATATTTATGTGGGTGGGGTATAGGAGATGGGTGCCAGCTATTTGAGAGTGGAGATCTGAGAGGCCCACACATGATGTGACTTATTTCTGGTGATTACATGAGGGGTTGTCCAGAGTGGACATTATATGGAGGGAATATGTGGGATTCCCTACATATATGAACATGCACGAGGAGCTAGCTGAGCTCCATCTGGTGAGACGGATACAGGGTCACTATGCCAGGGAGCACAAGATGATCCCAGTGGATAGAGTCCGGCGGTAGTTCAGGCTATTATAAGACATACCTCCACCCTTCCCATAGTACCTAAGAGATGATGTGGAGAGGCCCTTACCTCTACCATAGCCTACAGTGCCAATAGGATAGAAGGACCATGCAGTGGACCGGTAGGAAGATGATGCTAGTGTCACAAATAGGCATAGATAGTGGTGGACGACTCACTTATGAGCCATACCACCTAGACTGGGGCAGCTAGATCTAGCCACCATCATGGTGCAGAGAGATGCCCTATAAGGGCAAGTGGCTACTTTGATTACCAAATTGGGTATAGTGCAGACAAAACTAGAGAGCTCAGAGGCAGAGGTAGTAGAGCTACATGTATAGATGGCCAGTATGTAGGCCCAGATGACTTGTGGAGGATATGGAGATGGAGAGGAGGGTGATGGTCAAGTGGAAACCTTATAGGATCAGGTGGCAAGTTTACAAGGCTAGTTGACCATATCCCAGGTATAGATTGGGGTCTTACAGGCCTAGATACATGCACAGGGGTAGGGGGAACCACCACAGGCACCGAGACCAGGTCCCAGTTCACAGGAAGGAGCGGGACAAGGTCCCACATGACAAGCATAGTGACCGAGACCTAGGGGACCACCAAAAACTATGCTGATATCTAGGTTATGGGATGCCCTAGGTGAGGCTAGATATTACCAGGACTAGCTGATGGTGGCCGGGATATACTTCATATCCTATGCCAATTACAGGGCACAATAGGCATCGAGTGAGAGGACGAGATCCCGCACTCATAGTGTGGAAAGAACAGGGGGTCATAGAGCTTTGAGGCAAAAGCAGGGAGAGGCTACCAGCGCATAGAGACAACTCCATTTTAGGTGCTAGCATGGACCTAGGAGGCGGAGGGTACATGTGATACAGAGATGGAGGACATTTGTCGAGATGCTTGATATGTTTTGTTTGTTTTTTTATTTATGATAGTTAGTTTTGTGATATACCGGCTTGCATGCTAAGAGATAGTTGTATTTTCGATCACATACTAGCCTGCGTGCCAAAGAAAATGAGGATGTATGAGAGGTTTTGTATATTTTGAGAATATAGTGGCCTACGTGCCGAAGAGATGTTGTATTGGTTCAATATGTTATTGTATATATGAGACCGACCTGCATGCTGATGATATTTTGTATTTGAGTATCGGCCTACATGCCGATGATTTTGAGATGATGGACATGATGAGATAGCCATGTATATTGTATTGAGATACACATTTATTTATATGATGAGATACATGATATTTATTGATTTGTTGATGTGTTGATGAGATTTTTGTTTTGCTGTTTCGATATGGATGGAAATTAGGTGAGTTAGGCATGATGGAGTCCAGTTGGTTTAGGCATGGATCGAGTTAGGTCATAGGTATGATTGAGTCATGTTTGTTAGGCATGGATCGATTCAGGTCTTAGGCATGGTTGAGTTAGGTCATAGGTATGGTTGAGTCAGGTTTGTTAGGCATGTATCGAGTTGAAAGTAGGTGAAGTTGTGATTCATTATTTGATGCAATGAATGATAATATGGGTCATATGTGAGATGTGGTATAATCTATGCATATTAATGATAGAGAAATGATAGGCATAATAAATGTATGTTATGATAAGGATTAAAATATGAAGCAACTTGTTATGTACGTGGTGTAATTTCCAATTTTGGCTAAAAAAGGGAAACTAAGTGAGGTATGATATAATGTGAGGAGAACGGAAGATAAATTGTTTAGGGTAGAGAATGGCCGAGCTAACCTCAAAGGGCCCCATGCCCTCAAAGTGCTACCTATATAGTCCCAAAAAATAGGGACCTTAGGTCGATGTAGTTCTCCCATGAGCTTAGGGAAGAATATGATGAGGTATGAAAATGATTTAGTAGGTTTTAGGCGTGGTGTGGGTTTTAGATTTGTTAGGTGTGGGTGGGTTATAGGTAAAATGATATAGGTAATGTCGATTGTGGTGAAAGAAGAAGATTACCCCAAAGGTAAGCGTTGATGACCAAGTCTTGTATAAGGTAATCAAAACATAAACAAAGACGGTTAAAAGATAAGAGGGGGAAATAAAGTCACATGATTGCGTAGGATCATACTGAGTAGATCACACCATGGAGGAGGTGATGAACGTAAGACCCGAAAGACATTGCATGATTGATTGTTCTATGGTGAAAAGTAGTCACATGATCACCAAATGTCAAAGTTCCAAGAAGTCCCTTGAGGAAGTAAAAACAATTGGAGTGGGAATGGTAAGAAGGGTGAAAAGTGGTTGATGTTATATGATATGAGGTAGCATGCTCTTCAAGCAAGAGATCTAAGGTCACAATGAGCAAGTCCATGACTAAAACATTTTCTATTTTGACTTGTATTTGAGATAGACTGATCGATGTGGGAAGTCTATATGGGATGAAGAAAATTTAACTCCATGATGTCTTCGTAAAGCTGATTGATGTGGGAAGCTTCGGTTTCTCTCATTTTTTAACTTTACATAGCTATCCTTTGAGGGAGTAGTCTATTTACAACAAAAATTATCAAGAGGAAGATGTCCTTTTGAGGGAGTCATATTTTGAGTGGAAGTTTGACTCAAGGAGTTGTATTCCATGTGAGGGCTTTGAAGTCATGGACAAGACCAAAGTGGAGAATAGGAATCTCATGCAAAAGGCAAGGTGAAACGACCATGGGATCTCATCTAAAGGGAGATGAAAAATATCCATGAGAATCATGCTATGTGTAGCACTATGGTACACATATTCAAGAGAAGATAACAAGTGCCAAGTACTCACATGATTCTTGTTTAATCATTGGTGAGGTGTATGAAGTGGATAGTGCTTAAGGGATGAGCATGGAAAGAGACAAAAGGTGAGGTAGGACTACAAGTCAACAATAAAATAGTTGAAGATGCAAGTCGTTAATGGGCTCAGGTTTGGGTTTACCATCAAGTGAAGATAAACGATAAACACTTAATCCATAAGTATGATTCACAATGTATGGTCCAAGCTAATTAAGAGCAAATTTTCCCCATTTACTTTTTTCTGCTTTGGTTATGTGTTGATTTTCTTTCAGGACAAGGCCACCAACTTAGAAGGTTCGTGCATGGAAACGTTTTTCGTAGGCACATTTGATACATTTTTGGTAAACTTGAAGGTGATCCAGAGTGTTAAGATGATGTTCATCTAATAAATCTAGCTATGATAAAAGGTCCTGACGAAAGTCATCATCATTGAACATGTCATAGAAATAAATGCGGAGTGAGGGGATTTGGACTTCGAGAGGTAGAACTGCCTTTGTACCGTAGACCAAAGAAAATGGTGTGGTAGTAGTGGAAGTGTAAATACTAGTGTGGTATGCCCATAGAGAAAAAGGAATGTGTGTATACCAATCCTTGTATTGTTAACCACTTTCATAAGAATTTTTTTAGGGTTTTGTTAGTGGATTCTGCTTGGCCATTGGTTTGTGGGTAATAAGGTAATGAGAAACTGAGCTAAATGCCGAAGGCATCACAAATTTTTTGCAATGTTTTATTTTTAAATTGTTTTCCATTGTTAGTGATGAGATGATGAGGAACACCAAAGCGACAAATGATGTGATGATTAATGAACTCACATATTTTCTCAGCTTTTGTGGAGATGAGCGGTATGGCTTCAACCCATTTTGTGTAGTATTCTATAGTGGTCATGATCCATTGATGTCATTGGGAAGAATGGGGGTTGATCTCTCCAACAAGATCCAAACCCCATTGAGAGAAGGGACAAAGGTCTGAGGTGACTTGTAAGGCATTACTAGGTGTATGGTGAAGGTTATCATGTTGTTGGTATATTACAAAACGTTTGACATAGTCTCAACAATCATGGTTAAGGGTCAGCCAGTAATAGCTTAGGCGAAGGATACACTTAGCCACAACCAAGCCACTGAAGTGACCTCCACATATGCCATCATGAACCTCCTTAATGGTATAAGGAATTTTAGAACTTGTGAGGCATCATAAGAGAATACCATCAAAGCTGGATTTATAGAGGAGTCTGCCCAGGATGATGTAACGAGAGACCTTTTAAAGGAAGGAACATTGTCCGTTACGGGTGAGATCAGGAGGTAAAATGGAGAAAGAAAGATAGTCGAAATATTATTTATACCAAAGGTCACTCGGGTCAGGGGCGATGGTTCTGATGTAGTAAACATCATGAGGTAGATAAGAAGGTGATTGGATTCATTAAATGGTGACAAAGATTTTAGAATCAACGGGAAAAGTGGGTATTTGGGAAGCTAAGTAGGCCATGGTATTTGCAAATTTATTGGTTGAACGCGAGATGGTTTGAAGGGTGTAACAGTCAAAATTGGTCAAAAGTATGTCTATATGATGTTTATACTTTTGAAGCATCTCATTACAACATTGGTATATACCATTGACTTGGTTGACGACCAATTAAAAATCACCAAAGATGTTAATTGATTTGACATCTAGGGTGTAGGTGGGTTAAAGACCTAGTACGAGCACTTCCTATTCAGCAATATTGTTTGTACATTCAAAATTGAGTTTGAAAGACAAAGGAATGGGTTCACCATCAAGAGGAATGAGGATAATACCAGCCCCACCCCCACACTGACACTTGGAACTGTCGAAGAAGAGTGTCATTTGGTAAGGGGGTTCATCCAGGAAAAGGGTAGTAATTGACTCATCTAGAAAGTCAAAATTAGAGGGTTGATCCCTGGAAATAGGTGTGTCGGCCAATTGGTTGGTGATAGCTTGGCCCTAGATGGACTTTTGATGAATGAATTTGAGGTCAAGATCAGCTAAAATCATAAGTTATCGTGTGGCACATTTATTTTGATAAGGTTTGGCATACATGAAGTGTAAGGGGTTGGTATTGGTCACAACATACGTCTTGTGGTTGAGTAAGTAATGACAAAGTTTGGTGGCAACAAAAAATAAGGCTAAGAAATTTTTTTTGGGATGGTTGTATCGCGTTTCATAGTATAAAAGAGTACGAATTATGTATTAAACCACCTTCTACCTGTGTTTTTCATCGCGATGAGTGAGCATGGCTCCCAAGGCATGATCGATAGCTAAGATATATAGGTAAAAAGGTTGACCGTCTTTAGGTGGAATGAGTACAAGTGGTTGGAGAAGGTACTATTTTAAGGCCTCAAAAGCTTTATGATAGTCATCATCCCATTTAAAGGAGACATCCTTCTTGAGTAGATGATGAAGTGGTTGACACTTATTAGATAATTGTGAAATGAATTCACAAATAGAATACAACTTGCCTTGCAGGCTACGGAGTTTTCTAAGGTTAGTAGGCAGAGGAATTTCTAGAATAGCCTTGAATTTAGTAGGGTCAACTTCTATACCACGTAGGGAAATGATAAAGCCCAAGATTTTTCTTGAGAGGACTGTGAAGACACACTTCTTAGGCTGAAGGCGAACACAATATTTAATGAGATGGTCAAAGAGGGTTTTGAGGACGACAAGGTGCTTAGAGTGGCACTTAGATTTGGCCAAGATATCATCCACGTAATCTTCCAATATACGATGCATGATGTCATGGAAGATGTAATTCATAACACACTGATATGTGGCACCAACATTTTAAAATGCCAAAAGGCATGACTCAATAGTAGAAGGTCCCCCAAGGGGTGATGAAGGTGTATTTTTTTTATCCTCTATGGAAAGTAACATTTGGTTGTAACTCGAGAAACCATCCATAAGTGATAGCATCTCGTGGCCAGCGGTAAGGTCAACCAGTTGGTCAATACCAGGTAGAGGCAAGTCATCTTTTGGGAAATCTAGGTTGAGGTCACAGAAGTCCATGTAAATACGGAGTCCTCCTATCACCTTAGTGATAGAGAAAATGTTAGAAACCCAACGAGGATAATAAATGGGTAATATGAAAGAAACAGAAAGAAGGTGCTAAAGTTCTTCTTTGATGAGAAGGGCAATGCGAGGTTGCATTTTCCTCAGCTTTTTTTGATGGGTTTGGCATCGGGAATGGTTATGATATTATGGACCACTATGGTGGGGTCAATACCAGGCATGTATGCATAAGACCAAGAAAAAGTGTGGTTATGGTTTTTGAGAATAGAAGTGATGGCTTCCTGTTTAGCAGTATCTAAATATTGACCGATCTTTAGGATGTGTGGGTCGTCCTGAGTATGAATGTTGATTTTTATAGTCGATTCATTCAACATGGTTTACATCTTGGAAGGTAATGACTGATGAATGTATGAGTCTTCAACACCAAGGTAGGTGAGTATGGATTCATCATCTTGGCATTGAACGACATTAATTGAAGGTATATCATCATCTATCATTTCAAGATACGGGAAGGGAAGAGAGGAAGGGGCCTTGCCCTCGCATTGATAAGTCAAAGGCCCCAAGGAAATGGTGTTTATGAAAAAAAATTTTTAGGAGGGATATATTCAGGATCCATCAACTCTGTCGGTGAGGGTGGTGATGAAGGTGGAGCAGGTGAAGAAGGTGGAGAAGGGCTAGTGTCCTTAATGAGTTCAATGCAGGGCAATTTGGTAGGTGGTTCAGGAAAGCCGATACCACTATGGTCATTATGTTTGCGGGTGGTACATGAAATAAAAATATGGTGGCCTTTCTCGTAAAATCCAAAACCAAAACCCTTCCATGCACATCGGTGCAGGAAGGTGTGGGTTAAATTGAAATTAGTGAGAGACTGGAAGTTAGCAGAAAAATGGGTGGGTTTGTGACAGTGGTTCAAGTGTGTAAGTGGTAGTATCAAGTCCCCCATAGGTGAGACTAGTATGAAGGTGAGGAGGACCGTACAAGAGACGTTCTCTTATACGGTGATCATAACAAGGGTGTTGGTGAAGACTACCATAATCTCGTGGAGTAAGGAATGTGTTGACATTATATAGGCGGTACTCCCCCAGAGTGAGGCATTGAAAAATACCTTCCAAGGGATCGGTGGTTGGTATGTAGGTAGCTAGAATTATTGAAGTGTCAGAGGTCAATGCGGAGGTGGAATTAACAAATTGGGAAGTTGAGGGGTCAGCCATGGAGGTTGTGGCAGTGGTAGGAATGGAGGAGGTATGTGCGGTTGAGGTAGTGGTTGTACTGGTAAGCGGAGGTGTAGGTGAGGTAGTGGTGGTTGCGGAGGTAGATTCCTTGATAGGTATGATTACATCATTGGGTCGGTAAAGCATGTTGCATGTATTGAAAGGTGATGGATTAGATGGAATAGTGTAGGTATGTCCTTCATGCTCAAACTTTACACATTGATGCAAAGTAGAAGGAACACATCCCATGACACGAATCCAGGGTCTGCCAAGCAACAATTTATATTGAAACTCCCCCTCCAAAATGTAAAATAATTCTAGAATAGTGTGGGGGCCCATGCAAATGTGGAGGATGATGGTGCCTAGTGTAGAGGTGATAACATCATTGAATGAATGTAACATAATAGAATGTTTATACATGTAATTGTCAGGTATGTGCATTTGTTTGAATGCATGGGATGAAATGATATTAATGCTAGTACCACCATCGATCATTACACATCATACACATATGTCATTAATGTGGGTAGAGATGAAGAGGGCTGGGTCGGGGTCATCTTTTTGGTGTGGTGTGATCTCTTCATCTGAGAAGCTAAGGGAGGCTACTTAATGAGTAGGATGGGGTGTAGATAAAGGTGGTAATTTGGTGAGAGATGCAATATGATGGGGTGTGATAATGGAGGCTACGGGTGTAGGGTCATTGTGTAAAGCCTCAATAGATTGAAGAACCTCCATGAGAGATTGATGATGGGATTATGAGGTTTGGATGAGGTCATTTAAGGAGATTATGAGGGGGGATTGGTACAGTGGTTTGAGCATGGTATGATGTGTAACCCCATTAGAAATAGGATATGTGGAGCCATGTGAATAATGATTTTAGGCATGGGTGTAGATGGTATGTTGGGTGTGGGCTTAGTTGGTGGGTTAGTCACCTTTTCCTTTCCTTTTTCCTTCTGAGCATAGGTAGTAACGTGTATCATGTTGATCTGAGGTGGGGAGGCATAGGAAATGGAGTAGGTGATCCAGGATGAGTGGTATAACGACACAAAGGGAAAAATCCAAGTGGCAGGAGAAGAATCCTTGTGAGAGTGAGTTGAGTGCACACCGGCATTTAGGTGGATGGTTTGGTGAGTTCTCTAATGTGAACCATGTTAATTTCAAATCTTGGAGGTGGCTCTAGGATATGTGGAGGGTGGAGGTCATGGTTATTGAGTGGGTATTGTGGGAAGGGGTGTCAGTGAAGCAAGGTCCTCAACGAGAAGGTCGTCATCATCAAAGTTGGCTATCCGGCGGACACAACTAGATAAGGACATGGCTTTCAAGGCCTTGCAATTTTCAACATCATGTGCCCTAGTACACATGATGGTAGGTGCAAATTTTAGTGTCATCAAACCCTTTTGGCTTGGGTTTGAGGGGGTCATAAGGTCTGAGTGGCAGTAATGTGATGATAGAAGTCTCAAGGAGGTTGGTTAAGATTTTGGCATAGGACCCCGCTAGTGGATCGCAATGGGACGTGAATGTGGGTTTGGATGTAGGTGTGATTGATTGTTGTAGGAATGCTCTTTGCAAGAGGGGGAGTAGGTCAAGTCATAATGGTTTTGGGTGCTAGTGTGGTCTTGGGTGTTGGTCATGTCTGTTTGGGTAGGGGTATAGTTAGATGGACATTGTCAGGAGGGTGTGTGGTTGTTTTGACTACTTTATTGTGGGGTAGCGGAGCTTTTTTTTTTGGGCTACACCTTCTTGGGTAAAGGTGATATGGGAGTATGATGGTCTAGAAGGAAAAGTAGATGGGGGAATAGGGTGAGTTACCCACGGGGATAATGGGGGTGATGTGAAGGTAGATGACACAGGTTGTGCTTAGGGTGTGAGGAGACAGTGACTGAAGTGTAGTGGGTAGTGAATAAGTAGATGAGGGTATTGGAGGTATGGGGGGTAGAGATGCTACAGGTGCAAGTTGTAATTTGTGTCAGGTGAATCTGGGTAGGTTAGAGGTTTGTGATGAAGGAATGGGCTATTGTGTTTTTGGTTTATCGATGGGTGGAGGTTTCTTGAACATGTGCTGGGAGGTTGAGGTCTTAAGATGGATGGAAAGGGTGAAGGTGTGACTGGTGGAGATGGAGTACGAGTTCTATGGGCTTGGTTATTTGGGTCAGGTGCCAGAGTAGGTGTGGTGTTGACTTTGGATGATGTAGCTAAATCCATTTTGATAGGTGGATGAGTAAGGCTGGTGGTTAGGGTGACCCCTAAGGTGGTAATAGGTTTAGTCGGGGTAAATTTTTGTAGGTGTGGGTTTTGGTTTAGATGTAGTTTGGGTTATGGGTAAGGGTGTATGTTGAGTTATGATAGGTGTCGTGGAAGGAATGGTGATAGAGGTGGTTATATTTGGTTTGATTGGTCAGAATAATTTTAATTAGATAGTGGAAGTATCAGTAAGTGACATCTACATCTGTGTTGAGACCGGAAGTAGAATACACCCCCATAATAATGCTCTATCCACATAATCTAAGTGATCATCTAAGCATGAGAATGGCACGGCTGTAGATGAGGTTGACAAGGAATTCATGGTAATTCCCGTAAAGTTTGTTTTAGTGATGGGGAATTGGCTGGCTCCAGCTTCCGTGGGTAAGAGAGTTGAAAGTAAGTCTACAGGATCTTGATTAACTAATGGAGAATGCTCACCAAGAGGTAAAGGTATCTCAACTGGGTCTGTGATGGGTGGAGGAGATGATGGGTTCTCCTCTGTAGGTGGAGGAATGGATAGGTGTTCCTCTATGGGTGGAGGAGGTAATGGGTGCTCCTCTATGGATAGAGGAGATAATGGGTTCTCCTCTGTGGGTGGAGGAGATGATAGGTGTTCCTCTGTGGGCTGAAGAAGTATTGTTGGTATTGGTTCTCTAAGTGGAGAAGCCAAAGGTGAAATGGTCTTGATGTTAGCGGAAGACTCCTCCGTAGGTGATGAAGGGGATGAAAGGTGTTCCTCTGTAGTTGGAAGAAAAGGTGTGGTGGGTTCCAACGCGGAAGGAGGATTTTGGGCTAGGATTTCCTCTATGGAAGGAATGTGAGGTAATTGGGCAACAGTGGATGCATCACTAAAAATAGCGTGGACCTCGCGGGTATGGCCATCATGAGTTGAGGTCTCACCATTTTGATTGAATGAAGGGGCATGATTAGGAAATGGTTTCTTGAAGATGTGTAGATTTTGGTTGGTAGGTGCATTAGGATTATCCACAATTAACTCACCTTTCTCAAGCATTTCTTGGACAATATTTTTGAAAGTGATGTAATTTCCGTCACTATGACCCTTTACTCGATGATTGTTACAGAAGTCATGTTCTTTATACCATGCAGGCATGGGGTGAGCAGGGTCAAAACCAGTGTGTGGTTTGATAGGTGGAAGGGTGATGGCTCTGACTTTGATAAGCTTTTATAAGATAAAAGAGTAAGGTTCCCCAATTGGGGTGTATTTCCATTGTTCTCGTCTGAATTGAAAAGTCTGGACGGGTGAGAGATTAGATGAGGGGGTAGCCTTATTTGACAGATGAGATGGGCTAGCTTTGAGTACCACTGTGTTAGCAGTGCCCTTAGCTTTTAAATAATTGTTTTGTGGTTTGGAAGAAGAAGAGGTATCATTCGACTTGAATGTCGAATTCTTATTGCTTAATTGGATTTTCTTCTCTTCGATGGCCTGAATCTCTAACTTTCGTGCCATAGTGAATGCTTCATCGAATGTTTGGAAGGTTTGGACCTACAAGGTCAGTGAGATATGTTTAGCACAAGCCCGTGTGAAGATTTTGATGAGTTCTATTTGCGGTAGTTGAAAGGTGAGTTAGTTACTCAAGCTACGTCAGCGAGTGAAAAAATCTATGATAGATTCATCTTCATACTGACGTGTGGAGTATAGGTTAGTCATATTAACCTTCTTGACAATATTGATAAAGAAATGATCCAAGAAGGCTTGGGCTACCTGATTGAATGAGAATATAGAGTGTCTAGGTAACCCACTATACCAATCTAATGCAGGTCCATTCAGAGACATGGGAAAGGTTCTCAAGAGCAAAGCATCATCATGAGTGATCAGATAACACCCGTGTTTGAACAACCACAAATTTTGTTGTGGGTCTTCTTTTCTATTGAAATGATTGAATTTAGGCATTTCCCAATGCATGGGGTATGGATGAATAGGAATAGATGGGTGGATGGGCTCGTTACAAATTTCGTCATAGGTGAGAGTGTTACGGGAGCCAGAAACTGATGCCTCCAATGTCTGCATCTTTTCCAACATCAATTTGATTAGTTGTTGGTAAGTGTCAATGAGTGGGTGCCTCCTGTAGCATGAGAGAGTTGTTTTTGGACATATAACGGGGGTGGCACTCCAGTGTATGGTGTTTCCATGTAGGTTGATTGAGAAGAAGGTAGTGAAACAAGGGGTACGTACCCAGAGTGAATAATGGATGAAACGGGAGGCTACTGATAGTATGTATATGGAGGTGGAAGGGTTGTGGTAACCCTAGTGGCAATAGGGTCTAATGATTGTGGAATGGAAAGGACCACATTCTGAAAAGGGGTGGGGGTCACCAACACCGAAGGTGGTAGTGTAGCTACGGGTATATGTGAGACATTAGGGGTAGATAAGGTTGTGTTTTGGGTAGTTTTCAAGGGTATGGTGGATGTGGTGGGTGCCATGGAGGTGGTATACGTGGCAGTCATAGCGGTATAGGACCTAGCTATGAAATGATTGGGGGTAAGGTAGATGCGGGTAGCACGAATCCAAATAGGGTTGATGCAGGAGTGGGAGCGAGAGTCGGGGGGGTAGATATGGGCATTTCATATATCAACTGACCCGAGGCATCCCGAGTGGATGAGTGGGAGAGGTAAAACTACAAAGTGGTAGGGTTTTGGTCAAGGAGTTGTGTGAACTCCTCATCTCCGGTAGCGATAGTGATAGGTTGGATAGGATCCATGGATGGTGATAAAATGGAAGGTGGTGAAGGACTAGGTGGGAGTGGTTGACAACTAGCATGAAATACAAGTGCGCTTGCTTGTCTTCAGGTTAGCACCATGTGAACCAGTTATGATTAGGTAGGGCTGCTTCTCCGTAAATGACATAGAAAAATAGCAAGAATAGGTGAATCTGGCGGTAAAAATTGGATTAGGTACCAAATGTTGGTTGGAAAGTGAAACAGGATAACCAATGCTGATTAGGGAAAACTGACACCAGTCAAGGGTAACTGCTTCCAGTCACTGTGGAAAATGGACAGTGAGTGAAAAACATGGTATAAGGTCAAATCTGATAGGTATGCCAAATCTGATGAGGTTTATAACGTCAATGGGAATGATAGTAGTGACAGGGACTGTGAAAAGTGGAAGAAGACAAATAAATAGCAAGGATGAAGATGAATAAATGTCCCTTTGAGTAGGTTAACAAAAGGACCCAAAACTGATGTTGGTTGGGTATAACCAACGACGGTAAGAGGGTAACTGACGATGGTCGATGGACCGACACCGGTCACTGTGAAATTAAAACAGTGATTACAAAATGGTGGTTGTGAATTAAAATCTGATGTGGAATCAAACCCATAATTCTGAGAATGATGATAATATGGTCTAGGCACACTCAGGTGAAGTTGGAATACACCAACTTTGATGAGGAGTGTGCAAGGATGAACAAGAAAAATGAAGAACGTGATCTCTCACCTCAAAACGCAAGCCAAGAAGAAACACTAAGAAAAATGTGATCCTAGGAGTGCCTTTTCTATTATGTTTGTTTAGCTTATGTTATTTAAGGAGTGACACATGAACTGTGAAATAGATTTTTTTGGTGAGGATGGCCTCTTACGAAGAAGGAGATCTAAAAGGTGAGGTTTCAGGTATGTTATGGTGGGGGTGGGATTTTCTCTGAAGCATGACTCGACAAAGCAACGAGCTAGGGAGTACCTGCCAATCCTCATATCAGTGTGATCATTGATAGGTGTTCCCAGGAAATATGATGTTTAAGAATATGTAATTATTTTGAATTTTTGCAATTTGATATGACTCGGAGAGAGAGAGAGATGTGCTTTCTACAATTCATTTTTCAACCAACAGTTGGGCATGACTTCTAGCGTATAGTTCCTGCAATTAATGTGAGCTAATGTGATAAATCAGAATGCAATGCACTTATTTTAAGCCCAAATTAGTTATATGAAGTTGGATGACACAAATAGATGAAGAGGAAGAGGGATTCCCTTTCACTAAAATTCAGAAAACAAGAAGATATGGTTCTTTTTAATTACACCAAAAGAAATGTTTCCTTTAGAGAAAATAGAAAGAAAAGGTGGGTTACCAAGGAAGAAAATTGATGTGTATGTTTTTTAGAAGGGAAACAAACACACAACTTTTCCTAGGAATGAATAAAATGCAAGGAACCCCGGATGGGTCCCACCGGGCGTGCCAAAATATTTCACCTGATTCTTAGAAGTTTCTTTGAAATATTGACGAAACAGATAGGGTAATGGGCATAGGAGGAATACCTGTTCAAATGTTGGTTGATGGGTTGTTGCTCACGTATGACTTCTGAATCCACAACTAATCATGAGAACTTCCTTTTGGCTAGGAGGAACTACTTGTAATGGAAAACAAGACCCCTAGAAAGAGTTAAACAATATGTGCAATGAACTACCTAGCGTGTGCTAGATACGGGAAGTGTGATACTTCCTAGACAGATGTCAGTCCACTATTTTAAATGATTTAATGCAGGAAATGAAGTAAATCCTATTTTAATTCAAAATGATTTAGGTATCTCACTTAAAACACAATAAGAAAGATCTAATCTAACAGGCTAGGCTAGAATAGGATCCGAAGGCCAAATAACTAGTTCTGGATCTCTGCAGGTCTGACAGAGGTCTCAGGTAGGTCACAGGTAAGTAAGGGTGATATGGAATTAGGTGGATAGGTCACTGTTATAGGTTGTATGGGTAAATACAGAGACCGATGCCGGTTAGGGGTGACTGATGGCGGTTGGGTGTAACTGGTGCCGGTTACTATGGAAAACTGGGAATGCCACTGAATGAGCTTTGGGTCACCTTTATGATTTCACAAAGGATTATGGTTGGTTAGAACGTGGTATTTGGTAGTTTGCATGGGAATTGGTGATGTTTTAATAGGTATATGGAGGGGTGAGTATTGAAGGAGTCCAATTGGTGGTTAGGTAAACAAAGGGTGATAATATAATGATGAAATGAAATGAACTAGAGAAGTATAACATTTTACTTACTCAAATTCTGGTCTTAGATGCTTGTAAGTGATGAATGGAGGTGCTAGTGAGAGATTGAAGACTATTGAGGATCACTTAACACTAGAAATATTCTACATGGGCTGCATGTGTATTCCCTTTTACTTGGTTGGATCAAATCTTTGTTGGGGTGAATGTTGGATGATTGTTGAATACATGTAGAAGAGGAAATGTTTGATCTCCTTCCTTGCATGTGTGTTCTCATGGAAACTTGCTCTAAAAGATCTGTTATCTCTCAGGAAAATTCCCAATGTTTGCCAACATCAAAAATAAGGTTTTTTGGGAGTTAAAAGGTGACTGACGATGGTTCCAACTTAACCGACAATGGTTTGGGGTAACCAGCGTCAGTCAAGGTAGGATTTCCTAGGTTTACTAAACTAGGGAGATCCTCTTGATTTTCTAGGATCTCTTGTTGTTAACCCACGGATTAGACTGGAAGCTTCTTGTAAGCATGCAAGAATGTAGTTAGAGGGAATTTAGGCATTGATTTTTAGGGTTTGGGCAAGACTTAGGTAGTTATGACAACATACTAAGAATAGGTCTTAGGGTGAGTTGGCTTGGTGAGGTGTCTAGGTGAGATGTAAGTGTGGGCATTATCTAAATTAAGATATTTAAATAACAAATATGGTGAGGATAATGAAGTAATTTAATTAAATTAATATTAATGGGGTGAAGGGGGCCTTGGCTAGGTTAACATGATGAAGGGTATTTATTTGTCGAGGGACCAAAGGGGAGTGTGACCTAATTTTAGTGTCTACACTTATCATGCTCAATTCATTGAACTGACCCGTGCTAGCAATTTTTGTAGATGGAGATCGTAAGTGATAAAAGAAGGAGAAAACTTTTATGATGCATTGGCTTATTTAATTTTGGATCTTATGTAAAGAATTTCAATTCATTATTGAGTTGTATTGGAAAAGAGAAGTGATGCTCTTTTATGATCTTAGTGATGATTGACATGCAGTATGTTTGAAATGCATAGTCTTGTAAATGTATATTTTATCATGATGAATTGAAAGGTTTAGAGACTAGCTCCAATTTGTTGTGTAAATTCTCTTGTACTTTATATGATGGAAATGGTAGTTGTATCTTGTCAATATTCTTTATATTTGTGTGTGTACTATTGTTGTTATCAATTAATAAGTTGGATTAAGGGGGATAGTACAATCTCCCTTACTATGATAAAACTAGTTAAATTGCATAAGATGTCATCTCTAACTACACAAATATGGTTTAATAATGAAATATGCATTGGTTATATAATTAAACTATATGAGTAAAGAATGATAAAAAGGTTATGTTAATCCTAACATCTAACCATGAAGAGGAAGACTCTTCCTCTCACAAAAGAATGAAAAATAAATGGAGTGGTGGTTATGATCTTCAATCCTTGTACTTTTTTTTAAAAAAGTAAACACTAGTTGAATTTAGGTGAACGATACACCTTCTTGGACAGCTAGGTTACATTAAGAATTACCCGTTTGATGTTTGCTACCCTATTTTTGGGGATAACTACTTCTTAAGCTAGATTAATAAACATCAATGCAAGCATGAGTTAATGAAGTTCTTAATATCAAACCAGATTAATTATGGATAATGAACTAAATGAATGTTGGAATTAGGGTTAGGTATGGTTGCTGAAATCTTAATCTTAATCCAATTAAATTAAATCTAATGACCACTAAGGGGTATGTACATCATGATGAATCATTCCTAATGGATTTTGGCACACACCAACTGTAGGGTTGTACCTTTGAGAAGACCAAGGGCTTCTTGAGGATACAGTGTTGCAGTTGACATGTGGCAACACCCTTCCATTCTTGTTCATCCAGATCTACACACATCAAGACTTGAACTTAGTTTTTCTCTAGGTCAAGTTATTATCATGTTTAGGATAGGGAATAGCTTTCTATGACTCAGGGTACCTTGGAAAATTTGGTTGACTTAGTTCGATCGAGTATGCCCATATACACTAAGTCATCGTGAGAATCTTCCTATAATAAATTATGTTTCTAGCATGGGCTAGGGTCAAACCTTGGGCAAGTGGACTAACAGTTGTTAGTAAAGACAATTCTAGATAACAGAAGAGTGAGGTGAAGGACGTATAGTAAAATGATGAGTATGCCATCTAGGAATAGTAACATGAACAGTATGTTGAAAAAAATTGGCTAGAGTATCACAAGCTGTTGGTTGCATTGTGCTAAGTCACCTAGTTTAAAACAACGTGATGTCAAATGAATATTGGTAACAAATATTCGGATAGGTTCTTTAAACAGATCACTCAGTACCCAAAATAGGGTAGGAAAAACTAAGTATACATAGTATACATAAATTATTCTATACTTTAAGACAAACATGAGAGATCGGTTAGTAACCGAGTCATGGAATGAGAGATCGGTATCATACTGAGTCATTACAGCTGCATATGGTTATCTGTTATGAGATTTATTGGCATGGAATGTGTGTTCTAAATGATGTTTTATTTAGAATAGAGAACATTGTGTTTCAAAAAAAAATACCTTGTTTCTAAAGTCTTAAAATGGGAATGTTACACAACTTGGATCATCTTTCGATTGCTTTGAATATCTCTCTAGATGAATATCCTAAGCATTCACCCTTTAAGTTCGAAATGATGTGGATGAAGGATCATGTTTTTAAAGAGCTAGTCAAAAAATGGTGGTCTTATTTTGTGGTTAAAGGTAATAAGATGTTCATCCTTTCTAAGAAACTTTTGTTACTTAAGTCTGAAATCTCAACTTGGAATTTTTCCTCGTTTAAGAAAAATTTCTAGGAAAAATTGAGGGTGGAATCAGAGTTAAAGGTTCTAAATTACCATTATTTAGAGAAGGTATGAATTAGGAAGATTATCATAAAGAGAAATTATTACTGGCAAAGCTGGGTGATTTATTGCTAAAGGAAGATATCTATTGGAGACAGATGTCTAGAGAGGTGTGGTTGAAAGAAGGAGATAAAAACTCTAAATTATTTCATGCATCTATCGAGTTGAGGCATAATGCTAATTTTATTTCAAAACTCATATATGGTTTGGGTGATTTCTTAGTATATCCAAAAGCTATTAAAGAGGAAGTGGTGAATTATTTTTACTCCCTTCTTGGTGGGGAAGTAAGCTCACCCCTATTGTAGCAACAAGCCATTTTAGACAAAATTCCTAAGCTGGTGAAGGACTACAAGAAAGAGGAGTTATTAGATCATTTCATAATGGAAGAAGTGAAAGGAGTGGTATTTTCAATGGAAAGGGAAAACTCTCCAGGCCCAGATAAGTTTTCGGCTGCCTTCTTCCAATATTTTTAGGAGGTGATCAGCAAGGATGTATGGTTGGTTGTTGATGAATCTAGCTCTATGAGGAAGATTTTAAAATAAATGAATCATTCATTTATCAGTCTCTTCCCCAAAAAAAATCCCAGCGGACCCTATGGATGTGTTTAGGCATGTTTCCCTATGTAATACTTTGTATAAAATTATCTCTAAAGCCATTGTTAGGCATATCAAACCTTACTTTCTAAGTTGATCTCTAGCAAACAAACAAGCTTTCTTCTAAGGAGATCTATCTCTGAAGGCATTATTCTTTCTCCTGAATTAATGCATTATTTATCTAGAAATAAATTTCTAGGTATGCTAATCAAATTGGATTTCAAAAAATCTTACGATAGAGTTAATTGGAGGTTTCTCTTAAAGACACTAGAGAATTTGGGCTTTCCGGCTCAATTTTGTAGATGGATTTTTAGTTGTATTACTACTCCCAACTTTTCTATGTTATTGAATGGTTCGGCTGAAGGTTTCTTTAGAAGCAACAGGGGTAACAGAAAAGGTGATCCCCTTTCCTCTTTCTTGTTTATTCTAGTGGCAGAAGCCCTCGGTAGGGCCCTGAAGATTTCTCTACAAGTAGGTCAGTTAAAAGGCTTGAAAATCATGGATGGTCTCGATCCTCTTACCCATCAGCAACTCATCGATGATACTTTCCTATTCGGTCATTCAAATGTGGGTGACGCTAATTCTTTTCGCTTGGTTCTGGATCTTTACTCAGAGGTAGTGGGTCAAATTATTAGTTTGGCCAAATTACATATTTTATTTTTTAATACTCCCCCAGCATTTAAAGAAGGATTCTAAGTGTTCTATGTTTTGAGTTGGGTAGCATTCCTCAGAAGTATCTAGGAATTCCTCTATTCATTGGCACTAGGTGTTCCTCTCTTTGGAATGATATGATTAATTTGATGGCCAGTAGAATTCATAATTGGAAAGGTAAATGGCTGACATTTGTGGGTAGGATGACCTTGATTAATTTAATGTTGAACGTGATCCCATCCTATATGCTCTCAATGATGAAAATACCTTCAATGGTTCTTTAAAAAGTGGAGAATATTATAAGAAACTTTATTTAGAATGGATCGAGTGAGGAAAGGAAACTTCATTTGATTGGATGGAATCAGGTTTCTCTACCCAAAATCTAGGGAGGAGTGCGTAGTTTGAATATTAAATGGCAGAATTTAGTGTTGGGCATTAATAATTTATGGTGATTATTACTCTTTGAACCCAAGGACAATGTAAGTTTATCTTGGAAGAAAAAATAATTGGGGGGAGGTAACCCAGAGCTGGTGATCTCAAGTCAGAAGATTCCTCATGGTTCTCACATGTCAAAATTTCTTGTCTCTTGTAAGGAGGTCTTCATGAGTTTATCTTCCTGGAGAATTGGAAACTGTAGCTAGGCTAGATTTTGGGAAGACTCCTAGGATGGTCTTCCACCTCTTTCTGAAACCCTTGATTTGAGGGAAGTGTTAGTGGAATCTAAATCTTCCAAGGGTGAAAAGGTGATAGACTATAGTCTTCCTTTTGAGGAGGTCTTGATTTATAGACAATGGAAGGATATGGAATCCTTGGCGATTTCTAAAAAGGCCAAAAAGGTTTTTAGAAATTCTCTTTCGAAGAGGAGGGTTTTGAATATTTCCAAGGATGACTCGCTGATCTGGGTGGGGTCTAACTCTGGCATGTATAAGGTAAAGGATGGTTATAAGTTGTAGGCGGTCAAAGAAGGAGGGGGCAAGAAGCATGGGTACAATGTTGGGATTCAGTAGTTTTACTAAAATTTGGGGTGTTTTGTTGGCTAGTCTTAAAAAGGAAAATAGTTACACAAGAAAGGACAAAGAAGTGGGGATATGTCATTCCCTCGCAATATGTCCTCTGCCATCAAGTAGAAGAATATGTTTATCATCTTCTTCTTCACTACCCATTTGCCTCTTAGTGTTAGGAATGATTTTGTTTTAAACTTGGTCTACAATGGGTAAATAATTGCAGCATTAAAGAGGTCTTGATTTTGTGGCTGAGATTGGGAAAAGGAGGTTCTTTGAGTTCAGTCTGGATCAATGCTCTTGTCTTGTTAGTTTGGCATGTTTGGTGGGAGAGAAGCTTGAGAATTTTTAGGGAACAAACTTCAAACATTTCAGTAGTTTTGTTAAAGTCATAAATTTCCATTTCAGAGAATGTCAATGCACAATGCAAAGACCTATCCCTTTTTTCCTTGAAGGATGTCAAAATCAAAAAATCTTGGCCCATGATCAAGTTATCGAACCCGGGTCAATTTTGAAAAAAGGTGCTTCAAGAGTGGAAAAGATACTAAAAAGAAGAGTGGTGAAATGGATTCCACCCCCTCCTGCTATTAGAAAATTAAATTTTGACTGAGCCTCTAAGGGTA
This sequence comes from Taxus chinensis, assembly GCA_019776745.2. NCBI lineage: Eukaryota > Viridiplantae > Streptophyta > Pinopsida > Cupressales > Taxaceae > Taxus > Taxus chinensis. The sequence goes on from CM034146.1 coordinate 1,009,078,085, forward strand.
ATTTGAGAAAATCAGAAGTGGGTGCATAATTAGATATGATTGTGGTAGTTTGGTATTAGCGGGCTCCTTCCCCCTGTCGAAGGGATCGAGTAATGAATTGGAGGCTCAAGCTCTTCTGTAAGGGGTGAAAATGGTGGTTAAGTTAGGTTGTGAAGTCTTAGCAATTGAAGGAGACTCACAGGTTATTGTTAATGTCATTTGCAAAGGAAATTCTTTGTCCTGGAAGTTTGATCATTTCCTTAGCAATATCCTCTTTTGGCCTAATAAAATCACTAAGTGGTCTATTAAGCACATCTATAGAGAGGCTAATGGGATGGTGGACTTATTATCTAATCAAGCCATCATTATAAGTGATGTTATGATAATTTTAAGGGAGGCTTAAGCATGGGAAGCTCTTCTAGAAATCATTTCCCATGAAGCAAGCAGCCATTAAATAGGCTTGTAGTGGATGGTTTTTTTCATTCTTCCTTTCGGTGTGGTTATATTATTTTTTTTCAGGTTCTGGATGGTGAACCCCCCTCTTCCATTCATATTTTTTCAAGGATCTTGGAGGGAGATGGGTTTTTTGGGTGGGGTTTCTAAAGTGCGTCTGAAAATTATCTTCAGAGTCTAGGAGGAGGTGGTTTGTGATGTTATTTCCAGGGTGATTGGGGAAGAATATCTGGAAGATTTACAATGACCTTAGGTTAAATCTGAGGTGGATTTTTGGTTCATGTCTAGTCTCCTACTTGTTTGTCAGAATGTGGAGGAAGTGAGAGTAATTGCTATGTTTTACAAGAAATCTCAACATAGAATGAATCTAGTCGAAGCCCTTCCAAATTTTGGTAGGGGGAATCCTCTCCCAACATTGGTTCATGAAGGGTTGGAATTTGCAAAATCCAAGGAAATTATTGTTACTTTGTTTTCTAGGAACTCTATTTTGATATGATTTGCAGCTAATGTTCATGTGGTGGGCATTGTAGGGTTTGGTGAAGATTTTCACATGGAATGGTTGGACCTCCCAGCACTTTCAGCTTTGGTGTCTATACGTACCCAAAATTGTACGGTACTGCACCACCGAAAAGAGGTTACACATACCCCAATGATGATATAGGTCTCCTTGCAAGGTGTTCGGGATCTAGAAACTCTTGCCAAGTATACGTTTGTATCTCGTATGCCTCATCCAACCTCCACATGCTTTGTTTTTCCCCTCTTCCCCCCTTTTCCTTGCATTTTGGTATTAAGTGATGAAATTTCCACCCTGTCCAAGTGGGTGGTCTCGTGACCGCTACCCTGGTCAGGGTGGCAGTCCCATAACAGCTTCCCTGCACAGGGCGACCGGTCCTAATGTGCATTTCCAGAAAGTTCCGATGATCCCATTAAAACATAAAATTATAATTTCTATCTGTATTTTTCAGCTACTTTGCTTTGCATTTATGTTTTGGCTTCCCTATGAATAGTGTTTTCACTTTGTTTAATGGTAAAAGAGTTCCATTCCAAGTTACCTTCTACAGAATGCATTTGCTATAAATAGCCATCTTGTTTTCAAACAAAAGGCCCCCTCTCCTTCTCTATTTAATCATTCAAGTCTTTTGAGTTTCTTGCTTAGAATTCCAATAGTTTCATGTTTTTACATCCATTGTTAGTCTTCCTTTTATTGTTTAGAGGTCATTTGATCTTCTTGTTTCAATCTTGCTTCATTGCTGTTCTATGCAAGTCAGTTTAAAATAAGGTTTTTTCATTCTTAGGTTGGAATCCATTTAGAGTTGCAAGTTTTGTTTAGTCACAAAAGATAGTTTCTGAGAACTCTCGGCGTATTTGTGTTGTATTCTCGCAATAAATCCCACTAGGAATTGCATAGTCAAGCTCTGTTCACTTGCACTATCCCTTTCTTACTCGCATTGTATTTGGTCTATATCCAAAGTTGCCATTGTTCGAGTACCTTATTCTACTGATGCTATCAATATACATACTTTTTCTGGATTCAAGAGAACACGAAGGAATGAGGAGATCACACTGAGGGGATGAAGTCACACACAACTGGATTTACCATTTTTTTGTAAACTCCAGGTTTGAGCTATCAAATTTCTAGTTACAATGTATCAAATAGAAAAGTAAATTATTTTATTTCAGGTCAAAGGTCACTCTTCAATATCACCAGGGAGGTTGTGGGGATTGATAGTTTCTGAGAAACTATGATTCATTCCTCATTTCTGAGGTAGGATTGAGAGTCTTTCAATTTATATCTAATTAGTTGCTTAGATATTTAGGATAAATTCACATACTGCACAGGAAAATAGCTACACTAGGCTACTTTGTTTGTTTTAATTCTGTTACTAGATTAGTTTTCCATTTTCTAAAATATATTAGAATAGATGCTATCTTTTAATTCCATTAAAATACTTCATCGAAAATACTAAAAATAAAAGAATGCATGCATAGTATAGATACATCTTTCATAATTAGTTTATTAGTTTTAGTTAAAGTTGAATCGTTTTTTTACATGACAATCATGGGAACTAGAGAGCCCAGAGAATAAATATTTGAACCAATAGTGCCTCAACCAAATCTACTCATAATACTAGCTGATATAGATCAATACCTTAGGAATGAAGGTATTTCAAGCAATAGTAAACCTACGAGTAATTAGGGAACAACTGAGAGAGTTAAATATTGAGGACGACAAGGCATACACATTTTGGTCAAATCATCCTAAATATAGACTTCCTTAATAGGGTATTTGTATGACTGTACAAGGACTCAAAAGAGAACAAATATTTGGTTGTGATCCTCTAGTTCCACAACCCAAGGCAAAGGGGGACCTCCTCAATCGAAATAGACACTAGCTTAGGCATTCAAGTTTCCAGAACACCTGCAAGGTATTCTGAGAAAATTACAGAGCTCCTAGTTCTAAACATAGAGGCTAAAAAGGCATATGATTATTGGATAGTCGGTAGGAGAGATTAACTCTTCATATGACCATAGGAGGTCTGCCACAACCACAAACTTATGGTTGTGATCCACAGGTCCCACAACCCAACGGGCCTATTGATCAATCAGACATTGATGTTGGTTTATGAACACTAGTATTTAGGTCCTCACCACTCCCACCAGACATCATTACACAATTCTCCTTATTAAACATAGCAGCCAATCAAGCTAAGGATTTCTGGACTAGACCAAAGAATCGTCCATAAAACCCCAGAGAATCCACTACACCTCCCATCACCATTTTCATGACCTTGTCTGGAAATATACACGAAGCTCACCTACAGGTCACTTCCCATGTATCCAATAGCCAATAAACAGGATCTCGACAGAGCTCGACATTGATTGGAGCCTCCAAACAACTATTATATCCGAATGATCCATTACACCAATTCAGGTTAGGAGGGCCTTCTTTGCCTTAGATTCACAGATTCCATTATTGCGTATTGAGGATATAAGATTACCCAACTAGTTTTTCTATATCCATATATATTCCACATTCACCAGCCATCTCGGCATGACCTCGGGAGGTCGGGTATGAGGAAGAGTTACTTGTAGATTCCCATGCTCACATGTCACTTTTCCATCATACAAAATTGGTGAACCCTGACATGAAACAAACAATTGTTCCCCTTTTTATTTTCATTTCTTTCATCCACCTTCACTCTTTCCCATTATTCTGTGGGTATTCATATACCCCCCGAATATGTCAAGATATGACGCATATGGCAGACCTCTCTCAGGTCTCGAAGCAAATTATGGTCAAACAAATAGACAACCGTCACCCTCACTTTCTGCATGGGCTGATAACTATTCAAGTAATTACTTATCATCTCAAACTCCCCCTCAAAGAACTAGTTCTAGTTCTTCATTCTGAATTGAGGAGTTGGATCAGCTTGCACAAACACAACAACCAGAGCCCTCAGGCTCTAACAATATGATGTTTACTGGAGAATCCATTTCATCTCCTCAGGTCTTGTTCAGACCATAGATCAGTAGACAGTCAGATCCACTCCCATTTTTGGATGAGGAGTACTTAGCACGCTATGATAGAAGTGAACAATGCTTCCAAAACATGTACCCACCTATAGGGAGTTTGCAAATACAATCTGATACCCTACTCCAAGAAAACACCCCCATTCCTCCACCTATGGGAAATTCCCTTGGTGAAACTTGGCAGGGTAATGATCAATTCATAGCAGGGTATCATACCCCTTTACAACCTCAAGGTATACAACAAACGCCATTAAGGAAAAACACTGTGTCTTCACCAATAAAGGTCATTTCAGCCTTAGTTGAGAAGGTTAGAGGATTGGAACTTGCTCAAGCAAATCAAAATTCATATTTTGGGCAAGTAGGAATCCCCAACCCTCCACATCACCCCAGTCAGGTTGACCTCCTTATAGGAACAGGAACATTAGGCATGCCTCCTCAACATCCATATAATTACCCACAGCAAACACCAACTAGGACCGCATTTTCAAATGCCACTCCAGTTGAAAATATAATACCTCCCGGCTTGCACCAAACAACCCATACCAGAACAATGCTCCTCCCTACTTAAACATTTATTCAAAATCACCACAAGGAGACATGTTCTCTTCTCCCGGGATGTTCGTTCAACCACAGGGATTCCCTTATGTCCCTGCAAATACATATGCTATGCCATATCAACAAACCATGCCACCCCCACCCCCTTAGCAAGCACCATCAATGGTCGAGGCCTATGCGGTAGGGACTTATTCAGAATATTTAAAAGAGCCCCTAGACTTCACCATATGAAGTGTTATGCTTCTAAGACCTCTTCCCGATTTACCCAAATACAAAGGGGAAGGAGATCCAAATGCACACATTAAGGCCTATGCCACAGCCATACGGGAATTACTCCCTTGGGATGGGGTTGTTGCTAAGATATTCCCTAAAACCTTAGAGGGTATTTCCCTTGATTGGTATTACAGAAATACCTGAAGCCTCGATACACTCATTTAAACAACTCATGTCAGAGTTCATCAAATCTTTTGATATGAAACAAATTGTTAAGAACAGGAATCAGGGAATTCTTGCATATTAAACAAGAACATAATGAATCCGCTGCTCATTTTATTCAAAGATGGTGTACGGTTCTCTACTCATCAGCAAGTGCTCCAAACATGGATCAGATGGAACTATGTGATTTATTCCTTCATTCTCTCAATAGAGAGATAAAGGAAGAAGTCCATAAGTTCCCACTAAGAACTTACGATGAAGTACTCGAGAGTTCTCTCCGAATCAACCAAGCAGCATGATAGATAGTGGTCGTAAGACATATGGAACAAATGGGAAATTAATCACTCCCAATCAAAACACCACAACCTATCCTAATACTGGGAATGCTAATCAAGGACCTAAGATCCTTAACAAGAACCGCAGAGTTACAACAGATGGAGTAACTGACCAAACTAAAAGAGAAAATGTTGTGAACATTTTGCCACCCATTAACAATCAGTGAAATAACAATTTTACTCCAACAATCAACACGGTGGATTTTAATCGTCCACCATGACCACAACAACAACAAACAATGACAAATCCAAACACAAGGTCCAAATCAAAACCCAACTAGATATCAGAGTCAAAACCAAAGGCAACAACCTCAAAATTTTAACTCTAACAACCAGCAACCTTATCAGAATTTTGGGCCACAACAGGTTTCAAATCAACAGCCTCGAAATTATAATCCCAATTTGTATTGTGGTTTCCACAAAATTCAAGGCCACGATACTAGGACTTCCATGACTACAATAAATTCATGCAACATTTTCCAAAAGATCAAAAATAACTCTTTATAGATATGTTCTTAGAAAATTCTGTAGTACCCACTCCAAAACACTTACACAGGGGCAGTTTCCCCTCAAAATGCACCCCTCAAGATCTTTAATGATCCACTCCCAAACCATTCTAACAATAACAGGTTAGATCCAAGTGGAACAAACAAGGGTGTTATAACAAGAAACAATGATCATGAAGCTTCAACTTCATTAAATCCACCGGTCGCACCCCAATTAGGAACTCGACCGCAAACCAAGATAGTTGGTCTGGTAGAGTTAGACACCGAGCTACCCATAGAAACCATAACAAGAACACGGGATTATTCTTCTCAACCAACTCCAAGTTATCCATTGGAACTAGACAACATTCAACAAACATTGGTAAAACCCATAGGCACCTATGATTTAATTAATGATTTAACGAAAACCTTCTCTCACATCTCCTTCTTGGACTTGTTAAAAAACTCTCCCACCCATAGGGCTGCTCTCTTAGAAGCATTAGGCCTTGGTCATTTAATTAATATTACCCCTCCTCTAGAAATGCAAGTAAACCATGTAGACTTTGACGTCTACCCTCCAGGCAGCCAAATAGGGATACTGAGTTTATATTTGATATAAGCAAAATGCCAATAGACGCAGAAATTACGTGAAGAGGTGACCCAGCTTTACATTTACAAGTATGGGTTTACAATAATTATATTAAACGCACAATGATTGACGATGGGGCAGCAGTTAACATAGTCCCCTTCACTTTTCTTCAAAAGTTAGGATACGGAGAGACAAACTGTTCCACAACATGAAATACGCTAAGAGGTTATGATAGCCTCAAGGCCACCTCAATTGGAACCATAGTTTTACCAGTCACTTTAGGACCCAAGACAGTCCTCACCAAATTTTATATTATAGATCAGGAAACCAACTATAATATGATCCTTGGTTGGCCATGGATACACCGCATGAAGGCAATCCCTTCCACGTTATTCCAAGAAATAAGATTTCTACACTTAGGGAAAATATTTGTGGCACAAGGTGACCCAAAACCCTTCGATATACACCTAGCTGATTTGAAGAAAAGACCAGGCATTCATTCTGAGTTTGAACTCCCAACAAATCAACTTAGCAAACCAATTAATTCAAAACCAAAAGAGAAGTTGATACCCACCACAGAGTTGGAAATTACAAATCTAGTCGAGGGCATCCCGGCACTCAAAAATGAGGCCAACGTCATAGAAACAGTGTCATTAGGGACTATTGCAAAAATTGTCGAGTTGCTAGAGAAATATTTACCTATTCTCCTACCATTTGATTCTATGGGTATGGGATACACCCTGGGAATTGCTTCTCTTCCATCAGATGAAGTTTGTATGGTAGAAGTAACCAAAGTAGAAGAAATAGATACAACGAATATCCCAACATCCAGTTTTCCAAGAAAATATTGGACTCTCCACTTCGATGGAGCTAGATGTCACTTTGGAGCTGGGGCAGGAGTGATCTTTACTTCACCTGAGGGAAAGATCCTACCTTTCACCTTTAAATTAAACTTTGAATGTACAAACAATGGAGCTGAGTACGAAGCTCTCCTCCTTGGCCTCATCCTAGCCAAAAGAATGGGTGTCGATAACATTAGAGTGCTAGGAGACTCACAACTAGTCACAAACCAAGTCTCTGAGGTATATGAAACTAGGGCTGAACATTTACAACTCTACAAAATAGTGGTATTAGATCTAAGCAAGGGATTCAACTTCATATCAATTGAAGCAATCCCACAAGAGCAGAACCTTCTCGTAGATTCAATAGCAACCTCAGCTTCCCGTTTCACTCCAAACAGTGAGTTGGAAGATACAAATTTCATAGTATCACTTCGTACTGAACCGTTAATACGTAAAATACCAACAAACCCACTCCTCACTCATGGAGAAGCTGAGAATGATTTTCCTATCCTGGATCACTTTGACGGTGATAGAGTCACTCTCGAATATCTAAACACCTATGCAGAGCTACACCTTGCTCACCGCATAGTGGATCTTTCCCTAATACCACATTCCTCTTCCTATTTTGGAAATCCCATGGTAGAGTCTCCTCCATAAAAGGATCTCGATATCTACGAGGTAGAAGATGGAGAAAGCTTGGAACTACCTCCAGCCCCACCTGAATTTGAAGAAGGTAACACTTCTTTAATAGAAGAAACCATTGACATAAACATCGGGACGGAGGAAGAACCAAAAATTTTGAAGTTAGGATCCTCGTTAACTCCAGAGGAGATAGAAATACACACCCAAGTCCTCAAATAACATCAAAAGGCTTTCACATTTAACTATAAAGAAATGATGGGCATTGCACCACACATCGCGGTACATAACCTTGTCACTAAACCAGATGCAAAACCAATTAAACAAAAGTCAAGACCAATGAAGCCAAAAGTGGCTCTCATGGTAAAAGAGGAAGTAATAAAACTTCTCCAAGTGGGATTCATCAAACCCATTGACTATTCACAATGGGTATCTAATATCGTCCCTGTTCTCAAAAAGAATGGGAAGATACGCATTTGCATAGACTTTCAGGATATTAACAAAGCTTGTCCCAAAGATGACTTCTCATTACCATCCATTGATGTTTTTGTTAATGCAACAACTAGATTTGAACTGTTATCCCTCATGGATGGGTTCTCAGGGTATAATCAGATTAAAATATCTGAACAGGATCAAGCCAAAACTATGTTTATAACTCCCTGGGGAACTTATTGTTACATTGTCATGCCTATTTGGTCTTAAGAATGCCTGGCGCTACATATCAGCAGGTAATGACATACATATTCCATGATCTTATCCATAAAATTTTGGAATCCTATGTGGATGACTTATTGGCCAAGGCCAAGAAGCGTTGTGATCATCTAGAAGTACTCTGTATCATCCTCTCACAATTGATTGAATATGGCGTCACATTAAACCCAGAGAAGTGCGTGTTTGGTGTGACAGGAGGCAAACTTTTGGGTTACATTATATCTTCACGAGGGATTGATGTTGATCCAGCCAAAATCTGGGTTGTTCTCAAAATGATTCCACCATCAGACGAGTCTGGAATCAGGTCATTTCTTGGGAAACTCGGGTGCAATCCGAAGGTTCATCCCAGATTTAAGTTTTTCCATTCATCCAATCAACAATCTATTAAAAAAGATTATAGCATTGATTGGACTGAAGAATGCAACGAGGCCTTCAAAGTAGTTAAACGCTTCTTGTTGTCTCCACCCATGCTAATGCCTCCTAGACCAGACCACCCTTTGATCCTATACTCACGGGCCACTGATGTCTCGCTAGCCTGCATGTTGGCTCAAGAAGACAATGATAAACGAGAATGTGCAATCTATTTCATTAGCCAAATGTTGCTCGATTATGAAACACGTTATACACAGGCAGAGAGAGAATGCCTTGCCATAGTCTTTGCAACAAAACATTTAAGACATTACATGTTAAACCAAGAAACAAGGGTCATTGTAAAGACAGATCATTTATGAACATTCCTCATGCAAGGGTCTTTATCTAAAAAGGTTGGGCATTTCATAACCTTAATGGGTGAATTTGAGTTAACATTTGTAAACCAAAAATCCATTAAGGGACAAATCATTGCAGACTAGTTAGCTGACAATCCATTAGATAGAGGTGATCTGGTAAATCTGGACTTTCCTGATGAGTGTATATGCTTTGTCGAAACCAAGCCCCCCATCTCTACATGTCCCTAGTACACTGATATCATCAATTTTATCATGGACCACACATACTTGGAAAGTGCCACATCGTAACAAAGAAGGCGGTTACACATTATCACTGCTAAATATGTTGTTTTAGAACAAGTACTCTATCATAAAGCCTTCGACGACATGCTTCTAAGATGTGTCAACACAGAAGAATCCAAGAAGATTCTTTATGAATCCCACAGTGGGATATGTGGAGGCCACTTTGGTGGTCATGCCACTATTCGCAAAATACATCGGATGGGCTATTTTTTCCCACTCTCAAACACGACGCAGTAGATTTTGTACGTAAGTGCCACAAATGCCAAGAATTCTCTCACAAGATTCACATGCCAGCACAATCCCTACAACCAATAGCAACCCCATGGCCCTTCTCCATGTGGGGTCTAGATTTGATAGGGAAATTCTCTCCCTCATCAACCGATGGCCATAATTTTATAATTACAGCCACAGAATATTTTACCAAATGGGTAGAGGCCATGCCTCTCACCACCGTACCAGGTGCGGTAATTACCAAGTTCATTCTGAACCAAATCATTTGTAGGTATGGTGTCCCACAAGTCATTAGCTCAGATAATGGCACATCCTTTAAAAATTATGAGGTCCATGAGTTATGCAAAAAATTCAAAATAAACCATCACACGGCCTCTCTTTACTACCCTCAAGCCAATGGACAAGCTGAAGCAACAAACAAAACATTAAAGGCTATTCTCCTCAAAACAGTTAAGGAGAACAAGCAAGATTGGCATCTAAAACTATATCTAGCCTTGTGGGCCCATTGAACCTCAATAAGAACACCAATAGGAGCAACCCCTTTCTCATTCGTATTTGGGGCAGAAGCAGTTCTCCCACTTGAGGTTGAAATACCCAGTCTCTGCATCTCATTACAAGGGATTTTGGACGAAGAAGCTTACAGGGAGGCATGCCTCTCTCAACTGGAAATCCTTAACGAGGCCAGGCTAAATGCCAAACAATTGCACAGAGCCTATGCTGACCGGATGTGCCAGTAGTATAACAAAAAAATCTATGAGCGAGAAATATATGAGGGAGATCTAGTTCTAAGACTAGACAACCGGATTGATAAGAAAACCGGCGAAGGAAGGAAGTTCCGGCCCAAGTGGTTGGGCCCATACCGAGTCATGAAAGACTATGGAAATGGTGCATATCTCTTATGCACACTAGAAGGTGAGGAATTTAATGAAACTGTCAATTCCTTGCATCTTAAATGGTTTTACGCATAAGACATTAGAATCACCACTTATACATTATAGCTACCTACATTGCATTAGTCATCTTATTGTTTCATTTTGTCCACTCATTTCGTAAAAGTTGTAGTCAAGGAACTTACTCTTAAGCAATCTATTAAAAATTTCTGAAAATATTGGCAAAATCATTCAAATCACATCTCTTCAAACATCATCAAGTAATTTCAAATCTTATCATCAGGTTTGACAGACAAGTATTGACGAAAACCATACCAAGGCCTGCATACTTGGTTTTGCTCTTTCTTTCTACTAGGTAAAGTTGTCCTTACCTATGGTCTATTCTAGAAGCTTCTTGGTGTCACATTTATCCCTCTTATGTCTCTTTGAAAGAAAGGATATCCCAAAGTCACATATCATAAGTGTCAAAATCAAATAGAATCAAAAATGCCAAGCAAACAGAATATTTTATTTTACACTCTTCTTTGCCCCACCAACCTTCGGTGATAAGCCCGCATCTCTTACTAGTGGTGCGAGGTTGGGAAAGGAAATAAGTTCCCTTACTCACCTATATCTTGCCTTTGGTGACAAACCCATGCTTCTTACTAGTGGCATGAGGTAGGGTGTGGGGGGTACATTCACACAAATCAGCAAATCTTGGTATTCTAGAAATACAAATAAAATTATATTAAGTGAAAACAAATGTCCAAATTCCAAAGAGATCAAATCCTCAAAACCAGATTTTGTCAACCAGGTTGCCATTTATAGATCTAAGTCTAGATAAACTGGAAAGTAAGTGGCCTTCTAAGCTTGGTGGTGGTTCTGAGTAGGGTAAGTGTGTAGGTCTAAGTTTGGTTTTTGTCACTAGTTTGTCTATCTCTCATCGTTCCATTTAGTCAAACTCATACAATTTGTGCCCTTCCCACCTCTTGGTGTTGAGCCCTCGCATCTTACTGGTTGCGTGGAGTTGGGAATGGGGCAAGTTCATCTCTTTATCACTATACATTCATCACATTTTGCCAACATAAGAAGAGATCACAGACATTGCCCAAAGAGGCCAAAAGTTCAATACTACAACATGTTCGTCATCACATATCAGCATTACAAAAGCAAATAAAGTAAAAACATTTTGTTTAGTATTTGCTATCATTTGTCATCCATTGCATACATTCTGAAAAGCATGAAAACAAATACTCTAAAAACATCTAGTATACACATGGAAAACGAGTCACAAAATTCTAGACGCCAGATAGTCTAGATCCAAAAAGATATATATATATATATATATATATATATATATATGTTGCTTCATGTACAATGCCATCATGCACTAAGGCATGATCAAAACACTCAATGAGCCCGGAAAATACAAAAATAATCATACAAATATTTGACCAAAAGTCACTACAAAAAGGACAATATGATCTCTCAATCTCTACGAGATCCCTTAGAAGGTGTATGGCCGCGCCTAGGACTCCTGCTGCGACAACACTCTGAATGGATGGAGGGATCACGATCACAGCTAGCAGCCATGGTCTCACTATGAGAGTGACTCCTCCTCATCAAGCACTCAGCAGTCCTATATCCAGCCAGCTCGGTGTGAAGGGAAGTAATGATCTTTGCTGCCTTCCAGACATGGGCAAAGACATTTGTATGTCGACCAGCTACTAAGGGCTCCCCAACATCCTCAGTAAGCTTGGACCCGAGTACCATCAGAAGGGAGCAATAGAGTGTCAGTGCACACCTGGTGAATCAAGTCTCACCATCCCTCAGCATTCGCTCCAAATAAAAAGGAGAAACACACGAGTTAGAAAAGTTGTCCAAAATAAAACCAAAGATAAACGAAACAATAATAGGAAATAATAACTAAAAATTCTAAATAAAACAAAGTCGAGGAAAAGAGTGGTAACTCACTCAGATCTCCTAGGCCTCTAAGTGGGATCTCTAGGGTCCATGCCTACTGCTGACGCTGCCACTGACTGTCATCCCTCTCCCACATCTAGAGCAATATGGTGGCCTGCCACGGACTCACCATCTCCCCCTAAATCCTGAGAAGGAAACTCCTCTGAAATCAGAGTCACCTTCTCTGTGCTCCACTCTACCCTCTCGACCCACAAGATATCCTGAGTGTCATGCCACTCAGAATCATTGTCATCCTCCTCACCTATCCTGCCAGCTCCAGTCTCTACCTCCTCTATCTCCCCCCCGGTGAAATCCTCAGACTCAGAGTCCACATCAATAGGCTCATCTCTGCTATGAGTAGGACCAGTGCCAATCTGAAGTAAGGGTATTCAAGGAGCACTGGATACCCCTCGAGCACGAACCACCCTCCTAACTGCAATGGGGACACCAAGAGTGATTGTATTCCAACCCTAGACCTCTAGGACCTCCCTGAAGCCTCACAAATAGATCTATACACTGGCCACGCTGGAGGAAACATGTCAATATATGGGAGGCCAAACTACTGTGGTACTCTATCAAAGGGGTGGATCTCCAACTTCCTTGTCCTATCTACCAGCTGACTGGTAGTGTGGCAAGCAATCAATGTGAGTGTCTCCTCCCCCCATAACCCTGCCATGGCCTGATAAGGAGTAGCCTCCATGTCTACAGTAGTCAAAGAAGCCACTGGCTGGTGAGGCACTCTAAGAATGGTCATCCCTATCCACCTTGCTGCCTTGTCTGCCCCAGGATCCTCTCCCTGTATACCTCTCCCATACATGGTGATGTGCTCATACACCCAACTCATGACAAGAGTAGGGTGGCTCAATGACTATCCCTGTAGTCTGACCACCTTATATAAATCATGGTAGGTGGTCCCGAGGATGTCTGTTCCCCAAGCATAAATGCAGCCATGGCCCTCAATCTATGTAATGATGGGAGCCCAGCAATATAAGAGAGTGTCCCCTCCCTTGTCCCTAATCAATCTCAAAGCAAGGATGCCCATGATAGCCTTGCGGAGCATAGGAATATCTGACTCAACAATGGAGTGGACCTTCACCCCCTTCTTCAACCCCATGGAAACAATGGCATCCCCCATATAAGTGGCCCACTGAACCAACTGAGATCTTGACACTGTTGTCTTGAGAGACAGTCACCTCCCAAGGATCGAAACCCCCAGTATATGGTAGACATCCTCTAGGGTGATGGACCACTCACCCCTCACACCTGGTAATTAGAAAGTGTTACGATTTACGTCCCAATATGAAAATAAGTCACATAATATGTGACTAGTAGGCACAACATGAGGAACCTGTGCGATCCTCCAAATATCAGCCCTCTGCAGAGTGTCTCGCTCTGTCTGGGTCAGTGCCTCTAACACTGCTGGGAGCCAATCACACTCCCTCTCTCTACTCCATCTAATATACTCCTCCTTCTGGATCCACCCAAAAACACATAAAAAGAGTAAGTTAGTAACAAAATCCGTCTAGAAAAATTATCAAGAACATGTAAAAATGCTAAAAATGCAAAAACAATTAAATAAAACATCTTTTTTTGCATTCTGTTATGAACCGCCAACCTATGCAGAGTGGCGGTTCCATAACCACCGCCTTCTAGGGTGGCGGTCCATGACCGCCCCGAATCCTGTCCGGTGAACGGCTCTAAAGCCCTAAAAACGCATTAAAAATGCAAGAAAACACCATTTTTAACAAAATAAAGACCTACCCTATGGGCGCCCCCCCTAGAGACTCATTTAAAACTAGCATTTTTGAAAATGATCCCCCCATGACAAAGATTTCAACATTTCTATGTTTTGGATTTAAAAACAATAAATTGAGAAGAACTAACCTGAGACTTCGCAGGCCGATGTTCCGCTCTCAGAGGCATGATCATATTCTCGCAACAAACATTTTGACTGTAATCTCGTCAAAAATGATCACCATGGGTCCCAAAGCTCGAAAACCACCAAATCGACACGTGTAAATGAATAGTAAAATGAGTTCGTATATATATATATATAGCTATCTAAAATTGATTTTGAATGTCTTTCGTAGGGTTGGAGCATCGACGGAGGTAAGTTCTAAACCCTGCGTAGATGATAAGTCCTCATTTCATATCAATTTAGTTTTATTTCTCAATTTATTTTATCTATCTCCACTTGAGTCCCCTTTTTCATTTTTCAGATAGTGGGATTTTGGATGGCAACTTTCCAACACACAAGTGTGTCAGGTATAACTCCTAACTCTCCATTTCGGGACCTCCATACTCGGATCCACCGTTTTACGCCTCTCCATGGCTAAGATGCTTCTCCGAGGGGGCAATATGTATGTACCCAAAATTGTAGGGTACTGCACTACCAGAAAGAGGTTACACATACCCCAATGATGATACAGGTCTCCTTGCAAGGTGTTCGGGATCCAGAAAAGCTCGCCAAGTATATGTTTGTATCTCATATGCCTCATCCGGCCTCCGCGTGCTTTGTTCCGCCCTCTCCCCCCCTTTTTTCTTGCATTTTAATCTTAAGTGATGAGACCGCTACCCTATCTGGGCAACGGTCCCATGACCACCACCCAGGACAGGGCGGCGGTCTAGTAACCGCCACCCTGCACAGGGTGGTGGTCCTGTGCATGTTTTCTAGAATGTTCCGACGATCGTGTCAAACGTAAAATTCAAGTTTCTACCCACATTTTTCAGCTACTTTGCTTTGCATTTATGTTTTGGCCACCCTATGAATAGTGTTTTCTCTTTGTTTAATGGTAAAAGAGTTCCATTCCAAGTTACCTTCTAGTGAATTCATTTGCTATAAATAGCCAGCTTGTTTTCAAACAAGAGGCCCCTCTCCTTCTCTATTTAAATCATTCAGTCTTTTGAGTTTCTTGTTTAGAATTCCAATAGTTTCATGTTTTGCATCCATTGTTAGCTCTTCTTTGTGCAGTTTAGAGGTCATTTGATCTTCTTGTTTCAACCTTACTTCATTTTTGTTCCATGCAAACCAGTTTAGAATAAGATAGTTTCATTCTTAGATTGGAATCCATTTAGAGTTGTAGGTTTTGTCTGGTCACAAAAGATAGTTTCTAGAACTTTCGGCATATTTTATTTGTATTTCCACAATAAATCCCGCTAGGAATTACATAGTCAAGCTCTGTTCACTTGCACTATCCCTCTCTTACTCGCATTGTATTTGGTCTATATACAAAGCTGCCATTGTTCGAGTACCTTCTTCTGCTGATGCTATCATATACATGCTTTTCTGGATTCATGAGAACACGAAGGAACGAGGAGATCACACTGAGGGGACAAAGTCACACACAACTAGATTTACCACTGTTCTGTAAACTCCAGGTTTGAGCTATCAAAGTTCTAGTTACAACATATCAAATAGAGTAGTAAATTATTTCATTTTGGTTAAAGTTCACTTTCAATATTGCCAGGGAAGCTGTGGGGAATGATAGTTTCTGAGAAGCTATGATTCATTTCTCACTTCTGAGGTAGGATTGAGAGTTTTTCAATTAAACTAGTTGGTTATTTAGATAGTTAGGATAAATTCACATCTGCACAGGCAAATAGCTACACCAGGCTACTTTCTTTGTTTTAATTATGTTACTAGATTAATTGTCCATTTTCTAAAAATATTAGAATAGCTGCTCTTTTAATTTTGTTAAAATACTTCATCAAAAATACAAAAATAAAAGAATACATGCATAGTGTAGATACATCTTTCATAATTAGTTTATTAGTTTTAGTTAAAGTTGAATCTTTTTTTACATGACAATCACAGGACCTAGAGAGCCCAGAGAATACATATTTGAACCGATAGTGCCTCAACCAAATCTACCCACAACACTAGCTGATATAGATCAAGACCTTAGGATCTAGGTCTTTCGAGCAATAGTAAACCTATGAGCAATTAGTGAACAACTGAGAGAGTTAAATATTGAAGACAACAAGGCATACACATTTTGGTCAAATCATCCTAACTATAGACTTCCTTGATAGGGTATCCATATGACTATACAAGGACTCGAAAGAGAACAAATATTTGGTTGTGATCCTCTAGTTCCACAACCCAACACAGGGGACCTCCTCATTGACATAGACACTAGCTTATGCATTCAAGTTTCCAGAACACCTGTAAGGTATTCTGAGAAAATTACACAACTCCTAATTCTAAACATAGAGGCTGAAAAGGCATATGATTATTGGATAGTCGGAAGGAGAGATTAACTCTTCATATGACCATAGGAGGTCTGCCACAACCACGAACTTACGGTTGTGATCCACAAGTCCCACAACCCAACAGGCCTATTGATCAATCAGACATTGATTTTGGTTTACGAACACTAGTATTTAGGTCCTCACCGCTCCCACCAGACATCATTACACAATTCTCCTTATTAAACATAGCAGCCAATCAAGCTAAGGATTTTTGGACTAGACCAGAGAATCGTCCATAAAACCCCAGAGAATCCACTACACCTCCCATCACCATTTTCATGACCTTGTCTTTAAATATACATGAAGCACCTACGGGTCACTTCCCACATATCCAACAGCCAATAAACAGGATCTCGACAGAGCTCGACATTGATTGGAGCCTCTGAACAACTATTATATCCAAATGATCCATTACACCAATTCAGGTTAGGAGGGCCTTCTTTGCCTTAGATTCACAGATTCCATTATTGCGTATTAAGGACATAAGATTTCCCAACTAATTTGTCTGTATCCATATATATTCCACATTCACCGGCCATCTCAGCAAGACCTTGGGAGGTCAGGTACGAGGAAGAGTTACTTGTACATTCCCATGCTCGCATGTCACTTTTCCATCATACAGTGGCTCCTCCTTTGCCTAGGGTGGTGAATCTTCACAGGAAGTTGGGCTCCACTTTCGCATTCTACTGATGTCAGCTAAAGCTAGAGTATCTTTGGGAGGGCATATGGATCAGATGGTGATCAACCCCACCGCTTTGGTTTAGCTTTTTCCTGTCTTCAGCACTAGGTATGTCATGTTTTTTTGTATCATTTTATCGGTGGAGCGTATAGATCATTTTATAATTTTGGTGTTCTGTTGGGTTGGTTCTATTCTAAATATTTTTTGGCAATGTAGGGTGGGATCCCATCAATCCCCAGGTTCTGAGCTCCTGTTAAAAAATGTTTAAAATTTTAAAAAAAACATATTATAAGTTATTAAATAATTGACTTCCCTTTATAGTAAATAAATGAATCCTTTTTGAAATATATAACATCTAAAAATAATTTATTAATTTAATAACTTAAGAACTTATAACATATATTTCAAAATTATAATTTATTAAATTATTTTTAGATGTTATTAATTTTTTACATTTGTTAATTATCTGTCCATTTATTATATATTTGTCAATTCTTACTTAAGTTGTTTTAATTGATAGAAAACATGAGTATGGAGGAAACATTGAGGAATCTCTAACTTAAATATTATTGTTCTCAAACTAGATTGTACCTTCCTAAGGAAAAAAATAGAACATTTGCATACAATTCAGGACATACTTCTCATCTATTTTTTGAAACCTATAATTCAAGAAGTATAAGGTTATTGAAAATATTTTTTATAACTATAATAGAACACTATACATTTTTTGGAATAGGGTAAAGTTGGGGTTTTGAAAGGACCCTCATCCTTTTACGAAAAATCCCATCCACCTAGATATAATATAAAAATTACATATCATAACATAGGCATACCAAAAAATTTATAACTAGATATAACATAAATGTTACATATCATAATAGATTTTTGAGTTCTTATACCACTTTTCTAGCTGCATCAGTATCAATCTTCTTCGCTAGGGTTAGTATCTTGACACATTCTTCATCAATGATAGCTTTGGTGTTGTCTATATGTTATTTCCAGATTTGAAGCACTTCAAAAGCTTGTTGCATCTTTGCAAGGATGGAAGACATAGTTTTGACTTTAATGTCCATCTGAGGGGCCACCGCCAAGGATTGATTGTCATCAATTTCCTTATCCACATCATTTTTAGCAGTATGTGGAGAATCCAGACGTTCCGTGTCATGGGATTCTAGATGAAGAATAGAGAGTTTCAGTAATGCTTCACGAATTAGCTACTCAGATAGGGAATCTAATTGGAGCTCTGCAGGAGAAGTTACAGGTGAATAAAGGGGAATAGGGGAAACAGTCGAATATTCAAGAGAGGGGGGTGGAAGCACCATCAAAAGGAGAACTAGAAACATAGATGGCAGAGGATTTCCCAACAATAACCACATCTGAGTCCATATCAGAAGAAACCTCGAGTTTCTCCATGTATTCATTACTTGATACTGGTTCGATGCAATTAATTTAGCACCCATGATTTTGAAAAAGACAGTAAGTGTCAAAAAATGACTGTGGGCATTGAATTTATAACTGTTGAGTGAGTTATTTGACTGGACCTTTACATGTGTCCTCTTAATGGGGGTATGATGGTTAATATTAAATGTAAATCTTGTCCAAAAATTCACTTTTAAACTGGTGTCACTATGGCACGTGCCTCCGCCTTTTAAACGTCCTTTTAGCATGATGAATACGATATCATTGAGGATAGAATTCTATACATTGAATCAATAATAACTTCTTAATAAACATATCAAGTGATATATTAAGGGAGAGGAACCACTCGTCGAGCATAGACTAATAACGATATTGGTGACGGTAGATGTAAATTTAGGGACTAATACTTGTCAATTTATCACTTAAATTTTGATACAAAAGTAGTAAATAAATTATGTCCATCAAATCACATCAAGCAATACCAACAAAATGCTACTTTGAGGAATTATTCAACAATATTCCCACAACTTTAGTCTTTAAAGTGATGCATTTATTATTTAGATTTTTTCAATTTCATCACATATATGAGGAGATACGTTTGGAAAAAAAAGAAACTAACTACATATATAAAATATAAGAAATGACATTTTAGAAATTTGGAAGTGACATAGTTTAGCTAATATATAATATATATTTGTATATAATATGTTAGGGCCCACCATATATTCCATGACCAATAATGAATAAATAAACCTGGACCCAAAATTTTAATTCATCTCACCTAAATTCAGGAGATTCACGTCCATGGGGGCAAGGCAAAAATAAATCCACATAACTCTTCTATGTGGCATGGGCAAAAGCGGGGGTTTAAAATTTTATCAATGGCCCACATAAATTTCAACGGCCAAATCATTAAATGTCCACACTGTGGACCCTAGACTTTATTGAATCGGTTCATTCTATGGGTTTGGAGTTCAGGGAATGCCTTTTCCTTGAGGAGGTCCGGAATCCTGCCATGTGGTCATCTGATAAATAATCAGCATTGTTTGATATATTAAGATCAATGACGCAGGATCTATTCCAGGACGAATCCTTGACACACTCACATTTCAAATGGAAGTGCCCAGAATAGGCCTAGCTAAGTGACAATTGTCATCCACAAAATGGAATTTGAAAAGAGACTATATTTCACATCTACAAAGTATAGTGAAATACTTAATCGTTTATAGTGATGTGGTACTGCTAGTGCTTACAAGTTACAAGGTGATATTAAACTTCCATTAACAATTGAAATTATTTAATTCTATTTCTAGAAGGCATACTACAACAAAAGGTAGAATAGATTCATACGATTTGTGGACCATGTAAGACTCAAAAAATCTATATTTCCAAATAAGTGTCATCCTACATTTGAATCTTGATTCTTTAAATATTATCTTTTTATAAGTAACATTATATAATCCTTCACTTTGAAATATTTCAATATAAGGGTTAACAAATTAGGGTTAAGGGTTTCCAGAATCCAAAATTACAAGTATGTCTACTTCCACAGGACCCCAAAATAAAATTAAAACCCAAATCCCATACGCCAAACTACTTAAAACCCCTAGTTTTACTAATGAATATCATGATATTTTTAATCCTGTAATTGGCAAAAGAACTTCACATCTAAGATAATTATCTAAGAATAAGGCAATTGAAAGTAAATGTTTGGACCCATCAGGTAGACTAAGACATAAATATTGGATAACATGGGGGGATGGATTAGGACGCATGATGCTCCATGTGGTTTTACCCTGCCCTGAATTTGTCATTCTATGTGCCCATAATTATGATGGGACAAAAAAATCAATTGTTGAAAATGGAAACAGAGAAGAAATTTTGTCCATTATGGAGGTAAATCTTGGCCATGTGTTGGGGTTTGAAAGCAAAGCTTTAGGAACCGTCAGCATAAACCTAGAAAAAAATTTCTAGTGATTATCATGCCACCACTCAAAATGACAAAGATGAGTTTTTTGTGAAAATTAATAGGTGAATGAATGGTACCAAAAGGTAAGCCCTCACATGCAATTGAGATGTTTAAATCGTGCGTCAGGGATGCCATTTCTATGCTTGTATTTTTCCTCGGCTTTGATAGAGATGAGAAAGTGGATGAAAACCCTCCTGGAAATGGTATACAATATCCATTTTTTTTCTCCACCTTGTGCATACATATTTGTTGGGCACATTACAGAATCTATGCATAAACAATTCTTAATAGTCAAAGAAGGTGTTGGCACTAATACCTTTAGGTTCACTACCTACTTGTGTTATTTAATTCTATGGCGGTTTGCTTAATGGTTTGGAAAAAAAAACTTGCAATTCAGCCCTATAATGTTGAGGGTCAGCCAAAATTGATGCATTCATTAACTGATTGGACCCCCAAGATAAGGATCTTTGATAATATAAGGGACTACAGTCAATTTGTGGATTATTTTTGGGCTGCAATTTATTAAGAAATTTCAAAAAGTACATTGTCTAGATTGCCTATGAACTGTAGAGATTGCATTCAACTAGGATCAGAAATGCAGTTAGTAGACTAGTACTTAATGGAGGAATATATTGCACTAAGGTTTTATGGATTAGGAGTACAACCTTGCAAATTTCCAATACATGTGGCTAAGAGAGTTTTTTCCTTGGAATATATACGGCATATGGAAAGTACAAATAAACTCTATTTTTTTAGACAACAAAAGAGAACCATATTCCTTCCTTACCGTTTTCATGTGGAGGGTTCACATTTGAAAGAAAAGAATTCACTGCAGCACATGAAATATTACAAATTTTTAACTTTGATGTTGACTCTCACTGGATGTATGACCCATGTGAGGTGATTAAAGCAAGGGTAGTGTCAAACAAGAAATTTTCCACTAAAATTCAACATGAAATAAAACCCTTGATAGAAAAATTGAAAAACAAGAACTCTCGGGATGAAGTAAAAAAAGCATGGATGAAATTGTTTTTGAGAAAGGAATTAGTTTTCAAGATTTTTCAACACAAATTTTGGGATTGCATGAGCCTCCACAAAAAAAGGCAGAGGATTTTCAATCTACCAAATTTTACGCAAAATCTGATAAAAAGTCCTCTAAAATCATGCCAAAGGAATTACATCATGAATTGCAAGATAAACAATTAGGCAAGGTCAAAAATTATCGCCTTTTGGTCTATGAGGCAGGACCTAGGCCATCCAAAATATTTTTCAGATTATGGTTCTATTCCAGAAGATGCATATTTCAGTAATTTGTGGAATGAAGCACATTCTGGAGAGGAAAGTAGTGATGATGACACTGACTCTAAGGAATTACACATTCCCCCTATCACATATAAACCAATTCTCGATGAAATATTGAAACAAAAATATTCTACAGAAGCAGTTATTGTTGAAAAGATGGGTTTTAGTGGTGGTGGTTTAGGTTCAACAGGACAAGGCATTTGGCTTCCGCCAGAGGTATAGCCTAGAAGAGTTTTCTATAGGTCAGGCCTTGGATATTTTCCTTCAGAGAAAGGACCACTACATACTACAACATCTACAAGTGGTAATCTACTGAAATTTTCTCTGTAGTCAAATCCTCAACAAATAATTCAGCCACACATTGAAAATCCTAGAGCAAAAGTTGGCCATGAATCTGTTAGTATTTCTAATGTTGGCGGTTCTAGTGATGATGGTAGTAGTGGTCAGAAAGTACCATAGGAACATATTATTGTAAAGAGTCCAATACATATAGTTGAAGTTCCTATTGTCCAACAAGGAACTGAGAAGACGCAAAAGATAGAGGCAAACACAGATACAGTTACTCTTACCTCAAGGCAACTAATTACAGAACTAGAAGGCGGTGCCACTGCCACCCCTCTAAAAATTGTCATTCCACAGGGAAATTCTCCCCAAACTTCAATTACTCATTCTCCATTTAAGGTGAAACAATTCATTCCTACAAACACCTCAGGTTTTGATTACAGACCTAAGTTTTCCAATAAATTAGAAAGAGATAACAAACAACAAGCAAATTCTATAGGCTACTGTAAGTTCAGATCCTGCCACAAGGAGAGTATTGCCAACATATAACCTAGTCACATATACAACGGAATGCATGTATGTTGTGCCCAAAGTTGTAAAACTAGATAATCAAATGGTTTCAAGTGACTACGATGTAACCTCCCTTCAAATGGATTTTAAGGGAATGAAACCTTCTGACAAAATAAATGTCTCAAAAAGGAACAATGATGTGGTGTACAAAACATTTCTAAAGTCAGAGATGGAGAAGAATAAGTTTAATAATAAGATTCAAAAGTTAGAGTCATACCTTACAAATGAGAAAGCAAAAGGAAAAGTGACGCTTAATAAGACAAGTGATTTGGAGAGGAAGATAAAATCGTCTTCCTCTATGACTACAGTTGTTGTGAATGAACAGGCATAGGTAGAACTAGAAACAGCCAAGAAAAATTTACAGGAAACAATGACTGCGAATGAACAAACACAAGTAGAACTAGAAGAAGTGAAGAAAAGGTTACAAGAAACAACAAGTAAGAATAATAGATTAGAACAAACATTAAGAGAATTGAAAGAGGTTCTGAATACAGAGAAATAAAATGCCAAAAAATGGGAACAAAGCCTAGATGAAGAGAGAAAAATTAGGGATAGAATGCAGAAATAAGAAAAAAAATAAAATGAAATATTGCAACAGTAGTTAGCGAAAGCAAAAAAGGATATACAGTCTTCCAACATCAAAATACATCGATTAATATGACGGATAATGTTTGGTGGGAAATAAACCAAAAAATTGATGATTTTATTAGATTGTTTGAATTCATGGTTGATCTACAGATAATTCATGATAAGCTCCACGAATACATAACTGGTAGTAAAAAAGTGATGGCTTTAAGAGAGGATAAAGCAAGGAAAATTTTGGAATCTATCTACAAATTCAGTGACACAGAACTGGCATCCAGAGGAATTAAGAACAGTTCTATGCCTCAATAAAGGTATCATTTATCATTTGGAAGTGTGTGATGTTAGGTGAAGCACAAAAATTGTTTAATAAGTGTACAAGAATGTTACAAGAGCTACATGGAAAGGTACAGGAGTTCACAAGACTTTTGAGAAAACACACAAATTCATTAATAAGGATGCATTAGAAAAGAACATGAAAGAAAAAATAATGTAAGAGAAGAACCAAGTTACTGAGAAGCTAGATGAGACATACTTTTTTGGATTTTTTAAACCATTGATAACCTTTTCAGTAAGTTTGCATACAACAGTAAAGGAAAGCTCCACTCTCAGTTATGAATTGCTAACAAAGTTACATGTCAGTCACTTTGATTTACAACAAATTGTAATTCCAACAGATGAAGAGTGGAGCATGTTACAGAAGATGATATAATTAAGATTGATTTAATTTTGAAAATTGTTCCATTTGTTGAAATCTTCAATTTTTTCATACAAGGCATGTCTCAAGCAAGTTGAATGAGGAATAGTTTTATTTTTAAATTAAACTTTCACCATTTTGTTTCATGGTTTTTTTGCATGTGCACCATGTCTCTTCTCATTCTAGTTCGAGCTTCATAAGGAAAAAACAAGTTCATATAATTATATGAGATTCTTGGGCATTTTTTTTAATACATAAAAGAGAAAAACTAAATATGACCAAGTGTTGGGTCTTTGTGAGACCAACTTCCAGTTGTTTCAATAAAATTGCAACCTTATACTTTCTCCATCAGTTTCTGGAAATCATGCAAGCAGGTACAATGATGAACATACATAGCAGTATCCTAGGTTTTGAGATAATTGCAAACTTGATGATCTTGAATAGTCTTAAGATTAAAGGCTTAAGACCAAGTGTTGGGTCTTTGTGAGACCAACTTCCAATTGTTTCAATCAAATTGTAACCTTGGACTTTCTCCATTAGCTCCCAGCAGTCATGCAAGTAGGTACAATGATAAGCATACACAACAGAGTCTTAGGTTTTGAGATAATTGCAAACTTGATGATCTTGAATAGTCATTTCAATTGATATGAAGGTTAACCATGACTACAAATCCATAGAAAATAATACTGAAGAGGTTTTTATAGGGTAATGATCAATTCTACCATGCTTATTTATACCTGCACATAAGAGATTCAATCTCCATGTTGAATGATTTCAAGTACCAAAAACCTCCTCAATCACTCTAACCACAGCTTCAAATTTGAAGAGCTAAACTCTCATTCATATTATGGTATTCTAGGAAGTTTTGAGATTACCTTTTCTGAGAAATAAATCTTAGCATGCAACCAAAATTATACAAGCTCTACAAAAACAGTCATCAATACACTTTGTAGATACTGCATACAACACTATTGTACTTGAAGGATTTCATCACACTACTTTGCTCTTGTAAGAGAGAAAAAGAACTTCATGAAACCTGACAAAGACATTGAACAACATTTTGCTAAATAAATTCAAGCTTGCAACATTATTGCTAACATGTAGACCATCTTAAACCAGCAATCCAACCTGTACTTTGCCTTTAGAGACCAACCACCTGTCAATTTGAGCTTGTAGCACCTTGAAACCAGCCTGGATGCACTACCAATCAACCTACATGCCTCTTACAGAACCTCACTTCACCACTCACTGCTTTGCCATCAATGTCACTTGACATCAATGACAACACCAATGACCCATGGTTCAACATTTGGAGTTTCTTTTCAACAAATATTTCATAAATTCATGTAGGTTTGTTTATTGTTTTCCTTGTTTATTAACCTTTAGGCACATCTAAGTTTGGGGTGAATGTTAATCCTTGTTTGAGGAATGTTAATCTTTTTTTAATAAGTTAGAGATTGTAGTTTTTGGAGGGGATCAAAGTTGGGTTTTTATTTTTTCTTTAACTTACAGGGGGTTTTGAAGCAAATTGTTTATTTCATTCTTTAACTCCAAATTTGGATGGATGCATGCTCATTTCAATACATACAACAAATTAATGCAATGTATTTCAAGTTTCATTTTAAAGACTACAAATCAATACAATGTTTTTTAAAAAATACAAATAAGGAAAAATATATTATCAGAACAATGTACTAAATATTTGAATATATTAATTATTATATGAACATCTATATCATGGGATATCCACAAATGGAAGCTTCCAACTTGATGGACCTAGATCATCTCTATCATTTAATTCACTAGATATTTGATATTGGCTCTCTCTTTATTGACAGTCAACAGCTGCAATAGGTTCATCTGATATATTTGTGTCATTTCTTTCAGCCCCTCTCCTTTCATTAATCGACTTACATACTGCCAGAGCCCTATCATATGGAAAGTTATCCACTTCATACTGTGATATGTAAATTCTCAAGAAATTTTCAAAAAAATTGTCAAGCTCGTTTCAGAATTTTGACTTTATAAAGGCCAAGGCACTGAAAATTATCTCATCTTCAATTGAAATCAAAATCATTGTTTGACATAGATCAACCAATGAGAAAAACTTGGACATGGTTTGCTGCAAAATAGTACTCAACCCAATTTTTTTCCATAGCCGGGTTATTGCTCCACACTCTAAGGGATTATCCAAACCTTTGAATTTTTGAATCATTGTAGAGGTGAATTCATGAAATTGATCAATCAAACTATCCTTAAAATACCTAGAATATTCATTCCATTGATATTAACAGGCTTACAAAAATTTTGAATCAATGTAGTCAACCTCTTGAAGTATTCTTCCTACATATATCTTTCATTTTGGACATGATTCCAAAATGTGGGATTTACTACAACCATTGCTTCAAGTAAATCATCCCTTCTAAATCGTTCCCTTATTTCTTCCAGTAGGGACACTACAATTTCCCTTAACCTCACCATTGTTGATGATACAATGTTATCAAATAGTGGCCCTGTGACATTTACCTTCTCAACCTTACCAAATACTACTTTAAACATGTACATCAGTATCTCATATCCACATACAGAAACACATACTTCCTTAGAAAGGTTGAGCTTCAGAAAGCTACTTGTGTTTCTAATATTTATAAAATCATTCCAACCATCAAACTTTGGACCTATAAAAGCAGTTTCATTGAGAAACAAATATTTTATTTGTAACACCTTGTCAAACTATTATATTCCTCTTTTGCATTACAAGCGTTGACATGTGATTTTCATGACAAATGTATGCTTCATGGTTGTTGAAAAAACATGCTTGCCATGGTTAAATCATTTCTACTCTTTTATTATAGGGCCAATATGTTGTTTCTTGCAATAATCTATTTCACTTCTTATGAGTAAGTTGTAATCTAGTCATAATGGTTGCAAACTTATCCCTTGCAATTGGACTCATCCTTGGACCAATTCCATTGATCCAAGGTATGTTTTAAATCTTCTTATCTAAACTGAATGAAAAACTAACATTCATTGATTAAGATACTTAATGGACTAAAATTTTGGTTGTTACAAATTCTTATTATCTTGAAAGATCGTGCCTGCATTCTATTTTGTGTTGTGCTCGCTCTTCTTGATTAACCCTTGCAGGGTGCTTAATGATGTTAAGGGAAGTAGAAACCTGCTCCGGGATTATGAAGAAAGTGAGAATATAAACGTGTCCTATATCTATTAAGGTCTATCCTAATGGATTCAAGACTCGGGTGATTTACCTAACTCTTTCTACGCCACTCTACATGGGATGACATCCTAACCTAAGTTGCTAACACTAAGTTAATATAAAAGGGAAATAACCTAAGGTATGTTAAGTTATTTCTAACCTATTGTATTTGGTTAAACTAAGACCTAACCTAAGGTGACAATCTATTGTTTGAAGGTTATATCCTAAGGTTATATATTTTAAATTAACCTAAGATCTAACCTAAGCAAATTCTATCTATCCTAAACTAATGGGATATGAAAGGGAACCTATGGATCATTGGCAAGTGGAAGCTAAGCAATGGTTCCTAGGCTATTAATGAGATGTGATTTTTGTATTTAAAAAGATAGAGTACTGCCAGACTTGGTAATTACATGGAAATTTGGAGGAACCTACATGGAGGCATCACTAAGTTTGGTAATGCAAGTGGAAGTTAAAATTAGTCTCGTCAACTTTAGATGGCGGTGGCAAGGAGAGATGGGTGGGAATATGCAAATTAATGGCATTAATTTGCCTCATTTTTGGTGAGCAAGTTGTCTTGGAAGGCATGCTGGTGGATTTGTTGGGGGTTATTTTGCTTTGCATGCTTCACAATTTTTTCTCTACCTGGAGCTATCTAGTTTTTCGAACCATCAGTTTGATATGCACTTAGTGGCTATTTTTGAATTCTCTGATCTATTTTCGGTTCAAGGAATGTATAAGAGGTACTGTGGAAAAAGATTTTTTTTTTTATCTTACTTGGAGAAGAAGGGGTGTTGGAAACTCAGCTGGAAGTCTTCTTTGAATCGGCAGAGGCGCTATTAGGCATGATAGGCTCTACCCATTAAGATTTTTTTCTTTCTTCTAAATGATTCATTAAAACAACTTTTCTCACTGGATATATATTTTTGCATGATGTATCTAGTTATTTACTTGCTTGTTTTCTTGAAATTTATGTTTTTTTGGAATACGAATCCTTGGTTGTTAGATGGTAGTTCTTGTGAACTTTATCTATACTAGTTCTTGGTGGTATTCAAACGAACATGCTTTTAATAGCTCAGTTACTTGTATTCAAGTCTAGTGTTGTCTGAATGGGCACGTATTGCCATATGTTTCATTTTGAACTATCATTAAGAACATTAGTTCATTGAGTTTGAAGTAGAGTTATATGGTTGTTCTGAACTGGCATTGTTGTTTGTTTGGTTCTATATCTCTGTTTAATTTTTGTGTTTCGGGAGTAGTAATAGAGCTCCTTGGATGTTCTAATCTTGTGTGAAGCTTCATGCTTTGTTAAGAGCTTTTGTTTGGGCCTTGTGATCATTTGGACTGAATGGAACTAAGTATAGATTTGAACTCTTGGTTGAGCCTTCATATTTTGATATTGTACTTATATTTAGTTCTCATGTTGAACTGGTATTCGAGTTGTGAGTTTTTCTCTATACTTTTACTCGGAGCTAAGGTTTTATTCTTAATTATGGAACTGTGAATACTAGACTCACATTGGAATGTTGTGTTGACAGAGCCGATGTTAGAGTCTGGAAAAATCTAAACTTATGTTTGAAGTCATATTCGACATTGTACAGGTATTTTAATTTTGCGTGTTCTGGATTCATGTGGGATTTGATGTGTTTACTTGTTTCACGAGTTGGGTTTTGGTTGGTTTGGTTTTTAAATCTTTAATCTCTTTAATATAGTCTACCCAAAGGGACCTTGGGAGTTTTGTATTGGTCGAATGTAGACCGAGTATCTTCTTTTCGAAACCTCCTCTATCTTATTTCTTGTGCGAGAATTTTTGTATTACTTCTATCTTTCAGGCCACATGGTGTTCTTGAATATGACAAGGTGTGTGAGTTTCAAGTAAAACCTCTCCCTCTTTGCCCCGAGTGAATCCCGTGTTGTGTAGGGAGCTTGGTTGTTTAATTCTCATGAATTAATGGAATGGAACTACAATCTGTTTTGGGACATTCGTATCGATTGTAGAGGCGTATGGAATGTATTATTTAATTCCTTTTTGTCTTTGATGTTAAGGAATTTCTTACCTGTCATAAGCTTTTAATGGAACTCAAGGGGCTGGTGGTGATTTTATTTAGTCGAGTGGAGGAATTTGGGGACAGTACTCGTCTTGAATGGTTTGTGTAGTTCCCTACTCTCTTCAGATATTTTATCTGATTTGTGGGTTTTAATTAAACGATGAATTTAACCCTATTTTCTACATGTGTTGTTTGAAGGGAATACGGTATCCCTATTCTGAATGCTTGGGAAATTTAGCCCCTGGAACCATGAGTTTCATCAACCCTTGTCTATCTTATCCGGTTGCATATTTCTATTCCTTGTTGATTTCTTTGAATGGATGTCCGGGTTTTAGCTAGGGAAGTGAATTAGACCTCTTGAGTATTGTATGTTGTTTAGAAATGATACTGTGAATTTCGTTTGAGATTGAAATTGCATTTGAACTTGGTGAATGAAAATAGGTAAGTAGTTGTAAGTTTTGTAATGAATGTTGGTAATGTGCATCCTTTGATTGTGCATTCTATTTGAGTTCTCTTTTGGGAACTAGCTAGAGAATTTCTAAGTTTGTATTTAATAAAGGATTTCATTTCATAGTATAAATGAGATGAAATATGAATTGGGTCCTTTTTGGTTTGAGATCCTTTTATGTTGACTGTTAAGCTCATTGATTGAACTTCTCATTATTTGATTCTCTTCTAAGATGGAAATTTTCTAGTGGATTGGTTAAGGGATTTAATTGCCAAAGTATAGCTTGGATTTGTTGGCAGTCTGAGTTTCAGACCTTTTCATTATATCTACTAGCAGATAGAAGTTGTAAGGCTTTCTTTTACATTGTTTTTAATCTACTTGGAATTGAATTGGGATTCTTGTTTTGTTGTAGCCTCTTTATGTAAGGACTCCTTATTTTGTCATCTTTGGACTGAGGCAGTGATTTGTGTTCTAAACTTGATTCTTTCCTTTAGAGAAATTGTGTTTGAGAATTAAATATGTATTGATTATCTTCTTTGTCTATATGGAAAGATGAAGCATACTAATATGATATATGTTGTAACTAACTCCTTTGTTGCTTGAAAAATTTAAATGTGTTTTTCTATTCTATGAATTTATGAAATAATGGAAGGACAAGACTTGTTGATTGTTTAAAAGTAATTGATAAGATCAATTAAGTCTTGTGATATAATTCTGATGTTGCAGATTATAATATGTTCTTTTCTTAAAAGTAAATTCAGATTTTCTTAACTGTACTTCTTTCTAGATGTTATTACTTATGATTAATTGTATGTTGTATATTAATTGTTTCATTAAAGTAGAGTTGTTTAATGAAATAATTAGTGGAATGTACATTACTTTAATTCTTAGTGCTTATCATGCTCAGTTCATTGACCTAGCCCATGCTAGCAATTTTGTAGATGGACATCGTAAGTGATAAAAGAAGACAAGAAATTTCATGTTGTATTGGCTTATTTAATCTTGGATCTTATGTAAAGAGTTTTGATTCATTCTTTTGGAATGGAGACTGTTATTTATGCTGCATGCCTGAATTACATAGTCTTGTAAAGGTTTAGTTTTAGAATGATGAATTGAAAGTTGGAGATTTACTTGTATTGGTTGTGTAAATTATCTTGTATTTATGAAGAAGATGGATATCTTGTCTTGATGATATTTTTCATATTTGTTATATGCTTAAATTGGATAAACTTGATTAGTTGGATAAAGGGAATTAGTTTAGTTTCCCTTATTTAGATGCAACTTGTTAAGTTTCATAAGATAACGAATTCATCTAAACAATTCTAACCTAGTAAATGAATGTGTAATGGATATGCAGTAAAACAATAGAAATTGAGAAAGATAATGAGAGTATAACAAACCCTAACACTTAAGCATGTAGAGGAAGATTCCTCCTCACTCAAGGAAATGTAATCTAAAGAATGGTGATATGATTGTTAATCGTTAGACCTCATTTCCTATAAAGTCTATTGCTAGTTGAACCTATTTGGTTGCTACACCTTCTTGAATGGTTAAGTTACATTTAATGGAACTTATGATGTTGTTGACCTGTCCTTTGGATATTTGTTTGTTAAGCCAAGTAAAACAAACCTAAAAAGTGATCGTAAGTTTAAAAAGTTCTTTAATGACTAAATGAATCAAATTTAGAAAAAAACTTATGGAATGTTGGATTAGGGTTTAGCAGGGTTGATGTAATCGGTGTAATAATCCAAATTAATAATGTATTAATAACCTCCTTGGGGTATGTACATATTGATGAGGTAATTTCTGTAGGATGTTGGCACACGCCAACTATAGGGTTGTACCTTCAAGAATACATGGGTATTATCGAGGTTACAGCATTGCAGTTGACATGTGCCAACACCCTTCTGCATTGATCATCTAGATCTACACACAAGTAAGGACTTGAACTTAGTTTCTCTCTAGGTCAAGTTAGTGGCATGTTTAAGATAGGTGGTAGATTTCAATGGCTAAGGGTACCTTGGCACATCCGGTTGACTTAGGTCAACTGATATGCCCATATACTCTAAGACATTGTGAGCATCTTCCTATAATAAAATATGTTTCTAACCAGGGCTAGGGTTAAACCTTAGACAAGCGGACTGATGGTAGTCAGTAAAGACCATTCTAGATAACAGAAGAGTGAGGTGAAGGGCATATTCTGGAATGACGAGTATGTCGTCTAGGAATAGTAACATAAATAGTATGTTGAAAATATTTGGCCAAAGTATCACAAGTTATTGATTTCGTTGTCCTATGTCACCTAGTTTAAAGCAACGTGATGTCAGATGGATATTGGTAACAAATATTCAAATAGGTTCTTTAAATAGATCACCCAGTACCTGGAATAGGGTAGGAGAACCAAGTATACGTAGTATACATAAAGTATTCTATACTTAAGTTAACATGAGAGATCGATTGGTAACCGAGTCATGGAATTGAGAGATCGGTATCATACCAAGTCATTACAGCTGCATATGGTTATCTGTTATGAGATTGATTGGCATGGAATGTGTGTTCTAAATGATGTTTTATTTAGAACAGAGAACAATAAGTAAAAAAAATTCCCTTGTTTCTAAAGTCTTAAAATGGGAATGTTACATTATTGTCATACAAACTTGTTTCCTCAAACTAGAAAAATCAACAATATAAATAGTTCTTTTTTTTTCTTGTTTAATTAAACAATGCATTTCTTCCAACATGGGAAGGAGACCACACAACATCAACAATGACTCTATATTAGTCAAACGATGTATCAAATCCTGGGCTTTTCCACTTCTATGTGATTCTGCCACATCACTCCTAAGAAGGATCCATACTCTTCATACACCCTATAAACTGATTAGTACAATGAGATCCACCTGGTGTCGACATCTTTTAACAGTTGACGCCCATTTGTTAGTCCTTCTACAAATATTTGGAATTTCATGAACCTTTTAGGACTACGACAGAATTAAGCATGCACCTCTCGAACAAAGGTCTTCAAATTTTGCTACAGGTTTAAATTTTCCAACTATTTTGTAAGTTAGGTTCATTCTGTGAGCCATATAATGAATGGAAATCATATAAGTGCAATGATATGTTTGGATTCTTACACACTTGCCATTATAATGACCTTGTATTACAGATGACCCATCTGCCCCTGACACATACTAACTTTGATGTAATTGCAGCATCATCCATGTCACCTCTCTCCTTCAAACTTTTTATCACCAACTCACAAAGGTTTTCAGCATTGGAGTTCTCTCTCATCTTGTGAATGGAAAGTAAGTGAGTATGTATCACATAATTCTCAATAGTATACACATGCATACAGACCCAAGCAGTATTATTTACTGTCGTAATCTCATCAATAGAGAAAGATGTGTATCGTGCAAACTTCAGTTTCTCTTTCAAGTCTTCTTTCTCAACCATAGCTAGGCATTTTTCCCAATCCCAATCACTACTTTCTAGCCAGTGAGAATGAGGAAAGTGTGGGACACCAAGAAAAGACATCTTCTTTTGTTCAAGAAAATTTTTTATAGGACGGCCTCTTTTCAAAATGTGAAAAATAGTAGCTAGTTGAATTGTTTTACCCAAAATATTGTTTTGAACGATCTTGTTGAATTGAGAGGTAATTGTCCCTCCATTCGCTGCAACTATTCTTTCATTTCTCGTGTGCTCTTAAAATTATTTTCATACCTAATATGCAAACAATCATCTATAGTTTTCCATCTGGCAACATTTTTCTCAATGCCATCTACAATTATCTTTTCATATATTTTTCCTACATGCTTCTCAATAGTATCCAACATAAGTTGCATTGTCTTGTCCCTGACCAATTTCCAGCTATAGATTGTACATTTTCATTCTTTGGGAGGTTTAACTTTATTCTCATTTTTAACAAGTTTAATAAATGGAAACTTAGAAACCCACTCTAACCTAATACTCCTTCCCAAGCCGTATTTTCTTTCCTTTCTCTTTCTTCCAGAAATAAGTGTCTGTTGAGTATTTTCCTTGATGGAATTTAAATTTCGTTGACTACCACTGCCAGAAGTTTCACCTCCAACATTCACTTGGGCATTGGTAGGTGATGCAGTGTCATCTTCATTAAATTGGGTAGGTAGTATAGTGTCAAACTCAACATCATTCAATGGAATGTCTTCAAGGGGAGACATTTCATTGTTGTTGTCATTGACAGCATCAAGCAAATCAAAAATGAATGTGTTCTCATTCTAAGTTTCATTTTGAATGTAATCATTATCCCTTGAGTTTGATGGTCCTACTCGAGAAGGATGGGTTTCTTTAGATGGATTCTCAAAATAAGATGTTATTTTTCGAATGTTAGTACCACTACCAGAAGGGGTTGGAATAGTTTTTTTTCCTGAGGCTGAGCTTCCCTTTTTAGGTGCTATTTTCCTAAATCAGTGAATCCTGTAGAATTGAAAGAAAAAAATATACATGTTAGATTAAATGATGTGTGTGTGTGTGTGTGTGTGTGTGTGTGTGTGTGTGTGTGTGTGTGTGTGTGTGTGTGTGTGTGTGCACAGACATATCAACATAAGAAATATGTATAAAGAAAAATATTACTCATACAAATGCATTCAGTTGAATTGATTTAAGTAGAAAGACAACAAAGAGAAGAAATTCATCGTGAAGCATCTCAAAGGCACTCTCATTGATTGATTTCTAATGTTAACATTGATTACAAAGAAGTGATTTCAATATCCATATACCATGTTCTCAAAACACTAGATAGTGCATCTCAAGATGTATCATGTAATGGATGTCAATTGACAAAAAATACACAAAGTAATGACATATGAGAGGAGACGACAATCAAGATTGCATCTTACAAGAAATAGAAAAATACAAAATGATAATTTAAAAGAAGAGTCATCATGGAAACCTAGAATAAGTTTAGATGTAAAAATAAGAAATTTAAGGAGAAAAAAATGTAACTAATCCCAATGGAATTCTTCAAAGATATTTGAATGCTTTTAAAGTGATTTTTGACATCGGTTATATAATATTGTATCACTTAACATGTACAACTTTTTGCAAGAGTGTTACATTAGTATAAGAATAAATTACAAAAAAAATCCACAATGTTTCATGGTTGCATGATTGAAATGTTACATCAAATTAGATAAGGATTGCCTACCATTTATTCAGTTTCAATGCACATGATCTGTATTGGTTTGATCTACATGTTTTAGTACAAACATCACAAGGTTTGACTCTTTTGAAATAAAAAATTGATATAGAACAAAGTGAAAGGATGAGGTGATATTTTTAGTTCTCTCATATAACTTAGTTGGAAGGAATAAGAATATTACTATAGTCATAATTAGAGCATACATCAAGAAAAATGAAGATGTATCAGAGGTTTGAGAAGAGAACAAGCAACTTAAATGATTTTTTGAGCAACCAAAGACACTCTAATGATAAGACACTCTAGTGATAAGAAGTACTTGTTGTAGCTAATCAAACATGAAA
The DNA here is from genome assembly GCA_019776745.2 of Taxus chinensis. Classification (NCBI taxonomy): domain Eukaryota; kingdom Viridiplantae; phylum Streptophyta; class Pinopsida; order Cupressales; family Taxaceae; genus Taxus; species Taxus chinensis. The sequence continues at coordinate 1,009,113,692 of CM034146.1, forward strand.
TAGGTGATCTCAAGGTTTGTGCCCTGTTTGAAATCAAAGTATAGTATGTATCTACTCATAAAGGACTCTAAGTTCATTGATTCATCCAAGGTATGATTTGTCTTTAGTTGATTAATGAAGGGGTCTTGATGACAGAGCTCAGTCATAATGTATAAAGGTTTGTCCTGTTGTATAAAGGTTATAAATTTTGTCATCAAGCCAAATAAGGTGTGCATCTGCTCATGAAGAGATTATTGATTCATCAAAGGTATGAGGTTTGTCATAAGAAGATCCAATTATCAAGAGTGTTCATCATTTCAAAGGAGTTGAGACAGAATATATGGTCTTCCATCTATGACTCATTGTGGTATGATACTGTAAATTCAAGGTTGAGAATGTATGCAAGGTTCTTTGACTTGACAATGAAATGTCAATGTGTCAAAGCTAGCTAAAGCATCATTATTCTTGAGAGAATCTTGAATGCTTTGATTTGATTTTTCACCCATGATACAATCATGATAAGGGTATTCTTTGTATAGTGTCGTGTTCCTACTTGGAGAATGTGTTCAAAAACTTGAAGGATGCAGGATTTAAAAATATTCCCGGACCTTGATGACTTTAATATCTAACTTCGTGCCATTTATATCTAGTCTCACATTACATCATGTTTTTCCTTTATATTAAATATTATAGACATGTTTTCTGAACTACAACAAGGATAAGAAAAGATGTCGAAGATTGATCCCACTTATGCAATCTTCATGGAGGACGAAGAGGTGGTGTAAACCCCTACATTCTTTTTTGGCAAATTCTTGTTGTGGAGAGATAGATTCTGACTTTTTCTCAACATTAATAAAAGTGATTTAATATTACTATATAGTTTCTGATGGATTTATAACACAATTATTTTCACAGGAAAAATTGAATGTGAAGATAAAGAAAGCATTTTGTCCTCCTCAGATTGTTGAAGGAAATCCATGCTTGAAGTACATTCAATACATTATGTTTACATGGTTTAAAAAGTTTGAATTACATCGCAGTGTGGAAAATGGTGGTAATAAGTAAGCATGATATAACAAGGATAAGAAAATAATTCAAAGAGTGATCCCACTTCTGCAATCTTCATGGAGGAAGAAGAGGTGGTGTAAACCCCTACATTATTTTTGGAAAATTCTTGTTGTGGAGAGATAGATTCCAACTTTGCCTCAACATTAATAAAAGTGAATTAGTATTACTATACAGTTTCTAATGGATTTATAACACAATTATTTTAACAGGCAGAAGTTAATGTGAAGATAAAGAAAGCATTTTTTCCTCCTCATATTGTTGAAGGAAATCCATGCTTGGAGTACATTCAATACATTATGTTTCCATGGTTTGAAAAGTTTGAAGTACATCACAGTGAGGAAAATGGTGGTAACAAGTAAACATGCTACAACAAGGAAAAGAAAAGATGTCAAAGAGTGATCCCACTCATGCAATCTTCATGGAGGAAGAAGAGGTGGTGTAAACCCCTACATTCTTTTTTGGAAAATTCTTGTTGTGGAGAGATAGATTCCAACTTTGCCTCAACATTAATAAAAGCAAATTAGTATTACTATATAGTTGTTGATGGATTTATAACACCATTATTTTCACAGGTAGTGCCAGAAGTGAATGTGAAGATAAAGAAAGCATTTTTTCCCCCTCATATTGTTGAAGGAAATCCATGCTTGGAGTAAATTCAATACATTATGTTTCCATGGTTTACAAAGTTTGAAGTACATCACAATGAGGAAAATGGTGGTAACAAGTAAGTATGCTTGTGACAAGATGTCTGTAATTTTCCCACAACTACTATTTTTTGTCTTTTTTTTTCCAAATGCTAATTATTTGGTTTTTGGTTCATTGTTGTAACTTTTTTCCCTTTTACATTTCTTGAATTTTTCATTTTGGGCATATTTGTATGGTCCTTATTTCATACATTACCATTTTTCATCATTACGTTAACCTCCCATCCCTAACCAAATCCTCCCAGTGGACGTGAACCCCGTGAAATGAGTGGAGTTGATAATTTTTTGGGACTGAAGCGGGTCCCAACTCCTGGGAGGTCTATGCCACACATCATCATTCCATCAGTCTCCTAAGGAAATGCCCATGGCGAGCTAAAAACCTTTGGAATGTATTACATTTTATATATCCTTCGAGTCTGATGTGGGACAAGGCAGTGTCAACGGATAGTGATAAACGGTCATGATTGTGGAATAAATGGAAAGTGAAACCGCAGTATAACTATATATATATACTACATAAGAGAGAACATTAATAAAAAGATTCAAAGAAGATACACTGATAAATCAAGGAATATATAGAGCAGCATCTCGTGGAGATATGTGAAGTGATCTTAAATATAAAATATATTTATTTATTTTACATAGATATATCTATGATATGAAAACTAGTTATGATTTTCTACAAGAGGAGGACTATTCTAGATGACATAAAAAATCATAGTTGTTATGAGGATGAGGATGTTCAGGATTTGTAATAACTTACAAAGGTAGAATCATAGATAGAGCAATGTGACATGAAAGAAAATAGGTCTCAAATAGACTGAGGACTCACCTACAGTAAGTGCTTCTAGGATGTAAATTGCAACGCACTAGTCGGGCCCTGGTAAGACCTAGATTTATTTGAAATTTTGTAAGCAAATTGCAATATAACGATTTGCTAAATCTCTTTCTACTACTTCGCAAATTTGTAAATTGGAAAATTGTGGGAAAACATCACCTCTATGTATATATATGTGGGGAATTCGATCCGATTCCTAGAAAAAAAGACCCCATGCATGTCGGCGAATGAGCCCAAAGAGCCAATAAGGATCCATAGATTTCTTGGCAAAACATTAATGTTTTCAAATCCCGACGTGTCGATTTCTTAGTGAAACACTAATGTTTTCAAATCCCGACGCGGCGATCACACGGTGATTTAATATTAAAATATACATTAGGATTCGAAATTCCTTGGCGATTCAGATGGGATAGATTATTGTTTGTGGAATTTTACGTGAAACCTGGGTACTCTCATTGCTGTAAAATTTTCCAAAATCAAATTCCCAAAATTTTGCTATTCGCCAAACTACAAATATTCGCCGCTAAAATTTTCCTTGTTTTGCAGTAATTTTACATTTGTAAATAGTAGGAACAATTTTGTTTTCAATAAGGAACCTCCCCCTCAAAGAGGAGAGATTGTGGCCCCCTGAACTGTTGTTTTTGCTTGCTCACGACACTTACAAATTCTCCCACCAATAGTTTTTTGGCGACTCCGCTAGGGAATGAACTTTGGTCACGTTCGTTTCTTGTATCAAGGAACCTCCCCAAGACTAGAGGTTGGCAGCAAAACATACTACTAGAAAATGTTAAATACTTATTGGCACTTTGTGTCAATATGCGATAGTGACAGTGATGGGGACAAGGAAGGAGATCTCCCTTATCAAAATTTGTAGGTGCCAAATAATCCAAAACAAGCTCAATTTTTGAGAAACTTCTATGGAGGTATAGATCTACAAACACTTAACAAGATATCTCAAGTTTTGGCTAAATTTATGCACCCTAATAAATAGTAAGAAGCCTAATGTTCTAATATGCCACAAAATAAGGTCGTTAATGCACCTAAAATAGTAGCAAAAATAGAAAACAAAGTGTATCCATTTGAAGATTCAAAACAGCTTGTAGAACAACCCTTGGATCAGTTCAAGACACTCCATGATGAGGAATATAAAAATCATGTACCAGAAGAAGTTCGTGATGATTCTATCCATTGTCAAGTATTCATTCCAAGACAATATATCAACTTCACCAGTGAATGTCTTCTTATTTCTCCCTCTGATGAATGTCAAATTGACACTGCTTTGAATGATGCTAAAGACAAGCAAATTGAGGCTTCCTTTCAGCTAGAAACAAAGTTCTTAGAAGATACAACATACACAAGAATTGAAAGACCTTGTTTCAAAAGAAATGATCCCATGTTGGTTGAGGTTTTTTCTCACCATGGAAACATGGAAAAGGTTAATTTCTCTCCTTTGTTGGAAGGACTTCAAGATTGCGAGAACAAGGTAATTGTTAATGACTCTCTTGATGATTTAGATTCTTTAGATGATGAAGAAGTATTTGAATTCAAAGACAAAAATATGAAATAGCTCAATGTTCTTCCTGAAACATTTGTTGATGAGCTTAGAACACATGATCCTTCTTGTAATCCCTCAAAACAAAAAGAAAATGAAAATCAATATAGGTAACCTTCTCTCTACAATGAGGACTACATCAATCTTGTTTCTACCCATATAGGTTTCATACTTGAGTTTTTGTAATGTAATGATGAAATAGTATATTTGTGCCAAATTGAATGAAACTTCAACTCAAGTCGTGAAAACTAGAATTAAAGTGAACTAGGGTGAAAAGCAGTTAAAATAACTACTTTTTGGGCCAATGTGCCTATAAAAAGCTTCATTTTGTAATTGTAAAGGGGGATGCTTGTAGATCTTATGTAAGAGCAAGTATACATTAAATAAAGAAGATTTCCACCCTTCTCCTTCCTTCTCTCCCTTTTTCCTCTATCTCTTGATCTCATTTTGACATCATTTGCATATTGTGGAATTGTGAAACTTCGTGTTCACTCATCTTTATCAAGAATCATAGAAATTTGTGTCAATGCATTTTTTATTTAAGGGGAAGAATCTCCATGTTATGTGAATGTATGCATTCTTAAATATCATTTAACATGCAATAGTAGGATAAAATGTGTTTCCTTCTTATCTGAAATCATTGGTTTCCCTTCCGCCCTCTCAATATTTTTGTTGATCTAAACTCCTCATTTGTATTTAGTCCCATCATTCTTACACAATGAAGTCAGTTTCCTCACACGGTAATTTGCAGTAATTGTAAATTTATAAATAGTAGGAACAATTTTTTTCAATAAGGGAACTTCCTCATCAAAGAGGAGGCACTGTGGTCACCTAAACTGTTGGTTTTTCTTGCCCACAACACTTACAAACTTTCCCACATGAATCATTAAATCAAGATAAGAGAAGGTGATGAGCAGAAAACTAGTTTTAAGACACTGAATTGATTGTATGATTTTTTATTCATGTCAATTGACCTAATGAACGCTCCAAGCATGTTAACTAGACTCAATCAAAGAATTAAATCCTTTTCTAGGAAAATGTGTCATTTTATTTGGATGACATAATGGTTTTTTAGAAAGATATAGGAAAAACACAATATCCATTTGTAGAGAGTATTACACCATTTGCATGAGTGGAGGTTGCTTTTAAACTTGAAGTGTAATTTCATAAAGGTGGAGTTGGTATATTTGGGATCTTTGATATCTCAATCAAGGTCAAAAAATGGATCCTATAAAGGTACGAGTTATAGTTCAATGGTAGTCACCTAAGAGTACATTTGTTGCACAAAGTTTCTATGGTTTGGCGAGTTTCTATCAAAATTTCATACAATATTTCAACATGATTTATGCACATTTCATGTAAGTGATACAGGGAAATAAGGAATTTGAGTAGACAGTAAATATGGATTTCAAAAGTTGAAAAATAAAGTAACTCAGAAACTTGTTGGCATGTGTGTCCAGTGCTCCCCGTGAGTTTCGTGACATAGACTAACCACCTCTCGTAGAACCTAACTCTGGCGATTGTAGCGGAGGACTAACACCTATGATTTTTGGTCTAACGGAAATCGTGGTCCAAAAAATAGTATCAGAGCGACAGGTCTCGAGTTTGAAACTCACTCAAGTAACATTGAGGGGGAGATTGTTGGCATGTGTCTCCAGCGCTCCCCGTGAGTTTCATGACAAGGACTAACTGCCTCTTGTAGATCCTAACTCTGGTGATTGTAGCAAAGACTAACACCTATGGGTTTTGGTCTAACAGCAATCGTGGTCCAAAAAAACCAGTGTTGGCTTTTCCTAATTTCAACAAGGTATTTCACATTGATTGCAATGTAAGTGAGGAAACCATAAGATCTATGATGAGGCAAGATAGTAGGCTAATTCCCTATTTCAAAAAAAAAATTAATGATGTATGCAAAATTATTCAATTTATGATCAATATTTTTATACCATAATGAGGAGCATGTATTGTACGTAGACCATCAAACACTACAATTTGTTGATACTCAAGGTAAGTTATATCAAAGACACATGAAATAGATTGAATTCTTGTAAAGTTGTTCATTTATCTTAAAGCATAGAAGTGGGAGTCAAATAAGGTTACAAATGTGTCTTGTTAAATGTGGAAGTTGTGGACTTTGATTTCATGAAGAGACTTTACACAGACGATGAACAATTTAGGGAGGCATGGAGAGCAAACGCATAACCCAACAATCCAATTACTTATTGCACGCGAGGTTGTTATTCAAAAACAATAGTTGCAAGTACTTGAAGAGTTGATGCATGAGAATTTCATCCAAGAGAAGTATTATGGAGGGTTACCTGGTCACTTTGGTATTGAGAAAACCTAAGCACAACTAAGATTTTATTATCCATATATGGTTATTCTTTGTGCACAGATACAAACAAAGATGAAAAAATTATCTATTCGCAAACAAAAAGAGTCAAATTGCAAGGTTACATCAGCTACTTTCAATACCTTAAAAGCCATGGGAGCAACTCATAATGGATTGTATTCTAGACTTGCCTATAATGCATAAGGATCATAATTCTATCTTTGGTATAATTGATAGATTTTCTAAGATGGCTCATTTTTTACTTGTCAAAAGACTAGTGATGCTACACATATAGCTAAATTGTTTGCTAGTAAGGTATGAGGTTACATGTATTTTTGCACGGTAATATGTTGGATAGAGATGTCGAATTTGATGGTCACTTTTGAAAAACCTTATGAAAGAAGTTGAACACTAAATTGCAATCTAGTTCTCTATATCATCTAGAGGTGAAGGGCCAAAAAATAAGTTCTTAGTAAAAAACTTGGCGATTTATTGAGATGTTTAATTTGAGAGAAAAATATGGACATAGCTTTAAGTCCTTTCCCAAGCAAAGTTGACGAATATTGATTCTATAAACAGGAGAACTGGAAAGTTCCCTTTTCAAATAGTTCATTATGTGATGTCAATGAAGAAAGATGTAAGAGCATAGAAGTTGAAGACTTGGTGTAGTACATGAAAGATCTACACAATCAACTATAAACACAATTGGAGCGAAGCAATGTACTATGCAAACAAAGCACGTGTTTGAAGAAGAGACATCAAAAGTTTGAGGAATAAGATATGGTTTCTTGCACCTACACAAAGAAATGTTCCAGAAAAGAACGTATGATTTATTAAAGTGGAAGAATATTGCATCCTTACTGTAAAATACTGAGGAAGTTTGTGATGACCTGCATACGAGATGGAGTTATCAAAGGAAATAAACAAGCAAGTGATGAAACAAAGCATGTTGAAATAGATTGGAGGTACCAACTACTAAAGCAAGCACGCGAAGAAATTATGGTTTCACTCATAGAAAAAACAATGAATAAGAAGGAATATAAAGCCAAATTTTGGTAAAGTGCAAAGGTGGAGAAGTTGTGAATTCATCATGATTTAGCAAAGAAAAAGTTGGTAAACTTGGCCAATCTAATGAAGACACCATGAAACCCGCATTAGCAACGGACGATGTTTCTTCTTTCTAAGGGTGTATGATGTAGGAGCATCTAGGTTAACTTATTATTTTGCATCACCAAAGAAAAATGTTATTAGAAGAATCAAAAAAAACGCATATTCTTATATAGCTTTGTGTGACTTGCATAATTGCTCACAATAAGAGCGAGAAGTTAGGAGTAGTGATAAGAGTAGGAAATGGGTGAGAAGTCAACAAGAACGTATGAAAGTCAAGTGTTAGTACTTTAGATTAATTGTATCAAAGCTCCATTCAAGGAAGCCAAATCAAGTTCTATATGGGTCTTATAAGTCAGTGAGTGTACCTAGAATTAGATCTTAAGAGTTGAACTCCATTTTCTAAACTTTTGAAATCTTTAGTGTTTTTTAAATAGGGCACTGACTTTGTAATTTTTAACCTTAACCATTGATTAATTAAAGAAGCTTCATTGTTTCATATATAAAAAATTAGGGGCTAATCAAAATGTCAATGTGATGTCTTATATGTAAAATCCTTTGTGACCGTTTCATGTCTTTAAACTGCAACTTCTTTCGAAATAATAACCCTTTTCAGGTTGGGCCCACATATAGTCACGTGATGTAATATACCTTTCTAGGAAATTTAGACAGATCCCTCTATACAACTTCGAGTCATCAATCGTTGCAATAAATAATCAAAACATTAGTCAACATACACTCTTGTTTCTCCAAATCACGTCATTAGATTAGGGTCCATTAAGCTACGGTCTTCAAACTACACTTGTGAGATCTTGTGTAACGATGTGCGCATAAAAATGTGACAATCAGACCTCCTCATGTATATTTTTTAAACCTTCATAACTCAAGTAAGAAGCTATGCCAATTATCTTAGGTCCCAATCACAAAGCACGCAGATCACAACAAGGATCTTGAAGGTCCACATTATTTTCTCAATTAACACACTCTAATTTACCCAGTGGTCGTATGCCAAAACAGAGATATCTTGCAAATAACTTCTTTTGATATGACCTAAAACATTGTCCATGGTTAAGCATCATCACAACATCCTGGTTAACTGCCCACCAAGACTCACCTCATAGCCAAAAGTTTGACAGTATGAAAATCTCTATCTAATCTCGTATATAATCATGCCATTACTATCTATGCATGTTCTCAAGATGACATTACATCCTACCTACAAGGACCTCAATACATGGACATCATACCTATGAGTTCTAACAAGTGAAACTCATCCATATCACCTAAAAAAATCTTCACTAACACTATGTTGTTACACATGCCTTCCAAGATCACTAAGATATGTATTAACTTCCTTTCTCAATACCTTCATGTCATTCTGCAGTTGCAATAGATACTAGGAATAGGCCTGGAATAGACATTTGAATTAACTACATACAACCCATCTAATAGAACTTATCCCTGAGCTCATGCATAACTCGTGTACACCTCTAATACATCCCTACATGTACCACGAATGACCTTGTGCCCAAACATTTCAACCAATTCTACGGATTTCATAAAACATGAATATGCCTAATCTGAAACCAAGCTCTAGTTTTCCTCTTAGAACATCATTTTCAAATCCTGAGGCATCTCATGCCACATAGTAAACTTCATCTTGAAACTAAATACCATTTGTCTTTCACCAATACGTTGTGTATGTATGAGAAAAAAAATAGTAAGGGAAACATGAGGAGGAATACCTTTGAAATGAAGGTGGAAGGTAGAATGTGCACGTTCTGATTTCTCAATCTAGTGCTCATTGTGAGAACTTCCTTTTTGCTAGGAGGAACTACTTGTGAATGCAAAACAAGACCATAAGAAGAATATTAAATAATATAAGTCAGTGGACTGCTTAGCGTATGCTAGATCCAAGAAGTGTGATACTCCCTAGATGGTTGTCAATTCACTGTTTAATACAATTTAATGCAAAGGAAATAAGAGATAAAAAAAACATCCTACTATAGTTGATATGATTTAGGTATCTCATTCATATACAATAAGAAAATTTAATCTAAGAGGTTGGGTTATGATCAAATCTAGGGGTTGGGCAAGTGGAAAAGATGACTAGAATAGGTTAGGATCAAATTTTGGGTGGTTTTGAGATATTTGGGTGAAGGTTATTAGAATATTGTTACATGAAGGATTACCAGTTACAGAGACTGACAACAATCTGGTATGACCGATGCCAGTAAAGAGGGAAACTGACAACAATTTAGGTTAACTGGCATCGATAGAGGCAGAATGGTACAAACTAAATAAAATTTTATTTTTGGAGATTCTTTGTGATTGCACAGAGAATTGAAATAAGGATGGAGAGGTACGTAAAGGTGCTAAGAATGCTCAGATATTTCTTGGGATTTAATATTCTGATCCGAAAATAATCAGATTATTACTACCTGATCTCGGACCCTTGTAGGCGATAAATATTTGCCGATAATTTACTCCTTTTAAGTAATCAATTTAACATAATGCAAGACAAAAATGACAATTGCACACAGATTGATTACGGAGTTTGGCAATTTCCTACGTCTCCAGGTTCGTGATCGAACCGTTCCACTAGTCAAAACTTGTAAGTTACAATAGTACTTTCACAAGAAAACCTAATGGAATTTTACTTGCCTACCAGTACACAAGTTCTTCAGATGACAAGGACTTCCGAAGAATCAGTCGACCCGTTCTTCCACCTTCCTGATGCGTACAATCTCCTTCAGCTGTCGATCGGCCTTCCCGACGCTATCAATGCGAAGCTAGCACTCCGGTCGATAATCCAGGATTTGCAAGTAGTTGGTGTGGCTCAATGGGCCTATTGGGTAGTTTACATTTCACTCCCAATCACAAATATTCCATCTAATATTGCCTAAAATAATAGGCCAATAGACAATGCCTGTCGACACATCCCGCAAATAAGCTTAACAAATAATAAGCTCGGGATCGGTGTCTCTGTTGCACCGGTGTCCACTGTTCCGTGCTTTAGCAATGAGCTTCTCTGTGGCTTCGAGTGTGTAATGTGTTGCACCAGTGTGTCCATTACAATAGAACTGGGTACCTTATTTATACAATTTTAGGGCCCTCAAATATATGCATTTCCATATTATCCCTTAGGCTATTTTAAACCTAAGCCATAGCCCGTAGCATAGAATAAATGGGATAACATATATTCCATATTGGCGGATTTTTAACCTTAGCCTTACCCGTGCATATTTAGGGGGATTTAATCCCATATAGGAGCGGCTGTAGCATTTTAAATAGGGTTAAATTCCCATGTGGAGCAGATTTGGATAAGGCCCCACATATTTTGGTGTGGCATTTGTTTGAAAAGAGGGAATAAATCCCATAAGTAGGCGCATTTGATAATAGTTTTAGGCTTTATTATAGCCTTTCTATGCGCATATGTGGAGTGGTCAAAGGACCATGTTGGGCTTATAACTGCCCCGCATCTACCACCGCTTCACCTCCCTCACCACGTGGAAGTTTCCACGCATGGGTCTAATGCCCCCTAACAACCACTTCACCACCTTTTAACGTGGTCAAGTCATATGCATTTCGGTAATTCATACTAATGTTTTAAACATTAATATATACATGTGGCATTTGGAAAGTGGCCTTACCAAAAATAATATTATTTCGACCCATACAATGTGGAATAGAAATAATCCTGTAGTCCACTTGTCATCTCCCGGTAGGCAAATCGAGTGAATTAGACGAGTGTTGGCAAGCCACGTGTCACAGTGCGATTGGTCCAAATATTGACCAGTTGACCAGAGTTGACTTTCCCATTGGCCGAACTTTGACCGAACATATCTAGAGCTCCCGATGTCCGTTTGTCGTGTTCTCATAGTCTTTGGAAAGCTCTCGAGATGATCTTCTACAGTGAAACCATTTAGAGATGTTTAGGGAACTTTCAAAAATGATCCCCTGATCACACCTCCCCACTGAGAAAAGTTTTTTGTCCCAAAAAGCTTCCATACTGTCCTGAATCTGAAAAAACTCTACTGTCACCTCGGAAGTGCTGCTGTAGTAGACCCTTGGGTCTTCTCCTCTACAACCTTCTCACTTCGAAAACTCTGCTCCGATCCTGGGACCTGTGGGTTATGGGCCCATGACGCTTCCGCTGCGCCACTCTGATATCCGAAGAAGACCTCCACGCCTCCACTTTATGGTGCTAAGTTTCTGAATGAAACCCCAACGCTCCTTCTGTGCGGTGCTAAGCTTCTTGATATCTGACAACAAGGATCTTTTTTTGACTCTATAACATAGCTCTTGGCTCCAAGTTGATTCCGCAGAATCCGAACTAGTTTGAAGGAACTCCATGTTACGTAAAGCTTTGATTGATCCGATGTCAATGATGAACAATGCCTTGTCCTTTTACAAACCTCAACGCCTCCAATGCATGATGCTAAGCCTCTTTCAAGACCTCGAGCCTCCGATGCACGATGCTAAGTCTATTACAGACCTCAACGCCTCTGATGCATGATGCTAAGCCTCTTTCAAGACCTCGAGCCTCCGATGCACGATGTTAAGTCTCTGTAGACATCAATGCCTCCGATACATGATGCTAAGCCTTTATCAAGACCTTGAGCCTCCGATGTATGATGCTAAGTCTGTTACAGACCTCAACACCTCTGATGCATGATGTTAAGCCTCTTTCAAGACCTCGAGCCTCCAATGCACGATGCTAAGTCTCTATAGACCTCAACACCTCCGATGCATGATGCTAAGCCTCTTTTAAGACCTCAAGCCTCCAATGCATGATGCTAAGTCTGTTACAGACCTCAACGCCTCTGATGCATGATGCTAAGCCTCTTGCAAGACCTCGAGCCTCCAATGCACGATGCTAAGTCTGTTGATCAACTTCCATTCGTATGTGTGGTCGCAATGCCTTGACACCGAATGACATTCCGAGCTGATACTTTGAGAGCTCTGCTTGTTGACATAAAATATCAGGTACCACTCTGCTGCACGGTCACAATGCCTCTACACAGAATGAAGTTCTGACCCGACGTCAATGCCAACGGTGATTCAGCTACCATTTTGCTGCAAGGTCACAATGCCTCTACATAGAATGAAGTTCTGAGCTGATCTCTGCGAACTCTACTATCTGTACAAATGACAGATCAATCTCCAAGCCTTATATGAGTTCATTCCTGTATCCAAGCTATAACAGGTACTCACAAGCTGATTAGGAGATATGTTTGGAGCATTAATCAAATTTTCTAAGTAAGAAAATCCACTAAGTATTGTAAACCTTTCTCTCAGCATTTTCTCACAATATCTGATCTCCAAACTTAATACTGCATACTATTCATCAATCTGAATTATGCAATATATAATTGAAAAATTGTTGACTTACCCATTTTAAAGGACTTTCACTTTCAGGTATTACCTGGTCCTGGGTTGAATTGTCAACTGGTGGTTGAGTAGAAACTACCTTTGCCTTTGCAATAGGCCTCCATTCCATCTTTGGCTTGCCATTACTCTGATGGCGAGATGGATGCAGTTTCTAGCAATTTTCCACCCGATGCCCATTCCTCTGGAAATGAGCACAAAAATTCCTCTTAATCTCCTTCTTCTGGGATGAGGAACTCTTTCTGCCATTTCTCGACTCTGCATGACGAGATTGGTCTTTCTAATTTGCCTTATTCCTAACGAACGGCATCAACTTCTTCATTTGTCTCCTCCCTGCCAGAACAATGACTAAACAAGGAAAATATACTGCATTTTATGGTGTTAGAAAAATCACAAAAAATTGCCCTCCGGGGGTCTTACTAATGCAAGTATAACAGAGTACAAACATTGCGCAGAATTGGGTCTTTAACTAATGTGCCATGTTTGGTTAGATGTATACAAACATTGCCCTCAAAGGGGTATTACCAATACATTCTACCTAACACAATAGTTTTCAGGTTTTATCTGCATATGAGATATAATGGATTCATCCAAATAGAAATGTGAGAAAAATTATTGAGTATGTTAAACCTGTCTCTCAGTCTATCCCACCAATCTGGAAATCCAGAAGTACAAGCCAATGCCATCCCTGTCAAAGCAACCTGTACTGATTAACCTGCTTGATACCAACTTGCTTCGGAGATTAGCAAGTTTGCAGGTGTTGATTACCAGCTCTAATACCAAACATGATCCGAAAATAACCAGATTATTACTACCTGATCTCGGACCCTTATAGGCTTTAATTATTTGCAGATAATTTACTCCTTTTAAGTAATCAATTTAAAATAATGCAAGGCAATAATGACAATTGCACACAGATTAATTACGGAGTTCGGCAATTGCCTACGTCTCCGAGTTCGTGGTCGAACCGTTCCACTAGTCAAAACTTGTAAGTTACAATAGTACTTTCACAAGAAAACCTAATGGAATTTTACTTGCCTATCAGTACACCAATTCTTCGAAAAACTTCGGATGATCAGTCGAATCGTTCTTCACCTTCCTGATGCACAATCTCCTTCGGCTTCGAGCGGCCTTCCCGACGCTATCAATGCGAAGCTAGCACTCCGGTCGACAATCCAGGATTTGCAAGTAATTGGTGTGGCTCAATGGGCCTATTGGGTAGTTTACATTTCACTCCCAATCACAAATATTCCATCTAATATTACCTAAAATAATAGGCCAATAGACAATACTTGTTGACACATCCCACAAATAAGCTTAAAAAATAATAAGCTTGGGATCTGTGTGTCCCCACAACAAGCTTAACAAATAATAAGCTTGAGTTGTGTGTGTGTGTTTTTACAATGAACTAGGTACCCTATTTATATATTTTTAGGGCCCAAAAAATATGCATTTGCAAATTATCCTTAGGCTATTTTAAACCTAAGCCTTACCCGTAGCAAAATAAATGGGATCAAATACCCATATTGGCGGATTTGCTTGTTTTAATGGGTTAAATCCCAAATAGGGTGCTTAGCATTTTAAATAGGATTAAAATCCCATAAGAGCAGCTAAGGAGAAGTGGGTATATCCCACATTAGGCGGTTGGATAATAGTTTAAGGCTTTAAATAGCCTTCCCATGCATATGTGGAGTGGTCAAAGGACCACGTTAGACTTATCCGCCCCCATCTCCACCGCTTCACCTCCCTCACCACGTGGACCTCCACGCATGGCATATGGTTTGGCGGCTATGTGGGTAATTGCTAACCATTAATACATGGTTGTTATAATAAAACCCGCCCCACTTAGTCATGTGGCATGGAAATGGGTTTGTAAGTGGACTTACCAAGATATATATATTTCGACCCATACAATGTGGCATAGAAATAATTAACTCGATAAATAGCATATAGCCCACTTGTTGTCTCTCGATAGGCAAATCGAGCGAATTCGACGAGTGGTGGCAAGCCACGTGTCACAGTGCGATTCGGTCCAATATTGACCAGTTGACCATAGTTTGACTTTCCCGATGTCTGAACTTTGACCGAACATATCTAGAGTTCCTGATGTTCGTTTGTCGCATTCTCACAGTCGTTGGAAAGCTCTCGAGATGATCTTCTGCACTGACACAATTTAGGTATGTTTAGGGAACTTTCAAAAAATGATCCCCTGATCAATATGGAAACTTCATGATGTAGGTGCATTGTGAACAAGTTCTCAAAATTGGTTTGTTTAGAATTTAGGATGCCTTGAGAGTCTTGATTTGTCAATAAGAAGACATATTCAAACTTCATTTCGGATTAATTGTTATTTTCCCTCCAAATTGAAGATTTGAAAATTTGAGTTCATTTAGCATGGTTTGGAAGGGTGTGTAGAGTGTGATATGGGTCTAGGGTCCTTTGGTAATAGTCCTTGAGAGTCCAAAATGGTTATTCAAAAGTATATCATTCATTTTCAATCTATAATCAAGTCCTAATTCTAGCCAAAACTCCTCCAACATACCTAAAAGACAAAATTAGCAATGTTTATTGAGGTGTGAGGATGTCGAGAGATTCTTGAGAGCATGAAACCAAAGAGAACTCTTATTGGATCATCCAAAACCACCTGAACAACCTCAAACCACATCTGGAGGAGTGAAAATTAGCATGTAAAGGAAGATTTAAACTGGTTGTAGGATACTTGCAATGTGTGTTAATGGATTTCAAAGTGGTGACAAACTTGTAATCCACCTTCATACATTTTTTAATAAGGAAAAATCTTTTGGTGAGTATCTCAAACGTGTATTAATATATTTGTTTGTGTGCCTTGATTTAATTGTGTTTCATACTTCTTTGATGATTTAAGCAAGAGAAACCCTCCAAACATGGTTTTATGTACCAAAAATATAGAGAGCTTGTTCTCCATACCAATATATGCATGATCAAGCCCTAGTTCTTTCTAGGAAAAGTTAGAGGATAACAAAACAAAGATTTTGCATTTTGAAGCAGGTCTTGAAATAATGTGTAGCTCAAGTTATCGAAATTTTCCTCCTCTTGGCATGAGACAGACCTTATCTAGGGTTTTTTTACACAAAAACTTGCATATATTTTGATGTTACCAACAAAAAAAAATCCTAAAAATTTTGCATTCATGTGTAATTTGAGGTGCTTTAACATATTTTTGTGGTTTTAGCATTTTGGGTCTATACAAGTGTATTTATTGATGATTGTGCAGGTTCGGGGTACAAAAAGACCTAATTCAAGGCTAATTTCATATTTTTCTTCAATTTCCTTCTATGATCTTCATTGCCAAAGTCTTGGAACCTCGTGGATGGTGGAATTTAATCATTTGTACACTATAATGGTCAAAATAGATTGATTAAAGTATGGAAGTGTGTTTTAAGTTTTAAAAGTATATTAGGCCTACTAAGAAACTCACCAAACTAGAAATCGGATTAGTTTGAGGAGATTAAGCAAGGGTAATCAAGTACATCAATTGTGGTATCAAAGTTGGTTGGGGTGTTTTAAGGATTCTAACATTTTATTAGCAAGCCATGAAGTAGCCTATACATATAGTAGCCAGAATCAGAGGAGGAGGGGGCCAAAGAAGAAAGCCTATTCAAGCTTGCTTGTTTGCAAGAAATGGAGATTGCTCAAAGAAGAGGCATTGACATGGGAGATGTAAGCGACAGAGAAGAGGAAGACGGGGCCTAAGAAAAAAGGAGATCATAAGGAAGTAGATGAGATGGCATAAGAGAGTGATCAGAGCAATCATGGGGGTAAGTTCCAAACCCAAACTTTAAGTACTTATGTGATAGATGGGGTTCTACAAAATTTACTTCCCAGTAACACCTGCAATACAATTAGTTATGATACTAAAATTATAATGGAAAGCAACTCAACATGTTAGCATTCATCACCATTTGCAAAAACCATGGAAATTTAATACTTGGCAACATTTGACAACATTTGAAGTTTGTACTATGTTTCCATTCATGACTTCAAGACTTATAGAGTGAGTTATGCTAACATTGAGTCTTCCACACAATCTCAAGTTACCAGAGGATTATAGTGCCCTATATTCCACTCTTCTAATTCATAAAATACTTCCACAAAGCAAATGCAGTTTTGATTGATTTTTCAGTTATTTTGCAAATTAAGACACTTCACATGAAAACTAAAACCATTTATGAGTACCCTTTTTGCCATTTAACAAGTTCATGGACTCAATTAGGTGTCTTTATTCAAACTAAACAACTTGAAAAGCCCTCTGTAAGCCTCCTACAAGGTTTTCTTACAAATAATTAGTTTTTTTACTGAGTTTTGCTTATAGAAACCACGTTGATCACTTTTTTTGACAAGCTATAAGACTTTTTGAATACCCATGTTTCCATTCATGACTTCACGACTTATAGAGTGAGTTATGCTAACATTGAGTCTTCCACACAATCTCAAGTTACCGGAGGATTATAGTGCCCTATATTCCACTCTTCTAATTCATAAATACTTCCACAAAGCAAATACAGTTTTGACTAATTTTTCAGCTATTTTGCAAATTAAGACACTTCACAGGAAAACTAAAACCATTTAGGAGTACCCTTTTTGCCATTTAACAAGTTCATGGACTCAATTAGGTGTCTTTATTCAAACCAAACGGCTTGAAAAGCCCTCTGTAAGGCTCACAAGGTTTTCTTACAAATAATAAGTTTTGACTAAGTTTTGCTTATAGAAACCACGTTGATCACTTTTTTGACAAGCTATAAGACTTCTTGAATACCCATTTGAAATTTTTAGAACATATTTAAAATTCACATATAAGTCTTTTGTACGAAATCCTACAAAAACTCAAGAAAAAGCAGCCTATAAATGGACAAAATAGGCTTGTAAAGAGGAGTGTCGTAAGCACATTAAGACAAAGACAAACCTAGGTCCCCAAACCCACCATCATTTCAAGCACATTAAGACAAACCTACGTTTCAAGTCCCATGCATTTTCATCCATTCAAAGTGGAGTTATACAAAGTTTTGCATTTCTTGCCCTAGGTGACAATGCATAAAATCCGAGATCTACAATTTAGCATATCTTAAACAAATGGATGTCTTATGACCTCATTCCACTTCTTAAAGCTTTGTATTTATCTGCATAATCTTTCTCCTTTTATGAGTTTTGTCCAATGGTAGTTAGTTTAGCTAGACGTATAAGCTTTGTGTGTAACTGGACATGTCAAAACATGGTGCTTGGTTATGGAAGTGCTTAATCACAAATCTTGTTAAAATTGATTTCTTGAATGCTTAAATTTATATTTTAGACTTCTCAGACTCCATACAAACCCATGCATTTATGCAAAGTAATTAATAGAATTTAATAGACACATAACACTAGCAACGCAACAATACAAAATCAAACTATTACGTTAATTACATATACAGCAAAGTACCTGAATTTGTAGCTTAATATCATTCAATCATTCTTTCCTTCCATTACAAATTATCTACACTCCTTTTTATCATTCATCTACCTTCTTTACCATATTTGCCTACCTTCTCCAACCTACTTTATTCTCCAATGCACCTACATTTTATAACTTCATGCTCTCATCCTCAAGATGGAGGTAAAGGAAATATTTACATATAACCAACCATTTGCTATCTTTAGTGGAGATTTACAACTCTAATATTTCCTCAACTATATACCAACTCACCAAACTTTAGAGTTCAACATTGGGAGGATGGTTATTGACCAATAACATTGTAAGTAGATTCATTTATTTGATATTTTTACATAGCCTTTTACAATAATCCAAGGCTTCCACAACCAAAGCCTTTCAAAATACATCACTAGAATTTGAATTAGACTTTTGGAGGGAAACTAGAAGCTTCTCAAAAACACATAGAACTCCTATGAGACCTCAATCACAACTTTTTAATGACAAAATAGAACTAATAAGACTTACCACAACATGTTTTTAGTGTTTGGAGTGGGTGTTCTTGCATCAATATGTATGAAGGTAGTTTGAATAAGGAAGAATTAATTAATTGGATCAAAGTTATCGATAAGTATTTTGATTATGAAGGTACGAATGATAACAAAATCGTGAAGTTTACAGTCATAGGACTGAAGGGTCATGCATCCCTATAGTGGGATGAAGCACAAGATGAATGAAGGAGAAACGGGAAGCCCAAGATCAAAAGTTGGGATAGAATGGTAGCCAAATCGAAAGCTAAATTCATGCCAAAGGACTACCAAACTAATCTTTTCAAAAAGCTTCAAAATTTAAGGCAAAAAAAATAATAGTTAAAAATTATATAGAAGAGTTCTATAGGTTGCCAATTAGAGTTGGTCACATGGAAAAGGTGGCTAAATATCTCAATGGATTTTGATTTAACCTTCAAGATGAGATTAGCCGCTTATCACCAAGGTAAGTTGAGGAAGCATACTAGTTTGCTCTTAAGGCGGAAAAGTAGTTCGTGAAGCAAACATCACATCCAATGGTGGAAATAGAATGTTTAGATGAAGAATGTAGCCAAGTGGTAAACGTCAGCTACAAGTACACAAAGAAGAGGCTAACAATTCACAACAGCAAGAACAAACCCCAAGAGGTAGTTATTCATTTAGAGGTAGAAGACCTTACTCAAGAGGTTTTTGGGGTAAATGCTACATATGCAATAAGTATGTTGGACATAGATCTTATGAATGCCCAAAGAATCCTTCTACAAGACATGGCAGTGCACATGTTGCCCAAGCTGAAGAGGAAAATGTGCAACCACCTTCTCATGACAATGCACCTGAAGTTGGAGAGTCATTGCTCATTAAGGGAGTGTTGCTCAAACCAAACAAGGAGATACAAGAATCTACACAAAGGAAGACATTGTTTAGAACCACTTTCAAATCTAAAGGTAGGTGTTACAAATTCATTATAGATAGTGGGAGCATTGATAATCTTTTATCTTCTTAGATGGTTGATAAGTCCAGCTTGAACAAAACAATACATCCCACCCCATACAAAGTGTCATTGATAATTAAAGGACACCAAGTCTTAGTAAATGAGTAATCCAAAGTGGAGTTTCAAATATGCAACTACAAGGATGAGGTATTATGTGATGTTATGCACATGGGTGTTTACCATGTCCTATTACGCAAACATTGGCAATTTGATATAAGAGCAATCAATGATGGAAGAAGCAACACATACACTTTTGAGAAAGATGTGAAGAAGCATATACTCATACCATTAAAAGAAGAGAATGCAACTGTAGAAGACAGTACTAAAGTGTTGCTCATAAGTGGCAAAGAGTTCTTAAATCAAATCAAGGAGGAGGTAAGTTATACATTAGTTGTTAAGCCTAGAGTTGTAATTACAATTACAAAATTGACTTATCTACCCATAGAAATACAAGATTTGTTGAATGAATATGTTGACAAAAAATTGGATGAATTACCGAATAAGCTATCTCCAATTACAATGGCCAATTTACCCAATAAGGCAGCATACAAGATGAGTCCAAAAGAAAATGAAGAGATCAAGAACCAAGTGCAAGATTTGTTCGACAAGGGGTTAGTCAAAGAAAGTTTGAGTCCTTGTGTTATCCCAACATTCCTAACACCAAAAAAAGATAGATGTTGGAGAATGTTTATTGACTCAAGAGTTATCAATATGATCACACTCAAGTATAGATTTCCTTTGCCTAGATTGATGATCTAATGGATTGTTTAAGTGGTCTAAGGTTCTTCTTCAACATAGACTTGAAAAGTGGCTATCATCAAATTAGGATCAAAGAGGGAGATGAATGGAAGACACCTTTTAAAATAAATGATGGGTTCTATAAATGGCTTGTAATGCCATTTGGACTAACCAATCGTCAAAGCAAATTTATGAGGCTAATGAATGAGGCAATCAAGGACTTCATAGGTAAGTTTGTCATTGTTTATCTTGATGATATTCTGATTTACAGTCAGTCAAAGATAGAACATCTTAAACACTTTAGAATGGTCTTGAATAAGTTGGAAAAAAAAAAGTTATTCATCAATCTCGAGAAGTGTACTTTCATGAAGGCAAAATAGACCTATTTGAGATTTGTCATTACTCAAGAGGGGGAAATAGGCAACTGTTCAAATGGAGTGGGGAAGCTGAGAAAAGCTTTCAGTTACTCGAGAAAAAGGTCAAAGACTAGCCTATACTAAACTTACCATTGCTCGTTTACCACGATTGTTATAGGAGTTGCCTATTTCAGTAAGAAACTTGATGAAACGAAGAGAAAGTACTCCACATATGACCAAGAATTCTATGTTATTGTTCAGGCCTTGAAGAAATGGAGGCATTACCTAATTCCTAAAGAGTTTGTTCTCTACACTGATAATCAAGCCTTACAATTTATTAATAGTCAAAGTCACGTAAAATAGGTTGAGTTATTATTAAAAATATATATTTTGTTACCAAACATAAGAGTGTGCAAACTAACAAAGTTGTAGATGCCTCAAGTAGAAGAAGTTTGAATTTGCAAGAGATTCAAGTGAAGAACTTGTACTGAGAGGATCCTAATTTCAAGGATGCTTATGAGGCATGTGAGAGCCCAATGAATAGATATAGGAGTCCATGGATGGACTATATGTTGTAGGAAGGGCAATCAATTATGCATACCAAACGGGTCAATGAGAGAGAATCTAATAAAGGAAAAGCATAGTGGCAGCTTAGCAAGACATTTTAGAAAAATAAAAACACTTGCTCAATTAAGTGCACATTATTACTTGACCAAGGATGCAAAGCTAATGTGAGGAAGTTTATAGAAGGTGTAAAATGTCAACATGCTAAAGGACAATCTCAAAACTCAAGTCTCTATCAACTATTACCAATTCCTAGTAGACCATGGGATCCAATGACTATGGATTTTGCACTTGGACTACCTAAGACTCAGAAAGGTAATGATTTTATCTTTGTAGTAGTTCATTGGTTTTCCACAATGTCTCACTTTATTCCACATATAAAAATAAGTGATGCAAGTGGCCTTTAATTATCATTGCAATTAGGATTTGCGTAAGGCTTCTTCAAGACCATTTGGTTTTACATGTTTATAGATTGCCCATCTAAAACATTATAAAATGATTGGTTCAAACCTAAAACGCTTAATTCATCTTTAAAATTGATGTTTGATCGCAGCTTTAATAGTGAGATGTTTGCTTGATAAAATTCTCTATCAATTTTACATGGTGTACTATATATTACCTTAAGCTCTTTCTTCAATAAGCAAAACCTTTTATACCTTGTACAATCATATTTCTAACATTTTGCAATTTTAGCCATAAAACACAATTGAGAGAATGTCCATTTACCATTGAAATTGAGTGTCTTTTATACAAATTTATGAGGATGCCTTATGTTCTCTCTTCACTAGTCAAAAGAACCAAATGAAATCAAATGGTCGAGAAAGACTCACAATTTAAGACCATAAATAGCATTTGTGACAATGTTCATTTCCCATTAAAATGTTCATGAAGAAAGGTTAATGCCATGAGTGGGATTATGCTTCACAAATTGAGGGACATATCTATATTATGAGTTAGTGCACTTAGAAATTTGATGTATGCAATGATCTATACAAGACATGATATTGCTCATACAGTGGGACTAGTCAACAAATTCATGTCAACTCTTGGAAAAAAACATTTGACTAGAGTGGAGGTTTTTTAGTAATATACCTAAAACATCTTAAGATAATCTTGGTAAAAATAAAACACTTAATCTACATGGTTTTGTGTATTCAAATTGGGGTGAAAATCTCAATATGCACAGATCTATCAATGGATATGTTTTCAACTAGTGGTGAAGCTAGAAGTTGCAATATACTATGAAGGTAATCCTAGTAAAAGTAAAACACTTGATCTACATGGTTTTGTGGATTCATACAAAGGTGGAAATCTAAATATGCATAGATCTACCAGTGCATATGTTTCGAACTTGTTTGGTGGAGATGTAAGTTAGATAGATAAACATCAACCAAGTGTTGGAATATCAACCGCAGAGACAAAGCGCATGACAACTACTTGGGCAAGGAAATGATTTGGTTTCGAAAACTCCTTTCACATGTTGGGTTCACTCAAATTCTTATAACGATGGATGATGGATGTCAAGGTGCAATTTCAATAACAGAGAACCTTAAGTATCATTTTAGAACAAAACACATTGGCATTCATTACCATTTTTGTAAAAGAAATGGTGGAAGAGAATAAGATACTACTACAAAAGGTAGACAAAATATAATGTTGTTGATTTTTTGACAAATTGTAAACATTGAGAAATGTTCCTTTTATAGGAAATCAATTAGCTTGATTGTCCTAAACTACTAACTATATGGTCTTGGAACCCCCTATAGAAAGGGGGTCAACAAATGTGAGTGTTAGAAATGTGTTGCATATTTCCCATAAGTAACTAGCCATGCAACACATTTCAAACATAATGAACTAAAAGATTATCATATGGATCTTTAAAAAAGAATTTGAAACTTCTAATACAAGCTTTTTTTAAGTTTGAGAAAAAGAATTTAAAATATTTCAAATTAAAGAATTGGGAAAGGAAAATAGTTTGTTCGAGTACATATTTATTATGATAGAGAGTTAGAACTTGCGAACTTCAAACTACATATTGAACATATATTTTAATCATAAGGGAGAGAGTGAACTATAACCTATTCTTAGATGAATTTTTCAATATATTAGATTTTATTTGATTTCTTTACTAAACAAGTATGTGGGTTTACAAATAATTTCATGGAAGGGGTGAAGTAGGCTAAGAGAGACAACACAAAATTCATGGAACTTATTTTACAAGTAAACATTTTAATTCAACATTCTAGGCACCACAATAGTAAAACTAATTACCGTGTAGAGCAACCCATGTGTAAATAATATTCTATCCATTCACTAAGATATGTTTCTTCCAAATACCAAAATAAGAAAAGAGCATTTACAAAGGCACTAACCACATATTGAGCTTTAACTATTTCAAAAAGGTAGTAAACCCATAATAATAACAAACTTAGTATAAAATTAAATCCCCTTTCTTTTAAATGTCTGATAAATCACAAGAAACATTACACGGGGTGTAACCAATCAACAGAAGTATATCCTATGTTACTAGAGTTGCATCATCAATGTAAATTTTGGAATGCACATTTATCCTTGAGCTCATTTATAGAAGCACATCCATGCAAGGCCTATACTATAACGTAAAACCTATTACATTTTTACAACTAGAGTGTTTCTACTTGTCCAATTTGAACTTCACACATCCAAAAACACTTAAGGCACATTTACTTCTAAGTTATTGAATAAACATCTTAAACACCTCGTAAGTTCACAAACCTTCTACATGTACAGACTTCATCGATTCCCAATCAATTTGGAATTAAAATAACTCTTGTCGTGACCTAATCTTGTACACAATATGCATGATCCCTTACTCGAATTTAATATATTCCTAACAAGTTTTTGAAAGGGTGGGCATTGTACTAAAGCCATCTTCATGTACATTCTCCACACCCCATTCCATCTCTTGATTTAGCATTACATGAATACACATTTTTGGTTTAGAAATCTAACACTATACCGAAAATCCATTTCATACCAATTGTAATTAGTGGATGTTATTTGCTACCTCATGTCCTTCAACACGTTATTCAAGTTTACATTGTTAGTTTATCTCCAATATCTCTAATCAATTATCATTAGTTGAATATGCTACCACGTACTTATGTTAAATGTTCTTTGGCATATTTTTTTCATGACTCATAAAATTACTACCCAATCATTTCACAAATAGTTTGCAAGTCATTTTATATGTATCATATCCCTACCATGAGCCACTCAAACCACAAGCTATCAAGTGATCCATCTTACTTGCCACAAATCCTCTACTTTAATTTTCGTATTAAATTCATTATAATCATCTCATCTATCTTTATAAAACAAGGTTGACTCAAATTTCTTTAATAAGTTCCAAATTGTATAAGAGATAAAACACCTAGAATCACAACAAACAATTATAACTCCACTTAACTTTTAACAAAACAAAAGACTTCACACTTGAAAATTTTATTACCACAAAGTTTAAAGCATATTATAAATTGAACTATTAATATCACAATTTAGCCATTGTTGAAAGTCGTGATTGGATCCCTTTCTTTGCATATCATTTTTTCCAAAATTGTAACAAACTTGATTACACAACCAATTGAATTCTACTAAATCTATAGCCTCCATTATCCAAATAAAACCTAAATACCAATGTTGATGAAAAGCTTCCTTCCATTCTAGGCATATATTCAAATGCTAATTTTTTCCAAATTTATAATGCATTTTATACCAACCCCTTGCTACTCTATATCTTCAAAGCTTATACAAATCCATTATCCAAATAAAACCTAAATACTGATGTTGATGAAAAGTTTCCTTTCATTCTAGGCATATATTCAAGTGTTACTTTTTTCCAAATTTATAATGAATTATATACCAACCCTTTGCTACCCTATATCTTCAAAGTTGATACCAATCCTTTGATACTCTACATCTTCAAAAAGCTAATACCAAAAATTGACTCAAAATAGGCAGAAGGGGAGAAAACCTTCATTGTTACAATATTATGAATTAAAGCAAGCATACTACCAATTGAACTCCATTATCCAAATAAAATGCTAGTCGATAGAGTTAAAATCATTTCTTACAAAGTACTTTTTCTTGAATTGCTGAAATTTTGACTCCTTAAGGCATATATTCAAGTGTTATTGATCCCAAATTCTACTAACAACAATAAGGAAAGGAAAGAATTTCTATACTTCTTCAAATAAAAGAAAACAAACTTGAAAAGAACCAATGCATCCATTGTATGGGCTTACGAATGAAAAGTGTGCCATATAAAAAAACTATTTATATCAGGCATATGTAGGTATTATTCAAAACCCCAAATTCTGCTAAAAACAATGAAGAGTGGAGGAAAGAATTTCCATATTCCTACAATGAAAATAAAACAAGCTTGAAAAGAACAATTGCAACCATTAAAGGGGGCGTTGCATACAAGTTCCCTATATACAAATCTAATCAACAAATAAAAGAATAGGCATTACTAATTAACTAAGCAAGCATGCATGGATAGGCATTACTGATTAACTAGGTAAACATGAATGGATTATACATATCACATATTCATGTATGAAGTGCCGCATATACAAACCTAATCAACATAAATGAAAGAAAAGACGTTACTAACTAGCTTGGTAAACATGTATGGATTGTACATTTCACATATTCATGAGGATGTGTAAACTGAAAATAATGAATTTTTTTCACAATATCATATTTCTAATAAAATAAGAAAAAAAAATTATAAAACCACTCATCAAACTCAACATTTTAGAGTGAAACTAACCAACTTGCCAATACCATTGAACTAAAAACATAAGCATCTACTTGAGGACATCTAGAATTTTCAAATAATTAAGGGTACGCTTAACATCGAACTTCCCACCCATTATAAAAATGTTAACCCAACTTCAATGTCAGATTTGCACAAGAAAAATAAAGGGACAACCTTTTCGTTAAAATCTTTTACATACTTTATTTATTTTCAAGCATTAAAAACTAGTCTATTAAAATATTATTAAGAATGTTTACCCCACAACGTCTTTTGAAACAAATGAATTTACCTATCAATGTTATCATTAAGAATAAAGCTTAATTCAATCAACCTTTTCCTTGAGCAACCCCACAGAATGTTTGACATAATATTACTATCATTATTGTAAATGTAAAGGACATAAAATAATAAAGACTTTTTGTCAATTATACAAGTTCGAGTATCTTAAAATACATCTCAAATTTGCCGACTATTTTGAAATTTTCGTAAGCCACATTGATTAATAACTCTTAACTAGTGAAATGTGGCTTCCATGTATTAGCTACACCCCAATTTCATTCTCTAAAACATCTTTCCAAGAAGAGAGAAGAAAAGACTTTAAACTCCATCAAATGAATGTCAAACATAAAAGTGAACAGTGTGTTACATTACACTAACCACTATAAATGTTGAACATCTATCAATGTAAAAAAAATTGTTTTTACCCTTCAAGAATATTAGAGAATTACTTTTTATATCTATACATAGGAGTTTTAAACATTGGGAAGTGAAAAAACACTTTAAAGAAAAGAATAAAAAGATTCAAAAGACGTTTATAACATCTATGATATTTAGTTTAAAAGTAAAAAATTAGGAAAAAGTTAAGAGACGAGCAAATTATTGCCATCTAAAATGTCTCATAAAAGGGTTTTATCCTACTTCATCCTTTCCAATCAAAAAAGGTCAAGTGGAAAAGAATCCTCCAAAATATGGATTGAATTTGATCTTGTTGGTAATAAATGGTATAGAAGGCGACAAATGCCAACAAGATTACTAGTTTTGCCACAAGCACTGGCCAAGCAATGGCTCACATCATGTCATCCACATTAGCCATTGCAAGGGTCAATTTCCCATTTTGCAAGAGTAACTAAACTAGTTAAAGTCGACTCATAGTTCGCATTGTGCCATCCCCTTCGAGCAATTGTAATGGTGCCATTCAAAGGGATTTCTATAATACAATATATTATATACAACTCTAAACAAAACCATGAACTTAAACATAACTTTTGCCCTAAAATAAATAGCTTGGAATATTAAATCAATACCTTCAAATAAATGACCTGAAATTTAATTCTAAAGGTGCATTATTTCCATGAATCAACATGGATGTATAATATCAATGGCTAAGCACAACACCTCAAACCTAAAACCTACATTGAATTATGTTATACCTAATTTATCTAACCATCCCAAAGAAAGGTTGCTTCGGCATTATCTAACCCAACGAAAGGATGCTTCTGTGTTATCCAACCCAAAGAAAAGGTGCTTCAACCACCAAACATAATTACCACCTCACTCAATTTAATCCCATTACAATCATATCACATTTATAATATCTGCCACTAAAATTGAGCTATTGTGAAAAGAGGAGAAATTTACTTACAAGCATAAACTAAAAATATTAAAAACACCTTGGTTAACTATGTTCTCTATATAATCAAAAAGAGCTTGATTATATTGCACAATATTGTTGATACTACTAAGTAGACAGCATTGCTCTAGTCCATACCCTAGGAAGATGACATTACACCATTGTCAACTTCAACGAGGGCTATTCTCCCCAATAAAATAGCCGTTACAGTCGACTTCAAATAAACTTGCAGATATATTTTCAAATGAAACCTAGTTCAGAATTTTTCAATGCACAACATCATTACAGAACTATTCACCATTATTCATCCTCATCGATCGTTGATATTAATACAATATAAATCTAGCCTTCTAATTCATCTATAAACCATCTATCTAAGACAAAATGCACCTTAGTCATTAAGCAATCTATCATTATATATTTTCCTATTTAACTCATCTTTCAAGTTTCTAATGACTTTGCAGATGAGAAATTCGAGACATGATTCACAAAGCCAAAAAAATACACCTTAAGCACGAGGCAAATAATCATGTGCATCTTCCTATTAACTCATCTTAAGAGCTAACGTCAATCTTGGGGATGAAAACTTAGAGAAATCTGGCAGCCACTACTTTTTTTAAGATTAAAAAACAACATATATTATAGGAACAAATGTGGAGGTTATTTCCTTGGCAATTCGCCGCATTTAATTAATAATCATTTTCCTAAATGATTATTAATGTTTTTGAGCCAAGTAACATACTAATATAAATATCTTAATAATATATCTATTCAAAGGATGATTGAGTTTTTTAGCCAAGGTAATACTACTATAAATATCTTCTATGTATCTATTTAAAAGTTGAAGTTTATGAAGGTAACACTAGTATAAATATCTCTAAGTATATCTATTTAAAAGATGACAATGGATATCAACATCAAAGCTTTTAACTTAGATTTACTTAAACCACATTGATTATTAATTTCATTTTTCAAAAAACAAGGACCCCAAATTATGTAGAATGGTCAAGATATTATTATTTTATAATTTAAAATAAAATAATACTATAAATTTTAGTCAAATTTAATATCTAAAAAAGAAATGTACATGGGCACACTATTAGATCCCATCCCTTGCTGCCATCAATGAAAATAACCAGTCTCCCACAGGTATCAATCTCAATTCTACAAATGAGATGGTTCAAAGCAAATTGGCTACTACAAAAAGTTTCAAAGTTGAAGCCATGCCATCATACACAGGTATAAGAATACCAAGTCAGTCCTTAGGTTGTGAATACCGAAGAATCCGAGACAGACTATACTAGAAGTGTTAGTTGGCTGACTTGTATTAGATGCAACATGTATCTTGGCATGTATGCTTGGCTAACTTCGTCGATGCTTAATCTATGGCAGTGTTTGTACAATGCACAAACCCAAATACCATTGTAAACTCATCATTGAACATACACATGTCAGTGTCTCCAGCATCGAAAAGGAAAATGAAATAAACACCTATTAAAACTAAACGTGATAACACGTGCTTTTATGCAACGCATAAATCCTTTAACGTACACACATCAGTGTATCCAGCCTAGAAAAGGAAAACGAAATAAACACCCTTCATCAACTTCTAATTTGAGAGAAAGGAAGGAATACCCTTGTTAAAACTAAAACTTGATGATAAAGCACTTCTAAGCAAGTCATAATCCGAATGTCCTGCATCAGTGTCTCCGGCCAACAAAAGGAAGCTGAAATAAACACCTATTGAAACTAAAACGTGATAACATGCACATTTCTGGAACTTCTGAATCCTTTAATGTACACACATCAGTGTATATCTAGGCTAGAAAGGAAAATGAGGAACACCGGAACACCAATATCAATTTGTTATTTGAAAGAAAAAAATAATAGGCTCGCGGGGTAATATTTTCAATTAATCGACATTCATAACATTTTTAGGATCCAGCATTAACAGTTGCTCACAACTCTAATCAAACACAAATTTGAATCTTTGAAGGGAACGATGGTGTACAAAGAGAACTAAAATCCTGACCCATCAGTCAATCTATGTGGCATCACTCAAATATTACTGCATTCCTAAAATCCAGTAATCCAGATATACTCATTTAATGCCACAAAGAGGCTTCAAAGTTATTTCTCACTACAGAAAATCCAAGACCTCAATTTAACTAGGGAACTTCATGAAGAAACATCTACCACGAGCGGTGTTCCATAAACTACTTAGACAATATTATCGTGCAATCTCCATAAAGCCTAATTTTGTGACACAAAATCTTAGTATATATAGAAAATCATATCCATGACAAATATGAACACGTATGTATGGATAATGCTTTATGGCCTCTAAATTGCCTTTAGAGCAAAGAATGGGAAAAGTATCGAGGATAACAAACATATTGTATAAAGGCACTTGCCACCAAAGGTTCTAATGAGTCATCAACCAAGAATCAACATGTAAATATATTGGTCGGTCCTAATTTTAGCTTCAATAATCCAACATTTTCAAAGAATATCATCTGTCAAGATCACAATTAGTCTTTTAACACTCATTTGTGCCTAAAACAGAAAACTACATTATTTGCAATTTGCATTACTGTTAGTAATAGGTAGAACGGTTTGAGCCATGGTTGCAAAACTCTTCCCAAGTGACCAAGTACTCAATTATTGTGACTCTACCCTCCAAGGAAAAAAAATATAATCAACTCATGTTATTCCCAAGTTTTCTCTTCTTAAGCCTGAGGTGTTTATTCCAAGTCCTGCAAAAGTTCAAGTACACCACCGACTCTGGCTTCGATACCCATATATCCATGTACATTTAAGTTTCAGATATAATATTTTCGTTATGTATTTTGTAAATGGTAATTAAGTTGGTACTCAGGATTGCAAAGGGCACAAAATGCAAGCTGGATTTTTGAGAGTGCAAATTACACTCATAAAGTTTTGGGATAGATATTTCAAAAGCTTTTAATGTGTATGTACATCATGGTGTTTAACGGTTACACGGACTATCGACATACTATTGATACATTTCATTTAACCATTCAATGCACATTCTATGTTGGTTTTGATGCCTGAACTTTTTCAGTTTCTTGAATTTTTATCTATTTTAAGTGCCAAAATTTTTCCGAAGAACTAAGTCACTGTAATATGTTCTCTTCATCTACCAAATTAACCAGGCACAACTATGGCTACTAGGATTTCAATCTTTAATAACTGCAGATTCAACAAACTAAAAACAATTAGTCCCAGCAAATGTGGCTCGATGGACAACAATCTGATCTGATATCCTGTTCAACTTAGCCATCACCATATCTAAACAGACAAAAAACAATTTAAGTTGAAGAGATATATGGGATCCACATAACGAAATCCCAAACTGAAGAGACTATTAATTATGGGCAGCCTTTGCCTCCAGTCATGGTCTTCATGAACATTATATCTTCTTTGATACAGGTTTATCATTTCTACTGTTTATTTGCAATGACTACAATATACAGCATTATGATCTTAACATGTTTAGAGTTTAGCCGGCTTTTGGTTCACCACTGTTAGCTGAACATTTGTATTGTTGTCCTTTTTGTTAGCTTTAACTTGTAGCTTCTGTTGGCTCCCTAATCCTTTTTCCAAACTTGTCATACTTTTGAGTCCCATCCTATTTTGGTCATCCATAGACACGAACAAATTATTTCTTTGTTTCTAGGTTTGAAAACAATGCATAAATGTGGAAGGGAAATTTCATGATAATTAAATTCATAAATTGGCCTGACAAAGAAGGCCTACATGCTCAAGGGTAATTTCTTGATAATACATCGAGTGGGCTAGTACAGCATACTCCATGAACAAGGAGAAATTCTTGATAATACGTCAAGTGGGCTAGTACAGCATACTCCATGAACCACCTATCATCTCAATCTTACTGCCACCATATGGCATCTTCTAACTCAAATGCATAAAGTTATCTATTGAAGACCTACGTGGTTTATTTTTTTCAATGTTAAATAAGAAATTTTCATAATGTGATTTAAGGAAATGTAAACACAAATACAAATAACAAAAAAAATTCAAGCATAGTACTCGGCAAAGTAAAATATGCTTTCTTCTGTTGATAAGTTGAATGAGGACGCCTTGAAGTGTGGGAATGGAAAAAATAAATTATGATAGGATTGTAGCGATCACAGTATTTAGGCATTCACTGCTCTATGCTAAAAGGGCCCATATGATAACCATCGATATTTAGACCAAGATGCAGGAAATGGTAACCTAGAAATACGAAAAAATCCTATCCAAATATGGATAGATTCTTTCCAACATGAAAGGAAAAAGCCAATGCTAGTTTTAATGAAATCATATGTTAAACACAAAAATTGTTAAGCATTCCACTTGACGCAGCACAAGGTGGACATGATTATATTATTTTCAAATGCTTTTGGGATGCCCTGAAGCATACGAATGGGAAAGGAAAATAATTGGGTTGCCATGCAATGTTGTCTGTCAAGTGCACAGGAATTTCTTGGCTGTTTAATGGGCAACTAAAATAAGCACTCACATTTAGGCCAGGACACAAGAAATGAGAACATATAAACCTAGAATATCCTTTCAGATAAGCTATAGTTTTGCTCCTAGCAAGGATTTGGAAAAAACAGTCCTTGTTTATCGTAAGCGGATTTGTCTATTCAGAAACAAAAACTTTCTTGCTATTTCCCTCTTACCAGATCCAGTCAAGCCAAGATAAGAACAGTCCCGTAAAAGCGAAGAAAAACAAGACTGTTTTTTATTCTCGAAATGAACAGGGATCAGTTGCATCACATTAGTTTTACAAGGCTTTCATTTGAAATTTAAGGCTTGCACCGTAAAAGCGCAGAAAATCACCCAGACCAGTTTTTTACAAAGTGGACAAGAATCAATTGCACCATAGTAATTATACGAGGCTTTCTTTTGATATTTACAAGGTTTTCTATGGCAAAATGCCTCTGATGTTTGTTGTCTTCACAGGCTTCCTCAAGTATATTTCAGCCTTTTGTTAAATTTTGTAAAATATGCATTTGTTGTGTGAAAGTTTGAAACAAGGCTTCTCCCATGAACACAATGCAATGTCAAATGTGACCTCCAACATAGATTCGCTAGCATAAGTTCAAACATATATTTTAGCAAAAACATTAATATAAAAACAAGGAGGACCATTCTAACAAAAATTAATGGCCATAGGATGCCCTCATCAAGAGGACTTAAGTTCCTGCTTCCCACCTATGTAAAATTCTGAGAGAACTCAAATAGGTTTCTCAGCAGACTAGGCTATAAAAATAAAATAGAGAAAATATGTTTTGTGGATGAGAGATGATCCGCCTGAGATGTTTCTCATCAATAGAGCCCTTGACAAGACATCAAATAGTATCTTGCAACATAGACTAACAGTGTTCTTGCTTCTAGTAGAAAGCATTTTTGCGGGCAAATGATGAATAAGTTGGCAGTTTATATGATAAAAATCTATGTAAATATTTCTTGATGGCCAAGGAAACTGAAATATCTTGATTCTTTGTAAAGTCTATAGTACAAGTAGACGATTCTATGGTGAAGACAAGTAAGAAAGGCAACAATGCAAGGCCAACAACTTCTATAGTATATGAGACTTAGAAGTTGCACCATAAAAACTAATTCAGACACATTCACCTAAGGTAATAAATATTTTAATCAAAATCGAGAGGAGAAAAGATCAACATATAATCTCTTTGGATATTGCTGCAAAAGCATGTCATTAGTTGAAATGTGCAAGAATCAGTAGTTTGAAGTTATCGTGAGGAGACCTGTTAATTTGTAGGCAGAAGTTGGTCCCAAAATACTATAATCTTCCCCTCCAATCGTGTGAAGACACCGACTGCAACCATTCTTGCCAGAGCAGCTCCTTTCGCCACCAACCTTATACGATCTATGACAATATGTAGTCAAACAAACAAAAATCACTCATACAGGAGAAAATTCAGCCCACCATCTTTGAATAAAAACTTTTCTCATAGGAATCTATGACATCCAATTAAGATGCCAATATTTCAAGGATCATATTCCGACACCGATAAATATGAGAAACATAACTGGGATTCTACTGTCATTAATGATGAATTAAAGACCATAGGATTTGTGAAAGGGGCTACCGTGATGGATTAAATCAAATACCAGTTAAATAAAATTAAAGACGCATCTAAAAAATTAATAAATACTTCATTACGTGTTTTTGTCAAATACTGGGTCATTCAGCTAATAATAACCTGTCCTCACAAGCTTAAATGTATATTCTCGTCAAATAGTAAGAGAAACAGCCATTCCACTTAGGAGTACACTGCTATTCAGGGAAGCATTTCAAGAAGAAAATTGTTGTTCTTTAGTGGCACATTACAAAGCTTGAGGCTGCAGGTGCTAATTGTGAAATGTACATTATGCCAATAGGCAGAATTTTTCAGATTGTCGTACACATAAAGCCTGTGTTCAACTAGTTATGAAGAAACCAAAAAACCATCCCATGTACCAACGTTGAAAGTCTAGGAAGTGAGAATGAGGTCCAAAACATGGGAATCAAACATCTTATAAAGAACAAAAGAAAATATAAAATATCATGTTTGATCCAACTAGAAGCAGCAGCAACCGATGCCCCTCTCATCCTCGACTCTTATCTGCTTATATGGTTTCCATGAAATTAATTATGGAGATCATTTACCCAATTAGTTTTTCCATTGGTAAGTACCATGTTTGATTTCAAAGATTAGTGAGATCTTACGGCCGAAATTCGTAGAATCAAACTTGAACGACCAAAAGAATCTAAATAATAGCTTCTAAACTGTCAAATATTTGGCATTTAGTACTACCAAAAAATCCTGGTCAGTTCGGATTAGAAGAGCACCCATTGCAACTGTCAAAGAAGGATTGCTTTGGTAGAAATTAGGTTTTGTACATTAGGTTACAGATACAAGCTAATGCATGTTCACAAAGTCGATTTCTTTAGTCATACATGTACAGCCCAATCTTCAACTCATTATTATGACAAGGCTTTTACGTTTCCCATCACATGGTATTCCTGTTTTGTGACCATGGTCAGGTCTATTACAAACCACCAAAGCTCTATATGTTAATCACTCTCAGAGTCTCAAGTTCACATTGTAATTTTTTATCATTATATTATTGTCATTGCTCATTTGAAAAAAAAAAAAAAGTACCAATGTTCCTGGACCATTTCCCCTACTATGTAAGTTCATTTTTGAGAAAAGATAATTATCAAAAGTGTTCAAGGTGAAAATATTATGTTCCAAATAATAGGGGGTACCGACTTTACATGGCCAAACTTCCATCCAACATACTCCTCTTCTATGGTATGAAAGGCTCTAAGATGTAAAATTAGTGAGATATTTTACAACTACAATTTCCTAAAATCAACCTTGAATGGCTAAAAGCATCTAAATAATAGCCTCTAAACTTCAAATCTTTGGCGTTTAGTACTAACGAAAAACATTAGTCAATCCCTCTTCATCGAGCATCCATTGCAACTGTAATAAAAGATTGCTTTGGTAGAAAGTGGGTTTTATCCATTAGGCTACAGGATACAAGCTAATGCATGTAGCCCCGAGATGTTCACAGTGTCGATTACTTTAGAGACATGGATGCACAACCCAATCTTCAACTAATTATTATGACAGAATTTTTACCTTCCCCACCAAAACAGCATCAATCATCGCTTGTTATTTCAATTTTGTGAACTGGGTCAGGTATATTCAAAACCACCAAAGAATAATCAATCTCTGTTTGCAATTTAAAATGTGATCCCCGTAGCATCATCAAAGCTCATTCAAAAAAATAGGACCAAATTACCAAGACCATATTTCAGTTTTGGCAACAGGGGTTAGGTATATTCAAAACCACCAAAGAATAATCAATCTCAGTTTGCAATTTAAAATTTGATCCTCGTATCATTGTCAAAGCTCATTCAAAAAAATAGGGCCAATTTACCAGGACCATATTTCAGATTTGGGAACAAGGTTAAGTTTATTCAAAACCACCAAAGAATAATCCATCTCAGTTTGCAATTTAAAATTTGATCCTTGTATCATTGTCAAAGCTCACTCAAAAAAATTGGACCAATTTACCAAAGACCATTTCCCCTCTATGTAAACAGTAAGTTCATTTTTGAGAATCAAAGAGCATTCGAGGATGAAGATCTTATCTGCCAAATAATTGGGGTACCAACTTTACATGGCCAAACTTTCATCCCTCTAGATACTCCTTTTTACAGTACGAAATGCTTTATAGGTTGAACGTGAAAATACATGAAGGGTTTGTAGTACACAATGGCGAATAACTCAGGGAAACTTCTCTGGAAGTTCTATGACGTTCAAAGGATCTCTTCATTCTCTACCTGTAATTTATCATGAACTGTCCTCTCCAGAGCACCACAAATAGATGCCGTCCAAATATAGCAGCAGGCTGCAGCAATAGCTGGGCCTAATACAATTGGCATTATCAGACAAGTTAGTGGCAGTCTAGATAATATTAGTAATGCAGCTGGAGTTAGAGGTGTTGTGCAAGGACAATTCTTCCATTCAAATCTTCAGTCAGTCCGGTGCACGAAACAGTGCCAGTGTATGTTTATGAACATTGTGTATTTGTGTCTGTGGAATTGTAATAGATTGATAGTGTGTGTAAGACTGTAGTGTTGGCAATCAATCAGTCTCAAAATTGTGTAATTTATGGTTATTAAATAGGTTAGTAGTTGTGATTCCACTGTGTAATTCTGAACGTGGCACGGTCTAAGGCATCCTTTATTAGGACCCCTATCCGCTGCATCATTTGGTATCATCTCTATTTTCCTGGCACCTCATGGCCTTATACATCAACTAAATTAGAGCAAGGATTCCATTAACAAGCAAACAGACAAGTATATTAAATTGGTTAGTTATGAAGGAACATTATTTAAACTAGAGCACGGATCCTATTAACAAGCAAACAGACAAGTGTATTAAATCAGTTAGTTTTGAAGCTCAATTCCAAAGAATTAGCTCTCCTGACTTGTAATAGCTTCCTAACAAATCAGAGGAACTACTTATGACACATTTGTGTATCCCGTCAACAAGCACAGTATGAGGCACAGGGTTGTAAAATGGACATGTTCCATGTAAAGTCAAATTGACAAAGTGTGTTCACCCTCATAAAATTATATGATATGTCCTCAAACTCCATCATTTACGAGGAATAAACCTCGAGATTGAGAATCAAACAAAAATGAGCAGTCCACGCTGCTCACCGTGAAACAGTAGACCAAATAACTTTTCTCATAAATATGATTCAAGGATTGTCGAAAATAGCCTTCACAAGTCTAAAGTTGCATTGTGAACCTTTGAAAGTTCAACAAAACATTAGAACTATTTGTGGGCAGGTAATTTAATATCACTAGTACCAAAGTTCAATAAAATAGTATCGCAACCGTAACAGACCGTAACTGTCCATGTATGTGTAGAAGTATGAATATGTAATTTGGAACTACATCAGGTTTACACAAACATATCCAACATCCTAAAGATAACACGTGCACCCACAAACAATTTTTCTTAAATATTTCATTTGAGGTCCTTTTATTTATCGATGACCATGTACTACTGTCCTCCATTCCAAAACAGCTGCATAGGAAACTCTAGTCATTTTTTTAAAAAAGATAGTGGCTCCACCTTTTAAGATATGGGCATTGCTCTCTCATTGGAATTTTTCAATGATAAAATGTTTACTGCCTTTGCCAATAAAGCTTAAACATTTTGGGAAATTATCTATCTAGGTAACTTTAAAAAGGAGCACACATTTTAAAACCCAAAAAAAAGGGCCAGAAATAAGAGTATTGCCCAGGCCAAGTCTGCTGTATGTCATCTATCATGTATTGTACAAAACTATGAATAAGAAATTCTGCATGTCATATATGTGATACAGCTTCAGTGGGGGTGCTCTTGCTTGCTTTTGTGCTCCTCTTACAATAAATTTGATTGGTGTCAAAAACTGGAGCAAAATGTTAATTTGAGGTGGTCCCCAGTTATAGTTGTTGATGAATTATTGTATTTTGGTTGGGTGTAACTAGAATCTGTGACAAGTGAATTGGATCAAAAAAATTCATGGAGTTATTATATACGGTTAAACATCCAAGAGTAAAGAGTTAACAAATGAGACGTGGAATCAAATACATAAATTGAATGTTAGGAAAATCTCAGGGCTTTGATCATTATAAAATAGTGATTGATAAAAATATGACATCAAAGATTTCCTCCCATTTGAGATGTACTCTTTTTGTGCGGACTTATTATAGATTTTCATAGCTGATTAATTTTGTTGCAATTAATTTCACAAGGGACACAATGTTGCTAAATTTAATTGTGGATCGAGTCATACCTCTTTTTTAACCTTTTTTAACAATGACAAGGAGTCTCACTCTCTTCATCAAACCATTTACATACCTCGTGTAAATTATCCCCACAAATTCTCTTTGTATACTCCTCTGATCTTGTTGGGAAGTAAGTAAATTAACCTTTTTTAAAAAAAGTTTTCTGAATGTGTATTTTTGCCACACAATCCACACCGAGTGCATTAAGCCCAGCCAAGAACTCCAAACCAGGATGGAACAACTTTCCTCCAATACTCCCAATAATGCCAGTCCCACCAGAGGTTGCTCGGATCAACTATAAATCAAGATGAACCAAATAGTTAAAGATCAAAATACCTATGACTGGCATGTAAGACTTGTGAATCTGCAAGGAGTCTCTTCATCAAACCATTTACATACTCCTCTCATCCTGTTGGGAAGTAAGTGAATTGACCTTTTTTAAAAAGAGGGTTTGTGAATGTGTATTTTTGCACACAATCCACACCGAGAGCATTACGCCCAGCCAAAAACTCCAAACCAGGATGGAACAACCTTCCTCCAATACTCCCAATAATGCCAGTCGCACCAGAGGTTGCTCGGTTCGACTATAAATCAAGATGAGCCAAATAGTTAAAGATCAAAATACATATGACTGGCATATAAGACTCGTGAATCTGTTCTTCCGAGGCTCAAGCAGATCACTTAAATTGTCATATTTGTTGATGAACAGACCATGCTCTGATGTTTGATTTCCAATCCCAACCACCCACCTACACCTTTCCTAACATTCAGCCCTACAAGTGTGAGCTCCTGCTCAGTGATATTTGTTATCAAATCCCTATCGCCTCATCTCCCCAATCCAATCATCCAGCTTTACAAGCTAACAATACGGCTTGGATTCAAAACATGCCGAAAGACTACAAGAGATACCTACTGTAGATCAACACAAAATATACCCACATTGGTATAGGCCCATTGGTACACCTTTAGGATGTACTTTTTATTGTGTGAAGTTATTATAGAATTTCATAGTTGTTCAACTTGGTAGCAATAAATTTCACAAGCGACTCCATGTTGCTCAATTTCATTGTGGATTGACTCGCACATCTTTTTAACTTTTTTAAGAATGGCAAGGTGTCTCTTCATCAAACCATTTGCATTACTCATGATAAGTTGTCTCTGCAAATTCTCTTTGTATTCTCATCTCATCTTTGTTGTTAACTTGTTAAGTAAATTAATTGACCTATCCAGGAAGATGTTTTGTGAATGTGTATTGTTGCCACATAATCCACACCAAGTGCAGTGATCCCCATATTATCTGGGTAAGCCAAGAATTCCAAACAGGGATCGAACAACTTTCCTCCACTACCCCCAACAATGCCAATGTCACAGGAGGGTCAAGTTGAATGAGTTTCTTAGATCAACTATATAAATCAAGATGGATCCTAAAATCCTTAAAGATCAATACATCTACCAACTGGCATATAAGGCTCATGAATCTCTAGTTCAGTGGCTTAAGCAGACCATTCTATCCATCCTTTATATTCAAGGCCCATATAGTTGTCATATTCATTGGACAACAAACCACACACTGATGTTTGTTTTCCGATTATCGTTCTATCCATCATTCAGATTCAAGGCCCATATAGGTGTCATATTCATTGGAGAACAAACCACACAGTGATATTTGTTTTCCAATGCCATCCCCCCCCACCTAACCCTTTCCTAACATCCATCCTTGTGAGAGTTATCTATCACCAATTATATTTGTTATCAAATCCTTATCCTCTCATCTCCCCAGCTCAATCATCCAGCTTTACAAGCAAACAAGAAGCCTCAGATTCAAGATATACATAGAAGACTACAAGAGGTACCTAGGATAGATCAAAACAAAACATACACACATCAATATAAGCCCATTACCACACTTCAAATATGCTTGTTATCAAATCCCTATCTTCTCCATCTCCTCAGTTCAATCATACAGCTTTAAAAAAAAACAATATGACTCAGATTCACAATATGCACAAATGACTACATGAGGTACCTAGGGTAGATCAACACAAAACATACCCACATTGATATAAGCCCATTGGCACACTTCAAAGACGTCCGTTACCAAATCCCCATCCCCCCATCTCCCCAGTTCATTCATCCAGCTTTACAAGCAAACAAATAAGGCTTGGTGTCAAGATATACACAAAATACTACAAGATGTATCTATGGTACATCAACACAAATCATATTGATATAAGCCCAATGGCACGTATGTTTGGTAAACATATTAAATTATAGTACTGTAGATACAAAATATTTTTGGATGGCAATTTCAAAATAGTATTGTGGTTATCTATACAATCTAATGAGGTGCATCTGATAAGTATTTATAACTGAATTTCAGTTTCTGGTATCTTTGAACTAGTTCATGTATGCAATAACATTGTTTTTGGCTTTTAATCCATAGGGATCTGAAAAAACAAACCTCTTTATCATCCAACCAGAGATGACAATTAACTTTAATCAGTGAAGGGCAGTGAGTATTTTCTGAATGGTAACAAACATGACCGTGTTCACAGGGGCAGTTGCATTGCCACCAGTCCTTGCATGGAGAAATTATGTTACCACCAGTCTGCATTAGACAACAGTTATACCCCATCAATTGTACAGGTACAATAACAGCAGAAAGATGGTATCTCTTCAGTTATAATATTGATTGAAAGTCCCTTAGTGCAAGGAAGAAAGTTGGCATTCAGTTGGTTGTACAAGGGAGAGGTTTTTTTCCTTACCTTGGATTTTCCAGGTCAAAATTCTTGTCCCTTGTTGTGTGTGTTTCCTGCTTACCGTTCTTGGTGTTCATGACATGTTTACATTCCGATTTCCGTACTGTAAGTTCAGTTATGTTCCAATTGCATACTACACTAATTCTACGTCCCTAAAGCATTCAAGCCTGTCAATAAGAATTTTGGAGAATAAGCCCAAGTACGACAGAATGCCAAGATTCTGGAAAATTTTACTAAGCAACTGTGTTTAGGGATTTACAGATCAGCTATGTTTTTCCTATTAAGTAACAAGCATCCTAGGCTCTACCTTGAGATGTATTAATTGAAATTGGGCAGTATAATTGTCCAAATGTTGATCATCCATGGACCTCGAATTTCTTTTGCTCCATGATGTTTTTCTGATGATATTCATATGGCTGATATTTACAAGAAATATGCAGCTTGGATAAAATATAACAAGTTATGTCTTGGATTCTTTACATGCAAGGATGTTATTTACAAGAATTATTAGGTATGAAATAACACTATGAAGACCAAGAAGAATAAAGCTACCAAGGACGCCTTTACATAAATTATCAGGTATTGCAGATTTTAGTTGAGAAAAAAATCTGAGATTGTTCAGCACAATGTATTAAGCAGATTATTTTGGACGCCATTATTGTGCTGCAATTTGATCTACAAGCTTGTTACTCGGCAATGCAAAGTATTAAGCAGATTACATTGGATGCAATTATCATGCTGCAATTTTGGTTCAAAAGTTTGTTACCAGGCAGCGCAAAGTAATAAGCAGATTACATTGGATACCATTATCATGCTGCAATTTTGGCTTAAAAGCTTATTACCGGGCCCCAGCTTGAAGAAATGAAACTGTGGCAAGGATATTCTAGCAAGAGCATAAATGATTTGTAACAGTTATTCCTCAAAAAATAATATATTCAGATTTGTACAAGTAACTTTTGACAGTGTAGAAAGATCAAATTTTTCCATTGGAGTTTTTTGTGGCTCAATATACATCCTCTCTCTATAAAACACTAGAAAGCTACAAAATATAGCGGGTTTTGTGTGAACCTTATCTTGGAAACAAAAGTCAACGTTTTATGGAAGCTCCGTTATTAACATCTATCCAAGAAAAAATTCAGATTGTAAGAACATGCTTATGTCCAGTAGGGACAATACTAAAAAATTAAACCAATGACTTCCCAAGCTCAATACATTGTCAGCTATTTCGGAAAACACAGGAGACTCTATTTTCTATAGATCTAAAATCAAGGCTGATTTGATGTTTAAACTATTGGGAAACGGGAGACTTGTCCTTGGAGAATAATACTAAAAACCCAAATTCTGCCTTTTTCCACACTAGTTATCCAGGGCTGTAGCAGGTTCTTTGTATTTGAAAGTGTCTGTATGGTGTTATGACCATATACCCTCCTTCGACACCTTGAGTTATTTATTAGCTATGCAACCATAATGAGGAAAGTCCCTCGCCTCATAACCATAGTGATCCTGACAACTATGCTGCAAATGCAACTTTTGCAGTTCAAAGCCATGTCTCATTTGCACTAAAAGCCTTGCAGAAGGTTTTTGAAGTACATAATTGAGTTCAAGTTACGAAATCAGAAGATATTGTTTCTATGGATTAATTTGATACTTTGGCAAACATATCAGATGTTTAATGTCATGTTGAGTTCGGTGTTGATCTCATGGCCAATATGATGACATAAATGGTCTGTGGAAGATGAATCTGGTTGCTGGAAATATAATGCAACTTTTGCAGTATAAAGCCATTTCTCATTTGCAGTAAAAGCCTTGTAGAAGATTTTTGAACTACATAAATCAGTTCACATTACGTTGTATGACAATCAGAAGGTATTGTTTCTATGGATTAATTTGATACTTTCGCAAACATATCAGATGTTTTAATGTCATGCTGAGTTCGGTGTTGATCTCATAGCCAATATGATTGACACAAATGGTCTGTGGAAGATGAATCTGGTTGCTGGAAATATAAGCTATTTAACTAATAGACTTGCAGTCTAGTTATTCAAATATGGCCTGCAAGACCATATATAAATATAAATAGAAAGACTTAAAATTTATTTGCTTCTAAAAAGTTAAGTTCAAAGTATATATAAGTTCAACATTTAAGTCCATTGGTAGTAGAATTTTTTGACCACCAAAAATTACTCTCAAAGGCAAAACGGTGATTATTTTCAAAATCTAGATTCCGAACAATAAAAATGTTGCATATATGATTACAAGTCCTAATCATAAAGTCAATCAATGAAACCAAACAGAGAGGCAAGTAATAAAACTTGATATATTGATTATAAAAACATTATCATGTGAAATTTTCCAGATCTAGCTTGGATCTAAACCCATGCTAGTTATTGCCAAAGAAAAAAACCTGTTCACTTAGTAAAACGTTGTATTCCAGAATGAACTAAAAGTGTAAACAAATTGGAGATCTGGAATAACATTCCTTATCCTATGTTTTTTGAATTTTCAATTGCTACTGTGTAGATGTGATGTCCTTTCTCCTTGAAGAGACAAAGCAGACATAAGCAACACCCAGCGTGCTCAAATAGTTATTTAGGACTTTAGTTGAGATGTTAAAGCTGTTAAATGGTTATTTCAGACTTGGATTTTGAAAAAAGAGTTGTTGAAAATATATGCACATTTGTGGGAAATTTGTGAGATATGAAATTGTCCACTTCAGTTCAACGAGAAAAATGTGCATATATAAACAGATGATAACGCGGGTGTTGTGCACGTGGTATAAATAGATATATGTGACGATTGTATCCTATAGGGGCTCAAAACATGAGTGAGCTAGGAAGAAAGATATGGGTGCAAATATTTATTTGTTTATTTTGATTGAAGACAATGATATGACTGTATTGTGCATACTTCGTATGCATGAGTAAGGTGAGTAGCATATTAATGAAACAGGGTATACTCTTTTATGCAACTATGTTTGTGTTTTAAGCTAACAAAAAATCTATTCTGACTTGTCCTTGAGAGCCACCAAAGCCGAAGACAAAGCATAAGATTAACATTACTTTAGTTGAGAAGTTTGTGGGCTATAGCCTATAGTAAGTAGTCAAATACATACAGGTTACTGGATGTATCTACAAGCAAATTTGTGGTTTGCAGAGATGTGGTTGTAGTAAAGAAAATATTTTTCTTTGGGAAGTCTACACATAGTATTGTACAAGCAACTGCTACTAATAAATCTGGAATAAGTCCTCGTGTTAAAATTAAAGAGGGCTCAGAGCCAGAAATATCAAAGAGGTCGCGGTCAAGTTCCAGTGGGCAAGTTAATGAAGAACTGAATGATAGCAAATCTTCACAAGCCAAACCATGGGAGTCAACAACAGAGACTGAAGTCGTATTACACCACAATGAAAGATGGTCAAGACACACAATCAAGGTAACAGATGGTGACAAACGTTAGCAAGTAAACTTCTCCTTTTTGTTGTTACACAGGTATTTGATGCTTCCACAGAGATGAAATTTTAGAACTTAAACAAGGAAAGAATGGGGTCAATATTGGAAGGCCACAAGTTCCTTGCGAATATGTCAGTGGTACAAATAAACTTGCAGTATTTCAAAGATGAAATCGTCTACCTCTGTT
Source organism: Taxus chinensis (assembly GCA_019776745.2). Taxonomy (NCBI): domain Eukaryota; kingdom Viridiplantae; phylum Streptophyta; class Pinopsida; order Cupressales; family Taxaceae; genus Taxus; species Taxus chinensis. The sequence goes on from CM034146.1 coordinate 1,009,158,505, forward strand.
CAGAGAGAGAAATGTGCATATATAAAGAGGTGATAATGCTGTTGTTGTGCACGTAGTATAAATAGATATATGTGCTATGATTGTATCCCATGGGGGCACAAAACATGAGTAAGCTAGGAAGAAAGATATGGGTGCAAATATTAATTTGTTTATTTTGAATGAAGACAGTGATATGACTATATTGTGTATACTTGGTATGCATGAGTAATGTGAGGTAGCATATTAATGAAACAGGGTATATTCTTTTATGCAACTATGTTTGGGTTTTAGGCTAGCAAAAAAGCTATTCTGACTTGCCCTTACGAGCCACCAAAGCCAAATACAAAGCCTAAGGTTAACAATAATACAGTTAAGAAGTCTGTTGACTATGTGAGCAGTCAAAAGCATACAGGTTACTGGATGTGTCTACAAGCAAATTTGTTGTTAGTAGAGATGTGATTGTAGTTGAGAAAATATTTTTCTTTGCGAAGTCTGCATTAGTATTGCATGAGCAACCGCTACTAATAAATCTGGAATAAGTCCTCGTGTTAAAATTAAAGAGGACTCAGAGCCAAGAACATCCAAGAGGTCACGTCACAGTCACGTTCTCATGGACGAGTTAATGAAGAATTGAATGATAACCAATCTTCACAAGCCAAATCATGGGAGACAACCACGGAGACCAACGTGGTTTTAGGGCAAGATGAAAGATGCTCATGAGTTTAGATGGCTGAGCCACACAATTGAGATAACAAATTGTGCCAAAAGTTAGCAAGTAAACTTCTCCCTTTTGTTGTTTCACAGGTATTTTATGCTACCACAAAGATGGAATTTAAGGGCTTAAGCAAGGAAATAATGGAGCCAATATTGGAAGGCCACAAATTCCTTGTATGTCAGTGGTACAAATAAAATTGGAGTATTTCAAAAATGGAAAATGTAAGCATAGAAATGTGTGATGTTGGAGAATCCATTTGATTCTAGAACTATGTCATCCTTTTGCATATCTCTTAAGTAGTATACCAACATCAACTTGTCTACATATTTGACAGTAGGGAATGATGGACCTATATTTCTAACAAATATGTTCTACCCTGCAAGCATGTCATTGACTGGTTGAAAAAAAATGCTATACACGTCTCAAGTGGCAAAAAGAGAAAAGTTGAGATGGATAGTACCAGGTCGAGGTTAGGGATCCAAGGAGGATTCTCTGCGGCTAAGGTGCATCAAGTTGGATCTCACAAGTACTATACCGACATCAAGTTTTCTGCATATTTGATGGTTGGGATAGATGGGACTATGTTTCTAACAAATAATGTTCCATCCTTGCAATCATATCATTGACTACTTGAAAAAAAAATGGTGTATATATCTCAAGCAGCAAAAATATAAAATTTGAGATGGATAGTACCAGGTCAATGATAAGGATACAGGGAGGATTCTCTGAAGCTTAGGTGCATCAAACAAAATGTTCAAATGACAAGGTGCCCTGGCGTGGAAGAGGTGCATCAAACATGTTTTGATGTGTTAGTGGCTCTACATTTAGTCGTCACTCGTCAGTGACATCCAATAATGGATGTGGACATAGGCAGGGACTTTGAAAAATGAAAAAGGTAATAAGCATTAGAAGAAAGTGGTACATGTAAGGTCATTGGTGACAAGACTTCCATCGCTGGGAAAGAGAAGTAATAAGCACTTAAAGTTGTATTTGACAGGTCTTTTGTGATGGGATTTCCATCGATAAAAATTTTTGGAGGCTAACAAGATAATCATACTACATAACCATTGGGGACAGATTGTCCCATCCAAGGCTGACCAATCATTAAATGTGCACTTCCAAACATTCAATGTTCAAGTGGGTGGTATTGGGCATGCAAATGGCAAATAGTTTTGTGTGTGGTATGTCACAAGATACTTCAAGGTTAAAGGAGCCTCAGGCATCAGATGTTGTTTTTTTGAGGATCCTTTAGAGAATATAACATAGCACCATATTGTTGTTTACTCTTGGATATAATATGATAATATAGCTGGTGTTGCAATTAATCACTCCAACATGAAACAAGCGAAGAATGGAACATTCAAGACATAACAACACATTAAAGTACAACAAAATGAACCCACTATTCAACACCACTTCGTATTTACTTGGTGGTTGGAGCAGATAGTTACTCAAGGTCCTCACACATGGTTGGAAAATCCGCGCTCGGAGCGCACTCGAGGGCAACTGGAGCGTGTCCATACGCACCACCCAGCTGTCCCTGCTGCTGCCTAGGCCACCCCCGGGTTCCTGTACTGAAGTGACACTTCATGTTTAATTTTTCTATATATATTTGCTGATTTTTTGGAAAAAACCAATTGCAGCCAACCAATTACCAGGACAACTGTATTATCCATAGTGACAGCTGTATCATCCATAACCGTGACTCAGTTCGGATTTTTTTCCATGTGTGCATCCTGGGCCAAAATGCTCTCTGACATCACTGGAGAGTGTGCTTCAGGGACTGAAAAAATTTTACATGTGCGGGAATCTTCATGTACCCCCAATGAGATGGAATGGCAAAACATAGGGACACTCGTGACATTTGTCACATTGGTAGTAGGGTTACATGTTGATTTAGTTCGTGTCTAAACTTAGACAGACTCTTTGGCCAGTATTCTACACAAAATCACATTACTGATGAAGTGAATAAATCATTTAAATTGTATTCGATTTTACAACTAGGAGAATAGGGGGGGGGTGTTAGATATATGAGACATTATTCACTATTGTCAAAATATTGAATAAGGCATATTTTTAGCTTAGTATCAGCTCGTTGTTAGTTTGTCACAACTAGACTATTCTAAGATTTGAGTTGTTTCTGTAATGTCCTATTTGCTTGTATCTTTTAGACAATATAACATGGCACTATGTTGTTGTTTACTTCTGGATATAAAATGATAATATAGTTTTGTCGCAATTGATCACCCTAAGAATAAACAAGTAAAGAATGAAACATCAAGGTACAACAAAGTGAACCCGATATTCAACACTACTCCCCATCTCCTCAGCAATTGCAGCAGCTAGTTATCATGTACACCAAAGAGATAGAATGTCGACCATAGGGACACTTAGCGACATTGGATGCATTGGCCCCTAGGAGGGTTACATATTGATTAAGTTTGTGCATGGAATTAAGCAAACTCTTTGAGCGTTGTATTCTAAAACAGATGACAAAGAAATACAAGCAATAAGAGCAAAGAATAGGTTGTTTTCTTTAAATCTTTTTCAATTCTTTTAGTCTTTTTGTTTAGTTGGTCTTTGATCATAGGGTCCTTTTACCCTAGCACTTTCTATTGTAATTGGATGTATTTTTAAGTCCCATTGACCTACTTTTCGTCATTCGTGAACATTAATATAATATATTCAGGGGAGTTCACAAAAAAGAAACCCACAAAGACTTTGTATAAAGATTTAGATTCTCAATGCCCTTCCCAAAATTAGAAAAATATGGGCCCTGAAATTCAAGTAGATTTAGTACAAGGAACATTTGTGCCTGTGACACTAAGATTTTGTCAGCACCATGCACAATTTCCATAGTCTCTTCTACACTAAATGAAATACAGCCTCTCTTTTATAGGTGGTATGATAATATGAAAAACAAATACAAGATTCACGATCTTATAGAGACTCTAGACCCCTGCTTGACTCTTAAAATGCCCAACCTCACATACATTGCTTCTGTCAAGTTGAATAGAGGAGTCCATGTGCATTGCCATATCGACTTTCTGTAGTAATGTTTTCTATCCACTCGAATTGAAGTATCAATGTACAACGCCAATTTTATTATCTTGAATAACTTTTAAGCCTTGATTATTTTTAATATTGGAAGTACCATGATTTATAGCTCATGTCTTAAATGATAGGAGTAAAGGCACTTTTTGTATTTTGCTAGTGTTTGCATATTCTAATTTTCTACATTGCCGGGGATACGGGTACGAGTATCGAACGGGGTACGATACGCGGGTATTTCAATTTTAAAAAACCCTTGGGTACGATACATCTTGGATACGTCCGTACATATATATTAAAAAATCAAATATATATATATATATATATATATATCTACTCATTTTACTCATTTTTTAGTCCATAAATAATTGAGATAGTAATATGAAACTTGAATCAATGTTCAAAACATTCAATATACTTAAGACTTGGCATTTTTATTGATTATGTGACTGCCATATGTATCCTTGGCGTATCAGTATCCGTATCCGTATCGGATACGTATCAGACAGGAAACGTGGGGGGGTCAGGGCGTATCCTGGCAACATAGCTAATTTTCTTGTCTAACCGAGAAGATAATAGGGTAGGAAATCCAATTTGTGACATTCTGTCTAGAATTCAGTGGTGTCACTGCAATGAGAATGGGCATTGAACCAGTTATATGAAAATATTGCTACATTGATGTTCTCTACATTCGGTTTATATATTCTTGTTATGTAGCTACTGGTGCAAATTCTTGGAAATTACTTTCTATTATTTCTATATTTTCCATGGACCTTGACAGTCGAGATAATTACATCTCTCATGGGTTCAAACATTTTGTCAACTCAGCTTTTATTTTAATCAGCCAGATTCACAGGAAAGAATTTTCTTTGACATATACACTTTTTTGGTTATCCTTCCGTTCAGGAAATTTCTTGAAGATTTGAGATGATTTTTCTCCAAATTGTTTATTTTGCATGCACAAATATATTTTGTAAGTTATTTCATTTGTAAAAAAACAAAGTAGACGCAAGTCAAAAACAGCTAAACTCTATATCTAACCTGACCGAACAGTAAAATGGGCATTTTGTGTCTCTGAAGGATTGTTAAAAACGAGCGCATCATGAAAGCTTTGAGCTAGATAGCTTGCATGGCATAGTCATATTTATATTTTGCGTAAAGCTGATGGAATATTCCAGAATGTATGCATCTGAAATGTGCTGAATACAGCTCTATGATCCTTGACAATATATCTATCTCTCGAGTTCAGGAGTGTGTAACAGTGCAGGTAAAGAGAACTGGTATACCCCCATCATTCATTCACGCAAGTTTTTATTCAGGACGCAATCCTTTGACTTTTGGTTTATTGACTGGTCACGCTCAGAAGGCAGAATTAATTCCCATCACAAAATCCAAACCAGATTCATCAGACTAGACAGTGCATAGACCCCTAGCACAAGCCAGAAGAATGTGAGGAACAACACCAGAAGCATCAGAAGTTCCAAGCTTAGGATTTATAAAGCATACAAAATGCTCTTAACATTCATGCCTACTGTTGGAAAAAGTATTATGATGACTCAGTCCATTATCATCATATAATGCAACCTACATCTAATTCATGAATGCAATACAAGTGAGAATGGCTTTCACCTAATTTCTCTCTATTTGATTTTACGCTTCTACTACTTATGGTCGGGAGATAGCCTCTTCCTTTGGGTTTTTAGGTTTGAGTTTATATTTACTATGGCTGGGATTTCCCCACTTTGGCTTTAACTCTTCTTCTTTAGTATAAATTCTCTCCTGTTCTACCAGAGGTCTCAGAGTAGGAAGAAGCATCAGATCCATCATTAGTCCATACCTCACCGACAAGGAAAGATGGAGAGATTAAAAAAGAAAGAAGGTACATTTAAAAAATCATCGAAGTTAGAGAAAGCGAGACCACACACAGTTATATATTGAATACTCAAAGGAAAAATAATTGATAAAAGGTAGAAAAGTAATACAAACAAAAATAACAGATCAAAGAACAATGAAAAGTTTGATTTTGATTACATATGATCATATGGAAATTAAGTTCAAACCCACTCCACAACAAGGGAGACCACAGTCCTCAATGCTAAATCTTAGCCAGAAAAATAGATAATTTTGTCAACAAAAAACTAGTGAAGCTTAAGAGGTCAAGGTCGCACATTCACCTCACACTGTCTGCCACCATTGGCAACCAGACTTAAAGAGAGTGTCAATTCTCACCTGACAAAAGTGTCCAGAGAAGATCTAGTTCACGATGCAGTCAAAATGTATAACTTGCACACATCTCCCCATGCCAAGTTGAAAAGCGCAAAAACCAACCAAAGATAATTTCTACCACCTAAAACTACACATCCTTTAGACATCCTGTTATTTTTGGTTTTTCAAAAAACTATTCAAAATTTCTTCATAGATACTTTGTGTGTGCTTTGTTCAATATATGGCATTTGGCTCCATTTTAAACCTGTACTCTTTTTAACTCATATCAAACTCTTGTCAAGCACATGCATATACATTATCAATTGGGCTGGGCATCCTTGTGGATGATTACTTGAGCATAACCTACTTTCACTCACCAATACAACTGAGAAATCAACCGTGCTAAATCCTTGCCAATGTCACATTGACAAGAACTACATACAGTGAAATAAAAGTTGGGACAGAAAGCACTTATATTAGTAGCAGAGAAGCATTTGAGCATTACATATAGCTATTCCTTGTCATTTACGTACTACAATACCAACAATATTACATGTAATAACCATGAAAATATTATAAATAGAATGCATTTCAAATGTCATCACAAGTATAGATGGAACATTCAAATGTATAAGCAAAACCCTTAGAAAATGTCACTTCTACAACACACTTGTCTTCATTGAACCCTTGGCAATAACAAGCCATTTCAACAGGGCCTTAAATTGACTTTATAATATAGATTGTGGGCAACCATCCTTGCCAATAAGATCTTCAAACCTCTCCTAAAAGTGCTAACAATAAGCCTTTAAGCTTCTTGTATGAAGTGATTATTCTATGAATACCGTACAACACTTAAATTGTGTTCTTATCCATACCGATTATCCTTTCTCCTTGGAGTTTCAAAAGATATTTTACACAATGTAAACCTTAACAAACATCAATTGTTCTCGGGCAACCAAACAAGAATCTAGTCCCATAATTAGCTATCAAATAAAGCAAAAATAACTTAATTTTCTAATCATTCTCTAGTTATTATAGCAATAGCTGTTCATTACTCTCAATAGTTTCAGAAACATATAAAACAATAAAACTATGTTTAATTCTTGCTTCCACTAACGAATTATACAAACTGCTCCCAAAATTCCAGTTTGTAAAGAGAAACAACAAGTAGTATCAGAATGAAAATAAAATTTAATTCAAATAATCAAATATATTTTAAAAAATTAAATGAGCAGATCAGAATATGTGTAAAAATTGTAAACAAGCATCTGTAAATTACTCTATTCTACCTTCTGATTTACAAAAATCACAAGCAAATTTCACCTTCGCTATAAAATTGAAGTAAATACTACATCACTATAACTTTCACAAAAATGCGTTCATTAAATGGATCAAAATAATGGAAAATAGCTAAAACTTTCACTGCAAATATAAAATTGAAGTAAATACTACATCGCTATAACTTTCACAAAAATGAGTTCATTAAAGGGATCAAAATAATGGAAAATAGCTAAAACTTTCAGTGCAAATATAGCCATATTATCTTCAAGATCTGCATATTCACAGGAGAGGATATTTCCTCAAAACTCTGATATGCATTACAATAGAAAAGCTAATTGAAATAACAGATGTGTGAGATGGAATGTCTCCATTCACCAGTAGCCAACAAAACCAATAACCAAATTAACTTGAGTGAAGTCTACCATAATCAGGACTCATTTCACAATTTATCTACCACAAAAGTAACCGTCTAAGAAAAACATAAAAAGTAAGCCTACAGCATAATCAAAGGTCTTTTGCACAGGCTAAAGAACTCACAATGCTCGTATCCTCAAAGCAACTTGAAACAGCAACTTTAGTTCAAAGGATCTGTTGCAGATGTACAAGCAGCAGGCCTGTGAAAGTAAAGAATTACGCACTTACGAAGTTGCAACTGTTTAGGGAATGAATAACCACTTTAATAAAGAAAGCCATTCCCCGCAAAATCAGCGTCTACTTCCACGACCCTCAAATCCAGCCTTTTTTGTTTTATTTCCATTTTCCTGAGAGGTTGGATCTTCCGTGGAGCTAAATATGCCACACAAATAATGTGAGTTAAATTTAACTCCGACCAAAAGAGGTTCCACAAAATGTTAGCTAATGCTTCCAGCTATTCAGTACTAACAAATTGAATCTCTGCCTAAAGGCTAGAAACCAATTAATTCAGAAAACAAGATTGCAAATTAAGAAGCAAGTCCATAAACAGCTGGATTTGAAGTAATTAAATCAAATCCAGCCTTTTTTAATCTTATTTCCATTTTCCTGAGAGGTTGGATTTTCCATGGAGCTAAATAGACCAAACAAATAATGTGAGTTAAAAATTTAACTCAGGAAAAGGGACAGAGGTTACAACATGATGTTAGCTAATGCTTCCAGCTATTCAGTACTAGTAAATTGAACTTCTGCCTAAAGGTACAAACCAATTAATTCATAAAACAAGATTGCAGATTAAAAATAAGTCCATAAGCAACTTTAATTAAATCAATGGATTTGAAGTAGCTAATCAATTAACAAAACCAGATTATAATCAGGTAATGTTCCAATCAAAAAGCCAATCTTGTACATACTACCAAACATTAAAATCCTAAAAAAGAAATGTCGAAACTTAATTACAAGATTGCAGATTAAAAACAAGCCATAAGCAACTTTAATTAAATCAATGGATTTGAAGTTAGCTAATTTAAATATCAATTAACAAAATCAGATTATAATCAGGTAATGTTCCAATCAAAAAGCCAATCTTGTACATACTACCAAACATTAAAATCCTAAAAATGAAATGTTGAAACTTAAATACTACAAAGCTCACGCTAATTCAGCAGCCTCGAACACATTTTTTACTTAAATACTTCAAAGCTCACGCTAATTCAGCAGCCTCGAACACATTTTTTTATTTTACTAATCGAGAAAGTCATATGTTAACAAAGAGTATCCTCAGTTTTGTGTCAGTTGCATTATAAACCTAATATATAGGTAGTGCCTACTTCTGCTGAATATTTAAATCAACCGCCAAAATACAAATGTTCCTTTCTGAGAATATTTATCATCACCACCCTAATGTATCAAGAAGATGAAGAATCACATCTTAATATATCCAGGACAGCAATATCTAAAACATAAATTACGAGATAACATAATTGGTCAAAAAAGAACATTTTAATAACTACCATTGCTGAAAATGCCAATGATACACGTTATTATTTTCAACCGTGAAAGATATCAGTATTTAACATTCACAATGCATATCACTACAAAATAGACAATCCACTTACAGCTTTTGCCTTTTAGCGTTATCTTGCTTTATACTCAAAACCATATCCATGGCTGTCTTCTGATGCTCCCTTGTCTGTGTATGTTGCTCCAGTCCTTCTACAGTATAGCAGTCAATTTGACAAATTCGACACCACCCTGTGCTGCCTGGTTTTCTCTTTCTTCCTAGGTCCAGAGGCTCAACATCATTCGGCATTTGAGCTTGCTGCTTCCCAACATTAAAGAAGGCAGTAATTATATGGGGAAAATGATTATGCTACATACTATAAAGCTCAATAAATATTAGTCAAATAACATACAATGCATAAGACCAACCTTCTTGAAAAATCCACTTTCACCAGGAAAGCCCTGTATAGGAACATTAGCACCAAAACCAGCACCTGGCTCGCCCATCATCATAGGATTGGGTAATGGTCCGGGCGCTCCTGGCACTGGACCAGAGTGAAATGGTGGGAACCTGTTTCCAACACCCATCGGAAGTTGTCCAGACTGAAAGGCATTATGCATTGCTCCAGAATGAAAACCAAATGATTTATTTCTTTGCTCATCAAAACCAAGAGGATCTCTATTCATGTCCTCTATCGGACGTGAAAGATGAGAAGGCCCTCCAACAGGTCCAAATCCACCAGACGGACCAATATTGGGCCTGCCAGAAGGCATGCCCATGTAATCCTTTCCAGGACTCCTTGGTGGAGCCAGTGGATCAAGTCGTGTTCGGCCAAATTCAGACCTAGGTCCCATGAAATCAGGCCTCATTCCAGCTGACTCAGGTCTTCTACCCATCATTTCCTCATGTATTCCAGTAAGTCTTGGACCATCTCCCACATCTGAGTTAAACATTGCCAGACCACCACTGCTTGTTGGAAATGAGCCAATTGATTGATATGGAGGAAACAACCTTGATGGACCTCCAGATGGACTTCCTGCCGAAGTAAAAGGATATTTTGAAATGGTATCGGGCAAGAATCCATGAGACCCACCATCAAGAGGCCTTGATGTAGGAGCAATTTGATCAAACTTTGACGTGGGTGCTGGCTGACCCTTCTGATGGCGCATTAGAGGTAACATTTCATCGGGATTCGCTGGCATTGGAGCATCAAACTGGCCAGGCTTGTATTTTCTTAAACTGTCTTGGAATTCTTTCCTGTCAGGAAACTGTCTGCTTGGGTCATGCTGCATAGACCTAAAGCTACCTTCTTCTCCCATAATTGAAGGAAATGCAGGACCCTGCATTCCCTCTATATGCCCCTTGTTAGTTCCTCCATTTGTTTTCATTATATTTGGCTGGAACCCTGATGGCTGTGTCATCGAAAACCGAGATCCCACTAGCTGTTGTGAATCATTTTGCTTATTTGCAAAATGTTCAGGCCTCTTATTTCCCAAAATGTCCATATGGTCCATTGGTTTTGATAAAGGTGACTGCTGTAACGTTTGGCCATATTGCAAACTTCTGTCCATAAAACCTCTCGAACCTTCAAAAGCATTTAGATGGTGAGACATGCTTGGAGGTAAGCCTGATGGCAAACCCAGCATTGACTCTCCTTGTGAAGACCTGGGAGGGGCCATTTGTTGATGATGCAACTGAGATGGGGATGACATATCAAAAATTTTAGGTTGAGGCTGTGCCTGACCATGTCCCCTTGCGAAAGACGGTGTATTAGAAGAACTCAGTTGATGTTGAGGAAGCAGAGACATTGAAGGCATACTGCCCTGCTTTGAAGATGAATGCTGAAATTGCTCTGGAATGTTTGTGTGTTTGCCCTGGATATGGCAATTGCTGAAAATTTCTTTCAGCACTTTGAGATTGTCCAGAATAAGGTAACTGTGGTCCTTGCAATTGCCCTTGACGCATTGGTTGTTGAAACCTTTCATGTCCTTGAGTTTGTGATTGGCTAGAGATCTGCTGCACATCTCTTTCATTATGAAGGCCCTGCTGCAAGGATCTCTCTTGCCCTTGCATTGGTCCTTGCTGGAGGGTTGTTTGTGAGTTTCTGTCTTGCCCAGGAACAGAACCTTGACGAAGGGGCTGTTGAAAGCTTCTGTTCTGCCCTTGACGAAGAGGCTGCAACAAGTTCCTGTCTTGTCCATGAACCGGGCCTTGACGAGGAGGTGGAGGTAAGCTCCTATCATGTCCTTGGACAAGAGCTTGACGGGACGTATGCTGTAAACTCTTTTCCTGTCCCTGTACTGGCCCTTGACGAGAACTTTGCAGTAAGTTCTTTTCCTGTCCTTGACTAAGTCCTTGTCGAAGAGGCGGTTGCAAGCTTCTTTCTTGTCCTTGTGATGATTGCTGTAATGTACTCCCTTCTGGCCATTTCCCTTCTGGCCATTGCAAATTTTCTTGCGAAGGACGGGTACTTTGTTGTCTTTTCTCATCTACTCCTCGTCGCATCTCTTGAGCTTTATGTGAAGCATTTTGAAGGAAATTTGCTTCTTGCACTTGGCGTGGATACTGCTGCATGTTTCCATCTTGACGATGACGACCATGTTCAGAAATTGTATCTCGCATATGGCCAGTTGGCTCCTGTGAACTTTTGTCTGCACATATCTCTGCTGGTTTTTCAGTATTCTCCTCAAGCACTTTCTTCTGAGAAACTGACTGCTGTGTATTAGGTTCATGCTTCTCAATTTGCAGATCTTTAGTTAAGATCTGCTGTTGGGAAGAATCATGAACCTCTGACTTAGCCGGCTCTGACATAGAAATAGTTTTCTGTTCAACCTTTTCATTGGCCAGTTTTTGCTCACAGTGTTCAGATTTACTATCAGACTTCGTATTTTCAGCCTTCACAGTTTCTACAGTATTGACTAGCCCTGGTGCATCATTTTTTTCATTTGATTTAACAGTTTTTGTAGGCTGCAGAGCATGATCATTTTGAGAAACTTTGGTAATTTTATCTTGGGGTGGAATTTCTTGTGGTTTCTCCAATGCAGGGGCCAACTTTGGGGCAGCTGAAGCAGCAGAAGTTTGGGCATTACTTCTCATGGATGGTGTGGCACCCAAGCCAGGTAAAAGTGATTGTTGGCTGTTGGGACGAGGTAATGCAGATTGATTAACTGGGGGACGTTGATGAGGTACGTGTGCTCGATGACCATGTCTTGGCATGAATACCTGGTTTGGCGGGGCACCATGGTTAGGTACTGCACCTTGGGTTGGTACTGCACCTTGGGTAGGTACTGTGCCTTGGTTAGGGACTACACCTTGGATAGGTGTTGCTTGTAATGATTTGGTCGGGCCACGCACGGATTGACCATATGATGAAGGATGAGATCTTCCCTGTGACTGTGGAAAGGGCTGCTGTAGAAATCCCTGGTTCTGGGTTAAGGGAGCCCTGCTGGCTACCTGCTGAGGAGCATTCATATGTCCCACATTTTGTGGATAGGGTTGTGGGAATGCCTGTGATGGCTGAAGACCTTGTTGGAAGGGAGGCTGTATTTGAGGGTGCTGCGTGGTTGCTTGTTGGAAGGGAGGTTGCATCTGAGGTTGCTGAGCCTGCATAGATGGAGGAAAAAATGGTGCCTGCTGTTGTGGCTGCTGTTGTGGCAGCTGTTGTGGATGGTGTTGAGGCTGCTGAGGCTGCTGAGGTAACTGGTGATGCTGAGATGGAAATTGATGAGAATGCTGCACAGAACCTTGTGCTGGCTGTTGTGGCTGTGGAGGAATCTGCTGCTGCAACATCAATTGCTGCTGTGGTGGCGGTTGGTGCAACATTTGTTGTTGCTGTAGTTGTGCATGCTGTTGTAGTTGTGACTGCTGCTGTGGAAGTTGCTGAGCTAGTATAGTTGGCTGTTGCTGTATATGAGCAGGTTGCTGAGGTGATGGAAGTTGCTGATGCATTTGAGGTGGCTGCGATGATTGAAATTGCTGGTGCACATGAAGAGGATGTTGCTGAGGCTGTTGTGCAGGCTGCTGCTGAGATTGTATAGGCACTGGATGTTGCTGCATTGGGACCTGTTGGGATTGGTTAGGCATTGGCTGATGCGCTTGTGGTTGCATTATCTGGTGTTGAGGCTGTACCTGCTGGGGCATTGCATTTGCTTGCCCTGGGCCCTGTTGATAAGGCTGAGAAGCATGTATAGCTTGTGCTTGAGGCTGTGCTTGTGGATGGGCGTGGGTTTGTGCCTGTGCCTGTGCCTGGAGCTGAGGCTGGGGCTGGGGATGATGATGGTGTTGAGTTTGTGGCTGAAGCTGACCCTGGGGTTGCGCCTGAACCTGGGTCTGCAGCTGCACCTGGGCCTGTGCCTGGGGTTGGACCTGCTGTTGTAGTTGAGCCTGGACGTGCTGCTGATACTGGTCATATTGTTGATACTGTTGCTGATATTGGTCATACTGTGGATACTGTTGGTAGTACTGTTGATACTGTTGCTGATACCACTGGTCGGTTGAAGAAGCTTGTGTAGAGGTCTGTGGCACAGCCATTACCTGATGCTGTTCTTGACCCGTGCCATATGGGGTGGGTTGAGAAACTGGAGCTTGTGGGACTTGGGACGCTATTTGTGCTGGATATTGTTGAACTCCAGCTTGTACCACTTGATTCTGCTCAGTGTGTGCTGCTGCAACTGCACCACCTTGAGCCTGAGGAGCATTTTCTTGTTGCTGAACCTGGCCCTGTGTCCCCTGCTATGAATATCATGACACATGTAAGAACCAAAATTCCATGACAATGTTAACAAATCTTAACAAGAAAACTGTCACACTTACAGGGCAATTCTGAGCATGCTCTTGTACTTGTCGGTGAACAATCTGGGTGCCACATCTATTACATACAACAGGGGATGAACCATACTGGCAACCATTACCATGAGCTATACTCTCTGAAAGAGGCCCTTGCCAAGTGCAGCCGCTCTTGTGGTACAGGCAATGAACTGTCACACGGCCTATAGCATCAGCCAGTACCGGATTTGCCTCTTGCAATGCCTATTTACAAGAAAATCGGTCATCACAGCATAAATTTACCTACAGAAATTTGGACAAAAACGTGTGGAATATAGAAATGTACCTTTGAATCTGTATCAGTAACCAAATACCCGTCATAAGGGCAGGCCCTAGTAGTACTCAGCACATAAGTTAGGCAAGGCTTGCAGTAAAGATGTGTGCATTGGGTTTGCACAGCCTCATTAGGGTAAACAAGCTGCCTACAAACTGGACAGAAATATTCTCCAGGGAGTGATTGTATATTTATGATACTCTCGTTGTCAAAACCCATGACCTCCCCGAGAAAGCAAACCAAATGTATTTTCACCTGATATCAAATTATACACATTGTTAGAAACTCAAACAACAAAAACGTGAAAGAGCCAAAAAGAAATAACAAACTAGCATTCACACTACCCGACAGCCCTGCAATCAACTCAATAATACTCTTACGCGGATGACTTGCCCACGGTCTCTCCTCGGCCAGGAGGAAGAGTATTTTATTTTAATACTCTATTCGACGCAACAAAAAGCATTATACCTAAAGAGGCACACACGCACTTCCTCGTATAATCTCCTTATGGGTATTTTCCTCTGGCACGGCAACCAAAGGTACCTTTCTATTATTTCAAAGGATTCGTTGCATACATGGTATTAGTTTCCTGATAATCTCTACCTAAAAACAACAGAAGCAAAGCTACAATGGAGAGGGAAATATAACCAAGGGCACAAGCTTCTAAGGCTCAACAGAATAGTAGAGCCCTAAAATGCACGATGCAAAACATCCATTGAGAAACTGTAAGAACAACCATGAATATAATGTACAACCAGAAAAGTAGCTAACATGAAATACCTCTTTCTTTTGGGCAGAGAAGGTCAAGGCAGTGGGCACTGATAGAAACAGACGACATTCAACCGCTACCCATTAGATCTAACCAGCTTATCAAAACTGTATCGACAACCAAGCAAAAAAACACATGGATACGAAAAAACTATATAAACAATAGCAAGTTGAAAGAAAGAAGCAATAAAGAAAAAACACTTGCATCTAAATCATGTAACAGTCGGCGGGAAGTACTTTCGAAAACAGATAGTTTCTAGGGTAAAAAATCATCAGCTGTGTGCGTAAAAAGAGCCCCGTAAATGCAAAAAATCCAAAACCCTACCCCAAGCACCAAAACCCCAAGCCCCTTCAGAACAGATTTTTTTAGGGTCCACAAATTTTGAAACCCAAAAACCGAGATTTTCTTTCAAAATAGACATCTCATTATTTCCTTTTTAGAAGCGTGCGGATAAACCCTAGATTACAGTTACATACCTGTGAAGAAGCTGCCACAAAATATCAAGTGTGTTGCTTGTGCAGCAAAAAAAATTCAGCCGAAAATTGTATCGCAGAGGCGCACTCCAAAACCGTTGGATTGGAGTTGGCGACGATGATGATGAAGAGGCTCTAATGCTTTCATGGACTTCAAGCCATTTCTATCTACTTGTTGGAGCATAAATATCAGCCAGGTGAATTTTCTTTGATTTATATAGGTCGTTTTAGGGCTTTCATAACGCGAGGGTTCAACCAAACAAGCCCTCTAAAATATGTAGGTATTTGGTCGTCTCTTTTACCCAATTGGGTTTTTCTATTCCTTTTTAGGTGAAGCCCTACTCCTTTTGATCAAACATTAGCAAATCACTTCCAAGTGGTGGAGTGGTGGATGGGAGGTGATGAAACATGGTTTCTTTTCTAAATCTTTCGAAAGAGGAAGAGGGTGTGATGTGTACAACTTCAAGGCAAGGTACTCGAAAGGTAGCTCTAAAAGTAAGTCCATATGGTTCAAAACATTGAACGTCAAGAGTTGTTTTTTTTGCAATATCATCAATTTTGTTGTGTAGATAGCTAAAGCCCGCACCATTTAGAAAAGAAATAAAGTGTGCTTGTCAGAGGAAATTATAAAGACAGGGACATGTCGGGGGACTCATTATCCCATGTAAGATTGATGCAGTTGTTGAATTTGATAACTATGAAAACATATGGTTCAAATGAAGTATTTTATCTTGTATATTATGCATTCTAATAGGAAATAAGAACATTCAATGATGTTTACATTTCTTGGTTGTGTAAAGCAAGGGAACCACAATTGTGATCCCTTAAAGAAGACCTATCACGGGGAGTGTAACGATGGCGGTGGCATAGGAAGCATCGACATGCTCTTCCACTGCAACATGTTGGTTATCGTCAGCGTCGATGCCCACCCAACAAAGTGATGTCTTAGGATGACCATCGAGGCTGCTACATCAGGGAGCTCTCCTTTAGGATACGTGTCAAGGTTATCACGCTCCATTAAAACAATATCGTTATCACCCTTGACCATGAGCTTTATGTTTGCAACTTCTCTAATTTGAAGCATGCCCATTCAATTGAGATTGTCCATAATGTAAAGGGTTTGCTTATCCTCTCCACCTCTACTTGAAATTACACTTATGTGCTTGATTGCCTCGGTCGAGCTAAAATCTCTATTTGAAAAGTCATGTTGGGAAAATAGTTTTTGGGTGCAAACATAGTA
The DNA here is from genome assembly GCA_019776745.2 of Taxus chinensis. NCBI lineage: Eukaryota > Viridiplantae > Streptophyta > Pinopsida > Cupressales > Taxaceae > Taxus > Taxus chinensis. Next base: position 1,009,175,231 of record CM034146.1, read on the forward strand.
TAAATATTTTGGTACTATTTGGAAATGTCAAACCTCTCAAAATTTCACGAGGAGCTGAAAAATTACTCCATATAAGAATCTCTAAAAAATCTTACGGAGAAAATGATTTAATGGATATAAAAACCTCTCAAAATTCATGAGGAGAAAATGATTTAATTGATATAAAAAGCTCTCAAAATTGACGATGAAAAAATAAGTTTCTTATTTGTTTAGCATCTACACATTAATGTGAGAAAACTACCCATAAAACCTCAAATCCCTTAAATTTTCATGAAGTTATAACATCAAGTGGTTGCATCTAGATTCTAGTTAAACTTAAAGGTGTTTATAGTTTTCCAAAAATCATAATTTAATTAAGTTTTCATTTATATATTGATTGCTCGGGGTAGAAACTATTAATGAAATCAGTCATGGATATGCCTCCTATACAAAAACCTCTCTAAATTCATGAGGAGAGAATGATTTAATGGATATAAAAAGCTCTCAAAATTGACAATGAAAAAATAAGTTTTGATTTTTTTTCAGCATTTACACACATTTATGCAAGAAAACTACTGAGAAAACCTTAAATCTCTTAAATTTTCATGATGTTATAACATCGAGTGACTGCATCTAAATTCTAGTTAAACTTAAAGGTGCCTCTAATTAGGTTTTTATTTATATATTAATTATTCGGGGTAGAAACCGACAATGAAATCAACCGTGGATCTGCCTCTTATATAGTGATAAACAACCCTTTTCATTTTTTTTAGTCTCCACATAAACAATGGTTCACATGCCACCTAACAAATCTATTCTTTGAGTTCAAATCCATGTAACTAACAATCTTCATGGCACTGTGCATCGGTGTAATCAGTTAAACACAATTAAACGAAGGTGGTACTAATAAATATTTGATGTTACCACCACTTTCATCAAGTTGTTTGAAAAACAAGATTTTTAGTCAGTCAAGAATGACTATCATATTATTGAATTCAATTGAGGCATAAAATTACAGTCTGCAAAACACTTAATGTTATTATTATATAATTGTTTAATGAAATATACGACATTGTTTAATTGTGAAGATAATGACATATTGACTACCTATAAATTAATTATAGATGAATAGCATAAAATACAAGAAAGACTAAACAGGACGACATGGGATTCTAAAACAAGGCAGACCACATTGACGTCGATTACTTGCAGTATGTTATCGATGGGAGCCTGTCACCAAAGACCACATCACCCTTAGAGTAATCAACGACTTAGGCTACGCGTTAAAAATACCTTATCTGCCATAAAATGATGATGGGAAGATACTTAGGTAACATTGATATTTGTTCCTCATGGCTTAGTGATGAATGCTTGCAAATTATTTTACAACACTTCCCATGACTTCATACACTCAGCCATTGCACATTTATGATGCCAAACTATAACCAGTGAAAACTCGACAAAAATGAAAGATAAGCATATATGAACAACAAACCTTTCCTCTAATATTTTCCTTACAAACCTCGGATAAGGTTGTGGAAGCATTTAAACTTGTAGATCCTTTTGAAAGTTGGATTATGGGTGCTCTTGCATTGATCCCTAGATGTAGAAGTGAAAATGTTACGAGCAAATTTTAGACACCAGGAAAGCTTCTGAATATGCAAATATTGAATGAAAAAATAGTAGAATTTGGCTTAGAGAAAGTAATCCCAGAGGATTTACAAAGGATGAGGCTTGCTTTTATAGTTGAGGGGGGGTCATGAAAAGTGGATCTAAGTTTGAATGAGTTTCAAGACCATGAATGCATTTCCTGAAATAACAAGTGGATTTGGTATGTGCAGTTGCAACTTTGAAGGGCATTAATTATTTGGTAGGTAGAATGATTTCATCCGAGAAAGTGATTGTACATACAATCTTATTGGCCCCACTTTTGTAGGATTCTAGAAGTGGAGTGGGAGTGGGGTTGACTGGGATAGTGAAATAGAGTCCAAGTGGAGTCCAAATAGAAAAATAGATTTATTTTCCAATTTGATAACTAATTTAATTAGCTATGAAGTGTAAGAAGAATAATTAATCATTTATTTAATAAATGTTTAATTAAGTTTAGCTAAAATGTGTTAGGAATTAATTTAATCAATTCCAGAGGATGTGATAGAATTAACTTAACTAATTCTAAGGGTGATAGAATTGAAGCGTGAATTGATTAATGTAACTTATCAGTTCTAAAGGTTGTGAAGGATAGTTGAGGATAAGTTGGAAACATGCATGTAGTTTTGGGGTGTCTACATTTGCCCCTCTTTAAAGTCTTATTACGAAGTAATAGCATTTTAAAGATAGTAAACACACGCAGATCAACAAGCAAAAAGTAAGGAAGTATGGTGGGCTTGCTTGATATGCCCTAATGAAGCATTTGGTTTCCCCATCGAGTAGAATGGTAAGGGAATGCCCCCTCAAGCGGATGGGTGATGCATCAAAGTGGTGGACAACTGTTTGATAGGAAGAAGACAAGGAATTTGAACAAGGATGGGAAGGATTGTGCTCGTAGCATGAGCATCATTTGGAGAGTGAAATTTAGAGCAACCTTGTTTTGTTGTTTCAGTTTCACAATAGATTTATCATTAGGATTATGAAAGAATTAATATGTGTAACCCGTTAGGTGTGCAAAACAAACACACACGTAACAAAGAAAAGATAAAAATGAAAATAAACCCAATAGACATCGTAAAAGTATGCACCATGGCTATAAATAAACCAAGATGATAACGAAATACATGTATTTGGTCCAAAAAGTAATATCAATAATGCATCACAACTTTAAAAAGAAGACAACTAATTATGCCCCTAATACATACCCCATTGATGATTAAGCAAGTGTGAATGCCCCAAGGCACTAAACTTATGAAATGCATGGGAATAGGATCAGACCAAAGAGTGGAGTAATCTTAGATACTCCCAAAGACTCTCTTGTTGGATCCGCATTGAAATTTGATCTGAGAGTTGAAAATGATCATTGCCCTCGAGCATTAAACTTATGAAATGTAAGGGAGGGAATAAGAGCTAATATTGCCCCAAGAGAAGTTATATCGCGGAGGAAACAATTGATTTGACTTGCCCCAAATAGATATATTAACATATAAAGGGAAATGATGTATCGTGATAGTTGTAAGATTGGAACGATCACTAGGGTAGTAGTTTAAAATGTGATTTTATCAAGATTGCCTTGAATTGCTGAAATTTTTTCATGTGTTTGCAAATTTTAGGATTTTACAATTGAATTTTTTTGAAATTTTTTATTTTGGTGAAGAGTGAAGAAAGGGAGTGGTGTGATTGTTACACTGGATTTATTATGGAGATATGATGATGTGAGATGGAGCTTAGCCTCCATGTTCATAGCTTAGCTTTTATTCATGATGTATGATGATTATGGATAAATGATGATGTTGTATGTGAAATGATGTCGACAAAGTACTTACAATTAGCACAAATATAAAGAAATGTAAACAAATCGAGCTACACAACAAAAGGAAAACACACCATGGCTTATTTAATAAACAAGGATGATAACACAATATGTACAAGTGGTTCAAAAACACAAAACAAGCATGTCAAACAAACCCAATATGAACATGAATTAACTACACCAAAGTTATATGTGAATTAAGATGTTAATAATTCATATGCAATTGGTTTAAAATAACAAAGTATAATAAAATAACAAACTAACATGCTAACAAAAGCATCATCGAAATGTTGACAAACTGCAACAGTACAACACAATTTGTAATAACGACGTCTAATGAAACCCCTAATGTGTTCCACATTGAAGGATTAGATAGATATGAATTCCCTCAATCGATAGCTTGAAAACACAAGAGGATTGAATCAAGTCGAAGAGCGAAGTGATCTTAGATACTCCAAAAACACTCGTGTCAGATCCCATTGAAGTTTGATCTATAGTGGATTTAATCCAAGTGTACCCGAAGCAAATTTATATTGTGAAAGGGTAATTGATTTACATCGAGCATAGATATACACCACGGGTAAGAAAAGTGATTAATGGAAGATGATATGGAATGATCAGTAGGATTCTTTTCAAATGGTGATATTGTTGAACTATGTTATTCAGTTGCTAAGATTTTGTCAAACATTTTCTGAATGTTTTACTTTTTGCCAGTTTTATACTATTTTGATTTTTTTCCAGTTTTATATTGTTTTAGGTTTTTTTGAACATATTTGAATGTTTTTTATTTTTTGAACATATTTGAACTTTTTGTTGTTTTTGAATGTTTTTAGATTTTTGAACATATTTGAATGTTTTTGGAGTTTCAAACATATTTTAACGTTTTTGGTTTTTTTGACTTGGTAAAGGGTACACCATTTGAACTCATGCTCGAACAATTATAAAAATTTCATTCCATTGGCAAAATGTAGATGATATAATGATAGGATATCTCACTCCACTCGTGACTCCATGTAACTAGTAAGATGATAAGGCTCAACACCAAGAACCATGAAGGACACAAGAATAATGAGATAGTGATATGAAAATAAAGATGATGGATGCATCAACACAAGGTGTAACAATGGTCTATTCAAGAAAAATGTGACTCATCTCTAGTTAATATTACCTGACCGATTCCAAGATGATTTCACTTTACAGGTTTGGACTAGACTTAAACCCATTGGTGGCCTACTGATTGACAAGATCAAGTTGAAGGAATTGTTGTCTCTCTTAACATAAGCAACTTCTTAGGCCTACTGATTTTATGAAGGATTTATTTTGTTCAATTTTTTTTAAATGCCCCCTACATCTTGCCCCAGGCAACCAATAATAGGAAATGGCTCAACACCGAAGACAAAATGTAGGTGAGTAAGGATATCTGCCTCCTTTCCCAGTCTCACACTACTAGTAACAAAAATGGGCTCGTCACTGAAGACTGTGAAGAACGAAAGATGTAATGATTGATATATATTTTTGTATTTTTGATTGATTTTTCCTTGTATGTTGATATTGTGCTTGTTGGGAAGGAATGTTTTTCCTCCAAATCTCAGCCTCATGCGACTAGTAGGAGGCAAGGGTTCAACATCGTAGACTTTGTTTGATGGAACTAATTATGCCTTTTGGAGTATAAGGATGTGCACCTATCTAATGGCTCTTGGGTTTGACATTTGACAATCAGTTGTAAATGGTTATGTGGCTCCAACAACTCCTCCAAAATATCAAGCTGATAAGAAGGCAAGTTAGAGCAATGCAAAGGCTATGAATGCAATATTTTTTGGTCTATCTGAATCAATTTTTTAAAGGTGATGCATTGTGTTTTAGCCAAGGAAATATGGGATAAACTCAAAAACATATATGAAGGAGATGATAAAGTGAACAAAGCAAAACTCCAAATGTACAAAAGTCAATTTGAGGGTTTGAAGATGAAGGATGATGAAAACATTGCATCCTATCTTCTTCATTTGGATGAAATTGGCAACATTAATAGAGGGCTCGGAGAAGAAATTAAAGATGAGGTTATTCTGCAAAAAGTGTTACGATCTCTTCCTTTGAGGTTTGATGCCAAGGTATCTGCAGTTGAAGAAATGAAGAAGTTAAATACCCTAACCATGGATGAGCTACATGGGATTCTCACTGTGTATGAGATGAGAACTAAAAAATATAAAGCATCTAAGTGAGAGGCAACCTTCAAAGCATAAAAAAATATGAAGAACAAAAAGCCCGAGCCTCGTGACTTCTCCAAAAATGAATCAAACTAGGAAGATGCTCATTTTATCAAGGAGATGAAGAAAGGATCTAGAAAATATAAAGGTATGTTACCCTTCAAATGTTTTAATTGTGGTGAAGTAGGACATTATGCTACTAGATGTCCATGTCCAGAAAATGAAAAGAGTGATAATGAAGAAGATCACAACTTGAAGGAAGACAACAAGTTTTATCAGTCTAATAAGATATGTGAGTAAGGAAGGTTTGAGAAAAGGAAGAACTTTTACAAGCACAAGAAGAACCTCTATACCAAGGAGGAAAATAGTTCATCCGAAGCAAATGATGAAAGTGACTTTGCAAGTGATCAAGAAGAATCATTGTTCATGGCAATAGAAAATGAAGGAGATATGGTTTCAGAATATGAATAAGATGTTGAAATGGGTCTTGAATAAGATCTTATTTGTGCCCTATATGAGATCAAGATACTAAAGAAAAACAATAAGAAACAAAATCAACAGTTTCAGAAAATTGAAGAAGAATATAGTGCCTCATAAACAAAGTTGTCACAAAACCTTGAAGAATCCTGATGCAGGAGCATCCTAATTAGTTTAAAAAAAGATAAACTATGTTTTATTTTGTTTTATTTTTTTGTTCAATTTGTCTTGTGAAAGGGATGGAAGATGTTTTCTTCATGTTCCCTCCACTTTTCCCTGTTTGAATCAAATGGAGATGAGGTTGTAAAATAGCTCCATGAGCTAAATAAGGCCCAATTTGGGTTTTTTTTGGCTAAAATAGAGATTTTTCATTAGGATAGAGGTGAATAAAATAGGAGGGCATGTTTATCTCCTTGTTTTAGGGACTTTGCTAAGTTGAGAGGAGTCAAGTCCTAGGTGGGAAAAAATGGAGGAAAAATCGGGGAAATGTGAGTGGCTAGTCTAAAAAGAGATGAGAAGTTTGTTTTTTGTTGTTGTAACTGGAGAAGGTATTCGAATACAGATGAAGAAAATTGATGGAAGGAAGATGAAAAATAGGATTGAGATTGGAATGAAAAAGGGTTCTTTCTGAGTGTTTGGAAGTAAAAGAATGAAGTGTTTTGTAAAAAAATGGCATGTTTTGTATGTATTAAAAAAATATGTTTTCTTCTTGCAGGGCCGAAGCTGTGAAATTTGTGCAGAGCTCGTATGAAAGGATCCAAATCTCGACTGTGATGGATAGCAACAGGTTGAAGGAGTCGAAGGTACAGGCTCCTACAAATTTTATGTGGGCTGTGAAATCACTCCATACGTGCATAACGATGCGATTTATGGGTATAAAAACGTGGATTTAGGGCTTCACTGGATTTCAATCCACAAGCACATGAGGTTTCCTCTAAAAATTCTACATGACACCATTCTCATGTGAAAACATGACCTGTACCCCTATAATTTCAGGTCTTGAAGCCATCTAGAACCCCCCTCAACCGTGAATCCATCCTTGTACAGGCCGTTTTGGCAGGATTTTGGTGTTAAAATCTCAAATTTTCTCACATTTTGTTGCTTGTCAAGTCCCACCAACTGTATGAGTAAGTTCGAACCACCCTATTACTCTTATTGATCATGTATAAGAGGTGAAAGGAGGAGCTCTTAAGAGTTTTCATGTTTTTGCATCCAAAAAATAGCCTGAGAAACCGAATCAGGTTCGCAGGACAGTCTTGGAGAAAAGAAAACAGTAACTTGTGTTTCAAAGTGGCCCTGTCCAGCTTGTAACATGTCTTGTTTAATCCAAAAATGTATGTTTCTTTCCTTGAATATGGGTGCAGGGCTAGGTATCAACATTCTTGTTGTTCTCAAGAGCTACAAGGCAAACACTCAAGCCTCCAAGAAGCTATCTTGTCTTAATTTGTGTCTTTCTTTATTCAAGAGTTGGGATGAATTCCCACTGTCTTAAAACGAGTTCCCAAAGTGGGGTAGAGTGTGTATAGGTTAGGAGAGTGAATTTAGCAATTGGTGTGTCTTCGTGGTGTGTAGGTGTGTGAGAGTTGGGAAAAAAGAAAAGGATCCACAAGAACGAAGCATGCACTGATGCTAAGAGAGTGCATTCAGAGGGAGGAGAGAAATCTTGAGTGAACCAAGGCAGTCACCAGTTGCTAAGTAAGCACTCATCATTTGTGGTATCAGAGCCAGTTGATTGTGCACAATCTAAAGATCCAGAGCAGAAAAGAAAGAACAAGAAGAGACAGAACAAGATGCCACCCAGGAGAGCAATTCAAGTAGCCCAAGCAGCCCAATTAGCATTGGTTGAAGACATCCGGAACCTGACAGCTAGGTTGAGGGACCTAGAAGAGGCACAAAGAAGAGGAATAGAGATGGCAGAAGTCAGTGACGATGAGCAAGAGCCACCAGAGGAGGAGCTGACTGCAGAGGTGGAGGAAGAGACACCTGAAGAGAGATTGATTAGGGCCATCATGAAGGTGAACACAAAACCAAAGATGGAGGTTCCCATGTACGAAGGAAACTTGAACGTGGAAGAATTGATTGATTGGATCAAAGCACTGGATAAGTACTTTGATTTTGAAGGTATAGTGGAAGATGACAGAAAGGTGAAATTTTCCATGACCAGATTGCATAAGCATGTAGCCCTGTGGTGGGATGGAGTGCAAGAAGAAAGGAAGAGGAAAGGCAAAGCAAAAATCAAGAGCTGGGACAGAATGGTAGCCAAGATGAAGGGCAAATTCATTCCCAGAGATTATGAGGTAAACCTATTTAAGAAGTTACAAAATTTGAGGCAAAAGGAGTTGTCTGTGAAAGAATATACTGAAGAATTCTACAGGCTAACAATCAGATCAGGTCACATAGAAGAAGATTTGGAAAAGGTAGCTAGATACATCAATGGACTGAGATTCAACATCCAGGATGAGATCAGCCTTCTCACACCCAAGACTATTGAGGAGGCCTACCAGATTGCTCTAAAAGCAGAGGAGAAAATAGTTAGGAGACAAAACACTGCCTCAAGAGGAAGGGGCAGATCATTTAGAGGAAGAGGTGCTCCAAGTGATAGAAGACAGCTGCAAACAAGTGCTGAAGAGGGGAGCAGCTCCAGTAGCACACAGAACACTAGAGGTGGTTCACCATTCAGGGGAAGGAGACCCTATCAAGGTTATCAAAGAGGTAGGGGTAGATTCTTGGGTAAGTGTTTTAGGTGCAACAAGTATGCTGGTCATAGATCCTATGAGTGTCCAGAGAACCCTTAAAACAACCATGGGAAGAATATGTATATTGCTTCAAATGAAGAGCAAGATGGAGAGCTAGATGTAGCACATAAACTAGAGAACATCCCAGAAGATGGTGAGTCTCTTCTCATGAAGAGAGTGCTGCTAAAACCCAACAAGGAGGCAATGGAACCCCCTCAGAGGAAGAGTTTGTTTAGGACCAGGTGCAAGAGCAAAGGGAAGTGCTACAAGGTGGTGATTGATAGTGGAAGTATAGACAACCTTGTGTCTGTTGAGATGGTAGAAAAGCTAGGCTTGAAAAGAGAGCCACACCCCACTCCATACAAAGTGTCTTGGCTGCAAAAAGGACATTAGCTGTTGGTAAATGAACAATGTAAGGTAGAATTTCAGATTGGAGCTTATAAAGATCAGGTCATGTGTGACATCATGCCCATGGATGTTTGCCATATCCTTCTAGGAAGACCTTGGCAGTTTGACAACAAAGCTATTCACGATGGGAGGAAGAATACTTACACCTTCAAGAAGGATGGAGTAGAGCATACACTCATACCTCTGAAGGAAGAGAATGATGCAGCTGAATCTAGTTCAAAAGTAATGATGGTAAGTGGCAAAGAATTTTTACAAGGCATGAAGAAGGAAGAGGTAAGTTTTGCAGTCATTGGTAAATTGAAAAGTGTAGTGACTAACACTCAGTTGAGTGACTTACCTCTTGAAGTCCAGGAGATGCTGAATGAATATGTAGACATTGTGGTGGATGAGCTACCAAATGAGCTGCCACCTGTGAGAAGTATCAGCCATCACATAGATCTGATCCTGGGAGCAAGTTTGCCAAACAAGGCAGCATACCGGATGACACCAAGGGAGAATGAAGAGATCAAGCAACAAGTTCAAGAGTTGTTGGACAAAGGATTGATAAGGGAGAGTTTGAGTCCATGTGTTGTACCTACGGTGCTCAGTCCTAAGAAAGATGGAACATGGAGAATGTGTACAGACTCCAGGACCATCAACAAGATCACCATAAGGTATAGGTTTCCTTTGCCCCGGATAGATGATTTACTTGATTGTTTGAGTGGATCAGTTTACTTCTCTAAGATAGATTTGAAGAGTGGATACCATCAGATAAGAATCAGAGAGGGAGATGAATGGAAGACAACATTCAAGACAAATGATGGTCTGTATGAGTGGCTGGTTATGCCCTTTGGTTTGACCAATGCTCCTAGTACCTTCATGAGACTGATGAATGAGGTGCTTAAAAGTTTCACGGGTAAGTTTGTCATTGTATACTTGGATGACATTTTGGTGTTTAGTCAGAGTAGAGAAGAACATTTATTGCATTTGAGAATGGTACTAAATAAGTTACAGGAAGAGAAACTGCTGATCAATGTGAAAAAGTGCAGTTTTCTACAAACCGAGCTGGTGTATTTGGGGTTTGTCCTTTCAAAGGAAGGACTGAAAATGGATAAGGATAAGATCAAAGCCATCCTTGAGTGGCCAACACCCAGGAGTGTGTTTGAGGTAAGAAGTTTCCATGGGTTAGCTAGTTTTTATAGGAAATTTATCAGAAATTTCAGTGGTATTGTAGCTCCCATGATAGAAACTATAAAAGGTGATAAGAAACATTTTCAGTGGACTGAAGCAGCAGAGGAAGGATTTCAATTGCTGAAGAAGAAGGTAACATAAGAGCCCATTTTAGTTCTACCTAATTTTAACAAATTGTTTCAGGTGGAGTGTGATGCTAGTGGCCTAGCAATTGGGGCAGTTTTGAGCCAAGAAGGCAAACCAGTTGCTTTCTTCAGTGAAAAACTCAGTGAGGCAAAAAGGAAGTATTCATCCTATGATCAAGAATTCTATGCAATAGTTCAGGCACTAAAAAAATGGAGACACTACCTATTGCCTAAAGAATTCGTGTTGTTTACTGATAATTATGCCTTGCAGTTTATTAGTAATCAGCCTAAATTGAATCAAAGACATGTCAAATGGGTGGAGTATTTGCAAAACTATACTTTCAGCATTAAGCACAAGAAAGGACAGGCCAATAAAGTGGACAGATGCTTTGAGCAGGAGGGTGCTGGTTGTACAAGAGCTGCAGGTGAGTGTGATGGGTTTTGAGAACTTGAGAGAGCAATATGAAGAGGATGATGATTTCAGCGAGGCTTACAAAGCTTGTAAGCAACCCACAGTGATGGATAGGAGTCCATGGATGGACTATATGCTGCAAGAAGGACTGCTGTTCAAGGGCAGCCAGTTATGCATTCCTAAAGGTTCAATGAGGGAGAACCTGATCCGAGAAAAACACAGTGGAAGTTTATCAGGACATTTTGGTCAAAACAAAACATTAGCCCAGTTGAGTGCACACTATTTTTGGCCAAGAATGAGTTCAGGATGTGAAGAAATTTGTAGAAAGATGCAGGATATGCCAATACAGTAAAGGGACTAGCCAAAATGCTGGTTTGTATCAGCCACTTCCTATTCCCAGCAGACCATGGGATTGTTTGAGCATGGACTTTATACTGGGATTGCCCAAGACTCAGAAGGGACATGACTCCATCTTTGTAGTTGTTGACAGGTTTACTAAGATGGCACACTTCATTCCATGCACAAAAACTAGTGATGCTACCCATATAGCCAACTTATTCTTTCAGGAGATAGTGAGACTGCATGGATTGCCAAGGAGTATTGTATCAGACAGGGATACAAAGTTTGTTGGACATTTTTGGAGAACGCTTTGGAAGAAGTTGGGAACTCACCTGAGCTTCAGTTCAGCCTACCATCCACAAACAGATGGACAAACTAAAGTAGTCAACAGGAGCCTTGGAAACATCCTGAGGAGTTTGGTGAGCATGCACCCAAAACAGTGGGATCTAGCACTTGCACAGGCTGAATTTGCTTACAATGATTCACCCAACAGGAGTACAGGCATGAGTCCTTTCCAAATCATGTATGGGCAGCACCCAAGGGGTGTATATGAGCTGAGAGACTTGGGGAAAATGGAAGGTAGGAGTGCAGATGTCGAAGAATTTGCTAAGGCAATGCAGGATATCCATGAACAGGTAAAGAAGAATATGGAAGAAAATGCCAACAAGTACAAGCAGAGAGCTGATCAGAGGAGGAAGGAAGTCAGTTTTGAAGTTGGTGATGAAGTACTTGCACACTTGAGGAAAGAGAGATTTCCTAGGAAAGAGTATAACAAGCTGAAGGTCAAAAAGATTGGTCCCTGTAAAATACTCAGAAAATTTTCCAACAATGCTTATGAATTGAAACTCCCTGAAGGCATTGGGATTTCTCCAATCTTCAATGTTGCAGACCTGTATGAGTACAGAGGAGAAGAAGGAGTGGAAGAGGAGTCTGAAATAGGACAGCAGAACACAGATTGGCAGGCACAAATGCCTAGAACCACCCAAGGAGATAGAGCAACTGTTGGACAAGAAGGTTATCAAGAAGACCAGGGACAAAGAATACTACAAGTATCTGATCAAGTGGAGAGGTTTTCCAGCTGAGGATGCATGGACGACCGAAGGGGACCTGATCAAGTTGGGAGTCAAGGTTGAAGACCTACAAAATACAAATCAGCCATGAAGAACATCTTTTCTCTCCAAGGTAGAATGATGTAGGAGCATCCTTACTAGTTAAAATAAATGAATAAATAAACTATGTTTTATTTTGTTTTATTGCTTTTTTTCAATTTGTCTTGTAAAAGGGATGGAAGATGTTTTCTTCATGTTCCCTCCTTTTCCCTATTTGAATCAAATGGAGTGAGGTTGTAAAACATCTCCATGAGCTAAATAAGGCCAATTTGGGTTTTTTTGGCTAAAATAGAGATTTTCATTAGGATAGAGGGGAATAAAATAGGAGGGCATGTTTATCTCCTTGTTTTAGAGATTTGCTAAGTTGAGAGGATCAAGCCTAGGTGGGAAAAAATGGAGAAAATCAGGGAAATGTGATGGCAGTCTAAAAAAAGAGATGAGAAGTTTGTTTTTTGTTGTTGTAACTGGAGAAGGTATTCAAATATAGATGAGAAAATTGATGGAAGGAAATGGAAAACAGATTCAGATTGGAATAAAACAGGGTTTTTGAGTGTTTGAAGAAAAAAGAATGCAAAAACATGTTTTAGTAAAAAAATTTGGCATGTCTTCAGGCCGAAGTGTGCATTTGTGCAGAGCTCGTATGGGGATCTCAATCATGACTGTGATGGATGCAACACATTGAAGGGTCGAAGGTAAGGCTCTGAAAATTTTATTGGGCTTCGAAATCACTCCATACGTGCAAACGAGCGATTTATGCAATAAAACGTGGATTTAGGGCTTCCCGTTTCTCCTGGCACATGATGTTTCAAGCTCTAAAAATTCTCCCACACCATTCTCATGAAAAAATGACCCTGTACCTGTAATTTCAGGTTTTTCAAACCATTAGGAACCCCCCTAACTGCGAATCCATCTTGTACAGGTCGTTTTGGTAGTTTTGGTGTTAAAAAATCAGTTTTTCTCACATCTTATTACTTGTCAAGTACCACCAACTGTATGAGTAAGTTCAAACCACCCTATTTCTCTTATTGATCATGTATAAAAGGTGAAAGGAGGAGCTCTGAATAGTTTTCATGTTTTTGCATCCAAAAAATAGCCTGAGAAACCGAATCAGGTTCGCAGGACAGTCTTGGAGAAAAGAAAACAGTAACTTGTGTTTCAAAGTGGCCCTATCCAGCTTGTAAGATGTCTTGTTTAATCCAAAAATGTATGTTTCTTTCCTTGAATAAGGGTGCAGGGCTAGGTATCAACATTCTTGTTGTTCTCAAGAGCTACAAGGCAAACACTTAAGCCTCCAAGAAGCTATCTTGTCTTAATTTTGTCTTTCTTTATTCAAGAGCTGGGATGAATTCTCACTATCTTAAAATGAATTCTCAAAGTGGGGTAGAGTGTGTATAGGTTAGGAGAGTGAATTTAGCAATTGGTGTGTCTTCATGTTGTGTAGGTGTGTGAGGGTTGGGAAAAAAATGGATCCATAAGAACGAAGCATGCACTGATGCCAAGAGAGTGCATTCAGAGGGAGGAGAGAAATCTTGAGTGAACCGAGGCAGTCACCAGTTGCTAAGAAAGCACTCATCAAATCCCAAAATAATATCAACAACCTATAGATTCAACCTGAAGAGATAAAGAAGATGAATGTGGATGTGAGAACCTAGCTGAAACAAAAGGAAGAAATTTGTGATAAGCTTGAATATGAAATTGTTTCATTAAGAAAGGAACATGAGAAGACAAATACTAAATTGAGTAGATGCCTCAAGTTTGAGAAGAGTTGTTGGGCTGAGAAAGTGGCTAACTTCAAGCCATGTGTGGAGGTTAAAGACCGCACACATAAGGGTGCACGCGAACCATGAAGAAGTATCAAAGAGCTAAGAATATGCGCATGAGAGTACACGTGAGGACAGGGAAAATATTATTGTATAAGTTAGTACACGAAGGTGTGTACATGCATGAAATTAATTTGGTATGATGTCTTCCTCCTTGTCTATTCAAGTTGAAGTGGAAGTGTTACCTTACAAGGTGAAGTGCAAGAGTCAATTAAGTATGTTTTCCTTGATGTTATGAACAACTGATTGTGTGTATGAATTTGTAGTTGAAAAATATACCAATTAAAGGTACAGTAAGGGGATGAAAATCAAATGATGTATATAATGCATTGAGGACTAAAATATTGCAGCAGTTAGTGAGCATGAAAGTGCATATGTTTGAGAGGGGTATCTGAGATGAGAGGAAAGATAAAATGTGTTTAGAGAGGAAGCCCTTAGTGAGGTGCTTGCAGTAGATGAAGGAGAGTGAGAAGAGAATAAGTAGATTTGAATAAGTGATCATAATTTGTTGTGAGAGACAACACAAGAAAAATGATCAAAACATCGTGAATAAGTCTAAGTGGATGTTTAACATACAGGGAGTTGATGCTTCCTTGTAAGTGGTAGCTTACAGAAGATCAAATTGAAGCTTGGTTGAAGTGTTGGGATTTAAAGCTTCCATGCAAGTAGAAGCTTGTTAAAGGTCAAGTGGTAGCTTGACTAAAGTATTGGAGTTAATGCTCCAAGTTGAGTGGATGCTCAACAGTGAAATCATTGTAACATTTACAAGACATTTTTTTCTAAGCTAGTTCTTTGGTTTTAATGGGTTTTTCTCCCTTGAAGGGTTTCCCACATTAAATCTCGTGTCTCTGTGTATGTTCTCTTATTGATTGCTTGTGAATGATTTTGTGGTTTCATCATAAAAAGGTTAAGGAAATTAAATTGTCTGTCAAATTTTGAATAAGCACTGATTCACGCCCCCTCTCAGTGCCTAGAATTTCCAACAGTTAAGACACTTACTAGTGTCTAAGAGTGTGTTTACAGGGTTTGGACATGTTTTTTAGGTTTGTACCTAGACCTATTCTCGATCTTAGGTGGCCTAATGAGGTGAGATGATATGATTCAGAGCTAAGTATGTAAAGGCAAGCACTGGGAAAGGTGTATCAAGTTGTCTTAGAGGTTTGGACAAAGTTTTAGGCCCTGGTTTGAAGAAAGAAGCAAGAAAAGTGGGTTTTCCCCTTACCAAGTTCTTAGAAAGTGAGAAAGCTAGCTTGAGAAGGACTATTTGATGCTCGTTGGCACACGTGAAGTCTACACAGGAGGATAAGATCTTCATGGTAGTTGGGGAAGGGTCCTAGCTCAATGTTTTTGGCATTAGTTTTTGGATTAAGGGGCAAAGCTTTATGAACAATCGTTAAGAAGGCAAGGTGGTCTTAAACCCTCTTTAAAGCCTAGTTAGGTAGCGATGGAGAAGAAATTGTTAAAACATGCCCATAATGGATTGGATTGGATAGTAATATGATTGGAGGTTATAGAGGACTCCTCCATATTTCTCTAGGCGGTATTTAGGTGTCATGACAGTTAGTGGACCCCACAAATTGCAAGTTTATGAAGAAGTTGATATTGGTCTCAAGATTTGCACTAGACTTGTTGAATAAATTGATGTTTGAGGAATTTGGGAAGCATTACTACATGTCTGGGGTGGTTTCAGATCAATTTCTAACCATTATGGGGTCTGTGTAAGTCAATATAGGAAGATTGGTTTTGGGGCAGTTTATACAATTTTATGTGGTCAAGATGAATTGTTGTTCTCAGGATTTTGTGCCCTTAATTGTGGTTTATTATGAATTTTGTGATGACCTTGAGGTCATAATATTTCTGTCCATATGTCATTCATGCATGGTTGAGGTGTTTTGGTACTGGTTTGAGCTGCATCTTTGAGGATTGGTTTTGCAGGTCACAAACCTAGTGAGGACAGTTGATCCTATTGGTGGTTTCATAGCAAGATTTGATGGTGTAAAGTTGTACAAGCTTGTTGGAGGTTGTTATAAGACATAAAAAACATTTCTAAGTGGTTTCATATGTTTGATGAAGGTCTTGTTATCTCAAGAAGACTCAGTTTTGGCGAAGGAGGTGTTTGAGTACATTAGGCATGATTGAGTCCTAATGAAGGACTTGGTTTTTCTTATGTTATTGCCGACCTAAGTGGTCTATTGTATGATGTAGTCATGATGTTTTCATTTTATTTTAATGAATTATGCCATGTTATTGCCGACCTATATGTATTTGATGCTTAAGTCATGTATACAAGCATGTTCTTAGGCCTATTTGTTGTTGTTGATGAAGTGATGAGAATGAGCAAGTAAGAGGGCATAGTAAAGAGGTGTAGAAGGTGTTTGCAACCATAAAGGGAAGGAAAAGAAGCTTTCATGAAGTGTTAACAGGTGATGAGCATATGGTGTTCAAGTTCAGATGACCTAATCAACTTGATGAAGAAGTTCTTAAGCGAGTAAGCCTAGAAGGAAGATTTGAAGAAGATTGAAGAAAGGAGACCTTGATGGGTGTCATCATCAGTTTTTGTGGAAAATTTCTATAGATGACAATCAAATTTAGGTGGCTGAGTTGGTGTTGATTCATCTAGGGGGTTGGTGCTCCTCTTTGGGTTGGTATTCAACTAAATTTGATTCATTTTTGTAATAAAGCATTGTTTTAGTGGTTTTTCTTACCTTCAAGAGTTTTCCACTTATATTTGGTGTTCATGCGTTATTGCAATCTCATTTTCTCATCTATGGTTATGTTTCTTGATGAATGGATACTTAATGGTTAAGTTGAATTGAATGGTTGATAGATGTAAATGTTTAAGTGAATGAAAGTTTTATTGCACACTTATTCACCCCCAATGATTGTGCTTATAACAAAAGATCCATTCCAATAGTGGGGTCTAGAATTTGTGGGTGCATTCAATCCACATTCTAGCGTAGGTCACACCTATACACTCACTGTTACAGATTACTTCACTAAATGGGTTGAGACCATCCTAGTCAAGCACGCAAACACTAAAATGTTATGCAAATTACTCAATGAGAACATCATAGTGTGCTTTGGTGTTCCAAAAAATATTGTTAGTGGAAATCTACCTATTAATTTTCCACAAAAATCACAAATTTCTATTATGAACATAATATATCCCTCTCTCATTCATTTGATTTTTACCCCGAGGTAATGGTCAGGCTAAAATCTAGTAATAAGAATATTGTAACAATCATCCATAAAATAGTTGATCAAAATCAAAGGAATTGGTACAAGAAACTGTATGATGCATTATGGACTGACCAGATCATGCCCAAGAAAGTAATAGGGATGTCACCATTTCATTTGTTATATAGGATAAAAGCAGAAGTGCCCATACTAGTTAAGCTACCTACTTTGCAGTTGGCAAAACAAATTGAAGACAGACAATGCTATGACTCCTTGGATAAAATGATCTTTTACCTTGAGAAGCTCAATGAGGAAATAATCATTGTAGATGATAGGATTAAAGAACATCAAATGAGGGTGAGGAATATTTTTGATAAGAAAACTCAGGAAACAACATTTCAAATCGGAGACCTTGTCCTACTTTGGGACAATAAAAGAGAACCAAAAGATATCCATGGAAAGTTTAATGTCTCTATGGCTTTGAGAACATTCAATGGCTCAAACATTTTGTGGAAATAATATATTCTACTTTTCTTAACTAGTTTGACACACCCTTGGAATTTACTCGCAATGGTAAGAAATAGTCTAAAGTTGTACAACTAGTAAATATCAAGTTATCCCCCACTTGTACCATAGGCGATTTAGGTTTGTTTTTGTCATGTAGGTGTGTTTCCCCCTTCTCATTGTGTGTTTGTTTCCTTTCATGTTATATGGTGTATTGACCTCTTTCCCCGTTGTGTGTGTTCACCTCCTTTAATTCCATGTCCCTTATGAGACTCTATTGTGTAATTTCACAAACAGGGACAAAAGCCTGTAAATTTTATTAATGTGAAATTAATCAATCAATACAATGGAGTGCTGCAATATTTATACATATTGGACAACAATATAAAAACAAATAAATATGTTGTCATAGGTGCAACAATATGCCTGAACTACATACAGAGCTTCCAAAATATCATCCGAGAAACACAAATTAATAATGATAATAATTATTATAACAACATAACAATTAACAACACCGTGAATATAATAAGACAAAAATATGGTTTAATATAACCATATAACAACAATAATTAAATAATTAACAATGCAAGTTAATTATATTAATAATTAACCTAACATTCCCCCCCTTAATTTTGCATTGTCTCAAGGGATGAGGAGAGGAACTCTCTGAACAACTCAAACTTGTCACGTGTAAGTGACTTTGTGAAGATATCTGCTCTTTGTTCAGCTGTTGGAAAAAATTGAAGTTGGATGTTGTGCTTCAACACATGCTTGCATATGAAATGAACTTGTACCTCAATGTGTTTGCTTTCTTTCATGAAAAATTAGATTTCGAACAAGTTTGAGAACACCTTCATTGTCAACATACATGGTGGTCGGTTTGTCCCGTGGTATTCCAAGTCCTTTTAGTATGCGACGTAGCCAAATCGCTTCATAGATAGCTTCTCCTACAGAACAATACTCAGCTTCTGTGGAAGAGCGAGAAATGAAGTTTTGTTTCTTTCTTCCCCATGATATTGGTCCAGATCCCATAAAGAACACAAATCCTGAAGTGGATTTTTTATCATCAATGTTATTTGCATGATCTGAATCTGAATATCCAGTCAAGAAGAAGTTGTCATTCTTCTTGTATTCTAGACCAAGATCCACTGATCCTTTGAGATATCTCAAAATGTGCCTTGCTGCTTTCCAATGACAAACTTTGGGTTCCTGCATGAACCTAGATAGATAGCTCACTGCAAAGCTGATATCTGGTCTAGTGTAGGTCAGGTAAATGAGACTCCCAATCAACTGCCGATAGAGAGTGGCATTTACCTTAGGAGATGGATCTGAACGAGATAACTACAATATGTTCTCCATAGGTGTAGCAATTGGTGTGCAATCCATCATCCTAAATTTCTCAAGCATTGTCTTGGTATATTTCATCTGAGAAACAAAGATGTGATTCTCTTTCTGCCATACTTCCAATCCAAGACAATAATGCATCAGCCCGAGATTTGTCATGTCGAACGATCGATTAAGATCTTTCTTCATTGCATCGATCATCTTCACTGAACTGCCAGTGATGACTAGATCATTGACATAGACAACAAAAATCACAATCTCCCCCCCTTACTTTTTGAGGTAAAGATTGGGATCGTATGGATTTCTAACAAATCCATGTTGTACAAGATGCTCATCAATCTTGATGTACCATGCTACGGGGTACCTGTTTGAGGCCATACATAGATTTCCTGAGTCTGCATACCTTTGCTTCTTAACCAGGTACTACATATCCCTCAGGTTGAGTCATGTAGAATTCTTCTTGTAAATATTCGTTTAGGAAGGCACTTTTTACGTCCATCTAGTAGACTTTCCAGCCAAACTGTGCAGCTAGAGAAAAGATCATTCTGATTGTTTTGATCTTAGCTGTGGGAGAAAATGTCTCCTCGTAGTCTATGCCTTCTTTTTGTGCATACCCCTTTGCTACTAGTCTCACTTTATACTTGTCCACTGTCCCATCTGCTTTGTACTTTGTTTTAAATATCCATCTACATCCAATGGGTTTCTTTCCTGGTGGAAGATTGACAAGCTTGCCAAGTGTTATTCTTCATCACTGATTGATATTCAAAATCCATGGCATCTTTCTAATATTTTGATTGTAGGGCTTCCTAGACTGTAGAGGGCTCATCAGATTCAATAACTCTACTCATCAAAGCAAAGTTAACTTCTTCTCTTGCTTTACTGCGAGTCCGTGGTCCAGGGGTGGATGTATCCAGTGGAGCATCCATTCTTACATCTCGTAATGTGCTAGTACACCACTTGGGCATATGTTGAATTGTTCCCATGGGTCGTGGTTCTATTTGATCAACACCATCATCCCCATTGTCACTTTCATCTTCTGAGGGAACATCAACTTCAATTTTTACAACTGGTGAAAAATCTACATCTGGTGAGTCTGGAGGAGGAGTTTTTGCTTCCTTCTTCTTGAAAATCTCAACATATCTACTAGTGTATACTTTTCTGGTCTTAGGATCCATTAATTTATACCCAAGAGTCTCTTCACTGTACCCAACAAAAACAAGTTTCTGTGACTTCATGTCCAATTTCTTTTTGTTCTGCTTGGGTATGTGCATGCTTGCTTTGCACTTGAATACTCTAAGGTGTGAAATAGATGGTTTCCGCTTTGACCATGCTTCTTGTGGTGTTACTCCATCAAGAGCAACTGTGGGCACTCCATTCAACAAATACACTGATATCTTTGTTGCTTCTTTCCAGAATGTCTTTGCAAGTCCAGAGTCATCGATCATGCATCACACCATTTCCATGATAGTATGATTTCTTCTCTCAACAACACCATTTTTTTGCGGTGTGTGTGGAGGAGGCATTTGTCAACGAATCCTGTGAGTTTGTAGGTAGTCTTTGAACTCATTACTGGTGAATTCTCCCCCTTGATTTTAGTGGAGAGTTCTTATGTGACGACCAATTTCATTGTCAACTGCTACTTTTAACTTCTTGAAAGTTTCAAAAGCTTCACTTTTCTTATGAAGACAAAAAATCCACATTTTCCTTGAATAGTCGTCAACACATAACATGAAGTACTGAAATCTAGAATGACTTGGTTGCATCAGACCACAAAGATTAGTATGAACCAGATCAAGCTGACCATGAGCTCGATATGTACTCTTCTAGAATGAAGCTCTGTGTTGGTTATCTGTTAGATAGTAAGGACACTTGTCTGTATCCTTCTGAAGAGATGGTAGCCCATGTACCATATTACGCCGACGAAGTGTCTCGAGATACTTGAATCTTACATGACCAAGTCTCCGATGCCACAACTATGTTGAGGTGGAGTTCTTAGCCACAAGTGCTTGATCGTCTTTGTGAACAAAATCAAGTTGGAACATGCATCCCACATTGGAGGCTTTTGTAACTATTTTTGAGCCTCGTGATTTATCTCGAATTAAACATGTTTTGTTGCTGAAATGATTATCAAATTCAATTTTTAGGTTGTGATCAAGGAGTTGACTGACTGAAAGAAAATTCTTTGTCAACCCAGGGACATATAAGACATCTGATAGTCTGCAGTTGCGTGAACCAAGGGGTAGAGAAATGTTCCCAATCCCCTGAACTATATATGAAGAATCATCTCCCAACAAAACATGATTTTTCGATGGTGTGTCCTTGTTGTCGTGCAAATGTGCAACAGGGAAATTGAAAATTTCCAAGCACGACAACTATACCCCTATGCCAAAATTTTCATGCTTTATCATTCCTAGGCAACCCTAGCTCTATCCAGTCAGTCCAAATTACCTCCCAACCAATGTTATATCATCCCCCTAGGTGATTTAGGAAATTCCATTCATTCCCCTAGGTGATTTTAGGACTTCATTGAAAATGCAAATTTTGGGGAGTCACGGGAAGGGCTATCGTTGGCCTTCCCGAGATTGGATCAACCCCCTGGAGCAGAGCAGAAGGGAAAAATTCAACACGGAGGTGAATGGAATACCTTAGAACATCATGGAAATGATTTTTGAAGGCTTTGGGAAGTTCTAAAAGACTTGGAGCAGTCTGAGTGAAAACAGGGTTCACAAGCCTAGGCGGTACACAGGCCTAAAACAGCTGCTGGGATTCAGAAGAAGATTCCAGAAGCTCCAGATGGAGTTGGAAGTAAAAAAAAACATATTCAAAAATAGGATTCCAAGACCTACATGATGGTGAAATAATATTTTTCACAACACCTTGGCGCATATGATTGGAAGGCAGTTTTTCTCAGGCACAAGTGGAGTCCCAGATCAAAAATCTGATTTTTTAGGGATCATATGGTAGAATTAAGACATAATACCCACATAATTGGATTCAAAATGACATTTCCAGTCAAGATCATATAAAATTTCACCAATAAATTCCACCGGGAGCTCAAGTTATCTGCATTCCAAGTTACCCTCTCAAAGGCAGTTCAGGACTTAGTCATTTTTTCGAGAGGACACGTGTCAGCACCAGGAGCTTGGCGGGATTTCATGTTCCTAAAATCCCTAAGGTCAGGTACATCAACCCTTGGAAAATGTTCCCAGCCCTCATGTGACCCTTGGGACCCTCATATGACCTCCAGACTCGACAAATCAGCCCCCAGGTGCTTATTTGGAGCATGCCTTCCCTGCCGTCGGATCGGGCACCACGTGTCAACTCCAGGACCACTGTGGAATTTTATGTCCCTTGTGCACCTGAGGTGGGGGACATCAGACCTTTTAAAATGTTCCCAGCCCCCATAGGGAGTCTTCTGGACACCCATGTGACCTCCTTTTAGCTCCCAGTGCTTCAATGTAACTTTCTCCCTCTTCATTTCTTGTCGTTGGATCAAACGCCACGTGTCATGCTCTTGACCACCATGGAATTTGATGTCCATCACATCCCTGAGGTTAGGGACATCAAACATGGAAAAATGAGCCCTAACCCTAATATTGCATATCTTTTTAAAAAGTTTCCAAGTGCCGCTTTCTTCACTTTTAACTTCTAATAGTTTTTATGCACTCCATTCCTCCATTCTTCCTCTGCAACATTCTACCATCACCCCGCCATTGCAAATGCTCATACCAGCTTGACCCAAACAATGAAACAAGCTCCCCACAGTGATTTTCAAGTCTCAGAAGGATCTTTCATCAAAACAAGAAGGAGAAACGAAGAGCAAGAAGAAGAAAATGGTGAAAATCTCCATAACCTAAAAACAAAGATCTGAAGAAATATTGCAAGCCGGTGCATGAATCAAAGAACCATTTACTGCTATTCATTCCTCTATCCAAGACCATCAGAAAGACACCTTCAAACTTCCCCCTCGTGCAACAAAGCAGCCACAATGAAGAAATCTCATTTCTAGCTCAACGAAGAAAGAAGTGGGATTTCCCGTCAAACCAGTTGCCGGATTGAAGTAAGATCGCACGTGAAGCATCGGAAGAAAAAACCCACATCAAAAATATAATTTTATTTGTAAATAGAGGAGAAAACCAGACATGCAATTTTTAGGTCCATTAATGGTTGCCGTACCCAGAGGCACTGCTAGGTCTGAAAACTAAAACTTTAAAATCTCCTGGACTATTAAGCGGGCAGATATGAAATTGTAGAGGAGGCATATTGGGCAAAAACCATATCAAAAAACTTCATTCCACACCAATCCAATTCCTAGAGGCCAACTTTCTAAAAATAGTAGGTCTACTACATATGAACTACTATTTTGGGAAAGTTAGCAATAGAAGAACCTGCAGAGGAGACGAAGACATTGGAGGTAAACTACAACTGAAAATTCACCAAAACAGACATTTTTGGCACTTACTAAAAATAGTAAGTGGGCTCTCGAGCACCTGCTAAAAATAGAAATTTGATCCAGAAGAAATGAGGAACACGGGAGAAAGAGGAAAACTAAGCCGCAACATCCAGTTGAAGATCGAGGAATTGCTTTTCCACACTTACTAAAAATAGTAAGTTACTTTTTCGAAGGGAGATATGAAGATGAAATGGACGGGTTAGAAGCCGACACAACCCTTTGCCTGCGAGTATGATGTGGAAGACAGTGATGTCTTGTACATGGACCTGGACGACCTTAAAATTCAAAATTCAAAAGAGAAAATTTCTAGAATTTGAATAGCTACATGAGCCACATGTCTACAAACCATGGCTATTCCGGGCAATCCTCTTGTTGAAAGACTCAAATTGCTCTTCCACATCCAAGAAGATATCACTTCTGATTTGAGAGAAGCTATTTGGCATAACAGACAAAGTGTCAACCACTACTTCATTGCCATGAGAATCCTCGACCTTGAAGAAGAACGCGCTGCTGAATTGGAGAGGCAAAGACAAATTCCAGCACCACAAAGGAAAGCATAGATTTCTAAGCTGGAAGATAGAAGGTACACCCGGAAATAAAGGCAAGGAGGACAAACCGACCCCATTTTCGAAAAACTTCAAAGAAGACAAGAGCTGCTCAGAATTCAAGGACCTCCCCTTTGTCAAATAACTGATCATGTTGGGAGCCTGAGTGTTGCCAATCCTTTGGATGGTGAGTTTCCATACATCAACGAGAACCTCAAAGATTTTCAATGACGTAGAAACCAAAGAAGAAGTTAGAGAAAGAGAAGAAAGAGCGGAAGAGGAAGTAAGAGCTCAAATTGAAGAAATCGAAAGACTTCGAGCCGAGGCAGACGAAAGAGCAACAACAAAAACTGCAAGTGAACAAGGAGTATATGACTCATGATCTAATATTTGAGCCACTTCAAGAGGTCTCCCATGTTGTTGACTCCAACGCTCCTCTCATTCAGGATTTACCTCCTCCATCAGAACAAAGAATGGTTGATGCACCCGTCATTGAGCCTGAAATCGACGAGATGTTTTCGTGGATGCGGGAAACGATCATCCTTGACACTCGCATGGTGCAACAAGTAGTAGCTCCCGATATATCAGCAATTGTCGCATTGGCTAAAGAAAAAAGATCAAGAAAGATAGCGTAGACAACATCACGATTCTACAGTGAGGAGATAGGTAATCAGTATATTGAAGTAACTCAGCCAAAAGTAATCAAGCCAGTGGATGAGATGACACCAGCTGACTATGAGATGAGCACAATCCAATTGGGACCAGCTACTCACGAGGGAGATTTACACATATTCCAACAATCTTCTGCTCACATGATGGCAAGGAATAAAGAATACAAAGAGAAGATCAAGGGACTAGAGGAGCAAGTGCGAACTCTTTCATCTTATGTGCAACATTTGGTGGAACCAAGCACTATAACACTTCCTATTGAGAAAGTGGTTCCCCTCAGCAGCTTCGATCCAGAATCCATCAGAAGAATGCACGAGTTCACGATGCAAGGCCAAGCAAATAAAGAATGGATTGATTCAATCTCCAAAAAAGGGAAGTCAACACTTCAAGAGGCAGTCAAGCTCTTTGCATACATGTGTGTCACCGCCAATAGAACACGAGCACTCAAAAAAGATGTGGGGAAAGAAAGAGATTACTAGGAACCTTTGGGACCAGTAGTGAGTGAGATGAGCAACACTCGTCGTCAAGAATTGATCGATAAGAAGGTTTTTGGAACTCCTGCAGAAGACTTGACACATGTATGGGCAAGGGCCCTGGCAATCAGATTTAAAGCAATCAATCGGGCCTTCACAGAGCTAGAGGAGAAAGAAGAACAAACATACAAGCTATAGGATAGCATAAATCAGAAAGTTCAAAAACTTGGAGTACCCGCAATGAGCTGAACACTCAACTGCTGATGAGTTGATCGGCCCTTTTAAAGAATACATCAAGAAAGGGGTGGGCAACCCATTGTCCTTCACTAAGGATACCCTTGACTTCTTCTCAGAAATCTGAGCCTCCATTGCACTTATCATAGGAAAGCATTCATCATGGTTCGGGAAGTGCAAGGACGTCAACAGTGTGACCGATGGATGGACTAAAACCTTGAGTTGCATTCGTATCCCTCATGCCGACAAAGTAGAACCAGTAGTGACTCGTTTCAACCAGGAGTTTGGAAAGACAGAAGCCTTCTCAGGATCACAAAGTGGAGAGCAGTCAGAGAATGGAGCTAAGTCCACCACAACAGCTCATCCTTCAACATAATCCTTCTTCTTCTTCCTCTTCTTTCTCTTTCTTTTCTCTTCTCATACAACACCCTCTCACCTCAATGTTATATTTTTACATTGAGAGTTGCACTTTTTGATATGACTTAAGTGACTTCAGAAATGTAATGTAAATTTAAGTCACCTTGCTATTATAAAAGGGACTTAAGTATTTAAAAAGGAATATGAACAGTCTTAAGTCACATTAAGGTATTTGAAAAGTCACCAGGAAGATGAAAAGTTTTCCTTCTCTTCTATAAATTGTAACAAGCTCCTCATTTGAAGGTCTTCTGAAAATTCTTCTGAATTTTTACTTCTTAGATGTTGGAGTTGTTTTTTGTGAATTCATGAGAGAGTTATCCTTGTGAAAAGAGCAAGAGATAGCAAGTTTCTTCCATTTCTCCTATTACAAAATGTCTTCTACTTCTCACACTATGTGCAAATTCTACTTGAGCTTCAATAAAGGAAGAAGGAATTTTAGCCTCTTTGATTGAGGAGTTTGTTAGTACTTTGTGCCCATTAAGCTTCATTTGGTCTTGTAGCTATTACGCAGATTTGTTTTCTTCTATATTTAAGTGCATGTAATGAAACTTCTGGCTGGTGTATGCAAGTCTTTGATTTTCTACTTGCAGCATTAGTTTTTCTCTTTCCTAATTTTCCCATTCCCTTTCCCACCTTCCTAGCAAAGTCATCTCTTACAGGTATATGCAAGAAATTGCCGCAGGGTCAGTGGAGTGCCCCTATTGGATCCGCGGTCGAAAGGCCACCACAGAAATCCACCTTTTCATGTGCATGCACATATGGAAGCTTCACCGGTTAAGTAGAGGGACTTAGATTCCTAGAGCGTTGGTAAGATAACCACCAATTTGTCCCTAAAAATTTTTCTCGCCAACAGTCCCTCAATGAAATAAACTAGTCTCTGTGGCCGGTCATGTTTCGAGTGGCCCTCGAATCAACATACCAAACATCACTAGATGACATGGATGGTTCACTTGATCTATCAGTGAACAAGTAGTCTTCATTGTCTTACTGTTCTTGTTGCTCAACAATATTTCCTTACTGATGGGGTCTTCTTTTCCAGTTCCCCTTTTTCTATCCTTGATTGTAGTTAGAACATCCCTTATGAGATTGTTGTGGAGGTCTAGAGTTGTTTGATGAACCTTTCTTGTAAGTATACCAACAATCTTGTAGGTCATGTCCTCTTTTGCAGATTGGACATTGCTTCTTCTATTGTCTGTCCCCTTGATACTGATTTTGATTTTGGGATTTTTGATAGGAATCAGGTTTTCCTTTACCTTATCCTTTCCATTTTTGATGTGAAGAAAGTGTCTGCTCCTCTTCATCATCCTTATTATGTATAGCTTCCTCTTGTTGCAGTAAGTTTACCAATTTATCAAAACTAACGGTCATATTTGACACATTTAGTGTTGTAACAAAAATGTGGTAAGAAGAGGGGAGTGCTCTCAGAACAATGGGAATGAGAGCATCATCTAAGACCACTTCTCCCAGGGCTCGAAGTGAAGCCCTCAACTCTGCAACTCTTCTTAAGAAAGCTTCGATTTTCTCATTCTGTTTGAACTTTAATGTGTGTAACTGACTCTGCAAATTCAGTATAACATTCTTGTTCTTGGCCTCGTATACTGTGCTCAGCTTATCCCACGCTTCTTTGGTTGTTGTGGCATCACGAATGTGGGGTTGCACATCATCGGACACTCCAAACAAGATGATGAGTTTGGATTTATGATCTGCTCTATCAAACTGCCTTTGTTGTGTAGTATCAGTTGTTGATATGGTCAGAGTACCAATCATAATAGGCCAAATTTCTTCAAACTCAAGTTGTGTCTTCCATGTAACATATTTGTTTCCTCTGAGTAGTTGTGAATCTGGAAGAAAAAAATTGGGGGCATTGGCGCCCATTTTGCAAAGATCACTGATAGGGTTTGGCTCTTATCACTCTAGGTATAAGGTCTCCCAATCTATATACCATCAGTTTGATATATTGAACCTTTCTATATACGCGACCTTCCGATATACCTGACGGTACGTGGAAGAAGCTTGCCCTTTCTATATACTCGGTGGTACATGAAAGTGGCATTAACGTACGTGAAAGAATTTAATACATGGTACCAAGACAGTATTGAGAGGGGTTTTGTGTGATTATTAAACACTGGCTAAAAGAAATATCCTCATACGCGTGCGTAACTTTGCTATATACTTGGATAATTTATCAGTCTGGATTTATGTCATGTAATCGTTCACAAACGGATGGGATGGCTCATAGTGTGTGCACTGTGACGTTGTTACTCCCCATTGATTAAAGGGTCGATGCCCAAATGACGTTATTATAGCTATATTAGGCGTTAAGTGTAGTAGTAGTCACGACAACTTTACCCGTAAGCACTTCTCAGAGGCACTGTATATACTGAATGCTACGAATGAGATCTAGGATCTCGTGAGTGTTACAGAACCAATTTTTATTGATTTTGAGTACAATATTCTGCTAGTTTCTAAGCAATTACAAAGTTTGCAGTTGACTATGGCGACTTACGAATTAGTACAATATACTCAAACATGTAATTACATTCAAAAAAATTAGAAAAAATTGAATGACAGGCAAATGTTTTTGTTTTGCGGGCACTGGTGGCCTGTGGAGCCCAATACGGCTTGTTGAGCAAAAAACTACACAAAACTAGCTCAAAATAAAGTTTTTAGGTAGCCCTCCTTTGGAAAAAAGCGCTCAGAATGCAAAAATATGCAGAGTGGAGGGATTTTTTTCCCCCTAAAATAGGGTTTTTCTCACTAAATTTAGTTAGTTATAACTAAATTTGAATTTTCTGCTAAAGTTAGAGGTTCCACTAAATTTTTCGCCAAATTTGGTAGTGGGTGAGGGAGGGGGATTTGACCCCTTGACCTCTCTTGATGGGAAGTGTCTTACAAAAGTTATGCTAGCCACTTGGGTGGCTATGCTAAACAATTATATGTAAAGAGCAAAATGTAATTAAACACTTCCAAACTGTAAAAACCATACCTCTTAAAAAAACCACGGTTGTGGAAAGGCGGTTTTGAGCAAAAATTCCAGCAAAGAGAAAAATGGCAAGTGGTTTTGGTGAGAATGAAGGCAGTTTTGAGTGTGTATGGCGCCTTAGATCATTTTTCTTCCTTCCTTTGAGCTTATAATCTCTTCCTTGGTGAATTTTATCCTCCTCAAACCTTAATTGCAATGAATAAAGGTGGTTTTGAGGAATTTAATGGCGGTTTTGATGAATTTGATGGTGGTATTGTAGGGGATGGGGCTAGGAAGTTACAGAGGAAACTCTGGGCTCTCTTTTTCTTGCACAAGCTTCTCCAATGCTCCTCAAACTCTGCTGCAATCCTCCAATATCCTTCAACCTGCTATGAAACCAAATGTAATTTCACAAACAGGGACAAAATCCTGTATATTTTATTAATGTGAAATTAATCAATCATTACAATGAAGTGCTAAAATATTTATACATATTGGACAACAATATACAAACAAATAAATATGTTGCACAGGTGCAACAATATGCCTGAATACATAAGCTTCCAAAATATCATACGGGAAACACAAATGAATAATGATATAATTGTTATAACATCCTTAAATATAATAAGACAAATATGGTTTAAGAAAACCATATAATAACAATAATTAAATAATAACAATAATTAAATAATTAATTATATAATGCATAATTAATTATCCTAACATATTAATCCATGTCAGGGCTGATGGAGCAGAAGGTTGAGCTAGGGTTTTGGATTGAGCAGGCCGTGAAGGCTTGTGGCGTCCATGGTGTTGTGTGGTGGGAGCTGGCGAAGGAGTACACCGAGGTGGTGCAGTTGGAGTTTCTTAGTCATTGTTTGGCTGAGCGCTACATGGAAGGGTTGTTGATTCACGCTGGTCTGCTCGAGGATAGGCTTGAAAAAGGGAT
This sequence comes from Taxus chinensis, assembly GCA_019776745.2. Classification (NCBI taxonomy): domain Eukaryota; kingdom Viridiplantae; phylum Streptophyta; class Pinopsida; order Cupressales; family Taxaceae; genus Taxus; species Taxus chinensis. Next base: position 1,009,205,202 of record CM034146.1, read on the forward strand.
TTTTAAAGAATCCTATCGATTTGCTGGTTTCCTCCTCTGTCAGGATGTGAAGACTTTCCTATCTCTTAGGGGTGATCTGGGTTTTGTTTCGTTTAAACCTTTTTCGGTCGAGGTTCTCATGTCAGCGTTTGTCAAGTTTTTTTCTTGCCTTCATCAGTCACAGGAAGAGATGAACATGGAACCTCCATCTGTAGTGATTTTGCAGGTTTCTGGAGCTCTTCCTGGGGTGGAGGTTTCGGAGGTTGAGGCTGATGGGTTCTTGGCCCCTATTCCATCGTCTGGCCTGGTTCTTTCTGTTCCTCGCGTTCAATGGAGGCCCTATTGGTATTGATGGGAGTTGCGGCTTAGATTTGGTAGGGGGTGTTCCCATGGAGTGGTTGTCTTGGGGGTTTTTTTCCCCTTTTCTTATCTCGCTCTCTCATTCTTTGTGGAGGAAGGTGCTTACACAAGTGAAGGGAGGCAGATATGTGGTTTTGCCTTGCGAGGGGCTTGCTTCATTTTCATTTTTCTTCCTGATTAGAGGCCACCCGACATGGTTCCCTAAACATCGTATTAGGAAGAAATCCTCGCTCCTTTTTTCTCCCCCCTTGGTTTGATCTGTCTTATGCCAGGGCAGGGTATTTTTTCTAGTCCCTTGCATAGTGGTTTAGATGTTTTGTGGTTTTTTAGTGTTTTGGGTCCCCTGTGCATTCGCTGGTTGTGTTTTGTGGTGGACGGGGGTTGTTGGTTGTTGCTAGGTTGTTCATTATTGCTCCAGTGACTCCACAACTTCTTGGTTTGCATGGTATGGTTTACCTTTGGTTGTTATGGGCCTGAGCTTGGTGTTGTTGGTCGTCGTTGCTAATGTTTTTGCCCAGTTTTCTTGCAATTGTTGGCTTTAGGCATGGGGTTTCATTCAGCTTTACGGTGCCTTCTTTCTCGGAATGGTCTCTTGGTGGCTTGTAGGTTTTTTTCTGATGCCTTTATCTTTTATGCATGTTCCTCATTCGGCATGGCTTCTTGTGTGAGGTGTGGTGATCTTTATAGCGGGATTTTTCCATTCAGTGCTGCCTATCTGGTCGGGTATTTCAGCTTCGTTGTTGTAGTGTTGCTGGTCATTTTCGGGTCTCTGTCGTGGGTTGTTTCCTTTTGTCTTATTGGGTCGATGTTCTGGCCATTTCGATGTTAGCTTCTATTTTTGTTTGTGCTCTTCTTTTGTATTGGTGGGGTCCTAACCCTCTAGTTCATAGCTCTGGTCAGAAGCGTTTAATAATCAAAAAATAAAATAAAATTATCCTAACATATTGCCCATTGGATAAGATGATGTTCTACTAAACGTTGTGAGATTCTAATATTCATTCTTTCCTAATTTTAGTTTCATCTAAACCAAGTCAAGTCACGGAGTATGAGCCAGTTGTTGGAATGTAAAATATCTTTGCATTTTACTTGAAAACCTTACTGAAATTTTTGTCACTTTTTCATCAAGTGTGTTAAAATTGTCAAATTTCCTCTTTTCAAAGGTCAACTTCTGGGAAAGGTTTCGAGATCCTCAGGTTGTTTCAGAAGCCCAGATTGTAGTCAATGGAAAGGTATTGGATTTTTCTTCATGAAAGTATACTTTAGGTAATATTATGTGAGCTTTAGAATGGTTTTGGGAAAAATTTCTCTCCATCTGCTTTTGTGGAAATTGTGTGTGTGATCATTAAAGAAGGGTCAAATTTTAGGAAAAGTTTCAGGAAATCTGAGCAGTGTTGGGAACTCAAATCATATTCATTGGAAAATTTACAAGGTCTATTACATTAATATGCAAGATAAAGTTATGGGAACATAAAAATGGAAATCGTCGCAACATTGAGGCACAATGGTTTTTCTAGAAGAGGGAACTTACAATGAATGTATTGGGCATCTTGGGTAGAGTGAGGAGCCTAACAAAGGTCCAAGTTGAAGCACATTGAACCACCCTTCATTACCCAAATATTATTTTGGTTCATACTTTATATCAAACTCATGGGGAAGCTCAACTCACAAACACACCTTCCTAGGAAAAAGTTGTAAGTTAACTCAAAACTCATTTTAAAAGTTTCTAAAGGCTTCCGTGAGATTTGATATCCTGTTTCCAGTAAAATTCATAGATTATATGTCCCAAAAAGGTTAATTTTTGGTCTTAGACCAAAAAGTGCATTCCATGTTCTCATTCTCAATTAACATGTTGGTGTTAGCAACTTAAGTGCACTTAGTGCGCTATGGGAGCTTGGAGGCCTTTTGGAAGTGCAAAACATGTTTGTAAAGTGTGCTTTGAAACTCATCTAACCAAAATTCACCCTCTTCTTATTGGTGGATAAGAAAAGTAAAAAATAAATGAAGAAATAAAACAATGGGCAAGGTTAAGTGTGTTGTGGGTCCCACCCTCTCCTCCTTAGCACACTTTGGTGTGTCATTTTCACCTCTAAAGTGTGCCCAAGCCTGATTAGAGTGCGTTGTTGCCAATAGTTGTGCAAAGTGAGTGCATTTTTCACTTTGCAAAAACAAATTTAAAATTTCTCCATCTCACAAGTTACCATTTAAACATGATATTCCCTCCTAAAAACAAAATTCAAACTTAGAACAAGTGTTGCTCATAAAACCACTCAAAAACTTGTTTTTTCTTCCTCCCATGTCCATGAAACCACTTATGTGCCCTAGTTCTACCATACCTTGTTTTGCTCATATTTCATGATCCCATGGTCAAAACACTCTAAAACTTTGAGAACACCCTCTCCTTGGAAACACCTTCAAGTTGATAGGAAGAACATGGCATGTGATCAAGTAGATTATTTTTCTATTTTCACTTGAATATTGCAATTGTTGAAACCTTGTTTTGTACAACCACTCAAAAACTTGATTCCATCATTGCTTCAAAACCACATAGAGGAATCCCTTGAAAATTTGTCAATGATCTCTCCTTATAAAAAATACCATTTTGAGATATGTTGTCATGCAAATGTGCAAGAAGGAAATTAACAATTTCTGAGCATGACAACTATACCCATGTGTTAATTTTTTCAAGTCTTACCATTCCAAGGCACCCTGGGTCAGTCCAGTCAGTCCAAGTGACCTCTTGATTAATGTTATCTCATCCCCCTAAGTCATTTAGGAAAGTCCATTCATTCCCCCTAGGTGATTTTAGGAGTTCATTAAAAGTTGCAAGCTTTAGGCAGTTGTGGGAAGGGCTATCACTGGCCTTCCTAGGACTGGAGCAACCCCATGGAGCAGAGAAAAAAATCCAAAATGGATGTGGATGTGATTCAAAGGCCTTGGGACATCATGAAAGTGATTCAAGAAGATTCTAGAATGACTTGAAGAAGTTGGGGCAGTTTCACCAAAATTAGGTTTCATAGGCCTAGGCAGTGCAACAGGCCAAAACAATTGTTGAAATTCCGAAGGTGATTCTGGGAGCTCTGAGTGGAGTTATGAGAAAACAAAATCTTTGAAAAAGGAATTCAAAGCCCTACAATATGGTGAAATTATTTTTTTCACAACACTTTCGCACATTGGGTCTACAAGCATTTTTTCTCATGCACAGGTGGAGTACCAATTCAAAAATCCACTTTTTAAGGGATAAAAGGGAAGAATAAAGACCTGATACCCTCACCATTTGATTAAAAAGGTCATTTCTAGTTAGGATCATATAAAATGTCATCAAAAAAGTCCATCAGGAGCTCAAGTTATCGTCGTTTTATGTTGTCCTCTTGGAGCGAGTTCGGGAGTTAGTCAAATTTGGGGAGGACACATGTCAACTCCAGGAGCCTAATGGGATTTTGTGTGCCTCACATCCCTCAAGGCCAGGGAGATCAACCATGGAAAAATTTTCGCAGCCCCCATATGACCTCTGGATCCTCATGTGACCTCCAGGATCACCAATTCAGCCCCCAGGTGCTTGCGGTCCGATTGCTACCACATGTCATCACCAGGAGCAACATGGAATTTGATTTCCCTCACAGGTCAGGGACATCAAACATGAAAAAATACACACAACCTCTATGGGAGACTTCTAGTCACCCATATGATCAGCTTCCAACCCCTCCGTGCTTTAAAGTTGATTTTTTAGCCTTCATTCCCTGTCATCGGATCTCCGCCACATGTCGTCACCTTGATCACTGTGGAATTTTATGTTCCTCAAGTCCCTCATAGGTCAGGGAAATAAGACATTGAAAAATGTGCCCGTCTCCCTTCTCAGCTTTATTTCAAAATTTTAAATACCCACCTGCTTCCCGCTTCTAACTTCTAACATTCCCGTGCACAACCACATCTACACACTCCCTCTGAAACTTCCCACCATCACTCCTCCATTGCCAAATCTCAAACCAACTCAATAAAGGCATTACAATACCTTTCCCATGGTGATACTTAGGTCTCAGAAGGAGTTTTCATCGAGTTAAGAAGAAGAAATAGAGAACAGAGAAGAAGAACAGTAGAAATCCCCGTTGTTGTGAAATCAAAATTTAGAGAAATCTTACAAACGGATGCATAGATTAACAAACCATTTTTTGTTGTTCGTTACTCTATCCAAAACCATCTGAAACATACCTTCAGACCCTCCTCTCATGCCATAAATCATTGTAATGAAATTACTAGTATAATTCAAATTATGAGCAGCAATAGAACACCAAATAACACAATATTTCAAAATAATGATCTCAATATGCAATTATAATAGCTTCGCCACTTTGAGGGGGCAACCTCCAAACCATATAATAAGACTCAAATGCTCAAATGATAATGAAATACTACCTACAATCCCCTATATATACTATTCATATGTTATGGCCATCACCCAGGCCGACCTATTAAGCATGAGAAAGTATAAATGATATAATAAAATGATATGGTAAGCCACAATTCGGCTACTCATATCCTAATACAAACAATATGTTAAGGGTGTAACATTCCCTTCCCCTTTAAACCAATATTGTCCTCAACGTTGAATAATCCCACATGTTGTTGCATAAAACCTTAATCCTCCTAGGTTGCATCTTCTATGCTCAGATTCTTCCACTTGATCAGATATTCCTTAATGTCTCTGGTTCTCAGCGTCTTAGTACGTGTTTGTAGAATCTTCTTTGGCTCCAAAATGATTCTTCCTTCCTTGTCAAGTTCTGGTAACTCTGTTTGGGCTTCAAATTTCTATCCAATAACCTTCTTTAGGCATGAAACATGGAATACTGGGTGTATGTGTGAAGATGGAGGTAACTCTAGTTTATAAGCAACACTGCCAATTTTCTGTAGGAATAATGAAATTCCTAGTATAATTCAAATTATGAGTAGCAATATAACACCAAATAACACAATATTTCAGAATAATGATCTCAATATGCAATTATAATAGCTTCGCCACTTCGAGGGGGCAACCTCCAAACCATATAATAAGACTCAAATGTTCAAATGATAATGAACTACTACCTACAATCCTCTATATATATTATTCATATGTTATGGCCATCAACCAGGCCGACCTATTAAGCATGAGAAAGTATAAATGATATAATAAAATGATATGGTAAGCCACAAGTCGGCTACTCATATCCTAATACAAGCAATAGGTTAAGGGTTGTAACATGCCCTTCCCCTTCAAACCAACATTGTCCTCAACGTTGAATAATCCTGGATGTTGCTGCAAAAAAACCTTCATCCTCCCAGGTGGCATCTTCTATGCTCAGATTATTCCACTTGATCATATATTCCTTAATGTCTCTGGTTCTCAACCTCTTAGTACGTGTTTGCAGAATCTTCTCTAGCTCTAAAATGATTCTTCCTTCCTCATCAAGTTCTGGTAACTCTGTCTGGGCTTCAAATTTCTGTCCAATAACCTTCTTCAGGCATGAAACATGGAATACTAGGTGTATGTGTGAAGATGGAGGCAACTCTAGTTTATAAGCAACACTGCCAATTTTCTGTAGAACCTGATAAGGGCCATAGTATTTAGGAGCAAGTTTGTTGTCCTTTTTCTGTTGCTTTAGAGACATCTTTTTATAATGCTGGAGATGTATAAAAACCCAATCACCAATTTTAAAATGTCTTACACTACGATGTTGATCTGCTTGTTGTTTCATCCTGTTTTGTGCTAATGCTAAATTCTCCTTCAAACTAGCCAAAATCTGTTGTTGATGTTGAATGTGCTCCTCGACATCTCTGACCTTAGTTTGCACCCTCAAGGAGGAAGTGATAGAAGGTGGATGGTAACCATATAATGCTAAAAATGGGGTCATTTGAGAAGAGGTATGAAAAGATGTGTTATACCACCATTCTGCAAGTGGTAGCCATTTAATCCATCTTTCCTACTTATATGATACAAAACAACGTAGATACCCATCTAAGAATTTGTTGACCACTTCCATTTGCCCATCAGTTTGAGGATGATAAGATGAATTGTGAGCTAGCTGAGTACCCAAACATGAAAATAATTCCGTCCAAAAATTACTTGTGAAAATAGGATCACGATCACTTACAATTATCTTTGGGGTTCCATGTAGCCTTTGAACTGTCTCCAAAAAATTAGCTGCGTCTATACTAGCTGCAAATGGATGTGATAGGGCACAAAAATGGACATATTTTGTGAGCCTATCCACAATTACGAAAATAACATTCTTACCTCTGAACAAGGCAATTCAGTGATGAAATCCATGGAGACCTCCCCCATCTCTGGCTAGGAATTGGTAAGGGTTGCAATAGACCTGGTGTCTTAATTGTTTCCCCTTTGTTCTATTGGCACACTAAACACCCTGATACAAAATTTTGTACATCCCCCTTGAGTCCTTCCCAAAATAATTCTCTTTTTATTCTATGATATGTCTTCAAAAACCCAGAGTGTCCTCCAACAGGCGAGGCATGTAGCTCTGCAAAAATATTATGCTTCAACTCATAATCTTTACTCAAGTATAACCTATCCTTGTACCATAGTGCATTACCTTTCCACTCAAATTTGTTAGATGTCATAGATCCTTGCTTGATATTCTGTATTAGAGACTGTGTATCCTTATCTTGATCTCATTCTAATGTTTCTTCATCCACCCAATCGGCTGTTAACATGGATATTCCACATAGCAAGGCATTTGCAGATGTATCCCTTCTGGACAACACATCAACTACTACATTTTCTTTACCCTTTTTGTATATGGTTTCAAAATCATAACCCAACATTTTTTTTACCCACTTTTGTTGTTCCTCAGATGATAACCTTTGCTCCAAAAAGTATTTGAGACTATCATGGTCAGTTTTTACCTTGAAGTGTCTACCCATGAGATATGGCATCCATTGCTTGACCGCATGAAGAATAACCATCATTTATTTCTCATAGACAGGTTTGAGTAGATCTTTTCCTTTGAATTGGTGACTCTCAAATGCAATTGGTCTTCCTTCTTGCATTAGAACTACTTCCAATTCTGATCTTGAAGCGTCACATTCAACATTGAAGGTTTTTGAGAAGTTGGGAGAAGCCAAAACTAGGGTGCTGCACAAGCCTTCCTTCAGTTGTTCAAAGGATTTAGTGGCTAAGTATGTCCAATGGAAGGCATCCTTCTTTAGCAATGCAGTGAGTGGGGTTGCTATTCTACCATATCCCTGCACAAATCTTCTGTAGTACCCTGTTAGTCCTAGGAACCCACGAATATTTTTGAGAGTTTTGGGTCTTGGCCATTCCACCATAGCTTTGATCTTCCGAGGATCAACTTTGACGCCTTCATGGGATATAATGTGACCCAAGTACTCTACCTCTTGTACACCAAAAGAACATTTAGATGGATTTGCATAAAGAGTATGTTTCTCCAAAACTTCCAACATTTTATTTACATGTTATAAGTGTTCTTCCCATGTCTTACTGTAAATCAATATGTCATCAAAGAAAACTAATACAAATTTTCTTTAAAATGGCTTGAAAACAGTGCTCATCAAGCTTTGAAAGGTTGAAGGCGCATTTGTAAGACCCAAAGGCATTACCAAAAACTCATAATGGCCCTCATGACTCATGAAAGTCGTTTTATGAATATCTTCCTCTTTTATTCTAATTTGATGGTACCCCGAACGAAGATCTAATTTTGTGAAATAAATAACACCATGCAATTCATCAAGTAAATCATCATATACTTGTTGAGTTCTCGATAATCTGGACACATCCTCCATGTTTCATCCTTCTTACATACCATGACCACTGGTGAAGAATAGGCACTCTAACTAGGCCCGATGATACCTGCCTTCAACATTTCCTGAACCATTTTCTCGATCTCACTTTTCTAGGAATATGGGTATTTGTATGGTCTGATGTTAGGTGTTTGGCTCCCTAGAATCAACTGAATGGCATGATCATGATCCATAACTGGTGGTAGTCCCTTTGGAATTGCATCAAAAATAAATGAGTGAGCATCAACAATCTTTTGAAGATCGGGTGGCATTGAAGACTCTGTATTTTGTACTTCTATGGAAAATAACTTTGTTATAAATCCATCTACTCCTTTTCTGAGAACCTTCTGCATCTGATGAGAGCTAATAATCTGTGGATACTTAGCTACCATCCCATTCAATTGTATTGTCCTTCCATCTGAATGAAATTGTATGAACAATTCTTAGAAATTCATCTCTATAGTACTTAAGGTTGTGAGCCATTGGACACCCAAAACAATATCTGCCCCTCCCATAGAAAGAACAAACATAGGTGAGTATAACATGTAGTCTCCCATGGAAAGCTTGATACTATGGCATTTTTTTGTGCACTTGACTGTCCCACCATCCGCAATCATAACTTGCATTTCTGGAGCTGGGTAAATAAAACAATTAAGGCGGGTAACTAACTTACTATTTATAAAGTTATGAGTACTCCTCGAGTCAATCAACACTGTCACCTTCTTTTTTTTGAGATAGCCAATAACCTTGAGTGTTTGAGGAGTACTAATACCTGATAATACATGGCAAGAAATTGTAGGTTGGTGATCCTCTACTTCCTCTTCTACTAGTTCCTCGACCTTTCCTATAATTTCAACATCCTCATCATCCTCATTACCTCCATCAATATAGAACAACTTCTTCTCAGCACATTCATGTGCCGGTCCATATTTGCTATCACAGTTAAAGCATAATCCTTTTACTCTCTTTTCTTCCATTTGTTGAGGAGTCAGTCTAATTGGCCTAGAAAATGAAGGGGAAGAGATACTACAGTCTTTGGTGTTAATGAAAGGTGGCCTCCTACTACAAAGAAATTTGTCCTCTGCTCGACATGCCATGATAATAAAATCAGAAAGATTGAGTGGATTAAACATACGTACCTCATGCTCGATGTGGTCCTTAAGACCCCCAAGAAATAGGTCATTCAGATTCTCTTATGGTATATTCTCCACCCTTAAGGATAGGTTCTGGAATTGATGCACATAATCTTTAACTGATCCTATTTGTCGTAACTTTTCTAATTGACTAAAGTAATTCTTTGAAACACTGGAACTATAGTGCAATTGCAACTCCTCAGTAAAAACTGTCCAAGTGACACCGAGACCATTCTTCTGCCTCTGAGCACATAACCATCGATACCAAACGAATTGGTCTGGTTCAAGATACAGGGATGCCAATGTCACCTTTTGTCCTGATGGTGTTTGATGTAGCTCAAAGAAGTTCTCCATTTGATTTATCCAATTTAGGGGATCTTTACCATCAAATTTACGCATATCCACTTTCGGCATCATGTTTCGTGGTTGCGAATAAGTTGGATTCTGATTGGGTTGGAAAAGTGATCCAACATGGTTATTTTGTCCATGATTTTGAACTGAAGATCCTCCTTGGTTGATATGGGATGGATTTGGGCCATATTGTTTACCCTTTACATGTTGCATGATATCATCCAACCGATGATTGATTTGGCCTATGTCTCCTTTAGAGGCCATCTCAGATTGTACATTTCGCAGCTCATACTCAAGTTGGCTCACCTTATGATCAACTGAAGTAAACCCTAGTGCTGAGGAATATTTACCCCTTCTAAATCCATCTCTTCAATCACTATCTCATATTTATCTGGGGTTTTACCCAGAGTAACCGGATTCTTTTTTTCTCTTGTGGAAGGCCCCGCCATGATATCAAACCTTAGGGTTTAGGGTTTCGATACAAATTTAGCTGAACAGGAAAAAACACAGAAGAAGATATTAATACTATTTTTTTTAGAGATTTTCGAAAATGTAAAGAACTTGAAAAAATTCCACAATTTGCACCCTAGGGAGCGATTTTATGAAAAACCCTAAATTTGTAATAACTTATGAAAAATAAATAAATAAAAGTCTGAAATTTTCAGGGAACTTTACTTGAAAAGTTTCTCAACTCTGGTAAAAATATCTCCTACCAATTCACTTTTGTTCAAAATATATTACGGAAACAAAAAATTAGGGTTTTTACCCTAATTTTGGCCCAAATTGCAGCTCTAATACCACTTGTAATGAAATTACTAGTATAATTCAGATTACGAGCAGCAAGATAACACCAAATAACACAATATTTCATAATAATGATCTCAATATGTAATTGTAATAGCTTCGCCACTTCGAGGGGGCAACCTCCAAACCATATAGTAAGACTCAAATGCTCAAATGATAATGAACTACTACCTACAATCCTCTATATATACTATTCATATGTTATGGCCATCACCCAGGATGACCTATTAAGCATGAGAAAGATATAAATGATACTAATAAAATGATATGGTAAGCCACAAGTCGGCTACTCATATCCTAATACAAGCAATAGTCTCTGGTTCCCCTTCATGTTGTCCTCAATGTTGAATTAAGGATCAGATATTCCTTAATGTCTATGGTTCTCATCCTCGTAGTCCAAAATGATTCTTCCTTCCTCGTCAAGTTCTGGTAACATTGTTTGGGCTTCAAATTTCTATCCAATAACCTTCTTTAGGCATGAAACATGGAATACTGGGTGTATGTGTGAAGATGGAGGCAACTCTAGTTTATAAGCAACACTGCCAATTTTCTGTAGAACCTGATAAGGTCCATAGTATTTAGGAACAAGTTTGTTGTCCTTTTTCTGTTGCTTTAGAGACATCTATTTGTAAGGCTGGAGACATACAAAAACCCAGTCACCAATTTCAAAATGTCTTTCACTACAATGTTGATTTTCTTGTTGTTTCATCTTGTTTTGTGCTAATGCTAAATTCTCCTTCAAACTAGCCAAAACCTATTGTTGATGTTGAATGTGTTCCTCAACATCTCTGACCTTAGTTTGCACCCTCGAGGAGGAAGTGATAGAAGGTGGATGGTAACCATATAATGCTAAAAATGGGGTCATTTGAGAAGAGGTATGAAAAGATGTGTTATACCACCATTCTGCAAGTGGTAGCCATTTAATCCATCTTTCTTGCTTATCTGGTACAAAACAACGTAGATACCCCTCTAAGCATTTGTTGACCACTTCTATTTGCCCATCAGTTTGAGGATGATAAGATGAACTGTGAGCTAGCTAAGTACCCAAAACATGAAAATAATTCCATCCAAAAATTACTTGTGAAAATAGGATCACAATCACTTACAATTATCTTTGGGGTTCCATGTAGCCTTTGAACTGTCTCCAAAAAATTAGCTGTGACTGTACTGGCTGCAAATGGATGTGATAGGGCACAAAAATGGACATATTTTGTGAGCCTATCCACAATCACGAAAATAACATTCTTACCCTCTGAACAAGGGAATCCGGTGATGAAATCCATGGAGACCTCCTCCCATCTCTAGCTAGGAATTGGTAAGGGTTACAACAGACCTGGTGTCTTAATTGTTTCCCCTTTGTTCTGTTGGCACACTAAACACCCTGATACAAAATTTTGTACAATCCCCCTTGAGTCCTTCCCAAAATAATTCTCTTTTTATTCTATGATATGTCTTCAAAAACCCAGAGTGTCCTCCAATAGGTGAGGTATGTAGCTCTGCAAGAATCTTATGCTTTCAACTCAGAATCTTTACTCAAGTATAACCTGTCCTTGTACCATAGGGCATTACCTTTCCACTCAAATTTGTTAGATGTCATAGATCCTTGCTTGATATTTTGTATTAGAGATTGTGTATCCTTGTCTTGATCCCATTCCGGTCTTGTTTCATCCACCCAATCGGCCGTCAACATGGACATTCCACATAGTAAGGCATCTGCGGATGTATCCCTTCTAGACAACGCATCAGCTACTACATTTTCTTTACCCTTTTTTTATATGATTTCAAAATCATAACCCAACATTTTTGTTACCTACTTTTGTTGTTCCTCAGATGATAACCTTTGCTCCAAAAAGTATTTGAGACTATCATGATCAGTTTTTACCTTGAAGTGTCTACCCATGAGATAGGGCCTCCATTGCTTGACCGCATGAAGAATATCCATCATTTCTTTCTCATAGACAAGTTTGAGCAGATCTTTTCCTTTGAATTAGTGACTCTCAAATGTAATTGGTCTTCCTTCTTTCATTAGAACTACTCCCAATCATGATCCTGAAGCGTCACATTCAACAATGAAGGTTTTTGAGAAGTTGGGAGTAGCCAAAACTGGGGTGTTGCACAAGGATTCCTTCAGCAACTCAAAGGATTTAGTGGCTAAGTCTGTCCAATGGAAGGCATCCTTCTTTAGCAATGTAGTGAGTGGGTTTGCTATTCTACCATATCCCCACACAAATCTTATGTAGTACCCTATTATTCCTAGGAACCCACGAAGATTTTTGAGAGTTTTGGGCCTTGGCCATTCCACCATAGCTTTGATATTTTGAGGATCAACTTTGACGCCTTCATGGGATACAATGTGACCCAAGTACTCTACCTCTTGTACACTAAAAGAACATTTAGATGGCTTTGCATAGAGAATATGTTTCTCCAAAACTTCCAACACTTTATTTACATGTTGTAAGTGTTCTTCCCATGTCTTACTGTAAATCAATATGTCATCAAAGAAAACTAATACAAATTTCCTTAAAAATGGCCTGAAAAGAGTGTTCATCAAGCTTTGAAAGGTTGAGGTCACATTTGTAAGACCAAAAGGCATTACCAAAAACTCATAATGGCCCTCTTGAGTCCTGAAAGCTGTTTTATGAACATCCTCCTCTTTTATTCTAATTTGATGGTACCCCGAACGAAGATCTAATTTTGTGAAATAAATAACACCATGCAATTCATCAAGTAAATCATCAATTACTTTAACAAGAAACTTATCTTTGATGGTGTACTTGTTGAGTTCTTGGTAATCTAGACACATCCTCCATGTTTCATCCTTCTTACGTACCATGACCACTGGTGAAGAATATGCACTTTGGCTTGGCCTGATTATACACGCCTTCAACATTTCCTAAACCATTTTCTCGATCTCACTTTTCTGGGAATATGGGTATCTATATGGTCTGATGTTAGGTGTTTGGCTCCCTGGAATCAACTGAATGGCATGATCATGATCCTTAACTGGTGGTAGTCCCTTTAGAATTGCATCAAAAAATAGATGAGTGAGCATCAACAATCTTTTGAAGATCGGGTGGCATTGAAGACTCTGTATTTTTTACTTCTATGGAAAATAAATTTGTTATAAACCCATCTAATCCTTTTCTAAGAACCTTCTGCATCTGATGAGAGATAATAATCGATGGAGACTTAGCTACCATCCCCTTTAATTGTATTGTCCTTCCATCTGAATGAAATCACATGAACAATTCTTGGAAATTCATCTCTATAGTACCTAAGGTTGTGAGCCATTGGACACCCAAAACAATATCTACCCCTCCCATAGAAATAACAAACATAGGTGAGTCTAACATGTAGTCTCCCATGGAAAGTTTGATACTATGACACTTTCGTGTGCACTTGACTGTCCCACCATCCGCAATCATAACTTGCATTTCTGGAGCTGGGTAAATAAAACAATTAAGGTGGGAAGCTAACTTACTATTTATGAAGTTATGAGTACTCCCCGAGTCAATCAACACTGTCACCTTCTTTTTTTTGAGATAGCCAATAACCTTGAGTGTTTGAGGAGTACTAATACCTGACAATGCACAACAAGAAATTCTAGGTTGGTGATCCTTTACTTCCTCTTCTACTAGTTCCTCAGCCTCTCCTATAATTTCAGCGTCCTCATCATCCTCATTACCTCTGTCAATATAGAACAACTTCTTCTCCACACATTTATGCCCCAGTCCATATTTGCTATCACAGTTAAAACATAATCCTTTTGCTCTCTTTTCTTCCATTTGTTGAGTCAGTCTAATTGGCCTAGAAAATGAAGGGGAAGAGATACTACAGTCTTTGGTGTTAATGAAAGGTGACCTCCTACTACAAATAACTTTTTCCTCTGCTCGACATGCCATGAAAATAGAATCAGAAAGCTTGAGTGGATTAAACATACGCACCTCATGCTCGATGTGGTCCTTAAGACCCCCAAGAAATAGGTCATTCATATTGTCTTTTGGTATATTCTCCACCCTTAAGGATAGGTTCTAGAATTAATGCACATAATCTTTGACTGATCCTGTTTGCCATAACTTTTCTAATTGACTAAAGTAGTTCTTTGAAACACTGGAACTATAGTGTAATTGCAACTCCTCGGTAAAGACTATCCAAGTGACACCGAGACCATTCTTCTACCTCTGAGCACATAACCATCGATACCAAACGAATTGGTTTGGTTCAAGATACAGGGATGCCAATGTCACCTTTTGTCCTGATGGTGTTTGATGTAGCTCAAAGAAGTTCTCCATTTGATTTATCCAATTCAGGGGATCCTTACCATCAAATTTGTGCATATCCACTTTCGGCATCATGTTCCGTGGTTGCGAATAAGTTGGATTCTGATTGGGCTGGAAAAGTGATCCAACATTGTTATTTTGTCCATGATTTTGAACTGAAGATCCTCCTTGGTTGATATGGGATGGATTTGGGCCATACTGTTTACCCTTTACATGTTGTATGATATCATCCAACTGATGATTGATTTGGGCTATGTCTCCTTTAGAGGCCATCTCAGATTGTACATTTCGTAGCTCATACTCAAGTTGGCTCACCTTATGATCAACTGAAAGTAAACCCTAGTGCCGAGGAATCTGTATTTACCCCTTCTGACTCCATCTCTTCAATCACTACCCCATCTTTATCTGGGGTTTTACCTGGAGTAACTGGATTCTTTTTTGCTCTTGTGGAAGGCCCCGCCATGATATCAAACCTTAGGGTTTAGGGTTCGATAAAAATTTGGTTGAACAAGAAAAGACATAGAGAAGATACTAATACTATATTTTTAGAGCTTTCCAAAAATGTAAAGAACTTGAAAAAATTCCACAATTTGCACCCTAGGGAGCGATTTTATGAAAAACCATAAATTTGTAATAACTTGTGCAAAATAAATCAAAAAAGTCATCCCACAACTTAAAATGTTTCACAACTTTGGTAAAAAAATTATCCCACCAATTCACTCTGGTTCAAAATATATTGTGGAAACAAAAAATTAGGGTTTTTGCCCTAATTTTGGCCTAGATCGTAGCTCTGATACCACTTGTAATGAAATTACTAGTATAATTCAGATTATGAGTAGCAATAGAACACCAAATAACACAATATTTCAGAATAATGATCTCAATATGTAATTATAATAGCTTTGCCACTTCGAGGGGGCAACCTCCAAACCATATAATAAGACTCAAATGCTCAAATGATAATGAACTACTACCTACAATCCCCTATATAGACTATTCATATGTTATGGCCATCACCCAGGCCGACCTATTAAGCATGAGAAAGTATAAATGATATAATAAAATGTTATGGTAAGCCACAAGTCAGCTACTCATATCCTAATACAAGTAATAGGTTAAGGGCATAACAATCATTCACAGTGAAGAAATCTTCTTTTCTGTTCAACGAAGAAAAAAGTTGATTTCCTGTCAAACCAGTTGTTAGATCGAAACAAAGTTTCACCCGAAGCATAGGAAGAAAAAACCCATATCAAAAATCTATTTTTTGTTGAAAATAGAGGAGAAAACTAGACATGTAATTTTTGAGGTTCGTTAATGGTTGTCGTGTCCAAAAGCACTACCAGGTTGAAAAATTAAAAGTTTAAAATCTCCTAGACTATTGAGCGGGTAGGTCTAAAATTTCAAAGGAGTGATATTGGGCAAAAAACCATATCAGAAAACTTTTTTCCACGTCAATCTGACCTCCAGAAGCCCACTTTCTAAAACAACAGGTTTTCTGCATAGGGGACTGCTATTTTGGGAAAGTCATCAACATAAGAACTTGCGAAGGAGACAAAGACATTAAAGATGTACTACAACTGAGAATTCATCAGAACACGCATTTTGACACTTACTAAAAATAGTAAGTGGTCCCATGAGCACCTGCCAAAAATAGAAAGTTGATCCAGAATGAGAGAGGAACGCATGAGAAGAGGAAATTTAAGTCGCAATATTTAGTTGAGGTTTCGAGGGAGCTATTTTTTCATACTTACTAAAAATAGTAAATTTCTCTTGTTAAGGAAAACATGAAGCAGAAGTGGATGGGACAAGCTGACACAACCCTTCACCTGCGAGTATGAGATAGAAGACAGTGATGTCTTGTACATGGACCTGAATGACCCTAGAACTCGTATGGCAGCCAAGGACCGAAAGAAGATTGAAGATCATATATTCACAAGTGGCTTGTTCGCTGCCATGGGACACCCATTATTTGTGCAAAGTTTTGAGTTGGTCCTAGCCTGCTCTCACCACTATGAGCCTGAAACACAAACAATCTGAGCTAACAATGGTACACTGATGATGCTCATTAGCCCTAGAACCATTTTGATTTCTTTGTAGATACCGACATCACCCGGCATGGTCGTCATCTCAAAGGACAGAGCTTTGCATGATTGGGAAAGGATGGATGCCTATGTACAAGTGGTTGCACTTGGTTCGTGGTTAAAAACATGAAGAAATCCCTCAAGGATGCCCAACAACCTTCAAAGGTGTGAGTTTTGAGAAGGATATTCAGATGCCATCACTCTCCTTAGTAGAGTTGTGGGCGAAGTAAGCATAAGAGACTTCCAAGACTGGATGGGCATTTTCATTTTGATGTTGACATAAGGAAAACAAAGAGTTAACTGGGGGCAGATCATCAACGACAACCTCCATCTACAACTGCTTTAGGTACCCATGACAAAGAAGTTCCACATGAATTCTTACTTGGTCTATATCCTCAGTAGCTCAAGATCATTCAAAGGATTGGCTCTCACGTAAAACATTAAAGCTAAGGTGCCTGCGTTCGAGAAACTTCCATAGTTGGTGATGGAGGAAAGCCATTGGCATTTCACTCACGTGAGCGATATGTTCACAATGTATGTGGTTCGAATCTTAGAAGGAGATCTGGAGGCTAGGATGTCATCATAAGTGGTGTTCATGATCAAGAAATATGGCTCTTATTTCATACAATTCTCATCCTTCTCCTACATGTGAGTTGCTAGCTTCGACCAAGCTCTATTAAGGCTACCTAAGTACCTTAGTGACCAAATTGTGTTGTTCGAGCTCTGCAAACAAATAATTCAAGTGAATAACAGGCTTAGAAGCACGAGGAAGAAGTTGATTCCATTCCCTATCTCTCTTGGGGTATTCACGTGCAAGAGCTCAAATGACACATCTCATCTAGAGGCCACTTTTGCTCATTTGAATTTGCATTCCTACATTTTCAGGCCTAATTTCGACATCCGAGAAGATCTCGACTCTTTCTACATCTGATAATTACAACACGAGCCACAAGTCAAGGACTACTAGGCCAATTGCGCTGATGAATTTGAAGTGCGTGAAAAGGACCATATGAGGATGAAAATCAATGAGATGAAGAAATTCAAGTTCTCCTGGTATGCAAATATTTTGCACGATGATGGGACAGAGATGTATGATCCTGAGTACACTGTAGTTAAGATGTCCCCTTTGTCTCCAGTCAACTGATATGTTTGTGAATCAGGGGATATAAAGGAGCATACTAAGTGGTAAGGAGAATGAGAAATTGGTTTTAAAAGAAGAGAACCACAATCATCCAGTCACGAGGAATTCCCCCAAGTTAGAAGCAAGCCTCCCATCAGTCATCTTCAAAAGTTGTAGGGGTGACTTTTAGTTCTAAACACTCTGAAGCAAGTTCGAAAAGGAAGGCCACAAAATTGGAAGATTCTCCTCACAAGAAAATGCCAAAGAAAGCTAGGGTAGAAGAAGACTCATTTGTGTCAGTGTGAGACGATGACTTGATCACAAAAATTTAGGAAGAAAATCCAGTGGTCGAGACACAAGTGGATGAAGAATACATGGTTCAAGATCCATCTTTCGAGCCACCATATGAGGTCTCACCTCTTGTTAACACCGATACCTCTCTCATTTAGGATTTGCCTCCTTGTTCAGAATAGGGAACTGTTGGTGCACCTATCATTGAGCCTGGATCTGATGAGATGTTTCCTTGGATACAAGAAACAATTGTCCCTGACACCCACACTGTGTAACAACTAACAACCCCTAATCTATCAACGATTGTCTCATTGGCCAAAGAAAAAAGATCATAAAATCTCACACATACAACCTCACGGTTCTACAATGGGGAAATGGGTAATCAATACATCGAAGTAGCTCGACCCAAGGTAATCAAGCTAGTGGATGAGATGATACAAGCTTACTATAAGATGAGCACAATCTAACTAGGACTGGTAACTCATAAAGGGGATTTGCACATGTATCAACAATTTTTCGCTCGCATGGTGGCAAGGAATAAGGAGTATAAGAAGAAGATTAATGAACTAAAAGAGCATGTGTGAAATTTGTCATTCTATGTGCAACATCTAGTTGATCCTAATGCCACGACAACTCCCACTTAGGAAGTTGCACCCATCAGTAGCTTCAATCCAAAATCCATCAGGAGGACACACGAGTTCATAATGCAGGGGTGAGCGAATAATGAATGTATTAACTCAATTTTTGAAAAAGGGAAGTCAATGCTCCAAGAAGCAGTCAAACTCTTCGTTTACATGTGTGCAACAAAAAATAGGACATAGAAACTCAAGGAGGACTTGGAGAAAGAAAGGGACTATTGGGAACCTTTGGGCCCAGTAGTAGATAAAATGAGCAATACTCATTGTCTGGAGTTGATCGATAGTAATATTTTTGAAAATCCCTTAGAATCCTTGTCATGTGTATGGGTAAGGGCCTGACAATCAATCAGGCCATCACAAAGCTAGAGGAAAAAGAGGAACAAACATACAAATTGCACGATAGTGTAAATCAGAAAAACTCATAAACTTGGAGTACCTGCAATGGGTGAAGATACAACTGTTGATGAGTTGATTGGTCCATTTGAAGAATACGTCAAGAAAGAGGTAGGCAACCCATTTTCCTTCACTAAGGATACCCTCGACTTACTCTCAGAGATGCAGGCCTCTATTGCACTTATCAAAGAGAAACATTCATCATGGTTCAGGAAGTGCAAAGACATCAACAATGTAGCTGAAGAATGGACAAATACCTTGAGCTACGTTCACATTCCTCGCGCCAACAAAGTGGAACCTACAACATCTCATTTAAGCAAGTATCTTGGAGGGACAGAGGCCTTCTTAAGAGCATGAAGTGGAAACTAGCCAAGAAGTGAGATCAAATCCACTACAACAGCTCATTCTTCCACATAATTCTTCCTTTCTCTCTCTTCTTCTTCTTCCTCTTCTTTCTCTTTCTCTCTTCTTTTCTCACCCAACACTCTCTCTCATCAATGTTATATTTTTGCGTTGGGGTTTGTACTTTTTAATATAACTTTAAGTGACTTTAGAAACATAATGTAAACTTTAAGTCACCTTGATTTTATAAAAGGGACTTAAATATTTAAGTGGAATATGAACAATCTAAAGTCAAATTAAAGTATTTGAAAAGTCACTAAGAAGATGAAGAGTTGAATTATCTTCTATAAATTGTAACAAGCTCCGCATTTGAAGCTCTTCTTAGAAAAATTCCTATACTTCTAAGATATTGGAGTTGTTTTTGGTGAATGTTGAGTTGTGGAGCTCAATTATTTCAGATTAACATGCAATATGAAACTTGCTGGAAAACACAGTAACTGACATTGGTTATGGAGGGACCAACATCGGTCACCTATGACTGGCATCAATCAGGCAAGGAGGAACCATCATCGGTTAGGGCTAACCAACATTGGTTACCTATGCGGGAATGTTTTATTTAACTATCGGGAATTATATCTATTTTTTAGTATTAAAGCATATATATTGATTTTAATTGCATGGCTAAGTGCCCTAAGTTTATATACACCTATATAAGCATTAAAGCTAGGGTTTAGAAGTAAGAATTAAGAAGTACTTGCAATTGATGATTATTGTGAGAATAATTGTGAGAGAGAGAATTCTTGGAGAAGTAAAAACTTGAGTGTAAGACAATATTGTACACTTGAGAGGTGTGGAAGATTATAAATATTCATTGTATATCTTGTCTAATCTTTGGATAATATATTGGATTATTTCTTGGTGGACATAGCCCACACTAGGTGAACCATGTTAAATCTGGTGTTGATTTATATCTTTTATTCTGTATATTTCTCTTGGTAGAATATCCACTTTTATTTGCATGTATGCTTGGATCTCATATATTATCTATACAATTGGTGTGCTAACTCCAACAATTGGTATCCGAGCTTTGTTTGAGGGTTTTGTGTGTTGACAGATTTACTCACAGAGGGTTTTCTAATTGAGTGGGAGCTACAACAATGGCAGAATAAAACAAATACAAGGTAGAGAAGTTTGAAGACTGAAATTATCAATTATGGAAGATGTAGATTGAGGATTATCTGTATCAAAGAGATTTGTATTTACCTTTGGATGATAAGTCTAGACCTACGAAGATGAATGATGAAGAATGGAAGATTCTTGATAGAAAGGCTTTGGGATCTATAAGATTGAGCCTGACAGCATCCGTGGCTTCCAATATTACAGAAGCGACTTCTACGGTAGGGTTAATTTATATGAAAAACCTAGTGCTTCAAATAAAATTTATTTGATGAAGAAACTATTTATTTATAAGATGAATAAAGGTGGATCAACATCTAATCATTTGAATGATTTTAGATCTATATTAAATCAGTTAAAATTGGTTGATATACCATTTGATGATGAAGTGAAAACACTTTTATTCTTATGTTCTTTACCTGATAGTTGGGATAACTTGGTAATGACTGTTGGTAATACAACATATGCTAATAATATTTTGAAGTTTGATGATGTGGTTAATATAATCTTGAATGAAGAAATTCGCAGGAAGAGTATAGAGGAATCATCATCTGAGAATGCTTTGAATGTAGAAAGCATGGGCAGGCAGAAGGAGAAATCTTAGAGTAAGAGTAATGAGAAATCAAAGTCAAGGGATAACAAATCTAAATCCATAGGTAAGAGAATTACTTGTTGGAAATGTGGAAAGAAAGGACACGCAAAGAAATATTGTTGGTCAAAGGATAAAAAGAACCAACAACTAGACAAAGGTAAAGAAGCAAATCTTACTGCAACAGATGTAATGCAAGATGATTTTATTCTTTCTTTAGATAATAGAATTGAATCATGGGTTTTAGATTCATGAGCTTCTTTCCATGTAACCCCTAATAAGGGTTATTTCAGAAATTATGTCTAGGGTAATTTTGGGCATGTTTATTTGGGTGACGATGAACCTTGCAGTATTACTAGTAAATGGGAAGTTCATCTAAAATTGCATAATGGAATTACATGGGTATTAAAAGATGTGAGGCATGTGCCAAGCCTCAGGAGGAATCTTATTTCTGTAGGGTAACTAGGTGAATCTAGTTGCATGGTTACTTTTACAGGAGACTCTTATAAAGTCACCAAGGGTGCTTTTGTTGTGGCAAGAGGTAAGAAGGTAGGAACGCTATATTTATCTACATGTGTTACTGATTCCTTTTTTGCATTATCTATTTTAGATTCAGATGCATCTATATGACATAATCAGTTGGGCATATGAGTAAAAAAGGAATGCAAATCTTAAAGGCTAAGGGCAAGTTATCATATTTGAAAGATTTAGATCTTCATTTTTGTAAGCATTGTGTCTTTGGAAAGCAAAAGAGATTGAGATTTCTCAAAGTTGGGGCAACTAAGAAGAAGAAAAAAATTGAGCTTGTACACTCAGATGTGTGGGGACCAGCTCAGGTAGCTTCTTATGGAGGATACCAGTATTATGTTACTTTCATTGATGATACTACAAGAAAGGCATGGGTTTATTGTATTAAATGTAAATATGATGTTTTTGAGGCTTTTAAAAGATGGAAATTCCCTGAGAATGAATCAAATCCTTATATTTGACAATGGTGGTGAATACTGTAGCAAGGATTTCAATGATTATTATTTAGTGAATGAGATACATAGAGAAAGAACGGTTCCAAGAACACCACAAGAGAATGGTGTTGCAAAGAGAATGAAAAGGACAATCATAGAACATGTTAGAAGTATGAGGATACATTCTAGACTGCCCTTACATTTTTGGGCAGAAGCAGTTGATACAACAATTTATTTGACTAATTGTGGGCCTTCAAGTTCACTAGATGGAGGAATACCAGAGGAAACTTGGACTGGAAAAGAGGTAGATCTTTATTTTCTTAAATTTTTTGGCTTAGAAGCTTTTGTGCATATTGATAAGGAAAATAGAAAGAAGTTGGATGCAAAATCCAAGAGATACACTTTCATTGGTTATGGATCTAGTGGTTTCAGATTTTGTTTTTGGGATTTAGAGAATTCTAAAATTATTAGGAGTCATGATATTAAATGGAATGAAAAGAGAATGTACAGGGATCAAATTTTGGTACCCAAGTGTAGACACTAAAATTAGGTCCCACTCCCCTTTGGTCCCTTGACAAATAAGCACCCTTCATCACTTTCACCTAGTCATGACCCCTTTCACCCCACAAATATTAATTTAATTAAATGAATGCATTATCCTCACTATATCTATTATTTAAATATCTTATTTTAAATAATATCCACACATACAGTTCACTTAGACACCTCACCAAGCCAACTCAACCTAAGACCTGTTCTTAGTAAGTTGCCATAACTAACCGAGTCTTACCCAAACCCTAAAAATCAATGCCTACATTCCCTTTAACCACATTCCCACATGCTCACAAGAAGCTCCCAATATAATCCATGGGTTAACGACACAAGATCTGAGAAAATCAAGAGGATCTCCCTAGTTTAGTAAACCCAGGAAATTTTGCCTTGACTGACACTGGTTACCCCTAACCGTCACCGGATAAGCCGGAACCGCCGTTGATTACCCTTTTAACCCCAAAACAAATTTATTCTCAAAGTTGGAAGTTAGAAGCAAAAGAGGTTGGTGAGCATTATCACATCTCAGAGAGATAACACATCTTCAGAGAGTGAATTCCAGTGAGACCACACATGTAAGGAAGGAGATCAAGCATCTTTTCCTGTATAGCCATCCCAACCAAGATCTGATCTAACCAAGCAAAGAGGAGTGCACATGCAGCCCATGCAGAAGCTTTCCTTCAGTTGGTGATCACTTGCAGCCTTCAAGCCTCTCATCAGCACCTCTATCCTTCACACACAGGCATCCAGGACTAGAATCCAAGTAAGTATAACGTCATACTTCTCTGGTTTATTTCATTTCATCATTATTTTATCATCTATTGCTTACCTAGCCACCTATTGACCTTCTCTAACATTTCCACCTCCATATTCCCATTAAACACCTCACCAAAGTCTACCCCAGTCACCCAATACCTCGTCCTGACTAACCAAAGTCCTTTGTGTAATCACAAAGGAGACCTAAAGCTTATTTTGTGACATTTCCAGATTCCACAGTAACCGGCACCGGTCACACCTGACCGCCGTCGGTTACCCCTGACCGTTGTCAGTTACCCCTGACTGACATCAGTCTCTGTATTTGACCACACATCCCAGAATAGAGACCTACCCACCTAATTTCACCTCACCCTCATTCACTTGTGATCTACCCGAGACCTCTATCAAACCTGCAGAGACCCAGAACCAATCATTTGACCTTCGGATTCTATTCTAGCTTAGCCTGTTAGATTAGATCTATTTCTTATTATGTTTTAAGTGAGATACCTAAATCATTTCAAATTACAATGGGATTTACTTTGTTTACAACATTAAATTGTTTAAAACAGTGGACTGACAGCCATCTAGGAAGTATCACACTTCCCGGGTCTAGCATACGCTAGGCAGTTCACTGCCCATATTGTTTAATTCCTTCTGGTGGTCTTACTTTGCATTACAGGTAGTTCCTCCTAGCCAAAAGGAAGCTCTCATGATCAGCTATGGATTCAGAAGTCATACGCGTGTAATAACCCATCAACCAACATTTGAACATGTATTCCTCCTATGCCCGTTACCCTATCTGTTTCGTCAACACTTCAAAGAAACGATCTAATAAAAAGGTGAAACATTTTGGCACACCCAGTGGGACCCATCCGGGGTTCTTTGCATTTCATTCATTCCTAGGAAAAGTTGTGTGTTGTTTCCCTTTTGAAAAGCATACACACTAATTAGCTCACATATAACTAACTAAGGGGATGTGTGCCACATGTCGTCATCTCCATCAACCCATATACATTATAATATCTTATCCCATGTGAACCCATACATATAACTAAGGGGATGTGTGCCACATGTCGGCATCTCCATCAACCCATATATATTATATTATCATATCCCAAGGTACATAGCAACCGACGTCGGTTCTAGGTCCTTTTGCTAACCTACTCAAAAGGACATTTTTATTCATTTTTTTTACTTTTCATAATCCCTGTCACTGTCATCATTCCCATTGACATTGTAAACATCATCATATTTGGCATACCTGTTAGATTTTACCTTCTACCTTATTGTTCACTCACTATCCATTTTCTACAGTAACCGGCAGTGGTTACCCCTGACTGGTGTCGGTTTGCCCTGACTAGTGTTGGGTTGCCCTAACCGGCATCGGTTAGCCTATTTCACATTCTAGCCACCATTTGGTACTTAATGTACTTTTTGTTACCAGATTCACCTGTTCCTACTGTTCTCTGTGTCATTTACAGAGAAGTAACCCTGCCTGATCAGTACTAGTTCACATGGTGCTGACCCGAAGACAAGTAAGCACACTTGTATTTCACGCCAGTTGTCAACCACTCCCACCTAGTGCTTCACCACCTTCCATTTTATCACCAACCATGGATCCCATCCAGCCTATTACTATCACTACCGGAGATGAGGAGTTCGCACGAATCCTTGACCAAAACCCTGCCCCTTGCAATTTTACCTTTCCCACTCATCCACTTGAGATGCCTCGGGTCAGTTGATATATGGCATGCCCGTATCTATCCCCCCAACTCTCGCACCCACTCCTGCATCGGCCCCATCTGGCTCCATGCTTCCCGTATCTACCTTATCCCTAGTCGTTTCGCAGTTAGGTCCTATACCCGCTATGACTGCCGCATCTGTTACCTCCATGGCACCTGTTACATCCACCGTACCCTCGAAAACTACCTCAAACACAACCTCATCTGCCCCTAATGTCTCACACATACCCGTAGCTACATTACCACCTCCAGTGTTAGTTACCCCTACCCCATTTCAGAACGTGGTCCTTTCCATTCCACAATCATTAGCCCCTATTGCTACTAGGTTTACCACAACCCTTCCACCCCCATATACATACTATCAAGAACCTCCCATTTCATCCATTATACATTCCAGGTACGTACCCCCTGTTTCACTACCTTCTTCTCAATCAACCTACATGGCAGCCCCATACACTGGAGTGCCACCCCTGTTATATGCCCAAAACCAACCCTCTCATGCTATAGGAGGCACCCAATCATCGCAACCCACTAACGACCTAATTAAATTGATGTTAGACAAGATGCAGACATTGGAGGCATCAGTTTCCAGCTCCCGCAACACTCTCACCTACGACGAGATTTACAACGAGCCCATTCACCCATCCATTCCTATCCGTTCATACCCCGTACATTGGGAAATGCCTAAATTCAATCGTATCAATAGCAAACAAGACCCACAGCAGCATTTTTGGTCGTTTAAACACGGGTGTTATTTGATCGCTCATGATGATGCCTTACTCTTGAGAACCTTTCCCATGTCCCTCACTAGACCTGCATTAGATTGGTATAGTGGGTTACCTAAACACTCTATATTCTCATTTAATCAGGTAGCCCAAGCCTTCTTGGATAATTTCTCTATCAATATCGTTAAGAAGGTTACCATGACCGATCTATATTCCACTCATCAATATGAGGACAAATCTATCGTAGATTTTGTCACTCGCTGACACAGCCTGATCAACCAACTTACCTTCCAACTGCCACAAACATAACTCATCGAGCTCTTCAAACAGGCTTGTGCTAGGCATATCTCACCAACCTTGCAGGTCCAAACCTTTTGAACATTCGACGAAGCATTCACTATGGCATGAAAGTTAAGATTCGGGCCATCAAAGAGAAGAAAATCCAATTACGCAATAAGAATTTGGCATTCAAGTCGAATGATACCTCTTCTTCTTCCAAACCACAAACCAATTATTCAAAAGCTAAGGGCACCGCTAACGTTGTGGTACTCAAGGCCGGCCCAACTCATCCATCAAATTAGGCTACCTCCTCATCTAATCTCTCACCTGTTCAGACTTTTCAATTCATACAAGAGCAGCGGAAATATACCCCAATTGGGGAACCTTACTCTTTTGTCTTAGAGAAGCTCATCAAAGCTAGAGCCATCACCCTTCCACCTATAAAACCACACACTGGTTTTGACCCTACTCGTCCCATGCCCACATGGTATAAAGAACATGATTTCTGTAATTATCATCGAGTAAAGGGTCATAGTGACGGCAACTGCATCACTTTCAAAAATATTGTCTAATAAATGCTCGAGAAAGGCGAGTTAACTATGGATAATCCTAATGCACCTGCCAACCAAAACCTACATATCTTTAAGAAACCATTTCCCAACCATGCCCCTTCGTCTGATCAAACTGGTGAGACCTCAACTCATGATACCCATACCCACGAGGTTTACGCTATCTTTAATGATGCACCTGTCACCTCCCAATTACCCCATATTCCTTCCATAGAGGAGATCCTATCCCAAAATCCTCCTTGCACGTCGGAACCAATCTCCATTGTTCCTTCACCAACAAAGGAACACCTTTCATCTCCTTCATCACCTACGGAGGAATCTTTTGCTAACATTGAGACCATCTCACCCCTGGCTTCACCACTTAAAGAGCCTTTACCTACAGTACCTCCTCCACCCATAGAGGAGCACCCATCATCTCCACCACCTATCATAGACCTAGTTGAGATACCTTTGCCCCTTGACGAGCATTCTCCATTAGCCACAGAAAATCCTACAAACCTACTTTCGGCTCTCTTACCCACGGAAGCTGAAGCTAGCCAATTCCCCATCTCTAAGACACATTTTATGGGAATTGCCATTAGGTCCTCACCAACTCCACCTACAAACGTTTTGTTCTCACATCTGGCTGATCACTTAGATTATGTGGATAGGGCTCTACTATGGGGGTGCCTTTTACTCCCCGTCTCAACACAGATACAAAGATCCCTTACTGATACCTCCCCTATTTACCCAAAAATATTTTGACCAATCAAACCAAACCCAACCACCTCTATCACAAACCCTTCCACGACACATGTTATAGCTCAAACCGCACCCTTATCGATAACTCAACCTACACCTAAACCCAAACCCATACCTACAACATTTGTCTTGACTAAACCCATTACCACTTTAGGGGTCACCCTGACCACTAGCCTTACTCATCCACCTATCAAACTGGATTTAGCTACATCCTCCAAAGTCAACACCATACCTACTCTGACACCCAAACAGAAGCACCAAACCCATAGAACTCATACCCTGGCTATGCCAATCACACCTGCACCTGTCCCATCTGTCTTAGGATCTCAGCTTCCCCACATGGTCAAGAAACCTCCACCCATCAATAAACCAAAAACACAACAGCCCATTCCTTCCTCACAAACCTCTGACCTACCCAGACACCCAACCTAACTTACACCTACACCTGCAGCCTCTTTACCACCCATACCTCTGATACCCTCAGCTATTGCTTCACTACCCACTACACTTCAGTCATTGTCTTGCGCACCTCAAGCATGACCCGCATCATCTACCTTCACAGCACCCCCATTATCCCCATGGGTAACTTGCCCTCTTCCTCCATAGGCTTTTCCTTCTAGACCTCATACACCCACATCACCTTTACCCAAGAAGGTGTAACCCAAAAACAAAACTCCACTACCCCATAATAAGGTAGTCAAAACAGACCACACACCCTCCTACCCGTCCATCTACTATACCCATACCTAAACAAACATGATCGACACCTAAAACCGCACCAGTACCCAAACCCATGGCTTGACCCCCTCCTCTTTTAAAGACTGTTCCTCAACAATCACCTACACCTACACCCAAACCCATGTTTACTTCCCATTGTGATCCACTAGCAGGGTCTTATGCCAAAATTTTAACCAACCTCCTGGAGACCTCTGTCATCACATTACCGCCACTCAGACCTTATGACCCCCTCAAACCCAAGCCAAAAGGGTTTGACGATACTAAAATTTATGCATACCATCGTGTGCCAAGACACGATTTGGAGAACTGCAAGGCCTTGAAAACCATCCTTATCTAATTATGTCCACCAAAAACCAACTTTGACGATGATGACCTTATCGACGAGGATCCTGCTTCACCAACACCCATTCCCACACTACCTACTCAACAACCACAACCTCCACCCTCACCTAGCTCCTAGAGCCATCCCTAAGATTTCAAATTAACATGGTTCACTTTAGAGAACTTACCAAGCCACCACCCAAATGTTGTTGCACCCAACTCAGCTCACAGGGTTTTTCTCCTCTGGTAGGTTTTTTCCCATCATGTCGTAATACCACTCACCCTACACCTTCTCCATTTTCCAACTCCCCTTAAATCAACATGATATACATCACTACACATTCTTAAAAGGACAAGGGCAAAGAAAAGGAAATTGACCCACCAACCAATCCTATACCCAACATACCATTTGTACCCATACCTAAAATAACTATCTGCGGCCCCACGTACCCCGTTTCTAATGGCATCACACATCACACCATGCTCAAACAATTACACCAATCTCCCCTCAAAATGTCCCTATATGACCTCATTCAAACCTCATAATCCCATCGTCAAGCTCTCATGGAGGTTCTTGAATCTATTGATGTTTTACCAAACGACCCTACACCCGTAGCCTCCATTATCACACCCCATCATGTAGCCTCTCTCACCAAATTACCACCTTCATCTTCACCCCACCTTTTTCACCAAGTGGCCTCCCTTAGCTTCTCAGAGGAAGATATCGTGCCACACCAAAATGATGACCCGGACCCAACCCTCTTCATCTTTGTCCACATCGATGACATACGGGTACATCATGTAATGATTGATGGGGGCACTAGCATTAACATCATTTCATCCCATACATTCGCTCAAATGCGCATACCTAACAATTACATGCATAAACACCCGGTCATGTTGCATTCATTCAATGACGATATCACCTCTACACTAGGCATCGTCATCCTCCACATTCGCGTGGGCCCCCGCACTATTCCAAAATTGTTTTATGTTTTGGAGGGGGATTTCCAATATAACTTGTTGCTAGGCAGACCCTAGATCCGTGTCATGGGTTGCGTTCCTTCCACTTTGCATTGTTGTGTAAAGTTTGAACACAAAGGGCACACTTATACCATTCCATCTGACCCATCACCTTTCAAAACATGCAACATGCTTTACTGACCGAATGATGTGCTCATACCTATCAAGCCATCTACCTTCGTGACCACTACTGCTTCACCTACACCTCCACCTACCAATACAGACACTGCTTCTACCGCACATACCTCCTCCATTCCTACCGCTACCATAACCTCCATGGTTGACCCGTCAGCTTCCCAATCCATTAACTCCACCTCCGCATCAACCTCCTGATACATTATCCATACCAGCTACCTACATACTAACCATTGATCCCTTGGAAGGTGTTTTTCAACACCTCACTCTAGGGGAGTACCACCTATATAGTGTTAACACATTCCTTACTCCATAAGAGTATAGAGGCCTTCACCAACACCCTCGCTACGATCACCATATAGGATAATGTCTCCTTTATGGTCCTCCTCATCTTCGTACTAGTCTCACCAATGGGGGACTTGATACAACCACTTACACACCTAAACCACCATCACAAACCCGCCCATTTTCTGCTGACTTCCAATCACTTACCAATCACTGTTTCTGCCCACACCTTCCTACACCGATGTGCGTGGAATGGTTTTGGTTTTGGATTTTACGAGCAAGGCCGCCATACCATTATTCCATGTACTACCCAAAAAATAATGACTGTGGTGGTATTGGCTTTCCCGAACCACCTACCAAACAGGCCCACATTGAACTCATTAAGGACACTAGCCCTTCTACACCTTCTTCACCCACTCCACCTTCATCACCACCTTCACCGAAAAATTCAATGGATCCTGAATCTATCCCTCCTGAAAAAAAAATTCACAAACACCATTTCCTTGGGGCCTCTGACTTATCAACACAAGGGCAAGGCCCCTTCCACTCTTCCCTTCCTGTATCCTAAAATGATTGATGACGACACACCTTCAATTAACATCGTTCAATGTCAGGATGATGAATCCATACTCACCTACCTTGGTGTAGAAGACTCATATATTCATCAGTCATTACCCTCTAAGACACAAACCATGTTGAATGAATTAACTATCGAGATCAACATTCATACTCAGAATGACCCGCACATCCTAAAGATGAGACAATCTTTAGATGTTGTTGAATAAAAAGCCATCACTTCTTTTCTTAGAGATCATAACCATGCTTTCTCTTGGTCTTACGTATACATGCTCGGTATTGACCCCACCATAGTGGTCCACAATATCATAACCATTCTCGATGCCAAACCCATCAAATAAAAGCTAAGGAAAATGCACCCTCGTATTGCTCTTTTCGTCAAAGAAGAACTTCAGCGCCTTCTTTCCATTTCCTTCATCTTACCCATTGATTATCCTCATTGAATTTCTAACATTTTCCCTGTTCACTAAAGTGATAGGGGGACTCCGCATTTGCATAGACTTTCCATGACCTCAACCTAGCCTACCCAAAAGATGAATTTCCCTTACCTAGTATTGATCAACTGGTTGACCTCACCATTGGTCATGAGATGCTATCACTCATGGATGGCTTCTTGGGTTATAACCAAATTTTGCTTACCCCAGAAGATCAACACAAAACCTCATTCATCACCCCGTGGGGGACCTTCTGCTATCGAGTCATGCCTTTTGGCCTTCAAAACATCGGTGCCACATATCAGCGGGCTATGACTTACATCTTCCATGACATCATGCATCACATATTGGAAGATTACGTGGATGATCTCTTAGCCAAATCTACATGTTGCTCCAAGAACCTTACCATCCTCAAAACCATCTTTGACAACCTCATTAAATATTGCATCCTCCTTCAGCCTAAGAAGTGCATCTTTGCGGTTCTCTCAAGAAAGCTCCTGGGATTTATCGTTTCCCTCCATGGTATAAAAGTTAACCCTGCTAAATTCAAGGCCATTCTGGAAATGCCTCCACCCACTAACCTTAAGCAACTTTGTAGCCTGCAAGGTAAGTTGCAGTCTATTCACCATTTCATTTCACAATTATCGGATCGATGCCAACCGTTTCATCATCTTCTCAAGAAGGATGTCTCCTTTAAATGGGATGATGACTGTCATAAAGCTTTTGAGGCCTTAAAACAATACTTTCTCCAACCACCAATACTTATCCCACCTAAAGATGATCAACCTTTTTATCTATACATTCGGCATTTGGCATTCATCTTAGTTTCTCATCACTCTACTACCCACAAACTAATGGCCAAGCTGAATCCACTAACAAAACCCTCAACAAAATTCTCATGTAAGTGGTTGACGATACTAGGAAGGATTGGCATACACACATTCCTTTTTCCCTATGGGCATACCGCACTAGTATTCGTACTTCCACTACGGCCACACCCTTTTCTCTGGTCTATGGTACAGAGGCTATTCTTCCTCTTGAATTCTAGATCCCCTCACTCTATGATTTCTCTCCATGACATGCTCACTGATGATGAATTTCATCAGGACCGTTTAACATAGCTAGAGTTATTAGACGAACATCATCTTAACGCTCTGGATCACCTTCAAGTTTACCAACAACATATTAAACATGTCTATGAAAAATGCGTTCATGAATGAACCTTCCAAGTTGGTGACCTTGTCCAGAAAGAAAATCAACACGTAACCAAAGCAAGAAAAAGTAAACGGGGAAAATTTGCTCCTAATTGGCATGGACCATGCATCATGACTCATACCTATGGATAAGGGCTTATCATTTATCTTCTCTCGATGGTAAACCTGAGGCTGAGCCCCTAAATGCCTTACATCTTCAACCATTCTATTGTTGATTCGTTATCCTACCTCACCCTCTTTCTCTCTCTAGGCTCGTCCCTTGAGTGCTACCTACTCCATACATGTCCCTAATGATTAAACCAGAATCATGTGAGTATCTGTCACTTGTTATCTTCCCTTGAATATGTGCACCACGGCACTACACATAGCATGATTCTCATAGATACTTTTCGTCTACCTTTAGATGAGATCCCATGGTCGTTTCACCTTGACCTTTAAATAAGAGTCCTATCTTTCACCTTGGTCTTGTCCATAACTGCAAAGACCTCACAATGGGACCAAAATCCTTGATTCAAACTTCTAATAAAAAAGATGACTCCCTCAAAAGGACATATTCCTCTCAACCAATTGCTATTATAAATAGACTGCTCCCACGAAGGACAGCTTTGATGGTAAATCTCTTTCAAAAAATAAACTAGAGCAACTAAAACTTCCTTACGTACGATTAAGGATTTTCATGAAGACCTCATGTGGAGTTCAATTTAACGGCCATATAGACTTCCTGCTAATCGATCAATCTATCACCTAGGCTATAAGTCAAAAAAAAAACTTTTTAGTCATGGACTTGCCCGTTGTGACCTAGGACCTCTTTCTGTAAAGGGCTTGCTACCTCATACCATATAAAAATTAAAAATTACCTACTTAGTCATGCCTGTGAACCATGTCCACTCGCAACATTTGGCCTACTACTCTCAATGGGAATTATTGGAACTTAGACATTTGGTGATCATCAATGACTACTTCTTCCCATTGCCATCACATGTCAATCATGCAATGTCTTTAGGGTCTTATGTTCATCAACCTCCTCCAAGGTATGATCTACTCAGTATGATCCTACCCAAGCCGAGAAAATATGTGAGCTTTATTGCCACCACATCATTTATCACTTTGGTGTTCCATCTTCACCTCATCACTGACTTTTGAAATTAATTCATATACAGGACATTGGTCAAAGACCTTGCGATGCATTTGGCTTTTGGCGTATTTTCTCCTTCTTATTGCCTACAATCTAACGGCCACAGCCTAATCCATTAACCTAAACCCTCAACAACATGCTCATGAAACACCTAATGATACTAGGAAGGATTTTCACACCTTCTCATTTTCTTCCCTGTGGGCTTACCACCACTAGAACTACACTTCAGCACTGAGGCCACACCATTTTCACCGGTCTATGTTATGTAGGTAGCTTTGCCTCTCGAAGGGCATGGGGCCCTCACTGGAGGTTAGCTCATGCCATTCTCTACCCTATGATGACAATTCATCAGGACCATTCCTAACATAGCCATTTATTACCATGAATCTCATCTTAACACTCTAGATCACCTTTCATAGTATAAAACCAACCAACGTGACTCAATCCATGCCTAACCAACCTGTCCACTCAATCCATGCCTATAACCTGACTCAACCATGTCCTAAAATAAAATTAACATGTAACTCAAAGAAGAAAAATGCCTAAACAGGGAAACCTGACTCCTAATTGGCATGACCTATACATCCTGACTCATACCTATGCCTCAAATGCTTATCATTGATCTTCAATCTTGATGCCTAAATTGACTTGACTCAAGCCATGCCTTAACTCACCTTGCATCTTTGACCATCCATATTCAAAACAATAAATCCATATCTCATCTAACACAAGTCTCTTAAATCCAATATCTCATCAACACATCACAAAATACCATGTATCTCCATCATATTAAATCAATATCATGTGAGTATCTCAATATCACATGCCTATCTTCATCATGACCATCATCTGTAAAATGTCGGCATGCAGGCCAATATACATGATACAAAATGGATACTTTTCGACTACGCCTTAGGTCGAGATCTCATGGTCATTACAACAAAAAATGAATCAATGAACAAGAATCTCTATCGGTACACAGGCTTGGTATATGCTCCATGATATACAAATCACCTCATACATGGGACCTCACTGTCTTCAGTCACGCATGACGGTAAAAAGATGATGCCAAAAATACAACTATCCTCTCAGCAATTGCATGCCATACATATACTACTCAAAACAACTATGTAATAGCTACATCAAAAATTAGGTGACTAGCAAATCAAGCATATCCTGCATGGATGTCCTTCCATCTTTGTGTTACTTGTACCCTCACCCTCCTACTGTCCCTGCTGGCACAGTCACCTAGAGTTGGTTGCCAACACACTAGTGGCCTCTCCCTGATCAGGCCTCGGAGCTCGTTAACCTCCCGTGCTCTCCACACTATGAGTGTAGGATCTCGTCCTCTCACTGGACTCCTGTTATGCCCTGTATTCGGCATAGGATATGAAATCTATCCCAGCCACCATAAGTTGGTCCTGATAATATCTCGCCTCACCTAGGGCATCCCGTAACCTGGATACAGGCACGGTTTGTGGTGGTCTAATAGGTCTCGGCCCCTGTACCTGCCCTGTAACAACCTACCCTGCATCTACCTGTGAATTGGGACCTGTTCCCGGGGGGGGGGTGCCTATGGTGGTACCCTCAGCCCTTGTGTCTATATATGGGGCTGTAAGGCCCCAATCTATGCCTGGGTTATGGCCAACTGGCCCTGTAAACCTGCCACCTGAGCCTTTAAGGCTGCCACCTGACCATCCCCCCTGACCATCTCCATCTCCTCCATCCACCATCTATGGGGCCTGCAGGCTGGCCACCTATACTATGTAGCTCTGTAGCACTACCTTTGCCTCAGAACCCTCTAGCTGTGTCTGTAGTATACCCAACTAGGTAATCAGCGTAGCTACCTGCCCATATAGGTCATCTCTCTGCATTATAATGGTAGCTAGGTCTAGCTGCCCCGGTCTGGGTGGTATGGCTCTATGTAACTGAGCCACCCACCACTGCCTGTATCTATTTGTACATCCGACGTCATCTATCTACCGATCCACTGGCTACTCCTCCTCCCCATGGGCACTGTATGCTATGGTAGAGGTAAGGGCCTCTCCACGTCTCGATCTCTAATATTGTGGGAAGGGTGAAGGAATGTCCTGTAAGAGCCCAAACTGCCATCAGACTCTGTCTATCGGAATCATCTCATCCTCCCCGGCATAGCGACCTTGTATCCACCTCTCTAGCTGGAGCTCAGCTAGCTCCTCATGCATATGCCTATATGAGGGGAATCCCCACATATGGCCTCCAGATAATGTCCACTATCAAGACAACCCCTCTAGTAACTGCCGAAAATGAGCCACATCATGTGTCAGCCTATTTGATCTCCTCTCTCCTACTCACTGACACCCATCTCCTATATCCCACCCACACAAATCTAGGTGGGAATGCATCTGTCTCAAGGCATCCCTATAGGTCACACACACACTATGTGCTCGTATGCCTAGTAGTGTAGTATAAATGTACATTACACAGGCTAAACCTGCGCAACTACCCATATGCCCACAGCTCTCTATATAGCTGCACTAAGAATGTTGGTGCCCAGGAAAAGCATGTCTCATGCACCATCATATTGTGGAGTACCCCCATCAGTGATTGGGGAAAGCATCCACCCTCTACATCTGGTAGTGCATAGCAGCACATTGCCTCCATCAACAAAACCACTAGCCTTGTCTCATCTGGACGGGCTAGGTACATCTCTCATAGCTCAAACTGGTGCTATGGAATCTCAGATCATAGCCGCTCCCTCACCAAAAATAGTCCCAATCAACTCCTTTGAGGCCTCAGAAGGAGATAGAGTACACCTGGGCACCCAATATGGGTAGCCAAAAAAATCTGGAACATGTCCTCCAGGGTGATAGTCATCTCACCCATTGGAAGGTGGAACATGTTGGTCACGGGATCCCATCTATCGATGAGTGCGACCATCAAGCTGGGCTACTGAACAACATGTCGATAGTGACGAATCCCACTCAAGCCCACTGCCTCCACATGCTAGAGCTCCAAAGGGGTCGTTATGCCACGCAATGTCACCAGTAGAGGTGGAACCCTGTCCCACATATGTAACTGCGACTCTCCCCTGCATCCAATCCAAGCACGACATTAATCCACATTTACCATGACCATATTCACCAATTATCATTACCCTCCACCCTATTTTCACTCTACCCATCTCAACTACCTAGCCCACATCACTTTTGGACCCTTGTGCCTCAAATCCTGACCGGTGCCAGTTCATCCTAATCGACTCCGGTCACCCTTAAACCGACATTGGTCACCTATTTGGTGATCAATACCGGTTCACCTTTACTGACCATGGTTACCATGTAACTAGCATCGGTCACCTGTTTGGTGACCGACTACCAGTTTTACCTAACCGACGCCAGCCAACCTTGACTGACGCCGGTCATTGTCGCAGAAAAATCCTGTGACTTCCCAAAACCCCCATTTTCTAAAATCACCCCCCTTTCCCTTTTACCCCACCTACAATGACCTAAAACTACCCCTGGACCTCTACCCACCCCACCTATACCATTTACTACCCTTCCCCTCCCTCTTTTAGCCTGTTATTCCCCCCATACCCAAATTTTATTTTTACCCACCCACAAAAAACAAAAACCCACAAAAACCTAAAATAACAATTATCTAAACTTCTAATCTATCCAATTAACAATGTAGAGTTGGGTGCTTACCTTGTCACGCTGCCACCATCTCAGTGGCACATCTGGCCACTATACTGGTGGCCCACCAGATCCCTCTCCAGCCTCTGCCATCACCGAATAGCTACTCGTAACCTCTAACTAATCAAATCTCTCACCCTGATCCTGTGGACCCGCTGCTCACCAACCCAACCCTCATCCAATCACACTGCCAACTCACTGTCCCATTTCCTTCAAACACTTTTTTCTCTCTTTTTTTTCATTTTCTCACTTCACAAATAACAAATGAATAACAAAAAACATGGATTTTTTTTTTTATAACCAACCCAACCTAACCGATGTCAGTTACCCTTGACCGGCATTGGCCCTACCTCACCATGCGGTTTACCTATACTGTCGTCAGTTTTCCTATACCGACGTCAATTTTCCATGACCACCATCGGTCACCCTCACCTACACATTCCCTCAATTAAGCCCCTTTTACCCCACCCCTCACCCTGATCCTTTACCCAACCCATTTACCTTACCTTTCCTGACCTCATCATTTACTACCTCCATTTTTCCTCCTTTGGGGACTCATTATTTTACCCCTACCTTGGCCTTACCTGCACCGTGACCTTGATATTTGGACCTAGACCATTGCTAGTGACCTTTGACCTCATGTGTTCGCTATACCTTGCGGCACTATTACCTGTGTTGATTGACCTGATGACCTTACCTAGCCTATTGTCATGACCGTTTATCCTGACCCTACCTTTGGTGTACCAGAACATACCTAAACGTTCCTGCACCTAACCTACGTTGTGTTTCTAACCATATCCTATACCTTGGATACCAGATTCACTTCAACCTTGTTTGGATAAACCTATCGACCTTAGACGATGTAGAGTTTTCCTACTCTTCAACCCGGTAGCATGCTACAGTTTATTTGTGTGCGTGCATTTGACTGTTGCTACCTTTGACCCTAACCCATTACCTAGAATGGCCTGAGTAGACCTTTCACCCTTTCTCCCTTGTGCCCACCTGCCTTTTCCTCACATTTACCTTTTATCAAACCACTCACTGATTCTCCCTTCTGCCTCATCAGTTCCTGGTTTGAGGGGGATCACCTTCACCCACACATGGGGCAACCACATCTTATTTTTGTTAGTGTCACTTACCAATACAAGCTACGCAACAAAAAGGGGAAAAATGTAGACACTAAAATTAGGTCACACTCCCCTTTGGTCCCTCGACAAATAAGCACCCTTCATCACATTCACCTAGCCATGACCCCTTTCACCCCACAAATATTAATTTAATTAATTTAATTAAATTAATGCATTATCCTCACTATATTTATTATTTAAATATCTTATTTTAAATAATATCCACACATACAGTTCACTTAGACACCTCACCAAGCCAACTCAACCTAAGACCTGTTCTTAGTAAGTTGCCATAACTAACTAAGACTTACCCAAACCCTAAAAATCAATGCCTACATTCCCTCTAACCACATTCCCGCATGCTCACAAGAAGCTCCTAGTCTAATCCATGGGTTAACGACATAAGATCCAAGGAAATCAAGAGGATCTCCCTAGTTTAGTAAACCTAGGAAATCCCACCTTGACAGACACCGATTACCCCTAATTGTCGCCGGTTAAGCCGGAACCGCCGTCGGTTACCCTTTTAACCCCAAAACAACCTTATTCTCAAGGTTTGGAAGTTGGAAGAATTCGAAAAGAGGTTGGTGAGCATTAACACATCTCAGAGAGATAACACATCTTCAGAGAGTGAATTCTAGTGAGACCACGCATGCAAGGAAGGAGATCAAACATCTTTTCCTGCACAGCCATCCCAGCCATGATCTGATCTAACCAAGCAAAGAGGAATGCACATGCAGCCCATGCAGAAGCTTTCCTTTCAGTTGGTGATCACTTGCAACCTTCAAACCTCTCATCAGCACCTCCATCCCTCACTCATAGGCATTCAAGACCAGAATCCAAGTAAGTATAACGTCATACTTTTCTAGTTTATTTCATTTCATCATCATTTTATCATCTATTGTTTACCTAGCCACCTATTGACCTTCTCCAACATTTCCACCTCCATATACCCATTAAAACCTCACCAAAGCCTACCCCAGTCACCCAATACCTCATCCCGACCAACCAAAGTCCTTTGTGCAATCACAAAGGAGACCTAAAGCTTGTTCTGTGACATTTCCAGATTTCACAGTAACCGGCACCGGTCACACCTGACCGCCGTCGGTTACCCCTGACCGACATCGGTCTCTGTATTTGCCCACACAACCCAGAATAGAGACCTACCCACCTAATTTCATCTCACCCTCATCCACCTGTGATCTACCTGAGACCTCTGTCAAACCTACAGAACCTAGAACCAATCATTTGACCTTTGGATTCTATTCTAGCTTAGCCTGTTAGATTAGATCTATTTCTTATTGTGTTTTAAGTGAGATACCTAAATCATTTCAAATTACAATAGGATTTACTTTGTTTACAGCATTAAATTGTTTAAAACAATGGACTGACAGCCATCTAGGAAGTATCACACTTCCTAGGATCTAGCATACGCTAGGCAGTTCACTGCCCATATTGTTTAATTCCTTCTGGTGGTCTTGCTTTGCATTACAGGTAGTTCCTCCTAGCCAAAAGGAAACTCTCATGATCAGCTGTGGATTTAGAATTCATATGCGCACATAACAACCCATCAACCAACATTTGAACAGGTATTCCTCCTACGCCCGTTACCCTATCTGTTTCATCAACACTTCAAATAAACGATCTAAGAAAAAGGTGAAACACCAAGGATGAACCAATTGAGAAGTTTGTGAATGAAAATGAACTCTCGGATTTAAAAGTAATACCGACAGGGTTACACAATTACCGGTGTCGGTTAACCCCTAACTGACATCGGTCAACCCCTAACCGACATCGATTAGCAGAACCAATATTGGTTACAGAACAACGTAATCGACATCAATTAGTAGAACTGACATCGGTTATAGGTGACCAGCGTCGTTCCACTGAAATATTTGGATACAAATGTCCAGGAGGTTCATAATGAGCCTCCAGCACCCCCTAACTCCTGTGAGAAGGTCACAAAGGGTAAGTAAACCTCCAGAAAGATTTACACCTCTATTTTATTTATTATTTATTGATAAGGGTGAACCAACAAGTTTTGAATAAGCAATGCAGGATAAGAACCCACGTATAGTGGGAGCATGACATGGATGAGAAGATGGACTCCTTGTAGCAGAACCAGACTTGGGATTCGGTTAAGTTGCCAGTAGGTAAGAGGAAATTGCAGAACAAGTGGGTTTATAGGATCAAGGAAGAAGAGGGTGGACATAAAAGGTACAAGGAAAAGGTTGTAATAAAGATCCTCCTCTTTACACAGAAAGCAGGTATTGAATTTGGTGAAATATTTTCTCCTGTTGTAAAGATGACTTCTATTGGTACTGTATTGTGTTTAGTTGCAGTAGAAGATTTGCATTTAGAGCAACTAGATGTGAAGACGAATTTCCTTCATGGGGATTTGGATGAAGAGATTTATATGCAACAACCGCTTGGGTATGAAGTCAAGGGTAAGGAGAAATTAATGTGCAGGTTGAAAAAGAGCTTATATGGACTCAAGCAAGCTCTAAGACAATGGTACATGAGGTTTGATAGTTTTATGCATGAGCATGGTTACTTGAGATGTGAATCTAACCATTGTGTTTATTTTAAGAAGATTGAAAATGGGAGCTATATTATTTTTTTACTGTATGTGGATGATATGCTTATTGCAGGATCTAGTATGCATGACATTGGTGAGCTTAAGGGAAAGCTAGCTCACACATTTGTTATGAAGGATTTAGGAGCTGCAAAAAAATCCTTGGCATGTAAATACACAGAGATATGAAGAACAAGAAATTGTATTTGTCTCAGGAGGATTATATCTACAGGGTGTTAGAAAGGTTCAAGATGCAGAATGCAAAACCTGTTAGTACACCTATGGCTGGACACTTAAATTTGAACAAATATCAGTGTCCTTCATCACACGAGGAGGTAAAATACATGACACGAGTATCATATGCTTCAGCAATTGGGAGTCTCATGTATGCTATGGTTTGTACCCGACCAGACATTGCACATGCAATGGGAGTTGTGAGTATATATATGGCCAATCTAGGTAAAGAGCATTGGAAATCAGTCTAATGGATACTCGGGTATTTGAAAGGGACATAGCATGCAATTATGTTATGGAGGTTTGAATATTTTATTATGTGGTTATGTTGATTCTGATATGACTGGAGATTTGGATGGTAGGAGGAGCACTACTAGATATATTTTCATAGTAGGTGGGATGATAGTTAGCTGGATTTCAAGATTACAGAAGTTTGTGGCTTTGTTTACTACAAAGGTAGAGTATGTTGCAACTACAGAGGCTAATAAAGAGTTGATATGGATGAGTATGTTCATGGAAGAGTTGGGAAAGGAGCAAGATGATTGTAAATTGATCAGTGACATTCAGAGTAGTAATTCATTTGAAAAAGAACTTTGTGTTTCATTTGAGAACGAAAACACATTCAGTTGAGGTATCACTTCATACGGACATGTATTGGAGGACAAGATGGCAGTTGAATCTGGAAAATATTCATATGAGTAAGAACCCTGCGGATATGCTAACAAAGTCATTAGAAAAGGAGAAGTTGGAGCTACACTCCACTTCTATTGGTCTTCAAGTTTGAGACTTGAAGAGGGCGAAACAAAGCTAAGGAAGGATCCAAGAATGATGTTGTATAGATATGGTGCAATAATTAATCTCCAAGTGGGAGATTGTTGAGTTGTGGATCTCAATTACTTCAGATTAGCATGTAGTATGAAACTTGTTAGAAAACACAGTAACCGACATCGGTTATGGAGGGTCCGACATCAGTCACCTATGACCAACATCATTCAGGAAAGGAGGAACCGTCATCGGTTAGGGCTAACTGGACTTTAATTACTTGTGTAAGAATGTTTTATTTAACTCTCGGGAATCAGATCTATTTTTAGCATTAAAGCAGATCTATTGATTGTAATTGCATGGCTAAGTGCCCTAAGTTTATATACACCTATATAAGAATTAAAGCTAGGGTTTATAAGTAAGAATTAAGAAGAACTTGCAAAAGTTGATGATTATTATGAGAATAATTGTGAGAGAGAATTCTTGGAGAAGAAGCAAAATCTTGAGTGTAAGACATTATTGTACACCTGAGAGGTGTGGAAGATTGTAAATCTTCATTGTATATCTTGTTAAAGCTTTGGATAATAGATTGACTCATTTCTTGGTGGACGTAGCCCACATTGGGTGAACCACGTAAAATATGGTGTTGATTTATATCTCTTGTTCTTGTATATTTCTTCTAGTAGAATATTCACTTTTATTTTCATGTATGCTTAGATTTGATATATTATCTGTACAACTGGTGTGCTAACCCCAATAGTGAATTCATGAGAGAGATATCCTTGTTTCCCTACTCAATAAAGTCTTCATTTCTATGTTATGTACAATTTCTGCTTGAGCTTCAATAAAGGAAGAAGGAATTTTAGCCTTTTTTGACTGAGGAGTTTAGTGGTACTTTGTGCTCAATAAATGCTATTTGGTTTTGTTGTTGTTACACATATTTGATTTCTTCTAAATTCAAGTGCATGTAATGAAATTTTTGGCTGATGTATGTAGTCTCTGATTTTCTACTTGCAACATTAGTTTCTCTTTCCTAACTTTCTCACTCCATTTCCGACTTTCCTAGCAATTCCTCTCTTGTAGATAGATGCAAGCTTTTACCGCAGGGTCAATGGAGTGCTCCTGTTGGATCCTTGTGTAGACACTAAAATTAGGTCACACTCCCCTTTGGTCCCTTGACAAATAAGCACCCTTCATCACATTCACCTAGCCATGGCCCCCTTCACCCCACTAAATTATTAATTTAATTAAATTAATTCATTATCCTCACCATATTTATTATTTAAATATCTTAATTTAAATAATATCCACACATACACCTCACTTAGACACCTCATCAAGCCAACTCACCTAAGACCTATTCTTAGTAAGTTGCCATAACTAACTAAGACTTACCCAAACCCTAAAAATCAATGCCTACATTCTCTCTAACCACATTCCCGCATGCTTACAAGAAGCTTCCAGTCTAATCCGTGGGTTAACGACATGAGATCCGAGAAAATCAAGAGGATCTCCCTAGTTTAGTAAACCTAGGAAATCCCACCTTGACCGACGCCGGTTACCCCTAACCGTCGCCGGTTAAGCCGGAACCACCATCGGTTACCCTTTTAACCCCCAAAACAACCTTATTTTCAAGGTTGGCAAAGATTGGAAAAAGTTGGCGAAACATTGAGATCTTTCTGAGAGATATCACATCTTCTGAGATTGAATTCCAGTGAGAACACACATGCAAGGAAGGAGATCAAGCATTTTCTCCTACACAGCCATCCCTGGCAATGATCTGATCTAACCAAGCAAAGAGGAATGCACATGTAGCCCATGCAGAAGCTCTCCTACAATTTGTGATCACCTGCAGCCTTCAACCTCTCATCAACACCTCCATCCCTCACTCACAGGCATCCAGGACCAGGATCCAAGTAAGTATAACGTTATACTTCTCTGGTTTATTTCATTTCCATCCTTATATTGTCACCTATTGTTCACCTA
The DNA here is from genome assembly GCA_019776745.2 of Taxus chinensis. Classification (NCBI taxonomy): domain Eukaryota; kingdom Viridiplantae; phylum Streptophyta; class Pinopsida; order Cupressales; family Taxaceae; genus Taxus; species Taxus chinensis. The sequence continues at coordinate 1,009,249,066 of CM034146.1, forward strand.
GCCACCCATTGACTTCCTTCAACACTCCCCCTCCATATACCCATTAAAACCTCACCAAATCCCTCCCAAATCACCCAATACCTCATTCCAACCAACCAAAGTCCTTTGTGTAATCACAAAGGAGACCCAAAGCTCATTCTGTGGCATTCCCAGATTTCCACAGTAACTGGCACCGGTTACACCTAACCACCGTCGGTCACCCTTAACCGGCATTGGTTACTGTATTTGCCCATACAACCCAGAACAATGACCTACCCACCTAATTTTGCCTCACCCTCATTCACCTGTGATCTACCTGAGACTTTTGTCAGACCTACAGAGACCCAGAACCAATCATTTGACCTTTGGATCCTATTCTAACCTAGCCTGTTAGATTAGATCTTTCTTATTGTGTTTTAAGTGAGATACCTAAATCATTTTGAACTACAATAGGATTTACTTTATTTACCGCATTAAATTGTTTAAAACAGTGGACTGACAACCATCTAGGAAGTATCACACTTCCTGGATCTAGCACACGCTAGGCAGTTCACTGCACATATTGTTTAACTCCTTTCTGGTGGTCTTGCTTTTCATTACAAGTAGTTCCTCCTAGCCAAAAGGAAGCTCTCACAACCAGCTGTGGATTCAGAAGTCATACGTGCGCAACAACCCATCAACCAACATTAAAACAGGTATTCCTCCTACGCCTGTTACCCTATCTATTTCGTCAATACTTCAAAGAAACATCTAAGAATCAGGTGAAACATTTTGGCACGCCTGGTGGGACCCATCCGGGGTTCCTTGCATTTCATTCATTCCTAGGAAAATTTGTGTGTTTGTTTCCCTTCTGAAAAGCATACACACTAATTTTCTTCCTTGGTAACCCACCTTTTCTTTCTATTTGCTCTAAAGGAAACCTTTCTTTTGGTGTAATTAAAAAGAACCATTTCTTTATGTTTTCTGCATTGTAGTGAAAGAGCATCCCTCTTCCTCTTCATCTTATTGTGTCATCCAACTTCACACTTCGATTTGGGCTTAAAAATAAGTGCATTCCATTATGATTTATTGCATTAGCTCACATTAATTGAGGGCAACCTATACGCTGGAAGTCATGACCAGCTGATGGTTGACAAATGAACCGTAGAAAGCACATCTCTTTCTCTCTCTGAGTCTTACCAAACCTCACAAAAATTCAAAACATACACACATTCTTAAACAACATCTTTCCTGGGAAGAACCTGTAGGTGATCACACTGATATCAGGATTGACAGTGGGCTCCCCAGCTCACTGCTCTGTCGAGTCATACTTCAGAGCGAAGCCCACCCCCACCATAACATACCTGAAACCTCACCTTTTAGATCTCCTTCTTTGTAGGAAGCCATCCTCACCAAAAACCTCTATTTCACAATTCATGTGTCAGTCCTTAAATAGCATAAGCTAAACAAACATAATAGAAAAGGCACTCCTAGGATCACATTTTTCTTAGTGTTTCTGCTTGGCTTGCGTTTTGAGGTGAGAGATCACGTTCTTCATTTTTCTTGTTCATCCTTGCATGCTCCTCATCACAGCTGGTGTATTCTGGCTTCACCTGAGTGTGCCTGGGCCATATCATCATCATTCTCAGAATTCTGGGTCTGATTCTACATCAGATTTTAATTCACAACCACTATTCTTTCATCACTGTTTCAATTTCACAGTGACCGGTGTCGGTCCAGCGATCGTCGTCGGTTACCCTCTGACCGTCGTCGGTTATACCCAACCGACGTCGGTTCCAGGTCCTTTTGTTAACCTACCCAAAAGGACATTTTATTCATCTTCTTCCACTTTTCACAGTCCCTGTCACTGCCATCATTCCCATTGACATTGTAAAACTCATCAGATTTGGCATACCTGTCAGATTTGACCTCCTACCTTGTTTTTCACTCACTGTCCATTTTCTACAGTGACCTGACAGCGGTTACCCCTGACCGGCGTCAGTTTTCCCTAACTGGCATCGGTTAGCCTGTTTCATTTCCCAACCCACATTTGGTACCTAATACACTTTTTGCCGCCAGATTCACCTGTTATTGTTGTTTTTTCTGTGTCATTTACAGAGAAGCAGCCCTACCTGATCAGTACTGGTTCACATGGTGCTGACCCAAAAACAAGCAAGCGCACTCGTATTTCATGCCAGTTTCAACCACTCCCACCTAGTCCTTCACCACCTTCCATTTTATCACCAGCCATGGATCCCATCCAACCTATCACTATTGCTACTGGAGATGAGGAGTTCGCACGACTCCTTGACCAAAACCCTGCCACTTTGCAGTTTTACCTTTCCCATTCGTCCACTTGAGATGCCTCAGGTCAGTTGATATACGGCATGCCCATATCTATCCCCCCGACTCTCGCTCCCACTCCTACATCAGCCCCATCTAGCTCTGTGCTGCCCGCATCTACTTTACCCCCAGTCATCTCGCAGCTAGGTCCTATACCCACTATGACTGCCATGTCTTCCACCTCTGTGGCACCCACCACATCCACAATACCCTCGAAAACTACCCAAAATGCAACCTCATCCACCCCTAATGTCTCACACATACCCGTAGCTACATTACCACCTCCGGTGTTGGTGACCCCTACCCCATTTTAGAATGTGGTCCTTTCCATTCCACAATCGTTAGCCCCCATTGCCACTAGGGTTACCACGACCCTTCCACCTCCATATACATACTATCACAGCCTCCCATTTCATCCATTATTCACTCTGGGTACGTACCTCCTGTTTCACTGCCTTCTTCCCAATCAACCTACATGGCAGCACCATACACTGGAGTGCCACCCCCGTTATATGCCCAAAACCAACCCTCTCATGCTACAGGAGGCACCCAATCATCACAACCTACCAATGACCTAATCAAATTGATGTTGGACAAGATGCAGACATTGGAGGCATTGGTTTCTGGCTCCCGCAACACTCTCACCTACGACGAGATTTGCAACGAGCCCATCCACCCATCTATTCCTATTCGCCCATACCCCGTGCATTGGGAAATGCCTAAATTCAACCGTTTCAATAGCAAAGAAGACCCACAACAGCATTTGTGGTCGTTCAAACATGGGTGTTATCTGATCGCTCACGATGATGCCTTGCTCTTGAGAACCTTTCCCATGTCTCTGACTAGACCTACATTAGATTGGTATAGTGGGTTACCTAGACACTCTATATTCTCATTCAATCAGGTAGCCCAAGCCTTCTTGGATCATTTCTCTATCAATATCGTCAAGAAGGTTACCATGACTAACCTATACTCCACGCATCAATATGAGGACGAATCTATTGCAGATTTTGTCACTCGCTGGCGTAGCTTGATCAACCAACTCACCTTCCAACTGCCACAAACAGAACTCATCGAGCTCTTCACACGGGCTTGTGCTAGACATATCTCACTGACCTTGCAGGTCCAAACCTTCCAAACATTCGATGAAGCATTCACTATGGCACGAAAGTTAGAGATTTGGGCCATCGAAGAGAAGAAAATCCAATTACGCAATAAGAATTGGCATTCAAGTCGAATGATACCTCTTCTTCTTCCAAACCACAAAATAATTATTCAAAGGCTAAGGGCACCACTAACACTGTGGTACTCAAGGCTGACCCAGCTCATCTGTCAAATCAGGCTACCCCCTCATCTAATCTCTCACCCGTCTAGACTTTTCAATTCAGATGAGAGTAGTGGAAATACACCCCAATTGGGGAACCTTACTCTTCTATCTTAGAAAAGCTTATCAAAGATGGAGCCATCACTCTTCCACCCATAAAACCACACACTGGTTTTGACCCTGCTCGCCCCATGCCCACATGGTATAAGGAACATGACTTCTGTAACTATCATCGAGTAAAGGGTCATAGTGATGGCAACTACATCACTTTCAAAAATATTGTCCAAGAAATGCTCGAGAAAGGCAAGTTAACCATGGATAATCCTAATGCACCTGCCAACCAAAACCTACACATCTTCAAGAAACCATTTCCCAACCATGCTCCTTCATCTGATCAAACCGGTGAGACCTCAACTCATGATACCCATACCCATGAGGTTCACACTATTTTTAATGACGCACCTATCACCTCCCAAATACCCCATATTCCTTCCATAGAGGAGATTCTAGCCCGAAGTCCTCCTTCTGCATCGGAACCAATCTCCCTTGTTCTTTCACCAACAGAGGAACACCTTTCATCTCCTTCATTACCTACGGAGGAGTCTTCCACTAACATCGAAACCATTTCACCTTTGGCTTCTCCACTTAGAGTGATACCCACAGTACCTCCTCCACCCATAGAGGAGCACCCATTACCTCCTCCACCCATAGAGGAGCACCTATCCATTCCTCCACCTACAGAGGAGCACCCATCATCTCCTCCACCCATCACAGACCCAGTTGAGATACCTTTGCCTCTTGGTGAGCATTCTCCATCAGCTACCTAGAATCCTGCAGACCTACTTTCGGCTCTCTTACCCACGGAAGCTGAAGCTAGCCAATTCCCCGTCTCTAAGACACATTTTATGGGAATTTCCATTAGGTCCTCATCAACTCCACCTACAGACGTGTCATTCTCACGTTTGGCTGATCACTTAGATTATGTGGATAGAGCCTTATTATGGGGGCGTCTTCTGCTTCTGGTCTCAACACAGATGCAGATGTCCCTTATTGATACCTCCACTATCTACCCAAAAATATTTTGACCAATCAAACCGAACACAACCACCTCTATCACAACTCCTTCCACGACACCTGTTATAGCTCAAACCACACCCTTACCCATAACTCAACCTACATCTAAACCCAAACCCACACCTACAACATCTTCCTCGACTAAACCTATTACCACATTAGGGGTCACCCCAACCACCAGCCTTACCCATCCACCTATCAAATTGGATTTAGCTACATCCTCCAAAGACAACACCACACCTACTCTGACAACCAAATAGAAGCACTAAACCCATAGAACTCATACCCTGGCTGTGCCAATCACACCTGCACCTGTCCCATCTGTCCTTTAGGATCTCAGCTTCCCAACATGGTCAAGCAACCTCCACCCATCAATAAACCAAAAACACAACAACCCATTCCTTCCTCACAAACCTCTAACCTACCTAGATGCCCAACATGACTTACACCAGCACCTGCAGCATCTTTACCACCCATACCTCCAATACCCTCAGCTATTGCTTCACTACCCACTACACTTCAGTCGCTGTCTCTCACACCCCAAACACGACCTGCGTCATCTACCTTCACAACACCTCGTTATCCCCTGTGGGTAACTCACCCTCTTCCCCCATCTGCTTTTCCTTCTAGACCTTGTACACCCATATCACCTTTACCCAAGAAGGTGTAACCCAAAAAAAAAACTCCACTACCCCACAATAAGGTAGTCAAAACAACCACACACCCTCCTACCATCCATCTACTATACCCCTACCTAAACAAGCACGACCGACACCCAAAACCATGCCAGCACCCAAACCCATAGCTCAACCCACTCCTCCTCTTCCAAAGGCCGTTCCTCAACAATCAACCACACCTACACCCAAACCCACGTTCACTTCCCATTGCGATCCACTAGCAGGGTCTTATGCCAAAATTTTAACCAACCTCCTTGAGACTTCTGTCATCACATTACCACCACTCAGACCTTACGACCCCCTCAAACCCAAGCCAAAAGGGTTTGATGATACTAAAATTTTGCACCTACCATCATGTGCCAGGGCACGATGTGGAGAACTGCAAGGCCTTGAAAACCGTCCTTATCTAGTTGTGTCCTCTGGAAGCCAACTTTGATGATGATGACCTTCTCGATGAGGACCCTGCTTCACTGACACCCATTCCTACACTGCCCACTCAACAACCACAACCTCCACCCTCACAGCTCCTAGATCCACCCCCAAGATTTGAAATTAACATGGTTCACATCAGAGAACTTGCCACGCCACCACCCAAATGTCATTGCGCCTAACTCACCTCACAGGGTTTTTCTCCTCGGTAGGTTTTTGCCCATCATGTCGTTATACCACTCACCCTACACCTTCTCCTTTTTCCAACTCCCCTCAAGATCAACATGATACACGTCACTACACGTGCTCAGAAGGATAAAGGTAAAGAAAAGGCAACTAACCCACCAACCAATCCTATACCCAACATACCATCTGCACCCATACCTAAAATCACTATCCGCGGCCCCACGTACCCCATTTCTAATGGCATCACACATCGCACCATGCTAAAAAAACTACACCAATCTCCCCTCAAGATGTCCTTATATGACCTCATCCAAACCTCGGAATCCCATCGTCAAGCTCTCATGGAGGTTCTTCAATCTATTGAGGTTTTACCCAATGACCCTACACCCGTAGCCTCCATTATCACACCCCATCATGTAGCCTCTCTCACCAAATTACCACCTTCATCTTCACCCACCCTATTCACCAAGTAGCCTCCCTTAGCTTCTCAGAGGAAGAGATCGCGCCACACCAAAATGATGACCCAGACCCAACCCTCTTCATCTCTGTCCACATAGATGACATACGGGTACGCTGTGTGATGATTGATGGGGGTGCTAGCATTAACATCATCTCATCCCATGCATTCGCTCAAATGTGCATACCTGAAAATTACATGCATAAACATCCTGGTCATGTTGCGTTCATTCAATGATGCTATCACCTCTACACTAGGCACTGTCATCCTCCACATTCACGTGGGCCCCCGCACTGTTCCAGAATTATTTTACGTCTTGGAGGGGGAATTTCAATATAACCTATTGCTTGGCAGACCCTGGATTCGTGTCATGGGTTGCGTTCCTTCCACTTTGCATCATTGTGTAAAGTTTGAACATGAAGGACACACCTATACCATTCCAACTGACCCATCACCTTTTAAAACATGCAACATGCTTTACCGACCCAATGATGTGCTCATACCTATTAAGTTGTCTACCTCCACAACCGTTACTTCTTCACCTACACCTCCACTTACCAGTATAGTCGCTACCTCAACCACACATACCTCCTCCATTCCTACCGCTGCCACAACCTCCACGGCTGACCCATCAGCTTCCTAATCCATTAACTCCACCTCCGCATCAACCTCTAACACATCATCCATTCCAGCTACCTACATACCAACCACCGATCCCTTGGAAGGTGTTTTTCAACGCCTCACTCTGGGGGAGTACCACCTATATAGTGTCAACACATTCCTTACTCCACAAGAGTATGGAAGCCTTCACCAACACCCTCGTTATGATCACCGTATAGGAGAACATCTCCTGTATGGTCCCCCTCACCTTCGTACTAGTCTCACCTATGGGGGACTTGATACTACCACTTACATACCTGAACCACCGCCACAAACTCACCCATTTTCTACCTGACTTCCAATCACTTACCAATCACCATTTCATCCACACCTTCCTACACGATGTGCGTGGAAGGGTTTTGGTTTTGGATTTTACGAGCAAGGCCGCCATACTATTATTCCATGTACCACCCACATAAACATAATGACCGTAGTGGTATTGGCTTTCCCGAACCACCTACCAAACAGGCCCACATTGAACTCATTAAGGACACTAGCCCTTCTCCACCTTCTTCACCCACTCCACCTTCATCACCACCCTCACCGATGGAGTCGATGGATCCTGAATCTATCCCTCCTAAGTTTTTTTTTTCATAAACACCATTTCCTTGGGGCCTCTGACTTATCAATGTGAGGGTGAGGCCCCTTCCACTCTTCCCTTCCTGTATCCTGAAATGATCGATGACGATACACCTTTAATTAACGTTGTTCAATGTCAGGATGATGAATCTATACTCACCTACCTTGGTGCAGAAGACTCATATATTCATCGATCGTTACCTTCTGAGATGTAAACCATGTTGAATGAATTGACTATCGAGATCAACATTCATACTCGAGGATGACCCGCACATCCTAAAGATCAATCAATTTTTAGATGCTCCTGAACAGGAAGCCATCACTTCTTTTCTCAGAGATCATAACCATGCTTTCACTTGGTCTTACGCAGACATGCCCGATATTGACCCCACCATAGTGGTCCACAATATCATAACCGTTCCTGATGCCAAACCCATCAAACAAAAGCTGAGGAAAATGCACCCTCACATTGCCCTTCTCGTCAAAGAAGAACTTCAGTGCCTTCTTTCCGTTTCCTTCATCTTACCCATTGATTATCCTCGTTGGATTTCTAACATTGTCCTTGTCACTAAAGCGACAAGGGGGACTTCACATTTGCATGGACTTCCGTGACCTCAACCTAGCCTGCCCGAAAGACAACTTTCCCTTACCTGGTATTGACCAGCTGGTTGACCTTACCGCTGGCCATGAGATGCTATCACTCATGGATGGCTTCTCAGGTTATAACCAAATTTTGCTTGCCCCAGAGGATCAACACAAAGACCTTGTTCATCACCCCTTGGGGGACCTTCTGCTATCGAGTCATGCCTTTCGGCCTTAAAAATGCTGGTGCCACATATCAACGGGCTATGACTTACATCTTCCATGACATCATGCATCACATATTGGAAGATTACGTGGATGATCTCCTGGCCAAATCTAAATGCCACTCCGAGCACCTTGCTGTCCTCAAAACCATTTTTGATTGCCTCATTAAATATTGTGTTTGCTTTAGCCTAAGAAGTATGTCTTCACGGTCCTCTCAGGAAAGCTCCTGGGATTTATCATTTCCCTACATGGTATAGAAGTTGACCCTACTAAAGTCAAGGCCATTCCTGAAATGCCTTTGTCCACTAACCTTAGACAACTCCGTAGCCTGCAAGGTAAGTTGCAGTCTATTCACCATTTCATTTCACAATTATCTGATCGGTGTCAACCATTTCATCATTTGCTCAAGAAGGATGTCTCCTTTAAATGGGATGATGACTGTCACAAATAGCTTTTGAGGCCCTAAAACAATACCTTCTCCAACCACCCGTACTCATTCCACCTAAAGATGATCAACCTTTTTACCTATACATATCCACTACCGATCATTCCTTGGGAGCCATGCTCGCTCATCGCGATGAACAACACAGGGAGCAGGCGGTTTATTACATAAGCCATACTCTTTTGGAATATGAAACCTGATACACCCACCCTGAAAAACTTTGCTTAGCCTTAGTTTTCAGTTCACCACCAAACTCTGTCATTACCTACTCAACCACAAAACCTATGTTGTGACCAACACCGACCCCTTACACTTCATGTACGCCAAACCTTATCAAAATCAATGTGCCACACGAATGGCTTATGCTTTTAGCTGATCTTGACCTCAAATTCATTCATCAAAAGTCCATCAAGGGCCAAGCTATTACCGACTAATTGGTCGACGCACCTATTTCCAGGGATCAACCCTTTAATTTTGACTTTCTAGATGAGTCAATTGCTACCCTTTCCCTGGACGAACCCTCTTACCAAATGACACTCTTCTTCAACGGTTCCAAGTGTCAGCATGGGGGTGGGGCTGGTATTATCCTCATTCCTCTTGATGGTGAACCTAGTTCCTTTGTCTTTCAAACTAGATTTTGAATGCACCAACAATATTGCCGAATACGAAGCGCTCGTACTAGGTCTCCAAGCTTACCTATGCCCTAGATGTCAAATCAATCAACATCTTTGGTGATTCTCAATTGGTCGTAAACCAAGTCAATGGTATATACCAATGTCGTAATGAGATACTTCAAAAGTATAAACATCATGTAGACATACTTTTGACCACCTTTGATCATTACACCCTTCAAACCATCCCACGTTCAACCAACAAATTTGCAGATACCATGGCCTACTTAGCTTCCCAAATACCCGCTTCGCCTGCTGATTCTAAAATCTTTGTCACCGTACAATGAATCCAATCACCTTCTTATTTACCTCATGATGTTTACTCGATCAGAACTGCTAACCCCTGACCCAAGTGACCTTTGGTACAAACAATACTCTGACTACCTTTCTCTCTCCATCTTACCTCCTGATCTCACCCGTAATGGAAAATGTGCCTTCCTTAAAAAGGTATCTCATTACATAATTCTAGAGTGACTCCTCTATAAGCCCAGCTTTGATTGTATTCTCTTACGATGCCTCACAAGTTCTGAAATTCCTTATACCACTAAGGCAGTTCATGATGGCATATGTGGAGGTCACTTCAGTGGCCTTGTACTGTTGCTAAGCGTATTCTTCACCTAGGTTATTACTGGCCGACCCTTAACTCATGATTGTTGTGATTACATCAAATGTTGTGTAAAATTCCAACAACATTCCAATCTTCATCATACACCCAATCAGGCCTTATAGGTTACCTGTGACCTTTGGCCCTTCTCTCAATGGGCTTTGGATCTTATCTGAGAAATCAATCCCCATTCTTCCCAATGCCATCAATGGATCATCACTGCTACTAAATACTATACAAAATGGGTGAGAAGCCATACCACTCATCTCCACGAAAGCTAAGAAAACATGTGAGTTAATTAACCACCACATCATTTTGTGCATTTGGTGTTCCTCATCACCTCATCACTGAAAATGGAAAACAATTCAAAAACAAAACATTTCAAAAACTTTGTGACGCCTTAGGCATTCAGCTTAGTTTCTCATCACCTTATTACCCACAAACCAATGGATAAGCCAAATCCACTAATAAAACCTTTAAACAAAATTCTTATGAAAGTGGTTGAGTGATACTGGGAAGGATTGGCATACGCACATTCCTTTTTCCCTGTAGGATATACCGCACTAGTATTCACACTTCCACTACGGCCACACCATTTTCTCTAGTCTACAGTATAGAGGTAGTCCTGCCTCTCAAACTCCAAATCCCCTCACTTCACATTTCTCTCCATGACATACTCAATGATGATGACTTTCGTTAGGACCATGTTTAGCATAGCTAGAGTTATTAGACGAACATTTTCTTAATTCTCTAGATCACTTTCAAGTTTATCAAAAACGTATCAAACATGCCTATGACAAACATGTCCATGCATGAACCTTCTAAGTCGGTGACCTTGTCCTGAAAGAAAATCAACATGTAACCAAAGAAGAAAAAAGTAAACGGGGAAAATTTTCCCCTAATTGTCTTGGACCATACATCGTGACCCATAATTACAGATCAGGTGCTTATTGTTTATCTTCACTTTATCGTAAACCCAAACCCGAGCTCCCTTAATGCCTTGCATCTTCAACCATTCTATTATTGAACTTGTCAGTCCTACCTCACCTTTTGTATCTTTCCAAGCTCATCCCTTGAGTGATATTCACTTCATACACCTCACCAATTATTAAACAAGAATCATGTGAGTACATGTCACTTGTTATCCTTCTCTTGAATATGTGTACCACGACGCTGCACATAGCATGATTCTCATGGATACTTTTCGTCTACCTTTAGAAGAGATCCCATGGTTGTTTCACCTTGCCTTTCGAACAAGAGTCCTATTCTCCACCTTGGTCTTGTCCATGACTTTAAAGACCTCACATGGGACCAAATTCCTTGAGTCAAACTTCTAAGAAAAAGATGAATCCCTCAAAAGGAAATCTTCCTTTCGATAATTGCTACTATAAATAGACTGCTCCCTCGAAGGACAACTATGTAAAAAAAAAGAAAGCAATCGAAGCTTCTTGCATTGATCAACTTCACAAAGACCTCAAGGAGTTAACTTTTATTCATCCCATATAGACTTCCCACATTAATCATTCTATCAACACAACAACCTTTTTGTCATGGACATGTAACATTCCCATTTTAAGACATTAGAATAGGGGAATATATATATATATATATATAACGTTCTCTGTTTTGAATTATGTAATTCAAAACACACGACCAAGTTTTAATAATTGTTCTCTGTCCAATTAATGTAATTTAGAACACACAATACTTTTTAAAACCAATGTTCTCTGTTCACATTTTTTTTTATAATATGGAACACACATTCAATTCCATTCAATCATATAACAGATACCATATGCTGCTGTAATGACTCGATGAACTACCAATCTCTCATTTTATGGCTCGAAGTTTCAACGATCTCTCATTTCAAGACTCAACTACTTACCGATCCTTCATGTTAATCCATGCATTGTATTCTAAGTATACTTGGTTCTCTTTACCATTTTTGGTTATCGAAGTGTTCCATTTAAGAGGCCTATTTGAATATCTGTTACCGATATTCTTCTGAAATCCTGCTTCTTAAACTAGGTGATTAGGACAACGCAACTAGCAGCTTGCGATACTTTGGCCAAATATTTTCACATGCTTTACATGATCATATTCCTAGACATTACACACATCAATGGAATACGTCCTTCACCTCACTTTGTCTGTTATCTAGAATGGTCTTTTCTAATCTCTGTCAGTCCTCTCGTCCAAGGTTAAACTTTAACCCAAGATAACAATATGAAAGAGTATAGGGAGACACTCGTGGTGACTAAAGGTACACAGACATACCTTGTTGACCTTAGTCAACTACGTGTGTCTAGTTACCTTTAATCTTCCTGAGTCACTCCGTATACAAGGTCATATTCCTAACTTGGTCCAAGCTTATGTAAAATTTGATGATTTGATTCGGAAGGGCATTGTAACATGTCAGATACAACATTGTGTCATCATGAAGGCCCTGCCTTCATGAAGACACCAGATTATAGCTGGCGTGTGCCAATGTCCTATGGAATCCTCCATCAAGGGTTACACATCCAACTAAAAGTGTGATTAGATTCTTATCTTTAGTATTTTAAGAATAGGTTTCAGCAACCGTGCTGATCCTCTAACCTCACTGTTCGTTACAGTTGCATAGCTAAGAAAGACTTAAATTGTCTTATAGCTTAATATACATTTACTCCTCCTTATCGAAGGATTGCATATTTCCATCTTGGTTCTTTAATTTAAGCTTCAGACTAACAGTCCACTACAGCTTAACGTAGTAAGATCAACTTACTAAACTTAACCAAGTTTTATTCACAACCGAATTTAAATTCAAAATTCCATCTCATTAGACGTCATTTAAATGAGGCCTAATCCCAAATGAATGTATTCATTTATTTACTATAACCTTACTTCAGTTAAGGTTTAATATGAGGAGGTATGGTTCCTCATACCGAATATCCTTTGATCAAAACCTCCCAAGGATATTAACGAAATCAGAATATAGAGTTCAATTGCCTCTTGACTAATATCTATTAGTTTATATTCTATTTCTGAAAGTCATTCATTTAAGAGTTCTTATTCACTTTACTCTTTACTAATGTCAATTTTAAATCCATATTGACCTAAGTAATAATTAATTGTCCATTCCAACTTAAAAGTTGTATTCAAGTAAAGAATAGATAGTATGTCCCTTAAAAATCTATCAACCATCATTTTAATAAATCTAAATTCAATGAATAAAATTATATTCTCAATCTTATTCAAACACTTCCAAGGTGGTACAACCATTAAAATAACACACCTTTCCTTTTACTCATTCCTCTAGATTAGAATTTATACAATATACAAATCCATACAACCGGACTTCATTCATGCTAAACAACATTAACAACTCGTAACGAAAGAAGAATACAAATTTTTCTTTTTCCAATTCCCAGAGAAGAATAATAAAATCTCAGAAAAGATCCATCCCTTTGCTAATCTAAAGAAGCATCATAAAACAACATGTCTTCATTTTTACTCATGGAAACCATCTGTAAAATTTACTTGCATGGGCCAATTCATCGAACTGAGCATATTAAGCACTTATCATTAAAATGAGGTGCTCTTAATTAACTGTCTCAATAACATAAGCCTAATTTTATGAAACGTCTCTAAATAGAGATAAACATCATGTAACCATTACACACCAATAAGGTTGAACAATCTTAACAACCTGAGTTCAATAATTAGTATCATTTTTAAATAGTAATAATAAATACCAGCACACCAATTTCTATATTGGCTAACCTATCATGATGTATATTTCACCATTCTCATAGCTGTTTTCAATGAAAAGAAAAGAGTTCATTCCAAATTTAGATAATACTAGAAAGGAGTATTTTCTCTAAACAATCACATATTAAGACAACTATATTAACTGACTTATAGATTGTTATTGATTGCATGCATTGTCCAACCCACTTCTTCATCAAATTGAATTCCATATAATGAGTCGATTTTTTTTTAAAACTAAGATAAATTTTTCTTACCTTTAGGTTATCCCCTGGACTTCAACTAACTAAATGCAAAAGTGAAAAGAAATCATACATCACAACAATCAACATATTTAACTTTCCAGATTTTGACAGCAACGTAATACTCTTCTACTTTAGAGAGAAAAAGAGACAAAACATAAAATGCATTCGCATCCTCCTGAGGCCAGTCACAAGTGTCTTCAATACCTTTTTATCAAAATTTAAATAGGACACTAAGGAAAGGAAAATACTATTTCTTATTATTGCAATCAAATCGATTGACTTTGTGAAAAGGAGCCAGTAACCAGTGATAGCAGTCAAGAGAGAGATATTCAGGAGTCAAAACCGAATGAAAGGGAGTGAATCCATGTCATCTATAGTTAATTCATAGCTGCATATCGACTTGTGATGTACAGGCCTGTTATCCCCAGGATAATTCTTCCCAATCCAGACTATTACAGTCTTAATAATTTCCTAACTACTATTTGAGGAAGAAAAAAAAACAATTCATTTTACATCAAAACCACAAGTACACAGAATATCAAACTTTTAATTGCAATTATCCCATTAGTTTCATTCATTGCAATAGACACATCTTTCTAGATATGAAATAAGTAAGAGTGTACAGCAATGACAACCAATCATGATTTCACCGTAATAATTAAAAGAAACGTTTTTCAAACATCAGAGTAAGAAATCCACTCATATTCAGTTTCAATGAAAACAATGAAGAATTTTCAATCTGTAGATTATATATATATATATCATTGAGCTCAACTAGACACAAAATATAAATTGTATGCTCTACCTAGTCCATTCTATAGACCGACTACTCTGTTCCCATTCAAATCAGAACTTCTTTCCAAATAGTCATAAATGAATACCAAGAACAAACAGGTAGAACATCATATCAAACTAGAACAAATAAATGTAAAGATGCTACTATGATCTTACTGTCCCTGGGAGGATTCATACCGCCATACGCTGTAATATGACAAGAGAAACAGTCATACAAAAGTCTTGTCAAGCATTTTTATGGCTTTCCATATCCATTAGCGCACACAAATCATAGACAACAGTTTGCACATTGCTGTCACCTTCAACAAGATCGACCCATAATGAACAATGAAACCCTATTACCCATTACTTTTAGAATTCAAAACAACAGAGAGAGAAAACTCGTTTCATTAATTATTTCAGTAAGGAAAACACCCATTTTCTTCAAAACGCAACAAGAATACCCCAAATCGTGTTTGTTTTATAATGACAACTCAAACCAGAGGTCACACCGAATCATTTTATCATTTCATTTTTACAAGAACGCACAATTTTAAGAGCAGAGTTCTTTTAATGAAGACGCTTAACAAAGAGCAAAACAATTTAAAGAGAAGAGCTCTACATGCCTGTTTAACTTCTTGTTGCTTGAAGAAAACTGCGTCTACGCCCACAAGAGCTATTCTTTTCCATGGTAACAACAACAAGGCTTTCCCAACGATCTCCTTACTTCCACAGCCTCAAAAACAGCCGTGGGTAATCAAAAAAATATCAACAATGACCAGAATAGTTACAGGTTCGAAAGAACCATAAAAGAAATGCAGAGCAAAAAATCAAAACCCAAATGGACAACAATAACCACAAAAATTCCTCTTTCCCCTTTCCAAGGCGAGCTGGTCACCAAGACCGAGATCAATAAATGCATTGAATGCATTACTTTTTCCTCTATCTACACGCCACCTCCGACTTAGGTTTGGCGAGTTCCACCTTTAAATATTTGCATGTAATTTCCTTCTTAGCTACATTGCTAGTTGGATATCTCCAACTTCCCATGTTCCCCGCCAAACTTGGAATTTAAAACTTCAAGGATATCATTTAATGTCCTTTATTAAATTTCAAACCTTCCCTTCTTATCCTTTTATCAGCATGTATCCACAAGTCCCCCTTCTAGGGTTAGCATTAGTTTAGGTGGTATTGTCCATAGTTAGGTTTCCACCTAGGTTGCAAGTCATTCGGATTTGCAAAAATTTACATCCCATTTAATTTATAAAATCCTCCTAGGATAGTTGTTAGGTCATAGGTTAGAATTTAACCCCGTAGTATTTTAAATTAATAGGTTCTTTAGTAAGTTTTACCAACTTACTTCCTTAACCAACATAATGCAGGACGTTTCATCCTATGCTTGACATATACCTGGCTCACTTGCATCAAGACTCTTACCTGCCTCACGCTTTCCGACGTTAAGATTTGTGTGTAGTTCGGAAATCAAACCTTTTCCATTGGCATCATGGTGCTGAGTAGTTATACCTATAACTAGGTTCTGAAAAATTTATAACAACCTCCAGTCTGGTTCTAGACTTCGTCTAATTAGAAAGTAAATCGTCAAAGCGATCACAAAGAAGGCCACAACATACCTTGGATCCAAAACACAAGTTATAATGACCTCCGTCCTAAGTAAAAAAGTTACAATAAGCAAGGGTTCAGATCAGTAACACATTCTTTTTAAGATTAAAAGATATATCTTAACATAATTATCCTCATTTCCACAGTTACAACATCACGAAAAGAGGTTATCATAGTAGATTCTAAAAATCAATATGTTACAAGACTTGCCCATTGTGACCTAGGTTCTCTTGCCCAAAGTGCATGCTACCTATACCATATAAAAATCAACTACCTTTCACCCTTCTTACCATTCCCACTCTCATTTCCTAATTACCTCAAGGGACTTCTTGGAACTTAGACATTTGGTGATCACGTGACTACTTTTCACCATAGAAAAATCAATCATGTAATGTCTTTAGGGTCTTATGTTCATCACCTCCTCCAAGGTATGATTTACTCGGTATGATCTTACCCAATTAGGTGGCTTTCTTGCCCCCTTTTATCTTTTAGCCATCTTTGCTTATGTTTTGATTACCTTATACAGGACTTGGTCCTCGACGCTTACTTTTAGGGTAATCTTCTTCTTTTACCACAATCAACCCCACCTACATCACTTTACCTATAGTCCACCCACACTTAACAGACCTCAACCCACACCATGCCTATAACATACTAACTCAATTTCATGCCTCCTCATATTATTCCCTAACTCATGGGAGAACTACATTGGCCTGAGGTCCCTTTTCACCGAGACTATGTAGGTAGCACTCTGAGGGCATGGGGCCCTTGAAGGTTAGCTCGGCCATCCTCTACCCTAAACAATTCATATTCCATGTGCCTCACATTACATCACACCTAACTTAGTTTCCCTTTTATACCCAAAATTGGAACTCCAACCACATGCATAACAAGTTGTTTCATATTTTAAACATTATCACAGCATACATTTATTCTGCCTACCATTTCTCTACCATCATCATGCATGTATTATAACACATATCACATATGACCCATATTATCATTCATTGCATAAAATAATGAATCACAACTTCACCTACTTTCAACTCCATCATGCCTAACTGACTTGACTCAACCATGCCTAACCAAACTTAACTCAACCATGCCTATGCCCTGACTTGATCCATGCCTAAACAAACCTAACTCAACCATGCCTAACAAACCTAACTCCACCATGCCTAAACGAACCTAACTCAACCATGCCTAACAAACCTAACTCAACCATGCCTAAACAAACCTAACTCAACCATGCCTAAACCGACCTAACTTGATCCATGCCTTAACAAAACTGACTTGATCCATGCCTAAACCGACCTGGCTCAATCCATGCCTAATCGACCTGACTCGATCCAGGCCTAAATCAACCTGACTCCATCATGCCTAACTCACCTACTTTCTATCCATATCAAAATAACAAATCAAAATGTCATCAACATATCAACAAATCAAAAAATACCATGTATCTCATCATATAAATAAATCAATGTGTATCTAAAAAATACATGGCTATCTCATCATGTCCATCATCTCAAAATTGTCAGCACGCAGGCTGATACACAATACAAAGTGTCATCGACATGCAATCCGGTCTCATATATATAACAAAATAATGAAATAATACAAAATCTCTTTGGCACGTAAGCCGGTATATGCTCGAAATATACAAAAATCTCTCATACATCCTCACTGTCATTGGCACGTAGGATGGTATGTGATCAAAACTATAAATATCTCTCGGCACGTAGGCCGGTATATATCACACAAAAACTATCATACATCAAAAACCAGGTGACCGTATATCAGGCATCTCAGCGGATGTCCTCCATCTCTGTATCACCTGTACCCTCGGCCTCCTAGGTCCATGCTAGTGCCTCAACTAGAGCTGGTCTCCATCCACCAGTAGCCTCTGCTTGATCGGGCCATGGAGCTTGCTGACCCCCCTATGCTGTCCACACCGTGAGTATGGGATCTCATCCTCTCACTGGATGCCTGTTGTGCCCTGTACTCGACATAGGATATGAAATCTATCTTGGTCACCATCAGCTGGTCTTGATAATATCTAGCCTCATCTAAGGCATCCCGTAACCTAGATACAAGCATGGTCTGTGGTGGTCCCATAGGTCTCGGCCCCTGTACCTACCCTGCAGGACCCTTCCTTGCGCTTGCTTGTGAACTGGGACTTGCTCTTGGTGCCTGTGGTGGTGCCCCTGCCCCTGTAAACCTGCCACATGAGCCTGTAAGGATACCACCTGACCATCCCCCTCTTCTCCATCTCCATCTCCTCCATCAGCCATATGGGCATGCAAATTGACCACCTGTACCCATAGCTCTGCTACCTCTGCCTCAAAGCCCTCCAGCTGTGTCTGCAGTATACCCAACTGGACAATGAGAGTAGCCACCTTCCCCTGTAGGGCATCTCTCTGCACCATGATGGTGGCTAGATTTGGTTGCCCCGGTCTGGGTGGCATGGCTCGTAAGTGAGCCGACCACCACTGTTTGTACACCCGGTGTCATCTATTTGTTGGTCTACTGGCTACTCCTCCTGCCCTATGGGCACTGTAGGCTTTGGTAGAGGTAAGGGCCTCTCCATGTCGTCTCTCTGGTATTGTGGGAAGAGCAGAGGTATGTCATGTACTAGCTCGAACTACCGCCAGACTCTGTCCACTGGGATCATCTCGTGCTCCCCAACGTGAAAACCCTGTATCCATCTCTCTAGTTGGAGCTCAGCTAGCTCCTCATGCATATGCCTATATGAGGGGAATGCCACATATGGCCTCCAGAAAATGCCCACTCTGGACAACCCCTCTAAAAACTACCTGAAATAGGCCACATCATGTGTGGGCCTCTCAAATTGCCGCTCTCCAATAACCGGAACCCATCTCTTGTACCCCACCTACATAAATATCACTGGGAATGTGTTTACTCGGGGCATCCCTATAGGCCGCACCCAAACTATGTGCTCGTATGCCTAGTAGTGCAGTAAAAATGTACAACACAAGCTGAACCTGCACAACCACCCATATGCCCACATCTCCCTGTACAGCTGCACCAAAAATGTTGGTGCCCAGGAAAAGTGGGTCTCATCCATCATCATGTCGTGGAGTACCCCCATCAGTGATTGGGGAAAACATCCACCCTCTGCATCTGACAGTGCATAGCAGCACACTGCCTCCATCAACAGAACCACTAGCCTCGTCTCCTCCAGATGGGCTAGGTACATCTCTCCATAGCTTAAGCTGGTGCTATGGAATCTCAGGTCGGCCATTCCCTCGCCAAGAACAGTCACAATCAACTCCTCTGAGGCCTCAGAGGAGACAGAGTAGACCCGTGCACCCAATATGGGTAGCCAAAGAATCTGGAACACGTCCTCTAGGGTGATAGTAATCTCACCCGTTGGTAGGTGGAACGTGTTGGTCACGGAATCCCATCTATCAATGAGTGCAACCATCAAACTGGGATGTCAGACAACATGTCTATAACAATGATCTCCACTCAACCCAACTACCTCCACATGCTGTAGCTCCTCTAGGGTTGCTGTGCCATGTACTATCACTAGTAGAGGCAGAACCTTGTCTCGCATATGTAGCTGCGCTCTCCCCTGCATCCAATACAGGCATGAAATTAATTTACATGTATCAATCCATATTTAAGAATTATCATTTTCCTACACCCTATTTTCACCCTACCTATTTCAACCACCTAGCCCACATCAATTTTTGATCCTTGTGCCTAATAATCCGATCGGTACCAGTTCATCCTAACCGACCCTGGTCACCCTTTAACCAACATCAATCACTTGTTTGGTGACCGATACTGGTTCAACCTTACTGACCCCGGTCACCCCTTAACCAGACTCAGTCACCTGTTTGGTGACCGATACTGGTTCCACCTAACTAACACCGGCCAAACATGACCAACACCGGTCAGTGTCGCGGAAAATCCCACGATTTCCCAAAATCCTCCTTTCTAAAAAACCTCCCCTTGCCCCTTTTACCCACATATAATGACCTAAACTACCCTTGGACCTCCACCCACCCCCTTTATCACATTTATTACCCTCCCCATTCCTCTTTTTTCCTGCTCTCCCCCCAATTCCCAAATTTAATTTTTTCACGACCCACAAAAATGAAAAACCACTAAAAACCTACAAACAACAATAAAGTAATCCTCTAATCTATCAAATAAACTACACGTAGAGTAGAGTGCTTACCTCGTCACGCTATCGCCATCTCAGTGGCACGTCTGGCTGTTGTATCGGTGGCCGCCCAATCCCTCTTCGGCCTCCGCCATCACCGAATAGCTACCCACAACCCCCACCAACTCGAATCCCTCGTAATGATCTTGTGGACCCGCTGCTCGCCACCCAATCACTCGTTGATCACACTGCTAGCTCATTGTTCTGTTCTTTCCAGCCACTTTTCTCTCTTTTCTCTCTTTTTTTGTCATTTTCTCACTTCGCAAAATAACAAATGAATAACACAACATGCCGATTTTTCATTTTTATAACAAACTTGACCTAACCGATGTTAGTTACCCTTGACCGACATCGGTCGTGTGCCCTACCTCACCATCATTGGTTGACCTATACTGACGTTAGTTATTCATGACCAGCATTAGTCACCCTCACCTGCACATTGCCCTAAATTTTACCCTTTTACCTACCCCTACCTCCTTTTTTTTACCTCACCCAACCTTCACCCTAATCATTTACCCCACCCCACCTTTACCCTACCCATTTACCTCACCTTTCCTGACCTCATCATTTACTACCTCCCTTTGTCCTCCTTTGGGGACTCATTATTTTACCCCTACCTTGGCCTTACCCGTGCCGCGACCTAGATATTTTGACCTAGCGCATCACTAGTGACCTTTGACCTCATGTGTTCGCTATACCTTGCAGCACTATTACCTGTGTTGTTGACCTAATGACCTTACATAGCCTATTGCCGTGACAGTTTATCCTGATCCTACCTTTAGTGTACCGGAACATACCTAAACATTCCTGCACCTAACCTACGTTGTGTTTCCTGACCATATCCTATACCTTGGATATCGGAATCATTTCAACCTTGTTTGGATAAACCTATTGACCTTAGACAATGTAGAGTTTTCCTGCTCTTCAACTTGGTAGTGTGCTGCAGTTTATACGTGCGTGTGCGTTTGACTGTTGCTACCTTTGACCCTGATCCATTACCTAGATTTCCCAGATAGAACTTTAACCCTTTTTCCCTCGTGCCCACCTACCTTTTCCCTCACATTTACCTTTTATCAAACCACTTACCACTTCTACCTTCTGCCTCGTCAGTTCCTGGTTTGAGGGGGATCACCTTCATCCACACATGGGGCAACCACATCTTATTTTTGTTAGCGTTGCTTATCAATATAAGCTAAGCAACAAAAAGGGGAAAAATATAGACACTAAAATTAGGTCACACTCCCCTTTGGTCCCTCAACAAATAAGCACCCTTCATCACATTCACCTAGCCATGACCCCCTTCACCCCACTAATATTAATTTAATTAATTCATTTTCCTCACCATATTTATTATTTAAAAATCTTAATTTAAATAATATCCGCACATACACCTCACCTAGACACCTCATCAAGTTAACTCACCCTAAGACCTGTTCTTAGTAAGTTGTCATAACTAACTAAGACTTACCCAAACCCTAAAAATCAATGCCTACATTCCCTCTAACCACATTCCTGCACGATAACAAGAAACTTCTAGTTTAATCTGCGGGTTAATGACATGAGATCTAAGAAAATCAAGAGGATCTCCCTAGTTTAGTAAACCTTGGAAATCCCACCTTGATCGACGCCGGTTAGCCCTAACCGTCACCGGTTAAGCCAGAACTGCCATCGGCTACCCTTTCAACCCCCAAAACAACCTTATTGCGAAGGTTGGCAAAGATTGGAAAAAGTTGGTGAAACATTGAGATCTTCTTGAGAGATATCACATCTTTTGAGATCAAATCCTAGTGACAACACACGTGCAAGGAAAGAGATCAAGCATTTTCCCCTGCATAGCCATCCCCAACAATGATATGATCTAACCAAGTAAAGAGGAATGTACATGAAGCCCATGCAGAAGCTCTCCTATAATTTGTGATCACCTGCAGCCTTCAACCTCTCATCAACACCTCCATCCCTCACTCACAGGCGTCCAGGACCAGGATCCAAGTAAGTATAACATTATACTTCTCTGGTTTATTTCATTTCCATCCTTATATTGTCACATATTGTTCACCTAGCCACCCATTGACCTCCTTCAACATTCCCCCTCCATATACCCATTAAAACCTCGCCAAATCCCTCCCAAATCACCCAATACCTCATTCTGACCAACCAAAGTCCTTTGTGCAATAAAAAAGGAGACCCAAAGCTCATTCTGCGACATTCCTAGATTTCCACAGTAACTGGCACCGGTTACACCCAACTACTGTTGGTCACCCTTAACTGGTATCGGTCTCAGTATTTGCCCATACAACCCAGAACAGTGACCTACACACTTAATTTTGCCTCACCCTCATTCACCTGTGATCTACCTGAGACCTCTATCAGACCTGCAGAGACCTAGAACCAGTCACTTGACCTTTGGATCCTACTCTAGCCTAGCCTGTTAGATTAGATCTTTCTTATTGTGTTTTAAGTGAGATACCTAAATCATTTCGAACTACAATAGGATTTACTTTATTTACCGCATTAAATTGTTTAAAACAATGGACTGACGACCATCTCGGAAGTATCACACTTTCTAAATCTAGCATATGCTAGGTAGTTCACTACACATATTGTTTAATTCCTTCTGGTGGTCTGGATTTTATTATAGGTAGTTCCTCCTAGCCAAAAGGAAGCTCTCACAACCAGCTATGGATTCAGAAGTCATACGCGCACAACAACCCATCAACCATCATTAAAACAGGTATTCCTCCTATGCTGGTTACCCTATCTGTTTCGTCAATACTTCAAAGAAACGTCTAAGAATCAGGTGAAACACCCCGATTGAAAGGACACTAAGATAAAACTCACTTTTTACTTGTGCATGCACATATGACATCTGCACCGATTAAGTAGAGGGACTTAGACTCCCAGAGCATTGAAAATATAACCACCAATTTGTCCCCCGACAAATTTTCTCACCAACAAGATATTAATCATGTTCTAAGGTGAAAGGATTCATGTGATATTGTAAATCCATTTTGGCTTGCTAAACCACTAAAAATATCTCTTTACACTAAAAATATTTTGTTGTTTCCTTTAAATCCCTATAAGATATCTTCCTCAAATTCAGATCACTTGTTCCCCTCCACCATACCTTTCTTATGAATTGAGAATCACATCATTTGGATGTGTATTTATCTCAAAATGAATAACTGAGTTTTCAGCCTGCACTCCATTAAAATCCATTTTCCGAGCTTGCCTTGCAACCAAAGATTGTTTCCTCATTTCCCTTCACTTTTGATGAAATATTGTCACCAAATTTAGAGGATATTATTTTCTTAGAAATATATTTCTAAAAAAATGAGTCTCACTTGATTTTGATTTTATTTTCCCCCACATTGGCCTAAACAAGAATTCATCCTGTAAAACCATCAAAAATCCTGAATTCTTGTAAATTGACTCAAAATATTATTTCACTTATCCCTCTAAATCCCATCATCATTCTCAAGTTTATGATACCAAAAAATCACAAAAGGAAATTCCATTACTCCAAATATAAGCCCATCTTAGTTTTGGTTTTCAAATACCTAGATAATGGAGACACCAATACGAAACACATGGATTTTGATGACTTAAAGCGAAGGATGGAAGAAGGATCCTACATCATTTTAGCTAAAAACATCTTCCATAACATACTCTACCAATCCTTTAGGTTCCCATTGGAAATCCAAGACATTAATTTCATCCTCACTTGTGCCAAGAACTATGAAGCAAAAAGCTAGACTATCACTATTGAAGATGACTTTGTCATTGCCATACTATCTCCTGAAGGGATCTCAAGATATATTTCCATCTCGAGACCCAAAAACATATTCATCCTAAAAAATGAAGGCACATTAATCGAATGAGAAAAGATGAAGTATTTTCTACAAGGGGTGATGATAGGAAATTGGTGAATAAGAAGAAAAATCACCTATGAGCAATAAAATTTCCCTAGGGAGAAGAAAGGGGTATTGGACAACAAAAAATGCCCCAATACAATAAAAAATAAGAGAAAAATAATCATTTAATAAAAATAATTATTCCATGGTGAACAGAGGAGAAAACAGTGGTTGAAATGAGCCTCTAGGCCTTCACGGCAATGAAAAACAAGTTAATACACCCCACCTCGGGGGGTAAAATCATCGCGACCAATTCATTTCTTACCGAGCACTATTGAGTTTTTACCACGAGGCTTTGACAACAATGAGGACAATGGTGATTGCATGGGACCGAGTGAGGCAAGAAGATGCAGTCCGAGGGTACTAGCGGCACGCGGACGATGACCCCTTTGTGAGTATCGAAACTTTGCTTGTCAATTTTATCATTAATGCCTTAATTTTAGTAATTGGGGCTAGGAAGTTGAGTTGGTGTGCATGCGCACAGGCACAGGTGTTGAGTTAAGGGCACATGCATCTCTTTGGGGGTGCATGCACCACAAAACACATGCACGCATGTACAGGTATAAGCTACACACACCCATGCACACACACTCACAATACACATTTGTATGCACGCGCACACATCAAAAACGGGGTGCACACACAAAAAGTAGGGCGCACACACAAAAAGAAGGGCACACACACAGGGGGGACATGCACACAAGTGCAGACATAGAAATGATGGCGTAAGCACCAAATATGTGGCACACACGCCCAAAAGGATGCGCAGGCACCAAAAGACAAACAAATACATGCGCACACGCCAAAAAGGAGGTGCACATGCCCAAAATGGCGTGTAGGTGTCCCAGGATAGGGGAAGATAGCTAGAAAAATGCCAAAAAGATGACACTTAGAAGAAATTTTAGGATTTTTGGGTTAACCCTAAAATGATAGATAGATTTTTATAGGAAATGTTAGTAACTGACGAGTGATTTGATATTTTGCAGAGACTTCTACCAGTATTACATACGCGAGAGTGTCACACCCGGATTAGCGGAGGTAGAGGGGAGCATGCATCGATGAGACCGAAAAGATATGTCTATACTACTCGAGGCAGTGGGGCTAGGCCCTGTGTTGCGGATGCCATCCATCACCCTGGACCTTGGTTTACTTATTGCGCTAGCTGAGCGATGGCATAGTGAGAGCCAATGCTTCCGATTGCCTATGGGGGAGATGACTATGACCCTTGAGGACATATGGCAGATCCTCCGAGTGCCTATCATAGGTACTTTGATTGAGTATAGCTCTAATGTAGGGCTGATTAGAGCAACATGCAATGATCTGTTTGATATAGATGACATACTGCATGACGGTATGACCATAGCCTTGTACGAGCGCATTTCTGACCCTACACTGCATCAGGGGCCTTTGTACATTATGTCTCTTATCAGTGGGTTTTTGCTCACTGATAAGATAGGGACGTCATTCCTAAGGGGGTTATTACCATTGGTACATGGTATTTTCAGTGGCGAGTGATATTGTTGGGGATAGTGTATACTGGCCCACTTATACTAGGATCTACATTTGATTACTTACCACGGTCAGAAGACCATTGGGCTAGCTTCCTTGTTACAGATATGTTCATGGGACCACATTGCGATTGGACACCCTGTGGGCACTTTGTGTGTTCAAGACCCAGAGGATCCATCTTACATGGCATGGGTATTAGTAGGTGGCAATGCACGAGGCCACCTAGGAAGCATATTCAGATATAGGAAAGAGTTTGATGAGCTACCTGAGATAGATATCATATGGAGACCTTACAGACATATCTAGTGGCCAGAGGATGCCATGGAGCTTAGTGTGTGCTCAGTAGAGCACTTTAACATCGGTAATCGCAGCTATATTATAGAGCTATATAGAGTTGACAGGTGCCAGCGACAACTTGGCATAATATAGGGGGTCCCACATCTAGATATTTGGTATGCCCGCAGAGATTTAGAGATGCATACTATGGGGCCTCGCATATCGGTGGCTTGAGCTAGGGAAAGTTTTCCACAGGTGGTCCCATAGGCATGGGACCTAGCACGATAGGTCAGGGACCCTGGGATGACAACATATTACTCTACGTGGTATGCCACTGTGTTATCTCGGGGCCTCACTATCCCAGAGGAGGCTTGGGCAGTTGGCACTCGTCCACCTATAGAGATTTGGCATGGGTCATAGCACAGAGAGAGAGCAACGGGTCCTGATCCAGAGGATTCATTTGATGGCCTACCGCATGATGAGCAGAGTGCTCCTTAGGCATAGGGACCGAGGCCACATGGCCTAGTAAAGGTACCAGTGTAGATTCTAATAGTCAGGATCCTTGAGTAGGGCCAGTCATCTAGAGCTCCACAGGGACCAGTCTCAGTGGCACAGCCAGTGGCACCGACATCCACATTGCAGCAACAACTACAAGAAGCTTTAGCTGAGAGAGACATGACTAGAGTAAAGAGAGATGAGGCCCGAGGCCTTTGTGTGACCGCAATATTAGAGCGAGATAGGCTCAGGGTAGAGTGAGTACTGGGCCAGGATGAGCTGGCTTGATCCACAATGGAGATAATGTCCTACTGATGCATGGAGGGTACCGTAGTGATTTGTTGGAAACATAGATATTTGGCTACAATAGAGGGCAAGGCCTCATACTAAAAATATTTATACTTTGAGGTAGTGCCTCTTGAGCAAAGGATATTGTCTTATAGCCAGTCGTTCAGTAGGGGCACCAAATCGGAGAGGCCTCAGGCCTAAGTGGAGAAGCCATGTCCAGAGAAAGCTGGTGATGCTCATGCCATGCGACCTCCACAAGACTGGCCAGCCACACCTTTAGAGGGCTCGAGTCAGCCCTGAGATTTTGTATATCCATGTACTCCTCTTTATGAAGGCTATGAGTAGATTGTGCTCCATGTATATTCATTTTGTATTTGTACAGCAGTTTTGGAAAATGCCTCTAATGAGGGATTTTATTTTGTTATAGATGTATCACCTTTGTACACCTTAGATGAAGGCATTTTTGATATAGAGCATTTTTTGATACATGCCTCTGATGAAGGCTTTTATTCTATTATAGATGTATCACCTTTGTATGCCTTAGATGAAGGGATTTTTGATATAGAGTAGTGATGTATATCCATTTTTGATACAAATATACCACACATGTATGATTCGGACACTTGTGACATGACATATGTGTATATGAGATGGACACTTGTTTATTATTTCTCATGGATAGATAGATGTGTTTATGATGCTTTTTGATTTGATTTGACATGTATATGTATCGATTATCTTGTTGATGTACCACATGTGTTTTGATTTCTAGATGATGTGATCTTGTGGAATATATCAAATGTGTTTTGTTTATGAGATGTGTCATATTTATTGGACGGGATGATATGATGATAAGGGTGCGAGGGGATAGATTTTGATATTTGCAATCCCTCTTGCCCCCATTGGATGATACGATATGTGATGATTAACTTAGCATTCATGTATGATGTATACTTAGCTTTTTATTGATATATGATGTATAGATGATGTTAGATGTGATGATATGATGGTAATGTGATGTTGTGATAACAAAAAAATGCACATGCAATAAACACAATAAAATGCTAACAAAGAACACAATGAATTAACATAATAACACACCATGATTCACTAGCATACAAAAACACACCTCAATATGCACAAACAAGAATAAATCTAATTTAAGCAAGAAAAGATGAACTCTAACAAAGTACACCCAAGCAATAAATAACCCAAAAGAAAAAACATGAAGTGACTATACAAGCAATAAGCAAAGCAAGAAACAAGACAATGCAAGTAAATGTAAGTAAATGTTTTTGTAAGTTTGTTTGCATGCAACAATTTTCTTTTGTTTTGGATTTGTTGAAACAATTTTCTATTGTTTTTGTGGTTTTCTAACGGTTTTCCAAATTTATGCACAGGTAACCAAGAAAGCGTGGATGCCCCCAACATTAGAAGGGGAATATACAAGGGCAGAAGCCACGCGCTTATGGAAAAGAAGGTGAAGTTGTTAAATTACCCCTAGCGTAAGATGGGGAATAACAAAAGACCATGCTCCTCGTAGACGAATAAAAGAAGACAAAGCCAGATCAAGGCTTGACAAGATTGGGCTCACAGGGAATCTCGAAGGCAGAACTAGGGCTACGCCAAGTAAAAGTACCCTCCAGATGCAAGGTGATTGCGAACAACGAATCCTCCCAAGGTGCCAAAAACCAATTTTCACCCTAGGACCTATCCAAAGTGCCACAATTGCATTGTTTTCACTTGTGGATGACATATTTTCTCTTTTTCTTTTTTTCTATTTGATTTTTTTGTATTTTTGATCATTTTACCATGTTTTTTGAGTTTTTTTTCACTTTTTTGACTTTCCACGCCATGTTTAAGCATAGAACCACTTAAGATGCATGGCGTTCATGGGATCATAGAGCTCATCACCACTGGGGCGAGCAAGTTTGTATGCCCCTGTGCTATACTTGGCCACAATAACATAGGGTCCCAACTAATGTGGTTCGAACTTGCCTTTCTTTTCTCGTTCCGCTCTTGTGTTGAACTAATTCTCCTTCATGACTAAATCACCAACCTCAAATTGATGAGGTATGATTCTCTTGTTGTAGTTTCTAGAGACTCTGATTTGATACACTTTAAGGTGATTAAGAGCGTGAATGCACTTCTCATCTAGGAGCTCTAATTTAGCCAGTCTTGCTACCCGGTAATCCTCATCTTTATCTAGATAGTCCCTCAGAGAAATTCTTGGGGAAGGAAGTTCAATTTCTAATGGGATGATGGATTCTATCCCAAACACTAGAGAATATGGTGTCATACCCGTAGGAGTGTGAATGGAGGTTCCGTAAGCCCAAAAAGTTGGGTGGATTTGCAAGTGCCAATTATGACCTATTTTGTTGACCATCTTCTCTATTATTCTCACCAAAGTTTTGTTTGTGGCTTCGGCCTATCCATTACCTTGGGGGTAATATGGTGTAGATCATTTTAACTAGATTTGGAACCATTGACAAAGACCTTTCACTGTTTTGTTCTTGAATGACTTCCCATTATCTGTAACAAGGGCTGCGGGAATGCCATATCAAGAAATGATATGATTCATGATAAATTTGGAAATCTAGGCTCTTATTACATAGGTTAAGGGGATAACTTCAACCCACTTTGTAAAGTATTCAGTAGCCGTGATGATGTGGGTATGACCATCAGATTAGGTAGGAGTAAGTTTCCCTATCAAGTAAATTTCCCACTTAGAGAATGGCCATGGGGTAGTGATAGGTTGCAATGGTTGTGATGGAGCATGGATGAAATTTCCATACTTTTGGCATAGTACACAATTCCTGACATAATTGCAACAATCGGTTTCCATGGTAGGCCAATAATAGCCTACTCTTAACAATTTCTTGGCCAAAACCATTCCATTTGTATGTGCTCTACACACCCCTTCATGTATGTCTTTAATCGCTTTGATCGACTCAGTTATATCAAGACAATGTAATAGATTCCCATCGTACCCATGATGATAAAACGTACCTCCTAAAAGGGTATAATGAGCTATTTGGTGAATTAGGCTTTGTTTTTCAGAACGGGAGATATCAAGAGGGAACGTTTTTTCCTTGAGATAGGTAAAAATGGGTTCATACCATGGGGAATCGAGACCAACAACATCACAATCCAGACAAGATTCTGGCATGTCATACGTGGGATGACACAAATTTTCTACAAAGAATGGCATGTCATTATTCCCTGGTAGAATACGAAGCATAGAACCTACTGTCGCTATAGCATCTACCAATCTGTTCTGTGCTCTTGGGATTTGTTCAAAGGTAATGCACACAAAGTACTCCTTTAGAGTTTCTACTAGCTTTTTGCAAGGTATGAGCTTGTCATCCTTAACCTTGTATTCATCATTAACTTGTTTGATAATTAATTGAGAATCACCCACAACCTTGACAGCATGAATGTTCCACTTGATAGCTAGCTTCATCCCTATGATAAGTGCTTCATATTCTGCAATATTGTTTGTGCAAGGAAAGTCCAGGTGAAAATCTTGTGGTATAGGGTCGCCAAAAGGAGTAATAAGGACAACCCCTGCACCTGAACCATGAAAAGTAAAGGACTCATCAAAATGTACTTGCAACATGATAGATTCTTCAATGTAGATCAAGGATGTATCTGGCAGATCCAGATTCAAAGGTTCAGTACCTTGCAAAGGTGTTTCTGCTAGCTGGTCAGCGAGTACTTGTCCTTTAACCAAATTCTGATGTACAAATTCTATGTCAAACTCACTTAATAAAATGATCTAATTAGCCATTCTACCTGTGAGGGTAGGTTTAGACAGTAAGTACTTGAGCGGGTCAACTTTGGATATCAGCTTGGTTTTGGTATTCAATAGATAACGGTAAAGTTTTTGAAAAGTAAAAACAACAGCCAAGCAAGCTTTTTCAAATTGGGGATAGTTGAGCTCATAAGTGATGAGAGTGTGACTGAGATAGTACACCAATTTTTCCTGATGACCAAGGTCGTATTGGGCGAGCAGTGCACCAATAGCAAATTGCGTAGCAAAGATATAGAGCAAGAGGGGTTCTCCAGGAGTTAGAGGCATGAGGACAAGTGGATTGGCCAAGTATTGTTTAAGCAAAGCAAAGGCTTGTTGTTGCTCTTGTCCCCAGATAAAGGTGACATCCTTTTTAAGCAAGTGGGTGAATGAGTGGCACTTATCTGCAAGCTGGGAGATGAAGCGGCGAATAGCTTGGATTTTCCCTTGTAAGCTACGCAGTTGCTTAATATTCTTAGGTGGAGGCATTTCAGTAATAACAGACACTTTAGCAGGGTCTACCTCAATTCCTCATCTTAATACAATGAAGCCCAATAGTTTTCCTGATAGCACGCTGAATACACATTTCTTTGGATTTAGCTTGACCTTGTACTCCCGTAGGCACTTGAAGATACGCCACAAAATGACAGGGTGATCTCTTGTCTTAGACTTTCCGAGGATGTCATCCACATAGTCCTCCATGATATCATGAATCATATCATGAAAAATCACTGTCATTGCCAGTTGATAAGTAGCTCCTGTATTCTTGAGACCAAATGGCATCACCTGATAACAGAAGGTACCCCAAGGAGTTGTGAAAGCCGTTTTGTGCTGATCTTCTTCAACTATCTTGATTTGGTTATATCTTGAAAATCCATCCATGAGAGATAGCATCTTGTATCGTGCTGTTGAATCGAAAATCATGTCAATATTTGGGAGTGGAAAATCATCCTTAGGGCAAGCCTTATTAATGTCTCTAGAATCCGTGCCAATTCTAATACCGATAGGATTTTTCTGGACAGGGACGATGTTGAATATCCATTTAGAATAATCAATAGGCCGAATGAATCTTGTCACAAGCAATCTTTCCAATTCTTCTTTTACTAATAAGGCTACCCTTGGGTGCATTTTTCTGAGCTTCTGTTTGATAGGCTTAATGTCTACATACACAACTAGGTTGTCCACGAACAAAGTTGGATCTAAGCCTAACACGTCTTTGTAAGACCATGCGAACACGTCTATAAAATCTCGTAACAACATAGTGAATGTATTCTGCTCTCTAGCTGAGAGTGATGCTCCCAATTTTACTATCTTGGGGTCTTCTTCTATACCAATATTCACATCAATGGTTTCCTTGAATAGTAATTTAGACAAGTCCTCCATATGCGTAGGATCAGGAGGAAGGTTGATCTTTGTCCAAGGATGTCTCCATGAGATTTTCATCCTTGGCGTGGTCACTTTGTTTGTCCTTTGATTTTTTTACTTGTTTGTCAGCTAGTGCCTCAAAGAGGTTTTCACTGTGTGACTTGGACTTTGATTTTTTCCAAGGCTTTACATTAGAAATTTTGCCCTCACTTTTTCTTAAGTTTTGCTAACCACGAAGCTCAACCTCCTCACCAAAGTAGGCGCAGGTATCCAAGTCAATAAAGAAACCC
The DNA here is from genome assembly GCA_019776745.2 of Taxus chinensis. Classification (NCBI taxonomy): domain Eukaryota; kingdom Viridiplantae; phylum Streptophyta; class Pinopsida; order Cupressales; family Taxaceae; genus Taxus; species Taxus chinensis. Next base: position 1,009,281,785 of record CM034146.1, read on the forward strand.
TTCTTGTGGTCTCCAATGGGAATTGTATCCTGAATGCCCATGAAATCTGTGATAGCTTCATCATTCTTGAATAAATCTAGCGACATGTGGTGTTTTTGGTCCCATTCAACAAGGGAAGGGTAAACAAGGTCAAGGGTTGGTTCTGTAGGGGTTATAGTTAGGACAACATTGTTTATGAATAGGTTTGTGGAGGTAAGATGCTCATATTGGCTATAATGGGAATCCGTGTCACTGTCTAGATAGTCAAAGCTATCCTCATGTTCAGAATAAGTAGTGTCTTGATCATTGGGGTGTGCTCAATAAGGGTGAATCCCAGTGCGTATCTTTCTATTTTGAAATGCGGAAGAGGCACTGGCTCTCTCTGTCCTTGTTCGTTTCTTCCACATCCTAGGCCCTTGTAGCCCATGGAGTACATCATTTTATTGGATTTATTTTATTGAGGGGTTTGATAACAGGATGGTTGAGTATCCTCTGGGACCCAAGTTGTAGGTGGATCAAGCAATTTTTCCTCAGCTAACAAGCCTATAGGTACGAATGACCCAATAATGGATTCATTTCTAGGTATTCTAAAGCGATAGTTGGGTCGACCTCTAGTCTTGGATGACAATGAGAGGTCTAAAACCAAGAGAGATTGTTGTACATTGTATTCTCCACAACCATATTTAAGGATTTTCATCTCCCATAAATAAAAAAGAGATGTTGATGTAGACGCACCATGGGCGCAAGAACTGAGAGAATCCAAATCTATCTGGGATTCCATGGCCTCAGATTAGAGAGGGACGACTATATCGGTGGAGGGACATGTATATGTACCCCATCGTGTAAAGCTATTGAGAGTTATATAGTGAGGGAAGGGCTCTGAATCTCCTTGTATTGTAATGGTGTGCCCCTCATGCTTCAAATTAATGCACTAATGGAACATCGATGACACGACTTACATGGCATGAATCCATGGTCGGCCTAGAAGCATATTATACGAAAGTTCCAAGTCTAGGACATGAAACTTTGTCTGATGGCAAGTGGGACCCACCTCCATGGGCAATGTGATTGTGCCCGCTGACTCCCTTTCTGTGTTGTCATATGTGGTGATAGTGATGATATTGGACTCAAGATTTTCCTCAGTATGTTCTAACTATTTAACCAACTTGAGTGTGCAAATGTTCAACCCTGATCCATTATCCACAAGCACTTGTTTGATCTTCCTCCAGGTGACAACTACCTCAATATATAAAGGAAGATTATGTGTTGGATTCTTAGTAGGGATCTCCCTATGGTTGAAGGAAATATGTTCATTTGGTATAATGTTTTCCACTGCGGCTTGAAGATGTGTAGGGTCGACCTCTAATGGCACTCCCGACTCCTGAAGAGTTTGGTATAGAATGTCTTTGTGCACATTGGATATCTTAAGAATGTCTAAGATTGAAATCTTAGCAGACGTCTTCTCAAGTTGCTCTAAGAGGTTATATTTACCAGTTTATGGGGTTGACAAAGAAGGTTCTAGAATCACGAGGCAGGCACGCCTTGTTACCGCGGCACAATTTTTTCTCTTGATTCAAATGGTGTTGACATGGTCAGTAGGAGAGCGAATACATCCAATAAGTGAATCATAATGATTGTTGTCTTTTTTGGTGTACAAGTAATTCACTTCTTTATAACCTTGGGATGACTCTCCCCGATCCGGCTTTGACTTTTCTGATTTATCATGATTGGGGAATGGCTCTTTGTATATCCCCATTTTCTCATTAGGTGTCTACATTTTGCCTGGGTTGTCCACCTGTATCTCCCCATTGTCAATGAGGTCTTGGATATAATGGTAAATTTACAGACATTTGTCTATCTTATTCCCCTTAACATGATGCATTTTTAAATATTCATGCTCCTTGTACCATGGAGGTTTTGGAGCATTGTCATCAAATGGTTGTGTCATAGGATATGTCATCATGTGGGCCACATCAAATTGTTTTAGTATAACTGACAAATGTTCATTAAGGGAGGTGAACATTCTTCAATTTGGTGGTGGTTGAATTGGTCCTTTGGTCAGTTTAAAAGGTTGACCGGTTTGGACCATTTGTACACGTTTGGAATTAGTGATCCCGTCTCCCACCAAATTTTTATTTTTGTTAAAAACTTTCAGCTTCTCCATGGGTTTAACATTTTGATTATCTCTAGATTGGGACTTGAGAGTTCCTTTTGCAGTGAGAGATTTCTCTATTTGAACCCCCTTTTCGATGACCTCCTCAAAAGTGCGCACACAATGTATTTGGAGGTGGAAAGCTATATCCGGATTGAGGTAGGGAACGAAAATACTAACCAACTATTTTTCATGGAAAGCACAAGGGAAGCAGCTAGCTATCCCTCTCCATCGTTGGAGGAAGCTGGAAAAAGTATCATTAGGGCATTGCTTGGCACCACATAAATCTGCCATGGTGACATCACTCTCTATGTTGTATGAGAAGCGACACATGAATCTTTCTACCAATTCTGGCCAAGTAAAAATTGATCCCTAAGGTAAACGTGTAATCCACTCCAATGCTTGACCTCCTAGACTCTTGGGAAAAAGTTTGATGAGATAATTGTCACTATAGGACACCTCTTGACATGCCATGCATAAATCTTTGACATGATCCCACAGATCCCCTTTCCCTTTATATTTGTCAAATTTTGGCATATCAAATTTCTTAGGAAAGGGTTGAAGGGTCATAGTCTTGTCAAAAGGATAGGGGCATAATTCTTCATATTGATACTTTCTAACACTCCCTATATTGCTCTCTTGGAGGCTTGCAAGTGTTACTTTCATAGACTGTACCTCTTGTGTGAGTAATTGTTCTCTAGTGGGAGAAGCGGGGAGATATACTCGACGGTACCCCCGTATCATCTTCTTCTTGGTTTTCTCTATGGAGTTCATTGATCTTAACCTTAGGCCTTGACTTTTGAACATTTCTACTTGCTTCCTTTTGTACATGGGAGGTCAGCAAAGCTAATTGTCAGCTTAGGCTACTAATATGTTATTAAATTGTGGTTTCTTCTTCTAAAGGTTCCTCCTCTTCCTTGTTTTGTGAAGGTTCTTCACCATTATCATGTCCTGTCATGTTTTTACGTGGCACTTTGATAAAGGGTATTCTATGTCCCACTATCTTATTGTTTCCTACATTGGAGGTAAAGGCATGTCCATGCATTAAAATATCCTCCATATTGATAAGGGGTCGTTCTTCCTCATTAGCGTTATTTGGAGGTGGGATTGTTTCACTTTCAGTGGGAATTTTGGCCCCTAATTCTACGACCCATGCTAGCACTCTATCCTATTTTTTGAAAAGAAACTCATCTAATAAAGTAGGGTCAAAGTGAAATTCTGCGCGTGGGGATTATAATTCATTACCACTATGATTGACCATATCTTCTATCTCTTTTTCCATAGAAAACAGAGGCCCTAGATCATGTCCAATGAAAGGGTTTGACCCTTGTTTGTTAGAGGCTTCCCAAGCTTGCACTTGTTGTTCCTCGTATGTTTGTTTCTTGAGCCCTAGTTGTGTTTTAAGAGCCATGATTTGTGATAGTTTGACTAAGGTAAGTTGTAAATGTGTTCAAAACTTTGTGACCACACCTAAGTGAAATGTAAGATAACTTGTCAAGAATATGAATGAATAAAAATGTAAGAATACCAATGTGATAGAGTGATAAATCACTGGCGACACAAATGTTTGGCACCTAAACCTATCAAATGAAGTACCTCCTAGACTACGTCTCAAAAAGTAGTTTAGTGTCGCAAGATATTTAACAAGATGTTCTCATTTATGCCAAGTTTAAGAGGATGAACAAGACGTAAGTAAATACAAAAGGTTAATGTGACCTCCTAACAATATATACTAGAAGTGAGTTCAAATCCGATTAAAACCTATATCCTAAAAAGTGCCAGTTACAATTCATGAGTGACACAACAATATCACCAAGATATGTTAACCAAAATTTGTGAGAAAGGAAGGTATTGATATCAAGATTCTATTGATATAACATGCATAGGCGGTAACACTCACAAATATGTAACCACCCCTATTGTTGTAGCTTAAGGCATTATGCCAAAGGGGTTATGTTCCAGTTCAACGAAGAGGGACGTACCCTTTTCTGAAACCTGCAATGTTTATTTTATCTTGTTTAATTAGGTGTGGTTTTCTCGAAACACCTTTTGGCAACCTGTATAACAACTGTATTAGTAGTTTTTGACTTCGTTTTGATTCCTCCGTTCTTTGACAAGTGATGGCGTTTTGGTTCGGTATGATGATTTTTAGTAGTTTTCCATCAAAAGAGAAAACACCATTTCTGATTCTCTAAATCTTCCAAGGACGCAAGAGAAGAGCATACGTGACATTTTCAAAATCCAAAAAGATATCAAATGGAAAAACACTTTAATTCAAATACACCAAGTTTAACTAATTTCCACTTCAAATACTCCTAACAACCTCAAAGCGTTAAAAATGACTTAAGAATTATTTCTGATTCCCAAGATCACCCCAAGGGATGCAAGGGAAGAGCATGCACGACCTTATTCTGCAAAGTTTATCTAATCAAGTAAAAAACATGTAAAAACAACCTACAAAAACAAGTATGTGATTAGATAAAACCTGTAAGAATGTTAGCACCTCAACACAATAATTTTAGGAAAATAAAAGGACACCTGTGCCCCTGTTTTTGCGTTTGCACGCGGGTTAGGGCGTATACACAACTCTCTATTTTGCACCTGTGCCACCCAAGACGCATATGCACCACCAAAATGACATGCACGCTACTTTGTGTGATTTTGGATTACCGTGCACCCACGCCACCAGAGAGAGGGTGTGTGCGCCACAAAAAGAGCATTTGCGCCACCTTCGATAAAAATAGGCTAAAATTCAGATAGAATGCTATGCACTACCGGAAAAGCGTGTGTGCCACTAGAAAAGCGTGTGTGCCACTACTTTGTAAAATAGTCCTGGATTCTGACAGAATGCCTATGCCACCAAAAATGTGTGATGCCCGTTAAAACAACCCACTTGAGACCTAATAAATAACCTAGGGTTAGTTAGAAAATTATGGAATAATTTTTTTTTGATTAGAAGTGTCCACAACCAAGTTGCAAGACAACAATTGACCCTATTAGGTTATGGAATAAATCTAAATTGCTAGAACATATTCTTCCTTCATTAAAAAATTTCAAGTTCACATGGTTCAAATTGTAGGGTTAGAAGTTTCAGTTAGGTTCAGGGGAGTAATTTACCCCCATATCCACTCTCTAATAGTCTCAGAGTTTCAACTTGATTTTTATCATATTTAATACTTCCAAAATTTCCCTAAATCATTCCCATTGGATAGGAAATTTTCTCACCTTTTTGTTGATATAAAGAAGTCCTCCTAACTCCTTGTAGATCTCAAGTTATAAGCAAGCAGACTTTAGGGGTCAAATTTTCCCCAAGGGGACATGTGTCAAGCAGGGGTGAAAGCAAAATTAAGGTCGGTGGGCCGTGGGGTGGCGATTGGGATTTTTCCTTGTGTGGGAGAAATTTCCCAGTTGTGCCTGCACCTCCACGGGTCCTCTAAGGACACGTGGCGGCCTCTGAGTCGTCACCAGCAACAAGGAAAGGAAGGGCGGGGCGACAGGAGAGTTTGGGGCATTTCGCTCAAAGTGGAAGAAAACAAACAACGTCCACATGCCCATGGGTCTACCAGGGGCACGTGGTGCTCCATGATTCACCATGGGGAGAAGGGAGAGGGAGAGGCGGGTAGAGTTAATTTGCGAATTTTGCCGAAGGGAGGAAAAAGGGGAAGTTGGACGCGCGGGTCCACCCACCCGCGAGAAGAATTTCCCAAGGCGAGGGCGGGGATACGGGGCCGGGGGGGGAATTTTTCATAAATTTCCAAAGAAAAAAAAAAAAAAGTGTCCTCTCCCCACACTAGAACCCAAATTTACCACGTGGCAGCCTGTGATAGGTCGCGGGCCAGCGGGGCGGAATGGAAAATTTTCCAAAATGTTCAAAAGGTCTAAGGGGAAAAGAAAATACCGCGCCTCCACCGCTGCCTCGTGAGGACATGTGGTACCCTCTTATTGGCTATAGGACGGTGGAGGAAAGGATGAAAAATTTTCTTGACCAAAAATTTTCAAAATTTTTCTAAGGATTTTCTGACGGGAAATTTTTCAGGCCACGGCTCGCCAGGGGAAATTTTCCCAAATTTTCTTGCCAAGGCAGAAAAACTTCAAAGTGCCATAACTTGAGCTAGAAAGCCTAGTTTTGGGATAACAAGGACTTTCTAGAAATATCTCAATGCCCTCTTTGCACATGAATCATAAATTTTACTTTTTGATAAATTTTAAAGGGTCAATTTTACAAAAATGATCTATAAGATTTTAATTAGCAAACTGGTAATTTCCAACTTCTAAATTTGAGTAAATTGGATCTCCTCCTTCACTCAACATGTCAAATAGACATGGAGGATTTCTCTAGGAAGGATTTAGAATGTTTTAGGGAAGTAAATGTTCTATATATCTTTCCCCTCTGGTAGATATGGGAAAAACAGAAGGTAAAGGGCGCACGACATGAAGTGTCGACTTAAAGAAATTTGTGCCTTGGCGCAGGTAAAGGGCGCACGACATAAGGTGTTGACATGAAGAAATTCACACCTTGGTGTAGGTAAAGGGTGCACAACATAAGGTGTTGACATGAAGAAATTTGCACCTTGGCATAGGTAAAGGGCGCACGACATGAGGTGTCGACATGAAGAAATTCACACCTTGGCGCAGGTAAAGGGCGCACGACATAAGGTGTCGACATGAAGAAATTTGCGCCTTGGCGCAGGTAAAGGGCACACGACATAAGGTGTAGACATGAAGAAATTCATGACTTGGTGCACGTAAGAGTATGTCGACATAAGGATGGATGCGCTGAGGCGCATCTTCAGGAGGCGCAACATTTTGAGCGTTGACACCCCCGACATAAAGCAAACCATGACGTAGATATTCAAATGGCCATAACGTTTCACAGGGAGCTCAGATTCATGCAAGGTTGGAATTTTCAAAAAGCTTACGAGGTCCTCTATCCAACTATGACTGGATATATTTAATTGGGTCAGAACAAATTCTTAAAAATGCAAAATACAGTTCTCCACTTGTTGGGTTTGCTAGGGTTCTCACCTACCACCATAATGAGATGAATTAAAATGCAACCTGGAGGTGGTTGGGGTAGATTTGGAATTCCTCTCTCTTCCCTCTCTCATTATTCCTATAAATTGTAAGGAGGGGCTTATTTCTAAAGGTTGGACATTCTTGTTTTGCCCCTCCCTTCTTCTCTTTGGCAGGTGAATTTGTGGAGTTCAAACCTCCCATCTAAAACTGTAATGCAACTTTGCCTCTTGGCATTTTGTAGTGTATTGTATCAATATTTGGAGAAAATAATGCATGTCTGTGGATGATTCTCAACCCTCTTTGTGTTCATTTGCATCCTCCTGATCTTTCACTGCAATTTTTGTTATCTGTGCATGATCTTGCATTGCATTTTAATGGTTTGTGTTTATTGGCAAGACAGGTGTTCTTCATTCCTTGGTGCATCACCTTTATTAGTTTAGGTTTGTTTTTTATGCATCTTCTTACCCCTGTCTCCTTGGTAAGTTAGATTAGGTTTGTGAGTAAACCCTCTGCATTTTTATGTGTGCATCTAAATAGAGGAATAGGAACCGGCCTTCATTCGGAGAGCTTTTCTGATTTCGCAAGGTCCCACACTTGGGAAAAGCTCCATGTTATGCAATCACACTGAGAGTCTCAACCCATCGAGTTGCAAACATTCATGGGTGCTATGATTTGCCATCAATAGTAAATTTGTTCAATTTCTTCAAGTTGCATTTTTCCAACAAATGACAGAAAAACAACTGTTAGAGGGATTGGATTCGATTTTGCAATGGTTAAATTGTTTTCTTAAGTTTTCTTTGTCAATTTGAGTTCATTTATGAAAAAACATACTAAATTTTAACATCTCCAAGTTGATTAATGTGTGTAGGTCCGAAATGTACTTTTTTATTAAAATTAATTACCAGTTTTAAGTTTGTAACATAAATCCCATTTCTAGAAATTTGTTTATTAAATTCATCCTTCAAATATGGCACTTCATTCCTAAACTAGTCCAATACATTTAGTTGTTTATAAACAAACCATTTCAAAGCTAAATTGCAAATCTGATTTCCACTTTAATATATTTAAAAAAAAAAACAATGCAATATAATTCCCTCATACGTATTTCTTCTTCTTATCAATTTTCAAAACAAAGATTGCAATCACAATTTAACATTCCAACTCAACCCAGCAATGCAATGAGAAGTAAACCTTCAATTCTTTATTGACTTCAATTATACAATTTACATCTTTCAATGTTTGAAAGCAATAACAGAATTCTATTTCTTTCTTTCCCAAGTACAAAATATAAATGTCTTTCACAATTCAAATATCCACTTTCATAATCAATTACCTACATCTTTTCTTTACAAAATACATATTACAATTTCATCCACTTCAAGTGGGAAGGGTTACAAATGACTGTGTTTTCACAAGGGACTGTCAAACTATAGTTTGCCTTTGCTCTAGGACATTAACGTGCATGTTTTCTCTTTCTCCAAGCCGATCAAAACAAGAGAGGAGGAAAGGCAATGCTCTCCACCCAACCAAGACATACAATGAAAGGAGAAGCCTTCCTTTATCATTGGCCCCCGAGCCCCTACTAATATACAATAAAAGGTGTAATTCAACCCATGGCAACAACTGGCTTCCACAACACACAACATTCTTTCAAACATGCACATTTCAATATAAAACATATTTCAATACAAAACAACAGTTCACAACTACAATTAAAAACATTCCAATCAAAACTCAGGCTTGATCATGCAAGCCAAAGGAGTAAGGTCTATGGGAGAAGCTACTTATGCCTCCCAATTGGGAATTGGGCATCCACCAGTAACAAACCACCAATAAATTTCACATAAATATCCTTATGCCCCCTACAAATCCCTCCTTATTCCCCCCACAGATTTCCTTATACCCCCCACAAAGTAAGAAATGTAAGCTATTTCTTTTCCATGGTGGATCCCAAACCCAAACTCCCTCCACAAAACTCTGATGCCAATGACATTCCTTATGCCCCCCCACATGGATTCCCCATAGCCTTCTCCTACACCTTCCCTAAGGCAGTCTACCCAACTAGCCAACAAATAAAACTAAACATGCACCATTCACACAACACAACAAGATAATAACAACATAAAAAGGAGAGGTAAATTATTACCTTTCCATGGTTACTTTGGCTTCTAAATAGCAAAATTTCCAAGAAAATAACACAGCTCCAAACAATAATGCCAAGTATGAAGATATCTCCAAATTCCTCCACAATCTACAAGAGCTCCAACAACAAAAATGCACCCCCAAGGAAGAATGCAAAAAGGTTCAACAACCCAAAACAAGCAAGGAGTTTGAATTATATAGAAGAGGGAGAGAAGAGGATGATGTGGATCCATGTGGGATTCCACATCACACATTCTCCAATTCAAAAACAAAATAAAAAATCCATTCTCCCAAGCACAATAAAGAGGTGGGTGAACATATGACAAGTTATTTGCACACTCTAAAAATCCCACACCTCAAGGGACAACAAAATAAATAAAATGTCAGAAAGTGCAATTAAAAACATGCAACATGACTTAATAAATGCATTATAAAAATCACAAATCACATCTCTAACCATAAGTATGGTTGATAAATTAAATTTAAAAGGAATGAGACAAGTTTTACTTGTCGCACAAGCTTCGAAAAATAGCCCCCAAGGACAAATTCAAAATTTTCATGGAGGTGAAGTATTTCATACTCCAAAAATGACTTACACAAGATCTTACACAACTTACACATCCCTTACATATTAAATGAAAACAACCAACAACTCTTATAATTACTTTCCCATATCCCAATTTAATTTATTTAAATTTTAATCATATGATTCTCACATTAATTCTATCACAATTTAATTAATTAAAATAAGGGAACACATTACTAATAAAATACATACAACAATAATAAAAGATACATATTAATTAAAATACGCAAACCCATGGTCACATATAAAGGAAATCCCCCCCATGGGAATCCCTAACAAAACAACACTCAACACAATAAAACAAGTTGCCATGGTGACCGTGTCGAATTCACCTAGAATTTTATTGTGGTTGGTCTCCGATCCCCCTATGTTTGTTGTAATGTATTTAACCTGCAAAATAAAAATAACTCCTTTGGCCTTGTGGCCATATCAGAACATCCAATATGATATAAATAAAATCACAAAATCATCTAAGTAAGTGAATCAAAACAACATCGAAGTAACAACTACATTATTTGCATTTTTAACCAACAACTATATCATCATCAATATAACATCCATTTTCTAGATCAACTCATAATATCCAAATCACATGTCTGAACAACATCCATATAAAATAATACATCATCATCCACATATAAGGTGTCTCTAATAATCATCAAGCATCATAATCAAATCAAGATCAACAATAATCCATGATCAATGTCTTATATCATACTAAATTAAAACATAATAATGTCTATAATGTAATCATGGTATCAAAATAGGTATCCAAAAGGTGTCAAAGGGAAGTGGGCACTAAAAAATGTGTCTGCGCCACTAAAACAACGTGTGCACTTGGGTTAGGGTGTATGCGCCGATCTAACATGTTTTGATTTGTAGTGAAGGTACAGTATGAAACGACGTCTGCGGCCCGGTTAGTGCATCTACGCGCTAGTTAGTGTATGTGCACCGGGGTTAGTGTGTATGTGCCAGGATCGATAAATAGAGAACTAGGTTTTGACAGTGCACCTGCACCACTCGAGAGGTGCCTGCACCACCAAAAACATGCCTGCGCTCTTGAAAGTGTGCCTGTGCCGCCCCTGCAACAAAAATATGGCAAAAAACACAAGAAAGCTCACAATACTTCAATTTTTGACAAGTTAGTTTAAAAATGGCAATAACCCATTAAAATGATGGCTATGAACAAGAACTTGCACATATAAAATTAGCAAAAATCTAAAAAATAGAAATTAATTACTACATGTGCATATCAAAAGTTAGCCAAAACAATGAAACTTAAACTAAAATGCCAAGGGACTAAGGGTCCCACCGGGCATGCCAAATGTATGCATGTGTTGTTTTTAAACCAATGCTAATGTAAGTAAAAGACTAACACCTAAATAGCCTTAATTAGCAAAAGTTAAACAAACTACTTAGCACCATCATGATAAGAATTGAACAAGGGTTAGATGCTAAAATTCATCAATACAAAACTATAAAACTAACAATGTTAAACATCTAAAATCCTCTATTCTCTAACAAAAAACAAATGAAGGGACCTAAGTAGGCTCCATGGCTATTAAAAATGGTTGTTCTTGGTGTTCCAAGAACCTAGGAATGAGGGCTAGTCAAAGTTGGGCCACAAGACCCTTTTGACACCTCCCATATGACCTAAGCACTTAGGAAAGAGGCTTAACTCTTCAAGATGATGAACTCTCAAGAAAACAAAAGGCAAGCTCTTAGTCTATTTTGCTATATTCTTTGCATTTTCTTTCTCAAGGAGTTTAGGTGTAGGTATAAAGGTAGAAGGAGGGCTCCTTATATAGCCCAATGGATAAAGGAAACACTTCATCCCTTTACATGTGGGATAAAGGTAAAACATGATTAGGAATGGATAAGGTTGCTTTATAAAAGGCAACCTTACTTTAGAAGGGTTTCATTTATAATTAGCAAGTCATGGGAGTTGGGGGGGGGTGTTTTAATTAATCAAAGGTAATTAACTAATAGGTATATGTAAGCTTATAGAAGCTGATTAGAGGAATATTAGTACGATTTAGGCTATTAGAAGGGGATTAAATAAATTAAATATTAATTTATTGGTTAAATGAAGGGGAAGGCTAATTAATTAATAATAATTAATTAGTCTAGATAGAATGGGCGAATAATTAATAGAAGGTCGTTAATTAGGTTGTTAACTGGATAGGTGACTTAATCAATTAGTGTATTATAATTAATTAACGATAATAAGAGGGAATATGAGTGCTTTTGACGATATGTCGTCAATTTGCGAGAAAGGAGATAACTAGCACAATTTAAGTATTTAAATTTCTTGGGCGTAATTATGGGTGTCTACAAATGTAGTGCCATGGTAGGGTACACAGGTCTATTGTGAGGAGGAGTGGAATGCACATAGTGCGCTGGAGATGGAGATGTGCACGCAGGTCTTTTGCTACGTATTCTTCTCAAAGATAGCTGGAGGTACTCGAAAGATGCTTCAAATATTTCACTTTGTCTCATATGCACTCTTCTCATGAAAGGCACTCAGGACTATGGAAAATAGTAGATTTGGATATTGTGAGTCACTAGGTGTGTTAAAATAAGTCTCCAAAGGCTCGAAATCGCTAAGTCACACACACGAACTTAGCAATGATGAAATTTAAGCTTTTAATACTGGTCCCACCGGGCGTGTCAAAAACTATTGGGGCCTAAACTTGCACCTGTGTCTCAGATATGAAAGAACTACGTTGTTGAGTCAACATTGAGACTGTCTCCAAGTTGTGGGACCTTGCACAGTTAAGACAGACCTCCAGAGAAGGTCAGTTCCTCTACCTATTCTCCACTGCTACTGCTACTCCTAATGCTGAAAGTAAAACCTAAGCTATAGATTCCAAGGGACTAGGGATATAAGGATATGTAAAAAGGGATAACTAAAAATAAGGGAGGAAATAACACCATAAAGAAAAGGGGATGAAAATGATCAACTTTGAGTGAAGATAAAGGAGAATGCACAGAGGAAGGCTAGACACTTGTAGCACAAACTAGAACTCAATTGGAAAGTCATTTTTGTGAAACACAATCAGAAAAGGAGGTGTAAGGGACGTGAGAAAGAAAAAAAAATACACAACATGAAGGAGAGGCAAGAAAGAAGAACATAAACAATCTAAGGAAAAATATAGCCACACAATAATGCTTATATTACTTCCAAAGATGCATAGTGATTACAATCACATTTGAGGTCGATATCTAAATGCAAGGACTATATATAAAGGTTTGCAATTCAAAATGCAAGGAAATTCATATACAAACTGAAATAATCCAACCCTTATAAATGAACAATGCTCTTTCATTTATAGATGAATGGATGAGAGGAGGAGGAGGGAAAATCCAATTTGAAAACTCAAACACCAACAAATAATAATGAATTCCTACAGATTCACTTGTAAATCTATCAAAATTCTCTTATCCATGTCTGTTTGGCATATGGGAGAAGGAAAGGGGTGAGATCTGAATCAAATCAGGTGGTTAAAGTAGTCAGATCCTACATCAATGGCATAAGAGACGTTTTTCATCTTCTCACCTACAAAATCCCACCAAGTTTGAACTTGAGTGATCTAGAGTGTAACCCCACATCATCAACTTATTTTTTGTCATTTTCTACCACATGTCACACCTTAGTTGGTTGTAAGGATTTGATACCCTATTGGCACACTTTGATAGATTGCATGTGATATACTCAATGTCTGACATCCTACATGGCACATGAACTAACACAACGAAAGGCGCGTGTAGAGGAAAGAAGTGCGAAGGAAGTAAAAGGATGCACACAAAAGTAATATGTGTGGGAGGAATGGAAGGAACACCTGCCGAAGGGACATATGGAAGAGGTGCAATCATTACAAGATAATGTGTGGCAGTAAGGAAGAGAGCACACGAGGATGCCAGGGACTTAGCTAATTTTGGGAAACAAGTCTAAGGTGCGCGTGAAGGGTGTATGAATTGCTGAGAGGAATGTGAATGCATAGAGATCAGACACGAGGGAAAATGGGATAGAATAGAATAAAGGAAAAGGAAAATCACTTTTTCTAAAAAGTAACTTAAGTGACTTCCTTTCTATTTTGTAAAAGAACTTTTCTTAAAATAAGAAAAAATGTCTTCTTCTAGAAAGGAATGTAAACAATCATGTATGAATGCGAAAGGTCATCTATTTTGGGCTATATATTGAGGTCTCTTTTCTATTATAAGGGGTTATTTTTTTCTCCCTTCTATAGGATACTGCATTATTCCATTCTCATCTAAGTATTTTTCCTACATTCTCTCTCTCAAACTCAGCTAGATGTATGTGATTTTTGTAAGGACAAAAGGGCTTTGTACCTATTGATAATGGAATGAAAATAAGAACTTAAAACTTTGTGCTAATTTTTTTTTTTCAATATTTTTCCATAAGTTGTGTATGTTTTCATGTGTCTTCTAATTGAACTAGAAAATTCTCTGTGTTGTAATTAGTGAAATTTGGGTTCATCTCACTAATACAATTCCTCCTCATTCTTCTCCACCTGCTCACTTATATTTTCCCTCTCTTTCTGATATCACTGCAGTTACTTTAAGGTCATTTATGCACCTTCCTCAGTCTATGACTATGTTCATGTATAGATCAGAAAGCTTAAGAAATGAAACTAGAACACTTAAGAAGTTTTAAAGATTAACTAACCTAACAAGAACCATCAATATAAGAGCTTAGGGAGGATAATTTCTTTAACATACATATAAATTTGAAAAGAATCAAACTAACATGTCTAGATCAATCTCTACTCTTTGAATGCTAACTTTGAAATGAACCTAAGAATATCCTTAGCAATCATATTTCGATTGTTAGTATGATCTCAAGGTTTGAGAATGGAGACTCGCCATTAATGGCTATAAGGCCATATGGCTATCTCTCTATATTACCCAAGCTTGAGTTAATGGATGCAATGATGAAGATATTAGCTCAATAAATGGGGAAATGTCTCAAGGTCCTAAATGCCTATAGTTTATGATAGAGGAGGAGAAGTTTTTTATAAGAAATGATGAGGGGGAGGTTTCTATTTATAAGTTTATCCATTCCAAGAATGGTATGATTTTGGTGCACGTGGGACAAAAGGTAAGTCCAAAAATCACTTTTAGCAAGCCAAAGCAATTTTTTGACTAGGAGTAAAAGCTAATTAATCATGTTAAGATAAATTAAGAAACCCAAGTAGGCTTTAGGAAGCTTTCTAGGAGCATCTAGAGGAGGTTTTGATATATTTTGGAAGTTTTGGAAGCGGGTAGTTAGCCAATAAGAAGGTTTATTATTCAAATATATGGTAGGAGGATTAATCAAGGTATAGTAGTTAATTAAAAGGATTTTGAGGGGGAAAATGAGCTTAATTGATGAAGTGTCATGTCAATTTGTGAGGGAATAAAATATTTAGTGCAATGTTAGTAATAACATTTTTTTTGAACAAATTATAGGTGTCTACATTTTTCCCTCTTTGGGGTGGTCATAAGCTACGCCACTTCAAAGATAGTAGAAAAACACAGACAAATAATTTTTTTGATGAAGGGGTAGAAGAAAAATTAATAGAGTGAAGGATCCCCCCTTGAGTGTTAATGGGGTGATGAAAGAGATTGATCAACGATTGAAAAGATGAAGGAAATAGATAGAAAAAAAATTTAGGGGAAGATGTCTCTTGCAGAAGGAGAAGAATAGTGTGAAGAGAATAAAGGAAGCCATATTAGTCTTATTGATACTTAGTACCAATTACCCATGAAATCTAATTTTCCAGATCTTCATTGGCATTTCTCATCTTCCACGTCATACTGAATAACCAAGTTGACATGGGAGCTACTCATTTGAACGACGAGACACCAAATATTTTAGATTTATATTGAGAGAAGTGTGCGTGAATGTGGAGGAAGAATGATGAAGCTGAGTATGATGGAGAGAGAGAGAGAATGGTATAGAAGAGAACAATTATGAATGAAAGGGGATTGAGATAACATCCATCTAGTTCCTTTTAGAACAACTTTATTTTCATCATATTTCTAGTGATCTTCATCATCAGTCCTTATTAAAAATTTAAGCATATGATGATAATTGTATAATGACATGAAAAATCCATAGTATAAACAAACTGTCCATTGCTAAAACACCAACTCCATACAACATACAAAATGTAATGCGAAATACGAGAAAGTAAACAAGACAACCTAACAGGGAAACAAGTAAAAACACGCATACTTAAACCAACAACGTCTAAGATAGTTACACAAATGTTTTCTTATCGAGCTTCAGTTCCCAAATGTTCATGTATAACAACAAGGGTTAAAAGTGGTACCCCAAGAAAGGATACATGTGAGGGGAAATATGGTGGATGCAGGGGTCTAATGAAAAAATCATTCATGTGCTACGAAATAGTACCGAGGCAACTCGTTGTGCCAAGATAGTATATAACGAAGCTAGGCATAACAAATTTGTTAATGGGTTAGATCCAAATGATCTCGCGAGTTGTTATTATAGAAACAAGTGAAAATGCAAGCAAGATATAATTTTAATACAATGCATTTGGCATCAGGTTTTAGTTGTGTTCCAGTGTTTTACCAATTGTTGTAAATTTTTGAATATTTTACATTTTTTTGGATTTTTAATGATTTTTGCGATTTTTTGAAACCAATGATTTTTTAATTTTTTAGAAAATTTCTGATTTTTTTTTGGAAATATTGATTTTTTGTATTGTTTAGTGATTTTTGCCTTTTTAGAAGAAGGTAGGATGAGGAAGCTTCACCTAAAATAAAGAAAAATTTCCTAGGGATAAGAAACAAATGCCAAGGTAGGAAAAAGTATGCTTTGATGCAGATCGAAAATGGGTGAAACGAAGATCATTTATTAAAAATAAATATCATGACAGTTGGTTATGGAGGAAGGTTATAACAATGAACACAACGGGAAAATTACACTCATAAAAACCATCAGCGGTGAGTGAAAAGGAATCACGTTGGGGTCAAAATGACCACATATACCCCTACTGGGGGGGTTTAAATCATCACGGGTAATTCATTTGTTCACCAAACCCTTGCTGATTTGACTATTGAATTTTTCTCTTGACCCTTGAGGAGAGATTGTGTGAGTTCAGAGGTATATGAGGTGATCAGACACAATCCATGGAGTACGTGCACTTGATACCCATCAATGGACCCTATTTGAGTACCCTATCCATATCTGTGTCCTGATTGCATTTAATGTTATTTATTAAGCGTTTTAGGGGGCGATAACATGTGCGCGTATGACATGTAGCGTGCACAGATGTTCCTTTGTAGGCAGGTGCTTCGCTAATAGGAACATGTATATGTGGGCGTAAATCCATAGAAAGGACACTCATGTGTTATGCCCAGGGCACATATGCGTCGAGAGGAAGGCGGAAGAGATCATAATTAGCCACAGGGCGTATGCGCTGAGATTAGTTACATTGTAAGCGCATAGTTACAGTAGGTGATAGTTCTGCATTGACCACACCACTATAGCCAGAGAGACTGTGCGCATGTACTCGAGAGGGTCCAGGCCATGCGCAGAATAAGGGTTTAACAACTACAAGCTGAGAAGAGATCAAGTGGCTGCACAGTAGGCATAGATACAAACAACTAAAATAGTAGTGAGTACAGGCTACATATTGTGGTGGCCAGATGATTTTAGATAAAGGTTTCCTCTCTGCATCAAGTGCTATCGGTGTGATCCTGCTACACCTTGGTTTCCTGCTTTACATGGATACGGCAGAAGCTACATTGGAGAGAATGACCATACTACATGAGGTCTATATTATGACGATAGTTAGAAGAGGGATTTAGAGAGCACCCAACATTTAGTTAGTAGGATATGAACATGACTGCTTCCGCAGTTATGACAGGGCACCTCTATCAGACCACGACCTCAGTAGAGTAGCCACTAGTATGTCAGTAGGGTGACAACCCCTCCTCAATGAGTCCATCTCAGTAGATGCAGGCCCACCGAGTGGTAAGACCTGACAGATCCCCATGAGCGAGACAATTAGAGGATTCATGACTAGTGTTTATTTGATGGTAGCTTGATATATGTATCTTTTTGATGTACGACCTAGATTACTGAAGGCACATTGATTGATCTTATCGATGTACATGTATTATTTTTTGACTATGCCTCACTAGTGAAGGTGCATTAGTTTTATTATCTATGCCCATGATGGCCTACATCACATATCTAATGATTATATACATGAGACAGATTGTCAGTATGTAAATTGATATTTTGACAAGACATATACATATGATTCCCCTGATGCCTGATTATGGACTGTTATTTCTGATGTTTATGATAGAGGTGATCACTACTGTTCTTGACAATTTATGAGATGCGCATTTATGTATTGATGACCTAATTCATATTCTACTTATCACATTTTGTGGTCATGAGATAACAATAGATGATAGGCATGTTTTTTTATATGTGACACTTATGATGGTCCACGTTTTTAGCTATTGGTCTATGTCCTGCAGGAGCCTTACGGGAAAGAAGCTCTGAATGCCCCTCTCAGCCCCTTGGTTGGCGATATTGTTGGTGATGATGTAGCATTAGCATATGGGGGACACCTGTTTGAATTTCATTGTTCATGATGATGTAGCTTATATTTTTATTGATAAATGATGGTTGATGATAGATGACCCTATACAACTGTATCAAGAAAACTAACAGGATGCAGTGGACCTAATCAAACCTAATTAAATGCAACAAAACTATTCTGCATTAGTATGTCAAGGTATAAATGAACTCATGTTAACGTATTAACAGATTAAAATAGACACTTAATCCAAGAAAGAAAACAAATTTAATTTAAAGCATAAAATATGAAAAAGCAATGTAATCAAAACTATACAAACCAACAACTAAAAATAAGAAAACTACTAATTTTTTTTTGTAGAGACAGTTTTGAAACATTATTGTCATTATTTTTGGCGTTATTATGAGACCATTTTCAAGGTTACTGTTCACATTGTTTTTGGGATTTTTGCAGGAAAATGTTATATATTGTTTTTTTAGCTTTCATCCCTAAAAGGATTTTTTCAGATGTTTAGGGTTTTTCTCAACATATTATACAAATGATTTTTGTGTTTTTCTAAGGTTTTATCCGAAGCTATGTATAGAAAACAAGGAAGCATGGAAGCCCCTAACAGTGTGAGATGGGAATATACAAATGGAAGAATGCCACGTACTTGTATGTGCAAGAAGGTGAAGATGCAAAGGTTCCTTCAGCATGTTATATGAGAATGTACAAAGGTGAGCCCTTCAGCATATATACAAGAATAGATCAGCCATAATCAAGGCCATGGAGGATAGGTCCAAAAAGGATCTCAAACTTTTAGGAAAACCTAGCCTTAAATTAAAGCAAGTGTACTCCTTCTAGATATGAGATAATGCTTGTGAACAACAAGATCTTCCCAAGGCACCAGAAAACCATTTTTCACCCAAGGACCTGCCTAATGTGCCATAATTACATGCAGTTTTCACAATTGGATGACCTGTTTTCTTAAAATTTTTTCTTGACTTTTTAAATTTTTTTGCTTGTTTTTTCCTTTGTTTTTTTAGGAACTCCATACTCAAGCTTATAGGACCACTTGAGATGTATTATGTTCATGGGTTCCTTTAGTCTCCTCACCATCTAAGTGAGCCATTTTGTATGCCCCTGAACCATACTTAATGACCACGACATATAGTCCTAACCAGTTGGGATCAAATTTTCCTTTCTTTTCTCGAACCTTGGTGGTGTTGAACTGATTTTCTTTGATTACTAGGTCTCCTATCTCAAACTGGTGAGGTATCATTCAACTTTTTGTAGCCCTTGTGAAACTTGATTATGATATAAATTTAGGTGATTAAGTTCCCTGCATGCATTTCTCATCTAGTAGCTCCAAATCTGCTAGTTGAGCCACTCAGAAATATGTCATGCTTTTCTAGATAGTGTCCTGGAGAGATATTATTAGGGAAGGAAGATCAATCTCCAATGGTATGATGAGATTGCTGCCAAAGACTAGCAAGTAAGGTGTAGCACTAGTAGGAGTGCGGATGGAGGTTTTATAGGCCCAGAGGGCGGGATGGATTTGTAAGTGCCAATTACGGCTTGTTTTACTTACAATTGTTTCCATTATATGAACAAGTATTTTGTTAGTGGCCTCTACTTTTCCATTACCTTGACGGTATTAGGGAGTGGACCACTTTAAATGGATTTGGAAGCATTGACATAATGCTTTAACTATCTTGTTCTTGAAATACTTACCATTATCTATTAAAATGGCAGAAGGATGCCATAACGGAAAATGAGGTGGTTCATGATGAATTTGAGATTTTCTTATCGGTAACATATGTAAGATGTGTAACCTCTACCCATTTTGTGAAATACTCGGTGGCAGTTATGATATATGTGTGGCCATCTAAGGATGTAGGAGTGTTGTTCCCTATGAGATCAAATCCCCATTTTGAAAATGGCCATGGTGTTGTAATTGGTTGTAAGGCTTGTGTTATTGCATGAATTAGGTTTCCATACTTATGAAAAAGTTCACAATTTTTGACATAGTTACAAAAATCTACTTCCATTGTGAGCCAATAGTAGTTCCTACTCTTAGTAGTTTCTTGGAAAGCACCATGTCACTCGTGTGTGTTCCACAAAATCCTTCATGTACCTCTTTGATTTCTCAGACTGATTCAGAAAAATAAAGACAACTGTAGTATATTCCCGTTGTAGCCTCGATGATAAAGAGTTCCTCCTATGAGGGTATAACGGGCTATATGGTGGATAAGGGATTTTTTCTCAGTGTGGGAAATATTCATAGGAAAGGTATTGTCTTATAGGTAATTGAATATGGGTTCATACTAGGGAGAGAAAGGACTAACAACTTCACATACCATACATGATTTTGACATGTCATATGAAGGCTCTCGCAGATGTGCCATGAAGAAAGGCATTTTATTTGCTTGAGGTGTGAATGTAAAGAAAAACTCCATGATTGTAGCCATGGTGTCTGACTGATCGATTTTGTGCCCTTTGCATCTGTTCAAAATCAATGCTTACAAAATCATTCCTTAAGGGTCTCAACCATCTGCTTGTATGGGATGAGCTTGTCATCCTTGACCTTATATTCATCATTGACCTGCTTGATGATTAACTATGAATCACCCAAGACCTTCAGCTATCGAGTATTCCATCTGATAGCAATTTTTAAGCCAATAATGAGTGCTTCATACTCTACAATATTATTAGTACATGGGAAACTTAGTCGAAAAGCACGCGGGATGAACTCTCCTGTTGGAGTGATAAGTACCACACCGACTCCTGAACCGTGGTAATTGAAGGATCCATCTAAGTGTATATGCCATATGATAGATTCCTCAATGTACATCATAGAAACATCTGGCAGATCTAGACACAATGGTTCCATTCCCGGTAGGGTAAATTTAACTAGCTAATTAGCGAGCACTTGTCCTTTGAGTGATTTCTGGTTTACAAATTTAATATCAAACTCAATGAGGAGGATGATCCAATTATCCATTTGTCTGGTAAGTGTTGGTTTAGATAGGAGATATTTCAAAGGGTTGACTTTGGAAATGAGCTTGGTTTTGTTGTTGAGAAGATAGTGGCAAAGATTTTGGAAGGTAAAGACCATAACTAGACATGCTTCCTCAATCTAGGGGTAGTTTAGCTCATAGGCGATCAAAGTACGACTAAGGTAATAGTCCACTCTCTCTTTCTAGCTAAGGGAATATTGGGCAAGGAGTGCACCAATAGCATGTTGGGTAGCTGAACTGTACAATAAAAAAGGTTCACCCAGAGTAGGGGTCATGAGTACAGGGGGGCTAGTGAGGTATTTCTTAAAAAATTCAAAGGCTTTTTGACACTCAGGACCCTAATTAAAGGCAACATATTTCTTGAGTAGATGTGTGAAAGGGTGACACTTATTTGTAAGTTGTGAGATGAATCGGTGGATTTTTTGGATTTTACTATTGAGTGTGGAGCTTAATTGATTCATAGAAAGCTTGTTTTTACATGTTGTTGGATTTGATAGTGACTGACATCAGTCAAGAGGTGACTGACATCGGTCGACCTATGTGATGATGCTTTATTTTTTGGCTGAGAATTAATATAAATATTTTGCTTTAAAGACGATTTCTTGATTATAAAAGCATAGTTAATTACCCAGAATAGATATTTATATGCATGTATGCATTGTATGAGGGTACGAGAGAAGAAAATAGCAATTATTTGCATGTTAGTTTTCTTGGTGAGTAAGAAAGAGTATCTGAGTGAGGGAAAAATATTGAACATCTTGTGAGGTGTATGAAGACAACAGATCTTCATTGTATTTCCTCTGTAAAGCACTGGATAATAATTTTGGCAATTTCTTGGTGGATGTAGCCCACACTAGTGAACCATGTTAGATCTAGTGTTATCTTTCTCTTGTTTATTTTATATTCTGGTTTATTTCTGCATTAATTGCTTGTATGCTTTATCTGATTTTAGATCTGTGCAACATTGTTATATGGTTAAACCCCAAAATTTACCTTGTAAGCTCCATAATTTTTTAAGGTTCGTGGGTAGAGGCATCTTAGTGATAGCTGGAAATTTGGCGGGATCTACCTCAATCCCTCTTCTTGACACGATGAAACCCAATAGTTTCCTTGATTTCATGTCGAAGACGTATTTCTTAGGGTTCAATCTGACCTTATAGTCCCGTAGGCTTTGAAAGATCCACCCCAACACTTATGGGTGCTCTTCTATGGTTCTATACATTCCCAAGATATCATCCACATAGTCTTCCATGATATCATTCATCATGTCATGTAAGATGACTGTGATCACTCTTTAATAAGTGGCTCCAACATTCTTGAGACTGAAAGGCATCACTTGATAGAAAAACGTCCCCCAAGGGGTGGTGAAGGTAGTATTATGATGATCTTCCTCTGTGATCTTAATTTTATTATAGCATAAAAATTTGTCTATGAGGGAAAAAATTTCATAACCCGCAGTTGAATCAACAATCATGTTGATGTTAGGCAAAGGAAAGTAATCTTTAGGACATGCTTTATTAATATCTCTGAAGTCCGTGCAAACTTGGATGCAAACTGGTTTCTTTTATATTAGCATTATGTTTGGTATCCATTTTGAATAGTCAATAGGTATGATAAAACCTATTGCCAATAGTTTCTCCAGTTCTTCCTTAACCAAAAGTGCAATACGTGGGTACATCTTTCTTAGTTTCTGCTTGATACGTTTGGCATCTGGGTGCACAACAAGGTTATGCATGACTAAGGTTGGGTCTAAACCCAACATATCCATGAAAGACCACACAAATATGTCTACAAATTCCTTGAGCAATGCCACAACTATTTTCTTCTCCTGTGCTGAGGATGAATCTCCCAGCTGTACCATTTTTGGATCCTCTTCTAACCTGATGTTAACACTGATAGCCTCTTCAACCAACATCTTAGATGTATCCCCCATATGCATAGGATTAGCGGGGAGAGTAAGATCTATTTTGACAGGTGGCTCAAATATATTTTTATCTTTAAGTGGGTAAACTATCTTGTCTATTGATTTTTCTGTTTGTTTGTCCGCAAGCGCCTCAAAGAGGTTTTCACTATGGGACTCAGACTTATTCTTTTTGCAAGGCTTTTCCGTAGGACTTTTTCCCTTGCTTATTTTTTTGTTTAGATGACCACACAACTTTGGCTCTTCTTTAAAGTATGTACATGCGTTCAGATTGATGGAGAAGCCCTTTTTATGGTCGTTGATTAGAATATTATCTCGAGTACCCATGAAATCTATGATTGCCTCATAATTTTCAAATAAATCAACTAGCATATGAAGTTGTTGGCCTCAATCAATGAGGCTGGGATATACAAGGGTAATTTGGTAATTGACTTGGGTATTGGACTGGGAAAAGGTTGGTAGAGGAAAGGTCCTTGAATATGCTATAATGGGAATTTGTGTCACTTTTTGAATGAGGTGAATCGTCCTCACATTACGAACAAATACCATCCATTTTCAAGGGTGGAGCCCTATGAGGCTTAATGCCAAGGCCATGTTTATTTGATTTTTGAGGGGGAATTGGGATAGGATCTAGTCTACCTTGTGCATTTGTGTCACACCTAAATCCCTAATAACCCATGACATACATCATTCTGTGTGCTTTGGTGTACTCCGGAGCTTGGTGGAATGCAACCTTTGTTCCTTTGGGGATCCATTTTTTAGGTGTATCTAGCATTTTCTTATCTAATAATAGACCACAAGGAATATACTTCTCAAAGGGACTAAGACAACAATACAAAGAGCTTGTGAACTGAAAAATTAGGCTGACCATGTGTTTTAGGTGATAGTGAGAGGTTAGAGACCAACAAGGCTTGTTAAAGATCAAGATATTCACTTGGGCCATATGCTCCCATCTTCATCTCCCATGAGGAAAAGGGAGAGAGTGACGAGGAAGGATCATTATTACCAACTTGTAATGTATCAAGATCAACTCAAGCTTTTAAGGCTTCTGTTTGTAATGGTATAACAACATCCATTGAAGGACATTCATATGTTTCCCGAGAGAAACTATGTAATGCCCTACAATGCGCAAATGGCTGAGGATATCCTAAGATGGTGATCATTTTCTCTCAATGATACAACTTGATACATTGGTGAAAAGTGGAGGGCACAACTTGCATGGCATGGATCCATGGGTGACTGTACGTACCCAAAATTGTAAGGTACTATACTGCGGAACAGTGTAATAAGTGCCCCAATGATGATACAGGTCTCTTCGCAAGGTGTTCAGGGTCCGAAAAAGATCTCCAAATATGCATTAACATCCCGCATACCCCGCTTAGCCCCCATGTGCTTTGTTTTCCCCTTTTTCCCTCTTTTCTTTCCCCTTTTCTCTTTAGTAACGAAACCGCCGCCCTGACTGGGCGGCGGTCCTGTAACCGCCGCCCTGAACAGGGCGGCGGTCTTGTAACCGCTGCCCTGAGCAGGGCGGCGGTCCTTTACGCATTTTCCAGAACGTTCTTTTAACTCGACTCGCATGAAATATCAACGTTTCACCAGCTTTCCTTACCGACTTAAGCTTTCATTTATGTTTTTGGTCCCCTGGAATAGTGTTTTTCCTTTGTTTATTGTTTAGGAGTTCAGTTTGGTTTTGATCTTTGGGTGAGTGAATTCCTATAAATGCATGGCTTGTGCTCAAACAAATGGTCTGCCCCTGATTTCACTTTCATGCTCTCTTTTTCATAGCTTAGTCTGTTATTCTATTTAGAAGCCATAGTTTTAATTCTTCGCATGCTTAGTTAGCATTGTCCAGCTGTTGGTAAGCCACATATCTAGCTTGTGCAAACAGTGTTGCTGTTCTATCTAATCCATTAGAAGTAAAATAGCTTAGGAAGCCATTAAAGTTGCAGGTTTTGCTCCTCAAACAGGATAGTTTCAGGTTCTGGACGTATTATGTTGCATGATTCGCAATAGATCCCGCTAGGAACTGCATAAGCCAAGCTCTGTACTCTTGCGCTATCCCTCTCGTATTCGCGTTCTATTCAGTCTGTATTCTAAAGGTTGTCCCTTGTTCCAACACCTACTCCTGTTGATGCAAGAATTACACACTTTTCTGGATCTACGTGAGCACAAAGAATGAAGAGATTGTACTGAGGGGACAAGATCACACACACACCATCGGATTCGCCATTGTTCTGCGGAATCCAGGTTCTAGCTTTCAAAGTTCTAGTTAGAATCATATCAAATAGAGTAGTTAATCGCTTTATTTCAGTAAATTCTATTCTCGATATTTCCAGGGAAGCTATGGGGATTGATAGTTTCTGAGAAACTATGATTCACTCCTCACTTCTGAGGTAGGATCGAGAATCTTGCAAATAGATTAGTTATTTCATTGTTTAGAATAGATATACAAATTGCACAAACAAATAGCTACACTCGGCTATTTTGTTTGTTTTAAATTATTAGTTTAGTTGTCAATTCTAAATATTTTAAATAGCTGCTTTCTTAAATTCTTATAAAGCATAAAAAAAAATACA
Organism: Taxus chinensis; assembly: GCA_019776745.2. NCBI lineage: Eukaryota > Viridiplantae > Streptophyta > Pinopsida > Cupressales > Taxaceae > Taxus > Taxus chinensis. The sequence goes on from CM034146.1 coordinate 1,009,307,744, forward strand.
AAAGGAAGTCATATATGCTTAAATATATTTTGTATACTTAGAGTTCGCTTTATTACAGTTTGTTTATATTATTGTGTTTGTATGACAATTACGGGACCTAAGGAGCCCAGAGAATACGTTTTCGAGCCAATCGTGCCTCAGCCCAATCTCATAACAGCAATAACTGATATTGACCAGAATCTTAGAATCCAAGTCTTCCAAACAACATCAAACTTCCAGCAGATCAGATCTCAGTTAGGAGGATTAAACATAGAAGACGACCAAGCACATACGTTTTGATCAAATCAGCCAAACTACAGACTACCCTAGAAAAACATCTACATGACTATAGAAGGGTTTGAAAGAGAACAAACATTCGGGTGTGACCCTTTAGTTCCACAACTAGACGCAGGAGATACCCTCACAAACATAGATACCGGCCTAAGAATCCAGGTTGCTAGAACGCCTGTGAGGTATTCTGAGAAGATCACACAAATGTTGATTCTAAACATAGAAGCTGAGAAAGCGTATGATTATTGGATACTAGGGATCAGGACTTGACTCCACGCATGACCATAGCTGGTCCACAACAACCACGAACCTATGGTTGTGACCCACAGATCCCACAACCCAACGAATCCATAAGAGAATTAGACATAGACACTAGCCTACGCACATTAGTATTTCAGTCTACTCCACTTCCACCTATTATCATCGAACAATTTATGATTACTAGATATTGCGGCTAACAAAATTAAAAAAGTAGCTATGACTAGGGCCAGTGGGTCATGGCTTACTGTGAATTGTTTCCACCATGAACGTGTATGAAAACTTGATACTTGAGACGGTTGAGTACATGAAGACTATCCCAGGTCACTTTCTCAAACTGTTGTTGCTACTTGTTAAGGTTGTCCCATCTTTCTTGCTAATCACGCTCTCAGCTCTTGCATATTTTTTTAAAGCCAACTGATTTAAAAAAAAAAACTTTACGATCAGCTCTATGCACACCAGGGGATGTTTGAAGGAGTCTTCGGGATGGGTTGAGAGACTTCACAGAAGTTTCATTAGTGCGATGTCCTAGAGACATCCCAGACATCCCCCAAAATTGAGGACTGTCTCTATACCACACGTATTCCATCTTTGACCGGAAATGTTTTGGGGATGACCTCAGGAGGTTGGGTATGTGGAAGAGTTACATGTAGATTCCCACGCTCGCTTGTCACTTTTCCGGCGTACAGTGACCCAAGACCATATTATAAGGAAGATCTAGATCAAGGATGTGGAATTTCGTGTCATGTTTTGTTGTCCCTACTTCCATAGGTAACACAATGGTACTAGCTGATTCCTTCTCAACATTTTCATAAGCCGTGATTGTGATTATGTGAGCATCCAGATCTGATTATGTGAAACCTAGCCATCTGACTAGCTTTAAGGTACAAATATTCAAATCGTACCCATTATCCACAAACACTCTTTTAATATTTTAATGAGTAAAAAATACCTCAACATATAGGGGTAAATTGTGAGTGTGGTTGTTGAGTGAGACTTCAATCTGATCAAAGGAAATGTAATCATTAATAACAAGGTTTGCAACCATGGCTTAGATATGTGAAGGATTGACATTCATTGACACTCCCAACTCTTAAAGGGGTTTATAAAGGATATCTTTAAGAGAGTTTGATAGCTTGATAAGGTCCAAGATTTAAATCTTAGCTGGGGTTTTCTCAAGTTGATCTACCACATCATATTAAATTTTCTGAGGTGTAGGTATAGGAGGTATTGGGATCACTAGACGAGCGCATCATGTTATCATGGCACAATCGTTGCTAATGATCTTGATGGTGTTTACCTACTCGTTAGATGAATCGATACATCCTATGAGTGAATCAAAGGGATTATCAACTGAGGCGTACATGTAATTGGTAGCTCTATAGTCATTAGATGACTGAACCTGATCCATATTTTTCATTCCTTGTTTATTATGATTAGGAAAGGGTTGTTTAAATATTCCCATTTTACCATTAGGTCCTTGTCTTGACTTAGACAAGTCCACTTCGATCTTCTCATCCTTTATGAGGTCTTGAATAAAGTGTCTCAGTTTTAAACAATTACTTGTTTTGTGTCCTTTGACATGATGGAAATCATAGTAGTCGAGATCTCTATAACTATCCTAGTTTGGGTGCATATTCCATAAATGGTATCGTGGTTGGATTTTGAACCATGTTCACGACCTCTAATTATCTCAAAGACTACCATTATATAACCATTCATCAATAGAAGTTGCTTCCTAGATGGGATAGAAATGTAGACCAATGGCTGTAGAGGTAGGAATAATAGCACCAGAGATAATATTGTTTCCATAAAGCAGAGAACTGAAAACCAATTTGGAATGGCATATACATCACATATATTAGATCAACTGAAAAATTTAGGTTTCTAGCAAGTGACTGATGCACCTATTTCATTAGGAATTGATGATCTTTTAACAATGCCATCTAAAGCATTGAATTATGGATAATGAGTCTGTAAGGGGAGTGAACACCCATTGTTTGATCAGACTTTGAATAGGTCCTTTGGTAAGTTTTAAAAGAGGACCACTTTGGACTGTTTGTACTTGTTTTGAGTCGGTGATGCCATCGCCTATGATGTTCTTATTTTTGTTAAAGAACTTCGGCTTATCTACCGGTTTTGACTCATCTGTCTTTTGAAAAGGGTTTTATTTTTCCCTTTGCTATTAAATCCTTCTCAATTTGGCTTCCTTTCTCTATAACATCCTCACAGTTAGTGACACAATGCATTTGTAAGTGAAATGTAATGTACATATTCAGATTGGGCACAAAGATACTAACACATTGTTTCTCAGGGACTATGCAAGGGAAGCAGCTAGCTAGCCCTCACCATCATTGTAAAAACCTAGAGAAGGTTTCATTTAGTATTTTCTTAGGATACATACATCCAACATGGTTATGTCATTCTCCATATTAAATGAGAAGTGGCACACAAATTTCTCTGCTAGTGTGGGCCATGTGACTATTGACCCTTTTGGTAAATGGAGGAACCACTCCAACGCTTGTCCTCCTAAACTACAAGGGAACAAATGTATGAAGTAATTATCACTATAAGATACCTCTTGGTAAGCCATGTAAAATTCTTTGATGTGCTCACGAGAATCACCTTTGCCTTGATATTTATCAAATTCTGGGAAATCAATTTTTTTGGAAATGGTGTTAGCAACATGTCTCTTTCGAAAGGATAAGGACATAGCTCCTTGTACTAATATTTCTTGCTATGGCCTACGTTACTTTCTTGAAGAGTCGTAAACATGTTCTTCATTGATTGTAACTCTTGTGTAAAGAGTTTCTCTTCCGTAGGAGAAGATGGTCTAAGCACTCGACCTTGTATGAACGCTTCATCTTCCTGAGTTTCAATATAAAGTTCACGAACCTTGGTCTTAGATTTTTCTTGACGTGTACCCTTGCCTAGGTTCTTACTTACAGAGAAACTAGGTTTTCTAGTTGCTGGATAAGGGTTTGTATTTGGTTTTGTATTGTGACTTCCTCGTTTTGACGGTCCTCTTTGTCATCATTTTGGGGAGGAGGTAACTCCTCATGTTCACGATCTACCCTAATCTTGCGGTAGATTTTAAGGGGTGGCGGTTAAGAAACAACTTTTTATCTTGATGTCTCACCTTCAACATTGGTATCGGAGGTAGAAGTGTGTCTTCCATCAATGTTATCATCCATGAGGGGAGGTTTTTTTGTTTCTTATTCTATCCTGTTTATATCTCGTATAGGGGCTTCTTGTTCTTCTATCTCGAGATTCATAAAGCCGTACAAAGGTGAGTGAGAAACTAAGACAATGTGCACCTTTTAGAAAATGCACCTACAAGCATACGTCATTTCACATATGCACCCATGCACATACGCCCTTCTAGCACTTGCGCACTCCTAACAATGCATGCGTGCCCCTAAGCCATGCGTATACGTTGTCGCCCCCTTAAAACAATAATAAATGATATTAAATGCAATAAAAAAAGAGAGGGATAAGGTACTCACGTTGGGTCCATCGTTTGGCAACTACACGTACTCCCAAATAATGTCTCCTCAGCTTGTATGCCTCTAAACCATGCCATCTCTCCTCAGGGTCAGAGCAAAGTCAATAACAAATCAACAAAGGTTTGGTAGCTGTTATCAGCTAATTTTAACTTTGAAAAATTATAACGTGATTTTTTTTTGGAAGTGTCCTTTCTTATGATTTATCACCTTCATCATGATCATTTTATTCTCCTGATCATTTTGGCCTTTGTTTCTTCCATTTCGGATAAGCATTTCTCCCGATATGTCGTAAACCATGTTTTAATTAATTAATTAATTAATATTTAACATTTTTATTTAATAAAATTAATTTAATTAAATTTTGGGGTTTTTAATTAATAAATATTAATTTAATCCTCATAAAAGTTGATCAACCAATTTGGAAGAACTTTTCTCATTTTCCCCATTGTTATGGGTAGTTAAAATTCCTCTTCCAATTGTTAGGAATGCCAAATTAGCTCTCTGCTTCCGTTTTTCCCTTTCTTAGAACAAATTTCATTTTCCCCCACTTGTGGGAAATTCTCTTGTTATTTTCCAACCTAACCTGAGATCAAACAAAAAAATATCTCCCATTTTACCCATGTGGGGAAATGAAGGGGAATTGCCAGCCCCTATTTGCCATCGTCATGGGAAAACGGTTAAATTATCCCGCTATTCTCCTGGAAATTAATGCCCACTACTGTAAGAAATTGTGAATTGGTTATTGAATGGGAATAAAGTAGAAGAAGTTATGAATTGAGAAAGATTCTTGGATCTTTAGAAATTCCCTTCGTGAAACTCTATGGCAAAAGACGTGCGAGAATAATATTGACGGAGAAGAAGTTTGATTTTTATTATTTTTTCCTCTATAAAGAAACAATTTTCAAGAGGGATTTTATGATACACAAATTAGGAAAAACAAATGAAGGAATAGTCCATGCTCATGGATAAGGAAACAAAGATTCATCACACATCAATTCTCCCACACAATCCAAGGAGCAAGCAACACTTCTACGCATTCAAAAAACATGTCACACATGTGAGAAGAGAGTGAAGGCCCAAAAGTTCCACGCATTAGCAAAGAAGATCCTCCATGCCATTGAAGATTTTAAGGCCACAGATTTATTGTTACCATGAAAGAGGTAAAATAGTGGCTAAAGTTAGAAAGCCACGTAGTCAGGGAAGCCCTTGCATTCAAAGGAGATCCATCAACAAAGGAAGGAGGTGATATGTAGGTCAGGGAAAAATCCACGGGAGTAAAAGAAGCATAGACCACACATTGGTCAAGAAAAGAGTCACATAGTCCAAAAAGAGAACACATCTATAGGTAGTAAAGGGAACACATGTAAAAATAACAAATATTGGCCATGCAATACAAAACAAAATAGTCGATACAAGTCAAAACAAGTACGTGGGCCAAAGAGTATAGGCAATACGTAGCCAAACTCTATCAAAGCACCATCCACATAGGCCAAATCCAGAACAAGGCCATACAGAGGGTAAAACTAAAGTTTTCCACACATTGGCCAAGGTAATACATAGGCCCAAAACCAATCCATGCAGGGGTGAAGGGGGAGAACAATTCAAAAACTTAGATAAAAGACAACCATTCAAAATAGCCCAAAGAATCGACACAACCTTTTGAAGAGCCCATATTTCTCTGTATTTGGTGAGTTGATTGGGCATTACAAACATTTGTGAGTACTTCGATGATCCCATTCACTAATCTAAGTCTTGTATGTCGATTGATCTAAGTCTTGCATCAAACAACTGAGTTGGGCATATTATAGACCAAATTGATAAACCATTGGATTGAAATCCAAATCGACCCTACATAAAGTAATAACAATTGATGAGAACAATATTAAAAAATGGGCAGCCAATAATAGCTTATTCCGAGCCTACACCAAATAGCTTTAATTTTCAACGTAGAAATTAATCCTGACCCAATTTGGTGCTATCAAGCTCGAGCTCATATTGCCATTTTGTAAAAGTTGTAACCCAAAAATTGCTCAACTTAAAAAAATAAAAATAAATAAAGAGACATTTTTTTTGTGGTTACGGTGGTCTAGAGACTTAAAATCGACACAATTTTGCGTGCTTGCTTTGTTTTTCCTTTAAAATTCATAATGGCAGAAAAATCTAACAAATATACAGGCAAGTCAAAGAATCCAGTAAAAAGGTCAAACAAGTCCACACTCAAATACAAATTCCAAGGGATCATTCCTCCCACTTCTATCAAATTTGCATATGACAATATCACCAACATTGATCTTGGCCACATCAATGTAACATAATTTTTTGATTAGGTGAAAGCTAAGGGGAAAACCATCTTCTCAGATAGACTCTATCATAGTGGTCTACCTCAAGCATCAACTTTTCCTATGTTTCAGTGCAATGCCTTGAGCTAGTCATTACCTGCGAGGAACATTATGATCCCAAAAGGTGAGGGATCTTCAAGGATAATTGTGAGCCTTTCCTTTTGATCACACCAGAGCACATCGAAGAATTTCTCAACATCCCTAATTTCCCTGAGAATGCTGACATCACTCGAAAGTTCAGCACAAGAGTTTTGGGATGAAGAACCCCTCAGGTGGACCAAGATGGTCAACAACAACTGGCTAGTGACCAAGAGGACTCGTGTTGAATGGTTTCCCAAGGAATTGTACCACATTGAATTTGTGGAGGAAATTCAGTGATATGATCCCTCTTTTGAGCTGAGTCTTTGATCTCCCCTCTGTCAAGGATTTTTCACCCATGGATGTATCAATTCATATACATCATCCTTGCAAAGAGATAATTTGTAGATTGGGCCACCATCATCAGTGATACTCTTCACAAGTAATTGATCGAGGTGAAGATGACTAGGAATTTCTACATGACATCATACCTAACCTATGTGGTGGCCAGAAGAAGTTTGTTTTTAGGGTTAGAGACGAAAGGCATCATGGGTCCATTAAAATAGTGTTTTCCACTATTATCTGCAATTGAGTTTCAAGAATAGCTCTCATCACTTCAGGAGAGTTAATGATGCTTTCACCTTCTGCGTGATTAGAAACTTGAATAGGAATCCAGAAGAAATATTCTCCCAAGGATGCCATGGTGGTCATTTCTCAGTGAGGAACATGGTTCATTCAGTTCCCATCCTTTTCCTACATTCAAGTGAGTGGATTTGTAGGCACTCCATGGAAGATTCCTAAGTTTTTCAGTGATAAGTGGGTGTTAATGGAGCTTACATGACAAATTTTCCAAGTTCATTGTCTTCTCAGTGAAAAAACCATTCAGGCATCCACTTCCCAATCCAAATTGGGGAATACCAATGCCGAATCTCTTCAGTGCACAACTCATGGAGAAGGAGTTTTCTCTCATTACCATACATCCAGTTGTGAAGAGATCCCAATTTGACATCAATGGATACATGTAAAAGGCTCTTGGAGTAAAGTACCAACACAATCCCACCATGAAAGACTTCTAGGTCTGTCTGCTCAGATGAACACAAATTAAGAAGGCGGGAATTCTCCCACATGACCCTTACTCAAATAAAGGCCTTCTGCATCAGAGATCCTCCATATTTAGTAGTGGATGATGGTGATGATTTGATTGATCCCTCATATGATGTCATTTCCTTCACTCCATTACCGTGAATTGATTGGACCAAGAGAGATGAATTCTCTCTTGATGGAAAGAATCAGCCGATTCTAGAAAGGAATATAGCCTGGTATGAATGAGAACTTGTAAATTTACCATCCATCCAAGTTTATATTGTTAATGCAAAATTACAACACCCATACATAAACGTGTTCGTACATGGTCCATCAATGTAATTTGCATAACAATGGGGTTATCCCTTAGGTTGTGGGACTTGCAAACTTGAGATAACCACTCTAGAGAAGGCTGGCTTCCTTTTCCTAATCCTAATGCTAAGCTAATCCTAATGCAAGAAAACACATAACTACACCTATCCTAAAATCTCCAAGGAGACATGGAGAGAGAGGAGTGCATAAAAATGGAAATCCTACACTAAAGGGGTGGTGGTAGGACCAAGAGAAGGGGCGAATACTTCCACCGAGGGAGGAAAAAGAGTAAAAATAGAGCTGGGTGAGCTTAAAACAATAATGACACAGACCCAGACTCCATTCACCATCTGCACTCCATATAACACAACATCTTACACCTGTAAGTGAGAAAACATGCACATAATACAACAGTAATAATGGAGAGTCAAATAAATATAATACAACATGAAAAAGGTCTAAAAGCACCACAAAATGGTCATTTTATTTCTCTATAAGGTGCACATACAATTTACATTGATGCAAAAAGGCACAAATACGCCTGTCAGGTAGCAGGAGAAGGCTTCAAATCAAATGGAGTTGAGCTAAATTCAGTTGCAGGATCCCCAACTCCCAAATGCCTCTAAAAAAATGAGGGTGTCAAGTTCTTTATATAGGAAAATTTGTCACCAACCCTCATTAAAGAGGTATGGGGAGCCATAATAATTCTCTTCACTTGAGGGTACCCTTTTGTCAGAAAAGACATGGGTGCCATACTGCATTAAATCTAGTTGTTGAGCTGTCTTTCACCCACCTACCTTTGCCTTGCCTGGGAAACATGAGCCATCCAACCATGTGACCTATCTAACCATGCCGTATAACTGCCAGGCCAACCAACCTCATGATCCATCCAACTGTGGGGGGGGGCTGGATGTCGTCCAATTTCTCCGTTGTACATTCTTGTGGTCTTCGACCAACTTGATGTTCATCATTTATACTATGGGCTGTCCAACCTGAGAGGGTTGGACCCCATCTATCTATGTCTGTACCACATGCCACCCATCCAACCTGGCCATCTATCCCTGTGCCATCCAACCCAAGGGGTTTGTATGCCATCCAAACTATCTGTACCTTTACACTACCTACCAACCAACCCCTAGGATTGTCACCGCACTGCCACAATAGTCAACCGACCAACCTGACCGGACAACCCAATGTGTCACCCATATGCTTCATCACCAATCCAACCAGGTGTCCTGACTAACCTAGTCGACCATCCTAGTGTGTCGCCTGACCAACCGTATAACCACCATCAAATCCAGCCAACCAACCTGACGACCCATCCAACCTATTGAAATTTTATAATCTCACAATGAGCCCAACCACCAACTCAAATCGTTCGAGCCAAAACTCTGGGATGCCTATCTCTTCAAGGATGGGATCAACACATACCCCAGGTTCATAGAAATTACCAACACGAGGAGGTATCCAGTTGACTAAAACCTCTTCTTAGTCAACTTCCATGCCATCAACCCATACACATCAAGCAAGGAGAGAATGGTTGCTCAAATCCACTTCTCCAAAGAAGATGTCATGAGGAGAAACATCCAAGGGTCCTGGCCCTATTAAAGGAAGAGAATGTGTCTCGGGGTTTTCTACTTCAAGTAGAGACTCATCTACTCACGTTACTGATAGTTCAAGGAAGCTCATCATAAACACTACTTAGTCATGTCATGCACAAGAGTCTACTCAAGTGTAAGTGGTCCAAATACCAAATGCTCCTAAACCCCTAGTTCAAAAATATGTTTCTCAAGGTCTCCCTGAGGTTCAAGAGGTCAATGTCGAAGTTATCTCCTCAGGGATTGAAGTTGTGGAAAGAACTCTTGTAGAATCCAATGATATCGGGAACAATGTGAATATTGCTTAAGACTCTAGGCTTCTATGTGTATAATTGGTCAAGGAGACCCCTTACTGGGTTGACTGTGAAGTCAAGAAAAGAAAGAGGGTTGTCAAGGTGATCAATATTGACTTTGATGCCCTTTCCAAGCTTTCAAACGATGTCATCCCCAAGAAGCCTAAAGTGTTCTCAAGAATAATGGTGGATGGAGATGGAATTTTTTTTGTAGATCTTGCCATTCCCCAAGTAGAGAAAGAACGTAATGCCATGAAGTTTTCTGATCTATGAAGTATCCAGACTTGGACTTGGGAAGTCTACATTGGAAAGCGACATGGAAATGGCCCAAGATTCCATGAATATTATTTTAAGGATTGATAAATATAAACTTCAGAATTCTCAACTCAAGGCCAAAAAGAACCAGTTGGTGAATTATATTCAACATCTGATAAATCCAATATCCTCCACTTTTCCCAGTACCTAATGCAGTGGCTGACCTTTATGAAGAAACACTCAATCTATCAAAGGAGATAAACACTTTGGGCCATCTAACTAAATCATGGCTTTTAAAAATTCTCATTTTTAGGAGAGAGACAATCAAAGTGGTCGTAAAGCTCCATGAAGACATTAGTGCATACCTAGATCCAATCCTTTCTTTTAAGGAATATTTTGCTTCTAACATATCAAATCTAGATGAGATATTTCCTAGTCTACAGGAGATGACGAACATGGAATCTATAATTCTAGCCATTGAAGGGACCCTTGAATTTGAATATCAAGGGACACGTTTTGTATGGTGTTTACATCTAAAGTCATGGAACATGCTTCCTAAAGATTCCATGATTCATTATGAGAGAATATGTAGTGAATCCTTCACTTATCTCACCTCAATTCACGAGTTCATAGTTGAAATCCATTGTGATCTTGTGGATGAGCATAATCAAAGGCATTCATCAAAACAAGTTGAGGAACAATTATCACAATTATTTAAGGACATGTACATTCCTGCCATCAATTTCTCCTCTACTTCAATGGAATGTTGTATCAAATTGAGGAACCTATTTGAGAATTCTCAATCGAAAATGGTTAATCTAAATAATATGTCAGGTAGGATTTTGTAATTATAGGTATTCTGTGAGGTTGTGCTTCAACCGAGTGAACCTCCTAAAGAGGAAAATATGTTTGAGACACTGGAAAGGTTCAGATATTTTGAATTGGCAAAGGTGGTGGATCCTAATTTTGCCAATGGGATGAGGAGGTAGCATTCTGGTATATAATGAAGTTGGAGAGTCCATTTCTCATACAGTTGAGATAGTCATACCCCAATTTAATGGATAAGGCATTGGGTCTTTTTTTATGTTTTAAATTATATTTTAAAGTGATGTTATTGTTAAACTCATTTTTATTAGACTTTTGGTCACTTAAGTGATTTCTAATTTAAAGTTACTTTTTAAAAAAGTTAGTTGAAAAACTCAAAGTCACTTAAGGTGCCCTAATTTAAATGTTCATGTAAACCCTAACTAACTTGTAGCCAAAATTTGGATTATAAAAGAAAGTTAGGGGCTCATTTGTAAGGGTGACATTGAGAGAGGACAAGAAAATACTTATGCGTGCAAGCTTTGTTTCAGGAAATAAAATTTGTGTTCTTTTGTGAAGACATTTTGAAGAGTTAATGAAATATGAACTTTGCGTCCCATTCATTATCTCTTGTAGCATTTTATGTTCTTATGTTCATTAGATGTTAGTGTTTAAAGCTTGCATGCAAATGTTATCTTTGATCTTATTGTCAATGCTATTAATCTATTGTTATTGTTCACAGTGATCAAGCTCTGATATCTACTTGCTCATGTGTGTTCCCTTTCACTTATTCTTGTTTAGCTGATTCAAAATATGTTTCATTTGAATTAGTTATTAATTTTTCGTATTCTTCTATATGCAATACCAGGCTCTATTTTTACCTAACTATTGTATGCTCATTCCATCCATTACTTTCCATTTCTTTCATCCATTCCATTCCATTTCCCTCATTCACACTTCTTTCCATCTGATGTCCCAAAACACCACCCACATACAATTTTGAATGTATAGATGTAAATATAGTTTGATTTTTCAATAAATGCAACCTCACCTTCATTAAGGAGGGACTTTGTTCCTTGAATGTAGCATGTCATTTGCATGCGTGCAAATCCATTTGCTAACAGTAGAAAATGAATTGGTCACGATGATTTACCCCATAAGAGGGGTATATATGGTCATTTTGACCCATTGTGATGCCTAAAATATGTGATTTGAGCACCGTGATCATTCTAACATCCTTTATCACCTGTCGCCATGTTTATTTTTAATAAATAATTGTTTTTCACCCATTTTTTGTCCCGCTGGGTCATATTTTTGCTCCTTGACATCCATTTCTTCCCCTGAGGCAATTTTCTTTCTTTTTGGAAATCTTCCCTTGTCCAAACTTCTAAAAAAATAAGAATCTTATAAAAAATTAAAAAATCACTATTTTCAAAAAATCGCAAAAATCATTAAAAATAAAAATAATTGTAAAAAATATTTTGTTGCAAAAATTGGTAAAAAGCTAGTACATAGCTGAAACTTATGTCAAACACATTATATTAAAATTATATCTTGTTTGTGTTTTCACTTGTTTATGTAACAATGACTAGGGAATCTATTGGATCTACCCTATTAACAAAGTTGGTTTTCCTGCTTCGTCTATACTATCTTGGCATAATGAGTTGCCTGGTACTATTTTTAGCACATGAATGCTTTTTCATTGGACCCCTACATCCACCATATTTCCCCTCACATGTATCCTTGCTTGGGGCACCACTTTTAACCCTTGTCATTATACACAACCATTTGGGAACTGAAGCTCAATAACAAAACATTTGTGCAACTATATTAAACATTGTTAGTTTAAGTATGTGTGTTTGTACTTGTTTTCCTGTTAGGTTGACTTGTTTACTTTCTCGTATTGTATTACATTTTGTATGTTGTATGAAATTGGTATTTTAGCAATGGACGTTTGTTCGTACTATGGATTTTCATGTCATTCTACACTTTCGTCGTATGCTTACATTTTTAATAAGGACCAATGATGAAGATCACTAACAGTATGATGAAATAAAGTTATTCTAAAGGTACTGGATGGATGTTAGCTCACCCCCTTCCTCATACTTATTTTTCTTCTATATCTTCTCTCGCTCTCCATCACGCTCAGCTTCACCATTATTCCTCTTCATTCATGCACATTACTCTCAATATAAATCTAAAACATTTGGTGTCTCGTCATTCAAGTGGGAAACTCCCCTGTCAACTCAGTTATTCAGTATGACGTGGAAGATGAGTGACTCCAATGCACAATGGAGAATTAGATTTCAGGGGTACTTAATACTCCATATGAACAAGACTAATATGGCTTCCTTTCTTCTCTTCTTACTATTCTTATCCTTTACTAGGAGAATCTTCCCCCCTTCATCTTCTATCTATTTCCTTCATCTTTCGATTGTCGATCTACATCTTTGATCACCCCATCAACCCTCAAGGGGACATCCTTCACTCTATTGGTTTTTCTTCCACTCTGTTAATTTTTATTTATTTTTCTATGCTTGTCTACTATCTTTGAAGTGGCATAAGTTACACCACCCCAAAGAGGGGAAAATGTAGACACCTATAATTTGATCAAAGCAATGTTATCACTAACGTTGCACTAACTATTTTATTCCCCAAAAATCAACAACACATCGTCAATTAGGGTATTTTTCTCCTCAACTCCTCTTAATTAACTAATATATGTTGATTAAGCCTCTTACAATGTAGTTGACCAATAAACCTTCTTATTGGCTAACTCCCACTTCCAACGCATCCAAAATATATCAAAACTTCATCCAAATGCTTCCATAAAGCTTCCTAAATCTTACTTGGGATTCCTAATTAATCCTAAAAGGTTAATAAGCTTCTAATCCTAGTCAAATATTGATTTGACTTTCTAAAATTTCTTTTTGGACTTACCTTTTGTCCCACATGCACTAGAATCATTCCATTATTGGAATAAGAAACGTATAAATAAAACCCTCCTCCTCATCATTTCTAAGAACTCTCCTCCTCCTCTAGCATAAACTATATGCAATCAGGATTTGAGCATTTCTCCATTTATTAAGCTAATATATTTACCATTACATCCATTAACTCAAGCTTGAGTAATATTAGGAGAACCATATGGCCTTGTAGCCATTAATGCTGAGACTTCATTTTCAAACCTTGAGATCATATAACAATCAAATCTGATTGTTAAGGATCTTCTTAGGTTCATTTCAAGTTAGCATTCAAAGAGTAGAGATTGATTTAGGCATGTTAGTTTTATTATTTTCACATTTATATGCATGTTTAAGGAATCACCCTCCCTAAGCTCTTATATTAATGGTTCTTGTTAGGTTAGTTAAGATTTTAAACTTCTTAAGTGTTCTAGTTTCATTTATTAAGATTTCTAATTTATACATGAACACATTTGGCATGCCCGGTGGGACTTACTCCATAGTCCATAGAAGTTGATTTCAAGAATTTTCATTTACATCATTTTTTCTAATCATTTCCATGTATTTTGAGGATTGAATAGATTTTTCTAAAACCTTATATGTGTTAAAATATTCCTTTTGCATGCAAACTTAATGGGTTTTTGTTAGAAAATGGTTTAACTAATAAAGTTATGAATGTTTACATTTTTAGAAACTGGTTTTTCGTCATTTTTTTTGTGCAATTATAGGTAAGTGTACATGTGTTTAAAGGGGGAGTGCATACATCCAGGCATGTGCGCACTTGTTTGCTGGGGTGCACATATGTTCCCATGCATGCACATATGCTGCTAAACACACATATGTTTTGCTGTGTTTTTTGACCCTATGATGAAATTAACCAGGCTCACACATAAGTTAAGAAATGTGCACATACGCTTGCAAACTTGCACATACGTCTCTTGGGATGCTCATACACTAATACCCCTATGTGTTTATCTTTCTTTTTGACAGAAGTGTGCATACGTGAAAAAGGGCACGTAGGTGTGAATAGTGACTGTGTTTTTATAGAGGTGTGCATACGTTATAAACCATGTGCATATGCCGCTAAGGGCACACATGCATCAGAAGGGGTGTGTAGGTGTCATACTACAGAGTTGAACAATTTCTTAAATTTTTTTTAACATTGTTTTCTTGATTTCTCTAACATTTTTCAGGGTCTGTGTGAGACTAATAAGTGGTTTACAGGTTATTTTAGAGTCCATTTTGTGTTAATTTATTTGGTCAAAATTGATCTATGTTGTATTCTATTTAATTATAGGGTTTGGATCGTGTATGCTCTTCCCTCGCACCTTCTATGTGATTTTGGGAATAAAAATGGTTCAATACCTTTCTCATGCTTTCAAAACAACATTTCATTAAAAGTTTCCTAAGGGAATGAACTCAAAATTTAGATAAAAGGAATGATTTGTGTGTTTGGTTTATAGGCTTTCATCATTTTTCACTAACTAGTTGGGGTCAAATGTGTTCATGTATAAATTATAAAGCTTAAGAAATGAAACTAGAACACTTAAGAAGTTTCAAAGCTTAACTAACCTAATAAGAACCATCAAGATAAGATCTTAGGGAGGCTAATTCCTTAAACATACATATAAATTTGACAATAATAAAACTAACATGCCTAATCAATCTTCACTCTTTGAATGCTAACTTGAAATGAACCTAAGAAGATCCTTAGCAATTAGTTTTGATTGTTAATATGATCTCAAGGTTTACCTTTTTGTCTTGATGTTTCACTTTCAATGTTGGTACAATAGGTAAAAGTTAATTATTCTTTTAACACTGGTACATGTTGTTAACACCATTTCCAAAATAGTTTTATTGCCCAAAATTTGATAAATATAAAAGTAGTTCCCGTTTAAACAACCACTTGAGACCCAAGAAACTACCTAGGGTTAGCTAGAAAATTAGGGGATAATTTTTTTTTGATTTAAAGTGTCTACAACCAGGTTGCAAGACATCAGTTTTCACTAACAGGTTTCAAAACAAAACTGATATACTGTAACATATGTTTTCCTTCATTTACTAATATCAAGTTCAAAAGGTTCAAATTTTAGGGTTATATGTCTTAGTTGGGTTCAGGGAGTAGTTTACCCCCATGCCTGATCTCTAACAGGCTCAAAGTTTCAATTAGATTTTTCTCCTAATTATGGCTTCCAAAATTTCCCTAAACCATTCCTAATGGATAGGAAATTTTCTCACCTTTCTGGTGATATAAGGAATTCCTCCTAACTCCTTGTAGAACTCAAGAAATAAGTGGGTAGAGTTCCTAAGGAAATTTTCCCTAGGTGGCACACGTGTCAAGAGGAGGAGAAAGTGCCTTGAACGGGTTGGCGGGTCGCGGGGTGGCTTAGGGAAATTTTCCAAATGCACAGGCACAAAGACTACCATTCTTCTACGCCTCCGTGGGTCCCTAAAGTACACATGTCACTACCCAGTTGGTTGGGAGAAACGACGAACTGGCAGAGTGGGTTGAGGCTTTAAGTCTCTTTTGCCAAAATTCACAAGGGACTGAATTGGTTTGTGCCTCCACCATCGCCATGAGGTTGCCACGTGTCATGCACTGGTTGAGCAAGGGGAGAAAGGGGTGGTGGGAAATCTTAAGGCAATAAGCCAAAGGAGGGTTTCAAAGGCCCAAAATCTCACGCCGGTCCACGCACTCGCGAAAAGAAGTTTTCCAAGCGGGGCAGGGATTGTGGGGCCGCGGAGACAAAAGGGGAAATTTTCCGAAAGGCCAAAACAACAAAAGGAATAAGGGGTCTGCCCTTCCTACTACCACCCCAAGGTGCCACATGGAAGATCCCGATTGGTTATGGGATGGTGGGGGCCGCAAAATTTTTAGGTAAAGTTTTCCAAAGTTAAAAATTAAATTTTTCTAACAGTTAGATTTAATTGTTTTATTTTTTTAGTGCCAATTTGAAGTAAATATTCAAATGGCTATAAATTTTGATAGGAAGCTCATATTTGCGAAAATGATGACTTTTCGGAAAGATATCGATGCCCTCTTTAGAAAGAGTCATCAATTTTGGAATTTGATGAAGTTTGAGTGGTCAATTTTGAGAAACTAATCTACAGGATTTTAGTTTGTGAACTGACAGTTTTCAACTTCTCAATTTGGTTAAATTAGATCTCCTCCTTCACTCAACATGTCAAAAATACATAGAGAATTAGTCTAGGGAGGGTTTAGAGTGTTCTAAGAATATTGATTTTCCCAATCTATTCAAGTTTGAATTTTTCCAACAGTAGACAAAAAAACGACCCAGGAAGGGAATTTGATTCGAGTTTACAATGGTTATATTGTTTTCTTGAGTTTTCTTTGTCAAATTGGGTTCATTAATGTATTAGCACGTTAACTTATAACATTTTAAAGTTGATTACTAAGTGCAGGTCTGAACTTTTCATTTTATTAAAAGTGAATTGCCAGAATGAAGTTTATTACAGTGAACTATTTCTTTTAAATATGTATATCAATTTTTATCATTTACGGGTGTATATAGTTTCTAAGCTATTCTCATACATTTAATTGAATTCAATCAACCATTCAATAGTAATTATGCAAAGCATTATTTCTAAATTCAACTCATTTCAAGAGAGCAAAACACTGTCTTTTACTTCATACACATTCTTTTTTTTCAAACAGTAGTTTCAATCTTCAATAATAATAAATCACATTCAAAACACAGTGTAATTTTGAAACTAATGCAATCCTTTATTCCTTTCCAATACACTTTACAATATTTTATTTTCCATTTGATTTCTAAAATACAAAATACAGTGCATATTATATATTTTACATTTCTTTTCCAAAATAGAGAGTAAAATGAATCTCCTTTACATTTCACAGTCCAATTTCAATCTTCCATTATCAATACAAATGGTTTCACATTACAAATATTATACAACTGATGCACTTCAAGTGGGGAAGGAATACAAAAGCACTTGATCAAAGGGAGGGACTGTCGAACTGTTATTCTTCTTACTCCAAAACAACAACATGCTAGTTTCTTCGTCTTTTCATTTGATCACAACAAGGAAGGGGGAAAGGCAACACTCTCCACCCAACCAAGACATCCAATGAGAAGGGAGAAGCCATCCTTCCTCATTGGCCCCCGAGCCCCAACCATATTGAAATAAGAGATGAGAATCAACACATGACAACAATGGCTTCCACAATAAAAAAGCAACATTCCTTCACATGCATAATTCAATAAGAAACACAGTTGAAGAAAAAATAGCAGTTCACAACTGCATTTGATAACATTCACACAAAACTTAGGCTTGATCAAGCAAGCCAACAAGAGTAAGGAACTATGGGGAAACTACTTATACCTCCCTATTTGGAATTGGGCATCCACCTAAAATCATACCGCCAATATAACATATCAAATCCCATAAACCTTATGTCTCTAAACCCCTCCTTATGCCCCCCCAAGAGTAAGAAATGCAAGCTATTTATTTTCCAAGGTGGATCCCAATCCAAAATCTCTCCAATAGAAAACTGATGCCCTTGGCATTCCCTTATGCCCCCCATTTGAAATCCCCATAGCCTTCTCCTACACCATGTCCTAAGCAGTCTACCCAACTAGCCAAGAACACATAAAAAATTCACCATTTCATACATGCATGCAAGAGAAACAAAACATTCTAAAAAGGCTCAAGTTCCTACCTCTCCATACTGGAGTTTATTCAAAGCTCACAAGCTTCCCAAAATCCAAGCATGCAAAAAGGATCCAACTCCTTCCACAACAAGCTCCTAAAACATCAAGAAAAAATGTGCCCCAAAAGGAATAAACAAAGTTTCAACAACCACAAACAAGCAAGGAGTTTTGAATTTAAAGGGCAGGGAAGAGAAGAGGATGATGTGGATCCATGTGGGATGCCACATCATTATTCCTCAACCCCCAAGAGGAAAGTCAACGTCAAACATCTAAACATAATAAATAAAAATGACAAATTAACTTACACACTCCAAAATAATCCACACCCCAAAAGGACTAAATTAAAAACATGTAAGAGAAGTGCAATTAAAACTTACAATTAGTCATTTCAAAATGCAATATAAAGGCCTAAATTTAACCTCCAAACCATAGGTATGGTTGGTGAATCATTTTAAGAAGTGTGGGACAAGCTTAACTTGTCCCACAAGCCTCCAAATTTAGCCTCCAAGGACAAATTCGAATTCCTAAGAGGATGAAGTGTTTAACACTCTAAAATCTATCTTACATACTCTTACATATCCCTTACACCTTCTTACACATTTCTTACACACTCTTACAACATTAACATTTAAAATCAATAACTTCATTAATTACATTCTTATGACATGTTGATTTATTTATTTTAACACATGATTATCCACAACATTACACAACCCATAACAACTAAAGAAGAGGGTAACACATCACAAAATAAACACATGCAACATCAATAAAGGAATACATTAATAAATCACACAAACCCATGGTCACATATAATGGGAATCCCTAACAACATACAATAGACACACACAACAGTTACCATGGTGACCTTGTTGAATTCACCTAGAATTTCAATATGGTTAGTCTCCAGTCCCCCGACATTATTGTGATATTTTAAACCTATAAAATATAAATACCTCCTTCAGCCTCGTGGCCATATCAGAACATCCACAATGATATAAACAACATCTCAAGATCATCTAAACACATGAATCACAACAACATCAAGGATTCAACATTATCATTTTCAATTAATTAATCAACTATATTATCATCAATAATCTACCATACTAGGTCTACTCAACATATCCAATGTCACATGTCCAAATCAACATCTATAATATGTCCATGTCAAACAGTATATCATCATGCATAATAACTGAATCCAGATCAATAATAATCCATGATCTAACATCTAACCATCATGCTAAAACAAAACATAATAGTGTCCATAATATGATCACAATATCGAGATCAATATCTAAAAGTGCCAAAGGGAAGTGGGCACTACATCCCCCTCCCCTTAGACTTGAATTCCTCCTGGAAGTCACTGGAACAAATGTGGAAACTGTACTCGTAATACTGTGGAATCCTCCTAAGTGATTACAGTCTTTTCGTATCTATCCCACTGCACCTGTACCTAATCAATCTCTCTACCTCAAAGGCCTAGGGTCCTGTGATCTATGATACAGACGGGCCCCACCATCACCTGCCCCTGATCCTGAACCCTCAATGATGTCCAATCTAACACATGAGAAGGATCTGTAATGTACCTTCTAAGGATAGAAACATGAAACACATCATGTATGTGAGACAAGCTGGGTGGCAATGCTAGATGGTAGGCCAAAGGGCTGATACACTCCAAGATCTCAAAAGGACCAACGAATTGAGGAGATAACTTAGAACCTTTTCCATAATGGATAGGGCTCTTGTGTGGCCTGACACAAAGGAACACCTTCATGACAACATCAAAACTATGATCAATCCTATGCTGATCCGGATATTTCTTCTGCCTGTCCTGTGCCTCCTGTAATCTTTTCCTGATCAACACTACTTGCTGCTCCATGTCCTATAAAAGAGCTGGTCCAAGAGATACTCTATCCTCTAACCTATCCCAGCTAATGGGTATCCTGCACTCTCTACCATACAACACTTGAAAAGGAGCAATTCCTATAAAACTCTGAAAACTATTATTGTAGGCAAACTCCACTAAGTACAGGTATTCCCACTTAGACTGCTAATCCATCACGTACATCCTAAGCATATTCTCCAAAAACTAATTCACTTACTCGGTCTATCCATCTGTCTCAGGGTGATATGCTGTGCTGAAGTTGATCCTCATCCTGAGGACATACTGCTTGGTAGTCCAAAAGTGTGAAGTGTACAACAGATCACAGTCACAAATGATCTTCCACGAAATCCCATGTAACCTAACAATCTCATCCAAGTATACTTGTGCCACAACTCTAGCGGTATAAGTGGTCTTCACTAGAGAAAAGTGAGCCACTTTTGTCAATTTATCAACTGTAACCATAATGGCATCGTGGTGATATCTCGACATCGGTAGCCCAACAACGAAGTCCATGGAAATGGTGTCCCACTTCCATTCTGGTATGACATGAGGATAAATAAGACCTGTTGGATGCTGATGCTCAGCCTTAACCCTCTGGCACTCTAAACATTGTGACACAAACTAAGCCATGTATCGACGAAGTCCTCTCCAATGGTACAACTGTCTCAAGGTAGCGTGCATCTTCTTCACCCTAGGATGGGCTGAATAGGGTGTAAGATGTGCCTCTACCAAGATGTCCTACCTCAAGCCTCCATCTTTGGGAACATATATCCTACCTCTATACCTAAGAATACCATCTGCCTCTAAGGAAAAACCATCAAAATTCCCCTCAAGGGGTCTCTGTGACTCTATCTCTGCTCATACTATAATGTAGAAGCTATCAAGAGGAAGCTGTTGAAGAATCCTACTCCGTAAATATGTGTTCACTAAGGTGGCCATAGCCACGTGTCTCCACCTACTAAGAGCATTTGCTACCACATTCTCCTTCCCTTTCACATGCTCAATCTCCATGTCATACTCACAAAGTAAGTCCATCCAACGCCACTGACGAGCATTTAGATTGGGCTGCGTGAAGAGGTGGCGAAGACTCAAATGATCTATCCTGAGTGTGAATCTCCATCTAAGAAGACAATGTCTCCATCTAACCAAGGCATGTATAAATTCTGTAAGCTCAAGATCATGGGTAGGATAATTAAGCTCGTGATCCTTTAGTTTGTGAGACTCGAAAGCCACTACTCTGCTATCCTGCATCAACACACCTCCAAGTCCTGCTAATAAAGCATTTGTGCAAACAAAGAACTCACCTTGTGGATCTGGCACTACAAGAATGAGTGCTATAGTGAGGAATTCCTTTAGTGTCCTAAAGGCTTGCTCGCATCTGTCCATCCAAACAAAATTCTTCCCTTTTCTTTGAAGGGAAGTGATGGGGTGAGCAATTCAAGAGAAGTCCTGAACAAATCTCTTGTAGTAACCTACTAATCCCATGAAGCTACGCACCTCGGTCACTGTAGTGGATGCTGGCCAATCCATAATGGCTCTAATCTTAGAAGGATCGACTGTGATACCTTCCCCAGAAATGATATGGCCCAAATACTGCACCTCTGTCTAAAAGAAAGCACACTTCTCCAAGTTCCCACAAAGCTGTTGCTCATGAAGACACTGAAGAACCTAGCGAAGTTGCCCCTCGTGCTCCTCACGTGTATGTGAGTATATCAAAATTTCATCAAGGAAGATGAGCACGAAGTGATCTAAAAAGGTACTAAATACCCCATTCATCAAACTCATAAACATTGCGGGGGCATTCGTCAAACCAAAAGGCACCATTGTGAACTCATAGTGCCCATATCTCATGCGGAAGGTGGTCTTATGAATGTCTGCCTCTGAAATCCTCAACTGATGGTAGCTTGACTTGAGATAAATATAAGAGAACACTATGGCTCCCTTCATCTGATGAAACAAGTCATCAATACGAGGAAGAGGATAACGATTCTTGATCATTACCTTGTTCAACTGGCGGTAGTCAATATACAACTGCAAGGATCCATCCTTCTTCTTCACAAAGATAATCGGTGAACCCTAAGGGGATACACTAGGATGGATAAGGCATTTCTCCAAAAGGCCCTCAAGCTACAACTTGAGCTCATAGAGCTCTGGGGTGGTCATCCGATAAGGGGCCCGTGAGATAGGATCTGCTCTAGGAACTAAATCTATATGAAAATCAATCTCAAGTGGGGGTGGTAACCCCGATAGCTCCCCAGGAAAGACATCAAAAAACTCTCTCAAGATGGGATGATCATCAAGCGATGGTCCACTAGACCCATCCTCTGATCTATCATTAACTATAATAGCATACATCTGACAACCCCATCACACACACCGCTTAAGCTGCATAGCTGAGATGGTGTGAATAGAAACACGTCTCTTGACCCTTGAGATCATTGACTCAACTCCTAAATCATATGAAAAATCTATAGTCTTGTGATAACAATCCATCCTATCCTGGTGTGCAGACAACCAATCCATACCTAAGATGACTCCATACGAGCCCAAAGGAAGGATACAAAGATCTGAGGTGGTGGTGAAAGGTCCCAAATCCACTACACACTCCTTAACTAAGGAGTCCACAGAGATCTTGGCTCCAGAATCCATCTCGACATCCCAACTAAGACCCTGCCTAATTGCCACTTGACTACATCACTCTACTAAAGATGGTACAATGAAAGAATTAGAAGAACTAGAATCAAATAATACAGAGGTAGGGATACCACCAATGCTACCTGTGGTCTCAATGACTATGCTCTGATGCTTTACCTGGTGGTTCTCAACTGCTGCATAAATCTTGTGGCTGCATCCCATGTCACCAACTATCGACTCTGAAAACTTTTCCTTACCCTTGTTAGGGTTATGAGGTAAATCTCTCCAAAAATGTCCCACAAATCCACATCCAAAGCATCCACTTGATCCTCTCCAAGGAGTAGCACCTCCAGTAGGTGCCCTGGAAGACTGTGGTGTGGATCTCGTTGATCCGTCTGCGGTTTGCTGAGGTCTCTGCTGGTGAGCTCCCACTGACTAAGCTCTAGGTCTACCCTATGTCTTGATGGGACCCCTCAGAGGAGGCCCCATACTCTGACCTCTCTGTGCATCAGCTCTCTGTGGAGGTCTATAAGGTGGGCGGGACTGCTGCTGCTACTACTAGGGTCTAAATGATGACTATGAGGAATGCTGACCACCAAGAGGAGGAGGAGCTAACCCCCTTGATCTACTATCCTGCATCTATTAAATGTGGCTCCTAACTCGGTCTCTAGCCTACTGGGTTTTACCCCAAGTCTCCTCTTTAATATAGGCCTTCTTGACCACCTCAGCTAAATTTTGTGGATAGTGAATCTGCACTACACCTCCAATATCCAAATTTAGGCCCTGGATGAACCTGTGAATCCACACCTGCTCATCTTGCTTATACTCTACATACTAAAGTAGATCCAAAAATCTACTCTCATACTTTGCTACCGAAAGAGAAGTCTGTCAAAGGTCATGGAACTCATCAATCCTCTGCTAGATGAACCTCTGTGATAAATACCTGCTCCTGAATCTCTCCTCAAAAACCTCCCAGGTCACTATCTCTGAATCTACATGGAGATTTTGCTCCTTTTTCCTCCACCATAATCCTGCTCCATCTCTCAGTAGATGGATCGCAACATGAGCTTTCGTATTGCTAGAATAAGGACAAAGCTTGAAGCAACCGCTCAAGCTCACTAGCCAGGCCTCTACTTGGAATCCACCTATATCACTCGAGTAATGTAAGGGATGAAGCTTTAGGATCTCCCTGATGTGATCCGTTGCTGTGGTCTGTCGGCCTCTAGGTCTCTCAGCATGCTCATCCCTAAGCCTAGGGCTCCGAGACCTCTCTCTATGCTCTGGAACTCTATCACCCTGTCTCCTTGGTGGTGACTCTACTCTGACTGACTTTACATGGGAGTTCTCTCCTCTATGCTCCTCATTGAGTCGAGGAGATACTTGACCCTCGATAGAAGGAGCTATGTCATGACTACCTGCATGCCCTCCTCCTAAGCCTCCACGTAGAGTGACATTGACATCCTGAAGGGTTTGTATAATCTGAGGTAGAATGGCTATTACACCTTGATCTGGTGGTGGTGGTGGTGGTGAGTTTGAGTCTCTACAAAGGTTCCTCTCACTCCGTCTAAGCCTCTTGCATAGACCAAAGTGAGAGTTAGTTCATTTTTCTAAGTTTATAAAAATTCCAAGTTTACTAAAATATACAAATTCTTGCTAAGTTGTTTGCTAGATTTAATGTGTGCTAGGTTTAAGTTTTCATGTCTCAAGTTTTCTAGTGTGCCCAATGGTCCAAGCCTTTGAATTATTGCTCTGATACCAAACTGTAGTGCCCGTTTAAACAACCACTTAAGACCCAAGAAACTACCTAGGGTTAGCTAGAAAATTAAGGGATATTTTTTTTTTGATTTGAAGTGTTTATAACCAGGTTGCAAGACATCAGTTTGAAATAACAGGTTTCGGAAGAAGTCTGATGTACTACAACATATTTTTTCCTTCATTAACTAATATCAAGTTCACAAGGTTCAAATTTTAGGGTTATATGTTTTAGTTGGGTTCAGGGAGTAGTCTACCCCCATACCTGCTCTCTAACATGCTCAGAGTTTCAACTAGATTTTTCTCCTATTTAATGCTTCCAAAATTTCCCTAAACCATTCCCAATGATAGGAAATTTTCTCACCTTTCTGGTGATATAAGGAAGTCCTCATAACTCCTTGTAGAACTCAAGAAATAAGCGGGTGGAGTTCCTAGGGCAATTTTTCCCTAGGTGGGACACGTGTCAAGAGGAGGAGAAAGTGCCTTGAATGGGTTGGCGGGTCGCGGGGTGAATTAGGGAAATTTTCCCAATGCATGGGCACAAATACCTCCATTCTTCTGTGCCTCCGTGGGTCCCTGGAGTACACATGTCACTGCTCGGTTGGTTGGGAGAAACGACGGGCCGGCAGAGCGGGTTGAGGCTTTAAGTCTCTTTCGCCAAAATTCACAAGGGACCGAATTGGTCCGCACCTCTGGTGTCACCATGAGGTTTCCACATGTCATGCACTAGTTGAGAAAGGGGAGAAAGGGGCGGTGGGAGATCTTAAAGCAATAAGCCGAAGGAGGGTTTCAAAGGCCCAAAAGCTTGCACCGGTTCGCGCACCCGCGGAAAGAAGTTTTCCAAGCGGGGCAAGGATTGCGGGGCCGCGGAGACAAAAGGGGAAATTTTCCCAAAGGCCAAAACAACAAAAGGAATAAGGCACACGTGGCACCCTCTGGATGTGGGCTGACTGCAGGGAAACATGGGTCCACCCTTCTTGCTACCATCCCAAAGTGCCACATGGAAGATCCTGATTGGTTGCGGGATGCCGGGGGCCGCAGACTTTTAAGGGAAATTTTTCCAAAGTTAAAATTTAATTTTTTCTAACAGTTAGATTTAATTGTTTTATTTTTTGAGTGCCAATTTGAAATAAAACTTCAAATGGCTATAAATTTTGATAGAAAGCTCATATTTGGGAAAATGAGGAATTTTCAGAAATCTTTCGATGCCCTCTTTAGAAAGAGTCATCAATTTTGGAATTTGATGAAGTTTGAGTGGTCAATTTTGAGAAACTAATCTACAGGATTTTAGTTTGTGAACTGACAGTTTTCAACTTCTCAATTTGGTTAAATTAGATCTCCTCCTTCACTCAACATGTCAAAAATACATAGAGAATTAGTCTAGGGAGGGTTTAGAGTGTTCTAAGAATATTGATTTTCCCAATCTATTCAAGTTTGAATTTTTCCAACAGTAGACAGAGAAACGACCCAGGAAGGGAATTTGATTCGAGTTTACAATGGTTATATTGTTTTCTTGAGTTTTATTTGTCAAATTGGGTTTATTAATGTATTAGCATGCTAACTTATAACATTTTTAAGTTGATTACTAAGTGCAGGTCTGAACTTTTCATTTTATTAAAAGTGAATTGCCAGAATGAAGTTTAGTACAGTGAACTATTTCTTTTAAATCTGTATATCAATTTTTATCATTTACGGGTGTATATAGTTTCTAAGCTATTCTCATACATTTAATTGAATTCAATCAACCATTCAATAGTAATTATGCAAAGCCTTATTTCTAAATTCAACTCATTTCAAGAGAGCAAAACACTGTCTTTTACTTCATACGCATTCTTCTTTTTCAAACAGTAGTTTCAATCTTCAATAATAATAAATCACATTCAAAACACAGTGCAATTTTGAAACTAATGCAATCCTTTATTCCTTTCCAATACACTTTACAATATTTTCTTTTCCATTTGATTTCTAAAATACAAAATACAATGCATATTATATATTTTACATTTCTTTTCCAAAATAGAGAGTAAAATGAATCTCCTTTACATTTCACAGTCCAATTTCAATCTTCCATTATCAATACAAATGGTTTCACATTACAAATATTATACAACTCATCCACTTCAAGTGGGGAAGGATTACAAAAGCACTTGATCAAAGGGAGGGACTGTCAAACTGTATATTCTTCTTGCTCCAAAATAGCAGCATGCTAGTTTCTTCATCTTTTCATTTGATCACAACAAGGAAAGGGGAAAGGCAACACTCTCCACCCAACCAAGACATCCAATGAGAAGGGAGAAGCCATCCTTCCTCATTGGCCCCCGAGCCCCAACCATATTGAAATAAGAGATGATAATCAACACATGAAAACAATGGCTTCCACAACAAACAAGCAACATTCCTTCACATGCAAAATTCAATAAGAAACACAGTTGAAGAAAAAATAGCAGTTTACAACTGCATTTGATAACATTCACACAAAACTTATGCTCGATCAAGAAAGCCAACAAGAGCAAAGAACTATGGGGAAACTACTTATACCTCCCTATTTGGAATTGGGCATCCACCTAAAATCATACTGCCAATATAACATATCAAATCCCATAAACTTTATGTCTCCCAACCCCTGCTTATGCCCCCTCAAAGTTTCTCCCTTATGCCCCCCCAAGAGTAAGAAATGCAATGTATTTCTTTTGTAAGGTGGATCCCAATCAAAAATCCCTCCACAATAAAACTGATGCCCTTGGCATTCCCTTATGCCCCCCATTTGAAATCCCCATAGCCTTCTCCTACACCATGTCCTAAGTAGTCTACCCAACCAGCCAAGAACACAACAAATTCACCATTTCATACATGCATGCAAGAGAAATAAAACATTCTAAAAAGGCTCAAGTTCCTACCTCTCCATACTGGAGTATGTTCCAAGCTCACAAGCTTCCCAAAAGCCAAATATAGTCAAAAATCAGCAATGTCCAAGCATGCAAAAAGGCTCCCAATCCTTCCACATAAAGCTCCCAAAAGATTAAGAAAAAATGTGCCCCCTTGAGGAATAAACAAAGTTTCAACAACCACAAACAAGCAAGGAGTTTTGAATTTAAAGGATAGGGAAGAGAAGAGGATGATGTGGATCCATGTGGGATGCCACATCATTCTTCCTCAACCCCCAAGAGGAAATTTAATGTCAAACACCTAAACATAATAAATAAAAATGACAAATTAACTTACACACTCCAAAATAACCCACACCCCAAAAGGACTGTATTAAAAACATGTAAGAGAAGTGCAATTAAAACTTACAATTAGTCATTTCAAAATGTAATAAAAAGGCCTAAATTTAACTTCCAAACCATAGGTATGGTTGGTGAATAATTTTAAGAAGTGTGGGACAAGCTTAACTTGTCCCACAAGCCTCCAATGACAAATTCGAATTCCTAAGAGGATGAAGTGTTTAACACTCCAAAATCTATCTTACATACTCTTACATATCCCTTACACATTCTTACACATTTCTTACACACTCTTACAACATTAAAATTTAAAATAAACAACTTCATTACTTAAATTCTTATGACATGTTGATTTATTTATTTTAACACATGATTATCCACAACATGACACAACACAACAACTAAAGAAGAGGGTAACACATCACAAAATAAACACATGCAACATTAATAAAGGAATACATTAATAAATCAAACAAACCCATGGTCACATATAATGTGAATCCCCCCCATGGGAATCCCTAGCAACATACAACAGACACACAACAATTGCCATGGTGACCTTGTTGAATTCACCCAGAATTTCAATATGGTTAGTCTCTAGTCCCCCAATATTGTTGTGATATTTTAAACCTGTAAAACACAAATACCTCCTTTAGCCTCGTGGCCATATCAGAACATCCAAAATGATATAAACAACATCTCAAGATCATATAAACACATGAATCACAACAACATCAAGGATTCAACATTATCATTTTCAATTAATTAATCAACTATATCATCATCAATAATCTACCATACTAGGTCTACTCAACATATCCAATGTCACATGTCCAAATCAACATCTATAATATGTCCATGTCAAACAGTATATCATCATGCATAATAACTAAATCTAGATCAATAATAATCCGTGATCTAACATCTAACCATCATGCTAAAACAAAACATAATAGTGTCCATAATATGATCACAGTATCGAGATCAATATCTAAAAGTGCCAAAGGGAAGTGGGCACTACAATAAAGGAAAAGGTGATCCTTGTGATCACATCAAATACTTTTACATGGCTTTTCAAGAGGTAGCCTATAACAAAAATTACCTCTTATGTTTATTCGTATGTAGTTTATGTGGACAAGCATTGGAGTGGTTCCTCCATTTACCAAAAGGGTCGATAGTCATATGGCCCACACTAGCAAAGAAATTTGTTTACCACTTCTTGTTCAATATGGAGAATGACGTAACCATGTTGGATCTTTTTAGTGCCAAAAAAAGACCAAATGAAACCTTTTCCAGTTTCTTACAATGATGGCGAGGGCTAACTAGTCACTTCCCTTACATAGTCCCTGAGAAATAAATAGTTAGTATCTTTGTACCCAATATGAATATGAACATTGCATTTCACTTACAAATACACCACATCTCTAACTTCAAGGAAGTTATAGAGAAAGGAATCCAAATTGAGAAGGCTTGATAACAAAGGGAACAATAAAACCCTTTTCAAAAAACAAACAAGAGTCAAAACTGGTAGACAAGCCCAAGTTCTTTAAAAAAAATAAGAATGTCGTAGGTGATGGCATCACTGAATCAAAATGAGTACAAACGGTCCAAAGTGGTTCTCTTTTAAAAACTTACCAGAGGACCTATTAAAAATATGATCAAACAATGCGTGCTCACTCCCCTTACAAAATCATTATCCATGATTTTGAGACAATTAGAGGAGGTGAACATGGCTTGATATCCAACCATGATACCATATACGGAAGATGCTCCCAAACCAGGATGTTATAAAGATCACGATTACTGTGATTTCCATCGCGTCAATGACACAAAATATATAGTTGTCTAAAATTGAGACACTTTATTCAAGACCTCATAGAGGATGGGAAGATCAAAGTTGACTCACCTAAGTCAGGACAAGGACCTAATGGTAAAATGGGAATATTTAAACAACCCTTCTTAATCATAATAAATAAGGAAAGAAAAATCTTGATAAGGGTCAGTCATCTGATGATTATAGAGCTACCAATTATATGTAAACCTTAGTTGATAATCCATTTGATTCACTTATAGTCTGTATCCATTCATCCAAAAAGCAGGTAAACACCATCATGATCATTAACAGTGATTGCGTTGTGGTAACACGACATGCTCGTCTAGTGATCTTAGAACCTCTTATACCTACGCGTTAGAAAATTCAATATGACATGGTAAATCAACTTGAGAAAACCCCAGCTAAGATTTCAATTTTGGATCTTCTCAAGATATTAAAATCTCATAAAGATATCCTTTATAAAACCCTTCAAGGTCAGGGGGTGTCAATGGATGTCGATCCTTCACATCTCAAGCCATGGTTGTGAACCTTGCTATTAATGATTACATTTCCTTTGATTAGAGTGAAGTCCCACTCAATAACCATATAAATAATCTACCCCTATATATAGAGGTATTTGTTACTCGTCGAAAGATTAAAAGAGTGCTTGTGGATAATGATTCCGGTTTGAATATTTGCACCTTAAAGCTAATAAGGCAGCTAGTTTGTAAAAAATCAGATTTGGATGCTCACATAATCACAATCACAACTTACGAAAATGCTAAGTGTGAATCAGCTGGTACCATTATGTTCCCTATGGAAGTAGGGCCAACAAATCATGACACAAAGTTCCACATCCTTGATCTAGATCTTTCTTATAATATGCTCTTGGGTCACCCATGGATCCATGCCATGCAAGCTATTCCCTTCACTTTTTACCAATGTATCAAGTTGTATCATGAGAGCAAACAATCACCATCTTAGGATATCTTGAGCCATTTACTCATTGTAGGGAGTTACATAGTTTCTCTCAGGAAACATATGAATGTCCTTCAACGGAAGTTTTTATACCATTACAAATAGAAGCCCTAAAATATCGAGTTGGTCCTGATACATTACAAGATGGTAATAAGGATCCTTCCTCGTCACTCTCTCCCTTTGCCTCATGGGAGATGAAGATGGGAGGATATGACCCAAGTCAAATTTTAGGGTTCATTTGGAGGTTAGAAATTAATTTTAATTGTTAAAATGATATGAATGTTTGAGAATTAAGTCTCATCATTAAAGGCTACAAGACCATATGGTTCTCCTCATATTACTCAAGCTTGAGTTAATGGATGCAATGGTGAAGATATTAGCTCAATAAATGGAGAAATGCTCAAATCCCAATTGCCTATAATTTATGTTAGAGGAGGATAAGTGTTATTAGAAATGGGCATCTTAACAATCAACACTCATCTTAGAGTGCTCATCTTCCATGTCTTAAAGTTCTTATGGGAGAAATTAACCCAACTAGTTAGCAAACAATGATAAAAGCCTATAAAATAAACACACAAATCATTCCTTTTATCCAAATTTTGAGTTCATTCCCTTAGGAAACTTTTAAGGTAGTGTTTAAGGTGATAGCGAGAGGTTTGAGTTGGTGATGCCATTGCCTACGACGTTCTTATCTTTGTTAAAGAACTTGGGCTTGTTTTTCGGTTTTGACTCTTATATGTCTTTTGAGAAGGGTTTTATTACTGCCTTTGCTATCAAAGCCTTCTCAAATTGGCTTCCTTTCTCTATAACTTCCTCGAAGTTAGTGACACAATGCATTTTTAAGTGAAATGCAATGTCCATATTCAGATTGGGCACAAAGATACTAACCAGTTGTTTCTTAGGGACTATGTAGGGAAGCGACTAGCTAGCCCTCGCCAGTTAAACTTCTTAAGGGAAAAATTAACCCAACTAGTTAGTGAACAATGATGAAAGCCTATGAACTAAACACACAACTCATTATTTTTATCAAAATTTTGAGTTCATTCCCTTAGGAAACTTTTATTCCATGTGTTTAAGGTGATAACGAGAGGTTTGAGTTGGTGATGCCATCACCTATGATGTTCTTATTTTTGTTAAAGAGCTTGGGTTTGTCTGACATTCCCTTAAGTGTCTTTCGACACTTAAGAAGTTTCAAAGCTTAACTAACCTAACAAGAACCATCAAGATAAGAGCTTAGGGAGGATAATTCCTTAAATATGCATATAACTTTGAAAATAATCAAACTAACATGCCTAAATCAATCTCTACTCTTTGAATGATAACTTGAAATGAACCTAAGAAGATCCTTAGCAATCAGTTTTGATTGTTAATATGATCTCAAGGTTTGAGGATGAAGTCTCACCATTAATGGCTACAAGGCCATACGATTCTCCTCATATTACTCAAGCTTGAGTTAATGGATGCAATGGGGAAGATATTAGCTCAATACATGGAGAAATTCTCAAATCCTAATTACCTATAGTTTATTCTAGAGGAGGATAAATGTTCTTAGAAATGATGAGGAGGAGGGTTCTATTTATAGGTTTCTTATTCCAAGAATGGAATGATTTTTGGTGCATGTGAGACAAAAGGTAAGTCCAAAAAACACTTTTAGCAAGTCAAAGAAAGATTTGACTATGATTAAAAGCTAATTAACCTTTTAGGATTAATTAGGAATCCCAAGTAAGCTTTAGGAAGCTTTCTGGGAGCATTTGGAAGAATTTTTGATAGATTTTGGATGCGTTGGAAGTGGGAATTAGCCAATAAGAAGGTTTATTGGTCAACTGCATGGTAGGAGGCTTAATCAATTAGTTAATTAAGAGGAGTTAAGGAGAAAAAGATCCTAATTGATGATGTGTTGTCAATTTGTGGGGAATAGAATAGTTAGTGCAATGTTAGTGATAACATTGTTTTTGATCAAATTATAGGTGTCTACATTTGCCCCTCTTTGGGGTGGCATAAGCTACACCACTTCAAACATAGTAGACGAATAAATTTTTTTGACAGAGTGGAAGAAAAATTAATAGAGTGAAAGATTCCCCCTTGAGTGTCGATGGGGTGATGAAAGAGGTTGATCGATGATTGAAAAGATAAAGGAAATAGATAGAAGATGAAGGTGGAAGATGCCCCTAGTAAAGGAAAACAATAGTGTGAAGAGAAGAAAGGAGGCCATATTAGTCCATTTGACACAGAGTACTAAGTACCCTTGAAATCTTATTCTCCATGCCACATTGGAATTGTTCATCTTCCACGTCATACTAAATAACTGAGTTGACAGGGAAGCTGCCCATTTGAACAATGAGACACCAAATTTTTTAGATTTATATTGAGAGAAGTGTGCGTGAATGAAAAGGAAGAATGACAAAGCTGAGCATGATGGAGAGAGAGAAATTATAGAATAAAAATAAGTATGAGGAAGGGGGAGTGAGCTAACCTCCATCCAGTGCCTTTAGAATAACTTTATTTCATCATATTGTTGGTGAGCTTCATCATCGATCCTTATTAAACATGTAAGTATACAACAGAAGTTTAGATTGACATGAAAATCCATAGTACGAACAAATGTCCATTGATAAAATACCAACTCCATGCACCATAGAGAATGCAATGCCGAAACGAGAAACTAAATAAGCCAACCTAACAGGGAAACAAATACAAACACACATACTTAAACTAACAACGTCTAAGATAATTGCATAAATTTTTTGTTATCGAGCTTCAATTACCAAATGTTCATGTATAATGAAAATGGTTAAAAGTGGTTCCCCAAGTATGGATACATGTGAGGGGAAATATGGTGGATGCATGGGTCCAATGAAAAAGCATCCATGTGCTACAAAATAGTACTTGGCAACTCATTGTGCCAATATAGTACAGACGAAGCAGGTAGACCGACTTTGTTAATGGGGTAGATCTAAATGATACACAAGTTGCTATAGAAACAAGTGAAAACACAAGCACGATATAATTTTAATACAATGTGTTTGACACAGGTTTCAGATACATACCAATGTTTACCAATCTTTGTAATTTTTTGATTTTTCACAATTTTTTGGATTTTTAATGATTTTTGTAATCTTTTTGAAAATAGTGATTTTAAAATTTTTAGAATATTTTTGATTTTTTTAGAAGAATTTTGGACGAGGGAAGATTTCTTGAAAGTAAGAAAATTCCCCAAGGAGAAGAAACATGCGCTAGGGAGCAAAAACATGCCTCAACAAGATGAAAAAATGGGTGAAAACGATCATTTATTAAAAATAAACATCGCGAAGGGTGATAGAGGAGGTTAAAACGATCACGGTGGTCAATTCATGCATTTCAGCCATCATGGCAGGAAAGAATACATCACGGCGGGTCAAAATGGCCATATATACCCCTCTTGGGGGGGGTAAATCATCGTGACCAATTCATTTGCTACCTAACCTTTGCTGATTTGTTATTGAATTTGCTCTAATCTTGAGGAGAGATGGCGTGAGTTCAGAGGCATACGAGGAGATGAGACATTATTCAAGAGTATGTGTAGTTGTCAAATGATGGACCCTATGTGAGTACCCTATCCCTCTCTTTTTTAAATTTCATTCAATAACATTTATTCGCATTTTAAGGGGGTGGTGGACAACGTATGTGCATGGCTTAGGGGCACTTATGCGTTGTCGGGATCGCAAAAGTGCTAGAAAAGCATATGCACATGGGCACATATGTTGAAATGACATATACACATGGGAACACATGCAAGAAATAATTCACATGCATTATGAAGGGCGTGCATGTGTCAGGGAAGGGGGGTTAATTTTGCTGTGGGCACATGCACTGGGATAAACGCGCAAGCAATAGAAAGGGGGCTTATATGTGCTAAGTGTACATATGTCAGAAAAGGCATACATGCATCACCAGGGGCACACATGCATCAAAGAAGGGTTTGCAAAACACGTAGAAAAAAAAGGTAAGGTTTTCAGAAGAATATAGAGATGAATAGGCTAAGTTTTAGATGATGTTAGATAAAAGAAAGGTTAATAAGTTCTTTGTGTGATCTTGTAGAGGTGGTTTCCTGCTTTACATGTGCGGGAGTGACATGACCATTTGGCCAATTTTTAGGTGACCTTATCGCGATGTGAGAAGAAGTATTTTGACATCACCCTATATATGAAAAGGCTTAGTTACGTGGCACAGATGCCACACATCATCGTGGACCATGGCCTCCTTATTGCCTTAGTTGAGAAGTAACACAACAAGAGCCAGTGTTTCAGGATCTTGACTGGTGAGATGATGATTACATTAGAGGATCTTTGGAAGATTCTGCAAGTGCCAATTCATGGGAGCTTGATAGCGTATGAGAGAAATGTGGAACATATTAAAGACAACTGATTGAGATTTTTAGTCTAGACGAGATACCTCGACAGGGTATGATAGTGTAGATGCATCGGTGTTTCAGAGATCTGAGGGTACATTGCGTACCAATGTATTTCATGGTGCTCATCAGTGGCATTCTTCTTACTAACAAGATGGGCATATCATTCACCTTAGGCCTGATTGGTGTGATTCGAGGTCTATGCAGATGAGAGTGGTACTATTGGGGATAATGTATACTTACACATTTATATTGGGACCTGCATTTGATTACCTATCGCATTCAGAAGACCATGGGGCCAGCCACATTACTACATATATGGGCTTAGGACCATATAGCTATTGGTCACCCTACATGAGCATTACGGGATTGAGCTCTAGATGAGCCTTATGTCTTTGGTTGGTGTAGCCTAGATTTTATCACCAATAACCTAAGGCACACTGGCACATCACTTAGCTAGAACTGAGCATTCACTCGAAGTGCACAAGGGTACGAGGTCCCTCTTTTATGACAACTTATTCAAGGAGTTATCATGATTGTACAAATATTCTAGATCCATAACTAATAATTAAGTATATTACAGTGCTTAAACCAGATCTAGAGCTTAACCATATGTAAGAATAATTAAACAAGTACCATAATCAGATTTACCATAGAAGATCCATGCTTAGTTATATCAATCAACAATATCCAACGATAAAAATCCATTACATTAATTGCTGTAAAATAAAAAAGCTTCATATATACATAACATAATCACCATCAGTTACGCACGCTCATGAATCTACAACATAACTCTAATAAAACATGGTACTCTCTAAATCATGCAAATCAATGCATATTTATAGGTAGTGGGGACTTACCCTTCACTACCTAAGCACCTTCAAAATAGACTGCATGCTAAGAAAAGCCATGTGCCCTTTACGTGATAAACAAAAAAGCATGCAAACTTGCTAATACTAGATTATCTAATAATACAACTGTAGTCTAATCCTATTATTAGCTCTAAAACTATGCATGCCGATTGATCTTCTACTCATCCAAAATAGCCTTTACGTGCTCTCAAAGTCTTCTACAAAATGTGCTCTACACTCCATGTCTATAATTAGCCTTATACTGAAAATGAATAAGTTTTGAATCCTCACTTTTCCTGTGCGCACCCTGTTCCGCTATCCTTCCGCGTGCACCTACATGACTTGTGTTTGCGCACCCAATCCTTATGCGCCTTTAGTACTTAGGCTATATTTCATCAACTCAACATTACCCCACACTAATTTCATTGCCGTCCCTAAAAATGGGCAACCATAACTTATCCCTCAATGAAAAAGAATAAAGAATTAAAGAATATCTGCACAAAAATAATGAAAGAATACTTGGCGCTCTACTCTTCCATAGGAAGGATAAACTATGGATATTAATTTTTGATCTCTGCCTCTAAGTCATTCCAGTTTCTTAGTGCCTTATTTTTTTAATCTAGAATGTCTACAAATACTGCTTCCATCTTATCAAGAGTCATGTTCTCACCTTCATTCTGTAGTACTCTAAGAACATTAGCCATGCTTGAGACCATCTCATCCATGACATCAATTTGTTGTGCTATCAACTTTCCAATGTCCTTGATCATATCTTTGTGAGGGTCCTGGGTTGCTACAAGCACATCACGCTTCTCTTCTATCAATGTAAGCCTCTCCACATGTAGTGCCCACTTCCCTTTGACACATTTTGATGCTTATGCTGATACTATGGATTTCATTATAGACATTACTATATTTTGATTTAGTATGCTATTAGAAATTAGATTATGAATTATTTTAGATTATTGAATTATTTTGGATTTTGATTTGATTATGATGCATGATGATTATTAGAGACACCTGGCATGTGGATGATGATATGTTATTGGAAATGGATATTTTATGGATGTTGTTGGATATGTGATTT
This sequence comes from Taxus chinensis, assembly GCA_019776745.2. Classification (NCBI taxonomy): domain Eukaryota; kingdom Viridiplantae; phylum Streptophyta; class Pinopsida; order Cupressales; family Taxaceae; genus Taxus; species Taxus chinensis. The sequence continues at coordinate 1,009,344,817 of CM034146.1, forward strand.
TTGGATATTGTGATTTGATTTGGAAAATGAATATTTTATGATGCAAATATATTTGTTGATTAAAAATGTAAATGATGTAATAAGTGACTTCGATGTTGTTGTGATTCATTGTGTAGTTGGTTTTTGTGATTTTTGTATCATATTGGATGTTATGATATGGCCACGAGGCCGAAGGAGTTATTTACATTTTGTAGGTTAAAAAAAATATCACAACAAAATATCAGGGGATTGGAGACCAACCAAAATAGAATTCTAGGTGAATTCAACATGGTCACCATGGCAACTCATTTTATTGTGTTGTGTGTTGTTTTGTTAGAAATTCCCATGGGGGGGAGTCATCTTTATATGTGACCATGGGTTGTGTATTTTATTTTTATGATTAATGTTTAATTATTGTAGTATGTATTTTGTTTGTAATGTGTTCTCTTCTTTTAATTAATTGATTGTGATGGATTAATGTGAGAGATCATATGTTTAAAGTTTAATTAAATCAAATTGGGATAGGGAAAGTAATTATTAAAGTTGTTGGTTGTTTGTAATTAATTTGTAAGGGATGTGTAAGGTGTGTAAGAGCTTGAGTAAGTTAGCTCTTGGAGTATGAAATACTCTACATCCATGGAAATTCGAATTTGACCTTGGGGGCTATTTTTGGAAGCTTGTGGGACAAGTAAAACTTGTCCCATGCCTCTAAATTTATGTTACCAACCATAATTATGGTTTAAGATGTGATTTGTGACTTTTATAATGCATTTTTATTCTTTTGTGCATGTTTTTAATTGCACTTTCTTACATTTTAATTTAATGGCTATCCCTTGAGGTGTGGGCTATTTTTGAGTTTGCGAGTAACTTATCATTCTTCACCCACCTCTTTATTGAGCCTTGGATTTTGGAGTTTTTATTTTGTGTTTTGAATGTGAGGATGTATGATGTGGCATCCTACATGGATCCACATCATCCTCTTCTTTCCATCTTCTATATATTTGAAACTCTCTTCTTGTTTTGGGTTGTTGAACCTTTTTACACTCTTGCTTGGGGCACATTTTTTCTGGAGAGAGCTCTTGTTTTTGAAGAAATCTTTGGAGAAAGTTTTGCTTGCTTGGGAGCTGGCTATTTTGGACTGTGTTTGGTGTTGGTAGCTTTTTTTTGGAAGCAAAACAACCATGGAGAGGTAGTAATTAACTCTCTTTTATTTCTGTTATCTTCTTGTTGTGTTGTGTGGAAAATGCATGCTTTGTTTTAATTATTGCTTTGTTGGGTAGATTGCCTTAGGGAAGGTGTAGGAGAAGGCTATGGGAAATTCTTATGGGGGGGGCATAAGGGAATGCCATTGGCATCAAAATTTTGTGGAGGGAGTTTTGGGTTTGGGATCCACCATGGAAAAGAAATAGCTTACATTTCTTACTTTGTGGGGGGTATAAGGAAATTTGTGGGGGGCATAAGGAGAGAATATGTGGGGGGCATAAGGAGGGATTCTGTGGGGGGCATAAGGAAATGTGTGTGATGAATTACTTGGCGGTTTGTATTTGGTGGATGCCCAATTCCTAATTGGGAGGCATAAGTAGCTTCCCCCATAGACCCTTGCTCCTTTGGCTTGCAAGATCAAGCTTGCGTTCTGTTTTGATATGTTTTATATGTAGTTGTGAACTGCTATTTGATTTTTGTGTTACATTGTGTTTTAAAAAGAAAATGTGTATGTGAAAGAATGTTGTGTGTGGAAGCTATTTGTTTCCATGGTTGAATTGCACCTTCTATTGTATTTTTGTTGGGACTTGGGGGAAAATGATGAAGGAAGGTTTCTCCTTTCATTGGATGTCTTGGTTGGGTGGAGAGTATTTCCTTTCCCCCTCTTTGTTGTGATCATTTGGATAAGAAGAAAATGTGCATGTTGCTGTTTGGAGAAAGAAGAAATTTACAGTTTGACAGTCATTTTCCTTTGAGTAATTCATTGTAACCTTTCCCACCTTGTGTGGATGAGTGGATAAATGTTGTAATGTGAAGTTGTTGCATTGTAAATGGAAGTTGAATTTGAATTGAGAAATGTAAAAGAAGAATGATACTTTCTCTGTTTTGGTTTTGGAAAGAAAATGTAAATGATATTCCTTACTCTGTATTTTGTAATTTGAAACCAAATCAAATGGGAAAAGTGATAAGTAGTAAAATTTTATTGAGGATCAATGAAAGAATGCATTCCCTTCTCCAAAGTGTATTGCACATCTGATTTTGAATTATTGTTGAATTAATTGCTGTTTGAAAAGAAAAGAAAGAAGGAATGCGTGGAATTGGAAGATAATGTTATATTCTTACAAAATGTATATTAAAAATTTAAGTTAGAAATGCATTGCAACTTGAAATGAATGGTTGTTAAAAATATTGTAAATGGATTGGACTAGTTTAGTAACCATATGCATATTCAAAGACAAATTGTTAAATTAATTTAAAAGAAACAGTTCACTGTCTTCAAACTTAAATATGGCAATGCACATTTTAATTAAAATGAGTAGTTCAAACTTATATTGAACAATAAGTTATGAAACCTTGAAATTCATACTTAGGAAAACTTAAGGAACTCAAATTTACAAAAACAGTCAAGAATTGAACCTCTAAGACTTAATAAAATTTAATTTGGAGCTTTCACATCCATTTTTTCCCTTCTACTGTGTAGAAAAATACAATTTGAATGAATTGGACAAATTGATCTTCACTAAAACACTCTAAACTCTCCATAGACCATTCCTCCATGTCTTTTTGACATGTTGAGTGAAGGAGGAATCCAAAATTAACCAAAATATGAAACTGTAAATTGCCAGTTCACAAATTAAAAGTCCCACAGATTCTTTTTTGAAAAGTTTACCCTTAATAACTTAACAAAAAGTAAAACTTATGCTTTCCTATGTACAAAGAGGGCATCGAGAGATTTCCAAAAATTCCTCATTTTCCCAAGAAATCGAGCTTTCTAGCTCAAGTTATGGTACTTAGAATTTTTTGAGCTTGGGCGGGAAAATTTGGGGAAACTTTTCCCTGGCGGGCCCGCAAGCAAAAAATTTCCCCATCTTTTCGCCCTTAGGAAAATTTTTAGAAAATTTGGACCTTGGGAAAATTTTGACTTTTCCCTCCGTCAGTCCGTACAACCAATCAGAAGGCACCACATGTCCTCCAGGGGTTGAGGCGGAGGTGCACGAATACTTTTAACCATTTATCCTTTTGAAAATTTTTGGAAATCTTTTCACTTATCCTTCCGCCAAACTATGCAGCCAATCAGAAGGCACCACATGTCCCCTCGCATGACTTCGGAGGAGGCATAGTTTTCATTTTGAACTCAACCCCTTTTCAAAAAATTTAGGGAAATTTTATGTTTTGGCCATGCTGGCCCGCAGACCAATGGGAGCGAGCCACGTGGCACTTTTGGGAGTGGAGGCAGGAGGGCGGGACATTCCTTCTTCCTTTTGTTTTTATGTTTTGGCTTTGGAAAAAGTTTAAACTTCTTCCCATGGCCTGATTCCTCACCTTCTCCTTTGGATACTCTATGCCCTTAGTGGTTGCGCGGACTCAGTGCACTTCTTTTCCCCTTTTTCCCTTTTCATTGCCGCAAAGCGCCAAATTCGACCCGCTGCTCCGTTTTCCCTTACCCCTTCTCCACTCGGTGTTACAACCTAACATGTGTCCACCTAGGGGACCCTACATGGGGGTGCAGGAACACTTTTTGTCTTTCAGCCTGCATGTTTGGAAAAGTTCACAATGCCGCCCCATGACCCGCCAATCCGTCCCAAGGGATTTTTCACCTCCTCTTGCCACGTGTCCCTCTAGGGAAATTTTTACCCTAGGAACTCCGTGCACTCATAACTTGAGTCATGTAAGGAGTTAGAAGGACTTCTTTATATCACTAGAAAAGGTGAGAAAATTTCTTATCCATTGGGAATGATTTAGGGAAATCTTGGAAGTGTCTTAGTAGGAAGAAAAATCTAGTTGAAGTTTTGTTCATGTTAGAGAACAGGCGTGGGGGTAGATTACTCCCTAAACCTAACTAAAACATGTAACCCTAAAATTGGAACCTTTTGAACTTGATATAAGGAAGTACAGTAAAATTTTATTTTTGGTAAATAGGTTTTGTTTCTGGAACCTTGCCAATGGTAGATTGATGTCTTGCAACCTGGTTGTAGATACTTCTAATTCAAAAAAAATTATCCCATAATTTTTCTAGCCAACCCTAGGTTGTTTCTTTGGTCTCAAGTGGTTGTTTAAATGGGAACTACACCACACACCAAAGTGTCTCATTCCTTACTGATTTAAGGAATTCATCTTCCTCTTCCATATTTCTTGTCTTTATTATCACATCAGGGGCTACACATATATTCAATGCCAAAATTTGCTTTCTTCAACTCATCCTTCAAGGTCTGCAGTATAGATTCATAACTAGTAATCTTGTGCTCTACTGTGGCCTTAGCATTTTGTACATGTTATACAACATACTTTAGTTTTGGAATGCATATGGGTCCCTCCTCTAGTACCATATGACCTAATGTGCATAAATAATGCAAAGCAGATGTAAACTTCTTTACAACTTTATCTTCCAAATCCGGTCTCTTTCCCAAAATCTCATCACTAATTTGTTTGGCCATGCTGAGTATCAAACACTCCATCACCTCAGCTATCTCTTTTTATTCTATCAATCACTTAATTTTAGTATCCTTATCCTTCTTATCTTGTAACAACGCCTAAATAGTTACCTCCTTGTCTATGTTTCTGCGTGCAACTTCTACACATACCTTCATTAATGAATTGCTACCCATTTTGTCCGACATCTGGGTAGGCTTAACTATAACATGGTGCGAAGGTGGTGCTTTCTTCAACCTGTGTGAAACACATGATTATTCACATACATTGAAGTCAAGATCATCCATATGAGTCTACATGCTCAAAGATAATTGCTTCCGTGTGCGGGTAGTCAACATGTCTTCATCCATCAGCTCCCAACCATAAAGGTCATTGGGCTCCAAAGTGCTTTAGAACCTCACATGTATGATCTTGGTTAGGTCATCAATATACCAAACTATTGGCATCTCATAAATGCCTTCAGATTTCTCCTTACCAAAACATTTACCCTTTGGAACATGAAAGCCTAAATCAAACACTGGTTATTTACCTGTCTGTGTACTATGGGGCACACTTGACGACTCACCCTTATCTAATTCTAACTATATATCCATGGTACCACTGCCTATCTCCCTTTCCTTTAACTCCTCTGCATCATTCTTCAATTAATCTTCCCAAGGCTTTTCTCCATCCTCAGTGTGCACTGGAGTGTTTGACATGTTGTCCCCAGATTTCTCATCCTCATCATCTTTTTGGGGGATGTACCTATGCCTTTTCTTCTTTTCTAGTTCTAATTTTATAGGTGAAGTCCTATGTGAGCTCCTAAGGGGATGTGAAGGTCCCACACCTTGAGTCCTTGTTCTCCTCAATACTCTTTTAAATTATGGGTCCACAACGCCCTGTTCTATATCTATCACCATGGTGTCTGTTTCTAATACTTCATCTTATTTCAGTAACAGAGGGCTTACCTTGAGCTCTCTTTTCTATCCTATAGTGGGATACTTCCTTTAACGATCCAAGCTACCACTATCTTCTTCTCCCTCTTCTTCTCCAAGGTGTGAAGTGTCTTCTTCATCTTGCAGTGTACCCACAATATGCTTCCCCTTAGGTGGTCCAGGGAGTGTAAACTCATTCTCCAAATACTTTCCATTCTCCAACTTGGGCTTAAGATAAATATAAATAAGGGATGCTCCAGACTTCCCAATTTCAAATCTCACAACCTTCATGTTAATATCATCTGAAATCAAAGTTTCAATGTATGCAGACTTACTTGAATAGACGTAAGTTTTTCTGAGAGTGAGGTAGTCATAATCTACCTTATCTGCATTGAATAACAACCAAAGCACATTTGAAAACCTGTGTATAGATGCCTAAAAGTAGTGTGTGGTGAAGGCATAAGGGAGTTTACACCAAGGAATCCACTTCTCATCCTTCATCCCAAAAGGCCCTATGTAAAAATTCTGATACACGGAAAATTGTACCTATTTGTATAATACCAAAGGAAGATCCTTAGGTATTTTCCATTCCTCCTTGAATGCAGTACAAAGGTGCTCATACCACAATTCTACTCTCTACTTAAAGGGTCCATTCATGGTTCTATCATATGTGTACTTAGCAAATATCTCTGCAAGAGATTTATTCTCTACAGGGCACTGCCATATTTTATTCTTTGGCCCTTTGGGCACTCAAATTTCCACAAAGACAAGGGATAATAGGATCACACCAAAACTTATTTCCTCACCTTGGTGCACCTCTTCAATAATAGTTTCAACAATGTAAGTGGACAAGTTGTAAACTACCCCTTCTATCATCTTCTTTGCTACATGTAACCATGCCTTGTTTAGCAGTGACCAATGCTCTTGATTATTCAAATTAGTAAGTAGGTGTGCTACCGCTTGAAAAACTAGGTACTTCTACAACTTAGGGATATCCATCTTGTGCCCTCCCTTTGTATATCCTAGTACCTTCTTCATTGCTTTTATTGCCTCCTTGTCAGTGAGGTCACTGCTAAGTTCTGTACCTGAACTCCTCAATGTTGTCAACCTCCCAATATGGGGTGCGGCGAACCTCATTCATCACCCAACCAAATAAAAGAAGTCCTCATGGACTCTACTCATCAACCACTGATATAACTTCTCTAGTTTTCCAAAATAGGGGAGTTCATACAATTGCAAAACTCCCACCTTTGTTAACAACTTTTCACCTACATCATCATACATGACCATGTCATTTTCTATCCTCAGAGCCATCTTCACTACCAACATCTTTGTTATATTTATTTCTATGGTTGTAATCACTTACTTTGCAACAAAGAATGTGAGAATACCAATCGCAACCCATAAAAACCCATTCTAGGTATTACATCTTAGAAAAATGGATTTTAGGGGCATCTTTTACTTCAACCTCAACTTCCTTCCACTTCCTTCCCCTTGTGGCTGCTTCAGGTGCTCGCTTAGGTGCCATAGAAAAAATAAAGGTGTTTTCTTGCGGTGAATTCAAGCTCTACAACTCAAAACCACATGCCTTAGCTCAAACTCGAACCCTAACTACCGATTCTTCTTCACACACGTCTTTGTTTCACTCAAACACCTTCTCCACTGGAGCATAAACCAATCTCATGATAAAATATGTTTGGTTCAGTTCATAAAAAATATCTTCGCACTTTATAAATTGCTTTTTATCTCACTCTTCAGCCCGCTCAAATTCTCCCAATTGAAAAGGTAAAAATGATTTCCCAACACCACTTTTTATAGGATTTTAATTTTTTTCCACATTTATTTCTCTCCACCTACCACTGTACTCAACATTAAATTGAATTTTCATCCGTTTTCTATGTTAATTTTTCCACGCCACAGTCATAACATTCTGGTGCACCTACTACTCCTCGAGCACATACCTCCTTTAACATGCCTTCATGTATTAAAGTACCTATCCAATGTGTCTTTCACTAAGTATTTTCCACTGCTGTAACCTACCTTGCATTTCATGTGTATGCATTCATCTATACATGGTCTTCATTCATGAGCAATATTTCTCTATCCGCACCTTAACTTCAAGCACCTACACAACATGTCTGTATGCATACCCCTCTTTAGAGAACATTCAAACTTGGTCCACTTATCTTGTATATACTTGACCCCACACTAAAAGTATGTGCGATCCATTGCACATGAATTCAATAGATAGTAATCCACTTCTGGTGTGCAAGTGCATTTATTACACAAAACATGAACTAAATTGAAAAAATATAGCAACGATGAAAGGAAACAAATATAAAGGAAACATATTAAAGAAAATCTAATCTAAATGGCACTACTACCTTATTGAAAACACCGATAATATTTATTTATAGTAGGGATTTAACCTAATCCCGTTGAAGTAACCGGGAAACCATGTCCCATCATGCACCTCTAATTGGAAAACACCCGAATCAAGTATGTAAGTTACAATATACGGTCCCAACCAATGCACATTAGTTTTTTCCATGGTGGTGTAAGAACTTTGAATCATATAGAAGAACCATCAATCTAATTTTAAGCTTCTTATCCTTGATATGTTTGTTATCACCAAATCACTGCATCCTCTGAATGGTAAGAATGTGAACATGATGTTCGGTGTGATTAGGTAACATGGGATCACCTCTCAAGCTGTGGGACTTGGGCTTGAGGTGAACCTCTGGAGAAGGCCGACTTCCTCTTCCTAAACTAAGTGTTATACTACTCCTAGTGCAATAAAATGGTATCTAGACCTATGCTAACATTTTCATGGGTTTTAGGGAAAGAGATTTACAAAAATAAAACTATACTAGGGATGGTGATGCACCAAATAAAGGGTGTGGATAAAATGACAAAGGGTTGGTTTGAAGAGGATGTTATGCACCACAAGACAACTTCACCTATTACAGCCTTAAAGGGTAAGTAACTACCACATACTAAGAAGCAAGTGTATCCTTTGCTAACCTTGGTTTCCGACAAACAATCTTATGATCTTCCAGTGAAGAAGAATGAAACTGAGAAGGGTGAAAAAACACCACAACTCAAGTGCATGCAAGAACTCCACCACTTGATAAGCACAAAACTTCAAGAACCTATAATGTAAACTTTGAACTTGCACAATACACCTGCATGTATGAGAAAGGCACAAAGAAATATAAAATGATGAGAAGGACTAAGATTAGTCACAAAACGTACACTTTATTACTTCAACAAAATGCACAATGCTTCATTACATTTGGAAGAGGAAAAGGTTTCCATTACAATATTTAAAGAAGGCTTGAAAGTTCCCTCAATATACAAGAACAACTTGTAGAAGAGGAGGACTCTTTGAAAGATATGTCAACTGTCTGACCAATATGTAGTCCAATCTCTCTTCTATCCCCCATTGGAATGAACATCCAACTTACATTTATAGAAGAAGTTGTGAGAGAGGAGAGAGGAGAAGTCATAAATTCCTTCCTAAATTGAAGGTACATGATGGTCAACATTTACTACAAAGTTGGTTGAACCACTTGAGAAGCTTCCATCATGTGTCATTAATGGCCCATCGTTGACTTAATCTTCTCAATTAATTAAAGGAATATTTAAATAAAATATTTTAATAATAATAATAAATATTATTATTAATATATTTAAATAAAAATATTAATTTAATTAGTACTCTTTAAAATTATAATAATTTAATGATAACTTTCAGGTGGGACCCCTTAAGATTGGTTTGCACTGAAGGGGGGGTTCATGAGAAATGGTCCAAAAAACACCAACTCGGTCGTTGGCTCGCTGAGCCAACTCATCGAGTTGGTCACGAGCTCCTCCTTGATGTGACATTGATATCCAATCTATTTGCAATAAGCCAACAATCTACATTATATAATTATCAAATCAATAAGAAACAATGCCGTCCTCTGAAGATAACAACATAAACAAAAAATAAGAGCTCAAATATAATAAACGCATCTATATTATTGATTGAATAATTTTGGAGCTAATAACATGGTGAGAGAGCTCGAACAATATGTTCTCATACATCCTTTCCAGTTTTCCTATGAACAAGGACAAATGAGGCTTACTGCAATATCATCCTACTAATCTTGACTAGAGAAACTCTCCTATGATCACTCACCACTATTATCTCATATATCCCTCCAATTCTCCACACATAATAATCTACGTGAGTTGTTTATTCAACAAACTCACAACTCAATGACATCGTGTCCTATATGATTAATTAGCACTGAGCCATTTTATGATTTCCCTATGAGATGCAATACCTACAATCTTCATTTTTGTCACCACCAAGCTATTAATATCTTACTAACGACACTAACTTAATAGATGTAATATATGAATATTAGATTGCCACTATTGCCTCAGGTTCCTCATAATGTGATCACAAATCCAACTGAATATTCCTAACATTCCTCACCTTAGTGTGAACATAGGTGAGTTCTATCTACATACCCCCAAGATGTCTCCTACAAGTCATGATGGTTTTCAAAGAGTACCATCAATTCCAACAAGTTTTCTAGTGGAACCATTAACCACTATGTATGTGATTTTCTAAGACATTCACAAAACTCTTAAACGCTAAGTTTTCTAGTGGACCTTCTGAACCTTTTCATAGTAGCGTACACATTTCCACTGATAGACCCCTATCCTTACATTCAAGTGAAAATACAAGAAATATTGGTCACACCAGGAGCTCACTTATTACAAGGTCAAACATCAATAAATCATATGTTCTTATTACAATACACAACTGACCTCATTAAACACGCATAAAACTAAATGCCACAAATTCATTCACGGCCCCTTCGCCATTGATTAATCTCCTTCCTCAACTTGCCTCCTTACCTCCATCGTGATGATGCTACACTCAGTCGGATGTCTTTGAGGCTCATTTCTACAATTTTATTAGGTGTTAGTTTCAACTGAGTTTGCATCCTTATAAAAATAATCAACTTGAATATTTAACCAAAATAATAAAGCATATCATATTTGTTATTGATGGAAAACATTCTTCACTATTTTCTTCCTATAGAATTATGCAGAAATGCTCAGAATTGTTTCCACGATTTCTCTTCACAACATATGATTCATGAATTTTTGATTAACCTTTTTGATAGAAGTTTCACCATAATTCAAATAAACAAATAAAAAATTTCAAAAAATTATGAATCTAACTTGAGTTTTTGAGACGTAAACACGAATTACCAATCATTTTTTTAAAGATCAAAATCCACCTTCAGCTAAAATGGCTAACTCACCAAGCTTCAAAACTCTTAGATCTGCATTCTAAAGACCTATGTGGTTTTGTGTTCCAAATGACTCTCATAACTTGATCCTAACCTTTTCTGATACCAGATGATGATTCTCAAATGGCCTTAATAGGTTTCTTTTGATATAACTCAACAATTACATTATATAATTGTCAAATCAATAAGAAACAATCTTGTTGAATGAAGATAATACCACATAACTCCACTCCAATAAGGCATTCAAATATAATAAACATTTCTACTTTATTATTGATTGAATTTTTTGGAGCAATAACATGGTGAGAGAGCTTACAATATATATCCTTTCCATTTCCTATAAACAATGGAGATAAGGCTTACCTATATCATCCCACTTGGCTCTCCTATGATCACTCACCACTATTCTCTCATATATCCCACCAATATCTCCACTCACAAGTCTAATTTACGTGGAGTTTTTTATTCAACAAACTCACAACTAATACAATATCCTATATTATTAATAATGATTTATTTTATGACTGGCCTATTAATAATTTTAAAATATTTTATTTTTCTCACACAAATATGATATTAAGTATAACAATGATTAAGATCTTACTAACACAAGCTTACTAATGTAATATATGAATATTACATTTAACTATTACAAACATTAATGTGAGCACTAATCCAAGGATTTATTGAGATGAAAACACCTACCGTCCTTCACCATAACTCAAAATTCCAATCCCATTATTCATCAAGCTCTCTCTTGTTCGACTCAGCTGTCTTGAATCACTACGACCATCACCGAATTCTCTTCCAAATCGAACCGTAGCCACACATCAACTCAGATATTTGGTGACTTTGCATCAGCTCAGAGATGTTGACTCTCAAAATTGAGATCATTATCAATGTTCTTTCGACTCGTATAACTCCCATGCCATTTTTCACATTATCTCCTTCACATCTTACTTACCTAGTGAGCTCGGGAACCACCTTGGCGGGCCTGACCTTATCATATTGCCACAATCTTTGACCTTTCCTCATGTAACTTACCATAACTCAGCCTTAACTATGGTGGTTAGTAAGTCGAGGTATTTCCTCCATCGACAGTCTTCAACAATGACTCCTTTATCTTGAGCTCACCACCGAGATAATGCTTTCCACGAGATCTGTTTGAATCGAGCTCAAACAGTTTGAGATCTTCATGTTCCTTGTCTTGCCGCTCCATGAGATACCTTCTTTGTGCATTGATCCACCAACTCACATGATGTAACTTGGCCCACATGGCTCGGTTCCCCTCAGCATTCGTCGGTCAATATTTTTTGACTCAAACTCAATGTGCATGTGGCTACCATGCTGAGTTGAATTCCATGAGATTGGGTTCGAATTCATGAGTCTCCTTTGGTGAGAAATTCCTGACAATCTCTTCCTGGGATCGCCAAGATCTGCGATTATCTCAATGTCTCTATGGCTCAACTCAGAGAGTTGACCACCTTTTGGTGAGTTCTTCCAAGTTTAGGTGAGCCTTCTTAGACCTCACCTTGTCTAATGTGTCAGCCAATCTTGCCACTTAACTAACTTCATCCATTGATTCTGCCTTACTCATCATGAGTTTGATTGTATGACCAAGCCGTCCAGCTTATGCCATTGAGCTCACCCCTTTCTTTGACCTGACTGAATTCTTTTTTACTAGCCATCATGCCTCAATTTACTCAACCCCAATGAGTTAATCAAGAGTTTGGATAATGCCTTGGTCTTGTCTCCTAATGAATTTTCTGTGTGGCTTAATCTCACACTGATCTCCTATTTCAACTTGGTTCCTTGATGAAATTCACTTCCCTGAGAACCATCGTCGCCTAACAGCTATACCTCGAGCTACGTGCCACTTGTCAGGGGTCCTTTTAAATGTTGACCAAGCTCCCTTATGTGGCTTGTCACATACCAAATTTGAGCTCTCACATTTCTGCTAAACTGAACTAGGCATTTATTTTAGACCTCTCTTGACTAGCTCAATTTAATGAGCCAAAGTCAACATCCTCATTTGATGATACCTTCACATGAACCAAGTTGAGCTTCGAAGTTGACTCAACCTCAACCCATTGAGCCACCTCGATGTAACCCATCATTTCTCCCACAGTTTGGTTCCATGTCAAGCTGACCCTCAAGCTCATCAAAAACACCTTGCCATCAAATTGAGTGAGACATCATCCATCTTTCTCATCGAGCCACCCTTTGAATTATTTTGTCTTTGCAGACTTGATAAGACATGTGAACATACCTCTTATGATGTTTCGATCCCAACCTTCTGCCAACTTAGTACTCAGCTCCCTTGTCAAGCTCAATCCTAAATAAAATGAGCTCCATAAGCTCTGAAAATCCTTCTGCACTTCTGTTTTGAACTCAAATCATCCACAAACATTAGCTTTCACCTATCTATCAATGTGCCCTGTGGATGATGCCGAATCATCTATCAATTTAAGTTTGCGAGATTCTTACAATCCACTTGTATGGGAACTTTAATATTATATAAATATCCTCATAATTACCTCATTATAATCTCCCATGATTTTTGAATCACCGTGATCTTGTCGACTTGACAATGTAATTTCATGCAGTTTGGTCAGAGCCCTAACTTGACTAAGATCTTTAGCTTTCTTCCGAGAATAGCTCCACCTTCCATGATAATGACTCGGTGACTAACTTACCATCTCACTTGTAGCCTCCTTAATAACTTGATGGATAACTCAGACTCATTGACTTGGGCTCCAAGTTGCATGTTTTATTTGCTAAAACCTCTCACTTGGCTTGCCAAGTAATGATTCCCACTTGGCGATGCTTCTCACGAGCCCCGCGAATTGGAAAGCTCCCTTGTATTGGTTTGCTATCTCAATGTTTCCACATGGAAATTTGATGTCACTAATCTCCTTGAATCATGGAAAAAATGTGTTGGATTTCCATCACCAAAAAACCACCTGCCAAATGCCTCAACAGTCTCCTGCATTTACGTGACTTGACCTATTCTTTTCAATGTTGGGCTCTTATAACCGACCCATCGAGTTGAGCTCCAATGATAAATGACCAGGTTATTAACCAAGATAACACGTGATTTGTCACTAAGTTGAGCTCAATTTGACCCTTTTCAATGCTAGGTGAGCTCACCTATGCAATTTATTAATTATTTTAATCGTGTAAACTCTGTGATGAACAAACATGGAGTCCCTCGGAGACCAATGTCATAATTTGATCGTAATAGGACCATGTTCATCCAATTTTGTCCATGTGTGTCAAAATTGGATAACAATTTTTTACGACCTCTCGGGGATGATTTCCTGATTTAAGCATGATTCTAGTATCCTTAAGTCATCCATTGTGCATGGATTTAATGTTGGAATCTTGAAAGTGGTTTGATCTTCTGTGATATATCCTGAATTCTCCTTGGTACTTAGGTAGGAAAAGTGCTGAACTCGAAAGAAACCTTTTCCCTTGAAAACCTCCAATGATGATACAATGTGTAAGAACAACACAAAACAATACAACAAGGAAAGAAAAAGAACAACAACACACAACAATGTGCATAAGAACTTGGAGGAAAACACCTAACTAAACTGTACAAGGGGTGGAATGATCTCAAAAGAAAGCTTTGAGATGTATCCCATTCACATGAATGGGTAGTTCATTCTCCATTGAGCCTGGATAGATGAAATGAATTCACCTCTTTGTAACTCATGATGATGTATGGCCCACTCAGAGAGTGTCAAACTTGGTGTGCTTTCTTGGTTTGGCTCTATCTTCATCCCATTTGAGAACTAAATCTCCCTCTTGAAAATTCCAATCAGATGCCTTCTTGTCAAAATATTTCTTAACCTGAGCTTGATGTTGCTCCAAAGTCTTCATAGCCTTGTTCCATACTTCTTCTAACTCCATGAGCTCAACAAACCTGATTGTCAGAGGATCACTCTCCATAACCTCAAGCTGATGAGCTAACTCCAAAGAAGGTAACTCCAAGGAGAGCGAACGTTTTTCTTCTCTTCCATATACAAGCATGAAAGGAGAATTTCTGATGGCCCTTTTAGGTGTGATCTGATCTACCATAAGGCAGTCTTAAGTTGTGTGTGCCAAGTCCTCTTGTTAGTCTCCATTGTGTGCTTGATAATCCTTGTGAGGTTTTTGTTGCTAGACTCAGCCAATCCGTTTCCTTGAGGATAGTAATTGGATGAAGTCTTGAGGTAGACCCCATTTTTAACAGCCCTCATTCACTCAACTTTAGACCAAGAAAATCCATCACATTATCTGAAATGACTGTAAATGGAACACCGAACCTTGTCATTATACCTTCTAAGAAATCAAGAACTGCCTTCTCATTGACTCTCCTTCAATGCTACTACCTTCTGTCCATTGAGTAAAATAGTCTGTTTCAGTAAGGACCCATTTATGTCCATCATTGGATGGAGGATTAATCATTCCAATGAAATCCAACCCCCATTGAACAAAGGGTTGATCCACTTGAATTGGATGTAGTGGAAGAGCTGCCAACTTCTACTTTCCCAGTGAAAAAGGCACATTCCTTACACTTCCTTACCCAGAGATGGGAATCTTTGAACAAATCAGGCCAATAGTAACTGATCTCACATGATCTTGGTAGCAGTTGTTCATGTAGAATAATGTCCTCCAGATAGGCCATTGTGAAACTCTTCTAGTATCTTACTTACCTGTTCTGGTCCCACGCACCAAAGGAGAACACCGTTCAAATCCTTTTGAAAAGAGAACATTATCTACCAGAACATATGGAATAGACTGAAGATGGAAAGTCCATCTTTTATTTTTATCCATGTTCACAGGATATACTCCTGAGAAAAGGAAATTCTTCATTTTGGATAACCAGTCAACTTGATCATCACCCTCATCAGTGTTTAGGAGCATCACGTTCTCATCACCTTTTGATTCCATGTCTGTAGCAAGTTGTTGACACAAACCTTTACCTCTGACAATTTTGGTAACTTTGATATGTACGTCATACTCCATCACCTTCGTGATCCATCCAGCATGCTTTTCATTCATCTCTTTGTTCAACAAAAATTCCTTGACACCTGGATGAGACACCATTAGATGAATTTTGTTGTTGGACAACATGTGCTTGAATTTATTCAAAGCTCAAATAACCATAAAGACTTGTTTTTTCAATGAATGAATATTTGAGCTCATAGTCTTTGAGGGATTGACTGAAGAAAGTAATTGGTTGCTCCATCAGATCATCATTTTGCTAGGTGAGGATACCTGAAATGCTCTCTTGACCTGCAAAAGCATAAAGAATAAAATATTTTATCAAACCTGGGGTTCACAAGCCAGTGGGAGCTTGAGAAATGGCCATTTTTGATGGCTTCAAATCTCTCCCTTCCTTCCTTTGTCCATGAGAATGGCATATTTTTCTTCAGCATGGTTGTTAGTGGTTTAGCCAATGTTGCGAATTGAGGGATGAATCTCCACATGAAATTTATGGTTCCCAGAAAACTCTGGAGACCCTTCTTGTGACTTGGGAGAGATAAGGATACATAATCAAATGGATCCTAGTATAGATCAATAGAAAGTCCTTTCCACTGAAACAACATGCCCTAAAAATTTTCCTTCATGCACTACAAAAATACATTTCTTGGGGTTAAGTGAAACTCCAAATTCTCTACATCTTCGAGAAAACCTTCCTTAGATGCGTGATGTGGTCTTCTGCATGCTTAGAGTATATATTATATCATCAAGGTAAACCAAGATGATATCGTTGATTATTCCCTTAAATTCCATGTCCATGGCTCTTTGGAAAGTAGCCCCAACATTGGACAATTCGAATGGCATTTTGTTGTAAGCATACGTGCCCCACTTGGTAGTGAAAGTCATTTTGAATTGATCAGATTCTTGGACCAGAATTTGATTGTAACCTAAATATCCATTGAGTCAAAGAAAATATTTGAGCTCCTACCACCATTTGAAGGATTTTATCCATTGATGGAAGAGGATAATGGTCTTTCAATGAGGCACGGTTCAAATCCCTAAAATCCACATAAATTGAATTTCTCTGTTCTTCTTCCTTACGGGGACCAGATTGGCTACCCAAGAGGAATGCTTGATAGGAAAAATTATACAGGCCTTGATGAGTTTGGTTAGATCCTTTCTCATTAGTGGCTCAATTTTGGGATTAATTGGCCTCTGTTTCTGACGAATTGGCTTGGCATTAGGATCTCAGTTTGATGGTATGTTGTGCTAGACCTGGATCAAAACCACGCAGGTATTTATAACTCCACGCAAAAAAATGTTGTGATACTCTTGAACAAATTTGACGAAAATCCTTCTTTCTCTTCAGAAGTACACACTTTTCCGATCTTCAGAAACTTTTCATTTGCTACCTCGACTTCCTCAAAATATTCTTCTTTGACCACCATGTTAGAGCTTTGTCTTTTGGCTTGATCATCTAAATTAAAGATGGATTCCAGAGTAACTAAGAATTTTGGTAGCTTTTTGCTTTTCAATTGTATGATTTGATCACCATTATGATTCTTGCAACTTATCTTGATTTTTTGCAGCAAACTCTGCCTCTTCTTGTAGGAAAAGGACAATTTGTTTTTCACTATCGAACACTTGCCAACTACTCACATTATCAAGTACTGCTAGGTCAAACCACCATTTTGATATATTTTCACCCTTCTTTCATGATATCAATAGGTATGTCGTATTGTGAGCCAATTGTAGCAAGCCTATCAACATCTTGATTTTGATTTATAGGAACTGCACATGGATCCCAAAAGCTTCAAAATCTTCAATCAAATCCCAGACTTTATTTCTTGTATGATCTTAAAAGATCATTTTTGGATGCACTATGTGCCGTCACTTGATGAACAACTAACTCACTGTGTCCAAAAACAGTCAGGGCTTTGATTCCCTTCTTTTGAGCTAGTTGAATTCCTTACACAAGGGCCTCATATTCAACAACATTGTTAGTGCAATTGAATTACAACTAGAAAGATGAGAAGTACTTATCTCCTTATAGATAAATTAGCATGACACCAGCACCAGATCCATTCTTACTCCTCGAGCCATCGAAAGAATAATTTCCACAGTCATTCAGAATTGCTTTGTGTTTTGACAAGTTGTGGTATGATTGTACCTTCTTCATGAATGCAATATGTACCCAATCCGGTCTCCTCCAAAAGTAGAAAACCAAATTCTTCCTCTACCAACACATCAGTCATAGGGATCATACTGATGATCTCCACTCACTTCATCCAGCATAGTATCAAGGACTTCTTCAACAAGAGTGGTCGGTTCATGATCAACATCTTCTTCCTTCTGGATCACCAATGGTATAATTCCCATTTATAGGACTAATAGTGTAGGGTTCTACATGATTATAGAAAGATTGGTTCCACCCTTATAGTCACTTTGGTTCTATATTGAGTTCTTGAGAATCATATGTGACCAATTAGCTGATAGATAACAACCCATCTTGGTAGTGAAATATCATGATAGGAAGATGGAAAGAGAGAGGAGGGAGATCAATGAATGATATGTCTTGGGTGAATGAAAAACTCAGAGCATGCATGGATGGTAAGTTGAAGTCCTTTGATAACTCTAACAATAGTTTAACAATTGTGTCATCAAGCTGAAAAACTCCTCATTGCAACTGGTGCATATTATATGCCTAGTACATCTGTAATTTGTTTGGGCATGAACTAAGCTACTGGCACCAGAATTGATCATGTAATTATGTACCAGGTGGTCGCCAATGATCAGGGAAATATAGAATGGTGGTTGTTTGTTCACCTTAGGAATAATTTTCCCTTCTAATTGACACAAACTTGTAGCAGTTGTCTGCTCCATGACCTGATGATCTGTTGATTGTGCCAAAACTATTCAGAGCCTCTCGTAACAAGTTTCTTTAAGAAGGAATTGAGAGTGCATCCCACATAGTAATGCTTAGGTTGGTCTTCTTCATTTTTTCTACAATACTGAAGGGAATTGCAATCCTACTTTTCTGACATTTCTTTGGGTGTTAGAATCCTCTTTTAGAAAGTGATTGTTAGGGTACCGTGATGCCTGAAGAACCTTCTTTCCTTACATCTTGGCTAGTATGTGTTTCTGGCGGTTTCTTTCCCACATCTTTATCAACTGCCACTTGTGGACTGAGGATATGAAGTGGATGCTTGATCAGCTTTAGAAGGTTGAGATTCCATTGCTCTCTTTTTGGAATGAGTGTTTGCTGCCAGTGATGAGGAATCTGTATTCAACCCACAAAAATATTTTGCTTGCCAATTTAGCAAAGTGGTTTCTTTAGGTGCTTGTGGTTGATCTGTCTATTTCCTACGTAGATGAATTTTCTATTGGCTCTGGAGGGGCAGATATGCTTTGAACCCCAAGGGCCTGGCTAAGAACTCCATTGGGGAAAATATTTTGATTGTGGGGTTTAGAACAAGGATAACACCATTCGTAGTCTTGAACTAGATTATTCTGGACATGTACAAGGGCTCTAGAA
Source organism: Taxus chinensis (assembly GCA_019776745.2). Taxonomy (NCBI): domain Eukaryota; kingdom Viridiplantae; phylum Streptophyta; class Pinopsida; order Cupressales; family Taxaceae; genus Taxus; species Taxus chinensis. The sequence goes on from CM034146.1 coordinate 1,009,364,163, forward strand.
GAGCTAGCAACAAGAGGATTCCTAAATTTCAAAGGCCTAACATTCATAACTTGATTTGTAGTTTGATTTTGAGGCTGATTGTTCCCTTGAAAAGGAGGACGGTTAGCTTGATACTATTGATTTTGTGGCTGGTATGGATGGTTGTATTGAAATTGTCACCTCTTGAGTGCAACAGGCTTGTTACTAAAATTTTACAACATTGACTTGACTTCAAATAGGTCATTTGAAGAGGCAAGGGTAGACTAAGCTGGTTACTTGGAGGCTACTGGAATAGGAGTCAATGGTAGGCTGAGTGTTTATAAGATCCAGAGACAATGACATCAGCGGTCATGGAGCTATCTTTCCAACCTGAATAAAAAAATTCTCCACTCTTATGGTAACTTCGTAGGCATAAGGTAGTGTAGTCCCTCCCATGGACTGGATCATAACTGCTACATCACTATTCAAGGCTCACAAATAGTATAAGAATGCATTATTTGGAGAAGGATTTATGAGTGCTGGAATCCTATTCCAAGTCCTTTGGAATCGGAAGTTGAAATCAATCATGTATTCTTGGGGAGCTCTCTTTATGGTAGTGAGTTGTTCCAAGAGTGACAGGTGATCACTCTTGTCTTCAAACTATTTATAGATATTTTCTCCTAACTCATCCCAAGTGGTTATAGTACCAACACTTAACCCTCGAAACCATTGAACCACTTTTCCCTTGAAAGAGGTAGTAAGAAGTCTAACTGCAACGTTTTCCTCCATGATATTATGTACTGCACAAATGCTGGCTACATCAAGAATATGTTCCACTGGAGTAACGTGAGTTTCCCCTGTGTAGAAGGGTAAAATTTTGAGTGCAAAAACAAGTATAGGGTCATGTTGAGCCAAAAGAAGAGGACTACTTGCATTGAAAGGGGGAAAAACTTGGTTCCTCACCATATCAACGAGAGGTTGATTGTTCCTGGGTGGAGGAAACCCTTTGTAAGGAGGAGTTGAATGACCCTATGAGGTGATGCTGCAACGGGTGATGTTGAGATTCATCTTCTCCTTCTCCTTAGAGGAGACAAGGGATAGTTTGATATGCTGATAATTTCCTTATACTTTGAAGAAGCTCTTGTCTGAATTATTCACATAAGTTAACATACTGATATTTGAAATCCAGAGATATAGAGTTGCCAGGTACTTTGATTTGTGCAAGTGAGAAGAGAAGTACCAACTCTTAGTCCCACAAGGCATGCCAAAAACTATTATCACCAAATCATTGCACCCTTACAATGGCCAGAATGTGAATAGGACATTCGGTGTGATTGGGTAACATGGGATCACCTCTCAAGCTATGGGACTTGGGCTCGAGGTGAACCTCTGGAGAAGGCCAGCTTCCTCTTCCTAAACTAAGTGCTATACTACTCCTAGTGCAATAAAATGGTTATCTAGACCTATGCTAACATTTTCATGGGTTTTAGGGAAAGATATTTAGAAAGAATAAAACTATACTAGGGATGGTGATGCACCAAATAAAGGGTGTGGATAAATTGAGAAAGGGCTGGTTTGAAGAGGATGCTATGCACCATAGGACAACTCACCTATTGTAACCTAGAAAGGGTAAGTAACTACCACAACTAAGAAGCAAGTATACCCTTTGCTAACCTTGGTTTCCGCAAACAATCTTATAATCTTCCAGTGAAGAAGAATGAAACTGAGAAGGGTGAACAGACACCACAACTCAAGCGCATGCAAGAACTCCACCACTTGATAAGCACAAAACTTCAAGAACTTGCAATGTAAACTCTAAACTTGCAAAGTACACCCATATGTATGAGAAAGGCACAAAGAAATATAAAATGATAGAAAGACTACGATTAGTCACAAAACACACACTTTATTACTTCAATAACATGCACAATGCTTCATTACATTTGGAAGAGGTAAAGGTTTCCATTACAATCTTTAAAGAAGGCTTGAAATTTCCCTCAACATACAAGAACAACTTGAAGAAGAAGGAGGACTCTTTGAAAGATATGTCAAATGTCTGACCAATACGTAGCAATCTCTATTCTATCCCTCCTTGGAATGAACATCCAACTTACATTTATAGAAGAAGTTGTGAGAGAAGAGAGGAGAAGTAATAAATTCCTTCCTAAATTGAAGGTACATGATGGTTCATTTACTACAAAGTTGGTTGAACCACTTGAGAAGCTTCCATCAATGTGTCATTAATGGCCCATTGACTTAATCTTCTCAATTAATTAAAGGAATATTTAAATAAAATATTTTAATAATAATAAATATCATTATTAAAATATTTAAATAAAAATATTAATTTAATTATTATTTTTTAAAATAATAATAATTTAATGATAACTTCAGGTGGGACCCCTTAGGATTGGTTTACATTGAAGGGGGGGTTCATGAGAAACGGTCAAAAAAGACCAACTCGGTGGTTGGCTCGCTAAGTCAACTCACCGAGGTTGTCACAAGCTCCTCTGGCCTTCACTGCAATTGAGCTCCCATTTTGCATTGAGCTCCTCTTGTTCAACTTAGTCTTGACTCACTGCGACCATTGCCAAGTTCCTCCTTTCAAACTGAGCCACCATCAATGAGCTGCTTTGTATTTACATCGGCTTAGAGAGTTGAGCTCTCAAACTAAGCTCATTATCAAGTTCCTTTGACTCATCATGCAACTCCCAACTGATTTTTTAGATTAGCCCCTTCATATCTTACTTGTCTAGTAGATTGGGAATCACCTCGACAAGCCTGATCTTATCGTATTCCACAAGATTTGATTGTTCATCATGTAACTTACAACTCGGCCTTAACTTGGTGGTTAGCGAGTTGAGCTCTTTCATCCATTGACAACATTGCAACATGACTCCTTTGCACAAGCTCACCACCGAGTGTCAAGCCTCCTGGCTCAGCAATGAGCTCCTATGTGACCTTTCTGTCAATGTATTTTCCAAAACTTCAATGTTCACCTGTAATCTCACTACTCATATTGTGCATCAAATTCATTGTGCATTGTATTGACTTGAACTCACCTCACTCGTAACTTGAGCCCACATCGCTCGAGTCCCCTCGCGAGCTTGTCAGTATGGATGTTACAATCTGGCTCAAGCCTATCTATTTTGTGAATCATTGGCTTCGGCTTGGAAAATCCCCAAGCTCTCTCCAATGCCAACCCAACAGGACACCAAATGTATGAGCTCCTTTGGTGAGAAACTCGTGACAACTCACTTCTCACACCTGCCTTGATCTATGAGCTCATCTCAAGTTTGAATGGCTCAACTCAAAGTGTTGACTCTCCTTTCACCAAGTTAGCTTGGCAAGCTCAACTGAGCTCCTCTTATGACCTTTGCAGGCTCTATTTGGCATCTCTCAAGCCACTAAGCTGACTCTTCATCCCATTGCAAGTCGACCATACTCAACAAGATTTTTTGCTGATCATTTCTAGCTTGAACTCAATGTGCATGTGGCTCATGCATCGAGTTATCTCCCCTTTCATAGGAATCTCTTCGAACGCGAGTCATTCTCACTGAGCTCATTAAATCCACCCAGACACCTATGAATTTTCTCAAGCTCCACTACGTGCATGGTTCAACTTACCGTGAGTTGAGCTCGTATACGACTATGTCCACACAGAGCCTTTTCCTTTGGCATTGAGCTCCTACAAGCTCTGGTTTGTAAGCTCACTAAAATCATTTTCCGGTTTCGATACATTTCATTCACCGAACATCTTCTCGAGCTGACCAGTTTATTGTTGATCCCATCATACATTTGGTGTCAGGGGTCACTTGGTCTTAATTTGGCTCGATCGAACCCGCTTCGAGCTCCCTTAGCCTCACATACCATTTTTTAAGTCATTCATCATCAGGCCCATTCTACATTAATAGAACTTAGATCTCTTCATTTGATGACCTCAACATAGCGCAAGATTCATCACTTTGCGAGCCAATGGTCTAACATCCTTCCATGATCGCATTCACCTATTTTCCCAACCAAGTTGCCCCTACCGCTCAACATTTTACTCTAGTCCTCCACCCTTTGAGCCACCTTGATACAACCTGTCATTTCTCACATTGTTTACATGGCGATGTCAAGCTCAACCCATGAGCTTGTTCGATCAACTGCCTTCAGTATCAATTTCACTGAATGTGACATCTTATCCATCTAACTGAGCGATCTACAAGATGAAATCCTTTGTCCATGCGGAATTGGCTGGCTATGTGAACTTGCCACTTATGAGTGTTCGATCTCCAACCATGTGCCGCAACTAGTACTTGAAACTCCCATATCAAGCGTCAGGATTTCCTAATCTCATCTTGTCACCTCGACATTCCCACATGAAAATTCTTTTGAGCTTCTCTCAACGAGCCCATCTTGAGATTCATATCATCCACAAACATCATTCTCCATGTCTAATTTTAACCAAGTTGTAGCTCCTGTGGACGATGCCAACTCAATGGGGTGAGTTGGGTTTGTGAGATCCTTACAAACCGAGTCAAACTCTTGAACTTCAATCCGGTCTTCGCCAGTCTCCTTATCTCATACCATGATTTATACTCCTCCCTTGATTTACATGAATCGACCGAGAAATGAGTTCTCAATACTTGATGATCGTAATTCACTACGACGTAGAGCCTTGTCTTGACTAAGTCACCACGCTTGCTTCCGCGAAAAGCTCCATCCTTCTAACTGGCTAATAACTTAGTGACTCATCTATCCATCTTACATGTAGCCTGCCTTACCAACTCGACAGATGAACTCGTCCTATTTGAGTCAGGCTTGATGCTTACATGTTTTAGTTTTGTGAACCTCTGAGCTTGAGTTGCTCAAGTAATTAACTTGCCAACATGCCCATGATACTTGCTGAGCTCTCCCTGTGAAGCTCGACCGAAGTCTATGTCTTGGTTTGACTGTCTCAACATGATGCACCAAGCTACCTTCGTTCGAGCTCATCTCCTTGCAAACATGGAAAGCATATGCAGGACTTGAATCACTAAATGACCGAGCTCTCCACCTAGTGAGTCCTCGACTTAGTTCAGTCCAACATTTACGTGAGCTCTCCGAGTAACTCGTCGAGCTTCTCGGCAATGTTGATAGAGCTTGAACCGACCCATCGAGTTGGGGTCCAATTATAAACTCCTAAGTTCTCAACTAAGCTAAAACTTGGAGTTGTCACTAAGTTGAGCTCAATTTGACCCTTGAGGGTCATAGGCATATAATAGAGATTCCTCAACTATGAAATTAATTAATTACTTTAATCATTTTATCTCCGTGATGACCAACCATTGGGAGTGTGGTCCATTAAAGCCAATGTCGTTGTTTTGAGCACAATAGGACCCCTGTTGTCCAATTTTGGCATGTGTTAAAAATTAGATAACAATATCTATCATGCCATGCCTTCTGTCTAGAATTTTTTGTCTTATAACTCCATCTGGAAATAACACACCTTTCATCTAACTACATCAGTTTATCAATGTGCTCTTCAAGTGCTTTGTCATTAGCCAAACCTCCTACGTGTGCAATATACATAGAAGGTAACATGAATTCCATAGGAAAAACAACCTCCACGCTAAACACCAAATGAAAGGGTGTGGCCTTGTTTAATATTTTATAAGTCATCCTGTATGCCCAAAGTACAACAGAGACTTTATCATCCAAATATTTCCATCTAACATCACAAATTTTAGTCAATGTGTGGCTCAATATTTTGTTGAAAGCCTCAACAATTCCGTTTGACTGAGGGTGATTTGGTGTTTTTTTATGGCGTGCTACCATAAATTTATCCAATAGTATCCTGATAGTCTCATTAAGGAAATGAGTACCCCTATCACTTGTCAAACTTAATGGGCATCCATATCTGTGGATAATTTTCTCCCACAAAAACCTTGCTACTGTAGCTACCGTGTAATTCATTGCAGGCACTGCTTTTGCCCATCTTGTAAGATAATTTTTACAAGTTATAATGTAGCGAGATCCATTCTTGTGTGGGTGTGGGGAAATAGGACCCACAAAGTCAATTGTCCACTTTTCAAAAGGTTCTACAGTAGCAATAGGCCTCAAAGGCATTTCATCTCTATGCCAAGGCTTTCCAAGGCACTGATAGTGGTCACATGCCTTACAATATTATTTGTAATCCTTATACACTGTTTCCCACCACAAACCAACTAATAAAATATTACGCACAGTGGCATATTTTGCATAATTTCCACCTGAAATACCACCACGAGCCTCCTCTATAATGGATTTTCACTCATGCTCAAGTACACACCAGTCCAAAACTTCATCCCGACCTAGTTTGTGTAAGTCTCCACTAATCAAAATGTAAGGGTGCAACACTAATAATAATTTTTTTCTTCTCTATAATCTTCATCCCCTCAGGTGTCACACCTATTTGCAAAAAGACAACAATATATTCTAAGTTAGAGGGCATGCGGTTTAATCTAAAAAGATGTGCATATGAAATTATGTCCTCAATGCTCTGTGTGTCCTCACCTGAATTAATCCTTGATAAATGATCCAACCTAGAATTTATCTTTCCTGGCTTAACAACGATTATAAAGTCAAATTCCTGAAACAACAAAATCCATCGGCATATGTGCCCCTGCAAAATGGGCCTTGTTCACCAAGTACTTCAATGCCATGTGATTTGTATAGAAAATAAAAGGTGTAGCCAGATAGTACTGTCTAAACTTATGCATCACGTAGATCATGGACAAGGCCTCATGCTCTGCAGTTGTATAATTATGTTCAGCTGGTGTCAACTTCCTACTCACAAAGAAAATAGGATGAACACCAATACCTTCTCTAGGTTGGGCTAATACTACACCAATGTCTATGCTAGAGGTGTCCACATGCACATGAAAAGGTTTGGTCCATAAAGGAAAGTGCATAATATGCGTTGTAGTAAGCCTTTCCTTCAATGTCTCAAACGTGCATCGTTGCACTTCACTCCAATGGAACTTGCCTTTACTTTTCAATAATTCTTCTAAGGGTGCAAAAATCTTAACATAACCTTTGATAAACTTCCTATAATATCCTGTGTGTCCCAAGAATCCACACACGAACCTTGATTTGGTTATTAGGCTCTTCTAAGCCAAAAATAACAACAACCTTACTAGGATCCACAAACAAGCCTTCTTTACAAATAATATGCCCTAGAAAATTCCTAAAAGGTGTAGCATAAACGCACTTCTTAATATTTAAGGAGATGCTCAACTTTCGACACCTCTTAAACATCATCCTTAAACTATCAGAACGGCCTTTCAATAGCCCATAAACCATCCAATCATCTAAGTAAACCTGCAAGAACTTATGAATAATGTACTCGAATGCTTGCACAACAATGTGCAAAAAGATTGTAGGTGCATTGTTCAATCCAAAAGGCATAATAGTGTATGTAAAAACTTCCCCACTCTGTGGTGAAAGTTGTCTTCTCCTGATCCTCTTTAACTATCCTTACCTGATGATGTCAAAAAAATTCATTAGTGAAGGAGTAGATTTTGTGTCTTGCAACGCATTCTAAGATATCTTCAGTAAAAGGTGTGGGAAAAGGATCTACTACACATGCAACATTCAACTCCCTGTAATCCACAAAATTCTTATTATTTCATCTTCGTTAATGATTATTACTATAGGACTTAACCCATTTCTGACTCCTCGATGGGCTCAATGATTCCAAAATTTAGCATCTTATCAATTTCTTCCTTAAGCTTAACACACAGATTAGGATTCATTTTGTAAGGTCTCTTCCTAACTGGGCATGCACCTTTCTTTAGCTTGGTTCTCATCTTTACCATTAACAAGGATTCATAGGTGTATTCAGTTTTTACACCCACCAAGGAACAAGGGAATCCCATGTGTGCCGGCCTATCACCCAACACACGCTGGCCACTCACTTGAGGCACGTGTGGGTGCCAAGTCTCTCTTTTATGTGAGTTAAGTGGGAAACATCATCTATGATAAGAGCTCAAAAGGAGTGAGTGGAAATGAGACATACATTTATCATAGAAATTAGGATGACTTCTAGAAAAATGCAGTCATCCTAGATTGAATGGTACTTAACAGATTATAGAGAGGAACCAAAACAGAAAGGAAATGCATAAGGATTTATATTCATTCCATAAACATTCATCAATTAGAATTGTAAGATATAAACATGGATCATAAACTTTTAATAACCATACTCATCAAGTTTGGTAGCCTCATTAGATTCATTGGATTCATTAAAAATTATCACAACTGTGCAGACCGAATTCATACATCATAGCTGGTTTTATATCCATCTTTCATTAAGAGAAAATTTACAATCCAAACCCCTTATTACATCCTTTTCCTTTAGATCCCTACCTAACTTATGGAGCTCTCACAGTATCCCTGCATGGCTTCACCTTCTTTTGCTTCTCTCTCTTTTTCTTCTGGTGGGTGCTTGTATTTATATCCCTTCTTGACATCATCAAGCCTTTGTGGGAGTTGTAGATCCATCACCAAGTGTCCAAGGCGGTCCTTCATGGGATCATGCTTCTTCAGGTCTGAGATCTCCACTCTTTGAAATGATGGCCTTCTAGAAACTTCCATCACAAGGTATATTCCTTCTTAGGCCAACCTGTCGCTAGGCTGACAACTTATCCATTCTGCATGTATAGTTGGGTCACATTTTTCTCATGTTCTTCTTGATGTGTCAAATATGGCTAAGTCTTTGAAACCTTTGTTCTATCTTGCACACTTGCCACTTGCTTTGTTAAAACCTCCTAGAACCATGTCCTGTGTGCTTTATCCTTACATGCCCACGCGCCTTCTTGTACTTGGCCAATATTTTAGGGGCCCAACATCACCCCACACTATGCCTATTCTCCACCCATAGGAACACCTTCTCAATGAATAAAGAATGACTACCTTTAAATGGTTTAGGGAAAGGGAATGAAGAACTTTGGGGAAGAAAGAAAGAATGGGGGAACTATGATCACTTCTATAAGAGGAGTGGGAAATATTTTGTTAGGTCTTCCTCTAGCTTATTCCAAGTATCAATCTCACTCTGCGCCCACTGACAAATGTCGCTGACTAGGGCACTCACCTCTTCAAAGCTTAGCCCCTCTCCTTAGGTATTCATCATTTCCATGATCTCCTCCCATTGTTTGCCCAAGTATTTGAGCCTATCCATCCTTTGAGTGATCTAGGGATACAACTCCTTCAGCCAGTTCTTGATTGAGCCCTGCAAGGTCTCAATAGCCTCTGATTTCCTCTCAAATTCAGCTAAAATCTTGTCACGTTCTGCTCTATTCCCCTTATTCTTCTCATGTAACTCCTTGAGCTTTGCTTCATGGGAGGTGACTAGAATTCTCGCCACTCTATCTCTATCAGTGCAATTTTCATAAACGACCTCAATGGCTTGGGCAGAAAATTTCACACCTACAAGGAATTTCTTGTACTCGGTAGCGATTTCCATAACCTTAATCTTTTCCTCCTTTTCCTTGCGCATCAATGCCTCCTTCAAAGACTCTAAGGCCTGTGGTCACCTTTTTGTTGTGAGGATATGGGTCAAGTCCTCTAGCCACTCTAGGGTGGATCCATACTTCTACGTGGGTGGCATTAGATCTAGATGCTTCAATTAAATGGCATCTGTGATCATCTATGCTTTCTTGTAAACCTCACACACCCTTCCCTTCTCTTCTTTCAATTCATGCCTTAATTGTGCACTGATTAGTTCCTCCTGCTTTAAGTCCTTGGTCCTTTCTTCGAGCTCTTCTTCCTTCGTTCTCCAACTCTACCTCTAGGAATTTTACCCTGTCATTCCTCCCGAACAACCTGACTTCTAGGTCAACCGAGATCTTGTTCAACGCGTTATAGAATTGCTCATCTGATAGCTGCTGAGCACTCACCAAGGGGTTGTCTCCTTTTGACTTAGGCACCTTCATTATTTCCATTTGGATTACCTTGAATTCCAGCTCGTCAATGTGGGACTCAATTTCCTAAGAAAGCATTTTCATTTTCCAAGGGTATGCACCTTCCTCATCAAATTAATTCATATACAAGAGTTTCTTTGTTGGTATTTTACTTTGGAAATGCACGCACAACACCTTGCTTGGATCATTGATATAGCCCATTCTTGGTTTCTGGGTCTCCGTGCACCTTCTTCCTGTGCACGTGCCCTTAGGAATACATACCATCAAACTGGGGCCTCCTCTTGTGCTGCTGTGATCTTTTCCCACACTTTCTTCCTTATCTTCATTCATTACTAAATCAATGCTGCACTCCAACTCTTGTTCTACCAAGGCTTCAATGATTTTCATCACTTCTTTTTCTGCTGCATCATTTATCTACTCCTGCATGAGGCTTGGAGTCTGGTTTTTTGTACTCACTTCTTCGCTTCCTCCTTTATCTTGGGTGCCTTCCTCCTCCTAGGTACCCTTCCTCCGCACGAAGAGAAACTCATTTTCCTCTATGCCCTCTTCCTATAAATCATGCACATCAAACACCAGTGGTTCCTAGGCTCCTTCAGGTTCATCTTCTTTGTCATCATCCCTCTCTCCTCTGTAGGCCTCCAAGCACTCTATGTCCTCCAAATTAGCCTCCTCCATCACCTTTTATTTCTTCCTAACTGGGGATTCTAGTATAGGAGATTTAGCTCTTTCTTCTTCCTCCTCTGGTGACTTCTCCTTTATGGTAGAATTTTCTTATTCTGGTGCCTCCTCTCTAACTGGGGACCTCTTCTTACGCGTGTAAGTACTAGTTCTAGCGCTTGTCCCTGGGGCGCCCACTTATGGTGCACTTTGGACACTTGGTGCCTTCTTCCCTTACACCACTTATTTTCCCTTCTTTACTGGTGTGGGCATCTTTATTCCCATGGGGTCTTCTAGAATGGAGACATTACATTCTAGATAAGCGCCCTTCTCAAACTTTGGTCTTATGCGTAGATATACCCTTTCCGCAGTCTCTCCTGCTATTGGAAAAGTCAGAGGCTTTTTCATTTGAACTTTGTGGGAGATATACCTCTCCATGAATGCATGCTTCTTGGGGTAAATGAGCTTTCTACGAAGCTCCCTGTGGTCTTGATCTACCTCACTAAGGTCAAACCTTAGTCTTTTGGCCTCTTTAAGCCTGGTTACCCCTGCTTGGAAATATTGAGTGGTGAAGGAGAAAGGGAGCTTGCACTAGGGGCCGATGTTTTCATCTGTAAATTTAAATCTACCAATGTAGAAATGCTGGTACACTAAAAATTTAGCTTCACCATCAACGAGTACTGACATCTACTCTGGGATCCTCCACTCCAATCTGAATGCATCCCTTAAGTGCTTATACCATTTTTCCAGGTGTGCCTTGTGAGAAGCCATCATCCTATTGCAAGTGTACTTTGTGAACCTTTTCGCGGGTGAGGGGTATTCCTCTGGATATTCCCAAATAAATGGCTGTATCTGGCACTCTGATCTCTTAAAAAATAATTGTTAAGAAGACATTGCCAAAGAGTATCTCTTCTCCTTCCTACGTGATGCTGATAATTTCATCTGTAATGAAGGAAAACACATTATAGATGGTGCCTTCTGATATTTTCCTACACACATTTAACCAGGGATTATTTACCTGTGTCCACCTTTCTTGGTTATTTAGCTTTGTCACCAAGCACGTGACCATTCTCATGATAGGGTATTTGATCTCCACGATATCAAAGTACCGTGACCCCTTCTTATAATCATATGCAGTGACGGTTTGCTTTGATGGATTATTTGTTGCTTAAGTCATCATCTATACTTTCTCCTTCACTGATGAAGCCTATGAATTTTGAAATCAACTGAGGAGTTATGTGCATCTTACACCCTATGAATTAAAAGTGGTCCTCATGTACAAGTGACATTAACCATTGATAAAGGCATTCAGGTTTTCCAAAATAAGGTAACTCATAGAGTTGCAACAATCCTGCCTTCTCTAATTTTACTTTTACCTCATCGCTATAGATAGGTAAACCCTTTGGTGTCCCCTATTTTTTTGGGTGCACCAACTCTAGTGCCAATTCCTTTTCTGTCGTGTTTGTGTGATGGTTGTAATCACTCACCATCATTTTTATTAATTGGGACTCCCATTTTTTCCTGAGAAAAACCCCATCTGGGTACTACATCTCTGCATACCATTCTGTATTCATGCTTATGGGAGTTTCTAGTTGTTTTCCCTTACCCTTGCCCTTGCCCTTTGGCTTCTTAGGTGATATAGTTGGTTTCTTAGGTGCCATGGTTTAGGTTATCTTAGCACTTTAGCTTCTCTTACTTACTCTACTTTTCTACCTTCTCTAAACTCAGACCAAAATCTTGTGAAACAAAACCCTTTTTAGCCCGTGCCTTAGCTGCCAAACCCTAAATGGAATAACCTTTTTCACTAGATGATTCTCCTCAAATTATTTTCTCTACACCCATGAACTTATTTCCTTCTAGTTTGTAGATAATATCTAGTCACTCACGCCTTAATTTCTTCACATAGATCAACTCTGGAAACCCTAGTCGGCAAGAGCTTTCTTTTTTCGTATTCAAAATGTCCATAATGAAGTACCAAACCTTTTATTTATAGCTTTCCATTCTTTTTTAGAATTAAATGCTACTTCACCTACCACCATGCTTTAACACTTATTGCAGATTTTTACACTAATTCGTACTCCAGTACCCCAAATCACATGCCTAACCTTGCGTGGAGAATCCTACAACCTTCTGGCATGCAAACAATCTATTTGACAAAAGGCTCTTATGTGTGCGTTACCATCGCCAAAGGTACTTCTGTCCTTTTCCCTGTTTTTTCCCTCACCTACCTCATGTTGTTCCTGCGATCTTCCTTTTTTTTCTTTACGTGGTTTCTTCAAGGATTTCTTGACACCAACCATTTACGTTCATCTCTTCTTTATGCACCTATCACCCTTACGTGCCTTTCACAAGGCCATTCAATCTAGGCTTTCCAACACAATCCTTCTTGGTACTTCACACCTTGCAATTTCTTTCACAGCATTCCACCCCACACTAAAACAATGTGCTGTTCTCTGTGAATTCACAACCTTTAAAAAATGTAATGAGGCTACCAACGCCCAAGGCGTAACACAAAACAACAATGAGAAAGGGAAACACAAGAAAAGAGAAATGCATTAAAGGAAATCCTAACTTATCTAGTAATACTGCCTTATTACAAACACCAAGAAGACTTATTTATAGTAGGGCTTCAACCTACTCCCTTTGAAGTGTCCTGGAAATCTCTTCCCATCTAGCACTTGTAACTGGCATGCACCTGAATCAAGGAAGTATGAGATGATGTAGGGACCCAACCAATGGACTTCTAACTTCCCAGGATGACACAAAAACTTGGAATCATATAGTAGCATCTGCCCAACCTCAAACTTTTTGTTCTTAATGTGACGATCATGCCATGCCTTTTGTTTTGATTTTTCAATCTTCTAGCTCCACCTAGTGAGTGATCATCTTTCGTCCAATTGCATTAACTTGTCAATTCTTTCTTCTAGTGCATGTTCATTGGCCAATCCCCTTGCGCGTGCTATACACAGAGAAGGTAATATGAATTCAACTGGTAGGACAACCTCCATGCCAAACACTAATTGAAATGGTGTGGCCTTATTTAACCTCTTGTAGGTTGTCCTATATGCCTAAAGAACATTTAATACTTTGTCATCCCAATCTTGTCTACCAATGTCACAAATTTTGGTTAGGGTATGACTTAGTATTTTGTTAAATGCCTCTGTGGTTCCATTTTCTTGCGGATGGTAAGGGGTAGTCTTGTGATGAGCCACCATGAATTCTGATAACAAAATACTTACTGTTTCATTCAAGAAATGTGTACCCTTGTCACTAGTCAAACTCAAAGGGCACCCATACCTTGTAATAATGTTTTCCCATAGAAACCTTGCTGTAGTAGCTGTTGTATAATCCTTGGTAGGTGTTTCTTCTACCCACATTGTCAAGTAATCTATGTAAGTGATTATATAACATGACCCAGTCCTATGCTTAGATGGTGCAAAAGGGCCTATGAAGTCTATAACCAACTTTTCGAATGGCTTAGCACTGGGAATAGGGCGCAAATTTATTTCATCTCTTCACCCTGGTTTGCTAATGCACTAAAAATGGTCACACGCCTTGAAATATTCATTACAGTCTTGATAGAGGGTCTCCCACCATAATCCAACCATCAATATCTTGTGTGTAGTGGCATCACCTACATAATTCCCAACTACACTACCTCTATGTGCTTCTTCTATTGTGGATAGGTGCTCATGTTCTAGCACACACCAGCCCAGAATCTCATCAGGTCCTAGTTTGTATAAATCCCTACTAATCAACATGTAGGGTGTAGAGCATATAGCTAACTAATTTTTATCCAATACCTTCATTCCTTCTGGTGCTACACCTGTCTTGAGAAATACTACAATATCTTCTAAGTCCAAGGGCACGTGCCACAACCTAAATAGTTGTGCATCTGGCACGGTATCCTCAATGCTTTACGTGTCCTCCCCTAAATCGATTCTAGACAAATTATTAGGTTCAGAATTACTTTTTCTTGGTTTAACAACCACCATGAACTTGAATTCTTGGAACAACAATACCCACTGACATATGCGCCCTTGTAGAAGAGTCTTGTTCACTAAATATTTCAATGCCATATGGTCAATGTAATATATAAAAGGGGTTGCCAGTAGATACTGTTTGAACTTGTGAAGCATGTAGCTCATTAAAAATGCCTCACACTCAATTGTAGTATAATTCTGCTCTGGTGGTGGCAACTTCTTGCTTGTAAAGCATAAAGGATGATCAACAAACCCTTCACCAGGCTATGCAAGTACTGCTCAAATGGTAGTTCCCATGGCATCCACATGAACATGGAAGGGCTCATCCCAAGAGGGGAATCATAGTATGAGCGCGGTGACAAGATTATCCTTTAAAGTGTGAAATGCCTTCTGCTGCACCTCTCCCCAAAGGAAGGCACTCTTGTGTCTAAGTAATTCTTCTAAAGGTGTGGTGATCTTGGCGTATCCCTTGATGAACTTCCTGTAGTAACCCATGTCCAAGGAATCAGTACACTGCACTTTGACTAGTAGGCTTCCCTAATCCTACAATTACTGCAACTTTTGTAGGATCTACTAGTAAGCCCTCCCTACATATGATGTGCCCCAATAATGTTACAAATGGGGTAGTAAAGACACATTTCTTAATGTTGAGGGATATCCTCAACTGCCAACACCTTTTGAACATTAAACTTAAGTTATCACAATGGTCCTTCACTAACCCATATACTATCCAATCATCTAAGTAAACTTGAAGAAATTTATGGATGAAGTCCTGAAAAGCTTGTACCACAATGCGCGAGAACACAACAGGCACATTCTTCAACCCGAACGACATGACTGTATAGGAAAAACTTCCCCACTCAGTGGTGAAAGTCATCTTTCTCTTGTCCTCTTTCACAATCCTTACCTGGTGATAGCCTGAGAATCCATCCATGAGAGAGCAGACCTCGTGTCCTATCACTCCTAATATTTCTTCAGTAAATGGGGTTGGGAAAGGATCAATGACACACACTACATTCAATTCCTTATAATCAACATAGATCCTTGTCCTCCCGTCCTTCTTGATTCTAATCACCATTGAACTTATCCATTACAACTCTTCCACAACCTCAATGATACATGATGCTGTCATTTTGTCTATCTCTTCCTTGACCTTTACGTGCAAATTGGGATTCATCCGGTATGGCCTCTTCCTGATTGGGTGTGCAACTTCCTTCGACTTTATCCTCATCTTCCCCAAGGAATGGTGGATGCCTTTAAGTTCATGATACCCACATGAGAAAAAATCTTGGAATTCACACAACAGATCAATGATCTTTGAAAATTCCTTTTTTTACCAATAGTCTCCAATGATTGCATCCTTAGGTTCTGCTTCTAAGCCAATGTTAACCTTTTTCATCTTCAAGGGTTCATGGTAGGAACACACCCATTCATCAATACTATTTATGAATTCACGCGTCCCTATAGAATGGTTAACATCTAAGCTTTCCGTATCTTCCCCATCAATGACATATACAATCTTCCCTTTTTCTTTTGCTATACATGTGCGCTCAAGCTGTATCTCTTATGTTTCTTCTTCCTCAAAGTGTGCCTCCAGGATAGGTTCACCTAGTAATTCTTGTATTCTGTGTTCTGCCATAGCACTATCCCTTATTGTAAGGCACTTGAATACCTAAAACACCTTATGTACTGATGGATTTGTATTCTGATACTTGAATGTTTGAGTGAGATCAACCGCTAATTGTTTCTAATTACTAGTTTGATGATGAATCTCTGAGTGGATATACCACACGCGCGCATAACCTTGAAGGGTGGATTACAACTTGTGAACCCATAATAAAGGTGGTAATGCTTCTATGCTTCCTATCCAGGCTGTCTCACATGCTTGGATATGGAAGGAAGCGGTCTCTTTACCATGGTAGTCTTTTATAGCCATAGGCGCATGGCTCCTGTAAAACCTTACGGAGAAGGAAATTCTCACTTCGTGCCATTCCAAGAGGTTCTCTTGATGTGTTACCCAACAATGTGTAATAGTTTCGAGTAGGATGTAGTTAAACATTTCCCTCCTTTCCTTCTCATTTCTCGAGTGGGGCATCCATTTCTCATAAGAAATCTTCTGGATTAGCCCTCCCCGAGTAACTTGGTAGTTTTCTCCCTCCCAGGTGCTAGACTATACGCACCTTTATCACCTTAGTTACTGATCCTCTTAAATGTCATCCGATTAACTCATAGGTCTCATGTGCCCAATTGTCACACACCATGCTTGTGGTATCACTCACAGATTGGGTATCCTCAAACTGGATAACTTCTTCTATAGGGTGAATTATCTCAAGATCTCTGATTGAGCACACATATATTCTATCAAGGACTTCTTCTCCCAACAGATCTGTGTAGGGCACCGAATTCCCATCTGTCAAAGGGATGATCACCCATTCTTCCTTGTTCTCAAAACTGATATATCCTTTCTTAAACCTTATGTCAAAATTATTCTTGTAACACCATGGGAACCCAAGAAATGCTAGAAAATTCTCTACCTTGGAAAGCACTAAGACCTCGAAGTCTCTGGTAAACTTGGCCCCCTGAATGGTTATCACTGCATCCTTTAATAATCCAACGGGCATTGCCTTAGTTTTGTTTTCCATATAAATCACATTTGAAGATGGCTGCAACATGGGCCTTCCCATATGATGCCAAACATATAAGGTAAGAAATTTCACCTCTGCTCTTGTGTTGATGAGGATATTACTCAGGAGCCATCCATCAATAACTACATTTAGAGTAATTTCTTTGCCATATTCAAGGCTGTGTGGAGAAAGGTTTACATGTAAAAATTGTCTCTTGCACTCTGCTCTGACACATGGTACCTTCTCCCTTAGCCATTCTCCCAGCAAGGGAGTAATATTCTCTTGCCTCAACATTTTACATACTTCTTTGACCTCATCCAAGTCACTTCTTGGAACCTCATCATCCTTTTGCTAGCCCACCTTCCTTGATTTCTCCTTGAGACACTATATATCCCCTTGTAAACTCCAAATTACATCCATAGTCTCCTAGTATGCTTCTTTCTTATGGGCAGGTTCCGGGCCTCTCTAGAAACTAATGTCCTTGGTATGGGCATCTCCTTGGTACATGTGGCTTCTGCACGTGTTGTCAGTAGTATAGGTTCTAGCTCTGACTTGCATGCCACTCTTGGCATCCATTATGAATCGACCCTTTTAACGCTCACCATAACAATGCCTTTATCTTTCTGGTTCTGCTAGTTCATATACTCATATAGTTCTGGGCACTCTTCATACTTGTGTTTCTTTCCACACCACGAGCATTGTAATAGACCAAGACACTCACATTTATAATGCTTTGTAGATCCACAATTATAACATGTTTCCTACGAGAACTCACTCCTTCCTACTTTGTGGTTCCCACAAATACATAATCCTCCATGAGAACATCTTCTATATATGCCTACATCTGCGCGATCCTCATAACGGTGGTCATCACCCTTAGAACTACTAGCAAGACTAGTCTGGTGTACACAAAGATCAATGACCTCAGGATATGGTTAATAAGCCTATAATCCTTAGAATCATGGGTTGTAGAGGTGAAAATATTTACAGTAGCAAAATACATTCTTTGAAATTGTGCTCTGCAACAAGGGACATCTACTCAAATCATGGTCACCATGGAAAATTTCATAATATGCAGCTACGGTGTGTACTAACTTCCAAGGGCAGCTGTCCTTTGCATGCCCTTCCACTTCACATTTTGTACACCACATACCACTGCAAGTCTCATGGGATGAGTTAGCAGATAAATTTTCTAGCTGCTTGGCCATAATAGTGATTTGAGATTCCAGAAATGGGATAACATAGGTATTAATGCTTCCAACAACTTCAATGCATAGAGTAGCTTCTTGCGCCTCATGCAGGTCTGTGAAATTCTTATAAGATAATGCTCTTCTAAATGGTGTTATCAAACCTCCAACAAACCATTGAGCATGTTATGAAGGGTGAATGTCATATGATAATTTTGGCAGGAGATTTTTGAATCGGGCATCATACTCCCACACACTCTCTACCATTCCCTGTTGTATTTCCTTTAGAGCGCTGATGATTCTCTACTCAAACTTAGGGATGTGGAATTTTATAAAGAAGGCATTTTTTAAAGTAGTATAATCCACCACCATCTGATGAGGGTCATATTTTTGGTACCAACTATGTGCGCGTCCTTGTAAACTGGCTTGCCTTCCACTCTAGGCTAGTGATTCCTTTCACGTGCCATAGTAACTCACACTTGTGCATATGTTCTACAGCGTATTCAATACCTCTATAGTATGGTAAGTGCAAAGACATCTTGAAAAACACTTGGGGGGTGGTTGGGGTCCTTTTCCTCCTAAGCCAAAGCCTTGGTTTCCTTCATTATTTCCTTTGTTGTTCCCTCCACCAGATCCACTGGGTCTACTAGGTCATGTTCCTCCTGACCCCCTAGATCCATCAGATCCACCAGGTTCTATAGTGGTCATGCCAAGGGTCCCCAATGTTCAACTGAACTACGTGCCAATGGCATGTGATAATGTGCCACTACCAATAGTGTACCCTGCGCCACTACCGGATGCGAGTGTTTCGCACAGAATGTTTCCATTCCTAGAATAGAGTTGCTTCTATCCTTTCATTCTTTTGAGAAATAGATAAGGGTTAGGGCTAGAAGGAATACCTATTGAATGTTGAGAGGGTGTGCGTGTACCGTAGAGAGAGATCAGATTGATTGCGAAGAACTCCTTTTTGTCTGGGAAGGACTACCTGTAAATAAGAATGCAAGACCACCAGATTGTAGTTAGACAATAAATGAGGGAACTGCCTTGGGCCCAGGAAATATTAAACTTCCTTTCGAAGGTGGTCAATTCCCCTTTTAATACGAATTAACAAAAATTCTAACAAAGAAGTTATTGCAAAATTACAATTTAATTACCTCGTTAAAAGGCAATAGAGGAAAGGTTGGTTTTTTTGGTTTAAGTCACAATGACCGACGCCAGTCACTGTGTAATCGACTGCGGTTATAACCGGTACCAGTTTCTGATAACCGATATCGGTAGGGGCAATGATTTAGGGGCTTTTAATGACGGTTGGCTATAAGGTAGCTATGGTGTTTTTAAGGCTGGTAAATGATTAGGGATAGGCAATGGGGGTGACGGAGAAGACTCAGAGAGTATGGGGGTTGTTCTTGGGGCAATGTAAGGGTAGAGGAATGACAGTTAGATGTTGGGTGTTACCGGGTAGTAGATCTAGGAGTAGACTTATAATTACTATGATTCAAAAGTTCAAGAAATGTTATTAAAAGAACGTACAAGACACTACTTACTCATTCTTGATGAAGATTTAGGTCCAAGGAATGTGATAGTGATAGTAAGGCTCAGTTGGGATGATCTGGTATTGGAAAATGAGCTGATGAAGCTATCCTCAGTCTTTTCCAATGCTTGAATGGGGGGTGACAGCAATCCAGTGGCTCAGTTGCAGTCTTCGGCTCGATGCTCTTCTCTTTTCTTCACTTGTCTCTACTCTCCAAGTGAATTTTTGGATCCTTTTTCAAAATGAGTTCCAGATCCCCCCTTTGTTTTTGGTTGGGGGAGGTCATTTATAGGGAACCGATGGCGGTTACGTAACCGACGGCGGTCGAGTAGGAACCGATGTCGGTTAAGTCAAAGTGGGCTATTTTTAGTAAAATAGCCAACTTTCCCTCCTTTTCTCCTGAGAGATTAGTTGTGGGCTTGGTCAAGTCATTATTAGGTTGGTTTTGGTGTGGGTGAGGGGTAATTAGTCATGGGTGTGGATGTAGACCAAGTTATAGGTCTTTAATTAGGTTAGTTTAGGGTTAGGGCTAGGTCATGATGAGGTGGTAAAATGAGGTGGAAGGTTTGAAAATGTGGATTTATTAATTATAAGGTAATTAATAAATAATTGTGCAAGGTTTAGGTGGTGAGGTTAGGTTGCGAAATGAGATGCGGGGCACAGGGTGTCGTAAGACACAAATTTGGTGTCTACATTAGCCCCTTGTTGTCGTGTAGCTTGTCTTGTAAAGCTGCACTGACAATTAATAAGAAGTGATTGCCCCAGTTAAGGGTATAGGTAATCCCCCTCAAATCTATCACAGATTGAGGTGACGTGAAATCAGGGATAGGGTTGATAAAGGGTGAATGGTGTTGAGATGATGGTAAGATGGTGGGATAAGTTGAAGGAAGCAGACGCACGTTGAAATGCAGTAGTACGACCAGGGTACACGATTTGAAGAGCAAACAAGCAAATACATAGGCAAAGGTTGATAGTTTATCCAAACAAGGGTGATATAATCTTGGTATCCAAGGCATAGGAAGTAGCTCCAGGGGATATAACGGGTAAGGTACAGGAATTGTTTAGGCATGTTCGGCGCAGTACCAAATGGTTGGTTTGGTTGAGATAAACGTCACGGTCTTGGTCTAGGAAAAGTTGGTCGACTGATCAAGTCAAGTACCCTAATCATGATAAAACACAAACACGTGAGCTCGATTGAACAAAAAGCTACATGATGGGTGGATAAAATTGTAATTTGTGGGTTTTGGGTGAGGTATTTTAATTGGTGCAGATTTGGGTCAGGCCGATTGATTAGTGAGGGCCATGGGTTGGGCCTGATTGGTTGGGTGCGGCCTTGGGTTGGGCCTGAGTTTGGTTGGTTGAGGGTCGTGGGTCGGGCTTGATTGGTTGGGTACGGCCTTGGGTCGGGCCTGATTGGTGAGTGTGGAGGGCCTGATTGAGTGGTTGCGGGGTCGGGCCTGGTTGGTTGGTTATGGTTGGTTGCGGCTGTGGGTCGGGCCAAATGGTTGGTTGTGGCCTTGGGTCGGGCTTGATTGGTTGGGTGCGGCCTTGGGTCAGGCCTGATTGAGTGGTTGCGGCCTTGGGTTGGCCCTGATTGGTTGGGTGCGGCCTTGGGTCAGGCTTGATTGAGTTGGTTGTCAGGCCTTGGGTTGGGCCTGATTGGTTGGGTGCGGCCTTGGGTCGGGCCTGATTGGTTGGCCGTGCGGCCTTGGGTCGGGCCGATTGAAGTCAAAGTAAGGCTAGTCAGCAAAGCCAGGGGTAGGTGATGGGGGAAAAAGTGGAGATTGGTGGATAAGGGTGGGAGTTAGGTGAAGGAAGTAGATAACCAATATCGGTTATGTGTAACCGATATCGGTTAGAAGACCGATACCGGTATTCTAGGGTACAAACTAACCGGTATCGGTTATAGGCCAAAACCTATAAAAAGAAAAATACGGCATGTCATTGTCACTTTGTGAATTTGAGCACCCAAATTTGGCTGTCTGAGGTGTGAAGTGATTTTGTGGAGTTTGTGGGCTGAGGTGGCATTATTTGAGTGGAGGAGTGAGTGATTGGTAGACCCCAGTGAGCAGGAGGCAGAGTTTGATTGGTTGAGAGACCCAGCTGAGGAGATTTGGAGCCATGGCTCAGCTAGGAGGAGCAGGAGGTGCTGGACCAGCTGGACCACCGCCACCTATCCCACCACGACGACGTGTAGTCGTACCGGTAGGCTCTGAACTCCTACCTATGTGAATTTAATGAGTTTAACTTAGATGTGGGTTTTGGGTAGGAATTTTTAAATTTAATAAAATAATGAATGAATGGAAGGAATTTGTAAAATGGAGTGGGTAGGTAGGCTAGTTAGGTCAAAACGGCAGGGTGGGTAGGTTTTTAGGGTTTTCTTGTGGGTAAAAGGGGAGAAATAGGAAAAAAAAGATTTTGCGGGCCGTTTTGGGTTCGGCCCTGGAATGGGACAGTGACCGATGTCGGTCACTAAGCGACCGACATCGGTCACCGAAATGTTTGGGTATAATTTGTTTGCCGATAGACCGACGTCGGTACTTTTTTTTTTTTAGAATTGTTATTGTTGGTTTGTTTTTGTGTTTGGGGGTGAAGGGGGAGGGGGTAGAGTTGATAGGAAAGGTGATTGGGGTGGGGGGGGGGGAAATGGGGTGGTTGTGTGGTTGGTTCGGGTAGGATAGATTAGGTGTTGGGTATGAAGTAGGATGTGTTAAATTGGCGGGGGTATAGTTAGATGGCTAGAGTAGATCGGGGTGATTGGTAGGGTGTGAGATAAGTAAAGGGGATATCATAGAGGTTATATGGTAAGATAGGTGGGTGTAGATGTGTGTTGTAGAGTCGGGTTGTGGTCGAGTGGAGTATAGAGAGTTAAGGTAGTTGTTATTGTAAAGGGTAGGCCTGATGAAGTGGGTTGTTTTTGCAGGCACGCCAGCAGCTTACGATGCGGGATCGGATGCCCCCTTTATTGAGACGGATGCGGCCACATGTGTCCGCAGCGCGTTGGGCCATTATGCGAGAGGTGGGACTCGGCGGAGTCCAGTGGTATAGGGCTGTGGATAGGGACCACAGCCTGATGGTTGCCCTCATCGAGAGATGGGATCCGACAACCAATGTTTTCCATCTCCCTACTGGAGAGATGACGATTACATTAGAGGATGTGTATTACATCCTGAGACTGCCAATCGTAGGGGAGGTAGTGTTCCAGGTGGATGCGGAGACGGCGATGGATAGCATCCTGCATGTATTTGGGGATGCAGCCACATTGTTGACCTATCACAGCGCGAGCATTGCCTATGGCGACATGTATCGCGCACACCGACAGGAGACACGGCTTGCCGTGTTGATGATGATAGGTATCACCTGCTTCGCCCTCCCGGACTCAGAGGGAGGCCACTTCCCACGGGATTTGATGGGAGTGTTGCACGAGATGGTAGAGGAGCATACATGCTATGCCTGGGCACCAGTGTATCTGGTGCAGCTATACAGAGAGTTGTGGGGTTATCGCCGGATGAGGCGATTTGGTATTTGCTCGACATTTTTGTTACACTGCTGGGCGTATGAGCACATCATCTGTATACGACCAGTAGGGCTGCCCCAGCAGCCAGGGCCATAGATTGTCTACAGATATGGATTTTAGAGGTGGTTGGGGGTCGTGGGCCAGCCACGAGCGGTGCTCGCAGGACGGGATGTGGCCTACTACCGTCATATGCTAGAGGGCTTGACCACCCTGGACATTATATGGAGGCCCTACAGAGGCCATCAGCCCCGAGGAGGAGCCCGAGCACAGATGCGCTGGATCCAGTATAGTTTCTGGATAGCTAGACGGAGGCCCAGAGAGTATGAGCGGATACCCCTAGAGAGGGTACGATGGCAGTTGGGCTTGTGACAAGATGAGCCACCTCCCTTCCCACAGTACCGGAGGGATGATGTAGAGGCGCCACTGCCTGCACCGCAGCCCGTTGACCCAGATTGGGTAGCAGAGAGGCCGGCGGACGATACAGTGGATGATGCTGGAGTGACAAGGGCCTTTTTGGTTTGGTGGGCAGGGGAGAGAGTAGCTAGGAGAGCACAGCCCCACATAGCCAGATTTGGTGGCTGTTATAGCAGAGAGGGACCGGCTCGTAGGACAGGTGCAGTTGTTACAGGGGCAGCTTGCTACTGCACAGGCACAGATTGGGGTGCTACAGGGGCAGTTAGCCCAGGCACAGGCGCAGGCACCGGTATAGCCACAGGCACCGCCACAGGCACAGGCACCGCCATAGGTATAGGCTCCAGTACATCCACAGGCACAGGCACCACCACAGGCACAGGCAGGTACAGGTACCGCCACAGGCACCGGGTGTACTGGCAGGACAGGGGCCACTACTATTAGGAGTTCGGGGGACCAGCCCCAGTAGCCATGGTGGCACGGGCCCGCTATATGGAGGTGAGAGCGGAGGCCCGATATTATCAGGACGTCCTTGATGGTACCGGGGTTGATTATCAGCCGTATGCGGTGCACAGAGCCGAGACATCCCGGAGCCAGAGATCCCAAGGGAGGTGCAGCCACAGCCGGTGGGTCTGTTATAGGGAGGAGGTGAGAGCCAGCATAGGGACCAGCAGGGAGACAGGCTAAGGGTGGTGGAGAGAGCTGAGACATCCGGGCAGCGGTGATGGGTTTTTTTTTGATATTAGATATAGACACCGGTCTGTGAACCAGGTATGTATATTGAGGCCTGCGTGCCCATATATGATTTAGTTATTCATTCATTTTTGTTGTATATACCGGCCTGCGAGCCGAGTACATGTTGTATAGTTGATATCGGCCTGCGAGCCGAGTATATTTTTGACATGATAGACCACCCTGCGAGCCGAGTCGAGATTTTGACAGGGATAGCAGCCTGCGTGCCAGCTTTGTATTATTTTTAGATCACAGAGGCCCCCATGTAGGGCAAAGTTGTATATTTTGACATTGATATATAGAGATGATGATTTTGATCCACATGGTGTGTAAAAAAATGTCTTATGTGTTTTGTCGATGGTTTTTGAAATTTAATGTATATAGATGATGAGGTTGATCCACATGGTGTGTATACTGATGGGTTTGATGTTAAAATGTCGCATGTATTTTGTCGATGATTTTTGAAATTTAATGTAGATAGATGGTGTTGATGAAATTGTGATGATATATATATATATATATGTGTTATATGTGTTAATGGGATTTTGATGACAAATATTGATAATGATGTCGTTATGCAGGAAAAAGAGGTGGGCGCCACCAAAAAATTGCAAAAAATGAAGAAAAGGTCTAGGTTTAAGAAAAGGGAGACATATGACCGATGTCGGTTAGCTAACCGATGCCGGTAGATATATGACCGATACTGGTTAGATAACAGATATCGGTTATATTAAAACAAGATTTTCTAAAAATAGAAAAGCTTGGGAGACAACTTGAGTTCTTATTTTTAGAGGCATGCAATAAGTTAAATACGAGAATGCGACACTGTTTGACGACTGATACAGGTAATTACATGGAAGAATTGCGTGATAAGGAAGAAAGAGATAGGTAAAGTGATTGTGGGATGAGATTAAGAAGGCAGAAAGGCAAGTTATATTGAAGAGGGTGGTGAACATGGCTGAACAAGGAGAAGCATCCAGCAGGCAGAGACGAGAGGGAAGACAGGTTCCACCGCAAGCTGCTGCATCCCAAGAGGTAAACTATTTGGTTGTAATTTAATTCTTGCATGTTTTATGAATAGGATGAGAGAAGGGAAGTGGATAGAGACTAGAAAGAAAAGGTGATAGGTAAGAGTTTGGGATGGGGTGAGTGTTATGGGGTAGGTAAGCAGGGGTTTCACGTATGTTTGTAGGTGTAGAGAGGAGTAAACGAGTAAAATAATTATCGTAGGGGATGTTTTTAAGCAGGTTGTATATGTTTGATAGTGACTGGTATCGTTTAGAGATAACCGGTATCGGTTATCTATAACCGATATCGGTTACTGTATGAAATTCCAGAATGTGAGATTTGATTTATTGAATGGTTTGTTTGTTGATTTGATGTATGCAGGTAGAGGTAGGTTTGAGGATGAAGAGGCCAGATGAGTGGCGTCGACGTCGCGATCACCACCTGATTCATGAGGAACACGCAAGGGTCTAAGTGAATTTCATAGGGGTATAAGATAAATAAGGATGCCGACCTGCACGTCGAGAAAGAGAAGATGTATTTGTTTAACATCTATAAAACTGAATATGTATGTTGATTTGAGTTATGACAATACATAAGAATGGTTGTGTTTTGAGGCATAGTTTGATTAGAAAAAAAAGGATAAATGAGGAATGTTATCAAATAGAAATACAAAAAAATATTTGTAGTTCTACAACACATAGATAGGTTATGGTAGGGAGATGGTGAATTGGGAGACCCCATGTCTCCTAAGTGCTGCCTATATAGCCCATTGCACAATGCAAGGAGGGCCCTCAGACCAATGTAGTTCTCCCTTAGGACCAGGGAGAGGTGGATTCGGGCAATTTGGTTGTGATTGGGTAAAAATGTTGATATTGGTAGGGTAATGTTGTTGGTGTGGTGCGGGTATAGGTGGAGCAAAAGTTAGCTTACCCTAGTAGTAGGAAACTATGTCCTGATTAAGGTCAACACATAATCCTAGATTTGAGTAAAAGAGGCAAAAAAGTGTCCCGTAGTTGAGAAGAGCTAAACAAACCACATATTAACATAGGATAAGCTTGAATCCCTAGGTACCTTGCATATGCGAGAAGTCGATAGGTGAAAAGAGTTGTATAATCACAATATATCGGATATACGTCACGTCCCTTGAGTTTTGTTTCTTTGACGAATGGTGAGGTGAGGTGGTTGATATAGTTGAGGTGCAAAGAACTTGTTATAAGGTGATTATTCTGATGAAAGAGAACCAAACCTAAATAGACAAGTCCATGACTCAAAAGTGCTTTGGAATACTACCTTTTACTTTTTCTGGATATAGACTGATCGATGCGGGAAGTCTACATGGGATATATATTTTGTTGTTCTTGAGGTCTTCATGAAGCTGATCAATGTGAGAAGCTTCTGATAAAGGCTGACTTTGTATAGCTATCCTTCGAGGGAGCAGTCTATTTATAGTAGCAGATGCGGTTTTTGTGTATAGCTGTCCTTCGAGGGAGCAGTCTATTTATAATAGTAGAAGTGGTTTTGCACATAGCTATCCTTCAAGGGAGCAGTCTATGTATAACTTAGAGGTCTAGATGTCCGTTTGGCATGAAGCATCTAGTTTTGTAGAAAGTTTGACTCAAGAATATCCCATAAGCGTATAATTTAGAACGTGTTATTTTGATACTTTTAAGTCATGGACCAGACTAAAAAGGGGAAGGCATCTTTAAGAGGAGGTGATGACCAAGCCATGTGTGCTTGATTCTATTTTGAGATCACCATGAAACAAAGTGTATGAGGTGGTAAACGAGCTCAAGGGATGAGCACAAGGTAGATAAGAAGTGATATAACACTAAATTCAATAGTAGAATGGTCAAAGATGCAAGGCATTAAGGGGTTTAGGCTCAGGTTTACCATTAAGCGAAGCTAAACGATAAGTGCCTGATCCATAAATGTGAGTGATAATGTAAGGCCCAATCCAATTTGGAGCAAATTTGCCACGTTTACTCTTTTCAAGTTTGGTTACATGTTGATTCTCTTTGAGGACAAGATCACCAACCTTAAAGGTACACTCATGAAGTCACTTATCATAAGCACGCTTGATGTGCTTTTGATAGATTTGAAGGTGGTCAAGAGCTGTAAGATGATGCTCGTCAAGAAGCTCCAATTGGGCTAACCATTCTTGGTAGAAATCATCATTGGTGAGAATATCATGAAGAGATATTCTTAGGGAGGGTATTTGTATTTCGAGAGGTAAGACAGCCTCGGTACCATATACCAAAGAAAATGGGGGTGGCATTAGTGGAGGTATGAATGCTGGTACGATAAGCCCAAAGGGCAAAGGGGATGTGATCAGGCTAATTTTTTCCAGAATCGTTAACAACTTTCATGAGAATTTTGGTCAGGGTTTTGTTAGAAGATTCAGCTTGACCATTTTCTTGTGGATAGTAAGGTGATGAAAAGCTAAGTTTGATACCAAAGTTGTCACAAAGGTCTTGTAATAACTTATTTTTGAAAGATTTGCCATTATCTGTTATCAGGCGATGAGGAACACCAAAACGACAGATAATGTGATGGTTAATGAATTCTACAATTTTTTCTTTTTTGGTTGAAATGAGTGGAATGGCCTCCACCCATTTAGTATAATATTCAGGTTGCTGTGATTATCCAACGGTGACATTGCGAAGAGGGTGGGTGAATCTCACCAATAAGGTCTAAACCCCATTGTGAGAAAGGCCAAAGATCTCATCCGACCTGTAGTGGATGGCTAGGAGTATGTTGAAGGTTGGCATGTTGTTGACACATAACACAATGTTTAACATATTCGTAGCAGTCGTTATTAAGCGTAGGCCAATAATATCCTAGGCGAAGGATCCATTTGGCCATGGCAAGGCCACTAAAATGTCCACCACAAATACCGTCATGGACTTGTTAGATGGTATAGGTAACCTCCGCACCAGTTAGACATCGAAGGAGGATGCCATCAAAGCCACGTTTATAGATGAGTCCCCCCATGACTACATAACAAGAAACACTTTTAATAAAAGCACGTTTGCCATTACGAGTAAGGTCAGGTGGGAGAACAGAGGTTGTAAGGTAGTCGTGAAATTGGTGATACTAAGTATCCTGCGAGTCAGCAGACACATTATTTACCATACAAACATCCGGGGCTGAGTAAGATGGGGCAAAGAGTTGTTGGGCCAAGACAAATATGTCAGAGTCAGTTGGTGAGGCAGGAATTTGCGAGGCTAAGCAAGCCATAGTATCCGCAAATGTATTAGTTGAGCGGGGAATGGTTTGGATAGAATAATGAGTAAATAAGGTCAAAAGTGAATCCACGTAATGTTTATACTTTTGAAGTTCCTCATTTTAACATTGGTAGATGCCCATAACTTGATTAACAACCAGTTGAGAGTCACCAAAAATGTTAATAGATTTTACACCTAAGTGTAACGCAACCTGGAGACCCAAAACAAGGGCCTCGTATTCCGCTGTATTATTAGTGTAGGGGAAATCAAGCCGGAATGAAAGAGGCATAGGCTCAGTGTCTAGAGGAATGAGAACAACGCCGGCCCCTCCACCACGCTGGCATTTGGATCCATCGAAGAAGAGGGTCATTGGATACGACTCATCACTGAGTGAAAGAGTGGCAATGAGTTCGTCAGGGAAAGTAAAATTGGTAAATTGTTCCCCAGGTAAAGGGGCTTCCGCGAGTTGGTCTACGATAGTTTGTCCTTTGATTGATTTCTGGCATACAAATTCAAGGTCAAGGTCAGCGAGGAGCATAAGCCATCGGGCGATGTGTTGGTTTAGATGAGGTTTGGCGTACATATAATGGATGGGGTCCGCGTTGGTGATGAAAAAAGTTTTGTGATTCAGGAGGTAATGTCGGAGTTTGGTGGCCACGAATGATAGGGCTAAGCACAAATTTTCTACATGTGTATACCTAGTCTCGTAATCCACAAGAGTACGGCTTATGTAATAAACAGCTTGTTCTCGATGCTCAAAGTCACGATGTGCGAGCATGGCTCCTACAGCATGGTCAGTGACAGAAAGGTAAAGGTAGAAAGGGTGATCGTCTTGAGGTGGGATAAGCATGGGTGGCTGCAAGAGATAGGCTTTAAGAGCCTCAAAGGCTTGGTGGCACTCTCCGCTCCATTGAAAGACAATGTCCTTTTTAAGGAGATGATGGAAAGGTTGACATCGATCCGAGAGTTGTGAGATGAAATGCAGGATAGATTGGAGTTTTCCCTGCAAACTACGTAATTGTTTGAGGTTAGTAGGTGGGGACATTTCTAGGATAGCTTTGACTTAAGCTAGATTGACCTCAATGCCACGGAAAGAGACAATAAAACAAAGGAGTTTTCCCGAAAGGACACCAAAGACACATTTCTTTGGTTGAAGATGAACACAATATTGTAATAGGCGATCGAAAATAATTGTTAAAACATCAAGATGTTCACTGCGATGTTTAGATTTCCCAAGAAGATCATCGACATAATCCTCAAGGATAGTGTGCATAATGTCATGAAAAATGTAAGTCATAGCCCGTTGATAGGTCGCACTAGCATTCTTAAGGCCGAACGGCATGACACGATAGTAGAAGGTTCCCCAAGGAGTTATGAAGGTGGTTTTATGTTGATCGGATGGGGCTACCAAAATTTGATTGTATCCCGAGAAGCCATCCATGAGAGAAAGCATCTCATGGCCCGCAGTGAGATCAACAAGTTGATCGATACTTGGGAGGGGGAAGTCATCCTTAGGGTAAGCGAGGTTAAGGTCCCAGAAATCCATACATATCCGAAGTCCCCCCGTTGCTTTAATAACAGGTACGATGTTAGAAATCCATTGAGGATAGTCAATAGGTAAGATGAATGAAACAGAAAGGAGTCGTTGAAGCTCTTCTTTGACCAAGAGGGCGATGCGTGGATGCATTTTTCTCAGTTTCTGTTTAACTGGTTTGGAATCGAGTTTCAGGGTAATGTTATGGACAACAATGTTAGGATCAATTCCTGGCATGTCTGCGTAGGACCAAGCGAAAGCTTGATTGTAGGCAAGGAGGAAGGTAGTAAAGGTAGTTTGTTCTGATGTGTTAAGAGATTGTCTAATCTTCACAATGTGAGGATCGTCCTCTGTGTGGATGTTGATTTCTATAGTCGACTCATTCAACATGGTTTGAGTGTCAGATGGTAAAGCGCATTGAATATAAGAGTCGTCCGCACCAAGGTAAGTGAGGATGGAGTCATCATCCTGGCACTCAACAACATTAATTAAAGGTGAGTCTTCTTCGATCATGTCTGGATACAAAAGGGGAAGAGAAGATGGGTCTTCATTATTGCGTTGATAAGTGAGAGGACCCAATAAGATAGCATTTATGAAAAAAAAAGTTAGGAGGGATAGATTCAGGATCTATCGACTCTGTGTGTGATGATGGAAAAATGGATGATGATGGTTCGGAAGGGGTGACTTCGTCATCTTCCTGGATACAACGGATATGCGGTGTTTTTGGTGTAGGTAGTTTCAGAGAATCCAAGACCAAAATGATCTTTGTGTTTGCGTGTAGTTACGGGAATGATTGTATGTCGGCCTTGTTCATAAAGACTGAAACCAAAGCCCTTCCAAGCACAGCACGTCAGGAAGGTGAGGGCAAAACGACGATTAGTTAGATATTGAAAATCAGATTGGAAGGGAACCACACCAAGGGGAGGTTCAGGGGTGACAGAGGATGTATCGACACCCCCATACGTTAGGTTGGTGTGGCAATTAGGTGGTCCGTAGGAGATTACTTCCCCCACACGACAGTCGTAGGTAGGATGCGCATGTAACTGTCCGTACTCCTGTGGGGTATGGAAAGTGCTA
The DNA here is from genome assembly GCA_019776745.2 of Taxus chinensis. Lineage (NCBI taxonomy): Eukaryota > Viridiplantae > Streptophyta > Pinopsida > Cupressales > Taxaceae > Taxus > Taxus chinensis. The sequence goes on from CM034146.1 coordinate 1,009,395,532, forward strand.
ACGTTATATAGGTGATACTCCCCCAGCGTAAGGCATTGAAAAACATCTACTAAGGGATCTGAGGTTGGGATGTTGTCCGCGGGAAAGGAAGTGGTATTTGCGGCGGCGGTTTCATTGGTTGAAGGTGTAGGTGCGGTTGAGGTGGATGGTTGAGGTGTGGTCGAAATAGATGGTTGGGTTGGATGAATGGGTGTCTTGACTGGTACAAGCACATCATTAGGGAGATATAACATATTGCAAGTTTTGAAGGGAGGAGGGTCAGCTTTTACGGTGTAGGACTTCCCCTCATACTCAAATTTTATGCATCTATGTAAGGTGGAGGGAACGCATCCCATAGCCCGGATCCAAGGGCGGCCTAACAACATGTTGTATTGGAATTCTCCCTCAAGGACATAGAAGAGTTTGGGTAAGGTCCGTGGCCCTACACGAATGTTAAGGATCACGGTGCCTAAGGTAGAAGTAATAGCATTGTTGAATGAACGCAACATGGTGGGGTTGGCACACATGCAGCTAGAAGGGATATTCATTTGTTAGAAGGCTTTGGAAGAGATGATATTTAGGCTAGTGCCCCCGTCAATCATAACACGACGTACTCAGATGTCCCGGACGTAAGCTGAGATGAAAAGAGCGGGGTCAGGATCTTCTGCACCAAAGTCAACAATTTCGTCTTCAGAGAAACTGACAGCAGCGGTTTGCTGTATAGGGACGGAAGTGGTAGATTGTTTGGTGAGAGAAGCAACGTGGTTGGGTGTTAAGATGGAGGTAACAGGAAAGGTTTTGTTAGGTAAGACCTCTATCCCTTGAAGGATTTCAACAAGAGCTTGGCGATGAGATTCAGAGGTTTGAATGAGATCATACAGTGTCATTTTTATAGGTGATTGGTGAAGTTGTTTGATCATGGTTCGGTGGGCAACTCCATCAGAGATGGGGTAGGTAGGTCCATGAATAACCACTTTAGGTGGTGGTGCGATCGAGATGGTGGACGGAGAAAGAGAGGCCGCAGGTGTGCTTTCTTTAGCTTTCCCATTGTTTTTCTGCCCTCGAGTAGCAACACAAATCATGTTAATCTCATGAACATGAGAATAGGAAGACGGTAGGGATAAGTCATTGTCTTCGAGAGGTGGGGTTGTAATAATGATAGATCTTGGTGAGGCGGGGACAGGTGGTATAGGAGAGGGGATTGACACTAAAGGTTTCTCCCTTCGTAAGTTGTCTTTCTTAACCTTTCTATCTGAGAGAGGTGACTGACAAAGTATGGCTTTCAAAGCTTTGCATCCCTCTACATCATGTCCTAGTGTGCAGTGGTAAGCGTAGATTTTAGACTCATCATAACCTACAGGTCGAGATTTAGATGGATCATAGGGTCTAAGTGGGGGTAGGGAAATGGTCGCATTCTCCACCAACATATCAAGGATTTTGGTGTAAGACCCTTTGAGTGGGTCAAAGTCAGAGGAAGATGAGGCTATTGACTGGGTAGAGTTTTGGTAATGATTGGGTATGGTTGATTCGTATGGGTGGTGGTTTAGACAAATGGTTTTTATAATTGGATTTAACTAAACTTGGCTTTTTCGGTGCAGAAGTTATGTTTAGTTGGTTAGATGATGAGGCCACAGATGACGTGGTGGTAGGAAACAACCATGGGGAAAGAGGAGTGACAGCAAACAAATCCTTTGATGATGGAGTTTGTTTAGGGTTGATAGGTGGATAGGATACTTGGGGTGATGATGTTGATACACCCATGGATGTTTGCATGGGTGTAGAAGGTGCAGGTCGTTTTAAAGAAAATGCAGGAGGTCTGATGTATTGAGGCAAGGTGGAGGGGTGAGGTCCCAATATAGAAGGTAGGTGTGACAGTGAGGGTTTTAGTTGTGACAGAGGCATAGATTGGACTTCAGGGGATCGGGGTTTGTCTCTTAGGTGGATGGACGGCTTTATTTTTGGATAAATATAACCGTTTAGGTGGGTGTGTTAGGTTGGGTATTGGTGAAAGTCCCAAGCGTAGGGAAATGTTTGGTTAGGTTAGTAGAGGTGGATGAGGTGTTCGGTAGGGATGAGGGGGGTGAAGATGAGGTACATAGGTATTTTGAGCTTTTGTAAACACCTCGGGTATATGGTAGAGGTGTCTGGATCGGTCATCTACATTTGAGTAGAGCATGGTGTACTCAAACGCTCCCATAGGACTCATCTATCTTCTGAGGCATGAAAATCCTCATGTGTGAATAGGAACTTTTGTATGGAAGAGAGGTGGGTTGTGATTCTGGTCCACTGTGGGTGTGATACAGGGGGTAAATGAGGCACTGTATCAATGGGTGTTAAGAGGTCAACCGGTCGCTGAAAAGATTTAGGCGATGAAGAACTAATAGGTAGGAGGGCATGTTTGAGAGGATCCATCATGATTAAAGATTTTGGTGATGTTGGTTCAAGGGGTTTCTCATCTAAGGATGATAGAAAAAGTAGTGAGCCTTCCTCTTGTACAGCAAGAGTGGTAGAAGGAGATGTTTGGGAAATAGATAAGTTAGATAACATCCACTCACAGTCGTGCAGAGATGTGGTGTAAGAAGGCTCATCTATGAGAAGAGAACTCTGGGCAGTTAATTCCTTTATGGCTAAAGGAATGGAAAGGATTTCATCTTGTCTTGATGGTGGTTAAGGGGGTTTGGGTCTCTGCGTTAGTGAAGAGGCTTGATTCAGAATTTCCTTGATAGAAGCTTTTGGTTGGGAGTCAAAAACTGCATGGATTTCATGAACACTCTCCTCGGCTAAGATATCTTGGTTTATGTTACTGTTAGATGAGTGGTTTGGGAATGGTTTGTTGAAGATTTTCAAATTCCAGTTAGCAGGGGTATTAGGATTATCAAGGGTTATATCCCCTGCATCAACCATTTCCTGCACTATATTTTTCAAACATCTTGCAGTTTTCATGACTGTGTCCCTTCACGCGGTGGAAGTTACATAAGTCATTTTCTTTGTACCAAGAAGGTATAGCGTGGGTCGAATCAAATCCGGAGTGAGGTTTAATAGGAGGTAAGGTGATAGATCCCACTTTGAGTAATTTTTTCCAAGATAACACCATAAGTTTCTCCCAAGGGAGTGTAATTGATGGGTTCGGCTTTATACTTATAGGTGGTTTTTGGTGGGGTATTAGACGGTGCTTGGGATTTGACCATCACCGCGTGTACAACTCCTTTTGATTTCGAAGCATTTGATGTGTGATAATTGGTGGTGTTGGGTTTGTTGGTGGAGTCTTGGGTTCAGAAATTAGGGTTTTTGTTACGCAACTGCAATTTCTCTTCCTCTAAGGCTCAAATTTCTAGTTTCTCGAGCCATAGTAAAGGCCTCATCAAAGGTGTGGAAAGTTTGAATTTGGAGGGTAGGAGAAATGTGCTTAGCGCAGGCCCGCATAAAGAGTTTGATAAGTTCGGCCTGAGGCAAGGCATAAGTAAGTTGGTTGATAAGGCCCCGCCATCGTCCAACGAAATCTGTGATAGATTCGTCTTCAAATTGTCGGATGGCATAGAGGTCGGTGATAGATACTTTCTTGGCAATGTTAATGGAGAAATGATCTAAGAAAGATTGGGCTAATTGGTTAAAAGAGAAGATTGAGTGCTGGGTTAAAGCACTGTACCACTCCAAGGCGGGTCCTGATAAGGACATGGGAAAGGTGCGGAGTAGTAAGGCATCGTCATGAGAAATCAGATAGCAGGCATGTCTAAATGATCGCAAGTGTTGTTGAGGATCCTCCTTACTACTAAAACGAGTAAATTTTGGTAATTCCCATTGAGAAGGATATGAATGAAGGGGGAAAAAAGGATTAATAGGCTCCTGACAAACTTTCTCGGTATGTCAGGGTGCTATGGCTTCCTGAAACAGAAGCCTCCAGATTTTACATCTTGTCCATCATTTGTTTGATTAAATCAGTGGTTGGATGAGATGATGGTGCAGTTGTCGTAAACGGAGGAGGATTGGGCCAAGGGCCACCACTAGAAAATGGTGGGGTTAAATGTTGATAAGGTATTGAGGACTAATATGTTGAGGCGACTGAATAAGGATGTCCTATATAAGATGTTGAAGCCACTGGATAAGTGTGTGGAAATGAAAAGGTGGGTGGAGCTTGAGAAGAAAAGCTTGTGTGGATAGGTGGTAGAGAGCAAGTTATGTAAGGAGTAGTCTGCGAGAGAGACGAGGTAGGAGCAGTCGGTGGTAATGATATGTTGGGCCCTAGATTAACCAAAGGAAAGCCAATCTGTCCCGTATGAAGCCCCTGAAGCCACTGAGTTAGGAGACGGGGCTAAGGATGAAGAAGGCAAGGCAAAGTTATCAGGTGGGGAAGGAGCTAAGTGAGCAGCTATACTAATAGGCATACCAACAAGGAGTTGACCGTTAGGTGTACTATCAGGGGCATGAGACAAATAGTATTGTATAGCGCTAGGATTAGTGTCCAAAAATTTCACAAATTCCTTATCTCCTACAGGGATTTTGGGAACCTCGCCGGTGTCCGTAGGATTCCCCACAGGATGTGAAGGGGATGATTTAGGCAAAGGCATGGAGCAAGCATGTGAAACCATGGCTACAGCTTGTTTCTGAGTGATAACAACCATTGACAAGGGTACACAGTAGGGATACAATCTATCAGGAACAGAAGTAGTAACAAAATGTTGGAATTGGTAGGTTACTGGTTTTGGGAACTGTGAAAGACAATAATCGATATCGGTCAGGTAACCGATGTCGGTCAGACTGTAGCCGGCGTCGGTAAGTTAACTGATGTCAGTAGAATAGGACTGGTGTAAGAAGCTGTAAGAAGTTGCCGATTTGGGGTTAACAATGTTTAGTATGCCTACCAAACTGTTCTGAAGTGATCACAAAAATAGTGTATGACAGAAAAATAGAACTAAAAACAAGTAATATGCATAAGCAAATCAAGAGACTAACCCTAGGATTAGTTTTAATTATTGTGGGCTTATGCCTTAGACGTAAGATGATGTCAATCCTAAACAAAAGACCTAGGGAAAATGTCAAGTTTGTTTTGGCTTATAAGGTTACCTCAATCGGGCGGAGGAATACTGCGGAAAAGGGGGATGTTTGAGCTGTTGTGTTAATTATGATGTGATTTGGCATGTGTTGTGCAGTGAAAGTAAGATTAATTTCTTGTCAATACCGTGGATATCACCCCCACGTATACGACCTGCTACTTAATCTACGTTCACTAGAATTGAAAACAACAAGCAAGGATGTGATGCGCGTGTTTTAAACCCAAATCGAAAATGATATTCAATGAAGCAAAGAAGATGAATTTCACTAATGCAAAGATGTGAAATCAAGACAAATTCTTTTACCAAAATAACAAGATATCTTGTGAATACTTTAGAAGAAGAAAATAGCAAGTGCGCTCCCTATATGAAAGCAAGCAAGAAAGAAAGAAACCCAAAATGGGTCCCACCGGGCGTGCTAAAATGTTTCGCACAGAATGTTTCTGTTCCTAGAATAGAGTTGCTTCTATCCTTTCATTCTTTTGAGAAACAGATAAGGGTTAGGGATAGGAGGAATACCTGTTGAATGTTGAGAGGGTGTACGCATACCGTAGAGAGAGATCAGATCGATTGCGAAGAACTTCTTTTTGTCTGGGAAGGACTACCGGTAAATAAGAATGCAAGACCACTAGATTATAGTTAGACAATAAATGAGGGAACTGCCTTGGGCCCAGGAAATATTAAACTTCCTTTCGAAGGTGGTCAATTCCCCTTTTAATATGAATTAACAAAAATTCTAACAAAGAAGTTATTGCAAAATTACAATTTAATTACCTCGTTAAAAGGCAATAGAGGAAAGGCTGGTTTTTTTGGTTTAAGTCATAGTGACCGATGCCGGTCACTGTGTAACCGATTGTGGTTATAAGCGGTACCAGTTTCTGATAACCGATATTGGTAGGGGCAATGATTTAGGTGCTTTTAATGATGGTTGGCTATAAGGTGGATATGGTGTTTTTAAGGCTGGTAAATGATTAGGGATAGGCAATGGGGTGACGGAGAAGACTCAGAGAGTATGGGGGCTGTTCTTGGGGCAATGTAAGGGTAGAGGAATGATAGTTAGATGTTGGGTGTTACTGGGTAGTAGATCTAGGAGTAGAATTATAATTACTGTGATTTAGAAGTTCAAGAAATGTTATTAAAAGAATGTACAAGACACTACTTACTCGTTCTTGATGAAGATTCAGGTCCAAGGAATGTGGTAGTGACAGTAAGGCTCAGTTGGGATGATCTGGTATTAGAAAATGAGCTGATGAAGCTATCCTCAGTCTTTTCCAATGCTTGAACAGGGGTGACAACAATCCAGTGGCTCAGTTGCAGTCTTCGGCTCGATGCTCTTCTCTTTTCTTCACTTGTCTCTGCTCTCTCAAGTGAATTTTTGGATCCTTTTTCAAAATGAGTTCCAGATCCCCTCTGTTTTTTTGGTTGCGGGAGGTCATTTACAGGGAACCGATGGTGGTTACGTAACCAATGGTGGTCGAGTAGGAACTGATGTCAGTTATGTCAAAGTGGGCTATTTTTAGTAAAATAGCCAACTTTCCCTCCTTTTCTCCCGAGGGATTAGTTGTGGGCTTGGTCAAGTCATTATTAGGTTGGTTTTGGTGCGGGTAAGGAGTAATTAGTCATGGGTGTGGATGTAGACCCAAGTTATAGGTTATAATTAGGTTTAGTTTAGGGTTAGGGCTAGGTCATGATGAGGTGGTGAAATGAGGTGGTAGGTTTGGAGATGTGGATTTATTAATTATAAGGTAATTAATAAATAATTGTGTAAGGTTTAGGTGGTGAGGTTAGGTTGCGAAATGAGATGCGGGGCACAGGGTGTCGTAAGACACAAATTTGGTGTCTACAGCGAGACTGGAGGCTTGTGTATCTGCACTCTGCCTGAAAATTCCTCTAAACACTGGAATGGTATGTGCAGCCATAGAAGTCTCAAACAAGAAGTTATATCTCTTGGGTGCAGATCAATCACTTCCACTGATAACAGTTGGGTTAACAATACTCTTCCCTAAATATGAAAGACCAAGCACCAAGGATCAGTCACCAGGTGGGTTCAGATGCACGCTGACAGCTATTCTTTCTCCACATGATGAAATCTCATCAGAATTTAAAGGGAATTCTCTTACATGATTTCCAAGATGGGGTAGCACAGATGATGATCAGGCTCCACATACTCCATGTGAAATTCAACACCTTCTTGTAATTTATGCCTCCATAGATACATAACACTTCCTACCTCACGTTTTCTAGTCATCTCCCTTTCACAAGTTTCATTATACTTGAGTCATCTCTCCTCCCTTTCCTTTTCAGCCACAACATCCTCCATCTTCCTCCACCCTTCAGCTTCCTTCTCGCAACACTTGGATATCTTAGTTGGTCATGGGGAATTCTTCTAAACCCAAAATAATGACTAAGATCTTCATAGCCAGAGGGATAACATGTAAAAATGATCCTCTAGGTGCCCTTATAAACTTGAACTCAATGATCTCTGGGAAATAATACATTAAAATGGCATATTCTAAAGTATGAGCTAGTCATTACCCTCTTCCACCAGTGATCAATAACACATATCCATGTCAAATCTAAATCTTGCAGTCTTTGGTACTCTTCTTAGGTCCACATGTGTGATCTACAATACCAACTTGATCTAGATGCATATGCAAAGAGCCATTCATACAAATCTACTGGGAATCAATAGAAAAAGTTTCATACAACTCATGGTAGAGGTTCCCTTCTACCCATCCATGTGTAATAAAATCAGGCCTAATGCTGAATCTCTGAGCAAATTATTCGTCCGTGCCTCTTGAACCATGATTCAACACTTTCTAGAGTTAGATGTTCTATCATCACTCATTGCACAGATCATGATGTATGTCATTTCCCATTACAAATTAGAAAAGAGGTCTCAGAAACAGAACCAAGATCTAGTCATTTTTACACCTACCAAAGAACAAGGGAATCCCATGCACGCCCACCTATCACCCAACGGGTGCTGGGTGCTCACTCGAGGTACGCATAGGTGCCAAGTCTCTCTTTTATGCGAGTTAAGAGGGAAACATAATCTATGATAGGAGCTCAAAAAGAGTGAGTGGAAATGAGACATACATTTATCATAGAACTCAGGATTACCTTCTAGACAAATTTAGTCATCCCAGACCGAATGGTACTTAAAAATTATAGAGAGGAACCAAAACAGAAAGGAAATGCATAAGGATTTATTTTCATTCCATAAACATTCATGAATTATAACTGTAAGCTATAATCATGGATAAGAAACACTAATAACCATATTCATCAAGTTTGGTAACCTCATTAGATTCATTGGATTCATTACAGATTATCACAATTGTGTAGACCAAAGTCATACATCATAGCAGTATTTATATCCATCAATTCTTAAGAGAAAGTTTACAATCCCAACCCCTTATTACATCCTTTTCCTATAGAGCCCTACCTAACTTATGGAGCTCTCATAGTATCCCTACATGGCTTCGCCTTCTTCTACATCTCTCTCTTTTTCCTCTGGTGGGTGCTTGTATTTATAGCCCTTCTTGACATCATAAATCCTTCACGGGAGTTATAGATACATCGCCAAGTGTCTAAGGTGGTCCTTCATGGGAGCATTCTTCTTCAGGTTCAAGCTCTTCATTCTTTGCAATGATGGCCTTCTAGAAACTTCCATCACAGGGTATATTCCTTCTTAGGCCAACCTTTTTCTAGGCTGACACCTTATCCATTCTGCATGCATAGTCGGGTCATAATTTTCTCGTGTTCTGCCTGATGTTTCAAATATGGCTAAGTCTTGAAACCTTTTTTCTATCTTGTGTGTATGCCACTTGCTCTATTAAACCCTCCTAGAACCATGTCCTGCGTGCTTTATTCTTGCACACCCTTTTTTAACTAGGCCTTGCGCGTCCACACACCTTCTTGTACTTGGCCAATATTTTAGGGGCCCAACAAAAAGGTGTGGGAAAATTATTTATTACACATGCAACATTCAAATCCTTGTAATCCACACAAATTCTTATTCTTCCATATTTTTTAATGCTTATTACCATAGGGTTAACCCATTCCGACTCCTTGATGGGCTCAATGATTCCAAAATTTAGCATCTTATCAATTTATTCCTTAACCTTGACACACAGATTAGGATTCATTTTGTAAGGTATCTTCCTAACCAGGTGTGCACCTTCCTTTATCTTGGTTCTCATCTCACTCAAAGATTCATGCACCCCTTTCAATTCATTATAGCCTCTAGGGAACAAGTCTTGGAAGTCATGCAATAACTCAATTATTTTAATAACCTCAAAGTCAGACCAGTAATCCCCAATGATGGCCTCCTTAGATTCAACATTTGTCCCAATGTTGACTTTCTTCATTTTCATAGGCTCATGATACATGCATACCTTCTCATATGCACTATCTGAGACCTCGCATGTACCCTCAGTGTGCTCAACATCCAAATTTTCCACTTCTTCATCATCAATGATGTGGACCATCTTACCCTTTTCTCTTTATAGGTAGGCATGCCCAAGCTATTCTGCATATGTCTCTTCTTCTTCAAAGTGCACCTCTAGATTTGACTCACCTAGAAAATCTTGAATAAGTTCCTCAAACTTTGCATTATCCCCCATAGTCATGATACGTGCAAGTGCCAAGAGCTCAAAGTCTCTAGTAAATTTGGCCCCATTGTATAGTAATAATGACATCCTTCAAAAATCCAATGGGCATGGCTTTAGTCCTGTCTGCCATAAAAACAACACATTTGAAAATGACTGCAATGGTGGTTTCCCCCATCTAAATCCACATGCCCAAAGTGAGTAACATTCACTTCACTAGTGTATCAATAAAAATGTTACTTAGCAGTCATCCATCAACAAAAACATTCAGTGACCCCTCCTTATCGTAATCAAGAATATGAGGATGTAGGTTGGCATGCAAAATCTTTCCTTCATGCTAAACTCTAGCACACATTATTAACCATTCCACTAGTAAAGGAATGATGTTTTCTTGTCGCAACATATTACATACCATCCTTTAAATCATCAATATCCTTCTAAGGAATCTCAACCATTTTTGCATGCTTCAACTTCCGTGACTACTCTTTTAAACATTGTATCTTACCCTACAAACTTCTAATAACTTCCATGGTTTCTTGATAAACTTCCTTCTGATGAGAAGGGTCTGAATAATTTGCATGTAGTACCTCCTCCTTTGTAATATTAGGCTTATGATTTGCAATTTCCCTAGGGCACATAATCTCGACACGTGTAGTGATCTTCACATGCACCAAACTCAGGATCAGGTGCTGACTTTGGCATCCACTGATTTTCCACAAAAACACTATACTCTAACCATTCACGCACCCTTATTTTGCTTGTGCTTTTTACTCAGGTGTTCATTTAAGTCTAGGAATTCTTCATGGTTATGGTTGTTGAAAGGAAAAAAAATGGCCTAAATATTGGGCGCGTGAATGTAGGGCACTGGAAGAGCATGCGGGCGCTATGATAGGGTTGAAGCGCATAGGATTAGGACTTAGCTATTTTATGGATAAGGGATATTTTTGGAGTTAGCGTGCTGGATGAACACAAAGACATGAAGACTTGCGGTCCACATAATGATAATTTTGGAACAAGTGATAGCTAAGTGCCATGCATAATTTAGGCTAATAATAGGATTTCTACTCAGAGTTAACTATAGGAAGTCTATTATTAGAGCACTTGTATGTTGTGCATCCTATTGTAAAGGCACATGCCTATTATTAGCATGTGACCTATTTTAAGAAGTACATGGGTGGTGAAGGGAAAGTCCCCACCCCCCATATATATGTATTGATTTGCATGGTTTTGGTGTGTGTTTGTGTGTGTGTGTGTGTGTGTGTGTGTGTGTGTGTGTGTGTGTGTGTGCGTGCCGTGCGTGCGTGCGTGCGTGCATGCGTGCGTGCGTGCGTGCGTGCGTGCGTGCGTGCGTGCGTGCGTGCGTGCGTGTGTGTATGTGTCAAATTGTAGAGTTATGTAGCTGGTTTTGTAGCGCGCATGACTCATGGAGATACTTATGTATATGTAAGAAGCTTTTGTGTTTTACAGTATTTAATATAATGGTTCATATTGGCTGGATAATGGTTTTGAACATGACTTAATCTGGTTCTTGCATGGTAAACCTTGTTATAGTCATTGTTTAATTCATCTTTTATATATTCTACAGAAATAGATCTGGTTTATGTACTATGTGTTGTTTACTATTGGTAATGAATCTGGATACATATATCCACCATCATGTTAACATTCTATACAAGTAAATATAAAGAGGGACCTGGTGCCTTTACATGCTTCGGGTGAGCACTCTACTCAGGCTTAGTAACGTGCCAACAGCGCTTAGGTTACCCATAGTAAATTCTAGGCTACATCATTGGTTCCATTGCTGGGACCTTTTTAAACTATTTTTAAGGATGTTGCATAATTAAGATGTATCGATTGACCTTGGTAAGTGTTGAGGGAGTGGATAATAGACCTAGAAGAAGAGTACACTTAGAGATTTAACACTGGATTTGAGTTTGACGCACGCACATGGGTGGAGTAGAATCTATATGACCGTGTATATGAGAGATTCTTTGCTATCTTCTCCCAATAGAGCTATACTAGTGGCTGGTTGCTTACACACCTAAAAGGAATTGGAGGTTTCACACACTTGTCTGGATGCAAGAAGAATTTTAGGCCCTCTATGATGCTGATATGATTTGGACACATGTTGTGGATACTTAGTTCTGTGGTGTTATTAATAGCTATATTTTGGAGTACTAAATCTCCACCTATTATTGCCTAGAGGTAGCTGAGTTTCAGTTTTTACGTTATCCCAGGGGAACATATCTATAAGGGATTCTACTGCTGATAAAGATATTGATGGTAAACCTTAAATTTGGAAGAGAAGCTGATGGCTAGCTAAATGCCACCACACACAGGGGCAGGAGTAGGTGTGGTGAAGGATGGTGGACCTAGCGGAAAAAGGGGCAAAGAGAATAAAGGTGGATTAAGTTCAATGAGGCACGTGAGAGGGATTTAGAGAAGTAGCACGAGATTGCAAAATGGATGGCATTGAGGAGAGAGATGACTCGTGAAGGATTTTGAGTTCATACAAAGGACGTAGAGCCAGAGCATCTGACACTCCCACCCATTTGGGAAAGCATGATAGGGAACCCTCATCAACCTCTTATGTGAGTGCACCAATAGAGACAACTTGGGCCACATGCGCTCATCTGAATCTACCTGACAACCTAACCCCTTGCGTTAGGTTTTCTAGTTTTTATTACAAACAATGGTTAGCAAGCTAGTTTGGGTAGTAGATTAGCAAGAGGTAGAGTTGACTTATCCATAAGTTCAAGAGTGAATTTGTAGATTCCCTAAAAATACATACATGTTTATATCCTGCTTCTATCCAATTAGAATTAATTAAGTTAATTCTATGTCATTGTAGTACACCCCTTTGGGATTAATTAAATTAATTTCATCATTCAAAATACTCCTCTATATAATTAATTAAAATTAATTCTATTACCTAAGCTATATTCCTACCCATATGAAATTAAAATAATTTTATTCTAACACGCCTTTGGAATTAATTAAATTAATTCCTACACCCTTCTAGCTAATATAATTAAATATTTATTTATATAAATGGTTAATTATCTCCTCACAATTAAATTAATTAATTTTTACCATTCTCTTGGACTTAATTAAATTAAATTCCTAACACCTTCTAGCTAATATAATTAAACATTTATTAATTTAAATGGTTAATTATCTCTTCACAATTAAATACTAATAAAATTTAGTTATTTAAATCCACCTATCTCAGTCAACAACCACTTGGACTCCACATCCTCATCCTAGTTAATTACACTTTTAGAATCCTAGAAAGGTGGGGGGCAATTGAATTACACGTACAACCACCTTTCCAGATGCAATTTTTACATTTAATTCATTTATTGCCCCTAAATGCCTCGACACTACTGCAACCTCCTCCAATGCTATTTTTAGCATGTGCCATTCAACACCGCATTCAACAAATTTCTAACCGTCTCTGCTTCTATAAATTACAAGCTTTTCTTATCCTAAATCCTCCTGAATTGGTTTGTAAATAAACTCTGTCAATTTACATTCTAAAGCTTTCCAACTACTCTGTTCGTAGAAATTGCACCCATCTTTTGAGGCCATTCAAGAGCACCCACAAAATCAATCACTTGCAAAGGTTATACAACTTCAAAATCTCTCATACTGAGGTTTTCATTGGAAGGTTTGGAAGTTTATTGTTTATCTTTCTTTCATTACAATTTTTCTCTGCATATATTTTGGCACGCTTGGTGAGACACCCCACATTTTCTTTATTTCATTTTAGTTAATGATTTTGTGATCCAACTCTTTCTTTATGTTTATTGTTATTTTTTAATCATGCTATCAAAATTCTAGCTTCTCAGGTGAAGTACAGAAGTCATAAAATAAAAAAAAACCAACTATCAGGGCATTTTTCTCATGTTCAAATTTTTCACTAAGAGCGCTACTATAACCCATCTTTCGGAAGCCATAAATTTTGCTCCCGAACTCAGAATGACTTTATTTTTTTTACGGAAAGGTATTGAAAATATCTATGCAATGGAAAAATGATTTTCTAGTTTGGACTTACAGAAAATTTATGGTTTCATTTCTCCTAACACTTGTTTTTTTCAAAAAAATAAATTGTAGTTTTTAAAAACTTTTATTTGTTTTTTTATAACAAAACAACCTTACGCGTATGCTCTTTCCTCGCACTTTAAAAAGTGATCTTGGAAATTAGAAATTCGATTATTTCTATTTGTATTGTGAATTAACCTTTCTTTTATTTTTTAATAAAATCTTGTTTTACGTGTATGCTCTTTCCTCACGCTTTTTAAACGATCTTGGAAATAAAGAGTGTGAACTTGCTTCTATTGTGTTATCCTCTACCTACCTCAGGATGACTTTCTAATCCTTTATTGTAGGATCCAATCTCACGAAGGTTGATAAAACATGGAAAACTACTAACTGCAGGTTGTTAAATGGTGTATGACTAAACCACATTAAGCTTAAATGTAACATTCCCATTTTAAGACTTTAGAAACAAGAGATTTCTTTTTAAATGTTCTCCTGTTCTAAATTAAATTAATTTAGAACACACATTCCAAGCCAATCAATATCATAACCGAAAATCATATGTAGCTGTAATGACTCAGTGGAACATCGATCTCTCATTTCAAGACTTGGTATCATACTGATCTCTCATGTTAACTTAATGATTTGTATACTACGTATACTTGGTTCCCTTACCCTTTTCAAGGTATTAAGTGTTATATTTAAGATGCCTATCTGAATATCTGTTACCAATAATCCATATGAAATCCCACTTCTTAAAATAGGTGACATAGGGTAACCCAACCAACAACTTGCAATACTTTGGCCAAAGATTTTAAATATACTATTTATGTTTATATTCCTAGACAACCATACTCATAAAAGGGAATACGTCCTTCACCCCACTTGATCGTGCTATCTAGAATGATCTTCATTGACTTTTGTCAGTCCACTTGTTCAAGGTTTAACCCTAGCAAAGGTTAGTAACATGGCCTAGTGTGGAGGACTACTTACGATGACTAAGGGTATTTAGTTATACCAATCGACTTACGTCCAATTCGGCACGTCTATTCATCCTAAGTCAACAAGAGTTAACCTTAACACTAGATCATGCCCTTATCCCTACATAGGGAAAAATATTGATCGAGTCAGAGTTTATGTTAGTCTAGATGAAAAAACTCAAAAGGGAATTGAAACATATCAAATACAACATAATATCCTCGTGAAGACCCTAGTCTTCCCAAAGATACTATCCTATAGTTGGTACGTGTCAACATCCGTTTGAATTTTCCTCATTTGGGTAAACATAACTTAAATATAAGTTAATGACTTACTAATTTTCTTCATTAAGGATTAATTGCAGTAGCCCTCCTGAACAAATAGGTTCATTAACCATTAGGATTACAAATTAAAACTACAATTGGATTGGGTATTCAGATACATCTTCTCCCTAACCATTTCATAAGGTATGTTTTAATACCATTAAATTTACAATTTATATTTTCTAAAATAGATACACCATAAATTAAGTGATTTATTTACTTACCAAAGTCTTAGCTTACTTATGTTCTGAATCAATTATTTTTATATTAGACTTCATTGGAATGAATTCTAATCCCAATTATTTTATTTTTCATCAGTCCTATTCTGGTTAAGGGACTAATCAAGAGGAAGAACACCTTCCACTATCCAAGGATAACATTTGGATTCATTCCCCAAAGGTCTTTAAACAAGTCTATGTTTCATTGAATGGAAGTTGTCTCCCCTTTTTCTTATAAAGGGGTAAATGTTCATTTATAACCCCATAGTATATTATAATTTACTATCATATCTTTATTCACCCAAAAACATTTAATTTAATATAGCCTTAGTGATATAGTTGAATATCCATACATAGATGCCAACTTAATAAGTTTCATTTTCACTAGAGAGAGTAGTACATCAAGTACGTTAATCTCTATCCATTCTATTCCAAATCAAAGAGTAAGCCAATGATTAAAAAGTAGAGGATTACTTAACATTTCCACTCATTGATTTCTAAAAGGAAAAACATTAAATACAACAAATTTCACATATCTTTTATTCATCAAGAAAATTCATATAATAATAAGTCCAAACACTTCAAACATTACTAATGCAAATCAATAATACTTGAATCAATTTCAAATACAAATTTCTTTTCCATAAAATGCATTTTCAGTAATGAACCATATTTCATCATAAAAAAGATCCAGTATCTTTTGATAAACAAATGTAACTTCCTAAATATATTTTCTCCTTTCATCACTTACGAAGTCCACCTATAAAATTGCTAGCATGGGTTAGTTCATTGAATTGAGCATGATAATCACTAAACATTAAAATGATGTTCTTTTTAGCTAATTGTTCCATAAAAAGAACTATGCTGTTCAGAAACACTCATGAGCAACTTCAGAAAGACATAACCAAAGGAAGTTACCCACACTCAAATAAAAGAGAGAGAGAAAGAGATATATCCAAGAAAAAGTAAGATTAAGTCATGAAATATACATCTTTAACCTTCCATGTTATTACTTATTAACAAAAGAACTACAACAATAATTTAGATAAGTAACATTTCATCATAGCCTTACTAACTCTATGATAAATTACCTTACTAACTCTATGATACATTACCTTAAAGAGTAAGCTAATGATTAAAAAGTAGAGGATTACTTAACATTTCCACTCATTGATTGCCAAAAGGAAAAAATATCAAATACAACAAATTTCACATATCTTTTATTCATCAAGAAAATTCATACAATAACAAGTCCAAACACTTCAGACATTACTAATTCCAACCAGTAATACTTGAATCAATTTCAAATACAACTTTCTTTTCTATAAAAATACATTTTAGTAATGAACCATATTTCATCATAAAAAGATCCAATCTCTTTGATAAAAAAATGGAACTTCCTAAAGATCTTTTCTCCTTTCATCACTTACGAAGTCCACCTGCAAAATTTCTAGCACATCTCAGTTCATTGAGCTGAGCGTGATAAGCACTAAACATTAAAACGATGTGCTTTTAGCTAACTGTTCCATAAAAATAACTCTGCTGTTAAGAAATAGTCACGAGCAATTCAAGAAGACATAACCAAAAGAAGTTACCAAACTCAAATAAAAGAGAGAGAGAGAGAGAAAGAGTTATACCCAAGAAAAAGTAAGATTAATTCATGAAATATGCAGCTTCAACCTTCCATGCCATTACTTATTAACAAAAGAACTACAACAATAATTTAGATAAGAAACATTTCAATCATAGCCTTACTAACTCTGTGATACATTACCTTACATGTTTCCCTTCTTAGTTAAACCTATTTAACAGAAGGAGATGACTATCCCACTATCTTCTAGGCATAGTTGTGTTCAATGAAAAGTTGCAAAAGCCATGGAATTGGGGGTAAGAATTTATAAAGAAACCCCCAAAGGCTTTTAACAATATGATCAATGGACCATCTGATAAGAAATTAGCAAGGGTTTCTTCTTTGTATACATTAATTTGAAGTAAACAAGCAAACTAAGCAAATGAAACTAACCTCTATTCTTTGAAAGCTGAAATAATTAACCTAAGAGGATCTAAGCATTCAATTTATGTTTTAAGAGAAAGAGATATCCCCATTAATGGCTTCAAGGCCAATGGTTCTTCTTTTTTGCTCCATATTTGTGCTATATAATACAAAAGCAAATGCTAATAACTCAATGGAAGAAAATGAAATACAATCTAAAGCCTAAACAAAATACTATAATCTGTGCTAGGAAGAAGAGAAAATTCTTAGAGAATGAGGGAGGGGGTCTAGCCCTATTTATAGTTTTCTATTTGGGATAATGGGAGATTTGGGTGCATGTGGGACAAATGCAAAAGTCTAAAAAGCACTTTTAGCAAGTCAAAGTGAGTTTTGACTGTGTTTAGAAGAGATGACCATGGTTAAGACTAGCTAACCATGTTTAAAAGGGTAATTAATATTTACTTAGAGAGAAATTAGGTTTCTAAAGGGCTTATGAAATACTTAATCAATCCAACAAAGTGGATTGATACTCTAGGGAGCTAATAAAGGTGGTAAAGAAGAGAATATTAGCCAAGAAGAGGTTATAATAACATATTTAACTAGTTTACAAGAGAAAATACGACCACCAGAGTGTTGTAAGAGGGGAGTTAGATAGATCTAACTGATGAGGTGTTGTAAATTTGCAAGGAGAAGAATAGTTAGGACACTATTAAGTATAATAGTGAATTGATAAAACTATATGTGTCTACATTTTCCCCTCTTTGAGGTGGCGTAAGCTACGTCACTTCAAAGAAAGTAGACAAGTGCAAACGAGTAGAAAATTTTAAAGGGGTAGAAGAAAAATTAATAGGATGAAGGATGAAGGATGCCCCCTCGAGTGTCGATGGGGTGATGAAGAAACTTGATCGGTGATCAAAAAAGAGAACAACAGAAAGAAAAGTGCACAGAGAAGATGAGAAACAAGAAGAATGAGGGATATTGAGCTATCCAAAAATCAATTGCCATCAATATATAATCATCATAATGTTTAGATTCCTCCTCATCGGTCCTTATTAAAATATGAGCATATGGTAGAAGTGTAAAATGACATAAAAAGCCAAGATACAAATAACTATCTTGTGATAAAAATGACCAACTCCATGCAACATACACGAATGCAATGTAATATGAGAAATAAACAAATATCACCTAACAGGGAAATAAGTACAATCACACACACTTAAACCAATAACATTTAAGATAGTTACACATATATATTTTTTTATCAATATGTAGTCCCAAATGTTCTGATAAATGACAAGGGTGAAGAATGATGCCCCAAGCAAGGTGTATAATGTAAGGGAAAATATGGAGGACACTTGGGTCCAACAAAAAAGCAATGTGCACAACGAAAATAGTATAGGCTACTGATAGTGCCCTAGAGTATAAGATGAAGTAAGCAACATAGTTTGTGTAGGTGATTGAAGATTTAGATGATTTGCGAGTCATTGTTTCAAAATATTCAAAAATTGTCAACAAGATATGGGATGAGTATCATGCAATAGACACATATTTCAGTCGTAGATGAATGGTTTACCAAGTTTTAATCTATTTCTGAGGTATTTCAATGTTTTTGGTTATTTAAATGATTTTATAATTTTTTATTTTAGATTTTTGATCGGTCAGAAGAATTTCAAAAGATCAAAGATCTTCTAAAAGTACGCGTGAGGGCAATAGTGGGAAGGTGAGGCTACCAGAGAGCCAGAATATATTCCCACAAGAAGAAAGATGGGTCGGGAATAATTTTTTTAAAATAAACTAATAAATAATTATCACGATGGGGGAAGATAGATGAAAAATAGAGGAAAAAGGTGGGAAAAGGTGTCTGAAAGGTTCGTAAATTACTTTAGTGCGATGGAGAAGTAACTGTAGGGTGGCACAAAGTGCCCTAACATGTGAAAATTAGCAAAAATAATTATTTTAATACAAAAATAATTATCACAACAGATAAAGGAAGGTTAGAATGATCATGGAGGAGAAAACATGCCCCAGGGGCATTGTAATGGGTTAATAAACCCACCAGAGGTTGGTAAATCAATCATGACCAATTCATTTCTACCAGAGTTGTTATGAATTTTTACCGATGAGCGAGAGCGAGAGCCCTAGAGTGAGATGGTGAGAATACCGAGCAGGAGGAGATGCGTAGATCACATCTGAGAGTTCATGAGGGACGTAGCGGATGGACCCTATGTGAGTGGCTTATCCCTTCTAGTTAATTACACATTTAATGCACTTTTTAGGGTTTCACTAGGGTAGGTAGGGCTGAATTTGACACATACACGTGGGCGTATGCATTGGTTTGATGGGTACGTGCACACATCTACATCAAAAAGGGATAGGTATGCATACACACATCTGTCAAAAGTGGATACGTGCACATGCACCCCTCGGGAGGGAAACTAGTGGATGTGTGTGTGCATGTCAAACAAGGAGCATACGTGTTAGGGGCGCATCTGCATCGAGTGAGGGTAGGAAAGGCATGTGCATGCATGTGCACCAAGGTAGACACGTAGGTGTCACACTGGGCGCATATGTGTTATGTGTGGCCTTTGGAAAATGGAGATAAGATTGAGGGGGCACGTATGTGTTGGTAAGGGCGCATATGCACTAAAAAGGGTGTGCAAGTGCCAAAAGAGGTGCATAAGCACTAGAAGGAAAGGAAAAAAAACAACTTGCTAGTAAAATAGCCAAACATAGAATAATACAGACTAGATTAGTTTAGAAGAAAAGAATAATTAGTAAGTTAGATGATTTTAAAGAAGCATTTTACCTTAGAAAAATAGATGAAAATAAGTAAGTGCCTGATACATGTGTGTTGATTTTGCAGCGTATATTACCTATCCTTTAGACTCATGAGCACTATGGTTGATTAGCAATGATAGAGGTGAAATTTGATGAGGATGATAGAGTGACCCTGGAGAGCCTCTTATATGTGATGGGATTGACTCATGTGGTAGAGATGCCATAGATTACATTAGATCACGGCCTCCTGATAGCCATAGCAGAGAGATGGCACAATCGAGAGTTGAGTATTTTCGACTCCTGCTTAGCGGGGAGATTACCATTACACTGGAGGAACTGTATGGCACATTATGTGAGTCCCAATTCAGGGGTCAGCTCATATCGAGACTATGAGCTGTTGGAGCTGACATTCAATGCTATATCATATAGGGTTATTTGGCATCTCCAACGATACCACAGCGTAGGATGTCTATTAGATTATCACGATGCATTGATGATCTGGAGCTGGACTGAGTAGTGGTCTACATGATAGCCTATGTCAGTGGATTCTTGTTCCCTGACAAGACTGGTGCTTCTTTTCTGCTCAGCCTCCTTGGGGTGATATGCGGTTTGGTAGATAGAGAGACCTAATGCTCGGGTCAGTGCATTTTAGCGCATCTATACTGGGACCTCCACTTGATTATCTACTACAGTCATAAAATGGTAGGACCAATGCACTTGTTGTAGATTTGGGTGTGGGATCACATTGCCATTGGTCACCCCCTTAGGTGTTTTGAGAATTCAGGCTCCCAAGGAGCCTTCTACGATGGGTTGGGTCCTGACAGGGGATGATGTGCAGCCTTACATGGGAGATGCTTATCACTATTGGCATGAGCTAGATGAGCTCTGATAGATTTCCATGGTTTGGGAGACCCTACAGACACTTCCAGTGGCTTGAGGATGGTTTAGAGCTCGAAACTCGCCACCGTAGAGAACTTTCTCTTAGGCAATCGCAGCTATATGTGAGAGCTATACAGGGTGGATCGATGTTAGAGGTAGTTTGGCATTACCCAGGATTTTCCTAAGCTAGATAGATGCTATGCTCACAGGGCCCGAGATTATTTTGATATGGGTCCATAGATTGCTTGCGATAGAGCACTGACCAATTTTTGACAAGTGGTACCTTCTATGTGGGTGCCACTAAGACATATTAGAGATTCGGGCACCACACCTGAGTATGGGTCATAGAATCATGGTGCAGTTCCACACCATTTAACTATTCTAGTGTGGCATATAACGTCGGTGTGAGATCCCCTCCAATGGGGCCTCCTAGTGGTGACGAGGGTGGAGCTATTGGTGGAGTTGATAGTGATGATGATGATGGTGGTGGTGGGCCCAATGCACCTAAGTATGTCAGGGAAAGGAGACAGGGTCTAGCATTACAGTAGCCTCAGGGACAGGGCCCTAGGCCTAGGCCAAGACAAATTTATAGGGCAGTTGATATAGAGTTTCCCTCAGTATGCATTCCTACAGGGATCTACACCCCTCTCCAGCAGGTACTTCCAGAGTAGGGCCCACCACCCTGATGTTATAGAGGGTGGTGGTGGACAGTTGGCTACCCTTCAACATCAATTAAAGGTAGTGATTGTTGTGTAGTTACAGGTGGCTAGAGAGAGAGAGATACATCTAGGGAATAGGTACATGCCCTTATAGCAGAGTGAGATCTAACACATACTCAGGTGCATAGTCTAACAACTGAGAGAGATTGGGTTAGAGTACACACCACCCAAGGTAGTGACACCACTCTATGGCAAAGTCAGATTCATGAGATGGATTCACAGGGGTCTCAAATACTAAGAATTTTACACCAGTCTCAGACTCAGGTACAAATGGTTTTCACCCAAAGGGACCATGCATAAGAAAAATCACAGGGTTACATTACACAAAGGGATCAGGCCCGAGCCCAGGTGTAGGCTATCACTGTAGATATAGATCGAGAGGATGTTGCCTCTAGACAAGCTCAAGCTGATATAGGCAGGGTGTTAGGTGAGTGTGATGCTTCCCTACAAGTAGCCCTCGCCTCTTGATATACAAATTTTATTCATATTTTATGAGATCAGGTGGTGAGGCTTTTTACTATAGGAATGCCTACTTTAGGGCAAGCCCATCAGAGTAGCGAGTGGTTCCATTCCAGGAGTCAGATGCGAGTGCAATAGGTTCCATGTCATGGAAATTGGGTCATTCAGTTAGATCTATTAGGTATCCTACTACAGCACAACCGATTGGAGAACAACCATCCAAACATTAGGGTGATACCCTTGGTGTAGGTCCATCACATCCACCACTCTTCTGTCAACTAGGTCATGGACCTAGGAGCCCCCGGTAAGGGTGAGAGCTATGGTTGAGCTCCTTATCACTATTTGTACAGATGTATTGTATACATGTATATTATAAAGGCCAATGTTGATGTATAGTTGTATGTACCATTTTTTTATGAAGGCTTGATTCATTTTTTATGCACACCCCCTTTTAGATGGCATATTATATCGATGATGTATATTTTTTAGCACTGACTTGGACAATTATACATGTACATATGCACATTTTGATATATCATATTGTGATTTACACTTTGTATGAACATTGATTATGGTGTGTGATTGCTCTTTCCTTTATGTATGTGACATACCTTAGATTTAGAGATGTGTATGTTTCATGCTTTCATATTGATCTTGTATCTGCAGGTAGCACCACATGTTTTTAGATTTATGAAATCTTTCTGAGTTTTTATTCTAGCACTTGGGATGATATTAGATAATATTGGTGTGGGGGGGGATAGATTTGTGATCATGTGTAACCCCTCTCTCCCCTGTTAGTGTAGGTTATTATTTATCCTTTTATTTATTTATCAGGATAATTCTTACACTTGTGTTAGCCCTACACTTGTTGGGTTAGCTTGCTTACATGTACTAGTTAAAGTGTGGAGTTAGCTTACTAGTCTTTTGGAGTTAACTACTAGTATCAGTTAGTGGGAGTTCTTCACCACTAATTTAGGTAGTATTTACACTTCCCTCCTCCTATATGTACATATTTCTTATTGAATAATTCAAGTCATTCTATTGTAATGTATTGAGCATTATGGATTATGATGGATTTCCATATATGGTATTTTAGCTCTTCTACTTTGCAAATCTAATGTGGTGTGCTATTATCATCTGAGATCGCAACTTAGAACAATATTCTTATCATCCCTTTCATGGTATAAGAGCCATAGATGATGTATACATCCATCTGTAAGTTTTTCTTTACAAGCAAGGGTTTATTATTTTCATGTATTTTGAATTATTGAGTAATTTTGTGCAACATGCATTTTTATGCAAAACGGAGTGTGCCATTAGATTTGGAAGGTGCTAAAACTCTAGAATTGACTGTAAACTTGGCCATGTTTTTAGACAATCAAATATGGACATTTTAAAGGTTTTTTTGGCACATTTCTCAAAAAATCCATACGACTATGTACAGACATATTTTTGGCTCAAAAATTATATCAGATTTTTGGGTTTTTCAAGAAACTTTCTAGGGTTCTCTCTATTTTTTGATACAGGTGCAAGAAAAAAAGATATTTACAGTCAAAGTTTGTATTGACAATTGTACTTTTTGGGTGCATTACTTTCATCTATTGGATATAAGCGTGTACCTTCTAGATGCATTCTCTTACCCTCTTGGTATTTCGGTTTTGGATGCATTATTTTATCCACTAGACGCAGATATGGACCCTATGGGTGCATTCTTTTATCCATTGGATATAAGTGTGTACCTTTTGGATGCATTCTTTTACCCTCTGGGTATTTTGGTTTTAGATGCAGTCTTTTATCCATTGGACGCAGATCTGTACTATCTGGGTGCATTCTTTTATCCATTGGATATAACCGTGTACCCTCTGGACGCAATGATTTACCGTTTGGACATTTTAGGTTTTGGGTACAGGCTTTTATCCTTTGGTCACAAGCATGTATCGTGTGGATGCACTCTTTTTACCCTTTGGAAATTTGGGTGTCACATGTACCTTGTTAAAAAGATCAACATTAAAATATTATTTTAATAGCAAAACCTTATAGAGCTCATAACTTTTGATCCGTAGCTCGGATTAAGGTGATATTTTTTTTTGTAATTGTGTATTTTTTTGAGATCTACGCATTGGTGGCATTTTTATACACTTATTTCAAATGTAAAAGGTACTATTAAGAATTGTAATATTTACATGCACTCAATTATAAAGTGCCGAATTCGGGAGGGTGTTGTGATCACTTGTGGATGCATTTTTGGTTGAGCCTGACATCCTAAAATTTTAGGTATTGCATTCTTGTATCTATGGGTGTATACATTTATATCTCTCTTGTTTGTTGAGATATTTTGGATCCATATTTTTGACACATTTTTTGGCATATTGATAGTCTCTCTTGTGGGGGAGCTATTATGGTGGAGCCCAGTGTTAGTTTGTCAGTGTTTGAGTAGTTAATTCTGACAACTCATACAAATCATTGGTGTCACTCTACCCATTCTACAGTATGGGAGGGTTTGGTGTTGATATTTCTTCTTTAGGTTTCATGCCCTTGCCTTGTTACCTTGGCTTTTTCTTGGATCGTGGCACTCCTATTTATTTGAATCTCGTTTCCTTGCCTTGTTGCCTTGGTTTTTCTTGGATCGTGGCATACCTATTTGTAGCAGTTGATCAAATTATGTTTGGTGTTTGTTTTTTCACTTTTCAAAATCACTCCATTGATAGTCTCCTTGTATGGAGCTATTCTGGTAAAGCCCATGTCAGTTGTTTTTGAGTTATATGATCGAGCAGTGGATTCATACCATAATGTGCACCACACTTCTTTAGTATTTTACAAGTTTTTGGAGTTGAGCTTCTGAGGATATCTTACAGCAGGATTTTTCTCTCTACTTTGTTATTACTTGTTTTGGGTACCTTGCGGTGTCCATTTTTTTCCAGTTATTGTACATGGGTACCTCATCAGGCCTTATTGCCAAGACCCACCTTCTTTTCCACCCACCTAGGCTATGCTTACGGGAGGGTGTTAGTGTAGGTTATTATTTATCCTTTTATTTATTTGTTAGGGATAATTCTTACACTTGTGTTAGCCCTACACTTATTGGGTTAGCTTGCTTAGGTGTACTAGTTGTGTGGAGTTAGCTTACTAGTTGTGTTGAGTTAGCTTTTCAGTTATGTGAAGTTAGCTTACTAGTCTTTTGGAGTTAACTTAACTACAAGTATCAGTTAGTGGGATTTCTTCACCACTGATTTAGGTAGCAGTTGTAGTTCCCTCCTTCTATATGTACATATTTCTTATTGAATAATTCAAGTCATTCTGTTGTAATTTATTGAGCATTATGGATTATGATGGATTTCCATATATGGTATTTTAGCTGTTCTGCTTTGCAAATCTAATGTGGTGTGCTATTATCATCTGAGATCGTGACTTGGAACAATCTTCTTATCATTACTTTCATCCCCCATTAATGATATGATATGTGATGATTAGCTTAGCATACATGCATGCTGTAATACTTAGCATTTTTGTATATATATGATGTAGTGAATGATGTTAAAAATGTGATGAAATGATAGATGATAGATGTGATAACAAACAACTGTGTAAAATACACAAAAAAAAGTTAACAAAACTAAAAAATATACACATTCAAACAATGCCACGAAATACAAATAATAAACACATGAAAATGCCAACAAGATACTAAAAATGGTATCTAATCTAAGCAAGTAAAATGAATTCTAGTAGACGCACAAACAAACAAAGAAATCGACAACAATTTTTTACAAGCATGAGAGTTCCTAAATGAACACAATGCCATACACAATTAAATCAAACAATACTTAATATAAGGTAAGAAAAATGATCCACTCAAATAACAAACAATTCAATAGGCTAAGAACATCAAAACTATACAAACCAACAACTAAAAGCAACTAAATCATTACCTTTTTTTGCGGGACAACATTGACATATTTTTCTAATGTTTTTTTGGGTTTATTTAAAAAGATAAGTTTTCATAGCTATGGTCTTCATTGTTGTCTAGGTTTCCCTAAGATAACATTGTGAAACGAAAGTAGCTTTATCCCTAAAAAAGGAAATTTTCAAGATGTTTAGATTTATTTGTATCTTTTTCTAAATGTTATTGTATTTTCCCAAGGTCATGTTCTGAAAGCAATGTACAAGAACAAGGAAGTGTGGATGCCCCAGCATGATTTGGGAATATAAAAAAGGCATAATGCCCACACGTGTATGTATGAGAAAGTGGCAATGTTGTTTTCATGCTCAACATTAGATGGGATTATACAAAGGTAATGTCCTTCATGAATATATAAGAGAAAATAAACTAGATCATGGTACGAAAAAGGTGGCTCTAGCAGGATCTCTAGAGCTAGCAGAAGAATTCATTCCTAGAAAGTGGTGATAATTCCTCATGCTTTCGTAAGAGTAACTTGTATCTGGTGAATCATTCTTGAGTGCAAAAAATTGATTTTCACTAAAATACTTGTCCATTGTGCCACAATTACATGGTTTTCACATGAGGACAATCAATTTTTTCTTTATTATTTTCTCATTTTTCCATTTTTTTGCTTGTTTTTTTTTTCTAATTTTTAGTTCTTATCTTATATTCTCATCATGCCTAAGCATAGAACTACTTGAGGTACATGGTGTTCATAGGTTCTGGAAGATTTTTGTCGTCTGATTAGCCTCAAACTTTCCTTTCTTTTCCCTATCTTTGACGGTGTTCTTTTGATTTTCTTTGAGAACTAGATCCCCTACATCAAATTCCCAATGAATGATGCATTTGTTAGATCCTCTGGACAATCTATTTTGATAAAAGTTTATGTGATTGAACTCTTTGATACACTTTTCATCTAATAGTTCTAACTTTGCTAAGTGAGCAACTCTATAGTCCTTGTCTTTATCAAGATAGTCTTTGAGAGATATTATCAGGGACGTAAGCTCCACTTCCAAAGGTATGATGGCTTTAGTTCCATAGACAAGTGAATATGGAGTCATACCAGTAGGAGTGTGAATGGAGGTATGATAGGCCCAGAGGGCGGGATGTATCTACAGACGCCAATTACGACCGGTTTTACTGACCATTTTCTCCATAATCCATACAAGGGTTTTATTAGTGGCTTTTACTTGTCCATTACCTTAAGGGTAATAGGGGTTATACCACTTGAGTTGGATATGGAAGCATTGACACAATGTTTTAACTATTTTGTTTTTGAAGGATTTACCATTATCAGTGACAATGGCTGAAGGGATCCCATAATGGCATATGAGATCGTTCATGAGGAATTTTGAAATCTGCACACTGGTGACATAGGTAAGAGGGACAACCTCTACCCATTTGGTAAAGTATTTGGTGGTAGTGATGATGTGAATATGACCATCTAAAGAAGAAGGATGGAGCTTCCCTATGAGATCCAGGCCCCATTTAGAGAATGGCCAAGGCATTGCAATAGGCTGTAAGGCCTATGTTGGCACATGTATTAAGTTCCCATATTTTTGGCATAGTTCACACTTCTTTACAAAGTTGCAACAATTAGATTCCATGGTAGGCCAATAATATCCTACCCTCAATATATTTTTAGCTAAGCCATGCCGTTAGTATGCAATCCACAAATACCACCATGTACTTCTTTAATAGCATGGATAGAATCATTAACATCCAAACAACAAAGTATATTCCCGTCGTAGCCACGATGATAAATGGTGCCTCCTATGAGAGCATAATGGGCTATGCGGAAGATAAGGGCTTTCTTTTCAGAATGGGTGATGTTTGGTGGAAGGGTGTCATCTTGTAGGTATTGAAAGATAGGGTCATACCAAGGGGATAAAGGACCAATAACTTCACATGCCAAACATGACTTTGACATATCATATGCAGGCACTTGTAAATTCTCCATGAAGAAAGGTATCTTACTTTCTTCAGGTGCTATGCGTAAGAGAGACCCAATAGTATCTATAACATCCATGGATCTATTATGTGACATTGGTTTTTACTCAAATATGACCTATGTGAAATATTCCTTCAAGGTTTCAACCATCTTTTTATATGGAATAAGCTTTTCATATTTAACCTTGTACTCATCATTAACCTGTTTTATGATAAGTTGAGAGTCCCCAATGACTCACGGTTATCTGATGTTCTATGATAAGTTGAGATGCCAGTGATGAGTGCCTCGTACTTTGTAATTTCATTTGTGTATGAGAATCCTAGCTAGAATGCCCATGGTATGACATTGTCAGTTGGTGTGATGAGGACCACTCCTGCTCTGGATCCATGGAAAGTAAAAGATCCATCAAAATGGACACACCACTCTACAGATTCTTCAATATACATCATAGAGGCATCTGACATATCTAGGCATAAAGGTTCCATCCTTGGGAGAGGAGATTCTACCAACTGATCAACAAGTATCTATCCTTTTAAAAACTTTTGATTCACAAACTTGATATCAAATTCACTCATAATAATGATCCAATTAGCCATTCATCCTGTGAGGGCATGATTGGATAAAAGGAAATTGAGAGGGTCAACTTTGGATATGAATTTGGTTTTATTATTCAGAAGATAATGGCAAAGATTTTGGTATGTGAAGACAACGACCAAACAGGCCTTTTCTATTTTGGGATAATTCAACTTGCATGTGATCTAGGTGCAGCTGAGATAGTAAACGACTCTCTCTTTCTAGTCTAATTTGTATTTGACAAGTAATGCAACAATAGAAAATTGGGTAACTAAAATGTAAAAGAGGAGAGGTTCACTGGGGGTAGGCGGCATGAGTACTAGTGGGATGGAAAAGTACTATTTGAGTAGCACAAAGGCCTTCTGATAGTCAAGTTCCCTAGTGAAGGTGACATATTTCTTGGGCAGATGGGTAAAGGGGTGGAACTTATCTGCAAGTTGTGAAATAAAGTGACAGATTGCCTAAATTTTCCCTCTTAGACTCCTTATTTCTTGAGAGTGGTAGGTGGTGCCATTTCTGTGATAGCCAAAACCTTTGAAGGGTCCACTTCAATCCCTCTTTGTGAAATAATGAACCTGAGGAATTTCCTGACAAGACATTGAAGATGCATTTCTTAGTGTTCAAGTGAACCTTATAGTCTCATAGACACCAAAAAATACGTCTCAATACTCTAAGGTGTTCCCTTATACTCTTGTATTTTTTCTAGGATGTCATCAACATAGTCTTCCATGATGTCATTTATCATATCATGGAGTATAACTGTCATGGCCCATTTGTAAGTAGCCCCAACATTTTTGAGCCCAAAGGGCGTGAATTTGTAGCAAAATTTTTCCCAAGGGGTGATGAGTATTGTTTTATGCTGATCTTCCTCTGTAATTTGTATCTGGTTATAACCTAAAAATCCATCCATTAAGGAAAACATTTCATAACCAGATGTGGAATTGACTATCATGTCAATGTTAGGTAGGGGAAAATCATCCTTTGGGCATGCCTTGTTGATGTCACGAAAATTGGTGCAGATTCTTATGCCAACAAGATTTTTCTGTAATGGGACTATGTTAGAGATCTATTATGAGTAGTCAATAGGTTTAATAAAATAAGCAGCTAACAATTTTTCTAATTCTTCTTTGACCAAGAGTGCCACCTTAGGGTGCATCTTTCTCAAATTTTGCTTGATTGGTTTGGCATCTGGGTGCATAATGATGTTGGGCACAACTAGCTCTGGGTCCAAACCAGGCATAACATCATATGTCCATGCGAATATTTCCACGTATTATTTTAAGATCTCTACAAATATCTTTTATTCCCAAGCTAAGAGTGAAGCCCCCAACTTTATTATTCTAGGCTACTCCTCTGAGCCAATGTTGACGTTGATTGTTTCCTCAAAAAGCATTTTAGAAGCATATTCCATCGATGTAGGATCAAGGGGAAGACTAAGATCAACCTCCTACGGTAGCTCATTATCATCTTTGAATGGATAAATCACTTCATCTTTAGACTCTTTGTTCTGTTTATCTATGAGTTTTTCAAAGAGTTTATCACTGTGAGATTTTTGTTTATCCTTTTTGCCAAGTTTCTCAGAAGTGGTTGTACCTTTATTTGTATCCTTCTTATTCAAATGTCCACACATCTCTGCTTCTTCCCCAAAGTACACACATGTGTCTAGTTGAATTGAAAATCCTTTCTTGTGGTTCCCAGTTGGAATAATATCCCTGAGTCCCATGAAATCTACAAATGCCTCATCATTTTCAAAGAAATCTAGGGTCATGTGAAGTTGTTTATCCCAATCTATAAGTTTAGGATATACAAGGGCTACTTGATATTTGTTTAAAGGGATGGATTTAGATAAGGTAAGGATCGATGAATTTGGGAATAGGTTCATGGAAGCAAGATCCTTGTAGAGGCTATATTGGGAATCTGTGTCACTATTAGAATGAGATGAAACACCCTCACGTTTAGAAGAGGTGGCGTCATTCTTAGAGGGTAGAGTGTTATGAAGCCTTATCCCAAGGCCATGTTTATTAGACTTAAAACGAGGGATGGGAATAGGCTCTAGCTGGCCTTATGCATTGATGCCACATCCAAACCCACTATAGCCCACAACAAACATCATACGGTGAACTTTGATGTACTGAGGTGCTTGATGGCATGAAGCCATGGTGCCTTCTGGCAATCTGCTAGTAGGATCCTCTAACATATTCTCCTCTGATAGGAGACCAATATGGACAAATTTTTCCAATGGTTTAGGACATTGCTCACGAGTGCTCTTGAACTGAAAATAAGGCTTACCCCTTGTCCTGAGGGATACTAATAAGTCTGATATTAATAAATTTTTTTCAAGAGTGAATGGATTACTTGGGCCATATTTTGCTGACTTTGCTTCCCATGAAGAGACTGGGTTGATCAATGAAGGAAAGTCTTAATTGTAAGGCGTGAGGGACTCTGAATCTATCCATTTTTTCATAGCTTCTATTTGTAGGGGGAAAACTACATCTATAGAAGGACACTCATAAGCTGCACAGGAAAAATTGTGCAATGCCCTACAATGTGTGAATGGTTCTGGGTTGCCCAGAATGGTAACCACCTGACCTTCATGACATAACTTGATGCATTGATGGAAATTCAATGGAACGACTTGTATGGCATGGATCCATGGGCACCTAAGGAGCATGTTGTATGGAAGGTCCAAGTTAAGGACATGGAATGTTGTGTCATGAAAATTTGGGCCTACTTCCATGGGAACCACTATAGTACCCTCTAATTCTCTTTCTTCATTGTCATAAGCCATGATCCTGATAGTTTTAGCTCCCAAATCTGTTTCTAAACAACTTGGCTACTTAATAAGCTTTAAAGTACAAATATTTAGACCAGCTCCCCTGTCTACAAGTACTCTCTTGATTTTATGATGGGTAACCACCACTTCTAAATACAAGGGTAAGTTATGTTCTAGGTTGTTATGTGGGATTGCAGTATGATTAAAAGTAATATGATCATTGGAGTTTAGGAACGCAATCATGGCTTGAAGGTTTGTGGGGTCTACATCTGTTGAAACCCCTAAATTTTACAAAGTCTTGTACAATATGTTCTTATGGGTATTAGATATTTTGAGGAGATCAAGAATAGATATCCTAGTAGGTGCTTTCTCTAATTGATCTAATAAATTATACTGACCTTCCTGAGGGATAGGCACAGGATTTAGTATGACTACGCGGGCATGTCTTGTCCCTACTGTGCAACTCTTTTCTAAAATCTAGATGGTGTTGACCTGTTCATTAGATGAGCTAATACATCTAATGAGGGAATCATAAGGAATATCATTTGTAGGGTAAACATAGGAAACAATTCTATAGTCGTTGGAGGTTTTCCCATGATCTGGATTCCTTTTCTTTTTATCTGCATGGTTAGGAAAAGGTTCCTTGTAAATACCTATTTTTTCATTTGGACCTTTCTTAGACTCATAGGGAGAATCCACATCAATATTTCCTTCCTCGATGAGATCTTGTATGTAATGGCACAATCTCAAACACCTATCTATCTTGTGTCCTTTAACACGGTGGAAGTCACAATATTCATGATCTTTGAACCAACCTGGTTTTGGAGCATCCTTTGGGTATGGTACTATTGTAGCTGGATATTCCACCATTTTTGAATCATCCAATTTTTTTAGGATGGTAGATAAGGACTCTGTTAAGGATGTAAGCATATGTTTGGTAGGTGCTTTGGGACGAGGTCCTTGCAAAAGCTTTAAAAGTGGGCCTGTCTATACGGCTTGGAATCTCTTAGAGTCTGTAATGCCATCGCCAACAACATGTTTATTCTTATTGAAGAATTTAGGTTTTTATGTAGATTTGTCTTCATGTTTTTTTTTAGCTACAGACTTAAGCATTCCTTTTGCAATGAAGGATTTTTCAATTTGACCACCTTTCTCTATAACTTCTTCAAAGTTAGAGCCATAATGCATTTGTAAGTGAAAGGATATTTCTAGGGTTTGAGTTAGGAACAAATATGTTCACTAAATATTTTTCTAGTAAGGTGCACAAGGAAAACAACTAGCTAACCCACGCCATCGTTGTAAAAATTCTTGCAAATGTCTCATTGGGTTTTTGTTTTGTATTGCATAGATCGTTCATTGTGATGTCACTTTCCATATTATAGGAGTAATGCCTTACAAATTCATTCCACTAATGCAGGCCACGTTGTAATGAAGCCCTTGGGTATGCCATAGAACCATTTAAATCCTACATGGCTCCTAGGCTACGAGGAAAAATTCGTATTAAGAAATTATCGTTATATGCGACCTTTTGGAAAGCCATGTAAAATTATTTTATATGATCACGAGGATCACTTTTGCACTTATACTTATCAAACTTGGGAACGGTAAAGTGTTTTGGGAAAGGTTGTTGTAACATGTCCTTATTGAAGGGGTAAGGGCATTAGTTATGTGTACAAATATATTGTATTGTAGCCTACATTATTAATAGTGTGTAGTGTAGTTAGCGTATTTGTCATTGAATGTAACTCTTTTAGAATGAGTTGCTCATTATGTGAGTGAAAGATTGAGTCTGTAATAGTACAACTCAGTCACTGAGGGAATAAAGGGATAGTCTGAAATAAAGTGTGGATCAATTTGAAACTCATGTTGGAGAGTTTATTTAAGTCTGGGAATGTGATATATGTTTCTTCTTCCATATTCTAAGGATCGCCAGCTTCTGGCTATATAATGTCAACCTCTGACCTGTGAATAAAATATCCCGAATCATGTTGAATGCTATAATATCATTAGTTTGCATAATGTGCCCTAATTTTCTCATGTGCAAAACTGGTCACAAATTGCTGTGATTTGGTGATCAGAGCGGGTCTGCATTTTCAGTCTTCAGCCAGCATACTGTGTATGCTATTGAAGATGCCCAAGATGTTATCTGTTGTTGCATATTCTGAAACAACAATCCAAGATTCCAACTTTATTATGCCCTATCTTTTTCACATGGTTAGCTTGATATCTATGTTTTATTCTTTTCCGAATAATGTAAAACTCAAGAATTTATATGAGTCTAAAGTGAATAGCAACTGATTTCCCAGATCCCAAGGTTGAAATCAATGTCAAATTTGATTTTGGCTCTCATACTCCAAGGACATTGATTCAAGCATCTACCGGTCCTTGTCAAAAATTTTGATTACTAGGGCATCCTATAAATGTGTTGACAAACTCATGCGCATATGAGTGTCATTGTCCCGATTTAAATGCATGATCTAAACACCTATGGCAATGCGGACATGATCATGACCTGGCTACAAGTGTATTTGTGCATTGATGGCGGGTTGTCCTTGCATACAATATCTGAGCTTTGACTTTGTAGCACTTTGTATACTTCATTTTTCGCCCTGAAGGCCCTCGGCTAACCAGAGGAGAACACGTGTCTAGAAGAGAGTCTGATATGACGGTGTTCAGGTTTTGGGTGCAGTTGCATTTTTTGGACTTCGCCATTCCAAGAGTTCATTCGTTACCTGAAGGTCTGTGACTAACGAGAAGTGGACCATGTGTCCAAACGTTCAAAAACTCCAAGCAAGGTTGTGCTCAAAGGAAAATTTTGTGAATGTTTTGTCACTCCAATCTAGAGCCAACACGTAGATCCCAAGAATGGCAATATGGATGGAGCGGGGCTTGGGGAGAATTTGAGATTTCTTTCCTTTGGAGTCAAAATCTCAAAAGTAAAGTTTGGTACGCTTTTGCCGCATGGAAAAAAATTGTATGAGGGGGCGGAGGTTTGGGCCTCGGAGAGAATTTTAAAACTTTGCAATTTTGGTAGGGAGGTTTAAAGGAGGAAATTGGAGGCCTGGACCCGCAGCGAATGGGAGAGCGCCATGTGGAGAGGAAGAGAGTGGGTGTTCGGGCCTGCGGAGAATTTGAGAAAAAATTTCCTTTTTTTTCAAAAATAAAAAAAAATGGATAAAATTGATTCGTGTTTTCAATGGGGCCCACCTTTGGACACGTGGTGGGTCCAGGGGAGAAGTGGGGAAAGTTTGCAAAATTTTCCAAAATTCAAAAAGGTCACAAATGCATTTTTAAAAGATAGGGACCTGACCCAATCATGTTTTGACACGTGTCCCACCTTATCCAAAGGTTAAAAGGGGAATATTCAAGGATCTCATCCTCCATGTGGAGGGATGGCATTTAAGGTTATCTGAAATCAATGGTTACTATACATTCACCCTTTTGGCCACCATGGGATCTCCAAGAAGCTTGGAAATCAAGTTTTTTCATCAAAATTCTTCGAACCTTATATGATTTTGCATCGTCTCAGCCTTCTGAGTGCAATGGAACCATTTTCATGACCTAATTCAGTGATCTATGATGTTTTTTCATACATTTTTTCTCAGGCCCGATAAAAAATGTGAAAAGTGAAAATCAAAGGTTGTAGAGGTGAAATGATGAGGTAAAAAGGGTAAAAAATGATAAGTGAAAGATGCTTGCATGCCTGAATGATGAAAACATAACCCTGGGGTGGATAATAATCTGAATTTGTGTAATGATTTAATTTTTGTGCATACCTAGCAACCTGCGAGTTGTTTTTTTTTTTGGTGTCACTATCTTTAAATCATGAATTTTTTGTAACAAATTTGATCCCATAAGCATATTATTTACTTGGGAAGTAAGAATCCAAGCTAGCATAGAGTATATATTATATTTTTGTAGAATTTGAGAAAGGGGGGGGGAGAAAAAGGATGTAGAATTTTCAAGGAAAATATTGAAAGAAATCCATTTCTCTGGAGAAAACGGCTTGAGAACCATTTTTAATTCTCTCTAGTATCATATTTCATCATGTTGAGTTGGTTTCAGTTGTAAAGCCATCAACAAGCTCTGAGATTGTTTTCATAACATTCCCTTGCTGATGTATTCGATCAAATTTTG
Source organism: Taxus chinensis (assembly GCA_019776745.2). Classification (NCBI taxonomy): domain Eukaryota; kingdom Viridiplantae; phylum Streptophyta; class Pinopsida; order Cupressales; family Taxaceae; genus Taxus; species Taxus chinensis. Next base: position 1,009,430,937 of record CM034146.1, read on the forward strand.
GATTATTTGATGTTATCTCTTGGCAAAATTTGTATATGCTTATGTTCCAGAATGATTTCAATTTGTGTTTCTTGCTCATGTTGCAATCTTGTGTTTGGGATATCTCTTGATCATACAAGATCTCTTTTCTTGTTGATGGTTTAATGGCATCTACAATCTTATATTTATAAGAGCTTTCATTTGATAAAAGACAAACAAATTTAAAATCATTTAACTGTCCTTGAATCTTGAGATTATTTGTAAACCTTTGGGTGTACCTTAGGTCATGATCAAATAGGGATTTTTGGATACTTTGTTCGTATATTTTCTTCAAGATTTTGTAGCAGGTTGTCAAATATTATGTGGAAGAGTGCAGATCTGGGCCTCCATTTGTGCACATATCCTGGTTGAAGGGGTATGTTAAACCTTTTGAAGCATTCCTACTGTTTAAGTGTTACAAACTTCTTGCAAATGTCCTCAAAGAGTTTGGTAATTTTTGGTTGGTCTTGTATAACATCTCCTAAAAAAATTTCATTCAAAATAACTAACCCTACCCTATACCACCCCTACATTGCATTATGTGTTAGCAAGATAATACAATCCATTTACAAAAAAAATGCACAAAGCAAATCAGGATAATACTATGTCTCTAGCAGCCTCAGCCTTGTTTTGAAAACATTTCCATCATTTTGTAGTGACAACTCTTTTGAGTTTGAATAATGGAGAATTGATCATTGTTTTCCCAAGGCCCCTTCCATACAATATGCAAAATACAAGGATATCTACACCTCCTTCACTAAACAAAGGTTGCAATATAGGTTCTCTTACCTTGGTTGATAGGCACAACCTAAAATAGTGAGGATCAGATCAAAATCCTTCCGAGGTGCTACCCACTCCTTCAAATCTTGAGTGCTAATAGGTCAGATAGATGTATCCCTAGCTACAAATGACATTAAAATCATTTATCTACCTCTGAGTGTCTTGTGCAAATCCAAGGTGCTGCTTGAGTTTTGAAGGAGATTAAATTTGGGTACCAACACCTCCTCAACTAGGGGGTCCTCTTCTTCATCAAATTTCAGAGGAGGGGAAGCTTTATGTTTAATTTTCACTTTACATGAAGTGTTATAGTGATGTTTTCGTGATGGTTCTCCTTTGAAAGTGGCCTTATGTTGCCCAGAAGTGGAAGTGTACCCCACATCAAAAGGATTATCTATGTCTAAAAGAGATCTTCACTCTCCTAGATTAGGGTTAATGACCTTTGTTTCTTCTTCACACTCTTGTGGAAGTTTAGCTCCTAATTTTAAGACTCTTTCAAGTACTTCATCTTTATTATAATATAGGAGTTCATAAAATATCTTTAGGTATAACCTCTGTTGTTCTCCGGAAGAGTCTGAATCTTCTCCACTATGATCAATTAATAGCTCTGTATCTTTGAATTACAAAATGAGAGGGGCCAAATTGTTGTCGCTAAATGGGAAGGTTTCAAAAGGGTTTTCTCCTATGTCATGCTCATTTGATTTGGTTTCCATTTTTGTAATTTTAGGCATTACTAGAAAACATTTGTGTGTAGCTAGCATGATCCCTAAGCTTATGGTTTTTTGCAAGCCACTCAAGGTGATGTTTGAAATATACAAAAGTGTATCCTAGAAGCAGTGTTATGTAGTCATTTTTTTATCAAAGAACACTCATATACACACTTAAATGTAATGATCACTCAATTTTTTTGTTATCAAGCCTATGCCCTAAAACAGAAAGCGACAATATCGTATCAATACGTAAGTCAAATCAGAATTCAAACAAGGCCTAAGTATTGACGTGGTGTTGTCCCTCGAAAAGGTATACTTAAAAATATTTTGAATGCCGATGAAAGACAAACCTTCTAAAAAATGTAAGTCGTGACTAGATATAGTGTAACAATGTCACCGTGATACATTAACCAAGCAAGCAAGGTGTTAGTACCATGAAAAATTTATTATGATATATATATAAGGCATTATAGACACTTTTTGAGAAGATTTAGATGACATCGAAACTGAAACCAAGTGATAAGTATAACCAAGAGTTTTTAATCATGTGAGTAGCGTAACTGCACAATAAAGGGACTTAGACCATTTTCTCATAAAAAATGAGAACATGATGTAAGTACCAAGATTGTCCGTCTAGGGTGCGAATAAAAGTATCAACTCAAGAAGAGATGAAAGATGAATTGAACTCACAGTAGTGAATATGATCTTGAAATCAAGATGGAAGGAATTTTATAAAAGATACAAAAAACATACCTACACACTTTAGACGTTTAACAATCCAGCCATAAACATGGATGGGTGTAAATAGAAAAAAATTGGTGAGCACTATCTCCAATAAAACATGCAAGGTATGAACCTTTCTCACCCCAAAAAATGGGCAGTGAGAATGCAAGGGTATAGATCAAAATATGAAAAAAAACTAAGCGCCACTTGTGTAGAGTTTCACCTCGTCCAAAGACAAGAATAAACTAAGTGAAAGTGGGATGTAGTTTAGTTTTGTGATGAAAGACACTTAGATCAAACTCACAAGGGTTCTTTGCCTTGTTCAAAAAACAAGGTTATGATTCCAAATGAGTTGTCACTTCGTGATGGATTGACGCAAAAATGGACTAGTAAAGTGGGTTCCAAGATAGAATGGCCTCCTTAATAAGTTCTCTCAGCCAGGTGTTACAAAGTTGTCTTAAGCGAGCGTGATTTACCCAAATAATCCCTTTCCTATCTTGGGAGTATCTTAGCTTTACTCTACCCCCTTCGAGCACAAAGGGCAACTAGTGTGTCCACATGTGCTCTCCCTGGGGTCACCATATGAACAACCGATAACTCTATCTCACAATACGTACTAGTCAAGTGGGTAAGAAAAGTGCTTCATGTTTCATCCATGAGGTTACTCAGTAGTGGATTACTTTAGGGTTCCTGGAACCACCCCCATTATTGTAGCTTAAGGTGTTATGCCAAAGGGGTTATGTTCCAGTTGAGTGGATAGGGACGTACCCTTTTCTGAAACCTACAATACAATGTTTTTAATATGGTGTGTTTTTTATCTTGCTTAACTTAATGTGGTTTTAAGTGGCACACCATTTTGGCAACCTGTAAGAACACGTGTATTAGAAGTTTTGTGTTTTGGACGTATTTCTTCTACAAGCGTTGGGTCCTATAGAAAACATGTTTTAGTAATTTTCCAGTTCATAGATTGATGTCAAGAAAGAGAACTTTACACCTTGCTTTTGATTCCTAAGATCACCAATAGGCACGAAGGAAGAGCATACGCAATGTGAAAAATCCTACTAAATCACATGAAAGTTTACTTTATCCTCTTTAAAATAAGTGTTTAGAACATTTGATACAAGTTTTGTATAAGTGTTTCTGATCTTCAAGATCACTTTTGAAGGTGTGAGGAAAGAGCATACACACTTTTACAAACCTAGTTTTAAGCTAAGAACTGAAAACACTTAACTATGCAAACTGAAATACCAAAGAAAAAATCTATTTTTTAACTTGCTAGTCTGAGAAATTTGCAGAAAAGATCAAAAAGAAATATTTTGTAGTTTATAGAATTTTTTTCAATATTTACATAGACACATGTGCTCTCAAACTGGCACCAACACTCCCCAACTAATGGGTATGTGCCTAACTCAACGGATAAGCATGCAGACAGAAATTAGTAAAATCTAGTATACTAAAAACACAAATGCGTCCAACCAGACATGGATGCTTGCAACTTAACATGGACTCTTAGGTTTCAATGCATACACACCCAAGCATAAAACAAACAATTTTCAAATTTTTACACAGTCAAGCTATTTACGCAGACATGGCCAGAGAGGTGGAGATGCAAACCAACCAACGAAGACATGTGTGCATCCTTGCAGAGAATTTTTTTTCCAATGATAAGGACAATCAGATAGGTACACTCCTGTTCCGACGGGAACGTTGGGGTTTCAACATGTATGTGCCCCTTCTTAACACCTAGGAGTACCCTATGAAAAAGCTGTAAAATGCATGAATTTTCAAAATTTCAAAATCAAACAGGTTATTTGTTAGTAAAAGTGTCCTATTTCTATATCAAACCCACAAAATACTTGCAAATGATGGTCATTTATCTAGTGTTAGAAATAAAACTGAGGAAATAACAAGTGATTTGACCCAAAAAACTTGAAAATTAACTTTGAAGAACTCAAAAGACCTCCATTAATGGAGGATGGTCATAAGTGTCCCACTGGGCATGCCAAATGTGTTCAATGAAAAGTTGTAAAATCTATGGAATTGGGGTAAGAATATCTAAAGAAACCCCAAAGGCTTTTAACAATCTGATTAATGGACCATATGATAAGAAATGAGCAAGGGTTTCTTCTTTGCATACATTATTTTGAAGTAAACAAGCAAACTAAGAAAATGAAACTAACCTCTATTCTTTGAAAGCTTGAAATAATGAACCTAAGAGGATCTAAAAATTCAATTTGTGTTTTAAGAGAAAGAGATATCCCCATTAATGGCTTCAAGGCCAATGATTCTTCTCTTTTACTCCATATTTGTGCTATAAAATACAAAAGCAAATGCTACTAACTCAATGGAAGAAAAGGAAATACAATCTAAAGCCTAAACAAAATACTATAATCTGTGCCATGAAGAAGAGAGAATTCTTAGAGAATGAGGGAGGGGGTCTAGCCCTATTTATAGTTTTCTATTTGGGAAAATGGGAGATTTGGGTATATGTGGGACAAATGCAAAAGTCCAACAATCACTTTTAGCAAGTCAAAGTGAGTTTTGACTATGTTTAGAAGAGATGACCATGGTTATGACTAGCTAACCATGTTTGGAGGGTAATCAATCTTTACTTAGAGAGAAATTAGGTTTCTGAAGGGCTTCTAAAAGGCTTAATCAATCCAACAAAGTGGATTGATACTCCAGGGAGCTAATAAAGGTGGTAAAGAAGAGAATATTAGCCAAGAAGAGGTTATTATAACCTATTTAACTAGTTTACAAGAGGAAATATGACCAACAGAGTGTTGTAAGACAGGAGTTAAATAGATCTAACCAATGAGGTGTTGTAAATTTATAAGGGGAATAATAGTTAGTACAATATTAAGAATAATAGTGCATTGATCAAACTACATGTGTCTACAATAGTTCAATTGAAGATAAAACAACAGTAATTCGATCTCAGTATTTCATTCCCTTAAAATCATACTAAAATATGAGATGCCAGTAAGTAAATCTAAAACATAAGAATTAATTTAGGATGATTCAAAACTTCATAACTTTACATGTGCCTCTTATTTGAGTATCCCAATACTCAAACTTATAATATCTCCAATTTAAGTTAAATTCCAACAAACTAAAAACATACTTCATTAGAGGTTAAGATGAAATTAGCATGCAAATGGGACTACACTCAATCCCCAAAAAGATACAACATTATTATCATTAAGTCAAGTGAGTAGAATAGTAATATTTATCATTTAGATCCAAATAAATCAACCAATCAAATATCTTCTACTAAACACATAGATTTACTCAGAATATTTCCAACCAAACACAACAATTCATCCAATTAACCCCAACTTCAGCTATACTTCCCTAAAACAACCTGAACTTAATTCTACAGAACATGTTTAGAAGATTTCATAACCGAAGCAAAAGATATAGGACAACACCTTCTCCAAGTTTGAAATAGAAATAAGATTAAAGGAGTGAGGTATGGATTACTTCCTCATAGTTCTAGCATGATTAGAAAGAGAGAAGAGATAATAAGAACATATAAAGACAAGCTCAGTTTGAATTGTCCCAAACCAAAATCCCAAACTGAGAACAAATCAAAGATCAAATTGAGTGAGAAAAAACTAGGAGAAAGGAAAGAATGAAGAGTTACACAATCCACTACCTTCAATTATTCCAGGAGATGGTACTAATAACCATGATTACCACTAGATAACAATTAAACCATCTCCCACAAGATACATAGATGCACAGGGAAATTCCATAGAAGAGCAAGTCTGAACCAACCTCCCAACTTAGACCCAATATGTAAGGAAATGAACAATATGATTAAAACAAAATAGGAGTAATCGATTTACCCTTTTCACAAATAACATTTCTTAAGATTTGTAGAATTAAAACCAGGTTTAATGACCTATGGACCAAGAAACATCTAAAAATATACAACAATACAATGTCAAAGGAACTACCAAGAGGTTCAAGTTGACACTAAAACCAAAGAATAGCAGATAAAATCCAAGGGTGTTTTCCCCTTTGCATAGCACCATAAGCCATCCTTCCAAGGTTATACAAGATCCCAAAGAAATAGAAGAAATCAAAGTAATATAAATTGCTTACGACTTCCATAAAAAAAATTAGGTCTTGAATACGACTGTACATTTCCAACGGAGAAAAAGAAGTATATATTACAAGCTTAAATACATAATCAAATGACTAAAATTGGTTCATGGAGTGTTATACCACTTGCCAAGTAAACTCCCAAAAATTATTTCCTATGAATCCCTAAAGGCAGTGGTCAGCAACTAGAAACAATACAACAAAACCTAGATTCACAACTATTGAAAAATCCTTTTTCTTGAAGAATCATGAAAGGTTCAATTAAAGTCAAGTTATTTAGAAATAAATATTATATACAATTTTCCAATAGAAAGGATAACAATGCAATGTTAAGACAAGTTCCACAATTTTAAAGAAACCCAAGCTTCCTACTCAATTTAAGAAGACCAAACAAGGTTGTAAACAGTTCTTTGACTTGACCTTTATCACAACAAAAGGATTAATGCATGATCCCAACTAATGTATCCAAAGAGTCAAAAAACTCAGATCACACTATCCATCTATCAAACGGAGTCAAGAAAGCATTCAAAAACATCCACACAAAATCTCAAGAAGAGAGATCCTATAAACCAAGCAAAAACCAATTTATTCCCAAGAGCAGAGTTATTTTTTATGAATCATTTAAGTAAAAGGAAAAAAACTTAATGAGTAGAGCTTATCATGTGTGATATCACTTCTCCTTCACTGATTCTCAGAAGACCTCTAAGAAAAACTTCAATATATTCTTCCTTTCAATGAAGCCTCAATAGAAACTTCAACACTTTTCCCTTCCTTTTATAGTTTTCGCAGTGTCCAATAAAATTTCAATGCCATACAAGAATTACAATCATGCAAGAATTACAATCATGTAATAACAAAACTGGAGGTTCTAAGATAAGGAACAATCCGCATGCAGAGCTTAGCTTGTAAATGAACCAAAAGATAAAAAACAACCAAATCCCCTCATGCACCTTCCTAGGCAGTTTTTACCAAGTTCAAAAACATTAAATGCAAAGGACTGTCAGTTCACTTCAATTCCGACACCACCACCATCTCCAAATTTAGCAATGTCTAAAATTAAATTTTACATGCAACTATACTCGGTGGAGGTCCTAACTCAGCTTTCCCAAACTTTTTCCAATGCCCATGCCAAATTTTACAGTAGGAAGAGATAAGACTGATTTAAATCTCATTAAATATCTAGAAACTGATGCCACCGACCACCCAATATCCATGTCATTCCATAGGCCCCCTCTAGGTTAGCCATAGTTTAAGTTAGGTTAACATTAGTTTAGGAAATCAACATAGGTCCATAGGTAGGTCTCTAGTTTAAGTCACAAAATCTTAATTTCAAAAGATTGAAAAGACATAGGTTAGACTTAGCTTTAGGCTATAGTCACTTAACATTAAAACATATAGTTAAAATAGGTTACCATTCAAAGCAAGCATTGTAATCTAATAAATGAAGAAGAAAGATCCAAATATCAAAATTCAAATATACAGCAGGGTTTAAGGACTTCATTCACTCCTTAACACAGTCATAATCCAAAGATCACTTGATCTATCTGACTTGGTCGTTATGACCACAAAATCATGAATTAAAAGCATATATTGGATCAATGGAATTGATCTAAGGTAATGCTAATCTAAAATAAGAATTATGAACATAGAACCCAAATTTCTCAAATCAAATAGTGAATTAATTCTGCATAAAGGAGGTGAATTGCTCCATTTATATTAAGCAAAAGTATGATAAAATGTACCTGTTCAATAGATGAATTATTTCTTGCTGCAAACATGATTTCCAAAGTCATAAGAGTACACCGTCTTAAGAAAAAATCACCTGTCAACATTTGTACCTTCTAAAGTAGAAGTCATCTTAGGTACCTGTCATGTTAGAGGCATTACATACCTCCCTGCTAAAAATAATAACTATCATGATGATCAACTTAGTCAATAAATTCAATCAAGAATATAACCAAATTATAATTCTTTCATTCATAAGTTCATAACATGACCAAATTTGAGAATTTCAAATTTTTATAATTATTCAACATTTAAGATAGTTGTTTCAATACTAATGAATTTAGTATCTGCCCAAAACTGACAGATTTATTGATATACTAAGAATAAAATCTTCAAGTTTTAGCAATCAACATAATCAATTCTATTAAAATAAATATGGAAAATTAATTTTCATATCTTCAAGGTTTTCCTAGGTTGCACTTTCTTTGTTAAACTGGTCCCACTAGACATTACATTGACTTATTTTATGATTTCTTAAGTGTAAATGGTGAGTTTCCAACACTCAAATGAGTTTAACCATGATTATTCCTAGGTCTTAGACCTATAAGGAATTCCAGTTTAACACTTGTGATAAATCTAAAATGTATTTCTTAAGTAAAGAAATATGGAAAACATCATGCATTCGTGATAAAGCAGGAGGTAAAGCTAAACGATAAGATACATGGTTGATTATTTAAACAATTTTAAAGGATCCCATATAACAAGGTGATAACTTGGCAGCCTTGCCAAAAGTTATAGAACTCTTTTTTAGTTTAACCCGCAAAAAGACCTTCTCACCAAGTTCAAATTTCTTGTCAACCCTTTTGAATTCTGCATAATTTTTTTTTCCTATGTTCTACTTCCTTCAAACATTCATAAATCATTTTAGCTTTCTGTTCCATTTCAGTAAGGATTTCAGGTCCAATTACCTCGTTGTCCTCTATGCCATCCTAGCTGATTGGAGTTCAACATTTCCTTCCGTATAATGCTTCAAAAGGTGCCATTTTTAGAGAGGCATGATACTTGTTATAAGAAAATTCAACTAATGGGAGGTACTCTTCCCATTTGTACTGCTGATCCATGCAATACATTCGTAACATATCTTCCAAAACTTGGTTGATTCTTTCAGTCTACCTATCCATTTCTGGATGGTATGTGGAACTAAAATTCAGTTTAGTCCCTAAGGCTGCATTGAGTGTTTTCCAAAATCTAGATGTCATTCTTAGATCTCTATCTGATATGATCAATTCAGGTAGTCTATGCAATCTGAAAATTTCATGCACAAATATTTTTGCTAAAACATGTGAATCATCTTTAAGATTATCATCAATAAAATGTACTACCTTTGTTAGTTTATCAACAACAAGTAGAATAACATCATGTTTATTTCTCGACACCCTTAAAAAAAATCCATGCTAATTACTTGCCATTTATACGGCGGTATGCTATGAGGGTACAATAAACTAGCTAGATGCATATGTTTAGCCTTAACACACTGACATTCTAAGCATTGTGTCACAAAATCAATTACGTCATTTTTCATCCCTTTCCAAAAATATTGCTATTTTATACCAGCAAACATTTTCGTAATGCCGAGATGTCCAGAAAAAGGTGAATTATGAAATTTTGTAAAAAAATTTTCTTCTTAATTCATTTAACGAAGGTATATATAATCTATTTTCAAATCTCAAGATTCCTTTGTAATCAAAGTGAAAACCTTTATATCTCACATCATTTGGATCTACAGCAAGTGTTATTTTTACTTGCTAAAAATAAGAATCCGATTCCATAAGGATTTTTACTTCATCCTTAAACTGAGTTCTCAACGTTATAAGTGCAGAGATATGTTTCCTACAACTTAGTGTATCTGCTACTTGGTTTTCCTTTCCTTTTATGTAACTTATGTCAAAATCATATTGAGATAGAAATTCTAACCATCTTCACTATCTTTCATTCAGATTTGGTTGAGTGAAAATATACTTCAGCCCAAGATGATCAGTCTTTAGTTAAAAAGGTCTACCAAGAAGATAATGCCTCCATACTTGAAGTGCATGAACAATGACAACAAGCTCTAGGTCATGGGGAGCATAGTCCAGTTCATGTAACTTGAGTTTTCTACTTTCATATGCTATAACATGTTCATTTTGCAACAAAATAACTCCAAGACCTTCCCCGAAAGAATTTGTTACTGTTATAGTAGGTATTTACCTTTTCTCATGTTCACCTAGGTACTTTATTTACATTTATTATATTTATCCTCACCCACTTATGTGTGTGGATATTTATTTTATCTAATTTGGATATTAGAAGATACTATCTAGTTGTCAGGAATAGTTCTTTCCTTGATCTATGATATTGACTAGTTATTTCCTTGATCTATGATATTGACTAGATCCTCGATGTCTAGTTCTCTCCTAAATCTATGGTCTTGACTAGTTCTTTGACGACTAGTTATTTCCTTGATTTATGTCTTGATCTACGACATTAAATGGTTCTTAGATTTTTATTTCTTGCCTATATAAGCAATACCCATTCTCATTATATTTCATTGAGTTCCATAATAATATATGATATTGCTGTTCATTTGTTTGCAAAGGTTTTATGTAAAGTTATTCTGGTGAATTTATTTCATCTTATAGATCACGGTGTTTAATTATCATTTGTATTCTTGGCTTGGTACGATCTGGTTATCGTTCCTTTTAGTCATTGTAGTAAAGTCTCCATTAGGATCAGGTACAACCAAAATAGGTGCAGATGTTAACTGATCCTTTAGAGTCTCAAATGTAGATTCAAATTTTTCATTCCACACAAATTTCTTATCTGTCTTCTGCAACGAAGTTATTGATGTAATGACCTTTTAAAAGTCTTTAACAAAATTTCTATAGTAACCAGAAAGACCCATTAAGCTTCTATCTTAATGTACATTCTTAGGTGCAGGCCACTCAGTTATTACAATAATTTTTGAGGGATCTACAACTATTCCATCTTTACTTATGACATGTCCCAAATAGTGCACTTTCGTCTTGTAGAAAGAACATTTGGACAACTTAACATACAACCTTCTCTTTCTTAATATTTCAAGAACTATCTTCAAATGCTCATGATGATCATCAATGCTTTTATAATATATGAAAATATCATCCAAGAATACAAATGCAAATTTTTCCGAGTATTCTTGAAAAATATTATTCATTAAATTTATAAAATCTGTAAGTACATTTGTCAAGACAAATAGTAAAACTGTGAACTCATAATGTCCATACCTTTTTCTGAAAGTTGTTTTATGAATATATTCATCCTTGATTCTTAACTGATGATATCCAGATCAAAGATCTATCTTAGAATACATTGGTGCACCACACATCTAATAAAAAAAAGCATCAATTCTAGGAAGTGGATATTTGTTTTTGATTGTTTCCTTGTTTAACATCCTATAATCAATGCACAATCTAAGTGTTCCATCTTTATTTTTTCACAAAAATTACCGCTGATCCCCAAGGCGAGACACTTGGTATTATCAAATCTTTAGATAATAGTTCTTGCAACTATACCTTAAGCTCTACCAATTCAATAGTAGCCATTCAATACGGTGCGTTGGAAATAGGTTCGGTTCCTGACTTGATCTCAATCGTGAAATCAAACTCTTGTTTGGGTGGAAGACCAGGTAGTTCTTCTAGAAACACATCACTAAAATTGATTAAGAACGGGTATCTTTCCAAGAAGTCGCTATCCCCTTCAGTTGTTTTAGAAATTTTTACTGCATATAAGATTTAACTTTTGTTTTTGGCCTTTTAAAGATGCATGGATGGCAATTTCCTAGCTAAAACCTCACGTTTATCCCCTAAATGTCTGATGTTTTCTATAGGTAATCGAGACAACTAATATGTTTTTCAAAACAATCAACCTTTGCCTTATGTTTAGCTAGCCAATTAACACCTATGATTACATCATAAGACCCCAAAGGAGGAACATAAAGATCAAATTCAGTGGAAAAATTAGGCAAGTCAAGGACTGATCCAAAAAGACACATACCAACTGTGTGGACAACATTATTTCCATAATATACAGTCCATGATTTATCAATTTTTCCATCTTTTCCTTTTCATTTTGAAGCTAATTTAGTAGAAATAAAGCATTTAGTATCTCCTGTATCAAAAATTATAGTTATAGGTATACCAAATAAATACATGGCACTTCTATAGGCGTAACTTGATTTTCATCTTGTTTGTCAGCTACTGCAGGATGTATCTTATGCTGCTGATTGATGTCATCCTTCCTAAAAAAACACTAATTTGCATAATGATCCTTGCCACAATTGTAACAACCTCCTAAAAGTCCTTTTTTAGTCTCAAATTTATTTCTAGCCTTAAAGTTATCATTCTAACCTCCATAGGACTTCTGTTCGTTATTACTATTCTTGACAAAGTTGTTTCATACATTAGCAACAAGTTTATTTGCTGTAGTTTTCTTGTTATTATCAGCAATAAATTTGTTTCTCATACCAAAATTTTTCCATGGTCCCTTTTTGGGTGCAAGGGACGAAGAAGAATTTATAACTTTCTTTCTGATTTCTTCTTAATGGGAAGAGATTGCTTTCAATTTCTATTCCTTCCTTATGGATTTTTCAACATCCCCTTCCATAGTGGTTGGGCTATGAACATCCACTTCACCACCTATAATGGGATTGTTATCCAAATAACTCTCCTAGTTATCTGGATAACTTATATTTTCATCATGACTCTGGTGTTTCACATTTTAGGTTACGCACATTCAAGATTGTTCTTTTTGACACCCTTGGCATAGTTACAGTTCCTCTATGCGCCCTTGCGTGCCTTCCTGCTCCCCTTTGCATTCTTCTATCTCCTTCCATTTTTCCCTTCCTGCATGCCTTGCATGTACTGATCTATCAGCTAAGTCCTTGGCCCTTTGTGTGTTGGGCCCATTACTTTGTAATAGTTGTTCCTTAACCATATGTTTTCTGCTCACCAGTTTGCCTCGTCTCCCCACGCGCATCATGCAGTTGCCCATCTATGCCTCCCCTCTGTTTCCCTTTTGTGCACTTACTTCTCACTCCTGCATGTCACGCATGCCTTTCATTCACCTCTTTCTACTTTCCTCCCTCACCTCTTTCTTCCACGTGTCTCCTTGCGCCTTCTCCTTTGCACCCTTTTATGCTAAGTCACCTTCTGTCAGACTTGAGTGTACCACACGTGACCAATAAAAGTGTGCCAATAGGGCACTGAATATGGATAACCAACTAGTGCATGACACATGGTAGAAAAGAAAAAACAAATGAACAGTTAGCCATCATTTCAACCAACCTACGTGCGCCATGTGTTTTATATGCGCCGATGACTCTGACATCTTTTGACAGCTGTATCTTTTTCTATAGAGATTAGATCAACATGTTCCTGGACCTTTCAGAGAGTTTCTGACACAAGCTACATGTTGGACTATCCAAATTCAAATTTAGGCGGGACTTGTTAGGTGAAAATAGGGAAATGTCTCTCAGCTCATCAATGCACATCTAATCAACTTTAAATACCAGATTTCAGCAGATCTTGCCTTCTTCCTTATCTTCCACATGCTAAAAAGACATGGGGAAGTACATCTGACAGCCTTGTAGGTGGATTTTTAGGCATTTATTTCTAGTTTTTGGTGGTTGAATATTTGAATCTAAGTTTCCTTCCCTTTCTCCTTCTCTTCTCTCCTTCTTCTATAAATAGAAGTGTTTTGCTTTGTAAAATCATCTCTCCTTGTTGTAATGGCACCATGCCAAAATGGTAGCCAACTTCCCATGGGTCTCAAACCTTGGCATGGTCTCTAAAATTTAGTATCACCTCTTGTCATGAATGTAAATGACTATGTGTCCCTTAAGCAATAAAATCCTATTTTATGGAAGTCTTGTCTTCCCTCTCTCATTTTCATTACATCTCACCTCTCTGTTTGCATTTTCTAGCATGCTATGTGTACTCTTGTGCTTGCATTCCCCATAGAGCCCATGTATTGATCTATGGTGCACATCATCCTCCCCTCTTCTCCCATGCCCTCTCTGTTTCCTTCTCCGCTCATGGAGAGAGATCAACCCTTTCCTTCTGGCGCTATCACCTTCCTTAGCTTAGGATTTTCCCTTTCTGCACATCCTTCTATCCCTAGTCCCTTGGCATGTTTAGTCTAGGATTTTCTTTCAACATTAGGAGTAACAGTAATGTTAGAGGTAGGTAGAGGAACCGATCCTTCTCCGGAGATCCATCCCAAGCGCGCAAGGTCCCATAACTTCGGGATGGTTCCATTGTGGTCTCAAAAATCTTGGCCCTTACAGATAGTCTGAGATGCAGGTGCAAATGTTTGGGACAACCAACAGGGATTTAATCCCATAATGGATTTTTGTATCTTAAAAATTCCAATGTCAGTTTGAAGAAATGTTAGGTTACAAATACTTAAGATGAGATCCGTTATCAATTCTCCCAGTAATCTGTTACATTTAACTTCCCATTTTATTGATACAAAAATGAATATAAAGGGGGGATAATTATTCTAATCATAGATGGAGAAGTTGAATATCAGCCATCAGGTCCTAAAAGTAATATTCTCTTCATTGATCCAAGATAATGTTTGTTTCAGTCAATTTATGATAGACATCAGCCTTAGCAGCTATCCCATGAGGATGATTGCCTAATTGTTAAAGCAAAAAAGATCCCCATATTGCCTTATTTTCACATTCAGTTGAAGTTCCTTCTTGCAATAAGGTAGGGAGGGATTTCACTGAGCCATGTTGGAAGCTCTATCTCCTAAGTGTAGTACCATCAAGCTTGGGTGGAATTATACTTTTTAAGTCATTAGTGAGTTCAGCTACTAATGTCACCTTGTAAGTTCTTAGGCTGAAATGGGTGAAATTTGTGTGAACATTGGCTACATTGGCTGAATTATTGTCAGTGGGTTTTCTACAGACATCACTAGAGGTTATGGAGCATTAGAAGTGTGTAGGAAGGAAGTGCCAGTTTGATTAGGATTATGGACATTCAATAGGTGTTAGTGTTGCCACCTTCAAATCCGATACCAAGATGTAACATTTTCTTTTATAGGTCAGTAGATCTTCATTGTTGGTACTATTTTTGTCACTCTTGTTTTTCTTCAAGGTTTTCTCGTTCTAACATGTATAACCTATGGAATAGATAATTAGTTGAACATGTGCACAAAACACATAAAACCTAATAACATAAGATGCATAATGGGGATTTGGAATGACCTCGGAGGTCACCCAAAGAGTGATCTCTAACATTTCAAGCCTCGGTATTTTATCTCACGCTCTCATGTAGTTTTGTGTGAATTATTTGTATAATAAATATCCCTAGTTTTCCCTTACCAAGTTACACTGTAGTAAGCTGGATAGATGTAGAATGAGGCCAAGTATGTAAATGTATGAGACTGGAATATCCATCTAAATTACCCACCTATGTTGTGTACGGAGAGTGACATAAGACAACATAACTTGTCCAGCTGTATGGATGTGTTAGATTGCTAGTTTCATAGCATTCTCTTTATTGTTTATATTCCTAGATGGAATACTCGTCAAACGGAATATGTCCTTCATCCCACTTGATCTATTATCTAGAATGGTCTTCACTGACTTTTGTTAGTCCACTTGTTCAAGGTTTAACCCTAGACAAGGTTAACAACATGGACTAGTGTAGAGGACTTCTTACAGTGACTAAGGGTGTTTAGACAGAACTCTATCGACTTGCGTCAATTGGGCGTGTCTATTCACCCTAATTCAACATGAGTTGACCTCAACACTAGATCATGCCCTTATCCCTACTAGGGAAAAATGTGATCAAGTCAAAGTTTATGTTTGTCTAGATGAACAAACTCAAAAGGGTGTTGAAACATGTCAAATACAACACAATATCCTCATGAAGACCCTAGTCTTCCTGAAAGTACTACCTTGCAGTTGGCGTGTGTCAACATCTATTTTTATTTTCCTCATCTAGGAAAGCATACCTTAAATAGAAGTTAATGACTTATTAATTTTCTTCATTAAGGATTAATTGCAGTAGCCCTCCTGAACAACTAGGTTCATTAACCATTAGGATTACAAATTAAAACTGAAATTGGAGTGGGGTATGCAGATACATCTACTCCTTAACCATTTTATAAGGCATGTTTTTATACCATTAACATTCTAATTTATATTTTCTAAAATAGATCCAACATACATTAAGTGATGTTTACTTATTTACTTACCCCAAGTCTTAGCTTGCTTAAGTTCTGAATCAATTAATTTTATATTAGACTTCATTGGAATGAAGTCTAATCCCAATTATTTTCTTTTTCATCAGTCCTATTATGATTAAGGGAATAATCAAGAGGAAGAACACCTTCCACTATCCAAGGATAACATTTGGATTCATTCCTAAAAGGTATTTAAACAAGTCTATGTTTCATTGAATGGAAGTTGTCTTCCCTTTTTCTTATAAAGAGGTAAATTAGTTTCTACTGTTGCGATTCTGTGAGGGATTATTCCGCATATTTTATCCCTTATTTCCTAACAATTGGTATCAGAGCCTGGTTTGGTTTGCTGAAGTGTTGAATCACAGGGAAAGTTTTTTATCTCTGATACCAAAGTGGGAGATTGTTAGGTTGTGGAGCCTATTTTCATGTGTGAAAGTGTTGAAGACTATACACTTTTCATGTATCCTCGCCGGGGTTCAGGGGCGCAGCCCCCAAAAAAATTTTTTTAGGCGTATATTTTTTTGGCCTAAAAAAATTAGCACCCGAAATATCAGGGAAATGTGCTTTTCTCATATGGGACAAGTTTTTTGACCCATAGGTTTATGGGATGGGTTTTGCCCATGGTTTTGATACCCACGGTTTTGTAAAACTGCTTAAGCAGTTGTCTATTTATATGGTCTTATGCATATGATAGATTGACAAGCAAATGTATTGCAGATGTGTTTTGAATTCGGGTGTGAATTCTGTAGAGTTTGTTGAGCATAGCTCCAAATGGATCTGGGTATTGTATTGAGAGAGTGGTGGCTTGTAATAAAATCTGAGCAAGTGATTCTTGGTGGACGTAGCCCAAATTGGGTGAACCACGTTAAATACTGTCTCTTTGTGTTGTGTTATTTTATTCTATAATTTTATTTGAGATCTATGTAATAATTTCTGCATATTAGTTTCTACTATTACGATTCTGTGAGGGATTATTCCACATATTTTATCCCTTATTTCCTAACAATTGGTATCAGAGCCTGGTTTGGTTTGCTGAAGTGTTGAATCGTAGGGAAAGTTTTTAGCTTGAGTGGGAGCTATGGTAGATGAAGGAAGATCTAGGGTTGATAAATTCAACGGGTAGAATTTCAGTCTTTGGAAGATGTAGATGGAAGATTACCTTTATCAAAAGGATCTTTATACTCCTGTTATCTGAGAAGGTGAACAAACCCTTGAGTATGACAGATGTGGAATGGGATTTGCTAGGATAGGAAAGCACTTGGAACGATCTGGCTGAGTCTTGCATCTTTGGTATTATTTAATGTCTCAAAGGAAAAGACTACAAAAGATCTAATGGATGCATTAGGGAAGTTGTATGAAAAACCCTCTGCCTCTAATAAGATATTTTTAATGAAAAAGTTGTTTAATATGAAGATGTATGAGAATGGTTCAGTAGAAGATCATTTAAATGATTTTAATATGGTTGTAAATATGCTAGCTTCAGTTACAATAGAATTTGATGAAGAAGTTAGGGCTTTATTAATTCTGTGCTCTTTACCTGAGAGTTGGAATAGCCTAGTAATGGCAGTAAGCAACTCGGTTCTAGCTAACTTAAAGTTGAAGTTTGAGGATGTTGTAGGGGTGATTCTAAGTGAGGAAATGTGAATAAAAAGCTCTAGGGAATCTTCTACTTTAGGGAATGCTTTGACAGTGGAAACTAGAGGGAGACAGAAGAATAGAGGAAGCCGTGGAAAATCAAAGGATCGAGAAAGGTCAAAATCCAAAAGCAAGATAGTATGTTGGCACTGTGGAAAGTCTGGGCATGCAAAGAAGGACTATTGGGAGCTTCAGGACAAGAAGAAACAACAAGAAGAAAACAAGGAGGCAAATGTGGCAACGGGTAATGTATGGCAGGATGCTTTGATTCTTTCTTTGCACAATATTATCGAATCTTGGGTTTTAGATTCAGGGGCTTCTTTCCATGCTACTCCACATAGGCATTATTTTGTTGATTATGTTCAAGGGGATTTTGGGCATGTTTTTCTTGGTGATGATGAGCCTTGCAGTAGCATAGTTGGAAAAGGTTCTGTTCAGGTTAAGATGTAGAAATGGGAATACTTGGCTATTGAAGGATGTCAGACATGTGCCTACATTAAGATGAAATTTGATATCGGCAGGGCAGTTGGGAAGTGATGGTTGTATTGTGATATTTACAATGGACTCTTGGAAGGTTACCAAGGGTGCTCTTGTGGTGGCAAGAGGTAAGAAGGTTGGAACCTTGTATTTAACCACTTATAGCACTAATGTTTGTAATCTTGTGGCTTCAGAAGTAGATACAGTATTGTGGCACTATAGGCTTAGTCATATGAGCCATAAGGGCATGGAGATCATAAAGAAAGATTTTACCTGGATATACAGAAATAGGTTTGGAGTTTTGTGAGGAACTGCATATATGGGAAACACAAGTGAGTAAGGTTTCTCAAGGTTGGACCTACAAAGAAAGAGAGTAAGTTAGAGGTGGTGCATTTTGATGTGTGGGGGCCAACTCAGGTATCATCTCTTGGGGGTTCAAGTTATTATGTTACTTTTATTGATGATGCAACAAGGAAAGTTTGGGTTTATTGTATTAGAAACAAATATGATGTATTTGACACTTTTGTTAAATGGAAAGCCTTGGTAGAGAATGAAAAAGGTCTTAAGCTAAAATGTCTCAGGTCAGATAATGGAGGGGAGTATTGCAGCAATGAATTTGATGATTACTGTTCTAAGAATGGAATCCGTAGGAAAAACATGGTTCTAGGAACTCCGCAGCAGAATGGGGTATCAGAAAGGATGAATAAGAACAATAATGGAATGTGCTAGGAGCATGAGGTTACATGCAGGAATGCCTCTTTCTTTTTGGGCAGAAGTGGTGAGCACAACTGTGTACTTGATAAATAGAGGACCCTCAAGTGCCTTGGATGGAGGCATACCTAAGGAGGCTTGGTATGGTAAGAAAGTTGATTATTCATTTCTTAGAGTCTTTGGATGTGAGGTGTTTGTTCATATAGACAAGGATGATAGGACCAAGCTAGAGGCTAAATCAGAAAAATGTACTTTCATTGGTTATGGTGGTGATGACTTTGGATATAAATGTTGGAGTATTAAGGACAAGAAAATCATTCGATCTAGGGATGTGGTCTTTAATGAGAAAGTCATGTATAAATAGAAGTTACAGGAAAACAGGGAAGAATCCAAGAAAGAATATGCAGTGGTAGAGGATCTTTCGAGATGGGAAAGTGACACATGAATCAGTTCAGGAACCTCCTCAACAGGAACCCCAAAACTCCTATATTGAGGAGGTCTTCTAGGGTAAGAAGAGAACTTGAATGTTTTTCTCCTTCTCTTTATTATTTATTACTCACTGATAGTGGAGAGCCAGAGAGCTTTGATGAAGCAATGTAGGTAGATGCCAGGAAGAAGTGGGAGCAAGCCATGGATGAGGAGCATCAGGCTCTCATGGAGAACCAGACATGGGATTTGGTGAAGCTACCCGAAGGAAAAAGAGCATTACAGAATAAGTGGGTGTTTAGAGTCAAAGAGGAAGAAGGAGGAAAGAAAAGATACAAGGCCCAGTTGGTGGTCAAGGGGTTTGTACAGAAAAAAGGTATAGATTTTGATGAGATTTTTTCTCCTGTAGTAAAAATGACTTCTATTAGAATTGTTCTTGGAATAGTGGCAGCAGAAGACTTGCACTTAGAATAAGATTAGATGTAAAGACTGCATTTCTCCATGGTGATTTGGAGGAGGATCTATATATGCAGCAACCAGAGGGATATGAGGTCAAAGGTAAAGAGGAGATGGTGTGCAAACTGAAGAAGAGCTTGTATGGCTTGAAATAATCTCCACGTCAATGGTATAAGAAATTTGATAGCTTCATGATGGAGCAAGGTTATATTAGATGTCATTCTGACCATTGCATGTATACAAATAAATTTGAGGATGGAAATTATATTATCCTGTGTTTGTATGTGGATGACATGTTGGTTGCAGGTAAAAACATGCAGGAAATAAAAGTACTCAAGAAGCAGCTAAGTGAATCCTTTGCTATGAAGGATTCGGGGGAAGCCAAACAAATCCTTGGTATGAGGATATCTTAGGATAGGAAGGAACGGAAGCTGACTTTATCTCAGGAAGAGTACATTAAGAAGGTCTTGGAGAGGTTTAATATGCAGGATGCTAAACCGGTTGGGACTCCTTTGGTAGGCCATTTCAAGTTATCAAAGGAGCAGTGTCCCAAGACAGAGCAGGAGAGAAACCAAATGTCCAAGGTACCTTACTCATTAGCAGTTGGTAGTTTGATGTATGCCATGGTGTGCACTAGGCCTGATATTGCCCATGCAGTGGGAGCTGTGAGTAGATTTATGAGTGATCCAGGTAGAGATCATTGGCAGGTAGTAAAGTGGATCCTTTGGTATTTGAGAGGGACCATGGGGATAGTTTTGTGCTACAATGGATCAGACACCACTTTGCGTGGTTATGTAGATTCAGATATGGCTGGAGATGTAGACATCAGGAGGAGCACGACAGGTTATATTTACACTGTAGGTGGGACAACAGTGAGCTGGATTTCACAACTATAGAAGTTGGTGGCTTTGTCAACCACAGAGGCTGAGTATGTTGCTGCCATAGAGGCAAGAAAAGAAATGATTTGGTTACAACAAATTGCTTGAGGAGTTGGGGCATAAGCAGGAGGAAGGAAAGCTACATAGTGATAGTCATAGTGCTATACACCTAGCTAAGAACTCTGCTTTCCACTCTAGGATGAAGCATATACAGTTAAGGTACCATTTCATCAGGACAACTTTGGAGGAAGAGAAGTTAAAGTTGGAGAAGATTCATACCAGTCAGAATCTTACAGACATGATGACCAAGGTGGTCACAAGGGAAAAAATAAAGTTATGTTCAGCTTTGGTTGGTCTTCACGGAAACTAGTGAAGGGTTGAGAAGCTTGCTCAGAGGAAAACTAGTCTCCAAGTGGGAGATTATTAGGTTGTGGAGCCTGTTTTCATGTGTGAAAGTGTTGAAGACTGTACAGCTTTTCATGTACCTGGCCTGGTAGCCGGGGTTTGGGGGCACAGTCCCTGAAATTTTTTTTTAGGCGTAAATTTTTTGGCCTCGAAAAATTGCACCCGAAATATCGAGAAATGTGCTTTTCTCATATGGGCGAGTCTTTTGACCCATAGTTTATGGGACGGGTTTTCACCCATGGTTTTGATACCCACGGTTTTGTAAAACTCCTTAAGCAGTTGTCTATTTATATGGTCTTATGCATATGATAGATGACAAGCAAATGTATTGCAGATGTGTTTTGAATTCGGGTGTGAATTCTATAGAGTTTGTTGAGCATAGCTCCAAATGGATCTGGTTATTGTATTGAGAGAGCGGTGCCTTGTAATAAAATTTGAGCAAGTGATTCTTGGTGGACGTAGCCCAAATTGGGTGAACCATGTTAAATACTGTCTCTTTGTGTTGTGTTATTTTATTCTACAATTTTATTTGAGATCTGTAATAATTTCTGCATATTAGTTTCTACTGTTGCAATTATGTGAGGGATTATTCCGCATATTTTATCCCTTATTTCCTAACACCTAAAAGGAATTTAAATAAGTCTATGTTTCATTGAATGGAATTTGTCTTCCCTTTTTCTTATAAAGGGGTAAATGTTCATTTAAGCCATAACCCCATAGTATATCACAAGTTATTATCTTATTCTTATTCACCCAAAAACATTTAATTTAATATAGCCTTAGTGATATAGTTGAATATCCATACATAGATGTCAACTTAATAAGTTACATTTTCACTAGAGAGTAGTACATCAAGTACGTTGATCTGTATCCATTCTATTCCAAATCAAGGAGTAAGCCAATGATTAAAAAGTAGAGGATTATTTAACATATACACTCATTGATTGCCAAAAGGAAAAACATCAAATACAACAAATTTCACATATCTTTTATTCATCAAGAAAATTCATACAATAAAAAGTCCAAACACTTCAAACACTAATAATTCCAAATAGTAATACTTGAATCAATTTCAAATACAAATTTCTTTTCCATAAAATACATTTAAGTAATGAACCATATTTCATCATAAAAATATTCATTCTCTTTGATAAATAAATGTAACTTCCTAAAGATATTTTCTCCTTTCATCACTTAGGAAGTCCACCTGTAAAATTGCTAGCACGGGTCAGTTCATTGAACTAAGCATGATAATAAGTAAACATTAAAACGATGTGCTTTTAGTTAACTGTTCTATAAAAATAAATCTGATTTTAAGAAATAGTCATGAGAAATTTAGAAAGACATAACCAAAGGAAGTTACCAAACTCAAATAAAAGAGAGAGAGAAAGAGATATACCCAAGAAAAACTAATATTAAGTCAAGAAATATGAAACCTCAACCTTCCATGCTATTACTTATTAACAAAAGAATTAAAACAATAATTCAGATAAATAACATTTCATTATAGCCTTACTAACTTTGTGATACATTACCTTACACGTTTCCCTTCTCAGTTAAACCTATTTAACAGAAGGAGATGACTATCCTACTATCTTCTAGGCATATTTCAACTAAAGATAAAACACCAGTAACTCGATCTCAATATTTCATTCCCTTAAAATCATTCTAAAATATGAGATGCCAGTAATCAGATCTAAAACATAAGAATAAATTTAGGATGATTCAAAACTTCATAACTTAACATGTGCCTCTTATTTGAGTATCCCAATACTCAAACTCAGAATATCTCCAATTTAAGTTAAAGTACAACAAACTAAAAACAAACCTCATTAGAGGTTAAGATCAAATTAGTATGTAAATGGGACTACACTCAATCCCCAAAAAGATACAACTTTACTATCATTAAGTCAAGTGAGTAGAATGGTAATATTTATCATTCAGCTCCAACTCAATCAACCAATCAAATATATTCTACTAAACACATAGATTTACTTAGAATATTTCCAATAAAACACACCAATTCATCTAATTAACCCCAACTTCAGCTATATTTCCCTAAAACAACCTGAACTTAATTCTCCAGAATAGGTGTAGAAGATTGCATAATGAAGCAGAACATTTAGGACACCACCTTCTCCAAGTTTGAATTAGAAAAAAGATTAAAGGAGTGAGGGAGGGATTTCTTCCTCATAAGTCTAGCATGATCATAGAAAGAGAGTAGAGATAACAAGAACATATACAGACAAGCTCAGTCTCAACTGTCCAAAACCAAAATCCCAAACTGAGAACAAATCAGAGATCGAATCGAGTGAGCACAAACCAGGAGAAAGGAAATAACAAAAAATTACAAAATCCATTACCTTCCATTATTCTAGTAGATGGTACTAATAACCATGATTACCACCAGATAACAATTAAACCATCTCCCACAAGATACAAAGATGTAAAGGGAAATTCCATATAAGAGCAATTCTGAACCAACCTCCCAACTCAAACCCAATAGGTAAGAAAATGAATAATATGATTAAACCAAAATAAGAGTAATTGATTTCCCCTTTTCACGAAGAAAATTTCTTAAGATCTGTAGAATTGAAACCGGGTTTAATGACCCATGGACCAAGAAACATCTAACATAATACAAAAATACAATGAAAAGGAACTACCAAGAGGTTCAAGTTGACACTAAAACCAAATAAAAATAGCTAAAACCCAAGGGTCTTTTTCCCCTCTGCATAGCACCATAAGCCATCCTTCCAAGGTTATACAAGATCCCAAAGAAATAGAAGAAATCAAAGTAATATAAATTTCTTATAGCTTCGATAAAAAAATTAGGTCTTGAATACGATTGTACATTTCTAGCAGAGCAAAATAAGTATACAGTACAAGCTTAAATACATAGCCAAATGAATAAAAGTGGTCCGTGGAGCGTTATACCACTTGCCAAGTAAACTCCCAAAAATTATTTCCTATGAATCCCTAAAGGTAGTGGTCTACAACTAGAAACAATACAACAAAACCCAGATTCACAACTATTGAAAAATCCTTTTTCCTGAAGAATCATGAAAGGTTCAATCAAAGTCAAGTTATTTAGAACAAATTATTATATATAGTTTTCCAATAGTAAGGATAACAATGAAATGTCAAGACAAGTTCCACAGTTTTAAAGCAACCCAAGCTTCCTACTCAATTTAAGAAGACCAAACAAGGTTGCAAACAGTTCTTCAACTTGACCTTTATCACAAAAAAGGATTAGTTCATGATCCCAGCTAATATATCTAGAAATTCGAAAAACCTAGATCACACTATCCATCTATCAAATGGAGTCAAGAAATAATTAAAAAACATCCACACAAAATCTCAAGAATAGAGATCCTATCAACCAAGCAAAAACCAATTTATTCCCAAGATTAGATTTGTTTTTGTGAATCATTTAACTAAAAGCAAAACAACTTAATGGGTAGAGCCTATCATGCATGATAGCACTTCTCCTTTGGTGATTCATAGAAAACCTCTGGGTAAAACTTCAATAACTTCTTCCATTCCACAGAGCATTAACAAAACCTTCAACACTTTCCCCTTTTATAGTTTTCACAGTGTCCAATAAAAATTTATGCCATGCAAGAATTATAGTAATGCAATAACCGAACTGCAGGTTCGAAGAGAAAGAAAAATATGCATGCAGAATTTGGCTAGTAAATGAACCAAAAGATCAAAAACAACCAAAACCCCTCATGCACCTTCCTAGGCAGTTGTAGACACCAAAATTGGGTCACACTCCCCTCAGGTCCCTAGTCAAATAACCTGGCTCAAACATACTCACCTAACCATGGCCCCTTCCACCCCACATCATTATTAATTTAATTTAATTATATATATATATATATATATATCCTCCCCACAATATTTAATATCTAATTACATTAATTTATACCCCATCACCTCACCTAGACACCTCATCCATCCACCTCACCCTACACTTATTCATTAGCATGTTTCCATAACCAACAATAACTAAGTCTTACTTGTCCTTAATGAGCTAAGATTTGGTCTAACCGTAAAATCAACCCCTAACATCTCTCTAACCAAATTCCCACTCATTAGAAGGAAATTTTTAATTCTAATCCATGAAAAACAAACTAACTGGGCCCAAGAAATTAAAAAGATTTTCCCATTTTAGTAAACCTGGGGAATCCCGCCTTAACCGATGCTAGTCACCCCTAAACCGAAACTGGTCAACCCATAACCATCATCGGTTACCATTTTAATCACCTAAACAACCTTATTTTTGGGTTGGCACATTCTAAGAGAAAGAGAACAAGAAGAGAACTGCATGCAAAGAGAACCAGAGTCTTTTCATGTACCTAGACATCCACAACCAACACTAGGATAGACACAAAGGTATTGCATCCACAAAAACATTCCAGAGAGCACTATTATGGCACCAAACACCATTCTTCTGATTAACTGCAATCACCATTCAGCCATCAAGTATGTACCATAGTAAGTATACCTTTTACCAACATAGTCTATTTCAGTATAATAGAATAGTTACTTCTGTTATCAGTTGATACTTTACATGTTCTTTTCCAATCTTCTACCTATTTGTAGACTCATCCATTCCTCTACCCACACCACCAAATCACCCATTTTCACCTCCCATACCCCTCTGAGTATACCTGAGATCTTTACAGACCTCCCCATCCACCCTTCCATTTCTGTTTAGCTCCACTTCAATCCCCATAATCATGATCTTATCAAGTTCCTTTCACCCCGAACTTACCATCACCGGTTATCCATGACTGTCGTTGGTCTCTTCTAAACCGTCATTGGTTATACCTGACCTGACATTGGTCTCTGTGTTTTACACCTTTTCCAATAATAGAGCCAACCTACCTTCTACCAAGTGACCCAAACAACCTAGAACCTGACCTTAACCAGTTCCAACACCTTGAAAATGACCTACCCTTCAAATCTGACTATAACCTAACCTGTTATATTAGATTTTCTTATTGTTCTTGAATGAGATACCTAAATCATATCAAACTACAGTAGGAATTTACTTATTTCTAGCATTAAGTTGTTTTAAACAATGGATTGACAACCATCTAGGGAGTATCACACTTCCTGGATCTAGCACACACTAGGTAGTCCACTATCATATATCATTTAACTCTATCTTTGGTGGTCTTAATTTCTATTCATAGGTAGTTCCTCCTAGCCAAAAGGAAGCTCTCACAATTGACACCAGATCAATAAGTCAGAACACATGCACAACAACCATCAACTAACTAACATAAATAGGTATTCCTCGTTGGACCTTACCCTTATCTGTTTTGTCATTCAAAACGTAAAGAAAATAGTGAAACATTTTGGCACACCTAGTGGGACCCATCAGGGGTTCTATTGCATTTTCTTCATTCCTAGGCAAAAATTTTGTTTTTGTTTCCCTTCAAAAATCTTACACATTAATCTTCTTCCTTGGTAATCTTCTCTTATTTCTAATTGCTCTAAAGGATACATTTTCTTTTGGTGCATTTAAAAAGAACCATTTTTCTTACCTTTTTGCATTTATGAAAGAACATACCCTCTCCTATTCACCATTTGTGTCATCAAACATAATCTTTTGATTTGGGCTTAAAATTGGTTACATTACTTTCTGATTTGCTGCATTTAGCTCACATTCAAATGAGGGCAACCTATATGCTGGAATTCATGCCCAACTGATGGTTGACACAAAGAATCGTAGAAAGCACATTTTATCTCTCTCTCTCTCTCTATGTCTTACCAAACTTGCACAAAATTAAAATATACACATCTTTCTTAAACAACATCTTACCTAGGAACACCTATCCATGATCACATGATCGGATTGATAGGTACTCCTTAGCTCATTTCCTCTGTCAAGTCATCATCTCATAGGATGGCCCGCCCCCACCATAACATACCTGAAACCTCTCCTTTTAGATATCCTTCTTCGTAGGACACCTTCCTAACCAATTTTTTTTGTTCTAAATACACACTAGTTTTACATAACATAAGCTAAATAAACATAAGAAAACCACTATTAGGATCGTGCTTTTTCTTAGCATTCTTCTTGACTTGTGTTTTGAGGTGTGAGACAAAAAATCTCCATTTTTCTTCTTCCTTGCACACTCCACTATTGTAGTTGGAGTATTTTGACTTTGTCTGAGTGTGCCAGGGCCCCATCTCCTCATTCTCAAGTTTATGAGTTTTATTCTTCACTTAATTTAATTCACAAAACCCAATTTCTTCATTTCTTTCTAATTTCACACTCACCGACGTCGGTCTAATGACCATCTCTGGTTCACATATGACCATCGTCAGTTAAACCCTAACCGGTGTCGGCTTCTATATTTCTATTTATTTTACCTGGAATAGCCTTCATTACTCTTTTTGTTATGTTTCTGGCCCTCAGGGCATCATCATATTTCTCCCCTATTGATACCTAATGTCATACATAGTTTCCCTAGTACACATCCAACAGTACTTTTTCATTCTTTAAGACAAGTTTTCTTCCACAGTGTCTGGTATCAGTTTTGATAACCATCATCGAATTTCCCTCAACCATCATTAGTCAATTTGACCATCGTCGGTTTCTTGTGTTTGATTTTTAGATCTAGACATTGACCAGATTCACCTTCCAGACCCCATTGTTCTCTGTTCCTATAGTTTTCTGTGTCATCTACAAAATATAGTCTTACCAGGTCAACACTTGTTCACATGGTGTTGACTCGTAGCTAGACTAATTCCCTCATATTCCATGTTAGTCATCAACCACTCCCACCTAGTCCCTCACTGCCTTCCATCCTATCACCCATGGATCCAAACTTACCTACCACAATTTCTGTAGGAGATGAAG
Source organism: Taxus chinensis (assembly GCA_019776745.2). NCBI lineage: Eukaryota > Viridiplantae > Streptophyta > Pinopsida > Cupressales > Taxaceae > Taxus > Taxus chinensis. Next base: position 1,009,459,142 of record CM034146.1, read on the forward strand.
AGTTTACACGACTCCTTGATCAGAATCTTGTAGCCTTACAGTTCTACCTTTCCCACTCTTTTACAGTTATACGACATGCCTGTATTCATCTCTCCTGCCCTTATTACCGCTTTTGCATCAACCCCTAATAATACAACATTACCCTCACCTGCTTCACCCCCGATAGTTTTGTAGCTATGACCCATGCCCGCCATGACTGTTGTGTCTGTAGTATCACTCACACCTGTTGTATCTGTTGTCCCCTCATTGACCACCCAGGCCATAGACTAGTCCACACCCATTATCTCACAAATACCCATTGCAACACAATCACCTGTGGTGTCGGTGACCCGTACTCCATTTCAGAATCTTGTCCTCTCCATCCCATAAACACTACCCCCAATCACTACTAGAGTCACGACGACCATCCCACCTATATACACATATTATCAACAACCCCCTATCTTGTCTGTCACCCATTCTGGATACATACCCTCTATGTTGGTCCCCTATTCTCAACCTCCCTATTCAGCATCACCATACAATGGAATTCTTCCCATGTCACAGGTTCAATAACACCCCCCTTATGCCATAGGAGGAACCCTTCCACCACAACCTACTACCGACCTCATCAAGTTAATGATGGAAAAGATGCAGACACTATAAGCATCAATTTTCAACTCACACAATTCCCTCACCTATGATGAAATTTGTAATGAGCTTATTCACCCATCCATTCCTATTCGACCATACCCCGTATATTGGGAAATGCCAAAATTTAACCGCTTTAATAGCAAAGAAGACCCAAAACAACATTTGCGGTCCTTTAAACATGGGTGTCACCTGATTGCCCACAATGATGCTTTACTTATGAGGACTTTCCCAATGTCCCTGACAGGACCTGCATTGGATTGGTATAGTGGGATACCAAGACATTCCATCTACTCATTTAATCAAGTAGCCCAAGCCTTCCTAAATCACTTCTCCATAAACATTGTTAAGAATGCTACCATGACTGATCTTTATTCCACATGACAATATGATGATGAGTCTATCGCTGACTTCATCGCTCATTGGCGCAAACTAATTAACTAGCTCACATTTCAATTACCTCAAACTGAACTCATAGATATATTTACTCAGGATTGTTCTAGACACATTTCACTAACCCTGCACGTACATAACTTTCTCACTTTTGATGAGGCATTCACAATGGCACGGAAATTGGAAATTTGTGCTATTGAAGAGAAGAATATTCAAATTCATAACAAGAACATTGTGTTTAAATCAAATGATGCTTCTTCATCTTCAAAACCCTAAAACAACTATTCAAAACCCAAAGGATCTACCAACACCAAAATTCTCAAGGCTGGTACCCCTCATCAATCAAACTCAACCAAACCCCCTTATAATATATCTCCTATCTAAGCTTTCCAGTTCAGACGAGAATAATGAAAGTAAACTTCCATAGGAGAATCATATTATTCTATGTTGGTAAATCTTGTTAAGGTTGGTGCTATTACCCTTCCACCTATAAAACCACATACTGGTTTTGATCTTGAGTGACCCATGCCCGTATAGTATAAGGAACATGACTTCTGCAACTATCATTGTGTCAAAGGTCATAGTGATAATAACTGCATCACCTTCAAGAAATGTTAGACAATGGAGATCTAGTCTTGGATAGCCCAAATGCACCCGCTAACAAAAACATACAAATCTTCAAATATCCATTCCCTAATCATGCCCCATCTTCCAACCAAGCTGGGGATACCTCAAACAATGATAACAATGTCCACGAGGTTCACACTATTTTTGATGACATGCTAGTTGCTTCCCAATTGCCTCATGTTCCTTCCATAGATGAAATATTAGCCTGATCTCCCCTACCTACACCAGAGCCTATCCCATCTACTCCTCTACCCACAAAGGAACCCCCTTCATTTTCTCCTTCACCTGTGGAAGATCCTATAATTAACACGCTACCTTTGACCCCTCAAAATTATAAGCAGTTGTAAGTGGCACCTCTCCTACTCATAGAAGATGTAATTCCACTGCCTATGCCAACACAAGGAGATTCCAATTCGGTTGGAATGTGCTCTCCTCTACCCATGGAGGATCTTATAGAGGTACCAGTGCCTTTTGATGACCACTCACCATCTGACCTTCAATATCTTGTTGACTTGCTTTCATCTCTCCTATCCACAGAGTCTGAGGCTAGCCATTTTCCTATATCTCAAACACATTTTATGGGGATTACCAAGCGATCCATGATGTCCCCATTTACAATAACACCATTTTCATGCTTGGCTGATTCCTTGGATTATGTTGATAGAGACTTACTTTGGGGACACCTTCTATTTCCTATTTCAACACAAATGCAATTGTCACTCACTGACACCTCCACTATCTATCCAAAAGTGTTTCGAGTGACCACACCAAACATAACCACAACTATTGCAATACCTTCCACATCACTTCCCATGGCCCAACTCACACCTTGGCCCATATCCCAACATACATATACACCTAGACACCTACCCATGCCTATATCATCTCCCTTACCTAAACCTATCACTACCTTAGGGGTCATACCGATAACTAGCCTTACACACCCACCCATCAAATTAGATTTAGCCACATATCCCAAAACTAACACTAAACTTACACCGGCCCCTAAAAAGAAGATCGAATCTCCTAGAACTCATACCCCAACCTCGCCTACCATGCCCTTATCACCTTCACCCCTTATGTTCATCCTAAGACCTCACCCCTCGACTGTAACCAAGAAACCCCCGTCCACCAGTAAACCAAGAATGTAAAAACCCATTTCCCCATCACATACCTGTAATATACCCAAGCGACCCACATAACTTCCGCCCTCACCCAAAACCTTCTTACCACCCATACCTCCACTAGCGTCAATAAATTCTTCACTATCCATGATAATTTCTTCCTTTTCACTCACGTCTCCTACCCAACCCACACCACCTACCTCCACAACACCTCGATTACCCCCGTGGGTAACCCTCCCTCTTCCACCACCGGATTTTCCCTCCACATCTCATACACCCGTATCACCTTTACCCAAAAAGATGTAACCTAAAGCTAAAAATCCTCTATCCTCCAATTAGGTAGTTAAACAAACCAAACCTTCCATCGCCAGTTCTTCTACTATGCCCCTACCCAAGAAGATATGACCAACACCTAAGACCACACCACATACCTAACTTGTAGACCAACCTACTCCCCCTCTTGTAAAGACTCTTCCTCCATGATCACCCACACCTATACCCAAACCCACATTCACCTCTCATTGTGACCCACTAATAGGGTCCTACGCCAAAATCCTAACCAATCTCCTCGAAAATTTTGTCATCACATTACCACCTCTTAAACCTTATGACCCACTCAAACCCAAACCAAAAGGGTTTGACAAAACCAAAATTTACATCTATCATTGTGTGCTAGGACATGATGTAGAGAACTGTAAGGCCTTAAAAAATTCCCTAGTCTAATTATGTCCTCCTGAAGAAAATTTTGACGACAACAATCTTCTTGACGAGGACCCCATTTCACCTTCACCAATTTCCATAGATCTTCTCCCATTACCTACTTAGCGACCAAAATATCCACCCCCACAACTCTTCAATCCACCCCCGAGATTCGAGATTAACATGGTTCGTATAAGAGAGTTGGTCAAACCACCACCAAAATGCCAATGCACCCTAATAATTTCACAAGGATCATATCCCCCACTAGGGTTTTGTCCCTCATACCGCTATACCTTCCATGACACACCCTCTTCATCCACCTCCCCTCAGATTAACATGATCAACATTGCCAACCATGCTCAGAGAGACAAGGGCAAGGAAAAAGCATCTGGCCCATTAACCAACTCTGTACCCAACATACCATCCACACCCATACCCAAAGTCATCATTCGCGGTCCTACATATCCTATTTATGACTGTGTCAATTATCGCACAATGCTAAAACAACTACAAAAATCCCCCCTCAAAATGTCTTTATACAACCTCATCCAAACCTTAGAGTCACATCATCAAGCCCTCATGGAGGTCCTTCAATCTATCAAAGTCTTACAAAATGACCCCACACCCATAGGCTCCATCATTACCCCTCACCACGTAGCCTCTCTCACTAGGTCTTTGCCTTCCTCTACACCTCCACCCACTCACTAAGTGGCCACCCTCAAATTTTCAGATGAATAGATCACCCCCTTCTAGTCCGACGACTGTAACCCCACTCTTTTCATCTCTATCTTTATCAATAATATACACATACAATGTGTTAAGATTGATTGTGGTGCTAGCATTAACATCATCTCCTCCCATGCATACGAAAAAATTGTGGATACCTTCCAATTTCATTCATGGTAACCTAGTTATGGTGTGATCCTTCAATGACACCATGACCTCTACCTTAGGTGCCATTGTTCTCCATGTCTGCATGGGCCCCCGCATTGTCCTAGAACTTTTCTATATTCTAGAAGGAGAGTTCCAATATAACTTGCTTCTTGTCCAACCTTGGATCCATGTCATGGGTTGTGTCCCTTTGAATTTACATTGATGCCTAAAATTTGAACATGAGGGACATAATTACACCATTCCTGCCGACCCATTACCTTTCAAGACCTGTCACATGCTGTATCAGCCCAATGATGTGCTTGTACTAGTCAAGGCATCCACCACCATCATCACTTCTCCTGTACCCACGAGTACATCCACCAAAACTACCACTACTTCTGCAGAATCTAACCTTGCTATCTCCACTGATGCTATAGCCTCTACCACTGATGCACTTATTTCCCTAACTTCTAGTGAGCCATCTATACCCTTTACCCGTATACCAACTACTGATACCTTAGAAGGTGTTTTTCAACTACTCACTCTAGGGGAATACCGCCTATACAATATCGACACCTTCCTCACCCCACAAGAGTATGGGAACCTCCGCCAACACCCCAGGCTTATGACATCCACATTGGTGACAGTTTTTCCTTATGGCCCTCCCCACCTTCACACTAAACTAACGTATGGGGGACTTGATATGGACACCTATAAACCTGAACCTCCACCCCAAACCCAACCATTTCATCTGACCTACACTCCCTCACTAACAACCACTTTGCTCACACTTTCCTCCACCGGTGCATGTGGAAAGGATTTGGCTTCAGTTTTTATGAACATGTCCACCATACTGTCATTTCCTATACCTCTTGTAAACACAATGACCATAGTGGCATTATTTTTGACACTCCACCCTCTAAGAAGGTTTACATCGACCTTATCTAGGATGATAAATCTTACCCCTATCATTCACCCACGGAGTCCATAGATCTTGAATCTATTCCTCCTAACTTTTTTTTTCATAAACACCATTTCCCTGGGACCAATGACCTATCAACGTGATGGTGAGGCTCCCTCTTCTCTCCCATTATTGTATCCTGACATGATCGATGATGATACGCCTTCAATTAACTTCATTCAATGTCAGGATGATGAGTCCATCCTCACCTACCTTGGTGTAGAAGACTCTTATATTCATCGGTTGTTACCCTCTGAGATGCAAACTATGTTGAACGAATCAAACATCAAAATCAACATTAATACTCAGGAAAAATCACACATTCTAAAGATCAACCAATCCTTAGATGATACTGAGTAGGAAGCCTTCACCTCTTTCCTTCAAGACATAGAAAGCATTTACCTATGTCCTTTTCCAATATGGTATTGACCCAAAAATCATGGTTCACAATATCGTAACCATTCCTGAGGCCAAACCCATCAAACAAAAGCTGTGGAAAATGCATCCTTAGCATTGCTCTTCTAGTCAAAGAAGAGCTTCAATGCCTTCTCTTGGTTTCCTTCATTCTACCCATTGATTATCCCCAATGGATTTCTAACATCATTCCATTGTCACAAAGGTGACAGGGGGACTCCACATTTGCATGAATTTTGTGACCTCAACCTCGCCTATCCCAAAGACAATTTCCCACTACCAGGCATTGACCAACTAGTTGATCTCACTGCTAACCATGAAATGTTATCACTCATGGATAGTTTCTTGGTATACAATCAAATATTACTAGCTCCTGAGGATCAACCACAAGACTTCCTTCATCACCCCTTGGGGGACTTTCTACTATCGAGTCATGCCCTTTGGCCTCAAAAATACTAGTGCTACATATCAATGAGCCATGACTTACATCTTCCATGACATCATGCATCACATATTGGAAGATTATTTCGATGATCTACTTGCCAAATCCAAGCATCGAACTAAACACCTGCCCGTTCTTAAAGTCATCTTTGACCGCCTCATCAAGTATTGTGTTCATCTTCAACCAAAGAAGTGTGTCTTTGCAGTACTTTTGGAAAACTCCTAGGTTTCATCATTTCTTTGCGTGGCATAGAAGTTAATCTTGAAAAATTCAAGGCTATTCTTGAAATTGCCACCCACTAATCTCCATCAACTTCGCATCCTACAAGGAAAGTTGCAATCAATTCATCATTTTATCTCGTAACATCTTTCTGACCACTGTCAACCATTCCATCATCTTCTCAAGAAAGACGTTTCATTCAAATGGGATGATGAATGCCATAAATCCTTTGAAGCCTTGAAATAATACCTCCTTCAACCACCAGTGCTCATTTCCTCCTAAGGATGACCAGCCCTTCTACCTATATATTTCTACCACTGACCATTCTCTAGGTGACATGCTCGCTCATCGTACGATAACCAACACCGAGAGTAAGTTGTTTATTACATAATCCGTACCCTTCTTGACTACAAAACTAGATATACCCATGCCGAAAAAACTTTTCCTAGCCTTAGTTTTCATCACCACCAAACTTCACCATTACCTACTCAACCACAAAACCTTCGTCATTACTAATACTGACCCATTACACTATATGTATGCCAAACCTTATCAAAATCAATGTGCCGCACATTGGCTTATGCTTCTGGCTGACCTCGAACCTCGAATTCATCCATCAAAATTCCATCAAGGGCTAGGATATCACTGACCAATTGGCCGAACGCACCTATTTCCTGGGAATCAACCCTCTAACTTTGACTTCCCAGATGAGTCTATAGCTACCCTTTCCCTGGATGAACCCACTTACCAAATGACACTCTTCTTCAATGGCTCCAAGTGTTAGCGTGGGGGTGGGGCTGGTGTTATCCTCATTCTGCTTGATGGTGAACCTATGCCTTTGTCTTTCAAACTTGATTTTGATTATACAAACAATATTTTTGAATATGAAGCACTCGTATTGGGTCTCTAGGCTGCTTATGCCTTAGATGTTAAGTCAATCAACATCTTTGGTGATTCTCAGTTGGTCATAAACCAAGTCAATGGTATATACCAGTGTCGTAATGAGATAATTCAAAAGTATAAGCATCACGTAGACATACTGTTGACCACCTTTGACCATTACGCACTTCAAACCACCCCACATTCTACCAATAAATTTATGGATACCATGGCCTGCTTGGCTTCTCAGATACCCGCTTCGCCTGCTGACTCTAAAATCTTTGTCACCATACAAAGACTACAATCACCCTCTTATTTACCTCATGAAGTTTACTCCATCGGAACCATTGCCCCTGACCCACATGACCTTTGGTATAAGAAATATGTAGACTATACTTTCCCTTTCCATTCTACCCACTGATCTCACTCGTAATGGACAACGTGCCTTTCTTAAAAGTGTCTCCCATTATACCATCATGGGTGGTCTTCTTACAAGCGCGGTTTCAACAGCATTCTCTTACGCTTCCTTACAAGTTCTGAAATTCCTTACACCATTAAGGAAGTCCATGATGGAATTTGTGGAGGTCACTTTAGCGGTTTGGTTGTCGCAAAATGCATTCTTTTCCTAGGCTATTATTGCCAACCCTGAACCGTGACTGTTGTGATTATGTCAAACATTGCGTGAAATGTCAACAACATGCTAATATTCATCACACACCTAGTCATGCCTTACAAGTCACGCAAGACCTTTGGCCTTTCTCTCAATGGGGTTTGGATCTTGTCGGTGAGATCAACCCCCATTCTTCACAATTCCACCAATGGATCATAACCACTACTGAATATTACACTAAATGGGTAGAATCCATTCCCCTCATTTCCACCAAAGCCGAGAAAATATGTGAATTCATCAACCATCACATCATTTTTTGTTTTGGTGTCCCTCACCACATTATCACTGATAATGGAAAACAATTCAAAAACAAAACCCTACACAAACTATGTGATGCTTTTGGCATCCAACTCAGTTTCTCATCACCTTATTACCCGTAAACCAATGGTCAAGTGGAATCAACCAATAAAACCTTGAACAAAATTCTTATGAAGGTAGTCAACGATACTGGGAAAGATTGGCATACACACATTCCTTTCGCCTTGTGGGCTTATCGCACTAGTATTCGCACTTTGACATTGCTACCACCCCCCTTTTCTCTGGTCTATGGTACTGAGGCTGTCTTACCTCTCGAAGTCCAGATTCCATCTCTCTGCATCTCACTACAAGACATGCTCAATGATGATGAACTTTTGCCAGGATCGTTTGGTGCAACTTGAATTATTAGATGAACATCGTCTCAATGCTCTTGACCATCTCCAAATCTACCAAAAACGTATCAAATGTGCCTATGAAAACATGTTCATGAATGAACCTTTCAGGTCGGTGACCTCATCTTGAAGGAAAATCAAACATGTAACCAAAGAGGAGAAAAGTAAATGGGGAAAATTTTCTCCCTGATTGGCTTGGACCCTATATCGTTACCCATGCCTATGGATCAGGTGCTTATCATTTGTCTTCACTTAAAGGTAAACCTGAACCTGAGCCCCTTAATGCCTTGCATCTTTGACCATTTTATTGTTGATATCAAGTCATATATCACTTTCTTTCAGTTGATCACTCATCCCTTGAGCATTGTTCACCTTCCATATTACCCATTTTGAGGATCCACGACTAAACAAGAATCATGTGATTACCCATCACCTTTTAGCCTTGTCTTCAATATGAGTACCATGACTCTACTCATAGCATGATTCTCATGGATACTTTTTGTCTTCTTCAAGATGGAATCCCATGGTCATTCATCACTCAAAACCACCTCTTCCATAAGTTAATCTTTGTGTGCTACAGTCTTGTCTTCTAAACAAGAACCTAATCTTCCTCTATAGTCTTGTCCATGACTTAAACGTCTAAAAAAAAAGGGATACCACTCCTTGAGTCAAAATTCCAGAAAAAGATGACTCCCTCAAAAGGGACATCTCTTCTTTATATTCCTACTACTATAAATAGACTGCTCCCTTGAAGGATAGCTATATATATAGTCATTACAAACATATAATAAATATTCAGAAGCTTCCTACATCGATCAGCTTCACGAAGACCTCAAGGAGATAATATACCCATCCCATATAGACTTCCCGCATCGATCAGTCTATTAAAAATAAAACAAATAAAAAAAAGATGAAATTTTCATCATGGACTTGCCTATTTTGGATTCTGGGTTTCTTGTTCCGAAAAACACATCTTCAGTACACTAAGTTACGCTAAACCTCCCATTCTCACCGCCTTGCCTTTTTCACCTAAATTACCTTGTTACTCAAGGGACTTGCCGACAAACATGACATTTGTGATCATGTGACTTTTCTTCACCCTTAGCATAGTCCATTATGCAAGGCCTTTAGGGTCTTACATTCATAATCCTATCTGAAGTATGGTAGACTCATTAGGGTTCTTATCAATTTGGTAATTCTTTTTCCACCTCTTACCATTTCTACCTTCTTCATCACCTATTGATTCTCCTATAACAGGACCAGCTCATCGAAACTTATATTTAAAACAAATAAATCATGCCTATGACCTGAAATTAACCATGCCTATGACCTACATTCACCCATGCCTAACACCTATCAATCCATTCCTCTACTTCATCACAATATTCCCTAGCTTATAGGAGAACTACATCGGCCTGAGGTCCCTTTTCGTCGGGACTATGTAGGTAGCACTTCCGAGGGCATGGGGCCCTTAGAGGTTAGCTCAGCCACTCTTTACCCTAACCAATTCCCCCTTTCCCTTTCCTATTCACATTCTACCCTGGTTAGTTTCCTATTTTATATCAATAGTTGGACATTAAACCTAATAAGCATCAACTCATACATATTCTTATTACATCCTCAAATTATCCATTTATCACTTTTCACATTTCCATTATGGCACAAATCTTGGTAATTATAAAACCATGCCCAGTATATACATCAACATTTGTCCCTCATGTTACCAAATCAACTTAGACATTAAATCAACACTGACTCAACCATTGCCTAAATTGACCTACCTCAACCATGCCTAAATCAACCTCAACTCAATCATGCCTAAATCAACATCGACTCTATCATGCCTAAACGGACTCTAAAATCCATCCATGCCTAAACCGACCTGATTCCATCCATGCCTAAACTGACCTGATTCACAATCCATGCCTAAACAACTTGACTCCATCCGTACCTAAATAGACCTAATTCCATCCATGCCTAAGTAGACCTGACTCCATCCATGCCTAAATAGACCTAACTTCGCCATGCCTACATGACCTTGACTCTATCAAGCCTAATCCACTTGATTTCCACCTATCTATATATAGAAATGAAAATTAAAACAAGTACACCATCCATACTATAAATACTATCATCTATAAATTGGAAATTCTATGTAAAAATACATGTGAAAATAGATACAAATAATAATCACAATCATCTCAAAATCTCTCATATAACAGCCTCACCATCTTCGGCACGCAGGCTGGTAAATGATCAAAAATAACAAAAACTCTCATCTACATCCTGTTGTCCACTCAAAATTCTTTAGCACTGTCAGGCTGGTAATATACCAAAATTTTGAGTCTAAGTGTCAAATATACAAAACTGGAAGTGTGACATATGGCTTGGAAGTCAGAACATCTACCCTATTTGACTATCCCCCCACATATGTCTCGGGCCTATCGGACATCCTCCTCCTCGACTCTACCCAAGTTCCAAAGTACGAGTTGTTCCCCAACTAGCCGAAATCTCACCAAAATTGTCCCATCATTCGGGTCCGTCGGCCAGATCTCTGTTCCGGTACCTCACCTGAAAGCTTTTGTGCAAGTCATGTCCAACTGGTCGGCCTTGAACCATCCGAACCGCTGTACTTCGGGGCTCGACTTGGCCCCCTATATCTCAAAGTCAAAAGTACGAGCTTTATAGGTAGAGTGACAGAGGGTTAAGGCTGAACATCAGCATCCAACAGGTCCTGTTCATGCTCTATGCCATACCAGAATAGGACAGTGGAAAATCTATCTCTACGGCCATTTCATTGTTGGACTACCTATGTTGAGATACTGGACCATCATGCCATTAAGGTCATGGTCTGATAACCTGACAAAATTGGCTCACTTGTTCTATGGTGAAGACCACTTATACTTAGCCTTGAGTTTTTCCACAATAATAGTACCTAGAGTCTCTATAGGACCATGTCCCACTGGTCAACCTATTAAATGGTAGAGAGACCATGACACCCTTTATGCCTGTGACTATCCTAAGAGGACCCAGTATCCCATTGGAGCAGCTACTTTTGTAGGACATGGACCTAGTAGGTAGCCGTTGAACCTACACCTGATTGCAGGTGGCACATGACAGGTAGAAGCCCTATGCAGATCACCTATAGGATTGATCGCAGCATTGATGTGGGCATGAAGGTGTTTCTTTATGTTATACCACACAAGATCTCCATCTCCACCCTATGTGAAAAGGTTCTAACCTAGCTCCTAGATGCACTGGTCCTTTTGAAGCCTGTAAAGTGTATGTCCACTTGTGCCTCTAATCCTGTCTAGCTTTGCCACCTGCAACTATGTCTCGCGTACATGATGTGTTTCAAGTTTCTGTCCTTACCAGGTACCCCTTGAAGGCATCCCTCTACACTGTGATGGTGGACTAGACATCATTATAGGTGTAGGCCCCGGCCTAGGTGATGGTGGAGCCCATTTGTACTCATAGAATGTAGGACCTTGGGCCTTCGAGGCAGAGAGACTGATCAGGTATGGGTATAGTGGGACATATCTGATGAGACTGCAGCCAGCTTGGGAGGATGCCATCAGTTCAATCCAGTGTAGTCTCTCATACCTGCTCCAGTGACTTCCCTATCGGCAGGAAGTTGAGTCTAAGTGGTAGAGGCATGTAGTGCCTCTCCATGTCATCCTTCCTGATACTGTGGGATATTGGTGGCGGTACTATCCTGAAGCAGCCTGAACTTCCATCTAACCCTATCCATAGTTTTATTTCAATCTCGATGGCTGGATCCTAGGTCATCGCCCCTTATCCATGTGGAGTCAGTTATTATGCATCTTGTATCTCCTAAAGACATCCGCCCATATGATGGTTGATGATATACTATTTGACATAGGGCCTATTATAGATGTTGATGTCCACATTATGACATTGGACCCTCTGAGTATATCTGCCTATGGTATAGGCTGATGATCATGTAGTAGCTCTAGTTTAATTGGCACTCCCCAATGTCGAAATGCATTGATATTGTTGTGATAAGTGTGTTTGGATGATTTTGACATATTGTTTATATCATTTTTTGGATGTTTCGAAATGGCCATCAGGCTCGAAGTAGGTATTTGTATTTTACCGACTAGACACATCACATACAATGTGGGGGACTGGATACTAACCATATTGAAATTTTGGAGTGAAATCAACAAGGTCACCATGACAACTGTGCTATGAATCTGTGTGTTGTGTTATGTTATAATTTTCCATGGTGGGGAACTCTCTATATAAATGTGACCATGGGATATGCGTTTTAATTATGTGTGCCCATGTATTAACGTTGTCATGTCCTCCACCATGTTGTATAGGTGAACTTTTTTTCAATTGATTTTAATGGGATAGTCTCCCACCCTCTGAGAGTCATCTAGTAAAAATGTATTTAAGCATTCAATTGGGACATGGACCTGTAATCAACAACATTTACTGAGCCTAAATAATCCTGTTGTAAGAGTGTGTCCCGGTACATATCTAAGAATATCTAAGAAAGATGTAAGTCTTGTAAGGGCAGATTATGGAACCTCATCTCCACCAGCTCCATCTTTTATGAACATGGTCAACATTCAAATCCTCACAGGCCAATCTGGAGGCTTGAGATAGAAGTTACACCTGTGTCCCACACTATCAGTGGACATAGGATCCTATCCACGCATCCATTCCTAAGGTTTGGAGGTTAAATGTAGGCATTTCTCATGCTTTTTCAAGTGACAATTTGGAAGTTTTAATTGCACTTCCCTTACATATTTTTAATGCAGTCCCATCTTTCGATGTATGAGTTGACCATCAGAGTATGTAAGTGACTCCTGTCATGACCACATTTGCCGGTATTTGTTTTTTGATGTTGATTTCCTCTTGGGAATCAAGCCAACCTCTACAATGATGTAGTATTGATCTGAAATACGGTGAGTTGTAATTTTTATCACTTTTAAACGTTTCCAAAGATCGTGATTTTCTTAACCAATTTTAAGTATTCTAAACTCCACAAATTGATTAAATTCTGATTATTATGCATCCATAGAAGTGTGGAAAACTTGTGTAGCAAATAAATAATCAGAAAAACTGAAAACATTCAGATAACAAACAAGATTGTTTACGGGGTTCGGAAATTCCTACGTCCCCGGGTTCAGATTGAACCGATCCATTAATAATATTGAAATGTCAAGTACAATAACTCTTACAAACAACCAATAATGAATCACAACCTGATCAAATCCCAAGCTGATTAATGTCCCAAGAACTCTGAAAAATAGCAGAAACTGTCCCAAGAACGATCCGTGGCTCCTACAGTGTTTTCACAATGTGATCTCCCTGCAACTGTGTTAGAAAAACACCTACAAATGGAGATTTAAAAACATTCTATGAAAAAAAATCATATATCTGAGATCATATCTGAATTCTGAACACTTTTCATGTTTACACCAAGTCACAATTCGGACCAGAAGTGCATTGAAATTCGTGTTTTCCAACTAGCTGTCTTGTAGATCCCTGTTAAAATACTGCATTCAAAGCTTCCAAAAACAGGTTAAAACTCAACAAAAAAGATCAAATCTTACATCGTTGGAATCTGTCTCAGAATTTCCTTCATTTCATATTTTTACTCCAAGTGCCCAATCTGAGTGCAAGGCCTTCAAAAATGGACGTTTTCTGAAACTGCCTCCTTCTGGCTGCTTTACACAGACCTGTACCCTAGCTATTCAAATACAATAAAGCTCCTTTTATATTGTTTCTAAACAAGTGGCATGGCGGTCAAAGCCCTTATCTTTTACCATGGAGGTCATGGTTCAAATCCCCCCCATATCTCCACTTCCTTCTCCTTAGGCGGATTTCAAGAGGTTTATCCCACATTGTGGGTGCGTGGATGAAGGGAAGGTATTTAAAAATGCAAAGGGGGCGGTTTTGTATTGGCTTAAGAGCCATTTTAGCCACTTGGAATGTGGGTTCATTTGCTGGTTGGATAAGGATGCATTATGGCTATGTATAGATAGTATTTTTTGGTGGCCTTGAATAATGCTTGGAGGTCAAAACCAAATATAATGCATGGAAAATGTAATATGGATCACCATTAAATGCGTGGAATATGGAAAGTGGACTTATCAAGATAATATAATTTCAACCCAAGCAATATAATGATATTCCAAATGGAAATAGACAATAAATACCACTTGTCGACCCTTGATAGGCAAATCGAGCAAATTCGATGAGTGGTGGCAAGCCACGTGGTGGTTTGTGGACCCACCACGTAATGGCGATAATACCATAGTCCACACGGCGACCGTGGCTCCCCTCATATAATAAAAGTTGAGCCTCTTGTTCCCGTGCACCATTTTTACGATTCGTCAAGACCAGTGATCGAAAACCAACAAACAACTCCCTTTTGCCTTTTCGCCACGTGTCGCAAGTGCGATTGGTCCATTATTGACCAGTTGACTAGAGTTGACTTTCCCGTTGACCGAACTTTGACCGGACATATCTAGAGCTCCCGATGTCCGTTTGTCGCGTTCTTATAGTCGTTGGAAAGCTCTCGAGATGATCTTCTGCACTGACACCATTTAGGGATGTTTAGGGAACTTTTTCAAAAATTGATCCCCTGATCACACCTCCCCACTGAGAAAGGCTTTTTGTCCACAAAAAGCTGTGTATCAACCCACAAAAACATGCTATCTCTTCCTGCATTGCACAAACACATACAAGAACCCAAAATAACATTATAGGTTAAATAAATGCAAATAGTTGATTAGCTAGTCACATAACCGATCAGATAATAACACCCAATTAAGCTAGTGTTCAACTGAAACGCTGCAACCCTGTCAACTCTACGCACAACTGTGAACTGTCATACCCCACTGTAATGCCATCACAAATAACTGACCAGATAATAACACCCATTCTATTACGGAAAGCTAGTGTTCAACTGTCACTTTGTGATACGGCCGATTACCAAAAATTACAATTCCATAACACAGATCAGTATACAAGACATCTAAACTGCCCACAATTAGGCTAGTGCCCACTGCCCATCTGAAACTGTAACAACTGCAAGTATTCACTATCAGAATATAATAGACTATCAACGCCCAAAAATAGCTATAGTCAACAACTGAATCAACATGAATATGCCAAAACACTGTATCGCCATCACAAATAATAAGTCAGATAATAACACCCATCTATAACAGAAGCTAGTGTTCAACTGACACTTTGTGATTATGTTGATTACAACTGCAAGTTTCAAATTTAGACATGCTACTGATGCCTATCCCTGCATAGTGTTTTCAACAATGGAACTACCAACCAATCTGAGAAAACAAAACATGAGTATGATGAACCTATCACTCAAATCTTCTCTTCAGTTGTTTCCATTCATTTTCAAAGCTTAAATATCAACTTAGGAACAAATCCTTATCAATCAACAGGAATCCCTAAAATATAGCTCTGAAAAACATTTTGCTTGCCTACTATCAACAATTTACTGTAGTGCAAATATAAAGTTGAGGAGTGTTTTTCCAAACCAATCACTTGGGTTTTTCCATTTTGGTTGTTTTACCTTCTCAATGCCACAATGAGTTTTAGTTAGGTTTAGCACTGTTGGTTTTACAATACTGTTCTTTTTAACAACTTTCCAATTTTGTTGTTTAGGAACAAACCAACAAACCTTAACATCATGACCATTCCTATTACAATGGGAACAAAATTTAACTTCCCTATTTTTAGGAATCTTACCCATTTTACCATTCTCAGAACTCTGTCTACGAGAATGATTCCCCTGTTTAGGAGAGGTAACATTCTTGCCATTTCTTGCCTTTCCTTGGTGAGATTGGTCTTTAGCACCTGCCTTATCATTCACAAAAGGCATTAACTTCTTAATCAAATTTTTCCTCTTCCAACAATATGCAACAAAATGATTAGTACCTTCACAAAATGTGCAAGGGAAAGCATATTTCTTCCTACCAAAGCTATATTGTTCCAACTAAAAGAGTGTATTAGAAGTTTTAGGATTTGATTTTCCCTTAGTGCTATTTTTAGTGTAAGTGGAAGGAGGTGGAATCTGATTACCTCTTTTACCTGTTTTCTTACACCTTTCATTGTTCCTCCTGATGGCGGAATCCTGCAATTCTAGTGGCATAGATCCTTGGCTGTTGGAAGCTTGTCTTCCTTCAGCTGCTTTGGAACTTTCTCCAATTTCCATTTTCCCACTAGAATAACCCAAACCTGCAAACCGAGGCTGATCCTCTACCTGTATTGGGTTAGCATCACCTTGTCCATTTTTACCAAGGCCTGTTCCGTTAAATCCCATCTTAACCATTAGCTTAGACCCAATTCCCTTAGTGTGTTTTTCAAACTGACCCAAAGGAATATCTGAAACTGAATGAGAGGAAGAATTAAAATGTGAACAACTTACAGTGCATTCTGTCATAGTACCTACATCTGATTTGGAAGGCATTTCCTTCTTGTGTTCACCTTGTTGCAAGCTTTTCCAAGAGGGCATCCTTGGTTCGTATTTCTTCCTGCAACTCTTTAACAAAGCCCATCAACTTCTTGCTCTCTTCAAGCATCTTGTTGACATACTCCTCTTTCTTGGTTATAGAGGATTGTGGCTCAGATTTTAACCGCACGATTTCCTCTTCTAAGGAATAAAAATTAGCTCTCAAGAAAGAGTTTTCTTCTTGGAGTTGGCGGTTTATGGCTTCAAGCTCATCCAGTTGCTCCTGTTTGGATGACTTGCCCATGATTCCTGGTTCCTGCAAACACAACCTGTACTTCCAAAACTGCACACTGCAAAAGAAGATTAACAAGCCCCAAAATGTCTGCACACTGAAAACTAAAATCAATACTGAAACTGAAGCCAATTTTTAAACACAATTAGAAGCTAATCCGGCAATCTAACTGCTCTGATACCAAACTTGATCTGAAAACGTGTGTTGTAATTTTTATCACTTTTAAAAGTTTCCAAAGATCGTGATTTTCTTAACCAATTTTAAGTATTCTAAACTCCACAAATTGATTAAATTCTGATTATTATGCATCCATAGAAGTGTGGAAAACTTGTGTAGCAAATAAATAATCAGAAAAAAACTGAAAACATTCAGATAACAAAACAAGATTGTTTACGGGGTTCGAAATTCCTACGTCCCCGGGTTCAGATTGAACCGATCCATTAATAATATTGAAATGCAAGTACAATAACTCTTACAAACAACCAATAATGAATCAAAACCTACAAATGAGCTGATCAATGTCCCAAGAACTCTGAAAAATAGCAGAAATTGTCCCAAGAACGATCCGTGGCTCCTACAGTGTTTTCACAATGTGATCTCCCTGCAACTGTGTTAGAAAAACACCTACAAATGGAGATTTAAAAACATTCTATGAAAAAAAATCATATTTCTGAGATCAGATCTCTGAATTTTGAACACTTTTCATGTTTACACCAAGTCACAATTCGGACCAGAAGTGCATTGAAATTCGTGTTTTCCAACTAGCTGTCTTGTAGATCCCTGTTAAAATCTGCATTCAAAGCTTCCAAAAACAGGTTAAAACTCAACAAAAAAGATCAAATCTTACATCGTTGGAATTGTCTCAGAATTTTCTTCATTTCATATTTTTACTCCAAGTTCCCAATCTGAGTGCAAGGCCTTCAAAAATGGCAGTTTTCTGAAACTGCCTCCTTCTGGCTTTTACACAGACCTGTACCAATTCTATTCAAATACAATAAAGCTCCTTTTATATTGTTTCTAAACAAGTGGTGTGGTGGTCAAAGCCCTTATCTTTTACCATGGAGACCACGGTTCAAATCCCCCCCATATCTCCACTTCCTTCTCCTTAGGCGGATTTCAAGAGGTTTATCCCACATTGTGGGTGCGTGAATGAAGGGAAGGTATTTAATAATGCAAAGGGGGCACTTTTGTATTGGCTTGTGAGCCATTTTAGCCACTTGGAATGTGGGTTCATTTTCTAGTTGGATAAGGATGTGCATGGCTATGTATAGACAGTATTTTTAGGCGCCTTGAATAATGCTTGGAGGTAAAACCAAATATAATGCGTGGAAAATGTAATATGGATTTGGATTAAATGCATGGAATATGGAAAGTGGACTTACCAAGATAATATAATTTCGACCCAAGCAATATAATGATATTCCAAATGAAATATGGCAATAAATACCACTTGTCGACCCTCGATAGGAAAATAGCGAATTCGATGAGTGGTGGCAAGCCACGTGGTGGCTTGTGGACCCACCATGTTGGCGATATAATACCATAGTCCACGTGGCAGCCGGGCTCCCCTCCGTAATAAAAATGTTGAGCCTCTTGTTCCCATGCACCATTTTTACGTTCATTGAAGACCGGTGATCGAAAACCAACAAACAACTCCCTTTTGCCTTTTCGCCACGTGTCGCAGTGCGATTGGTCCAATATTGACCAGTTGACCAGAGTTGACTTTCTGTTCCGTCTGAACTTTGACCAGACATATCTAGAGCTCCCGATGTCTGTTTGTCATGTTCTTACAGTCGTTGGAAAGCTCTCGAGATGATCTTCTGCACTGACACCATTTAGGGATGTTTAGGGAAATTTTTCAAAAATGATCCCCTGATCAAGTATCCAACTTGGATCCACATCATCCTCTATTTTTCCTTTCCTATAAAAGTGATGCTTATTTCTCATTTGGAGGTTGTTGAAACTTTTCTCTTCCTTGTTGGGTCAAATTTTTTATTGCTACTAGATTCTTGCATTATGGAAGGAGTTGGAAATTAATTTGCATGCTTAGTGTTGTTGTTCTTGGACGGTTTTCTAGTCCATTGAAGAGCTTGCTGTGTTGGACTATTTATTTTTAGCATTGGAAGAGCTTGTTGTTTTGGGAACAAACTCCATTATGGAGAGGTAGGATCTTTCCCTTTTTAAAGGTTGTTTTTCTTTCTCTTGCATGCATGTTTAAATGGTGAATGTGTCTTGTATTCTTGGCTGGTTGGGTAGAATTCTTAGGGCACGGTGTAGGAGAAGGCTGATGGGTATTTCATATGGGGGGCATAAGGGATTGCCAATGGAACTGTTTTATTAAGGAGGGAGTTTTGGTTTTGGGATCCACCTTGGAAAAGAAACTGTTTGCATTTCTTACTATGGGGGGGGGGGGCATAACGAGGGTTTGGGGAGATATAAGGTTTATGGGGTTGATATGTTTATTGGCGGTATGCATTTTGGTGGATGCCCAATTTTGAATTGGGAGGCATAAGGAGTTCCCCATAGTTCTTGCTCTTGCTGGCTATTTTGGACCAAAGTTATGTATTGTGTGTATGTTGGCAAATGCAGTTGGGAACTTCTATCTTGTTGGACTATGTATTTTATTATTTTTGTATGCAATGTGAATGTTACTTGTAATGTACACTAGATTCAATTGCTATCCAAGAATGATACTATTGTTTGAATAAGAAATAAGAAACAATGTTGTTATTGTATGCATTGTATTTGAAAACAAATAAACAATGAAAGATTTCATTCCTTCTCAAAAGTGTACTACACATTAGATTTGAATTCTTGTTTGAAAAGATATTGTTGATTGAAAAGAAAAGAAAGAAGGAATGTGTGGGAAAGAAAGACAGTGTGATAAGCTTGTAAAAATGTATGCAGTCATTTTTGCACCCACCAAAGAACAAGGGAACCTCATGCGTGCTAGCCTATCACCCAGCATGCACTGGGAACTCACCCGAGGCACGTGAGAGGGAGCCGAGTCTCTCTTTTATGTGATTTTAGTGGGAGGCATCATTCATGATCTTGAATTAGTGATTTTACAAGGACATGAAAAAGCTATAGAGCTCAGAACGACTTCTATACCCTTTCAGTCATATCAAAAGTTAAAGCACTTAACAGAATTAAAAGAACTAGGAAGTTGTAAATCCACAAATAGACTTAACATTCAAATAAGGTTCATGATTATATGAGAACAAAAGCATAATAGAAATATGCAGATAATACAGAGAGAAATCTTAATATAATTATCATGGTAATCTTTATCTATTCATTCATAGCATTATTATAGAATATCATAGAAAGGGAGACCATAGTCATGCGCCATATTTGGATCCATACATGAAGACTTTTGAAACAAACTTTACATTCCCCATTCCCTTATTACATCCTTCCTATAATCATCTACGCATTTTATCCCATAGTTCTCCAGTAATTCTGCAAAGCTCCACTTCCTTCCTCGGGATCTCTCCTCGTTTCCTTTCCTAAGGGCGTGCATATATATAGGCATCTGATCTCCAACAAACTCCTTTGCAACCTCAGATCTGGTCCCAAGTGTAAAGGTGTGGATCACCTCAGGCACATGCCTCTCCATGTCATGATTAGATTTTTGGATCTTCTTATCGCAAGGTATATTCCTTCCAGGACACCCTGTTGCTAGGTTGGAACCTTATCCAAATGGAACATGTTCTTCATGTATTATTTCCAAAAGGTTGAAAACTATCTAAGTCCCGAATTGTGCTTTGTGGGTGCACATCCTTGGTTCTACAATAACCCTTTTTGAATCCCACCTTGCGCACCTTAACTTACACGCTTCCTCTGATCATGCACACCTATGCGTGCCTTTAATATTTTGTAGCTACATTAGGGTCCCAACATTACCCCACACTTCACGTGTTCTCCGCCCTCGAGAACCTTTTCAAAGAATGTAGTAAAAAAATGCAAGGCCTTGCCTTGGAAAATAATGAAGGGAAAGAATAAAGAAAATGGGGAAGAGAGAGAATAGAAGGAAAACTGCCTAAAGAAGAAGAAGGGGAAAATTCTACCACAGGTTGGCCTCCAGTGTGTTCCAAGCACTGACTTCATCTTGTACCCTCTTGTAAAGGTCACCAACCAATGCGCTCACCTCGTCAAAGGTTAATCCTTCCCCCTTTGTGTTTATGGTATCTACCAGTGGTTTCCAGTTCCTTAGCTTAATCTTCCAAGGCATCCATCTTCCTCGTAATGACCATGTAGAGCTCTTTAAGCCATGGGTTTTGATTGAGACCCGAAGGATCTCAATAGCTTCAAATTTTCTTTCTACTTTAGCTAGAATATTTTCTCACTCTACTCTATTGCCTTTATTCTTTTCCCTGAAGTCCTTCAGCTCAGCCTCGTCGTTGGCAAACAACATGCTTGTCACCTTATCCTGATCCACGCAATGGTCGTATGTGACCTCAGTGGTTTGTGTATCTACTTTTACATCAGCAAGCACCTTGTTGTATTTAGCTATGAGTGCGAAGACTTTCAACTTTTCCTCCTACTCCAAGTGCACAGCTACATCCTCTGCCGACTCCAAGGCCAAAGGCTTCCTTTCCATGGTGAGGATCCGAGTCAACTCCTCAAGACACTCCAAGGGGGAACCATATTTGTGCGTGGGAGGGTTAAGGTCTGAGTGCTTCATGACAATAGCCTAAGAGATGAGCTCCACCTTCTTGGAAACTTCGATGCACTTTAGCTTTCTCCTCTTGTAATTCTCGCTGTAGTTGAGTGCTGATCAACTTTTCAAGGTTAAGTTCCTTTGTTAGCTCAACTATTTCTTCCTTCCTCTTCTCCATCAGGTCCTCAAAGACTTTAACCCTATCATTTCTGTAGAAGAGCCTTGCCTCTACCTCCACGGAGACTTTATTGAGTGCATTACATATTTTCTCATATGACAGTTGTGTGTTTATGATGGGGTTGACCCCCTTTGTCTCAGATAGCTCTAGTATCACCCCTTGGTTAACCTCAAACTCGGGCTCATCAATGTGGGAGTCAAATGACCCATGATAGCATCTTTCTTTTGTACGGGTATCCACCCTCAGGATCAAAGGACTCCATGGCAGTGAGCTCCTTGGTGGGCACGATACTCTGGAAGCATGTGTGCAAAACTTTTCTAGGGTCATTAACATACCCCATCATTGATTTTCCTTCCTCCGTGCATTTTATTCCCATGCACACATCCTTTAGAATAGTCACTGTAAGAGTTGGGACTTTTTTTCTAATCACACTCTTCTCCCTTTACTCTTCCTTGAATCATCACCAAGCATGAGCTCCACGTTGCACTCCAATTCCTTGTCAACCAAGGTATTAATCATTTTCTCTACCTCCCTTGTCACTTTCTCATCCACCTCCTCTTTAGTGAGCTTGGGCATATCTGGCTCCTTGGTACTTGCCCCCTCACTCCTTTCTTCATTCTACGTGCCTTCCTCCCCTTGGGTGCCCTTCCTCCTTGCAAATATGAAAGCATATTTTTGCATCTTATGCTTCCTCTTCCTCTGAATCGTGGACATCAATTAGATCCTGATTTACCTCTAGCTCTTCCTCTTCATCATCATCCCTTTTTGCCTATATAGGAATTTTTTTCATTTGTATCCTTAGACTCTGGTTCTTTCATCCCCTTTTCTTCTTCCTTTTCTGAAAGCTCCAGAGTCAGGGATGTGATCTTATCTTCATCTAAGGGTTCCCCAGGGGATGGTGGATTTACAGGTTCTGGGGTCTTCCCCTTGACCACCATCCTCTTCTTCTTCCAAACGTATGTACTTTTCCCCATGGTACCTACATCCTGCTTCTCCACCACCCTCTATTCCTCTTTCTCTTCCCTCTCCTTATGCTTTAGCACGGGCTTCTTCCTTTTAGTAGGGTCATCTGGGATGGATATCTCATCCTCCATGTATGTGCCCTTTTCAAATTTTGGCATTATGCGTAGGTAAATCCTTGCAAAATTGCTCCCAGCAATAGGTAAGGTTAAAGGCCTTACAATATGCACATCATGCGACACATACCTTTCAACATATGCATGCTTCTCTGGGTAGACTAGATTCTTCCTCATTTCCCTGTGCTCTCTATCAAGGGTGGAAAAGTCAAGGTTTAATTTATTTGACTCCTTGTATTTGTTTACCCCCACTTGGAAAAAATGGGAAGTAAATGAGAATGGGAGTTTGCACCATGGACTCCAGCTTCTATCGACCAAAATGAACCTGCCAATACAGAAGTGATGGTAGGTTGCGAACTTTACTTCTCTTTTGGTTGCCGCGGGAGTTGTTCAGGGATCCACCATTCAGCCCTGAATGCGTTCCTAAGGCATGTATACCATTTTTCTAAGCGCGCCTTGTGTACCCCTATCATTGATTCACATGTGTATTTCTGAAACCTATCTAGAGGTGAACGATCTTCAGTAGGGTACTCCCACACAAACTTGTTGGATGCATCAGACACCTTGACTTCTGAGAACATAATTGTCAACAAAATGTTTCCAAATAATATCTTTCATCCCTTCTTTGCACTAACTTATGATTTCATCTATAATATATTGGGAGAGGTTGTTTATGGTTCCCTCTATGACTTTCCTATGCAGATATTTAGCCAAGAGATTGCTCACCTGGGTCCACCTTTCTTATCCATTCAGCTTGGAGACTAGGTGTGTGGCCATCTTCATCATTAGATCGCTGATATCTGAGATGTCATAGTACCTTGATCCCTTCTTAAATTCTTAGGATGCTATGGTTTATTTGATTTACTCCTCATCCAAGAGTTGTCATCTTTGAGTGCATCCCCTTCATAGTTTAGGCCTATGAAGCATGAAATTAGTTGGGGAGTTATGCACATTTTGTGCCCTGCGAAGCAGAAAAAGTCTTCATGTATGCACGTCATCAACCACTTGTACAAGCACTTGGGATTCTTGAAATATGGTAACTTGATAAGTTAGAGAAGCCCTACCTTCTCTATTTTCGCCTTGACCACATCATTGTAGATCAGAAACCCATCAGATGTTCATTTATTTGTGGGGCACACCAACTCCAACACCATTTCCTTCATCATTGTACTTGACCGGTGATGATTGTAGTTCGCTTCACGTTCATCTTTCTTATGTGGGATTCCCACTCTTGCCCTAGAAAAACCCCATCTAGGTATTGCATCCCTGAGTACCATTCCTCATTTGTATCCAAGGGTATTTCTTCGTGTTTCTTCTTTCCTTTTCCTTTACCCTTAGCCTTCTTGGATTATTCTGCAAGTTTATCAACTCGTTTCGTGGCCATCATTGCACCCTTTTCTTTCATTCTTAGGTTAACTTGTGAGTTGTTTGAAAGTTTTCCTCGTGCGCCCCGTGCCCTAAAACACAAATCCTAATCTCATATTTTTCTCCTTTGATCACGATGCTTCTTCATAATGTTCCTCACACCCATGAATCACTTCTGCTCTAGTTTGTAGATCCAACAGACTGATTACACTTAAGTTCTTGGGATTTTCCTTCACACAAGTCAGTTCTCGAAACCCTATCTCTCGAAAGAAAATCACTCTTCTTGTGTTTGCAAAGTAAAATAATGAAATTCCCACTCTTGTATTTATAGCTTTTCCTGATTTTAGACATTTATGGCTAGGCTACTTACCACCATATGAAAATGTTTAATGTGGTGGTTTCAAAAAAAACCTGACTTCAACGCTTCTCCTTACGCACCCAATCCTTGCGCAAAAAAATTTCCAACCTTCTGGCACAAAAATAATCCATCTTCACAGAAGACTCTTGCACACGTGTTAGTGGCACCAAAGGCACTTCTTCCATCCTCATGATTCTTTCTTTCGACCTACCTCATGTGTTTTTGTGCTTTTTCTCCTTTGTACGTGGATTTCCAATGTAACCTTATTTTTCCACTGACCCAAATCCTCCTAGCAGAATAACTCCAATTTTCTCTTTATCATCTCACCCCACACTAAAAATAATGTGCGGTCCTCTGTGCATTCATAAGTCAAAAAGTAATAAGGTTACCGGCACCCAAAGTGCAAAACAAAAAAACACCGCAAAAGGGAAATAAAATAAAGGAAAAGCATAAAAGGAAATTATAAACTAACTAGTAAAACTACCTTATTTACAAACACCAAGAAGCATTATTTATAGTAGGGCTTCAACCTACTCCCATTGAAGAGTCTAGGTAAATTTGTGCCATCCAGCGCTTGTAACTAGCCACATGCGCCCAAATCAAGGATGTAAGAAATTACATAAGGAGCCAGCCAGTGCACCTTCAACTTTCTAGGATGGTGTAGAAATTTTGAATCATATAGCAATACCATCTGGCCAACCTCAAACTATTTGTTCTTAATATGATGGTCATGTCATGCCTTTTTCTTTTCCTTCTCATTTATTTGGTTCCATCTTGCTAGTGAGCACCTTTCATCTAACTTTATCAATTCATCTATTCTTTTCTTTCAGCGCTTTGCTCATTGTCTAACCCTCCTGCACATGGCTATATGTAGAGATGGTAGCATGAATTTGATCAGAAAAATTGCTTCCACACCAAACACCAATTGAAATGGTGTGGCCTTGTTCAATCTCTTATACATTGTTCTGTATGCCCAAAGAACCGCTGACACCTTATCATCCTAATCCTGCCTACCCACATCACATATCTTAGTTAGTGTGTGACTAAGGATTTTCTTGAATGCCTCTGCAGTCCCATTTTCCTGAGGGTGATAAGGGGTAGTCTTGTGATGGGCTACCATGAATTCTACCAATAGAATCCTGATGGTTTCATTTAAAAAGTGAGTGCCCCTATCACTTGTTAAACTTAATGGGCACCCATACCTGCTGATAATGTTCTCCCACAAAAATTTAGCAGCCGTGGCTATAATGCAATCCTTAGTGGGCACGGCCTCTACCCACCTTGTCATATAATCAGTATAGGTAATGATATACTATGAGTTAGTCCTTCACATAGCTGGTGAGATTGGTCTAACAAAATCTATTGCCTATTTCTCAAAAGGTTCTGCAATGGCGATGGGGTGCATCAAGGGCATCTCATCCCTTTTTCTAGGTTTACCAAGGCACTGGTAGTGATCACAGGCCTTGTAAAACTCAATGCAATCCTGGTGAATCATCTCCCACCATAGTTTTGTGACTAGGATCTTACGCGCGGTTGCATTCCCCGCATAGTATCCTCCAACAATCCCACCATGGGATTCTTCTATTATGGCCACGCGTTCATGTTATAATACACACTGGTGCAAAACCTCATCATGACCCATTTTATACAAATCCCCATTGATCAACATGAAGGGTGTGGCATGTATGGCTAACCTTTTCCTCTCCAGTGCTTTCATCCCTTTAGGTGCCACACCTTCCTTGAGAAAAACAACAATGTCTTCTAACTCCAAGGTGCACACATCACAACCTGAATAGTTACGTGTACGGCATGGTTTCCTTGATACTTTGTGCATCCTCTCCCGAATCAATCCTTGATAAATGATCCAACCCAAAATTGTTCTTTCCAAGTTTTACCACCACTCTGAATTCAAATTCCTGAAATAAAAGTACCCAACAACATATGCGCCCTTGCAACACTGGTTTGTTTACTAGATATTTCAAGGCCATATGGTCAGTGTAGAATATGAAGGGAGTCACCAGTAGATATTTTCTAAATTTGGGGAGCGCGTAGATCATTGACAATGCCTCATGCTCAGTTGTTGTATAATTCTGTTCTGCTGGTGTCAAATTTCTACTTGTAAAACACAAGGGATGATCAACAATCCCCTCTCCCGGTTGGGAAAGAATGGCTCCCATTTTTGTACTAGAGGCATCCATGTGGACATGGAAAGGTTTATCCCATGATGGGAATCATATAATAGGTGCGGTAACAAGCCTTTCTTTTAGAGTGTCAAATGCCCTCTTCTGCACCTCTCCCCACTAAAAGGCACTCTTATGTCTAAGAAATATTTCCAAAGGTACAGTGATCATGGCATGTCCCTTAATGAACTTTCTGTAGTACCCAGTGTGTCCAAGAAATCTGCACATGGTGCTTTGGTTGGTGGGCTCCCCTAATCCCACAATAACTGTAACTTTCATGGGATCCACCAGTAAGCCCTCTTTGCATATGATATGCCCCCAAAAATGTTCCAAAAGGAGTTACAAAGGACACATTTCTTGATGTTGAGGGAAATCCTCAACTACCAAAATATTTCAAACATCAATATCAAGTTATCACATTGGTCCCTCACCAATCCATATAATGTCCAATCATCCAAATATACTTGAAGGAACTTGTGGATGAAGTCCTAAAATGCTTGTACCAATATGTGTGAAAATACAGTGGGTGCATTCCTCAATCCAAAGGGCATGACCATGTATGCAAATATTCCCCACTCGATGGTGAAAGTTGTCTTTTCTTGGTCTTCTCTTGGCAATCCTTACTTGGTGATATCCCAAGAATCCATCCATAAAGGAATAGACCTCATGCCTAACAAATCCTTCCAAAATCTCTTCAGTGAAGGGGGTGGGAAAAGGATCTATGATACAAACAGCGTTCAAATCCCTGTAATCCACACATATCCTAATCCGCCCATCCTTCTTTATGTTAATCACCATTGGACTTATCCATTCTGATTCCTCCATAGCCTAAATGATACTAGATGTTATCATTTTGTCTAGATCTTCTTTAACCCTTACGTGCATGTTGGGATTCATCATATAAGGCCTCTTCCTAACTAGGCACACACCATATTTCAAATTTATCCTCATTTCCCCCAATGAAAGGTGGATTCCTTTCAACTCATGGTATCCGCATGGGAATAAATCCTCAAATTCGTGCAAGAGATTGATGATCTTTGATACTTCCTTGTCGGACCAGTAGTCCCCAATGATAGCTTCCTTGGGCTCCTTCTCTGAGCTGATGCTAACTTTCTTGGTTTTGAGTGGTTCATGATACCCACATGCACATGCATCCACACTATCAACTACCTCGTGCATCCCAACCGAATGGTCAACATTCAGGCTCTCCATCTCCTCTCCATCAATAACGTATACCATCTTTCCTTTCTCCTTTTTAGCACATGCACACTCGAATTGTATGTCTTCTAGTTCCTCCTCTTCGAACCATGCTTCCAAGCTATGTCCACCAAGTAAGTCTACTAATCTATCTTCCGCCATGAAAAAATCCCCTAGAGTGAGGCACTTGATAGCCTGCAATGCCTCATCAACTAGTTTCTTCGTACTTCAGTACTCGAATGTGTGAACTAGGTTAGTCGCTAATTCCTCCCAATTTCCCATCTGGTGGAAAGTTTTAGAATGGATGTACCAAGCATACACATAACCTTGTAGTGTCGAATATAACTTATGCACCCAAAGGGAGGGTGGTAAAGATTCTGTTCCTTCTCCCCAGACCCTCTCACATGCCTAGATGTGGGAAGAGGCGGGTTAATTGCCATTGTAATCCTTGATAGCGGTGGGTATATTGCTCCTTGAGAATCAGAGAGTGAGTGAAATTCTAACTTCACACCACTCCAAAAAGTTTTCGCTATGTGTGGCCCACCACCTCACTGTTGTGTCTATCAAAACATAACCTAACATACCTCATCACTCATCCTCCCTCCATTGAGCTTCCATTTCTCTCAAAAATACCTCAGGGTATGCATCCCCAGAATACTTGGTTATTACCTTTCCTCTTAGGTGCTGAACTATACGCACCATGGTTACCTTGGTCACTGATCCTTTCAGATGTCACCCAATCAATTCATAAGTCCCATGTGCCCAATTATCGCATGCTATACTGGTAGTATCACTGACAAATTGAGTATCATCAAAGTGGATGACTCCTTCTATAGGGTGGATGGTCTCTGGATCTCTTATGGAGCGTACATATATTTTTTCCAAGACTTCCTCTCTAAGGGGTTTAGTATAGGGTGTGGAATTTCCATCAGCAAGTAGTATAATCACCCTCTCTTCCTTGTTTTCAAAACTTATGTACCCCTTGTTAAACCAGAGATCTGCATTATTCTTATAGCACCATAGGTTCCCAAGTAACGCTAGGAAATTATATACCTTGGATCAAGTGCCAAGAATTCAAAATCCCCAGTGAACTTAGTCCCCTGAATGGTAATGGTTGTATCCTTCAAGATGCCTATGGGCATTGCCTTTGTCTTATTTGTCACATATACAACACATTTGAAGATGGCTGTAATGTAGGTCTTCCCTTTTGATGCCAGGCCTCCAAAGTGATAACATTAACCTCCGTGCACTTATGTCAATGAGGATGTTCGCTAAGCATCCATCCATCCACTACTACATTCAAGGTGATCTCTTTGTCATAATAAATGATGTGAGGTGGGAGGTTTGCATGGGGGATCTACCCTTCGTGCTCTTCCCCTAATGTGTGGTACCTTTTCTCTCAACCAGGATCCTAGCAAGGGAATAAAATTCTCTTGCCTCAATAGTTTACACACCTTCTTAACCTCATCTAAGTCATCCTTTGGTGCTTCTGCTGGTCTTCTTTGCTCATCGTTTCTAGTTTTCTCTTTTAAGCATTAGATCTCCCCTTGTAAGCTTCAAATTACGTCCATGGTTTCCTGGTAGAATTTCTTTATAGTGAGCTGGGTTTGGATACTTCCCATGTACTACCTTTTACCTTGAAACCAAAGGTATTTTCTTAGGCACTTTCTTTGCATGTGCAGACTTTTCCCTTGTTGTTACCATAACAGGCTCTAGTTCTGATTCACGTATTACTCGTGGGAGCCATTATGCATCAGCCTTCTTAATACTCACCATGGAACTGCCCTTATCCTTCCGGTGCTACTGACTCATATTTTCATATAACTCCAGGTACTCTTCGTACTTATGTTTTTTCCCACACCAGTAGCATTGCAGAAGATCTCAACATTCATGCTTATAGTGGTCTGTGGCTCCACAATTAAAGCATGTTCCATGTGGGAACTCACTTCTTCCCCCGCGGATACCACGACCATGAAATCCTCCATGAAATCCCCTCCCTCACGCACCTCCATCTCCACGTTCTTCATACCAATGCTCATCTCTTGGAACTGCTGGCAATGCAAGTCTGGAACACACCAAGATCAATTGCCTCATGAATCTAGTTAATTAATCTACAATCCTTGGTGTCATGTGTGGTTGAGGTACATATCTTGTAATAACAAGATATGCTTTTATGGATCGCACACTGTAAAATGGGGGCACCTACTTGCATCATGGTCCCCGTGACATATTTTGTAATTTACCGCTATGGTGCGTATCACCTTCTGAGTACATATCCCACCATTATCATTTGTGTGCCCTTCTATGTCATAATCTATGCACCACATCCCACTGCGAGTCTCTGGAACTTTGTTGGTAGATAATTTCTCCAACTGCTTACCCATGACAACGATCTAAGCCTCTAGAAATGGGCTAACACCAATGTCAACACTACCAACTGCCTCAGCGTGAAAAGTAGCTTCCAACGCTTCGTGCGGGTCTGTGAATGTTTTATGAGACAAAGCCCTCCTAAAGGGTGTGATCAACCCTCTGAAAAACCACTGAGCATGTTGTGAAGGGTGGATATCATAAGACAGTTTAGACAATAGATTTTTAAAGCGTGCATCATATCCCCGCATGCTCTCTGCTATTCTCTACTGGATTTCCTGAAGAGAGCTGATGCTCTTCTGTTCAAACTCAGGTATGTGGAATTCCACCAAGAATGCATTTTTTAGCACAGTATAATCCACAATAGTCTGATGAGGGTCATACTTTCTATACCAACTATGCGCGCGTCCTTGCAAGGTTGTTGTAAATTGACTAGATTTTCAATCCTGGGTCATGATCCCCTTCACACGCCATAGTAGCTCACACTTATGCACATGCTCTACGACATCTTCTATCCCACTGTAATTTGGTAAGTGTAGAGACTTCTCGAAAAATACTTGAGGAGGTGGCTGAGGCCCTTGTCCTCTTGACCCAGTCCATCGATTTACTCTAGTGTTTCCTCCTCCACTGGACCCACTAGATCCTGAGCCACTAGCTCCACCACTTCCACCTCCAGATCCTTCTATGTTAGGTACATGGCATGTGTTTGTCATGTTGAACGTTTCTGTCATCCCACTAAATTGCGCACCGATAGTTTGTGAACTAGTGCCACTCCAAGCCGTATTTCCTCCACCAATTCCTGATGCGCTCCCAAATCTAGCTGTATGTGTGCCTTGTCCAAAAATTCGACCAAATATTGGAATAGTGTGTGAAGCCATAGAAGTTCCAAATGAGAAGTTGTATCTTCTGGGCACCGATCGATTGCTTTCACTGATATCAAATGGATCAACTATACTTTTCCCTCATTCGAACAAACCAAGTGCTAAGGTTTGGTCACTAGGTGGGGTCAGATGCACACCAATGACTCTTCTTTCTCCACGTGATGGGCTCTCATCAGAAGCTGAGGGGTTCTCTCTTCTGCGCTTTCCAAGATGGGGTAGCACAGAATGTTCAGGCTCCACATCCTCCATGTGAACCTCTTCTCCCAATAACATCTACCTCCATGAATCCATCGTAAATGCAACCTCGTGCCATCTCAAAATATCCTTCTCACATGCTTCACCATAATTGAGCCATCTCTCCCCCCTTTCCTTTTCAGTCATTATATCAGCCATCTTTCCCCAACCTGGCTTCCTCGCTAAGTGCTCAAAGTGGTTTAGCCAGCCATTGGGAATGCCTCTAAACTCATGGTTACCATCAAGATTTTGATTGCTAAGGGGATAGCCCACAAAAATGATCCTCTGGGCTCCCAAAAAAATTCAAACTCAGCAACTTCCAGACAAGAATACGTGGAAATTGCGTATTCCAGAGTGTAGCTAGCCAATACTCCCTTCCACCAATGATCTATAGCACGGGTCCATGTTAGATCAGCATCTTGTAAGTTCTAGTATGCTTCTTGGGTCCAACGGTGTGATTTATAATACCACCCTAACCTAGATGCATATGCCGAGAGCCACTCAAATAACTCTACTAGGAAATAACAAAAGAAGGTTTCATACAACTCATAATAGAGAGTGTCTTCCACCCATCTTCACATATCAAACTCAAGTCCAATACTGAATCTTTGAGAAAACTCATCCTCTATGCTTTTAAACCAATTTTCAACACCTTCAAGTGTTAAGTGCTCCGTCATCACTTTTTGCACAGACCATGATGTATGCCATGTTCCACTACAA
This sequence comes from Taxus chinensis, assembly GCA_019776745.2. NCBI lineage: Eukaryota > Viridiplantae > Streptophyta > Pinopsida > Cupressales > Taxaceae > Taxus > Taxus chinensis. Next base: position 1,009,491,692 of record CM034146.1, read on the forward strand.
CTTCAAAAAGAGGTCCCGGTAATGGAACCAAGATGTAGTCATTTTTACACCCACCAAGAACAAGGGAACCTCATGTGCACTGGCCTATCACCTAGTAGGCACTGGGCACTCACCTAAGGCATGCGAGAGGGAGCCGAGTCTCTCTTTTATTTGAGTTTAGTGGGAGGCATCATTCATGGTCTTGAATTAGTGATTTTACAGGACATGAAAAAGATATAGAGCTCAGAACAACTTGTATACCCTTTTAGTCATATCAAAAGTAAAAGAACTTAATAGAATTAATAGAACTAGGAAGTTGTAAATCCACAAATAGACTTAACATTCAAATAAGGTTCATGATTATACAAGAACAAACGCATAATATAAATATGCAGATAATATAGAGAGAAGATATTAATAAAATTATCATGGTAACCTTATCATATTCATTCATAACATTACTATAGAATAACATAGAAGGGGAGACCATAGTCATGCACCATATCTGGATCCATACATGATTTCGAAAAAAAATTTACATTCCCCATTCCCTTATTACATCCTTCCTATAATCATCTACCCCTTTTATCCCATAGTTCTTGCAGTAATTATGCAGAACTCCACTTCGTTCCTCGTGTTCTCCTCCTCCTTTGCTAGGGGCGCACACACACACACACACACACACACACACACACACACACACACACACACACACACACACACATATATATGTTAGGAATTAGTATTTACATTGTGGTAAATAATTGTATGGTTAATTAGTTTTATATATATTGTTATAACAAATATAAAACAATATATATTCGGGTGTGTTGTAGTTTTCTATTTTATAGGAAGTTAGTTTTCCTATTGATATGGCTATATAATAGCCTGTGAATGTAATTCAATATGTGCCGAATAAAATATCTTTTGCTGTGTTTATTCAGTGTAAATCTGTAGCTGCTTTTTCATTTGGTATCAGAGCGAGAGAGGTTTCTGTGATGGAAAGCGTATTTGGATGGGCTTGTGAAGAAGCAAATAAAGATCTATTTTTTTAAAAGAAAAGCTTGGAGTCGAATATCTTTTCAAAGGCGTCAGTCTTCGCAGCCTTACGCATGGCATTACTATTATAATTTGACATGTATTATCAAATCTATACAGTCAGGAAATATTTTGAGGTTCAAAGATGTGTTGATCTTGTGGATTGCGTGATAACTCAGATTGGAAGCATATAAAAATGCGGCCACTCGACTAAAATTTGGTAATCCATTCGCTTCCTCCATGCACGCCCATTCTTGATATGCACAGGAATTTTTGATATCAGATGCAGTGATTCTCTCTGCATTAGACTACATCTGTGGGTCAGTTATTTAAATCCTTTTTGTGATCATCCTATCATGAGAGCTGAAAATATCCCATCACGAGTATCTCAGATCTGGAAATAACTCGTCATCTTAAATCACAACATTTTGCATCGCTTTTGCTGGTAATAGAGACGCCTTGGAAAATATTCTATGAAAATTTTAAACTCCTCAGATCAAGCTCCCTTCGCTGGATCTACAAACAGAGTTCGCATTCGCTTATCCATGTGCCAGATTGCTTCAACATTCTATTCATTAATTTGAGCAAATGAGCTCGTATCTACATGAAATGGTTGATACATCTCCAACACAGCGGTATCTTTTTTTATTGAAATATCTCCTCTCGAACAAAACAATGCTTTAATAGTTTGTTTCGTGAGAATTATTCTTTGAAATCAAAGATACGTGGTTTATTAGGATATAGGAATTGCTTTATTTTATACGTGGCTAGTTATAAGTTAGATCATAGGTGTGTCGTTCACAGTGGGTTTTTAAGTATTTTTTCAATAATATTTAGTGTCAGTATCAAAAGTCCAAAATTTTTGAAGTTTCAAGTGAAAGTTTTTTATATCCATCAAAGTCGCCAAAATGTCATTTAAGTTAAATGTCAAAATTTGTCGTGTCGTAAAATCATCAAAAAAAGAGTGTCATTTGTGAGCCTTTGTCGTTAATGTTTTTTTTAGAGAGTCATTGTAGTCATTTTATGTAAGTGTGTCGGCATTGAGTCTTATAGGTGATTTTAGGAATTATGTTTTAACATCTTTGTAAAATTGTGTCAATTTAGTGTTATTGTCACTAGTGTCTTGTTAGAGTCAAAAGTTCAGGAAATTTTTTTTTTTTTTTTTTGCCCGCATTTCAATTTTGGACACATTTTTGCTTGTATGTGACATCCAAATTATTGAAGGTATTTTGAGTTTCATAATCACATCCGGCTGAGATAGCAGCATGTTACTGGAGGATGGAGGCACAGGAGGATGGAGGTCATTCAACGAGCTCTCGTAAGTCGCCAACAACGAGGCTGCGCAGAAGTTGTGGCTGCATATGTATGGTGTGAGTATATGATTTTCAGTGTGGTTTCCATTTTCTCAGTGTGCTTCAGTTTGCAGTGTTCTTGTTACTTTGAGTGGTGTGCTTTATTGTTAATACTAGAAAAAAATTGTATAAGAGATCAGAAAACTACAGAGATCCTCTAATTGTAGAGATCCTCTGACTACCGTACTTCGTTGGAAGATGATCGGTCAGTGAATACATTTATTGGCAATGGTGATCATGTGTAGCAAGATCCAGTTAGTATGATACAACACAATACATTTTTCCATTTCTGATTTCTTATTTGGAATTTCACATTGTGGGGGGAATACATACCAATGTTCCATTCCCATTCTGCACCCAAAATGACTTAGTCAAGGAAAGCTTCCAGTGGCAGTGGCAGTTTTCTATGCTGTTTGAGATCGAGTGGCAGCGATCAATGACAGAGACTACGATTAGGAACATTATGATTCTTATAGGAAGTAATGTGAAATTTTTTCAGTATATCTTCTATTGTGTAGTTTTGTGATATGCAAGTTGTGTTTCCTACATAATTCCCTGATGTATAAGCATAGTGGTGAACAGTAGCACCAGAGTAAGTCAGTTCATGGATCTTGAAAGGGTTTGTGGGAGGATCCAGAAAACCACATGAGGTGGACAGTTGATGAGGTTCCTATCACGTCAAGGTTTGTGGTAAGCATGTTTAAAACCATGGAAGGAGTGATACTTTCTTTTGGATCAAGGTCATGAGTCACAGAGTTAGACATGCCACAGGGGTGAGCATACTGTTGTTGAGAGTGTGGATGTTTTTCTACCATGTAAACACTAAGGGGGGGAATGTTAGGAGTTAGTATTTACATTGTGGTAAATAATTGTATGGTTAATTAGTTATATATATATTGTTATAACAAATATAAAACAATATATATTCGGGTGTGTTGTAGTTTTCTATTTTATAGGAAGTTAGTTTTCCTATTGATATGGCTATATAATAGCCTGTGAATGTAATTCAATATGTGCCGAATAAAATATCTTTTGCTGTGTTTATTCAGTGTAAATCTGTAGCTGCTTTTTCAATATAGGCATTTGATCTCCAAAAAACTCCTCTACAACCTCAGATCTGGCCCCAAGTGTCAAGGTGTGGATCACCTCAGGTGCATGCCTCTCCATGTCATGATTATCTTTTTGGATCTTCTTATTGCAAGGTATATTCCTTCTAGGACACCCTATTGCCAGGATGGAACCTTATCCAAATGGAACACGTTCTTCATTTGTTCTATCCAAAAGGCCAAAAATGGCTAAGTCCCGAATTGTGCTTTGTGGGCGCGCGTCCTTGGTTCTCCAAGAATCCTTTTTGAATCCTGCCTTGTGCACCTTAACTTGCACACTTCCTCCGGTCGTACGCGTCTACGCGCCTTTAAGATTTGGTAGCTACATTAAGGTCCCAATAATGTATTTTAAAATTGATATCAGAAATTCATCTTAATTTAGAATTGTATGGATGATTTACCAAACAAATGCATTGGAAAAATTTAGAAAACTATGCATACATCTAATGCCCAAATCATTACTCAAATTAAAAGAAATAACTCACTGTTTTAAAACTCAAATTTGGAAATGCACATTTTAATTAAAGAAGAGTAGTTTGGTCTTACACCCCTAGCAATAAGTTATGAAACTTGAAATTCATACTTAGGAAGACTTAAGGAACCCAAATTAACTAAAACAGTCAAGAATGAATCTCTAAAACTCAAGGAATTTCAAATCAGAGCTTGCACAATCGTTTTTCCTATCAACTGTTGGAAAAATGCAAACTTGAATAAATGAACAAATTGACTTCACTAAAACACTCTAAACCCTCCCTAGACTAATCCTCCATGTCTGTTTGACATGTTGAGTGAAGGAGGAGTTCAAATTTAATCGAAACGAGAAGTTGTAAATTGCTAGTTCACTAATTAGAACCCTGGAGATTATTTTCTTAAAATTGACCCTCAAAACCTCATTAGAATCCAAAATTGATGATTTTTATGCAAAGAGGACTTTGAGGGCTGTCTGTAAAGTCCTTGTTTTCCCAAAAATGACATTTCTATCAAAAGTTATGGCCATTTGAAGTTTCACTTCAAAATGGCCATCCAAAAATTAATCTAACTATATAAAAATCAAAATTTAACCTTTGGAAAAAATTTCAAAAAAAAAAAAATCCATGGCCCTGCAACCCTCACAACCAATCATATGTTGCCATGTGGCACTTTGGAGGGGCAGACCCTTTTGAAAACTTAAATTTTTGAAAATTTGACCTTGGGATAAATTTCCACTTTTTCCTCGCAACCTCGCTGCCCCGCAGGCAATCACGTGCTGACACGTGGCTTGGAGGGTGCACGGAATAAGTTTGAAAACTTAGACTTTTGACTATTTTTGAAAAATTTCACTTTTTCTTCTCTGGCCCTGTACCCCCGTAGCCAATCAAGTGCTAACATGTGTCCTAACGAACGCACGGGCCGCGCAAGTCTTTTTGAATTTTAAACCTTTTGACTCAAAGTCTTAAATCTCTTCGTCACCCCACCGACCCATGACTAATAGGAGCTTGACACATGGCATGGTTTTTCTCCTTAGCAGAGGCACATGACGGATTTCACCCTTTGGCTTTTGGCCTAAAAACTCTAATTTTCTAACTTGCCTTGCCGCTCCGCTTTTCCACCCGCCAATCGGGAGGTGCCACATGTCTTCCCCATTGGACCCACGGGTGCACAGAGGAGTTTTGTGATCTTGCACTCAAGGAAGGAAAATTCTTGATTTTTCTCTCCGCCCCACCAACCCGCTCAAGGGAAAAATTTTCTCCCTATGCCCGCGGACTCTCCCTAGGGAAAATTTCTCCCCTAAACTCCACCGGCCCATAACTTGAGATATATAGGGAGTTAGGAGGACTTCTTTATATGGTTGGAAAGGTGAGAAAATTACCTATCTAATGGGTATGATTTAGGAGAGTTTTGATGAATTTAAGTGTGTGAAAAATCAAGTTGAACCCCTTAATCTTGTTAGGGTAGAGATGAGTGAGAAATTACTCTCCTAACCTAAGTGATGAATTTAACCTCTTGTTTTGATCTTGGGCCTTGTTGTTAATGGTTGTTAGATGTAATTATTGCAAGAAAATATTGATTGTAATCTAAATCTGGTTTGTGCTAACTGTGATCTTGCAACCCTCTTTGCAAACACTCTTAATAAAAAATAATTATTCCATAATTTTTTTCCTATTCAATCCTAGTTTGTTCTAGTTCTCATGTGGTAGTTGAAACGAGCATAACAAAAACCTATCCTAGCTTCATTCCCAATCCTATTTAATCTACATTGGGCCTTCCCACCCCTCACTTCCTTCCTTTTTACCCATACATTCCCAATAATAACCTTATGCCCAAATTTTCATGCAACCCCATTTCAATAGCCAATTTCAATCACAAATATAGGATCAGATAAAATCCTACCTCATCTCAGTGCCATTGGCACGGGTGGCATGTCTGGCCACTACATCGGTGGTCCACCCAAACCTTCTCTCACCTCTACCATGTCTAACAAATCCAATCCTCCTGAACATCACCCAATCACAATCAATCCCCCTGTGCTCATGGACCCGTTTACCTAGAATCTCTCACCAACCAAATCTCTCCACCTCAATAGGATAATCGTCCCTCGTCCTTTCCTCCTGATAAAGTACCATTTATTTAGCGCTCTGTCATTTTCACAAAAGCCAAAACGTACAAATGAATCCGTATTATATAGCTTTTTTCTTTTTATATACCCACATCGACCTGACCGACGTAGGTTATACCTAAACTGACATCGGTCCTATGCCTTAGCACACCCGTGGTTGGTTATACTGATACCGACATTGTTCGTGTGCCTAAGAAAACCATGGTCAGTTTACCTAGACTGTTAACGGTTCCGTATGACCGACATCGGATACCCGTCTTACTCTTGTCAACTACCCTTTACCCATTTTTGACCCAACTTAACCAAACTAGCCACCATTTGGCCTTACGCACCCTTATCGCAACCTACCTCCAAGCCTATATTACTTATACCTATCCTTAATTACATTTAGGGAATTGTTATTTTACCTGTAACTCAACCCTACTCGTGCCGTGACCTTGCTACCTAGACTCAAAACATTGTTAATGACCTATGACCTCATGTGCTTGCTATACCTTGCAACACTGTTACCCATGCCATGACTTTGCTACCTAGACCTGGAACATTGTTATTGACCTATGAACTCATGTGCTCGCTATACCTTGTGACACTATTACCCGTGTTGTTTGACCTAATGACCTTATATCGTCTAATGCCATGCCATTTATCCTGACCCAACCTTTGGTGTACCGAAACATACCTACACATTCTTGCACCTGACCTGTGATATGCTTCTACACCATATCCTATACCTTGGATACTAAAATCAACTCAACCTTGTTTGGATAAACCTATCAACCTTAGATGATGTAGAGTTTGCACGCTCTTCAACCTGGTACCGTGCTGTGGTTTATACGTGTGTGCGCGTTTGACTATTGTTACCTTTGACCATATCCCATTACCTTGATTACCTGATTAGACCTTTATCCCATTACCCCCACTATCCACCTTCCTCTTCATCACATCCACCTTTATCAAACTACTCAGTGATTTAGTCTTCTACCTCATCCGTTCCTAGTTTGAGGGGGATCACCTTCACTCACACATGGGGCAACCACATATTATTTTTGTCAGCATCACTTACTAATACAAGCTATGCAACAAAAATGGGAAAAATATAGACACCAAAATTGGGTCACTCGGTCCCTAGTTAAATAACTGGCTCAAACATACTCACCTAACCATGGCCCCTTCCACCCCACATCATTATTAATTTAATTAATTTAATTAAATGAATGTATATATCCTCCCAATATTTAATATATAATTACCTTAATTTCTACCCCACCACCTCACCCTAGACTTATTCATGGCATGTTTCCATAACCAACAATAACTAAGTCTTACTTTCCTTAATGAGCTAAGATTTGGTCTAACTTTAGAATCAACCCATAAAATCTCTCTAACCACATTCCCGCTCATTAGAAGGAAAGTTTCCATTCTAATGCCACAAAAAAAACTAATTGGGCTCAAGAAATTAGAAATATATACCTATTTTAGTAAACCTAGGGAATCATGCCTTAACCGATGCCAGTCACCCCTAAACTGACGCCAGTCAACCCAGAACTGTTGTTAGTTACCATTTATTCACCTAAACAACCTTGTTTTTGGGTTGGCACATTCTGAGAGAAAGAGAACAAGAAGAGAGCTGCATGAAAGGAGAACCAGAGTCTTTTAAAGTACCTAGACATCCACAGCTAGCACCAGGACAAATCCAAAGGTATTGCATCCATGGAAGCATTCCAGATAGCAATATTGTGGAACTAAACACCATTGTTTTGATCAACTACCATCACCATTCAGCCATCAAGTTTGTACCACAGTAAGTATAACTTTTACCAGCATAGTATATTTTAGTATAATAGTCTGGTTACTTCTGTTATCAATTGATAATTTGCATGTTCTTTTCCAATCTTCTACCTGTTTGTAAACTCAGCCATTCCTCTACCCACACCACAAAATCACCCATTTTCACCTCCCATACCCATATGAGTATACCTGAGATCTTTACAGACCTCCCCATCCACCCTTCCATCTCCGTTTAGCTCCATTTCAATCCCCACAATCAGATCTTATCAAATTCCTTTAACCAGACCTTACCATCACCGGTTATCCATGACCTTCGTCAGTCCCTCTAAACCATCATCAGTTATACCCGACTGACATCGGTATATGTGTTTTACACATTTTCCAATAAAATATCCAACCTACCTTCTACCAAGTGACCCAAACAACCTAGAACCTAACCCTTACTAGTTCCAACACCTTGACAACTACTTACACTTTCGATTTGACTATAACCTAGCATGTTATATTAGATTTTCTTATTGTGCTTGAATGAGATACCTAAATAATATCAACTACAATAGGACCTTATTTATTTCCCGCATTACATTGTTTTAAATAGTGGATTGAAAACCATCTAGGGAGTATCACACTTCTCTAATCTATTACACGCTAGGTAGTCCACTATCATATATCATTTAACTTCTCTTTTGTGGTCTTGTTTTCTATTACAGGTAGTTCCTCCTAGCCAAAAGGACGCTCTCACAATCGACACTAGATCAAGAAGTCAGAATGCATGCAATGGCCATCAAATGACCAACACAAATAGGTATTCCTCCTTGGCCCTTACCCTTATCTGTTTCGTCATTCAAAATGTAAAGAAAATGATGAAACAACAGTTTTTGCCAAGTTCAAAAACATTAAACGCAAACTACCAGTTAACTCCAATTCCCACGCCACCCGCCATCTCCACATTTAACAGTGTCTAAATTTAAATTTTGCATGCAAATAAACTCAGTGGAGGTGCCAACTCAGCTTTCCCAAACTGTTTCCAATGCCCCATGCCAAAGTTGGCGGTAGGAAGAGATAAGACTGAATTAAATATCATTAAATATCTATAAACTGATGCCATCGACCACCCAATGTCCATGTAATTCCATAGGCCCCCTCTAGGTTATCCATACTTTAAGTTAGGTTAACATTAATTTAAGAAATCAACATAGGTCCATAGGTAGGTCTCTAGTTTAAGTCACAACATCTTAATTTCAAAAGATTGTAAAGACATAGTTTAGACGTAACTTTAGGCTATAGTCACTTAACATTAAAACATATAGTTAAAATAGGTTACCATTCAAAGCAAACATTGCAATCTATTAAATGAAGAAGAACTAGCCAAATATCAAAATTCAAATATGCCTTAGGGGTCCAAGGACTTCATTCACTCCTTAGCACAGTCAGAATCCAAAGATCACCTGATCTATCTGAATTGGTCGTTATGAACACAAATTCATGAATTAAAAGCATACCTTGGATCAATGGAATTGATCCAAGGTAATTTTGTTCTAAAATAAGAATTATGAAAACATAACCCAAATTTCTGAAATCAAGCAGTGAATTAATTCTTCATAAAGGAGGTGAATTGCTCCATTTATATTAAGAAAAAGTATGACAAAATGTACCTGTTCAATAGATGAATTATTTCTTGCTGCAAACATGATTTCCAAATTCATAAGAGTACACCATATTAAGAAAAATCCAACTGTCAATGTTTGTACCTTCTAAATTAGAAGTAATTTTAGGTACCTATCAAGCTAGAGGCGTTACATAACTCCGTCCTAAAAATGATCATCATCTTGATGATTAAATTAGTCAATAAATTGAATCAAGAATATAACCAAATTATAATTCTTTCATTCATAAGTTCATAGCAGGACCAGATTTGAGAAGTTCAAATTTTCATAATTATTTAGCATTTAAGATAGCTGTTTGAATACTAATGAATTTATTATCTTCCTAAAACTGGTAGATTTATAGATATACTAAGAATAAAATCTTCAAGTTTTATTAATAAAAAAACCAGGTTCTATTCAAATAAATATGGAACAACAATTTCTATATCTTCAAGGTTTTCCCAGGTTGCACTTTCTTCATTAAACTAGTCCCACTAGACCTTACATTGATTTATTTCATGATTTCTTAAGTGTAACTGGCAATTTTCCAGCACTCAGATGGGTTTAACCATGATTATTCTTGGGTTTTGGACTTGCAAACAATTTCAATTTAACACATGTGATAAATCTGAAACATATTTCTTGAGTAAAGAAATATGGAAAACATTGTGCATTCATGATAAAGTAGGAGGTAAAGCTAAACGATAAGCTACAGGGTTGATTATTTCAACAATTTCAAAGGGTCCCACATAACGAGGTTATAACATGGCAGCCTTGCCAAAAGTTATAGAAGTCTTTTTTCGGTTTAACCTACAAAAAGACCTTCTCACCAAGTTCAAATTTCTTGTCAATCCTTTTTAAGTCTGCATAATATTTTTTCCTATCTACTGCTTCCTTCAAACATTCACAAATCATTTTAACTTGCTGTTCCATTTCAGTAAGGATTTCAACTCCAATTACCTCCATGTCCTCTATGCTATCCCAGCTAAATGGAGTTGTGCATTTTCTTCCATATAATGCTTTGAAAGGTGCCATTTTTAGAGATACATGATACACGTTGTTATGATAAAATTCAACTAATGGAAGCTACTCTTCCCATTTGTACTGTTGATCCATGTAATACATTCATAACATATCTTCCTGGTGTCACTCAGATTTCACCCTGAAATCTGTGACTACCCAAATCCGAAATTTTTTCATACTTTTAAAATAATGGGGCATTTGTTGTTTTTATTGCTTGAAAGTTCTTGTATTGCGTCAAGATAATCCCAAAGAGCCATATTAGCCCTTTTCGCCAAATACCTAGATGCCCAAAATTGTTTTATTCTGTCGTCGGGATTTGTCTGCGGGAAATTTGTATTTAATTATTTTGAGCCCCGTATGAGGCTATTTGCGCTCTATTTTAACTCCATTATAAGCGAATATGTTATTATTCTTATATACCAGAAGGATTTTAACTTATTTTAAGTTTTGGGCTTTATTTGTAACTTTTGGCAATTTTTCATGTTTTTGTGGTGTCTCGTTCTGTTTTTTGTAAAATTTCTCTGGAACAACTCCTTCGCCGGGTAAGCCCGATTTTTAGCCTAGAGCAGCTGGAAAACATACACGCACATTTTTCCTGGAGGAAGTCGTCATCGGAGGTCTGGATCATTGGGAAAAAGCGAAGTCGTGCACAGAAAAGCCCCTGTAGGGATGGGCGCATTTTTGGAAAACAAAGAATTTAAGCTGCGATGGGAAAAATATAAGCCGCAGGTAGGGTGGGAATTGTATACCTGCCTGGTAGGGTACTTTTTCCCGTGTTATAAAAGTCACTTAAGATGCAGTGGGAAAAATAGAGGCTGCAGGCAGGTGGGAATTTATTGCCTGCCTTGCAGGGTAAAAATTCCCATGATATAATAAAAGGAAAGTGACTTAAGTGAAATAATGGGATTTTAGTGCCTGCCTTGCAGGGTAAAGAATCCAATTGTCAAAGTCAAATCACTTAAGTGGATCACGGGATTTTGGTGCCTGCCTGGCAGGGTAAAGAATCCCATTATGGAAAAATTCTTAAAAATAGAATTACTATTATGCAAAAAAGTGCGACCCACCTTTGGTGATTGAATAATAATGCATTAAATTAAATATTTGTTAATAATCTTTATTCTTACCCAATTTTGTCACCCTAGTCTTGTGGAAAAGTCAACAAAAGTCAAAGAAGGAATAAATCAATTGGAAATAGAATTCCATTAAATTAAATTAATTTAATGGCTGCCCCCTATCCTCTCAAAAAGTGCAGCCCCTTTTGAGAAGGAATTAATGTTTTTTGAAGCATTAAAACATTAAATTAATTTCTATTTTCAGTGGCTATGGTCAAAGCACACTGTGGGGCTTGAGTGAAGTGCTGTGTGAAGGATTAAATTGGATTAATTTAATTTATTGGATGGTTGTCCTTAAACATGCTATTTTTAAAAGAGAAAAGCATGATTTTTAATTAATTAATTGCCTTTAATTGTTAGGGCAATTATTAATTATAGAATTGTGAAGGTTATATAAGCATGGGCAGCCATATGGATGAATTATTTAATTCACAGGTTAAGAATTGCAGCAAGGAGGAAAAGTGCGCCCCCTTTAGAGGAAGGATTTTGCTCAGACAAAGTGCTAACAAAGGCTAAAAGCTTCCAGATTTGGCGCATGCTTTGGAGAAGGTTGATCTTCATCTGCATAGTTGTTTTCACAGGTGTTACAGGAGCTTAGGTGTTGATTAAAAAGATTCATGCTCTCTTTATGTGTAAATTAAACACCAATTTTTGGGGGCAACAGGCTTGAAAAGTGCAGATTTTTATAATTTAAATTCACTATTCATGCTCCGGTGGCCATTTTTGTCTGAATAAATTACAGGAACTCATTACAGGTGCTTTATAAAAGAAAATGAGTTTTTATCAATGTCCAATACATTGCAAATATCCTCCGAATCTGAAGAATTGTCCAGATCTGCACCAGTATTGAAGAAATCCGGCCAAGTTAGAAGAAAAATAATTATTCAGACAAAGATTGATAAAGCCATGGCGAAAGGAGATGAAAAAGAGAGCACGATGGATTCATGCATTGCTTCCAAACTTTCAGACATAGGAGACACAGATCTAGGCCCAGAACCTCTTTCTGATTTGATTGATAGATCCAGAGATGGAAAGAATTCACTCATGCGGTGCGGTCAAAAGTAGTGGAATTATTCGAGCTGCAACTTTCCCGTTGTACAGCCCAATTTCCAGAGTTTGTGATGGAGTGTGCTAGATCTTATCATCCTTCATGCAGATCAGTGTGTGATGTTGCGGGAAAGACAATAATTCATTTGGATGCAGAATTCTTCAATTATTGTCTGAAGATTCCAGTGCGAAAGGTGGTGACTTCTATTAGCATTCAGGATGCTGACAATAGGTGGGAAAAGCATAGAGCTGACTGTGGTGAGCATCATGAATAGCCGGTTCATGAAGAAGCCTAGATCCCCTTCCAAGTTCCCGAGAACTCTTCCACGATCCAATTTGGTGCAGGAGGCGGATGATATTGTCAAATTGCTATGCAGGTTGAATGGTGAAGCGAATGCTTACACTTTCTAGACATGGATGTATGCTTTCATCAGGACCATTGAAATCAACAAGGTTGATTCTATAATCAATTGGGTCAGAAATTATTAGCAGCAACATCGGGTGAGCAACTGCGGAACGTGAAGCGTACCTTCAACTTCAAGATGACTTCATACTTGGTGTATGCTGTAGCTTTACAGGGTGTCTTTTCCAAGCTGGATAGATGTGGTATTCTTTCCAAGGATCCCATTTTCAAGTGCTACCCATAGCTTACTGTACCTACATGTGAGAAGGACTTCAAAGTGATCAACAATGACTTCTTCTACGATTTCATCTACAGGTTAGACAAAGACTTGAAGACTCACAGGGTAAGCAAGGAGGCATGGGAAGCAGTGTCCAAGATTGGTAGTGTATTCATCTAGTTTGCAGATTTCACATACCTCAGGGTTACGAGCTTTTCAGGTGAACCAATAAAGATGCCAAGGTACTCGAGTGAGAGATTGATCACCATGGAGCTGAGCAGGTAACTTGTGGAGTTACACGACCTTCAGTCGAAGCGACACAAGTCTACAGGCTTCTTCCCACTCACTGTGGGATATTACAGTTGCATCAGCATTCACAGAGCTCGAGGGATGGAAGCACAAATGTTTTCTGAGTATGAGCAAGAATTCTTCCCTGCGTGGCTTAATTTCGATCCATTTGGAATAGCCAGGAAGACAATCTCCCAGGAGTACGCACATGTGCCTTCGTTAGAAGATTTCTGGATGAAGTGCAGAAGTGAGTATGAGGTTAGAAAGAAATATTTCAGCAGGCTATCGGTAAAGCAAGTATTTGACTTTGGACTAGCGCTGATACCTGCGGATCTTAAAGATGATGGGAACGTGGTACTTGACACTTACCATCAAATGGGAGGAGATAAAGCTATATTGCAGGATAGCAATGGCGGCTGCAGCACAATAGAAGAGAGATCCGGAGCTGTGTTGGTGAGTACTTTGAGCTGGCTGCTAATGAAGGGATATTGCCTTGATGAAGTATTGATAAATCAAATCACGGGGAAACTTCGGCGCAGGAGATTCCCTCAAATGAAAGCATGAAGGAGAAAGCAGCAGAAGGTCCGAGAATTTGAAAGTACACAGAAGATCTCAAGAGAAAGAGAAGACCACTTCTACGACCATAGCTTTGACTCCGACTTCTCCAGTACCTAGAGGATCACCAACTATTGCACCACAGCAGCAGGATGTTTCCATGCCTTCATTAAAACCAGCGGCGTTTGTCTTCTCTCCGCAGCCACTTCATTCATCACCCATTCCAGAAGAGGTGTTGAAGCTGTAGATGACAGAGTTCAAAAGAGCTTTGTCCTTGGATGTTTCAGAAGATGGCAGCCATGATACTGTGGCACTTTCTGATGGAGAGGATGCAGAGCGGGAGATGGTAGTGCACTCAGCGACTTCTCACTCTCCGAGAAGTAATTTCTCAGAATGGTTAGCTATGCAGTTGGTTCCGGAAGCAATAGTAGAGATGAACTTAGAGGAACATGACTTGCAGCTACTTCAGGATCTGAGCAGAAGAGACAGAAGGCCTAAAGTTGCTAAAGCAACTTCTAGGTTGATCATCACGGATTTGGGAGAGAAGTTTGCTGAGATATCAATTCCGGCGGAAGGAAAGGTAGAAGAGGAGCTCACGGTAGAAGATGTGACAGTGACCAAAATACCACTCGGTCAAGCTACTACTGAAGGATTGAAGTAGGACACGCAGACGTTGCTGGATGCTTTGTTCCTTAGGCTTGACAGTGAAAAGGCAGAGAAAGAAGAGCTGCAGAAGCAAATATCTCAATTATGTGAGATCATAGCCAAGGTTGCTAAATCTTCCGTTCAGCCCATTTCAGCGCAGGTGAGTGATCATCTTATGCAGAAATGGAAGATACAAGCAATCAAGTAAAGGCTATTGATGAATGGAAGGATCTGATTATTCGTCAAGCTTCTGTGCAACTTGGGGAAGTGCCAGCCCGCCTAAAGGTTATGAACGATGCAGAAAATCAACTAAAGCAACTGATAGAAAGCATAGAAGGAATGAATACAGTTGCAGAGAGTAACCTGAGTATTTTGGCCGAGATCAACAAGCTGCCGAGAGATGTATTGGTGAAAAAACAAATTGTACTGGATGGATCAGTCGAGAAAGGGAAGTAGCTAGAGTTTGCAGTATCTTTCTGTTTGGAGATTTGTAGAGTTTTGCTGAAAAGGATGCAGGCGCTTGAGAGTAGAACATCAGATTTGCCAGACAGTATCATTTCTTTCACTGAGGAAAGAGTGGATGGAGGTGTTACTTCATACGTGCAGATTGTTTCTAACGAAGTGCATGATTCCCTGGAAAGTTCTCTTCTGATGGTACAAAAGAGAATTGATAAAGCTACCAAGCCTTTCACGATGAACTATATCAGTAGGCTGGTGACATTGCAGGCAGACATTGCGAGATTTGGGCCAATTTTGGAAGAAGTTGAAGCATGCAGCAAAGTGTTGAATGAAGGGTTGCTGCAATTCAGGATAGAAAAGGAAGCAGTGGCTAAAACAGATGGAAGGATGCTGAATTATATGTTCGACAAGTATATCAGATATAAGAACAAGAAGAAGATGTAGATGTTACAGCTGGCATAACTTCTTCTATTCTTTCTTCTTCTACTTTCTATATTCCTAGATGAAATTGTAAACTTCTAAGTTATTGGTTTTGCAACCATTACTTGAAGTCATGTGGAACCTTTCTATTAGTTAAGTGATACATGTGTCACTTAAGAAGAAGTTAGTTGAGGATGATTGCCAAATGTCATCTTTACTTGTTGTTCATGCTTTAGTTCAGTTTGAGTCTTCTATTTGTACTTTCCCTCCTACATTCTATAAGTAGGAGAAGAACCTCCGGGTTAATGATCGATCAGAATTTGTAAGAAGCAATATTGTGTTCTAGACTTTGTGCTGAACCCCTAAGAGCCACTTGTTGCAGAGGAATACAAAGAAGCAGGTTTCCGGAGAACTTTGTGTCACGGCGTACTGTGTTTCTTGCTTTTAAATCTTAGATCTTTAAAGTAAACTTTGTGTTATTTTAGATCTGGATCTAGAACTGCCTTTGCTTTATAATTCTGTGTGTTCAAATCTATTAAGTTTCTTCTATGTGCATGCAATTAGCTCTGCTATCTACTAATTGGGATGCACATCTTCCTTTCTTCTTCTCTGTAATACCTTCACTTTCTTAAACAGCTGCTTACTTGCTATAGAACTTCTTAGTTATGGTTCATGAACTAAGTGGTTAAAGTAAAACCCCTGATAGATAAAAACACATTTATATTGACAAATCTGACACGGGAGCCTCACCGGTTAAATGAGGGAGATTTATCTCATGTCTGCCTAGGTTTGATGCTATGCAGAAAATCTAGCCAACACTTCCAAAACTTGGTTAACTCTTTTAGTCTACCCTCCATTTATGGATGGTATGTGGAACTAAAATTTAGTTTAGTCCCTAAGGCTGCACTAAGAGTTTACCAAAATCTAGATGCCATTCTTGGATCTCTATCCAATATAATCAATTTAGGTAATCCATGCAATCTGAAAATTTCATGCACAAATATTTTTGATAAAACAGGTGAATCATCTTTAAGATTACCAATAATTAAATGTGTTACCTTTCTTATTTTATCAACAACAACTAGAATAACATCATGTTTATTTCTTGACATTCGAAACCCTTGAAAAAAATCCATGCGAATTACTTTCCATTTATACTTCAGTATGTTGTGAGGGTATAATAAACCACCTGGATGCATATGTTCAACCTTAACATGCTGAAATTCTAAGCAGCATGAAATCAAACTCCCATTTGGGCCGAAGACCGGGTAGTTCTTCTAGAAACACATCAATGAATTTTCATAACAACAGGTATCTTTCCAAGAATTCACTATCCCCTTCAGTTGTTTTAGAAAATTTTACATCATATAATATGTAGCCTTTATTTTTGGACTTTATAAGCTGCATGGCTAACAATTTCCTAACTGAAATCTCACATTTTATCCCCTAAATATCTGTTGTTTTCTGCTTGTCATCCAGACAACTAATATGTTTTTCAAAAAAATCAACCTTTGATTTATGTTCAGCTAGCAAGTTAACACCTATGATTACATCATAATACCCCAAAGGAGCAACATAAAGATCAACTTCAATGGAAAAACTAGGCAAGTCAAGGAATACTCCAAAAATACACATACTAACTATGTTGACAACATTATTTCTGATGTAGCCTAGAATTCCCCAGTAAAAGCCTAGGTGCACTGACACATAACTCAGCCTAGACTGAGCACTCACCTAAAGCATGAAAAGGTACCATGCCCCTCTTTAGGGTTTCTGTTGTAGGATGTTAGCATGATGAAGACTTGGAGTATTCAGATCTATGACTAATATATCATGCTACAGTGCATATTTAGATCTATATATTAAAGTATCATGAATCAAACAATAATCATAGTGAAACCATTTATGCAGTAATAACCTATAACCATGATTAACACCTTGATTTAGTTAATACTCCCCATTATATTAAATTCAGTAATACACATAAGTTTCATATAATAATAGCATCATATGCTCATGCACGTATAGATCTGATAGTCTAATCTCATAGTAATCCACTCCTTACATACTATCTATGTATATATATGCTACACAGTTCACTACATATTTATAAGGGTGGGGACTTGTCCTTCACCACTTATCTAATCCCAAAATAGGTCACGTACTATTATTAGCCACGAGCTGTTACAATAAAAGCCACACATGCAAGTGCGCTAATAATAGAATTCTTCTAGTTAACTGTCAGTAGTAAATCTATTCTCAACATGTATCCATGCAAAGTGATTCATAGCCAATCCTCAAAAAATAGCCAATGCATGTTGCATAAGTCTTTAACCGGTTTGTGTGTTTGGCACATATCTCCAAAAATAGCTCATCATCATGAAAACAGCTAAGTCCCGAATCTATCTCTGTTCTCAATGCGCTATTCTTTCTTGATCCTCCCACACATTTGAATGTGCTTTGATCTTCCACACGAACCTTCTATATGTTCTTTGCTAAGTGCCATTTTATGACTGACCAACATTACCCCACACTAATTACATTACCGCCCCGACAATGGTTTGTCACCAAAATGAATCGAAGGATAGAAATAACATTCATGAATAAAATAATGACTTTACCTTACAGCATCATCTGCTTCAACCTAAGGAATCAATTCTATATATTCTTCTTTTATTTCCACCTCTAAAGTCTACCAATCATTGAGCATGGCCTCTACCTTTTCTAGGATATCCACTGCTAAGTCCCGAATCTATCTCTGTTCTCAATGCGCTATTCTTTCTTGATCCTCCCACACATTTGAATGTGCTTTGATCTTCCACACGAACCTTCTATATGTTCTTTGCTAAGTGCCATTTTATGACTAACCAACATTACCCCACACTAATTACATTACCGCCCCGACAATGGTTTGTCACCAAAATGAATCGAAGGATAGAAATAACATTCATGAATAAAATAATGACTTTACCTTACAGCATCATCTGCTTCAACCTAAGGAATAAATTCTATATATTCTTCTTTTATTTCCACCTCTAAAGTCTACCAATCATTGAGCATGGCCTCTACCTTTTCTAGGATATCCACTGCAATTGACTCTAGCTCATCTTTCACAATCTCTCCTTTATCATTCTGAAAGATCAAAACAATGATGGACATTGCAGTCATTCTTACTTCTAATAAGTCCATCTTTTGAAAAAGGGGTTTACAAAGCTCATATAGCCTTTCCTTGTGTGGTTCTTGTGTTATTGTAAGGGCCTCACACTTTTCCTTGACAACCACTAATCATTCTGTGCAGCCCAAGGTCTCATCTTTCATGGCCTTCAAAACTTAATTGTCTTCCAGAATGGTCCTGGTTCTTATAATGGCTTGTGGGGTTGTAAAAATATTCAACGCTTGACCTGTTTTCTTCAGTTCCTCTTACAAAATCTAGAGCAGTGCCTCATATGATGTAATCTTCCTTATCACCGAATCCTTCTCCTGATCTGCTTCCTGCTCAGGATTCTTTGGTGCTGACATGCGCAAAGGTCCATCTTCAAGCACTAAGTCCACCAAGGTATTTACATAATGCATTTCTAAAGGAAACATTTTGGGTAACTTAGGATCTAAGTGTGGTTGTGATTTCATGATATTGTCCCCAATCTCCTCTGCCATGCTGATGAAAACAATGTTCTTTTGTGCTAAGTCCTTTTCTTACTTTAGGTGCACTATTTATACATCCTTATTTTTGATCTCTTCTCTTAGCACCCTAATTGTTGTAGCCTTATCCATATTTCATCATGCCACCTATGTCAATATTTTCACCAAAGAATTTCTCACTTGTTCATCTAACATAACAGTAGCCTTTACTGTTATGTGCCTGACATGAGGTGTCTTCTTCAACCTCCTTGATACACATGACTCTTCACATACATCAAAGTCCAGTTTGTCCATGTGCGTGTGCATAGACCATAACAACTAATTATTTGTGTGTATGGTTGCCATATCTTCATCCATAAAATCCCACCCACACAACTCCTTTGGTGTCACTGTGCTTTGAAAACAGGCATGGGAAATTTTACTTATGTCCTTAGCATAGCCCATGACTGGTGGAACATATTATCCACTTTTTATTTTTGATCTTGGCCCCTTAGGAACTTGAGCATCAAGATTCAGAGATTTTTCTGCTATACCCTGAGTAGTCTCTTGCACTATCTCATTTGCCTCTTTTTATCCTTCTTCTCCATTCTTCATATATTTGTCCTTTGGTTCTTCCACATCCTCTAGAGGTGTAGGAGATTCGGGCATGCTCTCCCTAGACTCTTCCACCTCCTCAATCAGCTTCAAATTCCTTCTTCTCTTCTTAGTTCTCTCCTTCTTTTGAGAGAGTCGAGGTGATATGAGCACTGATTGTGGAGTAGCACATTGGGTTCTTGTTCTCCTAAATACCCTTTTGAAGGATTTCTCTCATTGTACTGCATCTAGATCCTCATCATCTTCTTCTTGTGGATGGGGTGAAGTAGTTGTGTGCTTAGCTTCTTCCCTATTTAGAGGCTACCTCCTACCTTTGTGCTCGGAACCACCACTATCTTCATGATCATCTTCTTCATCATCTACTTGTATTTTCTTTGTGGGCTTAGGTGCTAGAAATTTTTTCCACTATATGTTTACCTTTTGGTAGCCCTAGGAGTGCAAACTCATTCTCCACATACTTATTGTTCTCCAGCTTGGGCTTGAGTTGAAGATACATAAGTGCTACTCCAACATCTCCAATGGCCAAGCTTATCAGATTCATGTTTAATACATCTGAGATAAGCCTCCCAATGTAGGCAGCCCATCCTGGATATACATATGTCTTTCTCAGTGTATGGTAGTCGTAATCTACCTTGTCAACATTGAAGGTTAGGTGGCACACATCTAAAAACAGGTGAACTGATGCCTAGAAATATCATGATGTGAAGGCATATGGTAATTTATACCATGGGCTCAGAGCCCCGTCCTTCATCACAAATCACGTGAAGCAAAAATGTTGGTAAACTACATAGTGTACTTCCTTACCCACCACCAAAGGCAACTCCTTGGGTATGCACCACTCTTCTTCAAAAACTACACGTAGTCTATCATACCACTTCTCCACTCTTTTCTTGACTAGTTTTCTCATTGATCCTTTGAAAAATTACTTGATAAATCTTTCCATAGGTGAATCATTCTCCATAGGGTATTCACAGATTTTCTCCTCTGGCCCATTGGGCACCCTGATTTCCATAAACACTAGAGATAGCAAAACATCTCTGAAAATGATTTTCTCTCCTATGCACACTTATTCAATGATAGTTTCCATGATGTAATTGGAGATGTTGTAAACCACTCCCTTTAACATCTTCTTAGCAACGTGTAGCCAGATTGGTGTTTACTTGTGACCATCTTTCTTGGTCATTCAACTTTGTCACTAAGTGTGCAATTTCTTGTAAGATTGGAAAATTTGTCAAAGGATAAATTTCCAAATTTGCCATGTCTACCATTGGTCCACCCCAACTCCTTAAGTATGAAATGTAAAATTACATGGCCTTATAAGGAAAATATACCCGAGTGTGTAGATACACTTTTTGTTTTCTTGCAATAAATGTTACTTTTGCAGTATCAACGTTATGTTGGTGTTGACATGCTTACCAAAATGAAACCTGCAACACAGAGTATATTCAATGCTCAAATTAGGAAAATGTACCCTTCTAACTCAACCAATGAAATACAATGGTACTATAAATCCCAAAGTAGGCAAGCTCATAGAAATGAGTAAAATCCAATTTTCTTCAACAACTTCTCCCAACGTCGTCATACACGTATTTGTCTTACTGGAGTGTAATGTGTTCCCATTCTTTGTACCTTGGTGATGCATGGATGTCCTTCTAAACTTTAGAAAAAAAATTGGGGGTGATCCATCACTGAACTTGTCTCTTCAAGGATAGGTGGGATGTGCTAGGTGTGACCCAACCTCACACCCTCTAGATACTGAATGTCTGAAGAGAAGAACTCAAAAAGAGGAGTCAAAGCAACCCCTACTTCGAGGAGGAAAAATGTGTATCAAATCCATTTTGAAACTATTGATATGGGTGCTTCCCTTAAGATGCAAAGAGGATACCTGAAAGTCTTATAACCACAAAGAACTTATCTAGGTCTTCACTACCTTCCATAACCCCATTGTTACCATACCCCCATGCAAGTTATGATATAGTGAGATCCAGTTTTATGTGCGGCTGGTGATACACACAATAGAAAAGAGAACTATAGTTCCCCCATACTCTTCCCATGTGTTCTGCACTAGTAACTGAGTAGAAAATGCAGTGGAACTGATTGACCTAGTTTGCCAAAATACTGAAAGTGGATCATAAGGGATACAATCATGCCCCATAGTCTTTATATAGGTTCTCAAACTGATAAGTGAAACTGAGTATAATCATGTGAGAAAGAGAGCATCACCTGAAATACTTCATGCCCCTTGTAATATGTGCTCACCATGAGCTTCCTCCATTATATCTGTATGAAACCATCATAAGAATGCTAGTTAATAATGACGTAATAAACCTTGAAATGCTAACCTAAATATGGATATATTTCACCTCTAATGGGAAAAATATAGGGTGTTGCATAGGTTTAGAACTGTCTTTCTTATACAAGGATTTCATTCCTTCTAGTGCTATACTTGTTCATAGACCATGAAATGTTTTTTTTCTAATTTTTATGATGCTTGAATTAATTATGTAGTAATGTTACTTGTATCAGGCATATGTCTATGCCTAGAATGGATTGTTCATGTACTTCTACTGGACTATATTGTAGATAAATGGTCTACCCCAGAATTACTTTTCCCCACTTCTACCAGGTGTGTGTGATGAAAATTCTTGAAATAAGTGTACCCTTCAAAAGAAGAGATGCGCCCTATCCAAAAATGAGCTTGTTGATAACCTATAGATAACCTAAATGAGAATATGATGTGGTGGCTACCCAGAATAAACTGGTATCTGCAATAGTAGAATGTGCATGGTCATAAATTTATGTAGCACAAAACAAGAACAACAAGAAGAAACATGATAACGCTCTAAGAATATTAATGCAACTAGAAAATGATAATGATTATTATGGAGTCACCTTGTGTTAGTAGAAAACAAACACAGGATAATGTAGAAAAAATTCTCAAGAATGAAAAACAATATCATGTACAAAAGGAAAAATGCCTATAAATATGGGACACTCATACCATGTATGTCAAACAATCAAGGTCACATGAAGCCTAAAACAAGAGGTACACAACCACACACAAGGAAGTTTCTCCTTTACTGTCTCAACATGGGACAACCACTGTGGTTGTCACAAGTACAATGTACCAATGCCCTTAAGTCACTCCTCTAGAGGATAATGGACAAGCATACACACATCAAAACTAGCAAGAATGTATGAAAAATACCCCAGTGTGATCCAAATGAATCATATGCATATCGAAAGAGTCTGAATAATAAATGTAATCATTTCAGGCAAAAGATAGGTGACTACAGTCTTAGTTAGATCCAAAAGATAAAAAAATACACTATGCATATGATGTGTGCTATATGGTATTCCAAATGGCGTAACGAGGAATATGCACTTCTTGATGATATCAATGGAAATACTAACACCTGGATGTACATATTGCAAACAGTAAATGCCCCATAGGTTAACGGTTTGGGAAAAGGGAAGGCCTTAACACGTGCCATCATGTATCACTCAGTGCATGTCTTACGTCATGCTCAATATACCTACATGAATTGTGTAAAGAATAAATTATATCTAATCACCTGAACTACTATGCAAGAAAGTACAACAGACATATATAATGTAAAGTGTAAACAATGTATCACAGTTATAGGAAAAGCTAGGTCCCAATTTTGTATTTTTGCTAATAATTGAGTATTTTTTTGTATCCTCCTAGGCAATCCTTACATGAGGGCATACCCATGAAAACCTATTCTCTGAAGAAAAGGAAGGGTAGATTCCAAGAATTACCCTATAAAGGGGAAAATCTAGAAATTATGCAACTAAAGTGAATGGCGTA
Organism: Taxus chinensis; assembly: GCA_019776745.2. Classification (NCBI taxonomy): domain Eukaryota; kingdom Viridiplantae; phylum Streptophyta; class Pinopsida; order Cupressales; family Taxaceae; genus Taxus; species Taxus chinensis. The sequence goes on from CM034146.1 coordinate 1,009,515,431, forward strand.
GGAAAGGGATCTATTTCACCCATTGTAGAATGTCAGCTCCATGTAGTGCGCACGCAGCATCCTAATCTAACAATCCTTCTTGATACTAGTCACCATTGGAGAAACCCATTCTGACTCATTGAGGGGCTTGAAAATTCAGGACTTCAACATTTTTTTAATCTCTTCCTTGACCTTTTCATCCAAGTTGGGGTTCATCCTGTAGGGTCTCTTTCTTATGGGGTCCACACCCTCCTTAAGATTTATCGTTATCTCCCCTAATGATTCATGTACACCTTTAAGTTCATGGTACCCTCAAGGGAATAAGTCTTGATAATCCTGTAGTAACTATATGATTTTTTCCACCTTAAAGTCTACCTAATATTCTCCAATTATGGCCTCCTTAGGCTCAATATCTGATCTAATATTCACTTTCTTTTTCTTCATAGGTTCATGATAGGCACACGTGATCTTATCTACATTTTCCATCACCTCACATCTACCTGGTGAATGGTTTACATCTATATTTTCTACTTCTTCATCATCCACTAAGTAGACCATTTTTTATTTTTCTTTCTCAAGGTAAGCACACTAAAGCAGTGTGGCACTGACCTCTATTTCTTTAACAAAATGCACTCTTGAGTTTCCTTCATCAAATAACTCCTGAAGGAGTTTTTCAACCTTGGCACTATCTCTCATAGTTAAGCGCTTTATGAATTTTAATTCTCCTTCCACTGGAGGCTTGGTAGAGAAGAATTCAAATGTCCAAGTCATTCTTGCAATTAAATCCTACCAATTGCTAGTCTCTCTATGGAGTTATGCATATACATACCAAGTACATGCACAACCTTATAAAGTGGAATAAAACTTGTATACCCATAGAAAAGGTGGTAAATCTTCTTGCCCCTCTGTCTAGAGTCTCTCACACTTCTGAACGTGGTGTTGAATAGGTTGATTACTATGACAAGTGAAGATTTGAGTAGTTGCATTTCTCCTGAAGAACCTAGTGGCAAGAGCAATCCTAATTTCATTACATCCTACAAGATTATCCTTATGAACCACTCATCAGCATGCTACTATCTCATGCAGGGTATATGCTAGCATATTTCATCTCTCCAACTACTCTATCCACTATTTCTCAATGGCAAACAGGATCACCATAGGGTCTCCTTCTCCGGTGTAATGAGGTATTGAGTTGTTACCTATTCTCCTGATATAACGTGGTTTGCAATCCCTAGCAAATAGACTCTTTACATCATGCCCCACCAAATCATAAGTGCTATGAGCCCAGTTATCATAAGAAACACTTGTAGTATCAATGATAGACTATGCATCCTCCCACTAAATGATTACTTCTTAGATGGAGACTATGCATATGCACCTTTGATCCTGGATGACTTGTACATAGATCCTATTCAAGTCTTCTTCACTCAAGGGCTCAACATAGGGCACATATTTACCATCTTTTAAAGGGATAATAACTCTTTCCTCCTTATTTTCAAAACTAATATAACTCTTTTTGAATCAAAGATCAAAATTATTTACATAGCACCAAGGATGCCCCAATAGAGCTGGGAAGATATATGACTCTGCCAGTGCTAAAACCTCAAAATATCTAGTGAACTTTTCTCCTTATATGATAATGGATGCATCTTTTAAAAATCCTATGGGAGTGGCCTTAGTCCGATTAGCCATGAAAAATATATTAGAGTATGGTTGCAATGGATGTCTCCCCATTTGTACCCATGCATCTAAAGTGATAACATTGACTTCCGCACTTGTATCAATCACTATATTACTAAATAGCTACCCATCCACAACAACATTCAGAGTGATTTCCTTGTCATAATCTAGGATATGAGGGGGAATATTCACATGCACAATTTTCCATCCAGTCTCAGAACTTACGTATAGAGTGTTTCCCTTTAACCAATTCCCTAATAGTGGAATAATATTCTCATGGTGCAAAATTTTACACACTTCTCTCAAGTCATCTATATCAGTTTGGATCGTATCTGATGCTTTATTTTACTCCATCTTCCGTGATTATTCATTTAACTACTATATTTCACCCTGAATGTTCCTAAGTACCTCCATGGTTTCCTAATAAACCTCCTTCTGATGGGTAGGATCTAGGTACCATGCATGTAGAACCTCTTCCTTAGTGATGGTAGGATTTTTCTACAATGCTTCTCTAGCACGTGCTGCCTCAGCACGAGTAGTGATACTTACTTGCAACGCCTTGGATTTAGCTTCTAACTTGGGAATCCATTGATTTTACATAGTGCACTATATCCTAACCATTCATGTGCCTTTGTTTTCTTGTTTATGCTGCTTGCTAAGATGTTCATACAAGTCCGGGCATTCCTCATAACTATGATTCTTTCCATAGAAAGAACATGTAATATTTTGAGGATATTCGTGCCTATAGTGGTCAGGAGATCCACATGTATAATATGTTCCATGAGGGAACTCACTTCTTCCACCACCATGGCCTCATCCTTTAAATCCACCATGGTATCCTCGACCTCTGCCATGAATGCCTTCAAAACACCCTTCATTCCAATCATAGCATGCATGATTATGATCCCAATCCTGATGCTCATTCTTACCTTTAGAGTTATCTAAAACTCTTGTTTGTTGTACACCAATATCTACAACATCTTGGATCTAACCAATCAGCCGATAGTCTTCCGTGTGTTATGAGTCATGGACCTATAGATTTTACAGTAATAAGAGATGTTCTTCCTTATCGCGCATTGTAGTAAAGGATATCAGCTAACATCATGGTTTAAATGGCATATATCACAATACAACAACAATGATTGCAATGATCTGCGGGGACAACTATCCTTTGTGTGACCTTCCACTTCACAATCTATGCACCAAATCCATATGCACGTCTCATGTGTTGAATTTGTTGATAGTTTCTCTAACTTATTTTCCATAGCTACGATCTGTGATTCTAAAAATAGGGTCACCCCAATGTTTATACTTCCAAATGCCTCAATGCATAAGGCTTCTTCAAGTGATTCACATGGATCAGTGTATGTCTTATGTGATAGTGCCCTCCTAAAAGTGGTAATTAGGTCTCCAACGCACCATTGTACATTCTAGCTTGCATGAATATAATAAGACAAGCTTAGATAACAACGTTTTGAAATGATGAATCATACTCTCTGACACTCTCAGTAGTGCATTTCTTAATGTCCTTAAGCACACTTATACTCTACTACTCGAACTCAGGGATGTGAAACTCTTTAAGGAATGCATATTTTAAAGTTGTATATGTAGAAACTAAAATTAGGTCATATTCCCCTTGGTCCCTCGTCAAATAAACACCTTGAACACATTCACCTAACCATGGCCCCTTTCATCCCAATATAATATTAATTTAGTTAAATTAATTCATTATCCTCACAATATTTATTATTTAAATATCCTAATTGGGATAATATCCACATATCCACTTCATCTAGCCACCTCACCCTAAGACCTATTCTTAGTAAGTTTCCATAACTAACTAAGACCTACCCAAACCCTAAAAATCAATGCCTACATTCCCTCTAACCACATTCTTGTCCATTAGAAGGAATCTTCCATGCTAATCCACAGAGTAAACAAAACAAGATCCTAGAAAATCAAGGGGATCTACCTAGTTTAGTAAACCTAGGAAATCCTATCCTAATCGACGTCGATTAACCTAATCCACCACCAATTAAGCCAGAACCATCGTCTGTTACCATTTAACCCCCAAAATAACCTTATTTCGAGGTTGACACATTTTCTGAGAGAGAATCACATCTTTTGAGAACAAGTGACAAAACTAGAGCTATATGCAAGAAAAACTAGTGTTAATACACACATCAGAGCATCCATATCCAACACCAAAAGCAATCACAGAACTTTTTTTCCTTCACGGGAGCATCCAGGGAAGCACCAACACCACACTAAGTTCCTTCCATTTGATCATCCATCATTGCCAACCAAACATCAAGCTCGTACAAGAAGTAAGTTTTGTTAACCAACACTGGTCCAATATCATTTGAGCATATCTTTTGACTTCTGTTGTTAGTTTCTGCTTCCATTCCCATTCCCCACCATTTTACCTCCATGAAAACTTGACCATCCCTTTACCCACACCATTGAACTACCCACATATGGACTTTCATCATTCCTGAGCATACCTAAGACCCCCATGAGTCTTACCATTGCCCTATCATTCTCATCTAACACCAGATCTATCACCTTCCCAAGTTTTATTAAGTTTTCTGTAAGCTATCCATACCGACACTGGTTACCTAAAACTGTCACCGGTTAACCCAAACTGACACCGGTCATACTAGACCGATGTCGATCTCTATGTCTTTTACTAGAAACCAAGAACAAAGCTTCTAAACCTCCACCAAATACCTAAAACCACCCAGAATCTCACCTTGACCCATATTAGTACCCTGACCAATACTTTGACCTTCAGATTTAGTCATAGCTTAGCCTATTGTGAAAGTGTAATGCCCATTAAAACAACCCACTTGAGACCAAAGAAACAACGGAGGATTAGTTAGGAAAATTATGGAATAATTTTTTTTTGATTAAAAGACTCTATAACCAGTTTACCAGGAAACAACTGTCACTAACAAGTTACAGAATAATTCTAATCTACTAGAGTATACTTTTATTTTATTAATAATTATAAGTAGTCATAAGTTTCAAATTTAGGGTTAGAAGTTTCAACTAGGTTCAGAGGGTAATTCTTCACCATATCCACTCTCTAACAGGCTTAGAGCTTCAACTTGATTTTTCCCATACTTAACACATTCAAAATTTCCCTAAATCACACCCATTTGATAGGAAATTTCCTCACCTTTCCATTGATATAAATAAGTCATCCTAACTCCTCATAAAACTCAAGTTATGGGTCGGCGGGCCTTGGGGTGAAAATGTTCCCCCAAGAGTAGGTCTACGGGGCCAAGGATGAAAAATTTTCCCAAAAATGGCAGGTTAGCAGACCGTGGGGAGGATTTTGAAATTTTTTCTTGTGTGGGGGTAAAAACCACCACCGGTCTGAAGAGGACACGTGTCAAGCTTAGGTTACGCGAGAAAACCAGACTTGCGGGGGAAACATACAATTTTAGACTTTATTTCAAAAGCACAAGGGGTTAAATTTTATGCGTGGCCTCTGCCTATCCTAGGTGATGCCACGTGTCATGATTTCCTTGACCGCGGGTTGACGGGACATCAAAGCACTTTTAGGATTTAAGATATTTAATTTTAAAAGGTTCTAAGTATTAAAAATTTACGCACCTCCACTGACGCTTAAGGATACCACATGTCAGCATTTCATTGGCTATGGGATTGCAGGCTGACTGAGGAAACTAATAAAATTTTTCCAATTTTTTAAAAAAGTGCCAAGGAAGAAAATGGTGCCATGCCTCCACCATTGCCTTAGGAGGCCACATGGCAGCCTCTGATTGGATGTGGGGTGGGGGGAAAAATTGTTAAGAATTTTCCCAAAATTTTTATTAAATTTTTAAGGGCAAAATTTAGGCCACGGGCCCGCCAAAGAATTTTTTTCCCAAAATTTAATGTCAAGTGAAGAAAACTTTAGAAGGCCATAAATTTTGATAGAGAGCTTAGTTTTGGGAAAACAAGGAATTTCTGGAAAGCTCTCGATGCCCTCTTTACACATGAATCATTAATTTTAGATTTTGATAAAGTTTAAGGGGTAAATTTCATGAAAATGATCTATAGACTTTTTAAGAGCAAACTAATAAATTTTAACTTAATAAATTTTATTCGATTTGATCTTGTCCTTCACTACACATGCCAAAGAAACATGGAGGATTGTTTTAAGAATAATTTTAGGATGTATTGGAAGGTAATTTTTCTTGATGGATTTCCAATTCAAATTTTTTTTACAACTTTTGACAGTAAAAGACTGTGAAAGGTTTGGGCCTAATTTTTCAATGTTTTAAACTATTTAATTAAGTGTTTTTTTTGTCAAATTGAGTTCATTGATATCATAGCATGCTAAATTTTAATGTTTCCTTGTTATTTCTTACTTGCAGGTTCGAACTGTTCATTTTAGAAGAAGTATTTTCTAGTTTAAAATTTAGAACAAAGATCAATTTATAAAGGAGCTGTTTATCATTTTTATCTTCCATATATGGAAATTTCATTTCTATTCTAGTATAATACATTTAGTTGATATAAACAAACCATTTAAAAACTAAAAGGTAAAGTCTGGTTTCCAATTTTGTCATATTTTCAAAAGGATAAAGTAATACAATTCCTTCATACATATTCCTTTCTTTCAAACAGAGCTTTCAATAATATTTAAAATTCAGATTTCAATGCAACAATGTAAATGAAGAAAGGTATTACAATCCTTTATTGATTTCAAATACAACTTTACATCTCTCAATTCCTTAGATACAAATAAAAAATTTCAGTTTCTTTCTTTCAAACTTCAAAATTCATCATGCAGATTACATTTCCTTCACATTCTTTCAAAGAAAAAACAAAGTCTATCTATTTTTCATTTCAAAACATTTACAAGTTCATCCACTTCAAGTGGGAAAGGTTAGAATAAAATTTATTTCACAAGGGACTATCAAACTGTCTTTATCCTCTGCTTCAAAACAACAACATGCAAAGTTCCCTTTTCTTCCAATTTGATCACAAAAAAAATGGGGGAAAGGAAATGCTCTCCACCCAATCAAGACATCCAATGAAGAGAAGAAGCCATCCTTCTTCATTGGCCCCCGAGCCCCAACCACAATGCAATAAGAAATATATTTCAACTCATGCAAACAACAGGCTTCCATACCACAAGCAATCTATCAACATGCACATTTAAAAATTAAAAACACATTCCAAACAGAACAATAGTTTACAACTGCATTGAAGCATTAAGACAAAACTCAGGCTTCATCATGCAAGCCAAAGGAGAAAGAGCTATGGGGGGAAGCTGCTTATGCCTTCCAATGGGAATTGGGCATCCACTTATAACAAACCGCCAATATAATTCATCACACATATCCTTATGCCCCCCCACAATCCCTCCTTATGCCCCCCATAAAGTAAGAAATTCAAGCTATTTCTTTTCCATGGTGGATCCCAATCCCAAACTCCCTTCAAAAGAATTATGATGCCACAGGAATTCCCTTATGCCCCCCCACATGGATTCCCCATAGCCTTCTCCTACACCATTTCTAGGTAGTCTACCCAGCCAGCCAACAAACACATAAAACATTCACCATTCACACAAACATAAAAAGAAATAAAAGCATAAATGAAGAGCTAAGATCCCACCTCTCCATGCTATATTTTTGTTCCAAAACAATAATCTTTTCAATGTCAAAATACAGTCCCAAAATAAGCAACCAACAAGCATGCAAAGTTATCCAATCTCCTTCCACAAGCAAGAGCTCCAATCAACAAGAAAATATTCCCCAAGGAAGCATGCAAAATGTTTCAACAGCCCAAAGCAAAACAAGGAGTTCAAATTTTATAGAAGAGGGAAGAGGATAGGATGAGGTGGATCCATGTAGGATGCCACATCACACATCCTCAACTCCAACACAAAAGTCAAATTTCATTCTCCAATGCACAATAAAGATGTGGGTGAATAATATGAAAAATAAACTTACACACTCCAAAAATCCCACACCCAAAGGACTAAATTAATAAAATATAAGAAGAGTGCAATTAAAACATGCAATTTGATTTATAAAAATGCATTAAAAAGGTCTAAAATCAACCCTCCAACCATAAGTATGGTTGGTAAATAGAATTAAGAGGTATGGGACAAGTTTTACTTGTCCCACAAGCCTCCAAAATCACCCTTCAAGGACAAATTCGAATTTCCAAGGAGGTGGAGTGTTTCATACTCCAAAATCTGACTTACACAACTCTTACACATACTTACACATCACTTACATATTTAATACAAAAGCCAAAAACTTATATAATTACTTTCTTATATCCCAAATTTGATTGATTGATTTATTGTAACAATATGATTACTCACATTGATTCTCCATAATTAAAAAAATAATGAAAGGGGTGAATGCATCACAAAATAAACACATGAAAACAATAATAAAAAGGAACCACATTAATAAAATACACAAATCCCCTTGGTCACATTCAAAGGTAATCCCCCCCATGGGAATCCCTAACAAAACAACACACACACACACACACACACACATAAAACATGTTGCCATGGTGACCTTGTTGAATTCATCTAGAATTCCAATGTGGTTGGTCTCCAATCCCTTGATGTTTGTTGTGATAGTTTAACCTGCAAAACAAAAATACCTCCTCCGAGATTGTAGCCATATCAGAACATCCAAAATGAATATAAATATAATTTCAAAATAATCTATATAAATAAATCACAACAACATCAAAGTAACAACTATATCATTTGTAATTTAATCAACAATTATATCATCATCATATAATGCCCATTTTCTAGGTCTACTCACAATATCCAAAAATCACATGTCTAAACAATTCATAACATATCCATGTCAAATAGTATATCATCATCCACATATGAAGTGTCTATAATAATCATCATACATCATAACTAAATCAAGATCAACAATAATCCATGGTCCAACATTTAACATAATAATCATCATACATCATAACTAAATCAAGATCAAGCACAATAATGTCCTTAATATAGTCAATAGTGTCAAGATCAGTATCAAAAGGTGTCAAAGGGAAGTGGGCATTACACAAGCAATAATTTTTGTTAACCAATACTGGTCCATTATCATTTGAGCAGATCTTTTTACTTCTATTAGATTCTTCTCTCATTCCCATTCCCCACCATTTACCTCCATGCAAACTTGACCATCCCTTTACCCACACCATTGAACTACCCAAATCTAGAATTTTGTCATTCCTGAGCATACCTAAGACCCCCACGAGCCTTGCCATTACCCTATCATTCTCATCTAGCACCAGATCTATCACCTTGCCAAGTTTTATTGAATTTTCTGTACCCTGACCATACCGACACCGCTTACCTAAAACCATTTCCGGTTAACCCAAACCAACACTAGTCATACTAGACCAATGTTGATCTCTGTGTATTTTACCAGAAACCAAAAACAGAGCTTCTAAACTTCCACCAAATACCTAAAACCATTCTAGGTAGTTCCTCCAAGAAAAAAGGAAGCTCTCACAATCAACTGTAGATCCAGAAGTCATACGCGCGCAACAACCTACAACTAGCATCTCAACAGGTATTCCTCCTAGCCCTTTACCCTTATCTGTTTTGTCAACATTCAAAGAAATGATCTAGAATTAGGTGAAACATTTTGGCACTCCTGGTGGGACCCATTCGAGGTTATTTTCATTCTTTCACTTCAAGGTGAAAAAGTTGTATGTTTGTTTCTTTTCTAAAAAGTTCTTACATTAAAACTTTCTCCCCTAGAACCTTCTTCTCTTTTATTGTCTAAGAGAAATCTTATTTTGGTGCTGAAAATGAACATTTCTTCCCTGTCATTAGTATCGTATTAGTCAAAGTGCATCCCTTCTCCTGTTCATATATTTTTGGCATCGAATTCTACATTTCAATTTGGGTTTAAAAATCATTTCATTTCATTCTAATTTTCTGCATTAGCTCACATTAATTGAGGGAAACCTATATGCTAGAAGTCATTCCTAGCTGATGGTTGAAAAATTAATCATAGAAAAGAACTTCATTTCTTTTTATCTCTGAGTCTTACACAAACATCACAAATTTAAAATATATACACATTCTTAAACAACATCTCACCCAGAAGAAGCTATAGGTGATCACATGATCACGACACAGTGGGCACCCCACTGGTTATCTCTGTCCAATACCCCATTAGAGGACGGCCCACCCCCACCATAACATACCTGAAACCACTCCTTGTAGATCTCCTTCTTTGTAGGGAGCCATCCTCACCAAAAAAATCTATTTTATAGTTCATGAGTCAGTCCTTAAATATCATAAGCTAAACAAACATAATAGAAAAAGCACTCTTAGGATCATATTTTCTTAGTGTTTTTGCTTGGCTTACGTTTTGAGGTGAGAGGTCACATTCTTCATTTTTCTTATTTCCCCTTACACACTCCTCATCACAGTTGGTGTATTCCAACTTCATCTGAGTGTGCCTAGACCTTATTCTCATCATTCTTAGAATTTTGGGTTTGATTCCACATTTACTTTTAACTCACAACCAAATTTTCTTCATCACTATTTCAATTTTATAGTAACTGGTGTCGGTTCACTGTTCTTTTGGTTAACCTACCAAAAAGGAAACCTATTGCACTTCTTTAGCTATTTAGAGTCTCTGTCACTCTTATCATATCCATTGACCTGGTAAGTCCCATCAACATTTTGCATACCTAGAAAATTTGGCCTTATACCTTGTTTTTGACCAATTGTCCACTTTCCACAGTGACAGGTAGCAGTTACCTATGACTGGTGTCAGTTTAACCTAACTGGCATTAGTTATCCTGTGTCATTTTTGAGCTGAAATGTTAACCCCAATTCAGCTACCGCCACCTATTTATCCTATCTATGTTATATTTCTGTGTCATTTACAGAAAGCATTCTTACCATGTTAGTACCTATTCACATGGTATTGACGCATCGACAAGCAAGTGCCCTCGTATTCCATGCCAGTTGTCAACCACTCCTACCTAGCCCTTCACCACCTTCCATTTTATCACCAGCCATGGAACCTATCTAACCTATCTCTATTGCTACCGGAGATGAGGAGTTCACACGAATCCTTAACCAAAATCCTACCACCTTGTAGTTTTATCTTTCCCACTCATCCACTCGAGATGCCTTAGGTCAGCTGATATACAACATGCCCGTATCTATCCCCCTGACTCTCATTCCCACTCTTGTGTCAGCCCCATCTGGCTCCGTGCTACCCACATCTACTTTAGCCTCAGTGATTTCATAGTTAGGCCCTATACCTGCTATGACTGCCATGTCTGCTACATCCATTGCACCTGCCACATCCACTATACCTTCATCAACCACCAAAACACAACCTCATCCATGCCTATTGTCTTTCATATACTCGTAGCTACACTATCATCCCCAGTGTCGCTGACCCATACCCCTTTTCAAAGTTTCATCCTTTCTATTCCACAATCTTTAACCCCCATTATCACTAGGGTCACCATGACCCTTCCACCTCCATATACGTCCTATTAGTAGCCTCCTGCTTCATCTATTATTCATTCTGGGTACGTACCCCTATTTCGCTACTTTCTTCTCAATCTACCTATATAGCAGCACCATATACTAGAATTCCACTCCTATTATATGCCCAACACCAAACTTCTTACACTACAGGAGTTACTCATCCATCACAACCTACCAACGACCTAATCAATTTAATGATGGACAAGATGTAGACATTGGAGGCATCAGTTTCTGGCTCCTACAACAAACTCACCTACGATGAGATTTGTAATGAACCTATACACCCATCCATTCCTATCCGTCCATATCCCTTACATTGGGAAATGCTTAAATTCAACCGTTTCAATAGCAAATAAGAACCGCAACAGTATTTGTGGTCTTTCAAACATGGGTGTTATCTAATCACCCATGATGATGCTTTCCTCCTGAGGACCTTTCCCATGTCTCTGATTAGACCCACATTAGATTGGTATAGTGGGTTACCTAGACACTCAATATGCTCATTTAATCAGGTATCCCAAGCCTTCTTGGAGAACTTCTCCATTAATATCGTTAACGAAGGTTACCATGACTGACCTCTACTCTACACGTCAGTATGACGATGAATCCATCATATATTTTGTTGCTTGTTAGCGTAGCCTAATCAATCAACTCACATTACAACTACCACAAACCGAACTCATCAAACTCTTCACATGGGCTTGTGCTAGGAATATCTCACCAACTTTGTAGGTCCAAAATTTTAGAACTTTTGACGAAGCATTCACTATGGCACGAACGCTTGAGATTCGGGCCATTGAAGAGAATAAAATCCAATTATGCAATAAGAAATTGACATTCAAGTCAAATGATACCTCTTCTTATTAAAATCACATAATAATTTTTCAAAGGCTAAGGGGACCACTAACACAGTGGTACTCAAAGCCGGCCCAACTCATGCGTATAATCAGGCTAGCCCCTTTTCTAATCTCTCACCCGTTCAAAATTTTCAATTCAGACGGGAACAATGGAAGTATACCCTAATTGGGGAACCTTATTCTTCTATCTTAAAGAAAATCATCAAAGCTGGGACCATCACCCTTCCTCCCGTGAAACCACACACCGGTTTTGACCCTACTCGCCCCACACCTACATGGTATAAAGATAATAATTTATACAATTATCATCGAGTAAAGGGTCATAGTGACAGTAATTACATTGCTTTCAAAAAAATTGTCCAAGAAATGCTCATGAAAGGCAAGCTAACCTTGGATAATCTCAACGCACCTACCAATCAAAACATACATATTTTCAAGAAACCTTTTCCTAATCATGCCCTTTCTTCTAGTCAAAGGGGAGAGACCTCAACTTATGATAGTCATAATCACGAGGTCCATGCTATTTTCAGCGATACAGCCGTTGCTACCCAATTACCTCATATTCCTTCAATCGAGGAAATCCTAGCCCGAAGTCCCTCACCTACACTTGAATCCACCCCACCTATTCCTCCACCCATAGAGGAACACCTTTCACCTCCTTCCTCACCCGTGGCGGTGGCCTTCCAATAGTATCAAAACTATTTCACCTTTGGCTTCTCCACCTAGGGAATCGTCACCCATAGTACTTCTTCAGGCCATAAAGGATACTTGTTTATATCCTCCACCCACAGAGGAGCACCCATCATCTCCTCCACCTATAGAGGAGCACCCATTTTCTCCTCCACCTATCAAGGATCCAGTAGAGATACCTTTACCTCTAAGCGATCATTCTCCATCAGCTACCCAAGATATTGTAGACTTACTTTTGACTCTCTTACCCATGGAAGCCGAAGCCAACAAATTACCCGTCTCTAAGAAATTTTTTATGAGAATTTCCATTAGGTCCTCATCAACTTCACTTACCATTCTCGCGCTTTGCCGATCGCTTATATTATGTGGATAGAGCCTTACTTTGGGGGCATCTTCTGCTTCCTATCTCAATGCAAATGTAGATGTCACTTACTGACACTTCCACTATCTACCAAAAAATATTTTGGCCAATTGAACCAAGCACAACCACCTCTATCACAACTTCTTCCACGATACCCCTTATGGCTCAAACCACACCCCTACCCATAACCCGATGCACATCTACACCTAAGCCTACACTTACATCATCTTCTTTGCCTAAACCCAACACTACCTTAGGGGTAATCCAAACCACCAGCATTACTCATCCACCCATCAAATTAGATTTAGCTATATCCTACAAGGCCAATACCAAACCTAATATGACACCCAAATAGAAGAGCCAACCCCATAAATCTCATACTCCAACCTCACCAATCACACCTTCATCACCATCACCCTCTTCGTCTATCTTAGGACCTCACCCTTCTAACACGGTTAAGAAAATTCCACACTCTGGTAAAATAAAAACATAGCAGCCCATTCCTCCATTGCAAACCTCAAACATACCCAAGTGCCCACCGCAACTTCCACTCACATCTGTAACATATTTACCACCCATACCTCTAATACCATTGATCACTCCTTCACTACCCATGACACTTCAGTCTCTTTCCCTCACACCTCCGACACAACCTACACCATCTACCTTCATAGTACCTCCATTATCCCCATGGGTAATGCGCCCTCTTACAACATCCTCCTTTCCCTCTAGATCTTGTGTGCCCATATCACCTTTACCCAAGAAGGTACAACCTAAGGATAAAAATCCACTACCCTCTAATAAGGTAGTCAAAACAACCACACACTCTCCTTCCAGTTCGTCTACCATACCCCTACCCAAACAAACATGACCAATGCCTAAGATCACACCAACACCTAAAACCGTAGCTCGACCTACTCCCCCTCATGCAAATACCGTTCCTCTATAGTTCTCCATTCCTACACCCAAACCCACTTTCACTTCCCATTGTGATCCACTAGTAGGATCCTACACCAAAATTTTAACCAACCTCCTTGAAACTTCTATCATCACATTACCGCCTCTCAGACCTTATGACCCTCTCAAACCCAAACCAAAGGGGTTTGACGACACCAAAATTTTTGATTACCATCGTGTGCTAGGATATAATGTAGAGAACTATAAGAATTTGAAAAATGTTCTTATCTAGTTGTGCCCTCCCAAAGAAAACTTTGACGATGATGACCTTCTCTATGAAGACTCCATTTCACCAACACCTATTCCCATAGTTTTTCCCTCATTGCCCACTCAGTGACCGAGACCTCCATAACTCCTAGGGCTACCCCTAATGTTTGAAATTAATATGGTTTACATCAATGACCTCACCAAACCTCCACCCAAATGTCGATGTGCCCATCTCATCTCACAAATTTCCTTCCCACCACTATAAATTTTCCCTTCATGTCGTTAAACCTTTCATGCTTCACCTACCTCACCTACCTCCCCACCTTAGATCAACATGATCCAAGTTGCTACCCGTGCTCAAAAGGACAAAGGAAAGGAAAAGGAAACTGAATCACCAAAAAATCCTATACCCAACATACCATCTACACCCACACTTAAAATCACTATCCGTGGCCCCACATATCCAATTTCTAATGGGTTCACACACCGCGTGATGCTCCAACAACTACACCAATCCCCCCTCAAAATGTCCTTATATGACCTCATCCAAACCTCAGAATCCCATCGTCAAGCTATCATGGAGGTCTTGCAATCTATTGAGGTTTTACCCAATGACCCTACATCCGTAGCCTCCATTATCACACTCAATCATGTAGATTCCCTTAGCTTCTCAAAGGAAGAGACCGCAGCACACCAAACATATGACCAAGACCAAGCTCTCTTCATCTCTATCCATAATGATGATATACATGTACGACATGTCATGATTGATGGGGGCAATAGCATTAATATAATTTCATCCCATGCATTCGCTCAAATGCACATACCTGATAATTGCAGGCATAAACATCCTATCATGCTGCATTCATTCAATGATGCTATCACCTCTACACTAGGAACTATCATCCTCCACATTCACGTGGGCCCCTGTATTGTTATAGAGTTATTTTATGTCTTGGAGGGGGAATTTCAATATAACCTATTGCTTGGCAGACCTTGGATTCGTGTCATGGGTTGTGTTCCTTCCACTTTGCAACGTTGTGTGAAGTGTAAGCATGAAGGACACACCTATACCATTCCAGATGACCCATCACCTTTCAAAACTTGCAACATGCTTTACCGATCCAATGACATGCTCATACCCATCAAAGCATCTACCTCCAAAACCACTTCCATGTAACCTACACCTCCCCTCACCAGTGCAACCGCTACCTTAATCACACCTACATCCTTCGTTCCTACCACTGTCACAACCTCCACAACCAAACCATCGGCCTCCCAATTTTTTAGTTCCACCCCCGATCTGACCTCTACCACATCATCTATTCAAGCTACCCTCATACCAGCCACCGATCCCTTGGAGGGCATTTTTCAACACCTCACTTTGGGGGAGTATCGCCTATATAGTGTCAACACATTCTTTACTCCACAAGAATATGAAAGTCTTCACCAACACCCTCATTATGATCACTGTATAGGAGAACGCCTCCTTTATGGTCCTTCCCACCTTCGTACCAATCTCACCTATAGGGGACTTGATACTACAACTTACACACCTAAACCACCATCACAAACCCACCCATTTTCCACCGACCTCCAGTCACTCACCAATCACCATTTCACCCACACCTTCCTGCACCGATGTGCATGGAAGGGTTTTGGTTTTGGATTTTACGAGAAAGGCCACCATACTGTTATTCCGTGTACTACTCACAAGCATAATGACCCTAGTGGTATCGGCTTTGCTGAACCACCTACCAAGAAGGCCCATGTTGAACTCATTAAGGACATCATCCCTTCTCCACCTTTGTCACCCCCATCACCATCTTCACTGAAAGAGTCAATAGATACATAATCCAATCCTCCTAACTTTTTTTCATAAACACCATCTCCTTGGGGCCTCTGACTTATCAATGCGAGGGCGAGGCTCCCTCTTCTCTTCCCTTCCTATATCCTAAAATGATCGATGATGATACACCTTTGATCAATGTCATTCAATGTTAGGATGATGAATCTATACTCACCTACCTTGGTGCAGAAGACTCATATATTCATCGGTTACTACCATTTGAGATGCAAACCATGTTGAACGAATCGACTATCAAAATACACGTTCATACTCAAGATGATCGGCACATCCTAAAGATCGATTAATATTTAGATGTTGCTGAACAGGAAGCCATCACTTCTTTTCTCAAAGATCATAACCATGTTTTTGTTTGGTCTTATGCAGACATGCCCGGTATTGACCCCACAATAGTCATCCACAATATCGTAACTATTCCCGATGCCAAACCCATCAAACAAAAGCTGAGGAAAATGCACCCTCGCATTGTACTTCTTGTCAAAGAAGAACTTTAGCACCTTCTTTCCATTTCCTTCATCTTACCCATTGATTATCCTCATTGGATTTCTAACATTGTCCCTGTCACTAAGGTGATAGGGGGACTCCACATTTACACAGATTTCCATGACCTCAATCTAGCTTGTCCAAAAGATGACTTTCCTCTACCTGGTATTGACCATCTAGTTGACCTTAGTGCTATTCATGAGATAATATCACTCATGGATGGATTCTTGGGTTATAACCAAATCTTTCTTTCCCTAGCAGATAAACACAAAATCACATTCATCGCCCCTTGGGGGACCTTCTACTATTGAGTCATGCCTTTTGGCCTTAAAAACGTTGGTGCCACATATCAGTGAGCTATGAATTATATCTTCCATGACATCATGCATCGTATATTGGAATATTACATGGATGATCTCCTGGCCAAATATAAATGCCTCTCCAAGCACCTCGCCATCCTAAAAACCATCTTTGACCACCTTATTAAATATTACGTCCGCCTTCAACCAAAGAAGTGTGTCTTCATGGTTCTCTCAAGGAAGCTCCTAGGATTTATCGTTTCCTTACGTGGTATAAAAGTTGACCCTGCTAAAGTCAAGTCCATTCTTGAAATGCCTCCACCCACCAATCTTAGGAAACTCCATAGCCTAAAAGGTAAGTTGCAGTCCATTCAATGTTTCATTTCACAATTGTCTGATCAGTGTTAATCATTTCATCATTTGCTCAAGAAGGATGTCTCCTTTGAATGGGATGATGACTGCCATAAATATTTTGAGGCCTTAAAACAATACCTTCTTCAACCACCTATGCTCATTCCACCTAAAGGAGATAAACCTTTCTACTTATACATCTCAGTTACCGATCACTCCTTAGGGGCCATGCTCACTCATCGTAATGAACAAGACATAGAGTAGGTAGTTTATTACATAAGCTGTAATCTTTTGGACTACGAAACCTGATAGACACATCATGAAAAACTTTGCTTATCCTTAGTTTTTGTTGCCACAAAACTTTTCCATTACCTACTCAATCACAAAACCTATGTTGTGACCAACACAGATGCCTTACATTTCATGTATGCTAAACCTTACCAAAATCAACATGCCGCACGCTAGCTTATGCTTTTGGCTGACCTCAAACTCAAATTCATTCATCAAAAGTCCATCAAGGGCCAAACTATCACCAACAAATTGGTCGACACACCTATTTCCAAGGATTAACCCTCTAATTTTGACTTTCCAGATGAGTCAATTACCACCCTTTCCCTAGACAAGCCCGCTTACAAAATGACACTCTTCTTTGATGGCTCCAAGTGTCAGTGTGGGGGTGGGGTAGGAGTTATCCTCATTCTGCTTGATGGTGAAACCATGCCTCTATCTGTTCAAACTAGATTTTGATTGTATAAAACAATATTGTCGAATACAAAGTGCTTGTTTTAGGTCTCCAAGATGCCTATGCCTTGGATGTCAAATCCATCAACATCTTTGGTGATTCCCAATTGGTCAAAAACCAGGTCAATGGTATATACCAATGTCATAATGAGACGCTTCAAAAGTAAAAATATCACATATACATACTTTTGACCACCTTCATCCGCTACGCCCTTGTTGGTTTGAAAATCTGTTGAATGGACAGATCTATGGATAAACAAGCCAAAAATGTGTAGGGCATAGCCCCTCTTTGAGTCAACAAAGTGAAACTAGTTTATTGCTATTCTACCAGCAGGAATCTTGTGCAAGTCTCACAATATTCTACCTTCAGGGGTTGGGATCTCATCCTAGTAGAGTAGTTCTGATGAAGAACAGAAAGGAATGAAGGAAAGAAGGGAAGGAAGATGGATCTGAAGGGAGAAAAGAAATGAATTCCAAAGTAGAAAGGTCATAGGGTCTATGTTTTGGGCTGGTAGTAAACAGAGCCGAACCTACTTACATAGAAAAACAAAGCAATACTGATGAACAAATGACAAAAAAATTAGAGATAGATCCAACAGAATAAATGCATAAATCTGACATAAGAAAGATTAGATGCCCATAACACACATATTCAGCACAAAGTCTCAATATTTGTATTAATATTTTCTTCTGCTACAAAAATTACAAAGCCTTTTCTTCTCACTTCTATTTTTCATCTGAAAAATGTCCACCCCCGAATACAACAAGTATTCAAGTATTTATAGAAGAAGGAGAAGAAAAGAAGGCAAAAGGAAACAACCACCTAATTACAAAATATCTTACAAAAGATTCCAAAGTCATTTGTTGACTTTTGACAACTTTGGTGGATGACATCCTATCTCATGATGCAACATGGATGATGTCATCATTTGTGTCTAACATACTTTGGATAATTACAAGGAGAAAGTCGGGGAAAGAAGAAGAAAATATTCGTCGTCGTCCCGTGGCTGGAAGGGGGTATCCTACTTTTGCTGCTGCTCGGGAGATGAGATGTGAAACTGGGCACGGTACTCCATGAACTTGCTGATCATGGGTTGAAGTTGATCCTGGGAAGGATCCTTGTGTTGATCACTGATAGCTTCTCAAGTCTCCCGCTTGTCTGTGAGCTTTTTTGGGAGTTTGGAATAATCATTTTTTGCCTCTATCAGGTACCCAATGAAGTCACGACAAGCCAGCAGATTGTTGATGGATTTGGTATCGAAAGTGACCTCTAGTCCCAGCCCCTATGAAATGATCTCCTTGAAGATCCGAATAGTTTCATCAACCTTTCTTAAGGTGAAAGAAGGAGTGAGCAAACCTGGGAGACATTCTTAAGACAATTTTCTCCATCTGATGCATTACATCTAGGGCTTCCTCCTTTATCTTATCAATCTTCTCCAGGACAAACTCCAGCTGATCAACCCGATAATCCAAAGTAGAGAGGATTTTTTTGAGGGCTCTGGGGTGACCAAGGACTGAGTCTCTGATATCTAGGTCACACTCTACCTGGGATTCAGGCATCCTGACCCTCTGATATTTATACTTAATTTCTTCCTTTGTGAGCTTGGCTTTGCCTTTAGATTTGGTAGGTCTCTTGCTTGATGTTGACATATGTAATTCTAAACTCAGTTTCTAATCTGCAAGAAGAAGAAGTGAAACCCAATGCAAGAAATTCATATTAGCTGTTTGATCTTCCATTAAAGCGTTGACAGAAGGAAGAGTTAGCAATTTTAAGGCCTCAGGGCGCAAAGCGCATGAACACTTTTGGCTATAGGGTTAAATAGTATGGTACATAGAAAAGAGGTGCTGCAAGGGACAAATCAGCACCAAAGGGTGCAGGGTGCATGGAAACTACAGATGACATTTTTTGTTGTTGCAAGCGGAAGTGCGCCTACGCCATATACATGCATTTTATAACAGGCGCTGATATTCTTCATGTTACACAGGAACAGGATGCGCTAGTGGCGCATATAATCTTTATGTTACATGTAACTTTGGTGCGCCAAAGGGCGCGTATATGGCTTGTGTGACATATGCATTATGTGTGCCAAAGGAAACTCGGCACGACGCAGAGAGGGATTGCATAACATTATGTTGCTGTAATAAGAGATGCACTTGTGCTTTTAACAGTTTATACTTAGCGCATCTAAAGTTGATGTTGCATGGATGAAGGGTGCGCCAATGGTGTAAGGTTTCGCAATGTTACACATGAGTTTGGTGCACCAAGAGGGCACAGGGAAAGTAGGTGTTGCAAGCGAGGAAAGTGCGCCTTGAGGGTGCAACTATTTTTTATGCAGCAAGCGTGGTGGATGCACCAAAGAGGAAAAAGGTAGTTTACCAACTTTTAGGTCTTGTTCTTCCTCTAGAGGGGTTATATGAGTTTAAGCCTCTTCTACAAGGTTTCTTGAGTGATGAACAGGATGTAATAAAGAGACCCAAGTGATTTTTTCAGAGGTAGAGTCCTCTTTACCAGCAGATCTAGAAAGAGGGAGAAATGCATCAGGGAGGACAACAGAAACAACAAAGGGGGAAGTTTTAAGGCTTCAAAAATCTATTTAATCCAACCCCACAAACAAACAGCCAATAACCAAAACACAAATCACAAGAGCAATAAGGACCACATACCAGGATTATATAAAATGTGAGAGGTGAAACCAGGTCCACGAAAGCGACACGAAGATGACAGGCACACTGACAGGTGCAGAGGAAAAAGATCAATCACGTGTTTTCTGACTGGTGAAAGTGACAGGGCGGATGCGCCTATATATAGGTAAAGGCGTAATAAATGTGCCAACCAATTTTTGAAGTGGTGAACCAAAACACCTATCGACACGAAGTTATGTGTGCCTTTGGCGCACCAAAAGTGTTGTCAACATGGAAATATGTGTTCCCTTTGGTGCACCAAAATGCGGCGCAGCAAAAGTATTGTTGACACAAAGGCACATGTGCCTTGGCGCATGCAAGAAAGGCACAACATGGGGAGGCACACCAAAATTTGTGTCGACAGTTCAAACCATGCACCAAAGGAATAAAGGGGGCACAAGACACACTACATGTTGCATAGACATTAGGTGCACCTAACCAAAAAAGACCAAAAAAGGCTAAGTTCGGAAAACTAGATTGCTAGGAAGGGATTTTGCAACGTTCTGAATGCAAGGAGTCCTTGACAAGGGACTGGAACAAAACTTTGGTAGGGTTATCTTTAAAATTACCCCTTGCCAATTTTTACGGGATAACAACTGGCTCTTTCTGGGGACTATCTCTAAGCGAACCTCAGGTGGGTAGAGAATCTCAGAATCTTCACGTGCCTATCCATATGGGGTAACAGAGTCCAAAAACAAGGGTGACTGAAAAGGGAAACACACAACCAACAAAAGAAAACACATGACAAAAAACAAACACACAACTGAAGTAAATTGTACAAAGAAGAGAGCAATCTCTACTTCCTGAAGATTTTCAGATGCTTGCCCGCTATAGGGGAAGCGGGAGCTCAGTTCCGTCCAGATATGAGAGATAGAAACTATTCTCTCCATTGAGCTGCTTGATCTTGAAAGGCTGTCTCCACATGGGAATCAAAACTTTCCATGCATGCCCTTTGGCTCTCTTTGTTTGTCTCACAAAAGGACGAGGTCTCCCACCTGGAAATTTCTTTGCTTAGCTTTTTTATCGAACAATCTTTTGACCTGATTCTGATGTTCGGTGATCTTGTTGACCACCCTTACTCTCTTTTCTTCGAGCTCTGCTAGATACATGATTCTCTTCTCAAGAGAATTTTGGAAAGTCTCATCTTCGATCGCTCGTGCCAAGCGCAGAGCAGGGAGTTCAGCAGAAATGGGAAGCTCGACATCGGTGCCATATAACACTTGAAAAGGTGACATGCCGAGAGACCTCTTGGGAGTGATGCGGTCTGCCCACAAAGCGTCGTATAATGATTTGTGCCACATTCGTTGATTTTCATCCACTAGTTTTCGTATGATGGTTACTAAGTTTTTGTTACTAGATTCTGCCTGACCATTTCCCTGAGGGTAATAATCTGAGGCGTGAGCCAAAGTTATCCCGTATTCGTAGCAAAAACCAAAAACTTCTCGTGAGGAGAAGTTGGAAGCGTTATCAGCAACAATCTTGTTTGGAACGCCAAACCTGACAATAATATTCTCTTTGATGAAACTGCAAACAACCTCGGAAGTGGCATGTTTGACAGGTATGGCTTTCTACCCATTTTGTGAAATAATATGTTGCTGTCAGGACATAACTATGTCTGAGCACTCGATTGGGGATTGAGTGCACTGATAAAATAAATTCCCCACTGCTTGAATGGTTCGTCGACAACGACCGGCCTGAGGGGAAAAGCAGCCAACTTGGGCTTGCCGACGAACTGCTGGTAAGGTTCACACTTTGTTTACCTAGGTAGCATGTATCTTGGAAAAGTGGTCGGCCAATAGTACCTAGCCCGAATGATCTTGTGTGCCATCACAAAAGAGGAGAAATGGCCTCCACAAGCTGAATCATGAAAACTCTCGGAGTAACTTTATCTTGTTATGGTTTGTCAACACATCACAAGAAGATGCCATCTATTCCACGTTTGTATAAACTGTCATCCTCAGATGATATATCTGGCTACTTTGAGCTTTAATAGCACGCTTCTCCTTTGCAGTTAGGTGAGCTAGGAACTCACCGTAGGTGAGGAAGAAAGCAATATCGGAATACCACTCATCACTGGTTGCGAAAAATAGGACCATAGGAAGTGAATCTGGGTTTCTCCAGCTGCGATTTGTACTCCATTGGTGCAATCATCTTTTCCTCTGGAAACTTCTGACCCTTGGTTTTCGGCCATAAGTTGACATAGGCCTTTGCCTCTTACCAACTTGGTTAGTTTTATATCCAGATCGTACTCCTGGACCTTTGCAATCCAATTTCCTCGCAAGCTTCCTAACTCCTTGTTGAGTTAAGATGGACTTTACTGCCGTGTCGGGAACCAGAACCACCGTATGGGAGTTTAGAATGTAATACCTGAAGTTCTTAACTGCTTTGACAACAGAGAAGGCATGTTTCTCCAACTGGGTCATTTTTAATTTGTGAGGCTTGAGGGGATACCTCATAAACGCAATCAGGGATTCAATATCCTCAGAATTCCTTTGCATTAGGATGGCCGACATGGTGTGTTCAGATGCATAGCTATACATAATAAAATCTTTGGAGAAATCAGGACATACCAGGACTGGCGCGTGAGCGACGGAAGCTTTTATTTCTTCGAACGACCTCTTCCCTTCTTCGCTCCATCGGAAAGTTGGTGACCCTTTCATCATGTCTAATATGTGGCGAGTTTTTTTCAGCAAAGTTCGGGAACAAAGCGCCTGAGAAAATTCACCTTTTTGAAGAAAGATGTGAACGCCGGTCCTTGCTTGTAGGCAAAAGTAAGGCTCTGAATAGCCTTAACTCTTTCAGTATCTATCTTCGTTCCTTCTTTGCTAACAACATGTCCTAGCAACTTTCCTTCTGTGACTCCAAAAACAAACTTTTTTCGGGTTCAGGGAAATCCCATGCTCTCGGCATCTAGCCAATACTTGCTCCAAATGATCACAATGATCATTTCACCATTTAGAGAACACAGTTAAGTCATCCAGATAAACCACAATGACCTTCCCCATCATACCTTTGAATGCAAGGTCCATGGCCCGCTGAAAAGTGGCACCAGCATTGGTCAGGCCAAAAGGCATCCTACTGTAGGCAAACGTTGCCCCAGGGGGTAGTGAATGCTTATTTTAAATTGGTCTTCAGGTGAGACTTCAATCTGATTGTAGCCTGAAAAACCATCAAGCATGGACAACATTTCTGATCCAGTTACTGCTTGTAGAACTTGATCCATTATAGGAAGTGGGTAGTTGTCCTTTAAGGATGCTTGATTCAGGTTTCGAAAATCTACGCATATGCGTATTTCACCATTTTTCTTGCATGCACTGGCACAATGTTTGCCACCCAAGTACTGTGATGGATAGGAAAAATGATTCTCGCATCCAACATTTTCTGAATTTCAGCCTGGATAGTACCTGAGATCTTAGGGTTATAATGTCTCTGCTTCTGGCGAAAAGGTTTGGCGTCTTCTTTCAACGGGATATCATGCTGGACTGTCCTTTGGCTTGAAATACTTTAGATTGGCATAGGACCATGCCAATACATCCATGTATTTCTTCAGCAGTTTGACAAACTTCCATTTCTCTTCAGGTGTGCAACATTTTCTGATGTTCACAAACTGCGGATGTTCTACCGAACCTAAATTAACCGGTTCGGTTTCTGGGGAGGAGCCAGTATCATCTCACCTTTTCTTTTTTACAAAACGATCATGCCTGTCGAACAACCACTCTAGAGAAACCAGGCCCTTTGGAATTTTATTTCCTTTGAGCTGACATATGCCGTCGTTCCCTTCGGATTCGTCGTTTTGACCGGTAACTGATTCACGGCACGTAGAAGTGGATCCTTCAAAATGAAGTTCCTTAAAATTTTCCACCTTTTCTAGAAAGGAAATGAGTTGATTGTCATCGTTGAATACTTGCCAATGCTGAGAATTGTCCGGCACGCTTGGGCGGAAAACCACCTCAATGGTGTATTTGTCTGTTTTCAAACCTGGGTGGGGGAGCATGAGGGATGCTGAAATGGCCAATGAATTGGCCATGTCATTCTGAGCTCTTGGAATGGATTCTATTGAAAAAGCATCAAATTCTTCGATGTTGTCCCACACCACATTGCGGTAATGCCTGAGCCTCTCATTCTTCACTTGATATATCCTTTTAACTTGATTTACGACTAGCTCTGCATCACCTTGTACTTTCAGATTTTTGATCCCTCTTTCCTTTGCGGCTTGCATGCCAAGTAGCAGAGATTCATACTCAGCTAGTATTATTTGTGTTCAAAAACTGCAGCTTGAAAGAGAGAGGAATAATCTCCTCTTCAGGAGATATAAGCACAGCTCCAGCGCCGCATCCACTAGTCACGTAGCTGCCATCAAACTGCAAAGTCCAGATCTTGTTAAGATCTTCTTCTTGGACGAGGACAACCATTTTGTTAGACTCGGTAGACAAGAAATAGTTCCCCATTCCTGATGATTCGAAAAGAATTTGGGCTTTGGGGTCCTCAGAGTTAGTAACCAGGTACTTCTTTTGTGATTCTAGGCTCCAAGGTTTGCATTACACCTTTGACAGGGATTCTAGCCTTAGACCAGTCCATATGAATCTCCCCACCAACTTCACTGCAAAAACTTCTTCCCAGAAAAATTCCATAGGCTGCTGGAATGTCGGCAACGAGGACGGTCATTTTTACTCTTTTCTCTGGGAATGCCGCAAATGCGAACTGAGCGTCTTTGATCTGACCAATCAGCGGAACCTGCTTGGTTTCCAAGGAATAACATCTGCCAAAAGACTTGGTAAGGGTGAGGCCCAAAGCATGGGTGACTTTTACCGGCATGACGTTATCAGAAGCTCCAGAATCAATTATGCAGTTACTTAGTTTGTGGCCATTGATTAGGAGGGAGAGATAGAAAGGTTCTATCTTGCCTGATGCAGAATGTTGAAGCAACATTTATGCGGGATGTCAGGAGGAGTGGAAAGGATTCCTTTTAGGGATATCTGGGGAGATATGACAGCTTGGCTTTGAATGTACTTGGTCAACCTTACAAGCTTGTTCGGGGTTTGACTGAAGATACTTGGCTTCAGACATTTGGATCTTATTCTTTTTAGCATGATCTATGATGTCAAACGCGGCCAAGGGTTGCGCTGGTGAAGGAATGAGTCCCTCACTTTCACGATGGTAGAGTAGGATTACTGGTCTTCATGGAAATAAAAGAAGGCTGATTTGGAGGAGAGATGGGGGGAAAAAATTTCTTTGTAAAAGACTTAACAAGGGGTTGAGCAGGAAGAGGATTACCTCTTTTAGCAATGGTTGGAGGGTGTTTGACACGCAGCCTTCTCTTTTTGCATATTGGCAGTGACCTTCTGATTCTTTTCCTTGTGAGCAGGTAAAAACAACATATGATTGTCCACTTGCATACCCTTGTGTACCCTCTTCTTCGTCAGATTCTTCATCTTCAAATTCCATATACCCGATTGTAGAGTCGCCAGTCGGTTCACCGACATCTTGATCATCTTCACCTTGAGACGAAGGTTCTTCATAATCTTTTTCCTCTTTTTCGATTTTGACCAAAGCGTTGACCGGAGGAGCCTCAAGTGCCAACCGCGGAGCAGTTGCAGGTTAGACGCGTGGCCTATGCGGGACATTGTTGGAAGTGAAAGTTCTTCGTGGGATATCCCGGTATGAGGAACTTGGGGGAAGCTTGGGCTAACTGCTTCTTTAATGCAAGCAAGTCGTTCGCCATCTTTTGAATGCCGGATCAGACAAAGTAGTGGGAGAAGGGCCCGAAGATTTAAGCTTGGATGATTCCCTTTTTTAATTTGCCAGATATAAGCAAGTTGTCTTCTATCCGTTATGGCAGCAGCCTGGGCGAGAATCAAGGTAGCTACTTGTTCTTGTAGAGAGTAAGAAACTTACTTTCGAGCTCATCGCATTCACGAAGAAACACTTTTGATTTTCCAGTGTTGGAAGCATGGTCAACAGAACACACGGTTGATTAATGCATTGAAACTGGCGATAAAATCACGCATGGTCTCATTAGCCTCCTTCTTCAGGTGAGTGATTTGTGATAACAATGCAAATGCATCTTCCGAAGGCTTGTATCTTTCTTCAAATGCAGTCCCGCAAGGTGGCCCAACTAGTAATAGATCTGGCCAGCAATTGCTGAAACCATTCTGTTGCGGGTCCTTGCAAGGTCTCTAGGAAGAGGTGAACTGACACATCTTCATGGGTCACATCCAGGATGCTGCATGACATGATGAATGCAGATATATGTGCATCCGTGCTTTGATTTCCACTCCCATCAAATCTCAGGAAATTCTTTCGATTTCCATGAGGGAGTGCGTGAACAGGATGCGGCAAGTGCCAGAGGGACCCATAGCATTTCCCCACGGTACCACCATCTGGACGGGTGGAAAAAGAACATGGCTGGGAAGGACAGGTCCACTGAGCAACAAGGCACTACAAAGGGATGTGGAGGCTCCTTGTGAAAATGCAGTTCCTTCGTGGAGGTGAGACACTTCTGGATGACCGATCAGCTGAGCTCAGTGACGAGAAGCGTGCTGGTGTAATGCTGAAGTTGTGCCTTTGAAGCAGATCGAAAGGTGGGATCAACTTCTCCTGCGAGCTCTCCTGCTGTGAGTAAATGGTTCACCCGCCAGTGTACCTTCCAAATCTGTAATATTTTGGAGTAGATTTAAAAACTCTTTTTGGTTGTACTTGCTGATTTTCTGATTTTTCTGACAAAAATCAGTAGCATGTACTTTTCTAAATATTTAAATTTTATCCCTCTTTTGAAAACCGATTGCGGTTTAACAACAAATATCAACGAGGATAAAATGATGGTAAAACTTAGTAAGCTGATTTTCAGATCTAGAGTTGACTTTTTAAAGAGTTTGGAATTTTTGGTAAACTGTCAAAAACTCAGATCTACAAAGAAATATAGATTTTTGTAAAAACATCAGCGAACTAAAGATCTCTATCTAGCCCAGATCTATGGATCTCTGAAGAAAATTTTCAGTTTGGAGCACTTTTGTAAAAAAATTGGATTTTGAACAAAAGTTAAAATTTGCAAACAGGTAGTGATTTTTTTGATTTTCACCAGTTTTTTAAACACACCACCACCATAGATTTGATAGATCTGTTCGAATCCCCAGTAGAGTCGCCAAAAACTGTTGGTTTGAAAATCTGTCGAATGGATAGATCTATGGATAAACGAGCCAACAGTGTGCAGGGCATAGCCCCTCTTTGAGTCAGCAAAGCGAAACTGGTTTATTGCTATTCTACCAGCAGGAATCTTGTGCAAGTCTCACAATATTCTACCTTTAGGGGTTGGGATCTCATCCCAGTAGAGTATTTCCGACGAAGAACAGAAAGGAATGAAGGAAAGAAGGGAATGAAGATGGATCTGAAGGGAGAAAAGAAATGAATTCCAAAGTAGAAAGGTCAGAGGGTCTATGTTTTGGGCTGGTAGTAAACAGAGCCGAACCTACTTGCATTGACAAACAAAGCAATACTGATGAACAAATGACAAAAAAATTAGAGATAGATCCAACAGAATAAATGCATAAATCTGACATAAGAAAGATCAGATGCCCATAACACACATATTCAACACAAAGTCTCAATATTTGTATTAATATTTTCTTCTGTTACAAAAAGTACAAAGCCTTTTCTTCTCACTTCTATTTTTCATCTGAAAAATGTCCACCCTCGAATACAACAAGTATTCAAGTATTTATAGAAGAAGGAGAAGAAAAGAAGGCAAAAAGGAAACAACCACCTAATTACAAAATATCTTACAAAAGATTCCAAAGTCATTTGTTGACTTTTGACAACTTTGGTGGATGACATCATCTCATGATGCAACATGGATGATGTCATCATTTGTGTCAACATACTTTGGATAATTACAAGGAGAAAGTCGGGAAGAAAGAAACTATTCATCGTCGTCCCGTGGCTGGAAGGGGGTGTCCTAATTTTACTGCTGCTCGGGAGATGAGATGTGGAACTGGGCATGGTACTCCATGAACTTGATGATCATGGGTTGAAGTTGATCCTGGGAAGGATCCTTGTGTCGATCATTGATAGCTTCGCAAGTCTCCCACTCATCTGTGAGCTTTTCTAGGAGTTTAGAATAATCATTTTCTACCTCTATCAAGTACCTGATGAAGTCACAACAAGCTAGCAGATTATTGATGGATTCGGTGTCGAAAGTGACTTCTGGTCCCAGCCCCTGTGAAATGATCTCCTCGAAGATCTGAATAGTTTCATCAACCTTTCTTAAGGTGAAAGAAGGAGTGAGAAAACCTGGAGACATTCTTAAGACAATTTGCTCCATCTGATGCATTGCATCTAGGGCTTCCTCCTTTATCTTGTCAATCTTCTCCAGGAAAAACTCCAACTGATCAACCCGATAATCCAAAGTAGAGAGGATTTTGTTGAGGGCTCTGGGGTGACCAAGGATTGATTCTCTGATATCTAGGTAACACTCTACCTGGGATTTGGGCATCCTGACCCTCTGATATTTGTACTTCATTTCTTCCTCTGTGAGGTTGGCTTTGCCTTTAGATTTGGTAGGTCTCTTACTTGATGTTGACATATGTAATTTTGAACTCAGTTGCTGATCTGCAAGAAGAAGAAGTGAAACCTAATGCAAGAAAGTCATATTAGCTATTTGATCTTCCATTAAAGTGTTGGTAGAAGGAAGAGTTAGAAATTTTAAGGCCTCAGGGTGTAGGGCACATGAACACTGCAGGCTACAGGGTTAAATAGTATGGCACACAGAGAAGGGGTGCTGCAAGGGAAAAATCAGCACCAAAGGGCATAGGGCGCATGGAAACTGTAGATGACATTTTTTGTTGTTGCAAGCGGAAGTGCGCCTGTGCCATATACATGCATTTTATAACAAGCGCTGATATTCTTCATGTTACACGGGGAACAGGATGCGCCAGTGGCGCATATAATATTTATGTTACATGTAACTTTGGTGTGCACTAAAGGGCGTGTATATGGCTTGTGTGACATATGCATTATGTGCGCCAAAGGAAACTCAGTGTGACGCAGAGAGGGATTGCATAACATTATGTTGTTGTAATAAGAGATGCACCTGCGTTGTTAACAATTTATACTTGGCACATCTAAAGTTGATGTTGCATGGATGCAGGGTGCGCCAATGGCGCAAGGTTTCTCAATGTTGCACATGAGTTTGGTGTGCAGAGGGGGAAAGTAGGTGTTGCAAGTGAGGGAAAGTGCGCCTTAGGAGGGCGCAACTTTTTTTTATGCAGCAAGCGTGGTGGATGCGCCGTTGGACTGTACTTCATGTTGCTAAATGTACCAAAGGAAAAAGGTAGTTTACCAACTTTTAGGTCTTGTTCTTCCTCTGGAGGGGTTATATGAGTTTAAGCCACTTCTGTAGGGTTTCTTGGGTGATGAACAGGATGTAATAAAGAGACCCAAGTGATTTTTTCAGAGGTAGAGTCCTCTTTACCAGCAGATATGGAAAGAGGGAGAAATGCATCGGGGAGGACAGCAAAAACAGCAAAGGGGGGAAGTTTCAAGGCTTCACAAATCTATTTAATCCAACCCCACAAACAAACAGCCAATAACCAAAACAAAAATCACAAGAGCAATAAGGACCACATACCAGGATTATATAAAATGTGAGAGGTGAAACTGGGTCCACGAAAGCGACACGAAGACGACAGGCATGCACTGACAGGTGCAGAGGAAAAAGATCAATCACGTGTTTTCTGACTGGTGAAAGTGACAGGGTGGATGCGCCTATATATAGGCAAAGGTTGTAATAAATGCGCCAACCAATTTTTGAAGTGGGCACACCAAAAAACCTGTCGACATGAAGTTATGTGTGCCTTTGGCGCACCAAAAGTGTTGTCAACACAGAAATATGTGCGCCCTTTGGCGCACCAAAATGCGGCGCAACAAAAGTATTGTTGACACAAAGGCGCATGGCGCATGCAAGAAAGGTGCAACATGGGGAGGCACACCAAAATGTGTGTCGACACTTCAAACCGTGCACCAAAGGAATAAAGGGGGCGCAAGAACACTGCATGTTGCATAGACATTAGGTGTGCCCGACCAAAAAAGACCAAAAATGGCTAAGTTCGAAAACTAGATTTCCCGGGAAGGGATTTTGCAACGTTCTGAACGCAAGGAGTCCTTGACGAGGGACCGGAACAAAAATTTGGTAGGGTTATCTGTAAAATTTCCCTTGCCAATTTTACTGGATAACAGCCCTTCAAACCATCCCTTGTTCAACTAACAAATTTATCGATACCATGGCGTACTTGGCTTCTCAAATACCTACTTTTCCCACTGATTCTAAAATCTTTGTCACCTTACAATGACTCCAATCACCCTCTTATTTACCTTGCGAAGTTTACTCCTTCAGAACTGCTACCCTTGACTTGAGTGACCTTTGGTATAAATAATACTCTGACTATCTTTCTCTCTTTGTCTTACCTCTCGACCTCACTCGTAATGGACAACGTGATTTTCTTAAAAAGGTCTATTAGCATGGATTTGATGGTATTCTCTTACGATGCCTCACAAGTTCTGAAATTCCTTATACCATCAAGGAAGTTCATGATGGCATATGTGGAGGTCACTTCAGTGGCCTTACTATTACTAAGCGTATTCTTCACCTAAGTGGTTATTTGCCGAACCTCAACCATGATTGTTATGACTACATCAAACATTGTGTAAAATTACAACAACATTCCAACCTTCATCATACACCCAGTCATGCCTTATAGGTCACCCAAGACCTTTGGCCCTTCTCTCAATGGGGTTTGGATCTTGTTAGAGAGATCAATCCCCATTCTTCCCAACGCCATCAATGGATCATCACTGCTACCAAGTACTAACTACAAAAAATGGGTTAAAGCCATACCACTCATCTCCATGAAAGTCAAGAAAATATGTGAGTTCATCAATCATCACATTATTTTTTGCTTTGGTGTTCTTCATTACCTCATCACTGATAACTAAAAAACAATTAAAAAATAAAACATTGTGAAAAATTTGCGACGCCTTCAACATTCAACTAAGTTTCTTGTCACCTTATTACCCACAGACCAATGGCTAAGCTAAATCAACCAACAAAACTCTGAACAAAATTCTCATGAAAGCGGTTAACGATACTAGGTAGGACTGACATATGCACATTCCTTTCACCCTGTGGGCATACTGTACTAGTATCCGTACTTCCACTGCTTCCACACCCTTTTCTCTGGTCTATGGTACAAAGGCTATTTTACCTCTCGAAGTCCAGATTACCTCACTCTACATTTCTCTCCATAACATGCTCAATGATAACAAATTTCTTTAGGACTGTTTAGCAAAACTTGAGTTATTAGATGAACATCATCTTAACGTTCTTGACCACCTTCAAGTTTACCATAAAACGTATCAAGCGTGCCTATGAAAAATGTGTCCATGAATGAACCGTATGAGTTAGTGACCTTGTCTTGAAAGAAAATCAACATGTAACTAAAGTAGAAAAAAGTAAACGGGGAAAATTTTCTCCTAATTGTCTTGGACCATACATTGTGACCCATACTTACGAATCAGGTGCTTATTGTTTATCTTCACTTGATGGTAAACCCGAACCTGAGCCCCTTAATGCCTTGCATCTTTGACCATTCTACTATTGAATTTTAGTCCTACCTCACTTTTTTCCTCTTTCCATGGTCATCCCTTGAGTTCTATCCACTTCCTACACCATCACTAATGATTAAATAAGAATCATGTGCATACCTACTACTTTTTATCTTTCTTAAATATGTGTACCATGGTGCCTACACATAGCATGATTCTCATGGATACTTTTCATCTATTTTTAGATGAGATCCCATGGTCATTTCACCTTGCTTTCAGAATAAGAATCTTATTCTTCACCTTAGTATTGTCCATGACTTAAAGGCCCTCACATGGGATCCAAATCCTTGAGTCACACTTCAAATAAAAAGATGACCCCCCTCAAAAGGGACATATTTCTCTTTACAATCGCATCTATAAATAGAATGCTCCCTCGAAGGACAACTATATAAAGCTCTTTAAAAAAAAAGAGAGAATATTAAG
Organism: Taxus chinensis; assembly: GCA_019776745.2. Taxonomy (NCBI): domain Eukaryota; kingdom Viridiplantae; phylum Streptophyta; class Pinopsida; order Cupressales; family Taxaceae; genus Taxus; species Taxus chinensis. The sequence continues at coordinate 1,009,548,198 of CM034146.1, forward strand.
CTTCCCACATTGATCAGCTTCACGAAGACCTCAAGGAGTTAATTTCTTCATCCCATATGTAATTCCCACATCAATTAGTCTATCTCAAACATCAGTTAAAAGAAACAACCTTTTAGTCATGGACTTTCCCATTATGACCTTAGATCTCTTGCTACAAAGGCATGCTACCTCATACCATATAAACATTAACCACCTTTCATCCCTCTCACCATTCACACTCCCATTTCCTACTACCTCAAGGGACCTCTTGGAACTTTGACATTTGGTGATCATGTGACTATTAGTCACCTTTAGGATAATCACTCATGCAAAGTCTTTAGGGTCTTATGTTCCTTAGCATACCTATGGTATGGTCCACCAATTATGATCCTCACTAATCAGGTGACCTTTCTTGCCCCCTCTTATCTTTTAACCTTCTTTATTATGTATTGATTACCTTATACAAGACTTGGTCCTTGATGCTTACCTTTGGGTAATCTTCTTCTTCTTCCACAATCAAAATCACCTATACCAAGTTGCCCACAACTCACCCACACCTAACAAGACCTAAACCAAAATCATGCCTAAAACCTACCAACTCATTCTCATACCTTCTCATATTCTTCCCTAGCTTATGGGAGAACTACATTGGCCTGAGGTCCCTTTTCGTTGGGACTATGTAGGAAACACTCCATGGGCATGGGGCCCTTGGAGGTTAGCTCGGCCACTCTCTACCTTAACCAATTCCTCTTTTATTTTCCTAAACCACATTCTACCCTACTTTGTTTCATTTTTATATCAAAAATTGGAAATTAAACCAAAAAAAACAACAAATTGTTTCAATTTTTTCTCATCATCCAAACATACATTTATTTTGACTACCATTTCTTTACCAACATCATGCATGTATTATAAAACATCTTAAACATGACCCATATCATCATTCAGTGCAAAAATTAATGAATTACAACCTACACAACCTGACTCAACCATGCCTACAACCTAACTCAATCCATGCCTAAAACAATGACATGAATCCATCATGCCTAAATCCATGACTTGACTCAATCCATGCTTGAACTAAAACCTAACTCAATCCATGCCTAAAACCATGACTTGAATCTATCATGCCTAAACCAAAACCTAACTCAATCCATGCATAAAACCCACAACCTGACTCTATCATGCCTAAATCCATGACCTGACTCAATCCATGCCTACAACCACGGCCTAACTCAATCCATGCCTAAACCAAAATATAACTCAATCCATGCCTAAAACCACGACCTGACTCCCTTATGCCTAAATCTATGACTTGACTCAATCCATGCCTAACACACCTACCATAAGTCCATCTATGCATAATAATAAAATGTTATCAACACAAACACATAATGTCCACAATCATCATCATCTATATAAATACAATATCCAAACATGTGTATCCATATACATAGCTATCAAATGTCTTTAGCAAGCAAGCCAGTGTATATAATCTTTTGTCTCAAAAATCTCATATACAACCTCCCCATCTTTGACGCACAAGCCAGTATATGATCAAAATATACAAAAATCTAGTACATCATCACCATCTTGAGGCACTGATGTGCCTTAGTACTATATGCAAAATATGACCAGAATACATCATATTCCTGCCATATGCGTCGAGCCTGGTCCTGCTATACATACTCTATGTCACTTATCTTTGGTCTCATCCTTGGCTAACCTATCCATACGGCCTACTGTCTATGGTGTCCCCATCTACCTACTGACCCTATTACCTAGATCTTGTGGGACCCTGAGAGTTGCCCCTGGCCTGTGAACTGGGACCCTGTCTCAGGTGCTTGATGGTGGCCCCATCAGCTCTCTACACCCTGTGTCCAGGATGTAGTCCTCTAACTTGAGCCCTGTTGTGCCCTGTAACCTGCGCCTGTAAGGATAGACACCTAATATATCATCAGCCACCATCCATCTCCAACCTGGTAGCCATCTGGGCCTCACATAGGGAATGGCCATAACCTAGATGCATGGTAATGGTCTATGGTGGCCACCTTCAGGCAACTAAACCTACTTATACATGTCCCAAGGAAAATTGTCTAGCCCCTGCCTGCGAACTGGGCCCCTGTCGTCAATGCATGTGCAAATATTCCATTGGCCTGACACCCTGTGCTTGTACCTAAAGGTGTAATTCCTGAATTTGGCACTCAGGCTAGTGGCCACCTGTTCGCCTAAAAATTACACTATTACATGTTTTTTTAGGGGTTGGCACATGACCATCATCACCATTGAAAAATATCCACCTTGGGCCATATAAACCTGAAGATTATTCGCCAGGTATGCATGCACTTCGGCTACTTCACATTTTTTAACAATATGATATATCCCTGCTTCCCCTGATACCATCACCAATTAGGTAAGCAGGGTCACTACCTACCCCTGTAGGGCATCTCTCTACACCGTGATAGTGGCTAAATCTAGCTACCCCGGCCTGGGTGGTACTGCTCGTAAATGAGCCACCCACTATTGTCTATATCTATCTATCACTTTGGCATCATCGATCCACCAATCTACCACCTGCTCCTCTTGCCATGTGGGCACTGTCACCTATGGTAGAGGTAATGGCCTCTCCACATCATCTCTCTTATACTACGGGAAGGGTGGAGGTATGTCTTGTATGCAGCCCAAACTGCCACCTAACCTTGTTAACTGGGATCATCTCGTTCTCCCCGGCATGGTACCCCTCTATCCATCTCAGCAGCTGAAGGCCATCTAGCTCATCATGCATCCATTTGTATGAGGGATAACCCACATACGGTCTCCATATGATGTCCACCGCAAACAACCCCTCCAATAGATGCATATAATATGCTACATCATGTGTAGCCCTGTTTGATCAACACTCTCCAATCACGGGCACCCATCACTATACCCCACCCAAACCAATCTCGGTGGAAATGAATTTACTTAGGGTATACCCACTGGCCGTACAAAAACTATGTGCTCATAGGCCCAACAGTGTAGAACAAATATACAACATAAGCTGAACCTGCGTAGATGCCCATACACCCATAGATCTCTGTATAACTGCACGAGGAATGATGGCACCTAGGAAAAGTAGGTCTGATCCATCACCATGTCATGTAAAACCCCCATTAGGGAGTGGGGAAATCTCCCACACTCTATATCCAACAGTGAAAAATAGCACACTGCCTCCATCAATAAAACAACTAGCCTCATCTCCTCTGGAAGGGCTAGGTACATCACCTCGTAACTCAAGCTGGCACTATGGAACATCCTGTCTGTAAGTCCCTCCCCAAACACTATCAACATCAACTCCTCTGAGGCCTAAGAGGATATCGAGTATACCTACATCCCCAATATCGGTAATCGTAGGATCCTAAACATGTCCTCCAGGGTGACTGTCATCTCACCTGTTGGTAGGTGGAATGTGATGGTCACTGAATCCCATCTATCGATGAGGAAAACCATCAAACTCAGCTACCGGACTGCATGCTAATAGCATCAGACCCCAATTAGACCCACCTCCTCCACGTGCTTCTACTCCTCAACTATCATTGTGCCTTACACTCTCAAGAGCAGGGGTGACACCCTGTCTCTCATTTGTAGCTGATCTCTCCCCTGCATCCAACACAAACATCAAATTAATCTAACTTCATCATACCCACACTCAACACCTCACCTATACCTACTACCCCATCTTGTTCTTTCTTCCCCAACCTACCTTCGTATCACATTTCTATCTACCCACCCCCCACTCTCACCCACTATCATCTACCCATGCGTATTTCACCCCAAGCCTATGCCATATTTTGCACAAAAACACCTTCTTTTCCCCTACCTCACTCACCCACTTGACCTAGGGCCCTTTCGGCCCCTTTTTCTCCAACACCCGACCATTTCCGATTATCTCTAATTGACCCCAGTCACCCCTAAACTAGCATGGGTCACCTATTTTGTGATCGATACCAGTTTGACCCTAGTGATGCTGGCTAACCCCAACCAATGCCGGTCACTGACGAGGCGAAACCCACGACCCCCAACCCTCCCCTATTAAAAAACTCCCTCTCCCAACCCTTCTACCCACCCATTCTCCCCTACACTTCCCCTCAACCCCGTCCCACCCCTCATTCACCAACTTACCTATCTCCCCATTCCTATTCTACCCAATTTACCCTCCCACATTTCAAATTTCATTTTTACCCCACAAACCCAATATTTCAAAACCTGACCTATCACCTAATCTATCTCACAAAACATAGAAAGTGTTTGATGCTTACCTCATCACACTTCCATCACCGTGGTGGCACATCTGGCCACTACACCGATGGCCCGCTCAATCCCTCTCCAGCCTCTACCATCACCAATCGGTCACCTTGCCTCTAACCACCTGAATCCAACAATTTGATCTTGTGGACCCACCTCTCAACTGCCAATCACCTACCATTCAGCTTGCCAACTTATCTTTCTATTATGTTTAGACACTTTCCAACTTACCCTCTCTCTCATGTCATTTTCCTCTATTTCACACGAGACAAATGATTCCAAAAAGCTTGGAATTTTTTGTTTTTTATAACATTCCCGACCTAATCGACATCAGTTTTACCTTCACTGGCATTGGTCACATGCCCTACCTTACCATGGTCGGTTACCCTATATAGGCATTGGTTATCCTTGACTAGCATCGATCACCCTATTACCTTGCCCATCACTCTTTTTTTCCCTCACCCAACACTTACCTTGACCATTCACCTCACCCTCCTTGCCTCATCATTCATAAACTCACTCTTACCACTGAGTGGGGCATATTTTTTCCTCTCCCATGGCTTTATGTACACTGTACCCATCTACCCACACCAGCCCCCCTTGGGGTGACTATCGACCTTACGCACTCACTCTACCTTGTGATGATGTTACCATGATGATTAGCCTTACAACCTTACCTTGCCTTCGGCCGTGACCTTTACCCAAACAAACCTTGACCCTTTGGATGTGCCGGAGCCACCCTGCACGTTCCACACATTCCTACATCTTACCTCGTTGAGTGCCCAGACCGTATCCTCTACCTTGGATACAAAACCTTAACAACCTGTATTTGGATAACCCAATCGACCTTAGACAATGTAGATTTTTCCTACTCTTCAACCTGGTACCGTGTTATAGTTTATACATGTGTGTGCATTTGAATGTCACTACCTTTAACCCTGACCCATTACCTAGATTACCTGAGTGGACCTTTTTCCTTTCTTTACCCCCGTTACCCACCTTCTTCTTCATCACATTCACCTTTTATCAAACCACTCACCGACTCTTCCTTTTGCCTCATCAGTTCCTAGTTTGAGGGGGATCACCTTCACCCACACATGGGGCAACCACATCTTAATTTTGTCAGCGTCACTTATAGATACAAGCTACGCAAAAAAGGGGAAAAATGTAGACACTAAAATTAGGTCATACTCCCCTTGGTCCCCCGTCAAATAAAAACCTTGAACATATTCACCTAACCATGGCCCCTTTCATCCCACTCTAATATTAATTTAATTAAATTAATTCATTATCCTCACAATATTTATTATTTAAATATCCTAATTGGGATAATGCCCACATATCCACCTCACCCTAAGACATATTCTTAGTAAGTTTCCATAACTAACTAAGACCTACCCAAACCCTAAAAATCAATGCCTACATTCCCTCTAACCACATTTCCACCCATTAGAAGGAAGATTCCATACTAATCCATGGAGTAAATGAAATGAGATCCCAAAAAATCAAGGGGATATGCCTAGTTTAGTAAACCTAGGAAATCCCACCCTAACCAATGCCGGTTACCATAAACCACCACCGATTAAGCCAGAACCACCGTCGGTTACCATTTAACCCCCAAAACAACCTTATTTCGAGGTTGGAACATTTCTAAGAGATAATCACATCTTTTGAGAATAAGTGACAAAAAATTAGAGCTGCATGCAAGCAGAACCAATATTAGTACACACATCAAAGCTTCCATAGCCAGCACCAGAAGTAATCACACATCCATCTGCCTTCACAGGAGCATTCGGGGGAAGCACCAACACTATATAAAGTTCATTCCATTTGATAACCTATCGTTACCAACTAGATGTCAAGCTCGTAAAAGTAGTAAGTGATTTTTGGTAACCAACATTTGTCCATTTATCATTGGGTAGATCCTTTTGCTATTGTTACTAGTTTCTACCCTCATTTTCATTCCCCACCATTTTACCTCCATGCAAACTTGACCATCCCTTTACCCACACCATTTAACTACCCACATCTAGACTTTCATCATTCTTGAGCATACCTAAGACCCCCGCAATCCTTGCCATTTCCCTACCATTCTCATCTAGCACCAGATCTAACACCTTGCCAAGTTTTATTGAGTTTCCTGTAGCTTGACCATACCGACGCTGATTACTTGAAACCATAATCAGTTAACCCAAATCGACACCAGTCATACTAGACCAACGTCGGTCTCTGTGTATTTTACTAGAAACTAAGAACAAAGCTTCTAAAACTCCACCAAATACCCAAAAACACCCAAAATCTCACCCTGACTCGTATTAGTACCTTGACCAAGACTTTGACCTTTAGATTCAGTCATAGCTTAGCTTGCTGTGAATGAATTTGCTTATTGTAGATGAATGAGATACCTAAATCATTTTAACTATAGTAGGATTTTTTTTATTATAAGCATTAAGTTGTTCTAAATAGTGGGTTAACGGCTGTCTAGGAAGTATCACACTTCCTGGATCTAGCACATGCTACGTAGTCTACTTCATATACTATTTAATTATTATTTGGTGGTCTTATATTCCATTCTAGGTAGTTCCTCCAAGAAAAAAGGAAGCTCTCATGATCAGCTATAGATCCAGAAGTCACACGTGCATAAAAACCTACAACTAGTATTTCTACAAGTATTCCTCCTAGCCCTTTACCCTTATTTGTTTCGTCAACATTTGAAGAAATGCTCTAGAATCAGGTGAAACAATATAGTCTATGCAAGTCTAATTAGGATCAAAATTTCTGTACCACCTGTGTGTAAGCCCTTGTAATGTAGTAGAAAATTAGCTTGCCCTATGCTCAGAAGTCATGATTCCTTTTACGAGTCATAATATTTCACACATGTGTATGTGTTTAGCAACATCTTCTATGCCCCTATACTCAAGAAGAAAAAGATACATATCCATGTAAATATTCTAGGGTTTGTGTGGACCTTTCCCACCTGATCCAGAACCTCCTGTGTTTCCTCTTCCTCTAGAACCACCAGATCTACCTGAACTAGAGCCACCCATGCCTCCTGATCTCAAACTTGTAGCTGGGGTCAGACCAGAGGATGTACTTCCCTGTGTCCCAATAGTAGTACTGAACTGTATGTCGAAATTCTACGAAGCGTTACTGATCCCATAAGAGAGTCCAAAGATCCAAGCACCTGAATTATTTTTTGATGATACACTCAAAAAGCTACTCCCATATAACAAAAAAGATGTTTACACTACCATCACTATGAATCTTATAAGACTCACTCCTGCTCTCCAACTACTTGAATTAGCTTGCTTCCTATTTGTTGTACTAGATGCTGGAAAACCAAGCATAAGGGAAAGGTTTCTAGGTGGATTCAGATGCATGCCCATGGCTTAGGTCATCTCTGCTAGCATGATTCTATGTGAGGATGAGGAGGGTTCTCTGTCATGATTTCCCAAATGTGGGAGTTTCTGATGCTTGGGTTCCACATCTTCTACATGAAATTCAACTCCTTCCCGAACTATCTTTATCCAAAATGCCATTTGATCTGCAACATCCCACTACTTCTCTACCTCCCTCTCGCACACCTCATTATACTTAATCCACCTTCCTTCTCTCTGCCTCTCTACTACTAGGTCTTCCATCTTTCACCAAATTTGCTCTTGCCCCTACACATGGTGGAGTTTTAGTTTTCCATTAGTTTGTTCTCTAATTTTAGGGTTACCATCAGAATCTTGATCGCCAGTGGAATTCCTTACAGGTAAGTTCCCCTTGGATATCATAAAAAATGGAATCTAGCTACCTCTGGGCACAAACAAGTGGAAATTGAGTACTCTAAGATATAACTGTTCAAAACACCACAGAACCACGTATCCACAATGTGAGTCGAAATAAGATCAGCATCATAAAGGGCCTAAAATTCTTCCTATGTCTAAAAAAGTGTGCAATACCTCCAATTTTGTTTAGATGCATAAGCAATCAGCCACTCATATAATTTGACTAGAAAGATAACGAAGAAGCTCTCATATAAATTGTCATACAGATTATGTTTCACCCATACGTGTGTGTTAAACTCAGATCCGGTGCTAAACCTCCATGCGTATTCTTCTTCTAGGTCATGCATCAACTGATAATGTCAACCGATATGTCTTCATCGTGAATAATTATGAAAACAAATGAAAAAGAGGTCCAGACAATGGAACTAATGATGCAGCCTAGAATTCACTAGTAAAATCCCAGGCATGCTAGCACATCACTCAGCCTAGACTAAGTGCTCACTCGAAGTTCACAAAGGTATGGGGCCCCTCTTTAGGGTTGCTATTATAGGATGTTAGCATGATGAAGACTTGAAGCATTCAGATCTATGACTAATATATCATTCTACAGTGCATATTTAGATCTAGATCTTAAAGTATCATGAATCAAACAATAATCATAGAAAAACCTTTTATGCAGTAATAAACTATAACCATGATTAACACCTTGATTAAGTCAATTATCCCCATTATATTAAATGTAGCAATACACATAAGCTTATTACAATAATGGTATCATATGCTCATGCACATACAAATCTAATAGTCTAATCTCACAGTAATCCAGTCCTTACATACTATCTCTCTATATATGCTACATAATTCACTACATATTTATAAGGGTGGGGAATTTCCCTTCACCACTTATTTAATCCAAAAATAGGTCACATGCTATTATTAGCCACGTGCCATTATAAGAATAGCCACACATTAAAGTGTACTAACAATAAACTTCTTCTAGTTAATTGTCAATAGTAAATCTATTCTCAACCTGTATCCATGCAAAGCACTTCGTAGATGATCCTCCAAAATAGCCAATGCATGTTGCACAAGTATTTAACTAGTTTGTGTGTTTGGCACACTATCTCCAAAAATATCTCATCATTGTGAAAATGGCTAAGTCTTGAATCTGTCTCTATGCTTAGTGTGTGATTCCTTCCCGATTCTCCCATGATTTTGAATGCACTCTGGTCTTCTACGTGAACCTTCTGTATGTTCTTCACTAAGTGCCACATTCTAATTGACTAATACTTTCCATAATGTACAGTCCATGATTTATCCATTTTTCCATCTTTTATTTTTAATTTTGAAGCTAATTTAGTAGAAATAAAGCATTCGGTAGCTCTAGTATCAAAAAGTATAGTTACAGGTATACCAAATAACTTACATTTCACTTCTATAGGCATAACTTGCTTTTTAGCTTGTCTGTTAGCTACTGCAACATGTATCTTATGCTGCTGATTGTGGTCATCCTTCCTCAAAGGACACTAATTTGCATAATGATCCTTGCCACAATTGTAACAACCTCCTATAGGTCCTTTCTTAGGCTCTGTTGGGCCCCTAAAATATTGGCTAAGTACAAGAAAGCACATGGGCATACAAGGCCTATTTGAAAATAGGCGCACAAGAAAAAAGCATGCAAGATAGGGTTTTAGGAGGGTTTAGTAAGAACCAGTGGTGCACACATGCGTAAGGCAGAGCAAGGGTATTTTGGGACTTAGCCATATTTGGCATATCAGGTAGAACACAAGGAAAACACGACACTGACTGCGCATGTGGAGTGGATAAAGTGCCATCCTGATAATTTGGTGCCCACAAAAGGAATATACCTTGCGATAGAAGATTATCCAGATGGTCATCATGGTGAAGAATGGAGAGCTCACGTCTGAAGGAGCATGCTCCCATGGAGGACCACTTGGACACTTCGCACCCTGATCTACACCTTCAGAAAGGCATGGCGGTGCTTGTTGAGGCTATAAATACAAGCACCCAACAGAGAAAAATATATAGAATGGGAAAGAGGTGAAGCTATGCAGAAATACTGTGAGAGTTCTATGGGTTGGGTTTAGAGGATCTGTAGGAGTATGATGTGTTAAGGGGATGGGTCTCAGTATTTTCCTTCTGTACTAAGAGGGGCTTAAGTCTAGTTCTAATGCATGACATTAGTCTACACTATTATATGGACCTGTGATTGCCTCCAGGAATGTAATGTGATCACCAAACATATTTAATATGGATATATGTGGCTCTAGTTTTTAGTTATATCTGTATGGATTAGTTTATATATATATTTCATATGAGTGGGTGTAAGACCATGTGCATTTCCTTTCTGTTATGACTCAGATCTGTGTTTTGTAATGATTTTATTATCTAAATGAATACATTGGTCTAGAAGCTCGTTCTGAGCTCTAAGATGAATGAATGGTTCATTCCCATTCACTTCACTTAAGTTTTCTGTCGTAAATAATGTATTTTCACACAAATCACACAAAGGTGGGCCTCGACACCCACACATGTACCTCAGGTGAGCATGCCTAGCACCCGCTGGGTGATAGGTCGGCACGTGACATGGGATTTCCTTGTTCTTTAAAAGCCATAAAAATGACTACATTTTGGTCCCATGTTGCTAGGACCTCTTTTTAAATTTGTTGTGAGAAATGGCATGCATCTTTATTCCCTGTGATGTGTGATGACAGAGCACATGAGCTTAGAAAGTGTTGAAACATGGTTTAAGAGCATGAAGGATGGATTTTTCTCAGAGATTCAAGCACTAGACCTAAGTTCAATGCATGTAGATAGGTAAAATAGAACCTATACCATGAGTTGATATGAGACATTTATTTGCTACTGCTTCCCAGTAGAACTATATGAATGGCTTTCAACCAATGCATCCAGATCAAGATGGTACTATAGATCGTGCATGCGTGGACTCAAGATAACTATCAGAGGCTGTAGGATGTAGATTTAACTTGGAGATGTGTTATTAATCACTGGTTGGAAGAGGGTTTTGACTAGTTATACTTTGAAATACACCATTTCGACGTATTATTTCCCAAATATTATCTGAGTTTGAGTTTCTGAGGGATCCTAGAGGATGGTTTTTTACATGCTATTCCTCTGGCTATGAAGATCTTGGTTGATTACTTTGAGTTTAGAAGTATTCCCAATGGCCAGCTAAGATCTCTGAGTGCTGGGAGAGGAAGCTAAGATGGAGGAAGATGGCAGACATTGCGGTTGAGAAAGGAAAAGAAGGAGAGATGAACTCAAGTATAATAAAACTCATGAAAGGGAGATGACTAAACAACATGAAGTTGTCAAGTGTGATGGATCTACAGAGGCAGGTGTTGTGAGAGGGTGTTGAATTTCATGTAGAGGATGTGAGAACCTGAGCAGTCTGTGCTACCCCATTTTGGTAAGGCGTGTGAGAGAATCCCCTTTAGCTTCTGATGAGAGTTCATTACATGTGGAGAAAGAAGAGATCATCAGCGTGTATTTGAACCCACATGGATGACCAATCCCTAGATGCTTAGTTTTGTATATCAAGGGAAGAGTACTGTTAACCCAGTTGGTATCGGTGGGAGTAACTGATCATTACCTAGGAGATATAATTTTTCATTTGGAACATCCATGGTTGCATATACCATTAAAGTGTTTGGAGGAATTTTTGGGCAAAGTGTAGATACAGAAGATTTTTATATCATGTCTGGGAGTGGTGCATGGGGCACATTACTGGTAGTGGGACATTATCACAGACCATTGATGCACAATTCAGTGGGATGTTGGGAACCCTTGGCGCGACCACTTCAGGATCCTTTAGCTGACTGTAGGCGGTGGATCTGAGGGATTTGGTGGGTAGAGAAGGAACATGAACTGGTGGATCCAGTGGGTCAAGAGGAACAGGACCTAGTGGACCCTTTGGATTTGGAGGAAGGAACACTATTGGAAACACCAGAAGGAACCAAGGCTCTGGATTGGGAGGAAAAGGACCCCAGCCACCTCCCCAAGTGTTTTTTGAGATGTATTTGCACTTACCAGACTATAGGGGTATTGAAGAAGCTATAAAGCATGTGTCAAAAGTTGTGAGTTACTATGATGCATGCAAAGGGGATAAACTACCTCTAGAGTGGAAGGTAAGCCAGTTTGCAACTACACTGCAAGGTCACGCACATAGCTGGTATTGGAAGTATGACCCCCTTCAGACGGTGGTAGACTATACCGCATTGAAAAACACTTTCCTCATAGAATTCCATATTCTATAGTTCAAGCATAAGAGAATCAAGGCTTTGAAGGAGATCCAAAAAGGAATGTCAGAGAGGGTGCGGGAGTATGATGCATGGTTTAAAAATCTCCTTGTCAAAATCTATCACATGACATTCACCCGCCATAGCATGCTCAATAGTTTTTTGGATGGTTGATCACTCCATTTAGGAGGGAATTGTCACATAAAATGCTCACTGAACCCACGTGCGAGGCTTTAGAGGCTTGCCTTATGTGCTAAAGCTATTAGGAGTGTGGATGACTAGTGTTAGTCTATTTTTGGAAGTCCTAATTGCTGCAATGGCCAAGTAGGTTAGAGAATTTGTCTGCGTAAAATCAATGCACATGAGGTGCTTAGTGGGATTTAGTGTATAGACTGCGAAGTTGAGGGACATGCAAAAGATAGTTTCCCTCAGAAGTTAGTGCGTGCTATGGTAGTGGACTATGAGATCTTCCACGGAGATCATGATGCAAGTAGATGCCCTCTACTCTAGTGCATGCAATCTGCAAGAATGTTTCTTTCTACTATAAGATATACACCTCTACAACCTATGACACTAAGGATTGTAGATTGATTGATTAGATCCATGATGTTATTGATCTGGGTGTGCACTAGAATATCCTTGCTAGTAGTTCTAAGGATGATGACCATTGTTATGAAGGGCATGAAGATGGAGGGGCACGTGGAAGAGGTTTTTCACAAAGAATTTCATGGTAGTCATGGTAACCATCGGTAGAGGACAGAAGTGAGTTCCGATGAGGAACATGTTATAATTTTGGGTCTATAGAACATTAAAAACATGAGTGTGTAGACACCAAATTTGTGTCTTACGACCCCCTGTGCCCCGCATCTCATTTCGCAACCTAACCTCATCACCTAAACCTTACACAATTATTTATTAATTACCTTATAATTAATAAATCCACATCACCATACCTTCCACCTCATGTCGCCACCTCATCATGACCTAGTCTTAACCCTAAACTAACCTAATTAAGACCTATAACTTGGTCCAATTCCACACCTATGACTAATTACTCCTCATCCGCACCTAAAAAACAACTTCATAATGACTTGACCAAGCCTGCTACCAATCCCTCGGAAGAAAAGGAGGGAAAGATCGCTATTTTACCAAAAATAGCCCACTTTAACCTGACTGATACCGGTTCCTACTCGACCACCGTCGGTTGCGTAACCGCCATCGGTTCCCCGTAAATGACCACTTCCAACCAAAAACAAAGATCGATTTTTCATTTGATTGAGAAGAAAGAGAAATCATTGAAAGGATCTGGATTTGCTTGGCCGAGAAGAGACAAGTAAAGAAACAGGAAGAGTTTACAGAGAAGGACATCAAGCCCAAGAATGCAACTGAATAACCAGAGCCTAGTAACACTCATTCGAGCATCAGAAGAGGAGATAACTCATCTTGGATTGTCAGATCATCCAACTTGGGTCCTGTCTTCATCATCACAGTCCTGAAACCTGCATCTGCATTAGGGACTAGTGAGTAGTGTTTTATATATGTTTCTAAGCACCATTTTCTTGAACTGTTGATTAATAGTAATCATAATTTTATTCCTAGATCTACTACCAGCAACATACTGCACTTAACCTTCACCCATACATCCTGATATTGCCCAGAAGGCCATTTTACCACACTCTAAGTCTTCCCTATCCTCCCGTCATTCCCCTAAGCCATCCCCCAATCTTAATAACCCCACAATCGCCTTGCAACCCACCTCTATCCAGAAGCACTTAGATTGCTGACCCTACCGGTATCATTTATCCCCTACCGGCAGTGGTTCTCTAACCGCGGTCGATTACCCAGTGACCGGTGTCGGTCACTGTGACTTATACCCCAAAACCCTTTTCTCACCTATTTGCCACCTAACAACCTCAGTTACAGTCTGGTTTATCCCTATAACTCAACCTGAATGTACCAATGACCAGTAACCGAACAAACAACGTGACGCTTTATTATTGATAATTTAGTTTCTATTGCTTTGTAGCGAGATACCTAAATCATGATTTTGCAATAGCTTTCTTTGTTATCATTTGTGTTAAATCATATTAAAAAGGGAACTGACCACATTTGAAAGGAAGTTTTATATTTCCTGGGCCTAAGGCAGATCCCTCATTTATTGTCTAATTAAAATCTGGTGGTCTTGTATTCTTACTTGTAGGTAGTCCTTCCAAGACAAAAAGGAGTTCTTCGCAGTCGATCTGATCTTTCTCTACGGTATGTGCACACCATCTCAACATTTAACAGGTATTCCTCCTAGCCCTAACCCTTATCTATTTCTCAAAGGAATGATAGGATAGAAGAAAGTCTATTCTGCAGAGCCGAAACCATTCCATGTGAAACAGAGTGTCTTAACCTGTTACAATGCTCATGGTGCGGAAAGAAGCACAAGTATGAAGAGTGTCTACAAATCTATGAGCATATGAACGTACAACACTGGAAAGACAAGGGCGTTTCTATGGTAAGTGTTAAGAAGGATGATTCATAATGGATGCCAAGAGTGGAACAAGAGTTAGAATTAGAACCTATATTGGTGACGACGTGGAGAGAGGCCACACGTGCTAGGGAAATGCGAAGACCTAGGAAACTAGTGTCAAGAGATGACATAGTACATGGAAAGTACCCAAACCCAGCCTTTCAGAAAGAAGTGTACCAGGAGACTATGGATGTGATTTGAAGTTTACAAGGGGAGATCCAATGTCTCAAGGAGGAATTGAGGCATGTGGAGCAACAAAAGGATAACGAGGTTCCAAGGAATGACCTAGATGAGGTTAAGGAAGTATATAAAATACTAAGGAAAAATACTATTATTTCCTTACTAGGAGAATGGATGAGGGAGAAGGTACCATGCACTAGAGTAGAGCACGAGAGAAAGGTTTTGCATGCAAACCTTCCTCCTCATAGCCTTGAATATGACAAGGAGATTACTCTTAATGTGGTTGTTGATGGATGGCTTCTGAGCTATATCCTCATCAATACGGAAGTAGAGGTGAATGTTCTTACCTTAGATGCCTGACATCAGATGGGAAGGCCTGCATTGCAACCATCTTCAAATGTGCTATATATGGAAAAAAAGACTAAGGCAATGACCATTGGAGTCTTGAAGGATGTAGTTATCACCATTCAAGGTGCCAAGTTCACTAGAGACTTCAAAGTCTTGGCACTCGCCAAGGAAGAAAAATTTCCAACATTGTTTGGGTGCCTATTATGTTACAAGAATAATGCCTACATAAGGTTTAACAAAGGATATATCAGTTTAGAAAACGAGGAAGAATGGGTGGTCATCCCTTTGATGGATGAGAATTCAGTGCCCTACGTGGAGTCACTGGGATAAGAAGTCCTTAATAGAATCTATGTGCACTCCATTAGAGATCCTGAGGTAATTCACCCCACGGAGGGAGTCATCCAATTTGAAGACACCCAGTCTGTGAGTGATACCACTAGTGTGGCATGTGACAATTGGGCACATAGGAACTATGATTTAATTAGGTGATAGCTAAAAGGACCTGTAACAAGGGTGAAAAAGGCACACTCAGTCAAGTGCCTAGGAGGAAAGAAGTTGCCTAGCTACTCTAGAGGAGCATACCCTGAGATTTTCCTGCAGGAAATGGAAGCTCAGTGAAGAAATGAGGACAAAAGAAGAGGAATGCTCAGCTATAACCTACTCGGGACTGCACCGCGTTGGTGGGATACACATTGGGATAACCTCTTAGAGTGGCACGAGGTAAGAATCATGTTATTTGTAAGCTTTTCAAGGAGCAATGTGCCCATGATTATAAAAGACTTCCATGGTAAAGAGACCACTTCATTTCATATCCAAGCATGTGAGAAGGCTTGGATAGGAGGTGCAAAGGCCTTACCACCATCATTATGGTGCATAAGCTATATTCCACACTACAAGGTTGTGCACAGCGCGTGGTATATCCACTTAGAAACATGCTGCCAAATAGGAAATTGGAAGGATCTGACAACTAATCTCATCCAAGATTTTGAATATTGAAGCACAAAGCCATAAGTGGATAAGGAATTATAAGTGATCAAGTAGCTTACAATGGGGGATAGTGCCATGGCAGAAGACATGCTACTAGATTTTCTAGGTGAGCCCAGTTTAGAGGCATGCTTCGATGAGGATGAGTCATAGAAGATGTAGTTTGAGTGTGCATGCTTAGAAAAGGAAAAAAGAAAGATGGTTTATGTCATAAATGGGGAGGAAATGGAAGGTCTAGATGTTAACCACTCTATAGGTACATGCAACGTTATAGATAGCGCCGATGAAAGGATGCACAACTACCATGAACATCTGAAGATGAAGAAGGTTAACATTGGGATGGAGGAAGAACCTAAGGAGGCTATCATCAGTGACTATTGGTTAGAAAAGGAAGTTTCGAAGATAATTGATCTATTATGCAAGTTCCAAGATTTTCTCCCATGCGGGTATCGTGAACTAAAATGCGTCCACCATTCCTTGGGGGAGATGAGGATA
Source organism: Taxus chinensis (assembly GCA_019776745.2). Lineage (NCBI taxonomy): Eukaryota > Viridiplantae > Streptophyta > Pinopsida > Cupressales > Taxaceae > Taxus > Taxus chinensis. The sequence goes on from CM034146.1 coordinate 1,009,565,036, forward strand.
AAACTGAAGGAAGGTGCACACCCAATATGGAAGAGGCCATATCAGATGAACCCAAATTTACACGTATGGGTCAAGGAGATAGAAAAAATGATATCGTCAGGTATCATTGAGGTGGTTGAAGAGTCAATATGGATAAGGCCAATGGTCATCAACATCAAGATGGATGGGAGGATCAGGATCTGTGTTGACTACAGGGACCTGAATACAATTTGTGTCATTGATCCCTTCCCAACCCTATTTACTAAAGAAATATTGGAGGGAGTGGCCAGGCACGAAGTCTACTCTTTCATGGATGGGTTCTTAGGGTACCACTAATGAGGATTACAAATGTAAACTAGAGAAATACAACTTTTGCCACTGAATGGGGAAGTTTTACCTATACGGTCATGCCTTTTAGGTTGAAGAATGCACCTGTTGTGTTCTCGCACATTTTAGTGCAAGCATTTGAGGACTTCATCCATAGTTTTCCTTAGGTCTATTTAGGTGATTAGACTGGGAATAGTCTAGTCAAATACCATTGTGATGAATTAAGAATAATGTTTGAAAGGTGTCAACAATTGAGGATATCCCTTAACATCAAGAAGTGTGTCTTTGCTACCCCATTTGGAACCTTATTGGGGCATATCATATGTAAGGAAGGCTTACTAGTAGATCTCGCCAAGGTTACAATCATCATGGGTTTAGGGGAGCCTACTAGCCAAAGAACCATGTGTAGATTCCTTGGACACATGGGATATTATAGGAAGTTCATCAAGGGGTATGTCAAAATTGCCACATCCTTAGAAGAATTGTTCAAACAAAAAACTACCTTTCATTGTGGAGAGGCACAACAGAGGCATTTGACACTTTAAAGGATAGGTTTATCACCACACCCATAATATATTTCCATGTTTGGGATAAGCCTTTCCATGTTCATGTGGATGCCTCTGGTACAACCGTTGGAGTAGTACTGACACAACCTGGTGAAGGGATTATTGAGCATCCCTTGTGTTTTGCAAGTAAAAATTTAACATCAATGGAACAAAATTACACCACTACCAAGCGCAAAGCACTATCCATGATCTACACACTACAAAATTTTAGAAAATATCTATTGGAAACACCATTTGTATTCTACACAGACCACATGGTATTAAAATACTTGGTAAACAATCCCGTTTTGCAAGGGTGCATATGTCGATGGGTCATGCTATTCCAGGAATTTGAGTTCATAGTGGTTGTCAAGCTAGGAAAGAGTAATTCTAGACCAAATCAATTTTTTTTGAAAAAGGGTGACTATAATCAGTAGCACAAGATACACGTTGCAGTAGTTGACAAATAGGCTGAAAAGCAATTCACACCCATAGAAGTTCCGGGTAAGTTATTTGGCATACCTGTAACTATTCTTTTTAATACGAGAGCTACTGAATGTTTTATTTCTAGTAAATTAAGATCGAAATAAAAAATAAAAATTGGAAAAATGGATAAATTATGGGCTTTACATCATGGGAATAATGCTATTCATACAGTTAGTATGTGTCTTTTTGGGGTAGTCCTTGACTTACCTAGTTTTTCCATAGAACTTGATATTTATGTTGCTCCTTTGGGGTATTATGATGTAATCATAGGTGTTAATTGGATAGTTGAGCATAAAGCAAAAGTTGATTATTTTGAAAAACATATTAGTTGTTTAGAAGACTTGTAGAAAACAACAGACATTCAAGGTGTAAAGTGTGAAATTTCTGTCAGGAAATTGTCAACTATGTAACTTGAAAAGGCCAAAAATAAGGGTTTTACCTTGTATGCAATAATTTTTTTTGAATCCACTAAAGAAAACAATGATTTATTAGAATGTTATCCATTGTTACGCAACTTCACTGATGTGTTTCTGGAAGAATTACTAGGTCTCCCACCCAAACATGAATTTGACTTCACAATTGAAATCAAACCTACAAGCGAGCCTATTTCTAAGGCACCTTATAGGATGACTACTATTGAATTACTAGAGCTTAAGGCACAGTTACAAGAAATTTTGTCAAAAGGTTTGATTAGACTGAGTGTCTCACCTTGGGGAGCACCAGTAATTTTTGTGAAAAAGGAAGATGGAACACTTAGATTATGTACCAATTATAGGATGTTGAACAAGGCAACGATTAAGAAGAGATATCCACTTCCTAGAATTGATGATCTGTTTGATCAAATGTATGGTGCATTGGTATATTCTAAGATAGATCTTTGATCTGGATATCATCAATTACGAATTAAGGATGAGGACAATCATAAAAAAACTTTTAGAAAAAGGTATGGACATTATGAATTCATAGTTTTACCATTTGGATTAACAAATGCACCTGTAACTTTTATGAATTTAATGAATAATATTTTTCAAGAATACTTGGACAAATTTGTACTTGTATTCTTGGACAATATTCTCATATACTCTAAAATTATTGAAGAACATCATGAGAATTTGAAGATAGTTTTGGAAATCTTGAGCAAGAGATGATTATTTGGTAAGTTATCTAAATGTTCTTTCTATGACATGAAAGTGCACTATTTGGGTCATGTTATAAGCAAAGATGGAATAGCTGTAGATCCCTCTAAAATTGTAGCTATAAGTGAGTGACCTACACTAAAGAATGTACATGAAGTTAGAAGCTTTATGGGTCTTGCTGGTTACTATAGGAAGTTTGTTAAATATTTCTCCAAAGTTGTTGCACCAATAACTTCATTACAGAAAAAGGATAAGAAATTTGTGTGGAATGAGAAATGTGAATCTGCATTTAAAACTTTTAAGGACCAGTTAACTTCAGCACCTATTTTAGCTTTAATTGACCCTTATAGAGACTTTACTATTGTAATAGATGCATTCAGGGAAGGTCTTGGAGGTATTCTATTGAAAAAAGATCATTTCATAGCTTACGAAAGTAGAAAACTTAAGTTACATGAGCTGAATTATGTTCCTCATGATCTAGAGCTTGTTGTCATTGTTCATGCACTTCAAGTTTGGAGGAATTATCTACTTAGTAAACCTTTTGATTTAAAAAATGAGCATCTTGGGTTAAAGTATATTTTTACTCATCCCAATTTGAATGCAAGACAATGAAGATGGTTAGATTTTTTATCTCAATATGATTTTGACATAAGTTACATTAAAGGACAAAAAAATAGGGTAGCTGATGCTTTAAGTCGTAGAAGGAACATTTATGCTCTTATAATGTTGAGAACTCAATTTAAGGATGAGGTAAAAAGTGTTATGGAATTTTATTCTTATTTTTAGCAAATAACAACACTTGCTGCAGATCCAAATGATGTGAGATATAAGGGTTTTCCTTCGATAATGAAGGAATCTTATGATTTGAAAACTAAGTATACGTATCTTTGCTAAATGATTTAAGAAAGAAATTATTAGTTGAATTTCACAATTAACCTTTTTGTGGACACCATGGTATTACAAAGATACTTGTTGATATAAAACAACAATATTTCTGGAAAGGGATGAAAAAGGATGCGATTGAGTTTGTGACACACTGTTTAGAATGTCAACGAGTTAAAGTTGAACATATGCATCTAGCTGGTTTATTGTATCCTCATAGTATACCGTAGTACAAATGGTAAGTGATAAGCATGGATTTTTTACAAGGGTTTCCTATGCCAAGAAATAAACATGATGTTATTTTATTTGTTGTTGATAAACTAACAAAGGTAGCACATTTTATTGCTAGTAATATTAAGGATGATTCAATTGTTCTAGAAAAAAGGTTCGTACATGAGATTTTCATATTGCATGAAGTACCTTAATTGATCATATCTGATAGGGATCCAAGAATGACTTCAAGGTTTGGAAAACACTTAATGCAGCTCTTGGAACTAAGATAAATTTCAGTTCTGTATATCATCCAGAAATGGATGGACAGATTGAAAGAGTTAATCAACTTTTAGAGGATATGTTAAGAATGTATTACATGGATCAGTAGTATAAATAGGAAGAGTATCTTCCATTAGTTGAGTTTTCATATAATAACACATATCACACCTCCCTGAAGATGACACCTTTCAAAGCATTATACTGAAGGAAATGCAGAACCATGTTAGTTGGGACAACATTGAGGATATAGAGGTGTTGGTGAGAAAATTTGTCTTGTGGAAAAATTCGTGGGTTCCAGGAAAACGATATGGGAATCTAAGTCCCTATACTTGAATGGTGTAACTTTTGTATGTGCATGTGTAAAAAAATGGATTTCAATAGTGGTCTTTTGACTAGATATCCAATAGGGGCACTCCACTATCCATGTGGAAAAGCTAAAAAATTTTCACTAGAGAAGAACTTTGTCTGAGAAGGGAAAAGGGAGTGAGAATGGAGGTAGGAAAAACTAATGTTGCGGGTAGAATATCAGATGCCCACACACATCAATTAGAAAATTTATTTACATGCATTTATAATAAGAAGAAAAAAAAAATGCAAAAGAAGCTACAAGACCAAATGAAACTCATTGGTCACAAAGTACAAATTAATTCCTCAATCAAGGAGGCAAAAATTCCTTCTTTTCTTATTGAATCTCAAGAAGAGTTTATACATAGCTTGAGAATGGAAGAAATTCAAGGAAGAAGAGAAAATAGAAGAAGAATGGTTTTTTCTATATTTTCCAGGTATAGAGCACTCTGGTTTTTTCGAAAATCAATCGCCCCCCTTTTGGAATGACATCGAGAAGCCATTATATTATTTGCAAGAAATCATTACAACTTCATAAATCCTCAACACCTTTTTGAATCCTCTGTTGTGAAGAAAAATATCATGGTGGGTTAAAACCAAATCTTGCAAAGTAACCATTACATTTGATTTTCCAGTTTAAATAAAAACAATTAGATTTTATCCTCCAACTCTAAAATTGGGCCATCCACATGGCAGGAAGGGATTGAAGTGGTTACGGGGGAATCCCTTTGCATTTTGTGATTTTTTAGAGATTTGGCAATTTGGAACAAATTGGCCCACACCCCACTTTAAATTTTCAACTTAGACACATGGCTGCTTCTAATTGGAAATGGGGTCACGGCCCTTTTCTCAACATTTTAACGTTTTTGGGAAAAAGGTTCAAAACCTCAATTTCCTCTGCTGTCTCACTGCTTCAATTTGACTAGGACACGTGGCACATTTTGGTTGGAGATGGGGTCACGGCTCCTTTATAAACATTTTAGCCTTTTTGGGAAAAAGGCTCAAAATATCAATTTCCTCCGCCAGCCCAAACTTTTTCTTTGACTTTTCAACTTTGGGCCCGAGACCTTGGCTGAGCCACAGAGCATTTTAGAGCTTTTACTTCACTTTTTGGAATTTGGTTAAATTTCCAAAAGTTCCCTGATGGCCCGCTCATCCGCTTTGACTTTTCAACTTTGGGCCTGAGACCTTAGTGGAGCTGTGGAGCATTTTAGAACTTTTACTTCACTTTTGGGAATTTGGTTAAATTTCCAAAAGTGATCTAATGGCCCGGTCTCCTGCTTTGACTTTTCAACAACATGCTTTAAATTTGAATTTTTCCCTATGGGCTTCAACTTTGAATTTTTCCTTTATAGCCTGATTGGGACCGTGGGGAAAATTTACCATTTTTGCTAAAAGTGACAAAAAGTGTTAAGTTCACCAAAAATCCTATTCCTCCCCATCCAATAGGATTTGACCACGTACCTACATTCATTGGAGTCAAAATTTGATGGGGAAAAGACATCCGCCATCCCGACTATGGAAAATACGCAAAAGAAGAAAAATTTATCGTTTTGAGTCCAATTTTTGAATTTCCTTCACAAACTAGAGGTATGGAGGCAAAACAATGATTTGGTGACCTAGGCCATAGAACAAGTGAACAATTTTGATCAAAAATGGAGGTTGCAAAGAGGATATTATGTGCATAGACTGGGAAATGGAGAATTTATATAAATGAACAAAAAAGACGTTTAAAATGCTCTAGGGCACAACTTCTACTAATTTCTTGAATCTCTAATTTGGCTTAAACACCAACGAAGGGCATGAGCTCAAAAAATTTGAATTTGGCTATGAAAACACATAGTAGTTTTCAGGAGACAACAAGAGGTAATTGAACCTAAAATCCTTATGGAAATGGAACAATAAGTTAAAATGATTCATGAATGCTTGAAAGAAGAAACGGATAGGAAAAAGAGTTATGCTGACTTGAAGCGGGTTGATAGGAAATTTGAACTTAGTGAGAAGGTCTTTCTTCAGGTTAAACTGAAAAAGAGTTCTATAAATTTTGGCAAGGCTGCCAATTTATCACCTCGTTATGTGGGACCTTTTGAAATTGTTGAAGTAATCAACCCTATAGCTTATTGTTTAGCATTACCTCCTGCTTTGTCATGAATGCATGATGTTTTCCATATTTATTTACTTAAGAAATATGTTTCAGATTTATCACGTGTTAAATTAGAATTCCTTGCAGGTCCAAGACCCAGGAATAATTGTGGTTAAACCTATGCGAGTCTACAAACTCACTAGTTGCACTTAAGAAATTGTGAAATAAATCAATGTAAGGTCCAGTGGGATCAGTTTATCGAGGAAAGTGTAACCTAGGAAAATCTGGAAGATATGAAAACTACTTTTCCATATTTATTTAAACAAAATTGATTCTATTAACTGATAAAGTTTGAGATTTTATTCTTTTTATGTCAGTAAATCTACCAGTTTTGGACAAACATTACATTATTTAAAATGAATAGTTGTGTAAATGCTGATTTTGGAATTTTAAAAGCCAGTTTTGTTTGGAACATATGAAAGGAAGTATAATAATTTATTTGTCCTTGATTCAAATTGTGTAACTAAGTTAATCATTGGGACGATGATTCTTTTTAGGAGGGGAGCATGTAACATCTTTGGCAAACTGATAGCTTTCTCCTCCTTACACTTTAAGTGTCAATATGTGATTTGACCTAAGAAGGTGTATTATTTTGATTGTTGGGAATCATGCTTGTAAAGGGATAAAGTATTGTTGTTCATGGATTCATTTTGCTATGTTGTTGTTGCTTGGAAATGAAATTATCCTTCCTTGGGATCTGTAAAAGTGGTGAACCAGAATTGTTGTTTGCATACTTATTTTTAATAACAACAAACCTTGGATCAATTCCATTGATCTAAGCTATGCTTCAGTTTTCTTACCTATTTAGTTTGTTAAGTCAACATTCTGAAATGGAAGGTATTAAGGGATATGAGTCTTTGTATGTTTACAAAAGGTTTTGGACCCTTATTTTGAGGTCCTTGCTTTAATTTTTCTATGAAATATGGAATTGGATGTTCTAGTTAATTTCTTATGACGCTGGTTGGCATAAGAAGGAAAAAGACCTACTTCAGGACTGTTAAGGTAAAACATTGATCCTAGATTTTTAAGATCTATCCTAACTAGATTCTAATCTAAGTTAAACTAGACCTACCTTAGACCTATTCCTAACTATGCATGTTGCACCCTAATCTAAGTTGTATACTCTACGGGTGTGGGGTGTTAAGATCACCTAAGGTAATGGGAAGTCTATCTCTAACCTATTACCTAATATTGAACTATTATGGGTTATGGTTTCATCTAAGTGGGTATGTTTATCTATGGGAATATAAAATGACCTAAGGTAAATGCGTTTTATCTAACCTAAGGTAGGATCCTAACTAATGGTTTTCTAACCTAAACTAATGTTAAAGAGGAAAGGGGACCTAAGGGGTTGCATGTCAAGTGGAAGGCAGTGAAGATGGTTTCTAAGGCATTTAAGTGATTTGATTTTTGAATTTATGAGACATGGTACTTCCAGTTTTGGTGGAGGCATGAAATTTGATGGAATGCCTACTTGGAATTATCACTAAATTTAAGAGATGCATGCTATAGTTGAATTTGAGTTTGCCAATTATAGATGGCGGTGGCATGGAGATATAGGTGGGAGAATTGAATGCCAATGCATTGATGAGCATTAGTTCTGACAAGCAAGCTACCTTGGAAACCATGAAAGAGAAATTATTGGAGGTTGTTTGGTCATTCGATCATGTTGATTTTTGCTCTGCATGGAGATATCTGGTTCTTTGAACCAACAATTTTGGGTTGTTGACTTTGTTTGGAGAATAAGGAACTGTGGAGGCTTGGTTGGAAATCTTCTTCGAATCAATAGAAGCACTATCAGGCATGATAGGCTATACCCATTAAGTTGTTCTCCTTTTCTTTAAATGTCTTCATTAAAACAACTTTGTTCTCGTGAAACAAATGGGTTTTTATTTTGATGGTTACCATGCATTCTTGCTTACAAATTCTCTGTAATTTTCTGTTGAGGAATCTCTACTAGATAATATAGTAAGTGGGCCATTTTCTTGTTAAGTTAATGGTGAATTATACCTTAAATCTGGTTGTTGCTTGAATAATGTTGAATATGTGTGAATCTTTCTTGTTTGCTAAAAAGGGGTTAATGGAAATATAAAGTTGCTTTAAGTTTTAAACTGGGTTTGTCTATTATGGTTGATGTAAGGTAAGAAATGTATTCTTCTCTGTGGCATCCTTGATTTGGTTAAAGTATTGTTACTTCTGATGGAACTGTATTTATGCGGGTGTTTGGATTCAATGCTGTGTGAACTATAACTCATATGGGAAACAATAATGAATGACTTATTCTTGAACTTTAATGTATAAAATTTCATTTCTTTTTCGAACCTGGTATTTCAATGGAAGATGGGTTGATAATGGTTGTTTGGATTTTCTATATTTGTGGATTCAAACTCATGTGGAAACAATAATGAATGGTTTATTTATCCTCTTACCCCATTTTATCTAAAAATTAGTTGTTTGAATCTTGTTCCTTTATGGAAACTATGTGGTAATGGTTTCTTGGATACTTAGATTTTGGAATTATCTTGTTGAATATAATAGTGTGTGAAGTTTCCTCTTTCTGAACTTTAAATGTTGTTGGGTTTTCCCTTAAAAATTTGGAAGACCAAACTAAAAGTTGGATAAATGAAGTTCTGTTGTATTTAAGGAATTTCGAGGAAGTTGGTTTGGTTTGAGTTGATATTTGGATTTATTTACGTAGCTCTATTGAGCTTGTTAGACGTTGATCTTGATGTCATTCTTCACTCTAAATTAGATAATGATATTTTAGAATTACTCGTATTGATCTAGGTAAACATCATAAGATAACTTGCTCGTATGAGTTATTGAAACATTACTGTTGTGGTTTCGTGAAAATTTATTGAATGTATATTCAGATTTTTGGTTGACATACGTGACCTGGAACTAACCACTCGATTCAGTATGGAGGCTTTTCTAGGTTCACCAGTTTCTAGGATCTCTGAGTATGTTGATGGAATAAATGTCTTGTAGACATAGTATATTTTTACAATTGATTCTATCCATAGGGATGGGGTGAATGGATTTCGGTTTATCTATCATCTCTTAAGCTGACTTGTGCACCTGTAGCTAAGTCATGTTGTTCTTTATGTTGCATCTTCTTTGAAATTGAATTCAGATGGATCTTTCTTTGTCCATTCAAAAGATGTTTTCTCTCACCTTTGTGAGGATGTGAATGTGAGTCTTTCTTACCGATTGTTGCACTATCATCTTGAAGGAATGTATAGACTATGGTTCCTTGATTGAAACTTTAATGATTTGGAATGACTATTGAAGGCTGTTATTTTCCTATAATATGTTTATCAATTCTTTTTATTTCATCTCCTTCTTGATAAGGATAATGTACTATTGATACTGTAATTGTGTCATGATCGGGAGCCTTATTTTGAGAACTGATTTGTATACTACAATTATATATTTGGTTTAGTATCTTCTAGTGCATGTTTTCTATTTTTAAAAGAGTTATAGGATGTTGTGATTGGGTCTATACCAGTCCTTTTATGACCTTATTTACTTGGGATAGAATGTTGGAATCTGCATCTAAACATGATTGATTGAATCCTTACTCTTTTATTCTCTGAGGTAAAATTTTCATTGCTCTCTCCTTTGGAAACTGTAAGAGATTATGTGTTGCATTCTCTTTTCTGAGTTGTGAATTGATATTCAGTTTAACTGAATTGGAAGGGAAGTTGTAATTTGTTTTATCCCAGTTCATCCTTCCCTCTTCTATGTAAATCTTGTTTATAGATTTAATAGGTTCGGTTACATTACTTTCATGATTGCATTTGAGTATTCGTTGATACTTATTACTTATTCACTTGACTTGTATTAAAGGAATCAATATTTGTAATAGTTGATTAATGTGAAATGCTATTTATTGAGTGAATAATTTCCTAATTCTAATGTGTGGCCTAACTTGAGACTTAGGCTATATCTTGGACTTTAAATTAGGATGTAGCATCTGAAATAGGAATTTCTTATTTTATGTTGTAGATGATTCATCCTAAAGCCTTTCATGAAGCTAGAATTAGCTTGGCTGTAGATACCTTTTTATGAAATTTTGTAATATTGAGTTTGATAGTACTTGTTTCTTAAAGTAACTCTATTTTTGGAAAAATAATGGAGTTAGTTTCTACATTTCTAATTCAGATTTAATTATGTAAGAAATAATTAGTAAGTGCCTTTATTGGAAGGAGATAAGTAATTTGGGTGAAACATTACTTATCTGATATAATGTTGTAGAGTGCTAATTATATCATGATCTTTTCTTAATGACTATTTCAGGTTGATCAATTGTTCTTCTTTTATGGTTGTTATTACTTATGATTTATTTATTTTCTTGGCCTTACTATTTCATAAAAGCAGAGTTGGTTTTATGAAATAGTTTGTTGAAGGCACATCGTTTTAATGCTCAGTGCTTATTGTTTCGCAAGGAATGTTGTAACTTTTGGGAATAGAGTTGCTTCTATCCTTTCATTCCTTTGAGAAACAGATAAGGGTTAGGGCTAGGAGGAATACCTGTTGAATGTCGAGAGGGTGTGCGCATACCGTAGAGAGAGAGATCAGGTCGACTGCGAAGAACTCCTTTTTGTCTTGGAAGGACTACCTGCAAGTAAGAATACAAGACCACCAGATTTTAATTAGACAATAAATGAGGGAACTGCCTTGGGCCCAGGAAATATAAAACTTCCTTTCGAAGGTGGTCAGTTCCCCTGCTAATATGAATTAACACAAATTCTAACAAATAAGCTATTGTCCAATTACAATTTGTTTACCTTGTTAGAACAATAGAGAAAGGGCTGGTCTTGGTTTAGAATCACGGTGACCGATGCCAGTCACTGTAACCGGTACCGGTTGTTGGTAACCGATATCGGTAGGGGCAATGTTTTAGGGGCTTTTGGTGAAGGTTGGTTGTAAGGTGGTTGTGTTGTTTTATAAGGCTGATAAATGGGTGGGGTTAGGTAATGGGGTGATGAGAAGGACTCAGAGAATATGGGGGGGTGTTCTTGGGGTAACGTAAGGGTGGAGGAATGACAGTTAGATGTAGTGTGTTGCTGGGTAGTAGATCTAGGAATAGAATTATGATGGCTGTGATTCAGAAGTTCAAGAAATGTTATTAAAAGGACATACAAGATATTACTTACTGATTATTGATAAGGATGCAGGTCCAAGAACTGTGATGACGATGGTAGAACTTAGGTAGGATGACCTGACAATCAGGAGATGAGCTATCTTCCCTCCCGATGAATAGATGAGTGTCACAAGGCTCTGGTTACTCAGTTGCAGTTTTTGGGCTTGATGTCCTTCTCTGCAAACTCTTCTTGTTTCTTTTTCACTTGTCTCTGTTCAGCCAAGTAAATTCCGGATCCTTCCAATGACTTCTGATTTTTGGATCCACGAAAATCCAACCCCTTGTTTTTGGTTGGGAGTGGTCATTTACAGGGAACCGATGGCGGTTACGTAACCGACGGCGGTCGAGTAGGAACCGGTATCGGTCAGGTCAAAGCGGGCTATTTTTAGTAAAATAGCCAGCTTTCCCTCCTTTTCTCCCGAGGGATTAGTTGCGGGCTTGGTCAAGTCATTATGAGGTTGGTTTTAGGTGTGGGTGAGGAGTCATTAGTCATGGGTGTGGATGTAGACCAAGTTATAGGTCTTAATTAGGTTAGTTTAGGGTTAAGACTAGGTCATGATGAGGTGGCAAAATGAGGTGGTAGGTATGACGATGTGGATTTATTAATTATAAGGTAATTAATAAATAATTGTGTAAGGTTTAGGTGATGAGGTTAGGTTGCGAAATGAGATGCGGGGCACAGGGGGTCGTAAGACACAAATTTGGTGTCTACATTAGCCCCTTGTTGTCGTGTAGCTTGTCTTTGTTAAAGCTGCATGGACAATAATAAGAAGTGGTTACCCCTGTTAAGGGTATAGGTAATCCCCCTCAAATCTATCACAGATTGAGATAGCGTGAAATCAGGGATAGGGTTGATAAAGGGTAAATGGTGTTGAGATGATGGTGAGATGGTGGGGTAGGTCCAAAGAAGCAGACGCACGTTGAAATGCAGTAGTGCGACCAGGGTACATGATTTGAAGAGCAAACAAGCAATTCATAGGCAAAGGTTGATAATTTATCCAAACAAGGGTGATATAATCCTGGTATCCAAGGCATAGGAAGTAGCTCCAGGGGATATAACGGGTAAGGTACAGGAACGTTTAGGCATGTTCGGCAGTACCAAATGGTTGGTTTGGTTGAGATAAATGTCACGGTCTAGGTCTAGGCAAAGTTGGTCGACTGATCAAGTCAAGTACCCTAATCATGCTAAAACATGAACAGGTGAGCTCGATTGAACAAAAAGCCATAGGATGGGTGGGTAAAATTGTAATTTGTTGGTGTTGGGTGAGGTATTTGAGTGGTGCGGCCTTGGGTTGGGCCTGCTTTGTTGGTGGTACGGCCTTGGGTCAGGCCAAATGGTTGGGTGCGGCCTTGGGTCAGGCCGAATGATTGGTTGTGGCCTTGGGATGAGCCTGATTTGTTGGTGGTGGCCTTGGGTCGGGCCAAATGATTGGTTGTAGCCTTGGGTCGGGCCAAATGGTTGGGGTGAGGCCTTGGGTCGGGCCAAATTAGTTGGTTGCGGCCTTGGTTGGGCCAATTGGGTAGGGGTGGCCTTGGGTCAGGCCAAATGGTTGGTTGCGGCCTTGGGTTGGGCCAAATGGTTGGTTGCAGCCTTGGGTTGGGCCAAATGGTTGGTTGCGGCCTTGGGTCGGGCCAATGAGGTCAAAAACGGCTAAATAGAAATTGAGTGTATAGGTAATGTGGTGAATAGGCAATGTGGTGAGAAAGGGAGATTGGGGAATAAGGGAAGAAGTTTGGGGAAGTTAGGTATTAAACCAATATCGGCTAGATATGACCGATATCGGTTAGGTGACCGATACCGGTTCCTTAGGGCACAATATAACCGATATCGGTTATAGGTCAAAAACCTATAAAAAGAAAAAATACGGCCTGTCATTGTCACATTGTCAATTTGAAAACCAATTTGAGTTGTCTGAGGTGTATTGTTGAGATTGGTGCATTTGTCGGCTGAGGTGGTGCTATTTGAGTGGAGAAGTTAGTGGTTGGTAGGCCCTAGTGAGTAGGAGGTAGCAGTTGATTGGTGGAGGACCCAGCAGAGGAGAGTTAGAGCCATGGCACAGCCAGGAGGAGCAGGAGGTGCTGGATCAGCTGGACCACCACCACCCATCCCACCACGACGATGTGTCGTCGTACCGGTAGGTTCAAAACCCTTCATTGTGTGAATTTGATGTTGTTAAGCTATATTTGGGGGTTTGGGTAGGAATCCATGTTGTGATAAAATAATGAATAAATTGAAGTTATTTGAAAAATGAAGAGGATAGATGGGTTAAATAGGTCAAGGCGGCAGGGTGGGTAGGTTTTTAGGATGTTTGGGTGGGTAAATAGAGAGAAATAGGAAAAATGGATGTGGGGGGGGGGCCGCGTCGGGTTCAGCTCCAGGATTTTACAGTGACCGATGTCGGTCGCTAAGCGACCGACATCGGTCATGATTTTCTTTGTTGGAGGTGATTTGTTAATTGACCGGCGTCGATCGTATGGTGACCGGCGTCGGTGGAGAGATGCTGAGGGAGGACCGGTGGTGGTCATGGTTGACCGGTACCGGTCCTTAGGATTGTTTAATGTTGGTTTGGTTTGGTTGTTGATGTGGTTTTGGGTATTAGGTTCTTGTTGGGGTTGTTGTTTGGTGTTGTTTGTTGTTGTTTATTATTGGGTTTTGTGTTTTGGGTGTGAAGGGGGAGGGGGATATTGTAGAAGATAGGGGGTGTAGATGTGTGTTATAGAGTCGGGGTGTGGTCGGGTGGATAAAAAGGGGGTATAGAGGGTTAAAGTAGTTGTTGTGATAAAGAGTAGGGCTAATGCAGTGAGTTGGTTTTGCAGGCACGTCAGCAGCTGACGATGCAGGATAGGATGCCCCCGTTGTTGAGATGGATGCGGCCACACGTGTCCGCAGCGCAGTGGGCCATCATGCGCGAGGTGGGACTCGGCGGAGTCCAGCATTATAGGGTGATAGATAGGGATCACAGTCTGATGGTTGCCCTCATCGAGAGATGGGATCCAGCGACCAATGTGTTCCATCTCCCGACTGGAGAGATGACGATTACACTGGAGGATGTGTATCGCATCCTTAGACTACCGATCGATGGAGAGGCAGTCTTCCAGGTGGATGCAGAGACAGCCATGGACAACATTTTACAGGTATTCGGGGATGCAGCCGCGCTATTGACTTATCACAGCGCGAGCATTGCCTATGGGGACATGTATCGTGCCCACCGACATGAGACACGACTTGCCTGTGTTGATGATGATCGGCATCACATGCTTCGCCCTCCCGGACTCAGAGGGAGGCCACTTTCCATGGGTGCTGATGGGGGTACTACACGAGATGGTGGAGGAGCATACGTGTTATGCTTGGGCACCAGTATACCTGGTGCAGTTATACAGAGAGCTGTGGGGCTACCGCCGGATGAGGTGATTCGGGATTTGTTCTACATTCTTGTTACATTGCTGGGCATATGAGCATATCATATGCATTCGACTAGTAGGGCTGCCCCAGCAGCCAGGGCCATAGGTGATCTATAGATATGGCTTTCAGAGGTGGTTGGGGGTCGTGGGCCAGCCACGAGCAGTTCTCGCCGGACGGGATGTAGCGTATTACCGGCATGTATTAGAGGGCATGACTACCTTGGATATTGTATGGAGGCCTTACAGAGGTCATCAGCCCCACAGAGGAGCCCGATCACAGTTGCGGTGGATCCAGTATACATTCTGGATAGCGAGATGGAGGCTGGGAGAGCATGAGCGGATACCCCTGGAGAGGGTACGACGGCAGATGGGGCTACGACAGGATGAGCCACCTCCCTTCCCTCAGTATCGGAGGGATGATGTAGAGGCCCCACTACCTGCACCACAGCCCATGGACCTAGATTGGGTAGCCGAGAGGCCAGCAGATGATACTGTAGACGACGCCGGCTGCACAGGAGCATTTTTGGTATGGTGGGCAGGGGAGAGAGCCGCGAGGAGAGCACAGCCCGCATAGCCAGACTTAGCGGCTGTTAGAGCAGAGAGGGACTAGCTCAGGGGACAGGTATAGTTGTTACAGGGGCAGCTTGCTGCTACATAGGCACAGATAGGTGTCCTACAGGGGCAGTTAGCCCAGGTGCAGGTACAGGTACAGGCACAGGCACAAGCACCACCACAGGCACCACCAGCGGCACCGGCATAGCCACAGGTACAGGTAGCGCCACCGGCGTAGCCACAGGCACAGGTACCTGCCACTGGCACCATCACAGCCACAGGCACAAGGGTGTATTGGTAGGACAGGGGCCATTGTTATTAGGAGTCGGGGGACCAGCCCCAGCAGCTATGGTGGCACGGGCCCGTTATATGGAGGTGAGAGCGGAGGCCCGGTACTATCAGGACGTCCTTGATGGTACTGGGGCTGACTATCAGCCGTATGCGGTGCATAGAGCAGAGACCTCACAGAGTCAGAGATCCCAGGGTGGTGCAGCTACAGCCGGTGGGTCGGTGACAGGGAGGAGGCGGGAGCCAGGGCCAGGACCCACAGGGAGAGGTGCTGAGGGCGGTGGGGAGAGTTGAGACATCCCTGGGTCAGAGTTAGATGTTTTTGTTTATATATTGGATATAGGCATTGGTCTGCGAACCGGTTATGTTTATAGAGGCCTGCGTGCCCACATATGATGTATTCATTCATTTATTCATTTATTGTATATACCGGCCTGCGAGCCGAGTATGGGTTGTACAGTTGATACCGGCCTGCGAGCCGAGTATATTTTTGATATGAGAGACCGGCCTGTGAGCCGAGTCGAGATGTTTGACAGTTATTGTGGCCTGCGTGCCTGACTTTGTATTATTATGAGATCACAGAGGCCCCTATGCAGGGTAAGTTGTATATTTGAAACCTTTGATATATAGATATATATGATGATTTTGATCCATATGTTGTGTTTAAAATGTTTTAAGTATTTTGTTGATGGTTTGTGAAATTGAATGTATGATGAGTTTGATCCACATGGTTTATATATTGATGGTGTTGATGTCTTTTGTTAATGGCTTTTGAAATGAAATGTATGTATATATAGATGATGAGTTTAATTGACATGTTGTGTTATGAAATGTTGTATGTGTTTTGTCACTGGTTTGTGAAATTGAATGTATGTAGCTACTGAGTTGGATCCAAATGGTGTATAGATTAATGGTGTTTGATATCGTTTGTTGATGGCTTGTTTGTTTTTGTAATATAGATAGATGATGTTGATGAAATTGTGATGAGATATGGATTTGATGAAAAATATGGATAATGGTGTTGTTATGCAGGAAAAAGAGGCGGGCACCACAAAAATTAGGTAAAAAATAAAGAAAAGAACTATGTGTAAAAAAAGGTATGTATGTGACCGATATCAGTTAGATAACCGATGTCGGTAGACAATAGACCAATATCGGTTAGCTAACCGATACTGGTTATTCAAATATGAGCTTTTCTAAAAATAGAAAAGCTTGGGTGGCAACTTAAGTTCCTATTTTGAGAGCCATGCAAGAAGTTAAATACGTGAATGTGACGCTGTTTGACGACTGAGACAGGTAATTGCATGAGAGAATTGAGTGATAAGGAGGAAAGAGACAGGGAAAGTGAATGTGGGCTGAGATTCAGAAGGTAGAAAGGCAAGTTATATTTGAAAAGGGTGGTGAACATGGCTGAACGAGGAGAAGCATCCAGCAGGGAGAGACGAGAGGGAAGACAGGGTCCACCTCAAGCTGCTGCAGCCCAAGAGGTAAACGTTTTGGTTGTAATTTGATTCTTGCATGTTTTGTGAATAGGATGAGGGAGATTAAGTAGATAAAGATGAGAAAGAAAAGGTGATAGGCAAGGATTCGGGATGGGGTGAGTGTGATGGGGTAGGTAGTCAGGGGTTTCAGGTATGTTTGTATGTACAGAGAGGGGTAAACGATCAAATTATTGTCGTAGGTGGTGTGTTTAGGCAGGATGTATATAAAATTGACAGTGACCGATATCGGCTAAAGATAACCGGTATCAGTTATCAAACCGCTACCGGTTATCTATAACCGATACCGGTTACTGTAGGAATTTCTAGAATGTGAGAAAAACCCTTGGGGAGGAATGGATGTGTGTCGTTTTGATGTGTGCAGGCGGAGGCAGGGTTAAGGATGAATGATACTGTGCCAGCGTTGTTGTCACGAATCCGAGCGGATGTAACACCAGCTGAGTGGGTATTGATAAATCATTTGGGGTTAAGCGGAATCTGCTATTATTCACGAATCACACGTAACCATGCTATGTTACAGGCATTGATTGAGAGATGGAATCCAGAGAAGAATACTTTCTATCTGCCAACAGGGGAGATGATAGTGACATTGGAAGATGTGTTCCATATTTTGAGACTCCCAATTACAGGAAGACCAGTATATCAGGCATTGCCTAGCGTGGCACGGGGAGCGATAACAGTAGTATTTGGTCCATACGCACGAGATTTGACACAGCGAGGTTTGACATTCACTTATGGTATAATGTATGCAGCACATCCTGAGGCAACAAGGTTGGCAGTGGTTTTAATGATAGCGGTGGGGTATTATGCATTACCAAAGGCGGATGGGGGAAGATTTCCAAAAGCATTGATGTGTGTTATTTGGGAAATGATAGAAAGGAACGTGACTTTTGCATGGGCACCTGTATATTTGGCGGAGCTATACAGGGGTTTATGGGCTTGTAGACGAAATCACAGGATGACACTGGATTGTTCATTTTTATTACATTGTTGGGCCTATGAGCACATTGTTTGTGTGTGACCAATAGGCCGACCCATCCAGTCAGGGGAGAAAGGAGTGCAGAGGTTGGGATTCAGACGATGGGTCCAGACAGAACAAGAGGCAAGATCCCAGGTTGTGATAGGTGACACCGAGTATTATAGGTAGGTATGGGAGATGGTGACGATTGTGGATATCTGTTGGAGGCCTTACAGGAACTATATGGTAACAGAGAACATAGCTGAGGAGTTGAGGGGTGTAGAGCAATTGAGGTGGATCGCGGGGCACAGGCCAGGTGAGTATGAGAGGATTCCTCTAGATCACGTGCGGTGACAATTTGGATTTGTGCAGGATATACCCTTGGCTTATAGACCATATATGAGGATCGACAGGGAGGCATCATTCTCACCTCCCTGGCCGACACCTCCAGAAGGACCAGAAGAGATAGCAGCCGATCGCAGGGTAATGGATGTAGGAACGACAGAGGCCTATAGAGTATGGTGGGTAGCAGAGCTGCGAGGTGTACGTGATCATCCTGACATAGCTGTGATTACAGTGGAGAGAGATCATCTGCAGAGTTTAGTTCATCAGTTCCAAATGCAGGTGAATGAGACAAGAGGATTGTTAGCGGTTGTAGAGTCACAAGCGGAGAGAGTAGATGTGAGATTCCTCCATGCGAGAGAGTGTATTCATATGTTACAGGAGAGATTGGTAGATCAATGGGTGGTACCAATAGCCTGTGGTGCCTTTGAGGATGGAGAGGCCCGGTGAGAGGCGTCGACGATCACGATCATCACCTGGTTCAGGATGAGGCGTGAGGGTCTAAGTGAATGTTATAGAGGTATAAGAATAAATAAGGATGCCGACCTGCGCGTCGATGATAGAGAAGATGTATTCGTTGAACATCTAAATAAAACTGAATATGTATGTTGATTTTGAGTTATGATAATAAGAAGGGTTGTGTTTCGAATGTTTGTTTTGAAAAAGGATAGAGATGAATGTTGGCAAAAAAGAAATACACAAAAATATGTATATTTACAACACATGATAGGTTATGGTAGGGGATGGTTGAGCTAACCTTGGGAGACACCATGTCTCCTAAGTGCTGCCTACATAGCCCATTGCTCAAAGCAAGGAGGGGCCTCAGACCGATGTAGTTCTCCCTTAGGGCCAGGGAGAGGTGAATTCAGGCAATTTAGGTATGTTTAGGCAATTTGGGGGTTGGTAAAAATATTGATATTGGTAGGGTAATGTTGTTGGTGTTGGTAAGGAATTGGCGATGTTGGTATAGGTATAGGTGAAGCGAAAGTTAGCCTACCCAAGTGGTAGGGAACCATGTCCTGATTAAGATCAACACATAATCCTAGATTCGAGTCAAAGAGGAAAAAGTGCTCCGTAGGTGAAAAGAGCTAAACAAACCACATAATAACGTAGAATGAGCTTGAACCCCTAGGTACCGTGCATAGACAAGAAGTCAATAGGTGAAAAGAGTTGTATAATCACAATATATCGGGTGTACGTCATGTCCCTTGAGTCTTTTTGTTTAAACAAATGGTGAGGTGAGGTGGATGGTGTAGCTGAGGCGCAGAGAACTTGTTATAAAGTGAGTATTCTGACGAAAGAGAACCTAACCTAAATAGACAAGTCCATGACTCAAAAGTTCTTTTGAATGCGGCTTTTATTTTTTTGAATATAGACTGATCGATGCGGGAAGTCTACGAGGGATATGTATGTATTTTATTACTCTTGAGGTCTTCACGAAGCTGATCAAGGTGAGAAGCTTCTGATAAAGGCTGACTGTGTATAGCTGTCCTTCAAGGGAGCAGTCTATTTATAGTAGCAGATGTGGCGTTTGTGTATAGCTGTCCTTCGGGGGAGTAGTCTATATATATAATAGCGGCAATAGTTTGGCATATAGCTGTCCTTCGAGGGAGCAGTCTATATATAATTTAGAGATCTAGATGTCCGTTTGGCATAAAGCATCTAGTTTTGTAGGAAGTTTGACTCAAGAAAATCCCATAAGTTTTTAATTAAGAATGTGTCATTTGAATACTTTGAAGTCATGGACTAGACTAAAAAGGGGAAGGCATTTGTAAAGGGAGGTGATAATCAAACCATGTGAGCTTGATTTTATTTTGAGATGTAGGAAACAAAGTGTATGCGGTGGTAAAGGAGCTCAAGGGACGAGCGCAAGGTAGATAAGAAGTGATATAACACTAATTTCAACAGTAGAATGGTCGGAGATGCAAGGCATTAAGGGGTTCAGGCTCAGGTTTACCATTAAGTGAAGCTAAATGATAAGTGCCTGATCCATAAGTGTTAGTGATTATGTAAGGCCCAATCCAATTGGGAGCAAATTTTCCACGTTTGCTCTTTTCTAGTTTGGTTACATGTTGATTCTCTTTGAGGACAAGATCACCAACCTTAAAGGTACGCTCATGAAGTCGCTTATCATAAGCACGCTTGATGCGTTTTTGATAGATTTGAAGGTGGTCAAGAGCTGTAAGACGACGCTCGTCAAGAAGCTCCAATTGGGCTAACCGCTCTTGGCAGAAATCATCATTGGTGAGAATATCCTGAAGAGATATTCTTAGGGAGGGTATTTGTAGTTCGAGAGGCAAGACAGCCTCGGTACCATATACCAAAGAAAAAGGTGTGGCATTAGTGGAGGTACGAATGCTAGTACGATAAGCCCAAAGGGCAAAGGGGATGTGATCATGCCAATTTCTTCCGGACTCATTAACAACTTTCATGAGGATTTTGGTTAGGGTTTTATTAGAAGATTCAGCCTGACCATTGGCCTGTGGGTAGTACGGTGACGAGAAGCTATGTTTGATACCGAAGTTGTTACACAGATCTTGTAACAACTTATTTTTGAAAGATTTTCCATTATCTGTTATCAGGCGATGAGGAACACCAAAACGATAGATAATGTGGTGGTTAATGAACTCTACAATTTTTTCTTTTTTGGTTGAAATGAGTGGAATAGCCTCCACCCATTTTGTGTAATATTCAGTTGCTGTGATTATCCATCGGTGACGTTGCGAAGAGGGTGGATGAATCTCACCAATAAGGTCTAAACCCCATTGTGAGAAAGGCCAAAGATCTCGTGTGACCTGTAGCAGATGGCTAGGAGTATGTTGAAGGTTTGCATGTTGTTGACACATAACACAACGCTTAACATATTCGTAGCAGTTGTTATTAAGAGTAGGCCAATAATAGCCTAGGAGAAGGATCCGTTTGGCCACGGCAAGGCCACTAAAATGTCCACCACAAATACCATCATGGACCTATTGGATGGTATAGGTGACCTCCGCGCTGGTTAGACATCGAAGGAGGATGCCATCAAAGCCACGTTTATAAAGGAGTCCCCCCATGACGACATAACGAGAAACACGTTTAAGAAAAACATGTTTGCCGGTACTAGTAAGGTCAGGTGGGAGAACGGAGGTTGTAAGGTAGTCGTGAAATTGGTGATACCAGGTATCCTGCGAATTAGCAGACACATTATTTATCATACAAACAACCGGGGCTGAGTAAGATGGGGCAAAGAGTTGTTGGACCAAGACGAAAATGTCAGAGTCAGTTGATGAAGCAAGAATTTGTGAGGCTAAGCAAGCCATAGTATCTGCAAATTTGTTAGTGGAGCGGGGAATGGTTTGGATAGAGTACTGAGTAAATAAGGTTAGAAGTGAATCCACATAGTGTTTGTACTTTTGAAGTTCCTCATTTTTACATTGGTAGATGCCCATGACTTGATTGACTACCAATTGAGAGTCGCCAAAAATATTGATAGATTTGACACCTAAGTGTAATGCAACCTGGAGACCAAAACTAGGGCCTTGTATTCCGCTGTATTATTAGTGCAGGGGAAATCGAGCCGGAATGAAAGAGGCATAGGCTCAGCATCAAGAGGAATGAGAACAACGCCGGCTCCTCCACCGCGCTGGCATTTGGATCCATCAAAGAAGAGGGTCATTGGATACGACTCCTCCCTGAGTGAAAGAGTGGCGATGAGTTCGTCGGGGAAATTAAAATTGGTAAATTGTGCCCCAGGTAAAGGGGCTTCCGCGAGTTGGTTGGCAATGGTTTGTCCTTTGATTGACTTCTGGTGTATAAATTCAAGGTTGAGGTCAGCAACGAGCATAAGCCATCAGACGATGCGTTGGTTTAGATGAGGTTTGGCATACATATAATGGATGGGGTCTGTGTTGGTGATGATGAAAGTTTTGTGATTCAGGAGGTAGTGTCAGAGTTTGGTGGCCACAAATGATAGGGCTAGGCACAACTTTTCTACATGTGTATACCTAGTCTCATAATCCACCAGAGTACGACTGATATAATAAATGGCTTGTTCTCGATACTCGGAGTCACGATGTGCGAGCATGGCCCCTACAATGTGGTCAGTGGCGGAAAGGTAAAGGTAGAAAGGGTGATTGTCCTGAGGTGGGATAAGCACGGGTGGCTGCAAGAGATAGGCTTTGAGAGCCTCAAAGGCTTGGTGGCATTCTTTGCTCCATTGAAAGGCAATATCCTTTTTAAGGAGGTGATGGAAAGGTTGACATCGATCCGAGAGTTGGGAGATGAAACGCCAGATAGATTGGAGTTTACCTTGTAAACTACGTAATTGTTTGAGGTTAGTAGGTGGGGGCATTTCTAGGATAGCTTTGACTTTAGATGGATCGACCTCAATGCCACGTAAAGAGACGATAAAACCAAGAAGTTTTCCCGAAAGGACACCAAAGACACATTTCTTTGGTTGAAGACGGATAGAATATTGTAACAGGCAATCGAAAATAATGGTTAAAACATTGAGATGTTCACTGCGATGTTTAGATTTGCCAAGAAGATCATCGACATAATCTTCAAGAATAGTGTGCATAATGTCATGAAAAATGTAAGTCATAGCCCGCTGATAGGTCGCACCAGCATTTTTAAGGCCAAACGGCATGACACGATAACAAAAGGTTCCCCAAGGAGTGATGAAGGAAGTTTTATGTTGATTGGCCGGGGCTACCAAAATTTGATTGTATCCCGAAAAACCATCCATGAGAGAAAGCATCTCATGGCCCGCAGTGAGATCAACAAGTTGATCAATACTTGGGAGGGGGAAGTCATCCTTGGGGCAAGCGAGGTTAAGGTCTTAGAAATCTATGCATATTCGAAGTCCCCCCGTCACTTTAGTGACATGTACGATGTTAGAAATCCATTGAGGATAGTCAATAGGCAAGATGAAGGAAACAGAAAGCAGTCGTTGAAGCTCTTCTTTGACCAAGAGGGCAATGCGTGGATGCATTTTTCTCAGTTTCTGTTTGACTGGTTTGGAATCAGGTTTTAGGGTGATGTTATGGACAGCAATGTCAGGATCAATTCCTGGCATGTCAGCGTAGGACCAAGCGAAAGCTTGGTTACGGGTATGGAGAAAGGTAGTAAAGGCGACTTGTTCTGATGCATTAAGGGATTGTCCGATCTTCACAATGTGAGGATCCTCCTCTGTGTGGATGTTAATTTCTATAGTAGACTCATTCAACATGGTTTGAGTTTCAGACGGTAATGCACGTTGAATATAGGAGTCGTCCGCACCAAGGTAAGTGAGGATGGAGTCATCATCTTGGCACTCAACAACATTAATTGAAGGTGAATCCTCTTCGATCATGTCTGGATACAGAAAGGGAAGAGAAGACGGGTCCTCATTATCATGTCGATAAGTGAGAGGACCTAGGAAGATAGCATTTATGAAAAAAAAAAAAAAAGTTAGGAGGGATAGATTCAGGATCTATCGACTCTGTGGGTGATGATGGCAAAATGGGTGATGATGGTTTGGTAGGGGTGATGTCGTCATCTTCTAGGAGACAACTGACATGAGGTTCCTTTGGTGTAAGTGTTCCAAGAAATCTGAGACCACTATGATCATTGTGCTTGCGTGTAGTTACGGGAATGATTGTATGTCGGCCTTGTTCATAAAGACCAAAACCAAAGCCTTTCCAAGCACAGCGAGTCAAGAAGGTGAGGGCGAAATGACGATTTGTCAGGTATTGAAAATCGGATTGGAAAGGAACCACACCAAGAGGAGGTTCAGGGGTAACGGAGGATGCGTCGACACCCCCATACGTTAGGTTGGTGTGGAAATGAGGTGGTCCGTAGGGGATTACTTCCCCCACACGACGGTCATAGGTAGGATGTGCATGTAACTGTCCATACTCCTGTGGGGTATGGAAAGAACTAACGTTATATAGGCGATACTCCCCCAGCGTAAGGTGTTGAAAAACATCTACTAAGGGGTCTGAGGTTGGGATGTTAGCTGCGGGAAAGGAAGTGGTATTTGCGACGGCGGTTTCATTGGTTGAAGGTGTAGGTTCGGTTGAAGTGGATGATAGAGGTGTGGTTGGAGTGGATGGTTGGGTTAGATGAATGGGTGTCTTGACTGGTACAAGCACATCATTAGGGTGATATAACATATTGCAGGTTTTGAAGGGGGGAGGATCAGCTTTTACAGTGTAGGACTTCCCCTCGTACTCAAATTTTATGCATCTATGTAAGGTGGAGGGAACGCATCCCATAGCCCGGATCCAAGGGTGGCCTAACAACATATTGTATTGGAACTCTCCCTCAAGGACATAGAAGAGTTCGGGTAAAGTACGTGGTCCTACATGAATGTTAAGGATCACGGTGCCTAAGGTAGAAGTAATAGCATCATTGAATGACCGCAACATGATGGGGTTGGCACACATGCAGCTAGAAGGGATATTCATTTGTTGGAAGGATTTTGAAGAGATGATGTTTAGGCTAGCACCCCCGTCAATCATAACATGACGTACCTGAATGTCCCAGATGTAAGCTGAGATGAAAAGAGCAGGGTCAGGATCTTCAGCACCAAAGTCGATAATTTCGTCTTCGGAGAAACTGACAGCAGCGGCTTGCTGTACAGAGACAGAAGTGGTTGGGGAGATGGGTTGTTTGGTGAGTGAAGCAATGTGATTGGGTGTGAGAATGGAGGTAACAGGAAAGGTTTCATTAGGTAAGACCTCTATCCCTTGAAGGATTTCAACGAGAGCTTGTCGATGAGATTCAGAAGTCTGAATGAGATCATACAGTGTCATTTTTACAGGTGATTGGTGAAGCTGTTTGATCATGGTTCGGTGGGAAACTCCATTAGAGACGGGGTAGGCGGGTCCACGAATAACCACTTTAGGTGGTGGTGTGATCGGGATGGTGGACGGAGAAAGGGAGGCCGCAGGTGTGCTTTCTTTCACTTTCCCATTGTTTTTCTGCCCTCGAGTAGCAACACTAATCATATTGATCTCGTGAATACGAGAGGAGGAAGATGGTATGGATAAGTCCTGGTCTTCGAGAGGTGGAGTTGTAATAATGATAGATTTTGGTGAGGCGGGGACAGGTAGTATAGGAGAGGGAATTGAAGCTAAAGGTTTCTCCCTTCGTAAGTTGTCTTTCTTAACTTTTCTATCTGAGAGAGGTGACTGACGAAGTAGGGCTTTCAACACTTTGCATCCCTCTACATCATGTCCTGGTGTGCGGTGGTAAGCGCAGATTTTAGACTCATCATAACCTATTGGTCGAGGTTTAGATGGGTCATAAGGTCTAAGTGGGGGTAGGGAAATGGTCGCATTCTCCACCAACATAGCAAGGATTTTGGCGTAAGACCCTTTGAGTGGGTCAGAGTCAGAGGAAGATGAGGCTATTGACTGGGTAGATTCTGGTAATGACGGGGTATGGTTGATTTGTATGGGTGGCGGTTTAGCCAAGGGGTTTTGATAATGGGTTTTAACTAAACGTGGCTTCTTTGGCGCAGAAGCTATGTTTAGCTGGTTAGATGATGAGGCCACAAATGATGTGGTATCAGAAAACAACCACGGAGAAATAGGAGTGACAGCAAACAAATCTTTTGATGATGGAATTTGTTTAGAGTTGATAGGTGGACAGGATACACGGGGTGACGGTGTTGATATACCCTTAGATCTCTGTATGGGTGCAGAAGGCGTAGGTCATTTTAAAGAAAACGCAGGAGGTATGATATATTGATGCAAGGTGGAGGGATGAGGTCCCAATATGGAAGGTAGGTGTGACGACGATGGTTTTAGTCGTGATAGAGACATAGGTTGAGGAGATTGAGTCTGTCTCCTAAGTGGATGGACGGCTTTATTTTTAGATAAATCAAGCCGCTTAGGTGGGTGTGTTAGACTGGGTATTGGTGAGGTCCCAAGCATAGGGGAATATTTGGTTAGGCTAATAGAGGTGGATAAGGTATTTGGTAGAGATGAGGGGGGTGAAGATGAGGACATAGGCATTTTAAGCTTCTGTAAACACTTCGGGTATATGGTAGAGGCATCTGGATCGGTCATCTGCATTTGAGTAGAATATGGCGTACTCAAACATTCCCATAGGACCTGTCTATCTTCCGGGGAATGACAGTCCTCACGTGTGAATAGGAACTTTTGTATGGAAGAAAGGTGGGTTGTGATTCCGGTCCACTGTGGGTGTGATACAGGGGGAAGATGAGGCACTGTATCAATGGGCGTTAAGAGGTCAACCGGTTGCTGAAAAGATTTAGGCGATGAAGAACTAATAGGTAGGAGGGCGTGTTTGAGAGGATCCGTCATGTTTAAAGAATGTGGTGATGTCGGTGCAAGAGGTTTCTCGTCTAAGGATGACAAAAGAAGTGGTGAACCTTCCTCTTGTACAGCAAGTATGGTAGAAGGAGACGTTTGGGAAATAGATAAGTTAGATAACATCCGCTCACAGTCTTGCAAGGATGTGGTATAAGAAGGCTCATTTGTGAGAAGGGAACTCTGGGTGGTTAATTCTTTGATGGGTAAAGGAACGGCAAGGATTTCGTCTTGTCTTGATGGTGATGAAGGGGGTTCGGGTTCCTGCGTTAGTGAAGAAGCTTGATTCAGAATTTTTTCGATAGAGGCTTTTGGCTGGGAGTCGAAGACTGCATGGATCTCATGAACACTCTCCTCAGCTAAGATATCTTGGTTTATATTACTGTTAGGAGAGTGATTCGGGAATGGTTTGTTGAAAATTTTCAAATTTCGGTTAGCAGGAGCGTTAGGATTATCGAGGGCTATATCTCCTGCATCAACCATTTCCTGCACTATGTTTTTCAACATCTTGTAATTTTCGTGACTGTGTCCCTTTACGCGGTGAAAGTTACAGAAGTCATTTTCTTTGTACCAAGAAGGTATGGCGTGAGTGGAGTCAAACCCGGAGTGAGGTTTAACAGGAGGCAAGGTGAGAGCTCTGGCTTTGAGCAATTTTTCCAAGATGACACCATAAGTTTCTCCCAAGGGAGTGTAATTGATGGGCTCGGCTTTATACTTATAGGTGGTTTTTGGTGGGGTATTAGATGGTGGTTGGGATTTGACCATCACCGCGTGCACAACTCCTTTTGATTTCGAAGCAGTTGATGGGTGAGGATTGGTGGTGTTAGGTTTGTTGGTGGAATCTTGGGTTCGGAAATTGGGGTTTTTGTTGCGCAACCGTAATTTCTCTTCCTCTAAGGCTCGAATCTCTAGTTTTCGAGCCATAGTAAAGGCTTCGTCAAATGTGCGGAAAGTTTGAATTTGGAGGGTAGGGGAGATGTGTTTAGCGCAGGCCCGCGTAAAAAGTTTGATAAGTTCAGCTTGAGGCAAGGCATACGTAAGTTGGTTGATAAGGCCCCGCCATCGTCCAACGAAATCTGCGATAGATTCATCTTCAAATTGTCGGATGCATAGAGGTCAGTGATAGATACTTTCTTGGCAATGTTAATGGAGAAATGATCCAAGAAAGATTGGGCTAGTTGGTTAAAAGAGAAGATTGAGTGCTGGGTTAAAGCACTGTACCACTCCAAGGCGGGTCCTGATAAGGACATGGGAAAGGTGCGGAGTAGTAAGGCATCGTCATGAGCAATTAGATAGCAGGCATGTCTAAATGAGCGCAAGTGTTGTTGAGGATCCTCCTTACTATTAAAATGAGTAAATTTTGGTAATTCCCATTGAGGAGGATATGAATGAAGGGGGACAGAAGGGTGGATAGGCTCCCGACAAACTTGCTCGTATGTCAAGGTGCTACGACTTCCTGAAACAGAAGCCTCCAGATTTTGCATTTTGTCCATCATTTGTTTGATGAAATCCGTGGTTGGATGAGCTGATGGTGCGGTTGCGGCAAATGGAGGCAAATTGGGCCAAGGGCCTCCACTAGACAATGGTGGCGTTAAATGTTGATAAGGTATGGAGGACGAATGTGTTGAGGCGACTGAATAGGGATGTCCTATATAAGATGTTGAGGTCACTGGATACGTGTGTGGGAATGAAAATGTGGGCGGAGCTTGAGAAGGAAAGCTCGTGTGGATAGGTGGCAGAGAGCAAGTCATGAACGGAACAGTCTAGCAAGAGAGACGAGGTAGGAGTAGTTGGCGGTAATGACATGTGGGGCCCAAGATTAACCAAAGGAAAGCCAATCTGTGTCGTATGAACCTCTGAAGCCACTGGATTGGGAGACGGGGCTAAGGATGCAGCAGGCAAAGCGGAGTTATCAGGTGGAGAAGGAGCTAAATGAGCAGCTATACTAATAGGCATGCCAACAAGGAGTTGACCGTCGGGTGTACGGTCAGGGGCATGAGACAAATAGTATTGTACAGCGCTAGGATTAGCATCCAAAAATTTGGCAAATTCCTTATCTCCTACAGGAATTTTAGGAACCTCACTGGTATCCGTAGGATTCCCTATAGAATGTGAAGGGGGTGATTCAGGCAAAGGCACAGAGCAGGCATGTGAAACCATGGCGGAAGCTTGCTTCCGAGTGATAACAACCATGGAACAAGAGTACACAGTAGGGTTTCAATCTATCAGGAACAGAAATAGCCTCAGAATGTTGAAATTGGTAGGTTGCTGGTTTGTCAGGAACTGTAAAAGACAGTAACCGATATCGGTCTGCTAACCGATGTCGGTTAGACTATAGCCGACGTCGGTTAGTTAACCGATGTCGGTATAATAAGACTGGTATAAGAAAATATAAGAAGCTGCTGATTTGAGTTTTTAACAATGCTTAGTACATCTATCAAATTGTTCTGAAGTGATAACTGAAACAGTGTATGACAGAGAAACAGAACTGAAAACAAACAAGATACACAAGCAAATTAACAGACTAACCCTAGGATTAGTGTTTATCAATTTGAGCTTATGCCCTTAGACGTAGAATGATGTCAGAATCCTAAACACAAGACTTAGGGGAAATGTCAAGTTTGTTTTGGCTTATAAGGTTACCTCAATCGGGCGGAGGAATACCGGGAAAAGGGGGGATGTTTGAGCTGTTGTGTTGATTATGTCGTGATTCGGTATGTGTTGTGTAGTGAAAGTAAGATTAATTTCTTATCAATACCATGGAAATCACACCCACGTGTACGACCTGTTACTTAATCTACGTTCACTAGAATTGAAAACAGCAAGCAAGAATGTGATGCACGTGTTTTAAACCCAAATCGAAAATGATATTCGATGAAGCAGAGAAGATGACTTTTACTAATGCAAAACTGGGAAAATCAAGACAAATTCTTTTACCAAATATAACAAAATATTGTGTGAAATTTTTAGAAGAAGAAAACAGCAAGTATGCTCCCTATGTGAAAGCAAGCAAGAAAGAAAGAAACCCGAAATGGGTCCCACCGGGCGTGCCAAAATGTTTCGCACGGAATGTTTCAACTTTTGGGAATAGAGTTGCTTCTATCCTTTCATTCCTTTGAGAAACAGATAAGGGTTAGGGCTAGGAGGAATACCTGTTGAATGTCGAGAGGGTGTGCGCGTACCGTAGAGAGAGAGATCAGGTCGACTGCGAAGAACTCCTTTTTGTCTTGGAAGGACTACCTGCAAGTAAGAATACAAGACCACCAGATTTTAATTAGACAATAAATGAGGGAACTGCCTTGGGCCCAGGAAATATAAAACTTCCTTTTGAAGGTGGTCAGTTCCCCTGCTAATATGAATTAACACAAATTCTAACAAATAAGCTATTGTCCAATTACAATTTGTTTACCTTGTTAGAACAATAGAGAAAGGGCTGGTCTTGGTTTAGAATCACGGTGACCGATGCCGGTCACTGTAACCGGTACCGGTTGTTGGTAACCGATATCGGTAGGGGCAATGTTTTAGGGGCTTTTGGTGAAGGTTGGTTGTAAGGTGGTTGTGTTGTTTTATAACGTTGATAAATGGGTGGGGTTAGGTAATGGGGTGATGAGAAGGACTCAGAGAATATGGGGGGGTGTTCTTGGGGTAACGTAAGGGTGGAGGAATGACAGTTAGATGTAGTGTGTTGCTGGGTAGTAGATCTAGGAATAGACTTATGATGGCTGTGATTCAGAAGTTCAAGAAATGTTATTAAAAGGACATACAAGATATTACTTACTGATTATTGATAAGGATGCAGGTCCAAGAACTGTGATGACGACGAGCAGAACTTAGGCAGGATGACCTGACAATCAGGAGATGAGCTATCTTCCCTCCCGACGAACAGATGAGTGTCACAAGGCTCTGGTTACTCAGTTGCAGTTTTTGGGCTTGATGTCCTTCTCTGCAAACTCTTCTTGTTTCTTTTTCACTTGTCTCTGTTCAGCCAAGTAAATTCCGGATCCTTCCAATGACTTCTGATTTGGATCCACGAAAATCCAACCCCTTGTTTTTGGTTGGGAGTGGTCATTTACAGGTAACCGATGGCGGTTACGTAACCGACAGTGGTCGAGTAGGAACCGATATCGGTCAGGTCAAAGCGGGCTATTTTTAGTAAAATAGCCAGCTTTCCCTCCTTTTCTCCTGAGGGATTAGTTGCGGGCTTGGTCAAGTCATTATGAGGTTGGTTTTAGGTGCGGGTGAGGAGTCATTAGTCATGGGTGTAGATGTAGACCAAGTTATAGGTCTTAATTAGGTTAGTTTAG
Organism: Taxus chinensis; assembly: GCA_019776745.2. Lineage (NCBI taxonomy): Eukaryota > Viridiplantae > Streptophyta > Pinopsida > Cupressales > Taxaceae > Taxus > Taxus chinensis. The sequence goes on from CM034146.1 coordinate 1,009,596,165, forward strand.
GGTTAAGACTAGGTCATGATGAGGTGGCGAAATGAGGTGGCAGGTATGGTGATGTGGATTTATTAATTATAAGGTAATTAATAAATAATTGTGTAAGGTTTAGGTGATGAGGTTAGGTTGTGAAATGAGATGCGGGGCACAGGGGGTCGTAAGACACAAATTTGGTGTCTACACTTATCATGCTCACTTTAATGAACTAACTTGTGATAGAAATTTTTGTAGATGGAATTCATAAGTGATAAAGGAAGTCAATAAATTATATGATGAATTGGTTTCTTAAAGTCTAGATCTTTTATAGAGAAATCTGATTCATTGTTAAAATGTATTGAAAGAAGAAAAGTTGTATTCTTTAATGATCTTGATGCTATTTGACATGAAATATGTTTGAAATGCATGGTACTATAAAATATGTATTTTACCATGATGAATTTAAAAATATTGAGAGTTACTTATACTTTTTATGTCATTTTCCTTGTGTATTATATGAAGGAAATTTGTAATCTTATTTGCATTGTTTTCATTCTTATATGAATGGATCCTTATTTATGTTTTAACTAAATGAGTTGGATGGATGGGAATTAGTTACAATATCCCTTATTTGAATGCAACTTATTAATTTGGCATGCATCGATGTTCTTTTATCTAATCATGTATGGTTTATTGAAAATATGATAATAGAAGTATAACTTAACTACTGCGACTCATGTAATGGAAAAGGGTATAACAAACCCTATCACTTAACTAGAAAAAGGAAGGTTCAATCCCTCTGGAGAAATACCTTGATAGGTTCCAAAAAAAATGTTTGGTATATGAGATAGTTAATCAATTAGACTTCATCTCTATGAAGTCTATTATAATGGAACCTGTTTTGGATCTTAAACATGCTATGAATGGTTGAGTTATATTAAGTAAATATTATGATGGATGTTGTTTCTATTTTTGATTAATTGTAAGTTAAATAAAAATTTAATGAGCATAAAAGTAATCAGAAGTTTATGAAGTTCCATATTACATTAACAACTTAAATAAGGATGAAAAACTTAAGGGTTATTGGAAGTAGGGTCTAGCAGGGTTGCTGTAATTTGAATCTTAATTAAGAAATAAATGAGTGTAAATTACCTCTTCATGAGGTGTGTACATCGGGATGTGTAGTTCTGTCGGATGTTGGTACATGCCAACTACAAAATTGTACCTTTGTGAAGACTAGGGTCTTCATGAGGATACAATATTATAGTTGAAATGTTGCAACACCCCTCAACATTGGTTCATCTAGACCTACTCAAACCTGGACTTGATCTTAGTTTCTCTCTAGGTCAGATTAGAGATATGATTTAGCATAGGAAGTGACTCATAATGACTTAGGGTAACTAGGAACATTCAATGAAATTAGGTCAATTGAGTATGTCTATATACCCTAGGTCATCGCGAGTGGTTCCCTATACCAAATTATGTCACTAACCTAGGTTAGGGTCAAACCTTGAACAAGTGAACTGATAGAAGTCAATGAAGACCATTCTACATAACAGAAGAGTGGGGTGAAGGGCATATTCCATTAGACGAGTATGTCGTCAAGGAATAGTAACATGCACAGTATGTTGGAAATCTTTGGCCAAAGTATCACAAGCTGCTAGTTGCGTTGTCCTACGCCACCTAGTTTAAGAAATGGGATTTCAGATGAATATTGGTAATAAATATTCATATAGGTTTCTTATATAGAACACTCAAATACCCAGAACAGGGTAAAATAACCAAGTATACTTAGTATACACACAATATTTAACACTTTTAGTTAAAATGAGATATCAGTTAGAAACCAAGTCATGAAATGAGAGATCAGAAGTTCATCGAATCATTTACAGCTACATATGAGATTGACTGGCATGGAATGTGTGTTCTAAATTATGATTACTTAGAACAGAGGACATTAAGTTAATTTTTTCCCCTTATTTCTAAATTCTTAAAATGGGAATGTTACACTAATAAGGATTGTATAACGGCTACAACAAATACGTCTCTATGAGAAAATATTATTACACAATATGGATTCCCATTGAGCTTAACTAGAGATAAGGGTACACATTTCCTAAATTAGACCGTCAGGATTCTGTTATCAGAATTAATGGTGGCTCACCATAAGACTACCCCTTACCATCCACAAGGAAATGGGATTGTCTGAGGCATTTAATAAAATACTGAGTCATACCTTGACAAAAATTTGTGATGTTGTTAGAACAAGATTGGGATGACAAATTATTAGCAGTTCTATGGTCATATAAGGACAACTTACAATAGGTTGAATAAAGCCACACCATTCCAATTGGTTTTTGGCACATGGAGGCTTTCCTACCCGTTGAATTCATGTTACCTTCTCTGCATATAGCAGACATGTAAGAGTACTAGCCAACAAACAAGCGCTGGAGGAAAGGATTGAAAAATTGATGAAATTGGACGAGAGACGATCATTGGTGGGTGGAGTCAAAAGGCTGAAAAGGATAAACAAAAGGCATGACATGACCACCACATCAAAAACAAATAATTTGAGGTTGGGAAGATGGTATTGTTATATGATTCCAAGTTTCTACACCATCCCAGAGAAGTTGAAAGTCCAATGGTTGGGGCCCTATATCATCTTAGTACATCCTTTATTTAGGCACGTGTCAGTTGACAAGCACTAGATGGGACAAGATTTCCAAGCCACTTTCAATGGGAGTAAGTTGAAGCCCTACTATAAATAAGTCTTCTTGGTGTTTGTAAATAAGGCAGGATTGAGTAGTTATTTTAGAGTTTCTCTTTATGAAATTTCCTTTCTTGTTTTTCCCTTTCTCGTCATGTTATTTTGTATGTTTGTTTTACACCTTGGGCATGCCAGCAACCACATTATTTTTTAAAGGTTGTGCATACACAGAGGACCATGCATCATAGTTTTAGTGTGGGGTGGAGTGATATGAAGTAATAGGCCCATAATACAAGATTGAACTAGCAGTATGAAGTTGCAGTGAATGGAATAGTTGATTAATACAAAGCACACAAGGATGAAGGAAGTGCATGGAAGAAGAGGTGGATGAAAAAGGATGGTGTTAGGAGAATACTTTAGAGAAACCACATACAGAGGAGGAAGAAGAGAAGGAACAACATGAGGTAGGCGAGAGAAAAAATCAAGTGAAGGACAGAAGAAGTGCCTTTGGTTGACATGCACACAAGAGTTTTTTGTCAAGATGGATTTTTTGCATTCCAAAAGGTTGTAGAATGTTTAATGCTAAAAATAAGGAAAATCTATAAGTAAGAAGTCGGGAACTTCATTATTTTACCTTGTGTTTACGAAGTGAAAATATCTCTCACAAAGTAGGGCATCCAAAAGCAAACTGTGTGAAGAAGGATCTAAGAAATCTAAGAGGGCGTGACTAGAGTAGATCCGCAAACCAGTAGGAAAGGAGTACATGGGCATGGAGGAAGTTGTTGAGAAGCATTTTCTTGTGGAATAAATGTTCCAGTTAGGGTTTGATGGAAAGGGCACATTGTTAGGAGGGTTTCTTCACAAGATTGAGTCTTGGGGTTAGATAAAGTGGTAGAGTAGATCAAGGAGAAGATCTTTGAAGTGTAACCTAACCAAAAGAATGGTACCAAATAAAGAAACCATCTCACTTAAAAAGTAGAAGAGAAAGGGCAAGGGGAAGCAAATGGCTATCATCACAAGCACAAACGAAGAGTGGTACGTGGAGATGTAATACCCAGATGGGGTACTGGTAGGGAAAGAATGGGATTCTCATTTATGGAAAATGACTATGAGTGACTATAATCATTGCATCAGCATGATAGAGAAATAAATAGCTTTGAAGTTAGTTCACCCAACAAACAAAATGACACTGGAGGACATGCCCATATACAGTGACAAAGTAAAAGTTAAATTGGATAAGGCATGGTTACTACAACTTTACAAATTACCCTAATTCAGAAAACTTGAGTGCCTCTATCAGTGGTTGATGGTGCACATTCACGAAGACCATTTTTATTTTGTAAGGCTCAAGATGCGCATAACTCCCCAATTAATTTCCAAGTTTACAGGCCTTATCTATGAAGGGGAGATCATAGATGATGATCTGAGCGACAAAGAGGCCATCAAGGAAATAGTAGACATGTATGACTACAAGAAAGGATCCTGATACTTTGAAATTGTAGAGATTCTACAACCTGTGATGAGGATGGGTGTTTTTTTGGTAACCAAGCTCAATTATCAAGAGAGATGGACTCAAGTGAACAAGGCATGGCTGAAATGTATGCCGAAGAATATTGGAGGGGACTATCTACAACTTTTATGCCTTTCATCGCGGATGAAATCACTAACAACATGACAGGAGGGTGAGAAGATACTATTTGGTAATTTCCTTCTCATAATTGGTTTCTCAGAGATTGGGGTGCCTGATGAGCTAGAAAATTTTGCTTGGGAGTACCCAGAGGAAGAACCATCTCCCACGAAGAGGTTCATGAAATATACTTGTGATACCATGAAAACCATTCACAAGGCATGCTTAGAGAAGTGGTACAAGCACATGAGGGATGCATTTGGGGAAGAATGGAGGATTCCATAGCAACTATGAGTGCTCTTATGAATGGAGAAGCAAAGTTTAGTAGTGTACCATCACTTCTGCATTGGAAGACTAAAATTGATAGATGAAACAATGAGCCCCTGGTGCAAAAGTCCCTTCTCCTTCACCATAAAATACTTCCAAGTGAGGGTGTAAACAGGTTCAAAGAGGCTAAGAGACTAAGGTTAGACCTTAGTGAGGTGGATCAAGACCACAGAGAACTACACAAGAAGCTCTTCTACCCCAAAAATCATGCATACGTGGAAAAGATATGTATCCCATGAGATCCATAAATGATGAAGCCCTTGACTTTACCAATTGTAGGAAAGACCGTGGCACAGGTGTATCTACACATCAAGAACAAAATTTGAAAAGGGAAAACATACTTGGAAAATGATGTATCCATCCCTGAAGACCCTACATGAAGGAGGAATCCTGCAGCCAAAGAAGAAAGAAATGGAGAAGAGGTGCAAGAGAAAAAGGCCCCAAGTATCCAGAATGCACAATCAGTGGGCGTGCAGGAGGTAAGTGCCAAGCCTAGCACCTATGCACACCGAAAGAAGTCCCCGGCGAGGGTGAAGACCCCAGAGGAGGAGGTATTAGAAGAAAGGAGAGCCATGTGCTCAAGGAGAAGTGCTCAGAGGAGAATTCACCAGAGGAGGAGGAAGAGAAAGTAGAATCTCCTGTCAGGAAGAAGTAGAAGGTGATAGAGAAGGATGACTCAAAGGCTACAGAGATCTTGGAGGCCTATAGAGGTGAAATAGAATGATGATGATGAAGATTGAGTCAGGAATTCAAGACCCTCCTAGTATATCAAAGTACATGACTCAAAGGAGGAAGGAGAGGAAGAAGAAAATGATTACATATTTGTTAGGAGGGAGAATGGCAAGGAAGAGGAGGATGCTCATGACAAAGGGGTAAGTAAAAAAGTTACAAAATAACAAAGGACACCAAGCCTCATAAAGGAACATGTAAGTGAGGCCACGGAGAAATAAGTAGAAAAAATCATCAAGGACCTGGTAGAGAAAGAAATGGAATGTGGCGCGGACATGGTGATGAAGGAAGTTGGGGAGGAGAGCTTAGAAAAGGAATATGGCAGCATTGGAGGAGATCCCAGTTTGGTTGTGAGATTTCCTAAGGCCACAAGCATGGGGAGAAAGAGCACAAAGGCATCACAAGTTCAGGGGATGGGATACATTGATGATCTAAAGAAGGTGTTGTGTGCATGCTTTCAAACCACCATACCAATGGAGAAACTCTTGGCTATGGCATAATTTGATGAGGAAGGTGCATACCCTTGGACGAGGAAAATTATTTCTTAGGAATTTGAGTCCCACATCAACGAGCTGAAGTTCAAAGTAAGCCAAGGGGAAATAATGAAGGTACCAGATTCAAAAGGAGTCAACCCCTTGGTAAACTCTCAGTGGATATCAGACGAACAAATTTGTAATGCGTTGAACAAGATTACAGTTGAAGTAGAAGTCAGGCTCTTCGAGAGGAATGATAGGGTGAAATTTCTAGAGGCAAAGCTAGAAAAGAAAGAAGAAGAGCTTGAGGAAAGAACCAAGGACTTAAAGTAAGAATAACTAATCAGCACTCAACTAAGCCATGAGTTAAGAGAAGTGAAGGCAAGAGTGCATGAGGTTTACAAGGAAGTAGAGATGATCACAAATTCCATTTTCTTGAAGCATCCTGATTTGAAACCACCGACGCAAAATTATGGATCCACCCTGTAGTTCCTACAGGACTTGACCTACATCCTTACAATGGAAAGGCGACCACTGGCCTTGAAATCTGTAGAAGAGGAATCAATGTGCAAAGAAAGGGAATACAAGATAAAGGTTTTGGAAATTATTTCTCAGTACAATAAAGTTCTCGTTGATGTAAAAGTCACCGCCTAATTCGTTGAGGATGCCTATGAAAACTACACTGATAGAGATAGATTTGTGAGCATTTTAGTCACCACTCATGAAGCAGAGCTCAAGGAGTTCCAAGAGAATAACAAGGGTTCAATAGAGAGGAATGTGATAGAATTCTAGCCAAGGTTAAAAATAAATCAGAGGCTATTGAGATCTTATGGGGCTCAATCAAGAACCGGCTGAAGGAGTTGTATCTCGAGATCACTCAAAGGATGGACGCGCTCGAGGATTTGGGAAAACAATTGGAGGGGATCATGGAAACAATGAATACCCAAGGAGAAGGGATAATATTTGAAGAGGTAAGCACCCTATTTAGTGACCTCTATCAACAGAAACAAAACAAAGTCAATACCTGGATTAAGTTGGAGGCAGACTTGAAGAAATATTTCCCTCTCCTCTTGCAGAAGTAATCATACTCTCCCTATTCTTTCATTCTTACCCAAATTCTTCATTCATTTATTCTTTCCCCAAACTATTCAGGAACAATCATTCTTTATTCATTGATAAAATGTTCCCAAGGGCAGAGAATAGGTGTAGTGTGGGGTGATGTTGGGCCCCTAAAATATTGGCTAAATATAAGAAGGCGTGTGGGAGCGCAAGGCTTGTTTGAAGAATGGTGCACAAGGTGAAATCATGTAGGATAGGGTTTTATGAGGGTTTAGTATAACCAGTGGCACACATGCGCAAGGCAAAGTGAAGGTTTTAGGACTTAGCCATACTTTGCATTTTAAGCAAAACATGAGGAAAGCATGACCCAACTACGCATGCGGAGTGGATAAGGTGATAGCCTAGCAACTTGGAGCCTACAAAAGAATATACCTTGTGATAGAAGATTCCAGAAGGTCATCATGGCGAAGAATGGAGAGCTTGAGTCTGAAGGAGCATGCTCCCATGGAGGACCACTTGGACACTTGGCACCTGATCTACAACTTTAGAAAGTCATGGCAGTGCTTGTTGAGGCTATAAATACAAGCACCCGACAGAGAAGGAAATACCGAGAGTAGAAGAGAGGTGAAGCTATGCAGGAATATTGTGAGAGTTCTATGGGTTGGGCTTAGAGGATCTATAGGAGTATGTTGTATCAAATGGATGGGTCTGAATATTTTTCTTTGTACTATGAAGGGCCTAATTCCAGTTCTGATGCATGACATTAGTCTACACTATTATATGGATTTGTGATTTCCTCAATAAATGTAATCTGGTTATCAAACATACTTAATATGAATATATGTGTTTCTAGTTTTACTTGTATCTGTATGGATCAGTTTTATATATATTTCATATGAGTGGGTGCAAACCCTTGAGTATTTCCCTTCTATTATTATTCATATTTATATTCTATAATGTTTTTCTTATCTGAATGAATACATTGGTCTAGAAGCCTGTTCTAATCTCTAAGATGAATGTATGGTTTGTTTCCATTCTCTTCACTTAATTTTATGTCATAAATAATGCATTCTCACACAACTCACACAAAGGAGGGGCTCGACACTCGTGCGTGCCTCGGGTGAGCGCTTAGCGCCTACCGGGTGATAGGCCGGTGTGCATGGGATTTCCTTGTTCTTTGAAAGGCATAAAAATGACTACACTATTAATACTTCTATAAACCATTAAAGATAAGAGAAGAAAACATTGTAAAAATGGAGAAGAAAAAATTACAAAAATAGCTAACTATTGGAAAGAGGAGGAAGTCTCCAAAATTATAAAACTCCTTCAGGAATATCAAGACATTTTCCCATTACTGAAGGACATTATTTTCCTCGTATTTATTTATTTTGGATTATTCCTACACTTGAGGAGCTATCTTTCCTAGGTGTACTTAGTCATAAGAGTTACACTTGGAATCAATCATAGGAGTTACACTTGGCCATTATTATTAGCTAAGTGGGAGTTACTCTATAACTAACTATGCTAAGTGTTGGAGTTACATTTCTATTTTTGGCTATTTGTAAAATATTCATGGAGTGTTAGAACATAATATTAAGTTTTGTTATAAACCTTAGTTTATAATTAAATAATTTAGATTATTTAGATTCTAAATTATTTAATATAAACTATGAGTTTATATTGATTTTTAATTAAATCAATTTATTTAAACCAGGGGTATACCCCATCACTTATATGTTCATAACCCTTACGGTTATATAAATATGGTTGTGGGCCATAATTGGATGAATTGAATTCACATCAGGTTAAAAACATGGAGTAGGAGTGAGGAAAGGAGTTACTTGACTGATAAAACTTTCTCGTTAAATGGATGATTCTTATTCATGGTTTATTACCCCATTGGGGTTTTCCACATTAAATCTGGTGTCTCTGTGTAAATATGTTTATTTCACATGTTTATTATAATGTGGTTTATAATGTTTATTTAATATTATTTGTTACATTAATTCTAAACTCAGTCCTAATATGGTAACAGATTGGTTTGGTGATATTTATTAAATTAATTAACCAATAGACATGATGGTTAGATGGTCAGTTGGTTGGTTATTAAAAATTATTTAACCCCCCTCCCTTGGGGACATGTTTTTTTATATTGGTGTGTGCACGGGTGAAAGGGACGTAAATGGATTCTTAACGACACATGAAAACAAGTTTTATGAGATTAGGTTAAATTCAAAGAAAACGAATAAGTGAGGAAACAAGATCCATCAAAATAGGGTTTCAATTTTTCTCATTAGAAGCGTGAAAAATGTTGTCTCCTCTGTAAATTCCGAGGTTAATTTGTTTCATGTGGATTCGATTTCTCTGTATACCCTAGTAAAATTCTTTTAATTATTTTATCCTACACATGTTATTTGGGCCCCCTTTAATTAGTGTTTTCTTCATTTCTTTATAAACCGTGTGTGTAGTTTAAAACTATAATCAAATTTTTCTATATGTTATGGTTCATAAAAATAAAATATATATTATAGTTTATATAAAACTATACACTATTTTTTATATATTGTAAAATATCTTATATTCTATATAGTATAAACTATATACTATACCAATGCAACCTTAACCTAAGCGGACCCATCTAAATTTCCTATGCATTATATTATAGTTTATACGTTGGAACTTTTATAGATTTAAAACTAATAAACTATTCTAAGGGATTGGGGTGGCCCCTTCCAACCAATCTCATCTCTCCTTATGCCTTATGGCGCGCTCTATATAACCCTCCTACCACCTTATCTCCATGTACCATATGGATACCTAGTCCCCTCCATCACTGAACAACTCCTCTCCTTTTCTAGATCGGCCAAGTTTCCACATTAAACCATTTTTTTTGTCTAGGGACTTATATCCCACATTCCTTGTGTCGCAAGTAACAGATGCATTTAAAATACGATGGGGGAATCATTGGTTTCATGGTTTAGGCCATGTTTATTTGTTTTTCTAGCGAGTTCAATGAACTTGACCACACCACCTAGCTCGACCATGGGCAATGTGGGCAACTTGGTCGTGGGTTGTGTGTGCAGCTCAGCCACGGGCTTAGCTCACCTATATATTCATACTTCATTGGTTTAATCCCCTTAGCAATGTGAATAATATGGCTCGATTGGTTGTTGCAAGTTGTATGAAGGATAACTCACCCGATTGGCTTATAACTTTATACATTGGAATATAAACATTGGTGGTATATAAAAACTCAACTTGCCGAGTTGGTGACACCAACTCGGCCGAGCTGATAGAAAATTAAAAACAAATATAAAGGAGCACTACTCCAAAAAAAATTATATAAGTATAAGTTTTCTTAATCTTTTTTTCTCATTTTTGAATTGAATTTAATTCAAAATTTATTCTTTAATCGCGTTTATCAATTTGAGGAAATTATACGGGTTAATTGTTTTGAAATGATGACTTTATGACATGATAACTAAATCACCGCCATCTTTTGTATGGAAAACTAAAAAAATCACTCACATTTCGATTGAATATAATTATCAAACTAATACATTCTTGTATATATTATATGTTTGACAGGACCTTATTTTTGACGTAAATTCATCAAATTTTGATTGTGAGGCTTAAACAATGACAAAGGGATCCTTCTTAACCTTGATTTATTTTAATCCTCATTATTCTTAACTATTCAAATTTATTTACGCAAAAATGGGGTCTAATCATTTCATGATTAATAAATCTCATATGCTGAATGGGAATAATTATAGTATTTGGAAACTTTATTGAAGGCAGAATTCATAGCTCGCAATCTATGGGTAATTTTGAATGGAACTGAGAAAGCTCCAACTGGAAGACAAGAAACTGTGGACAAAATCATATCACATCAACAAAATGTTCAAGAATCTATGTCCATAATTTTGTGGAGCATGAAGAATGATGTTCTGTTTCATATTGGGAATCAAGAAATTCTGATTGAGGCTTTGACTCAATTGGAATTGATGCACAAATGTATGTGGTTATCAAATACCATTAAACTGATTTTAGAACTTATGAAAAATCCCATGAAGGGAGATATAAAAGTAATTAATTATTTGGACAAAACTAACGAAAATATCAAGTCTCGGTTAGATGGGTGTAGTTGAAACTTAATTCAAGATAAATTGTTTTAGTTCATTATTCAATTGAATATTCATGAAAAATTTAGAATTTTCATTTCAATTTTGAATTCTAAACATCAAACAGAACAAGACATTCCAAATTTTTAAACCTTTATTGCTCTCTTAATTTAGTAAGAGAAACTAATGACAAATTTGGATTATAAAGAGAATGCCACATAGGCGCTTCTCGCTCAAAAATCAAAAAGTAAACCTTCTAGATCCAACAAAAATCAAAAATCAAATTTTAAACCTCCTAGTAAAGACAATAAATAATTAAATTTAAGAGTTAACTTTGATGGTAAATGACTTAATGTGGAAATTTTTTCCATAAGAAAGAAGAATGTAAATTTAAAAATATTAAGTCAAATTTCAAAAACCAAAAGGGCAATAAATCAGATCAAAATCAAAACTAAAACAAGAATTAGAAAAATAGTCAAAAATCTAATTTAGTTGCTTTATATGTTGCCTTTGTCACTACAAAGTAAAATGAGTGGATATTGGATAGTGTTGCCTCTAGGCACATGAATTTCAGATCCAATATCCTATCTAACCTTAGAGAGTGTAATGATCATATCTACTTGGGTGATCATTCCATTCTCGGCATTCAGGGACAAGGTAAAGAAAAAGTTTCAAATGATTTTATTAGCAATGTTTTTTTAGTTCCTAAACTTAAAATGAATGTGCTTTCTTGTTCTCAATTGACCCAAAATAACTATAATGTGGTATTATTAAAAGATAAATGTTTTTTTTGTTAGTTGGATATTTTGTCAAAGACAAGCTATGAGGTTCAACTATAGTACACATGATAAATTATTTCCTCAAATAAAGGGGAGGCACCATATTTATTACTAATCTAAATCATAGCAAATATATGTACAATATTTACAATATTCTAACCATTGGGGTTGGGATCTCATCCTAGTATATTTATTCACATTAGAAGTGAATACGAGTAAAGAGAAAGAGAGAAGAGATAACAAGAACATATACATATAAACTATGTCTCAACTGTCCCAAACCAAAATCCCAAACTGAGAACAAATCATAGATTGAATTGAGGTAGCAAAAACCAGGAGAAAGGAAAGAATGAAGAGTTACACAATCCATTACCTTCCATTATTCTAGTAGATGGTACTAATAACCATGATTACCACCAGATAACAATTAAACCATCTCCCAAAAGATATAGAGATGTAAAGGGAAATTCCACAGAAAAGCAAGTCTAAACCAACCTCCCAACTCAGACCCAATAGGTAAGGAAATGGACAATACGATTAAACCAAAACAAGAGTAATCAATTTAGCCTTTTCAAAAAGAACATTTATTAAGATCTATAGAATCAAAAATAGGTTTAATTACCCACAGACCAAGAAACAACTAACACAATACAATAATACAATGTAAAAGGAACTACCAAGAGGTCCAAGTTCACAGTAAAACAAAAGAATAATAGCTAAAACCTAAGGGTGTTTTCCCCTTTGCATAAAACCAGTAGCCATTATTAGTGCAAATTCACAACACCTCCAAATCAACCCTCAGATCTGCTATAGACAAATGGTCAATTTGGTGTGAATGCACAACATCGAGTTTTCTCCAAGGTGTGGGACCTTGCAAGGTGAGAAAAATCTCTAGAGAAAGCTGGTTCTTACTCCTCTGTTTAGGTGTATGCATGCAATTTTTGCAGAGGTTCTGATTCAAAATTCCTACTCTACAAGTACCAAGGAGATAGGGTTGTGAAAATGCATGGAAATGGGAAACAAAATAAGCACAAATAGAGTGGTGATACACCAAAGGAGTGCTGAACTTCTTGTTTTGCAAATAAACATAGATCATAAGAATGTAACATAGAACATGCACAGATTGCCAAGATATAATGATGGATCAGAAGACAATAATAACACATGAAAGGATTGAAAAATCATTCATAGAGCATACATTATCATTTCTAGTTTTTAATATGATGCATTACAATGGCAAGGAGGAAAAAATATGTGTTGCAGCTTGTATGAGAGGTCTGAAACTCCTTCAAATCTGCCTGCTAAGGAGAAAAGAAGAGCTTGCAGAACAAATAACATCCAACAAAACAAAGGATCAAAGCCTTTGCATTTATATCTAAAACAAATAAAGAGAAAATAGAGGAGGAAGCAAATCAGATCTCTAGGCTCAACCACCTGTCATTAATCCTTTCAAATCACCCTGCAAACCCATCAAATTGAGCTTTTTTCTACCTTGCATGCTGGAGAAACAAAAATAGTAAATAGAATAAAATGTTGTCTTTGAAGCAATCTGATCTCACATTTATGGCATGAGAAGACATTTTAGGGTTTTCCCCCATCAAATTGAGCTAATTCTCCATCCTTGGCATGTGGAAGAAGGTAACTATGGTGGATCAAGCAGAAAATGACTTGTTTTAAGCAATCTAATATGCATTGAAGGTGTGAAAGATGTTTTTAACATTTTTTCCATCAAAACTTGTAAAAAATGATGTTTTTATTCCTCTAATGAATAGAGGAGATCAATACCTTTCCAACGAGTCTGATTTTTCCCAAATCTGATCTTTGGATCAAAAGATATGCCCATCCAAAGATTTAGGGAAAAATTAGGGCACAAGTTTTGAGGCACAAAATTAGGTCAAAAATGGCAGCGAATCATATTTGAAAATGGGTCCACGGGCCCATACTTTACTTTTTTCACTTTTGGAAAAATTCTCCAAAAATCTCCGTGGCCCCGCCACTCTGAGACATGTGGCACCTTTTGGTTCATTTGTGGATTCAAAACAACTTTTTGCCCTCCTTTGCGAAATTAGAAAATTTTCCAAAAACCTCCGCCGGTCCACCGCAGGTCTACATGACATGTGTCAGCTTCTTATTGGCATGGAGCTTTGACCATTTTCCTCCATTTTCTCCTTTACAAGCTTACGGGCTGATTTCGGACTTTGAGCCTTTTGCCCCAAAAGCTAAGTGCCAAATATTACTCCTTGGCCCCGTGAGTCCGCTGTGTTCCTTTGGCGGACCTGCAGGCCAAAATTTTTCCTTATGCCCCTTTTCCGCAAAAGGGTTTAAGTGCCCAAATTTCTCCTTGCCTCCACCAACGTGCTTCCTTCCCCTCTACGGGCCCGCGGGCCACTTTGTGATTTTTACACTTTTAGCCAAAAGGCACTAAGTTTTAATTTCTTCCTCCGCTCCACCAATCCGGGATACATGGCATCATTTCATTGGCTACGGGTATGTCGAGGGAAAATATCCCCTCCAAGCCCCACTGAGCCATAACTCAAAAATTACAAGGAGTTAGGAGGAAATTTTTACCTTTCTGGAAAGGTAAGAAAATTCTCTATCTGATGAAGCAATACCCAAAAAATTTTGAGTACCTGAAACATGTAAAAATTTGACTGAGGAAAAAAGGTAGCTAGTCAACCCAAAATAAGAGGGAGCTTATTTTGGTTAACAACCATCCTTCCAAGGTTATACAAGATCCCAAAGAAATAGAAGAAACCAAAGTAATATAAATTCCTTATGACTTCCATAAAAAAATCAGGTCTTGAATACAACTATACATTTCCAGTGGAGAAAAATAAGTATACATTACAAGATTAAATACATAACCAAATGAATTAAACAAATCCATGAAGCATTATACCACTTGCCAAGAAAACTCCCAACAATTATTTCTTATGAATCCCCAAAGGAAGAGGTTTGTAATTAGAAACAACATAAAAAAACCCAGATTCACAACTACTGAAAAATCCTTTTTCCTAAATAATCATGAAAGGTTCAATCAAAGTCAAGTTATTTAAAATAGATTATTAGCTACAGTTTTCCAATGAAAGGATAACAATGCAATGTTAAGACAAGTTCCATAGTTTTAAAGCAACCCAAGCTTCCTACTCAATTTAAGCAGACCAAACAAGGTTGCAAACAGTTCTTTGACTTGAACTTTATCAGAACAAAAGGATTAATACATGATCCAATCTAATGTATGCAGAGAGTCGAAAAACCCAGATCACACTATCCATCTATCAAACGGAGTCAAGAAATCATTCAAAAACATCCACATAGAATCTCAAGCAGAGAGATCCTATCAACCAAGTAAAAACCAATTTATTCCGAAGAGCAAAGTTGTTTTTATGAATCATTTAAATAAAATCAAAACAACCTAATGGGTAGATCCTATCATGCCTGATAGAGATTATCCTTCACTTATTCATAGAAGACCTCTGATAATAACTTCAATAGCTTCTTCATTTCTCCACTTATAGGAGCATCATAGAATGAGACCAGTCATTTTGAATCTCACCACCTAGATATCTTATATAAATTTCACAGTCTTGAATAACAGTACCATATGCCAAGCGAGAATGTATAGGCAACTAGTAATTGTTGCAATTGACTGCAAGACTTATAGTGATGCAAGAATTGAGCTAAAGCCATTTGAATGAGCATGAAAAATCTACCCAATCAGAGGAACTTGTCTTGTCTCGCAAATGGAGTAACAATATTTGAATGTTCTTGTACAAGTCATGCACATTCCAAGAGTACTTTTTGACATAGGTTAGACTTTGCTTTAGGCATCACAGTTACTTCGAGGCATCCAAAATCATATAATGCAATTAGGTTACCATTCAAAGTAAGCATTGCAATCTGATAAATGAATACGACATAAAATAAATGTTTAAACTTTTCAAATTTGCAGTAGGTGTAGTAGCCACCAATTCATTCACCCCTTAGCACATTCAAAATCCAAAGATCACCTGGGTGTTTTTAGAATTGGTCTTTAGAGGAATGAACAGTAAAGTCACTGTATTGATAGCATACCTTGGATCAATTGCTTGAGTTGATACTTACTGGACTTTAGGCACTGCTACTTGTGATATAAGAATTTTTTTGTTTTATTGAACCCATATTGATCAAATCAAGTAGTGAATTAATTCTGGGCATAAATGACTGTGACTTGATCTATCTTGAATACTAAGAAAATTTTGAGACTTGATGTACTGGCTCACTAGATGAATTATTTATTGCATGCAAACATTGGTTCCATACTCTTATGGAATACAAAAATTTCTTAAGATAAGGTGATTTATCAACGTATTGTACCTTCTGAAGTAGAAGTCATCTTAGGTACCTGTTAAGATAGTTTTGACCTTGGACATACCTCATCCATCCTTGGAATCTTTAGGAGTCTCGATGATTAACTTAGTCAATGGATTCAGTCAAGAATATTATTTAGTTTTGGATTCTTTCATTCATAACTTCCTTAGTAGGACTCAAATTTGAGAATCTTCCACCTTGGTGGCACTAATTACTCATCATTTATAGATAGCATGTTTGAAGACCATGAAGGAATGACTATGCATATCTACCCACAATTGGTAGATTCGTATTCATCTAATAAGAATAAAATATTCTAAATGGTATCAATCAACAGAACCAGTTCTGATTCAAATTACTATTCTATAGCAATCTTCATATCTTCAAGGTTCATATGGTCCAGAGTCTGGATCTTTCTTCGCTAAAATGGTCCCATTCGACCTTACATTCAACTTCATCATACGATTTCTTCAATGACATGCACACTTTGAAAGTTAATCTAGCACTCGAGATGGCTTCAATAACCAAGCCTTTATTCCCGAATGTATCCTTTTACCTATGGGATGTATTTGTAATTTAGCAGGTGTTACTAACTTTGAGAACTTTATTTCTTCAAAGCTAAAGCACATCATTAGCTAACATTAGTGCAGTCATGGAATTAGAAGCATTGAGGGTAAAGCTAAATGACTAATCTTCAAGGTTGATGGAGTTCAACAATTCTTGAATTTTCCCGCCATGATTAAGTCATCCTCAACTTGGTAGCCTATGGTGAAGGATTATAGCAATCTTTTCCAAAGTTTAAGCCGCATCTATCCCTTCTCACCATGATAGCACAATTTCTGGTTGACCCTGTGCATTAAGTAAAGCAAAACATTTTTTTCCTATCAGTTGGTTCAGATCAAATTTTGGCAAGAATATTTGTTCACTATTTTGTTAAACTTAGCCATGTAAGGATTCCTCATGGGTTGTGTTGGCTCTTTCTTCACCTGATGATAGTCCCAGGAAAGAAGGGAATGTTCCTACTTTTGAAATTTTCTATACCTGTCTTCAAAAGGGGCCATTTTTAGATAGGCGTCATTCTAGTGTTGTAATGCAGTCCATTCAACTGATGATGATGTACTATTCCAATCCGTACTACTGACACATGTAATACATTCGCAACATATCTTCCAATAAAGAGGAGAACTCACATCAGTCTTCCCATATTCCACTAACAAAACTGCACATGCAGAACAAAGAAGGTGGAAATGTGGTCCATAAGGTTGCATTGAGTTCCTTGCCAAAATCTCCATTGTCACTCTTGGAACTCTATCTTAATATGATCAATTCATGGGAGGTCCATGCAATCTGAAGATGGTAAGGCACAAATATTTGGGCCTAAAATAGATGAATTTCCTCATGGTACGTTCTGAGCCATCAATACGAAAGGTGGTACCTGTGTTAGTTTACCAACAACAATGTGAGTAAGAACAAGTGATTGAATTGTAGTGATTCCTCCTTTACATTGCTCTACCAAGACTTGATGTAAGGATCCATGCTAATTAATTTGGGGAGTGTATCCTACAGTATGAAGTGAGGATACAGTTAAAACCATCTAGATGCATATATTCAGCTTGAAAATGCTGAAATTGGATTAGCAATGTGTCACAAAATCAATTACGCCCTTTTTTTTTCCTTGTGTAAACCTATTATCCTCCTAGTACCAGCAAGCATATTTACTAATGAAAGGATGTCACTAGAACATTTTGATCAGCTCTATGAATTTTCTGTTCACTATCTTTCCTTCTTAATCTCATTTAAGCACCTGTATATATACTCTATTTTCAAATCTCGTAACTTGATTTTCTTCGTTATCCAATATTGAATGCGGTCTAGATCTCAAATGATTTAGATCCGTAGCAAGTGTTGATTTTCCCAAATAGCTTGCCTAAAATATTATGATATGTCAATTCCTTGAGTATGTTTTCAATTCATCCAAAGAACTAAGGGATATCCCATGCGTGCTGACCTAAGTGCACCCAGTGGGTGTTGGGTGCTTATGACTTAGTGCATATGTCACTCAGTTTTCCTTGCCTTTTATGTAACTTATGTCAAAATCATACTAAGATAGAAATTATAAGAATCTTCACTGTCTTACATTTAGATTTGGTTGAGTGAAAATAAAATTCAGCCCAAGATGATCAGTATTTAGTTCAAAAGGTCTACCAAGAAGATAATGCCTCCATACTTGTAGTGCATGAACAATGGCAACAAGTTATAGGTCATGGGGAGCATAGTTCAATTCATGTAACTTGATTTTTCTACTTTCATATGCTATAACATGCTCATTTTGTAACAAAATACCTCCAAGACCTTCCCTAGAAGAATCTATCACTACAGTAAAGTCTCCATTAGGATCAAGTATAGCCAAAATAGGTGCAGATGTTAACTGATCCTTTAGAGTCTTAAATGCAGATTCACTTTTTTCATTCCACACAAATTTCTTATCTTTCTTCTGTAACAAAGTTATTGGTGCAACAACCTTCAAAAAGTATTTAACAAACTTTCTATAATAGCCAACAAGACCCATGAAGCTTCTAACTTCATGTACATTCTTAGGTGTAGGCCACTCAGTTATTGCAACAATTTTTGAGGGATCTACAACTATTCCATCCTTACTCATGACATGTCCCAAATGATGCATTTCCGTCTCTTAGAAAGAACATTTGGACAACTTACCATACAACCTTCTCTTTCTTCAGATTTCAAGAACTATCTTCAAATGCTCATGATGCTCATCAATGCTTTTAGAATATATGAGAATATTATCCAAGAATATTATTCATTAAATTCATAAAAGCTACAGGTGTATTTTTCAAACCAAATGGTAAAAATATGAAATCATAATGTCCATACCTTGTTCTGAAAGTTGTTTTATGAATATAATCATCCTTGATTCTTAACTGATGATATCCATATTGAAGATCTATCTTAGAATACAATGATGCACCACGCATCTGATCAAATAGATCATCAATTCTAGGAAGTGGATATCTATATTTTATTGTTTCCTTATTTATCATCCTATAATTAATGCACAATCTAAGTGTTCCATATTTCTTTTTCACAAAAATTACCGGTGCGGCCCCAAGGTGAGACACTTGGTCTTATCAAACCTTTAGAGAAAAATTATTACAACTATGCCTTAAGCTCTACCAATTCAATGATATTCATTCGTTACGGTTCCTTGGAAATAAATATGGTATTATCCCAGATCACACACGTGGACCCAATAAGAGTACCAGAGGTTGCAAGATGCAGATCTGATGTAGAATCATGCTATGGATAATTGGTGGAAAGGTGTGTTGGCTAGCTACACTCTGGAGTATGCTATTTCTACATATTCTTGTCTAGAAGTTTCTTATTTTGAGTTTTTGTAAGATCCCAGAGTATCATTTCTATGTGTTATTCCTTTGATAATGAAGATCTTGATTTTTAACTTGAGTTTAGAGGGATTTACAATGGTTGGCTAAATTGTTTTGGGTGCTGGGCGAGGAAGCTAGAGTGGAGGAAGATGGTAGATATTACGACAAAGAAAGAAAGGGAGGAGAGATGGCTCAAGTATAGTAAATCGTGTGAAAGGGAGATTGTTAGACATAGTGAGGTTGCAAGTTTGATGAAATCTATGGAGGCAAATGTTGTGGGAAGGAGTTGAGATTCACGTAGAGGACGTGGAACTTGAGCAGTCTGTGCTACCCCATCTTGGAAAGTGCATAAGAGAGACCCCTTTGAATTCTGATGAGATTTCATTGCGTGGAGAGATAAGATTCATTGGCATGTATCTAAACCCACCTAGTGACCAAACCATGGTGATTTGTTTTCCATATCAAGGAAGGAGTATTGCTGACCCAGTTGGTATCAGTGGAAGTGACAAATCTACACCCAGGAGATATAATTTTTCATTTCCCACTTCTATGGCTATGTATACTATTCCAGTATTCAGAGGAATTTTTAGACAAGGAGAAAGTACACAACCATTCAGTATCATGTTTTGGGAGTGGCGTGGGGTACACTAGTGGTAGTGGGGAATTATCATAGACTGTCGACACATAGTTCAGTGGAACTTTGGGTACCCTTGGCATGACCACTACAGGAATTGGTGGACCTGGTGGATCTAGTGACTCAGGAGGAACAAGACTTGGTGTACCTGGTGGATCTGGTGGGTCAAGAGGAATAGGACCAGGTGGATTTGGTTACTCAGGGGGCATAGGACCTGGTGGATCCAGTGGTGGAGGAGACACTGGAGGAAACCAAGGCTCTGGCTTAGGAGGACAAGGGCCCCAACCACCTCCTCAAGTTTTCTTTGAGATGTCCTTACATTTTCTAGTTTAAAAAGCTATTGAATATGTTGTAGAACATATTCACAAGTGTGAGCTGCTATGGCATGCGAAAGGGATCATTATCCTAGAGCAGAAAGCAAGCCAGTTTGCAATGACATTGTAAGGGTGTGCGCATAGACGATATAGGAAATATGACCCTCATCAAACGATGGTGGATTATACTACTTTAAAGAATGTATTCTTGGTAGAATTCCACATTCCTGAGTTTAAATAGAAGAGCATCAACACCTTAAAGGAGATTCAACAAGGAATGGTAAAGTATGTAAGAGTATGATGCACGGTTCAAAACCCTCCTGTCAAAATTATCATATGACATTCACCCTTCATAGCATGCTCAATGGTTTGTTGGGGGGTTGATAAAACCTTTTATAAGATCTCTCTATCTCATAAAAATTTCATAGATCCTCATGAGGCGTTAGAAGTTGCTTTGCGCACTGAAGCTATTGGAAGTGTTGATACTGGTGTTAGCCCATTTTTGGAAGCTCAAATTGTTGTTATGGATAAGCAGCTGGAGAATTTGTTTGCAAACTCATCCCATGAGACTCATAGTGGTATATGGTGTATAGATTGTGAAGTAGAGGGGCATGTCAAGGATGGTTTCCCCCAAAGGACGGTATGCACTATAACAATAGAATATGAAATCTATCACGGGGACCATATTGCAAGTAGATGTCCCTTGTTACAATGCACAATTCGGAAGAATTTTTCTTGATATTGTAAGATTTACACCTCTACGACCTATGATATTAAGGATTATAGGCTTATTGACCAGATCCATGAGACCATTAATCATGGTGTGCATCATACCAACATTTCTAGTATTTCTAAAGGTGATGATCACCATTATGAGGAGCGCACATATGGAGGTGCAAAGGGAAGGGGATTTTGTGGTCATCGTAACCACGGAGGAGGAAGAAGTGAGTTCCCACATGGAACCTATTTTAATTTTGGGTCTACAGAGCATTACAAATGAGAGTGCCAAGACCTATTGTAGTGCTCATGGTGTGGGAAGAAACACAAGGATGAGGAGTGCCCTAAGTTATTTGAGCACATGAATAAGTACCACCAGAAAGACAAGGGCACTACAATGATAAGCATTAAGAAGATGGTCACGTAATGAATGCCATAGGTAGCACGTGATGTAGGCTTAGAGCCTGTTATGGTAACAAAAAGAGTAGAGGCCACATGCACAAAGGAAATGCCAAGGCATAAGAACCTGGTTTCAAGGTAAGAAGTGGTACATGGGAAGTACCCAAACCTTGTGCATCAAAAGGAGGTATATCAAGATACCATGGATGTCATTCAAATTTTACAAGGATAAATCCAGTGTCTAAAGGAGAATTCTAGGAGGGAGGAACAAAGAAGGAAGGTCGAGGTGCCAAAAGATGACCTGGATGAGGTCATGGAAGTATGTAAAGTGCTAAGGCAAGAGAATATTGTTTCCCCTACTAGGAGAATTTTTTAGAGAGAAGGTACCACGTGCTAGAGAAGAGTGTGAGAGGAAAGTATTACATGCAAACCTTCCCCCTCATAGCCTTGACTATGATATGGAGATCACGTTAAATGCACTTGTGGATGGATGGCTCCTTAGTCATATCCTCATTGACATAGGTGCGGAGGTCAATGTTCTCACCTTGAATGCTTGGCATCAGATGGGAAGTCCTACATTACATTCATCCTTGAATGTGATGCATATGTAAAAAAAAACAAAGACAATGCCCATTGGTGTCTTAAAGGATGCAATTATCACCATTCAAGGAGCTAAGTTTATTGGGGACTTCAAGGTCTTAGCACTTGCTAAGGTAGACAATTTCCTAGCACTACTTGGGTGCCCATGGTGCTATGAGAAAAATGTGGATCTTTAGTTCAAAAAGGGATACATAAGCTTTGAAAATGAGGAGGAATGGGTCATCATACCCATGGGTGATGGTAAGTCAACACCCTATACTAAACCTTTGGGAGAAGAGGTCCTGGATAGAATATATGTGCACTCAATCAGGGATCCAGAGATAATCCATCCTACTGATGGAGTTATCCAGTTTGAGGATGTTCAGTCGGTAAGTGACACCACTAGTCTAGCATATGATAATTGGGTGCATGGAACCTATGAGTTAATTAGACATGATTTTAGAGGATTGGTGACAAAGGTGATAAAGGCACGTACGGTCTGGCACCTAGGATGAGAGGAGCTACCTAAGTACTCATGAGGAGCCTTCCATGAGGTATTTTTGAAGAAGATGGAAGCTCAGTGGAAGGAGGAAAATGAATGAAGGGAGATGTTAAGTTATGTCCTACTCAGAATGGCTATGCGCTGGTGGGAAACACATTAGGATAATCTCTTGGAATGGTGCAAAGTGAGAATTTTATTCTTTATTCGTTTCTCTAGAAGCAACGCGCCCACCACCATCAAAGACTACCATGGTAAGGATCCCTCCTCTTTCCACATCCAAGCCTATGAGAGAGTAGGAGGGAAGGTGTGGAAGATTTTCCACCATCCCTCTGGGTACACAAATTATATCCTACACTATTGGGTTGTGCATGCACATGGTACATCCACTCTAAGACACATCGCCAAAAAGGGAATTGGCAAGAACTAATGGCTGATCTCATCCAAGCATTTGAGTATCAAAGCACTAAACAACTAGTGGATAAGGCATTGTAGGAGGTCAATTGCCTTACGATGGGGCATAGTGCAAAGGTAGAAGATAGGCTTGTAGAATTTCTGGGAGATTCATGCTTGGAGGGACAATTTGGTGAAAATGAGTGTGATGACGTGCAGTTTGAGAAAACATGCATAAAGGAAGAAAAAGGAAAGATAGTCTATGAGATAGATGGTGAAGAGATGGAAACATTCATGGTTAACCATTCTCTAGGCTCACTTGAAGTGATGGATAGTGCTGATGAAAGAACACACACCTATTATGAGCCTTTAAAGACAAAGAAGGTTAATATTGGGTTGGAAGCAGAACCCAAGGAAGCTATCATCGGAGATTACTAGTTGGAGAAGGAAGTCTCTAAGATCATTGATATTTTACGTGAGTTTGAGGATTTATTCCTATGCGGGTATCATGAACTCAAAGGCGTTCACCATTCCTTGGGGGAAATGAGAGTTAAGTGGAAGGAAGGTGTGCACTCGGTCTAAAAGAGACCACACCAAATGAATCCTAACCTGTGCATGAAGGTCAAGGAGGAAATAGACAAGATGATAGCATCAAGAATCAGAGAGGCTATGGAGGAGTCAAAGTGGATAAGTCCAATGGTGATTACTACCAAAAAGGATGGAAGGATAAGGATATGTGTTGATTATATGGATCTGAATGCAGTGTGTGTCATATATCCCTTACCAACTCCATTCACTAAATAAATATTGGAAGGAGTGGCAGGACGCGTAGTCTACTCTTTCGCAGATGGGTTCTCAGGCTATCACCAGGTGAGGATTGCAAAGGAAGACCAGAGAAAGAAAACCTTTGCCACCAAATGAGGAAGTTTTTCCTATATGGTCAAGCCTTTTAGGTTGAAGAACGTGCCTACTGTATTCTCACAGATTATAATGTAGGCCTTCAAGGACTTCATCCACAAGTTTCTCCAGGTGTACCTTGATGATTGGACCATGTATGGACTAGTTAAGGACCATTGTAATAATTTGAGATTGATGTTCGAAAGGTGTTGGTAGTTGAGTATATCCCTTAACATCAATAATTGTGTATTTTCTACCTTGTTTGGGACCCTGTTGGGACACATCATATGAAAAGAAGGCCTGCTAGTGGATCCTACCAAAATTGCAGTGATTGTGGGATTGGGGGAGCCAACTAGTCAAAGCACAGTGTGTAGGTTTCTTGGACACACAAGCTACTATCGGAAGTTCATCAAGGGGTATGCCAAGATCACTGCACCTTTAGAAGAGTTTCGTAGACATAAAAGTTCCTTCCATTAGGGAGAGGTGCAATAGAAGGCATTTGACACATTAAAGGATAGGCTTGTCACCACACCTATATTATGTTTTCCCTCTTGGGATAAGCCCTTCCATGTTCATGTAGATTCCTATGGAATGAAAATTGTGGCAATGCTTGCACAACCTAATGAGGGAATTATTGATCACCCCCTATGCTTTGCAAGAAGGAAGTTGACACCAGCATAGCATAATTACACTATGACTGAGTGTGAGGCATTGTCTATGATCTACGCACTTCATAAGTTCAGGAAGTATCTACTGAAAACTCCCTTTATCTTCTACACTGACCACATGGCATTAAAATATTTGGTGAACAAGCCCATCCTACAAGGGCACATATGTTGGTGGGTGCTATTATTAAAAGAGTTTAAGTTCAGCGTAGTTTTCAAACTAGGAAAAAGTAATTCTGGACTTGACCATTTTTCTAGGATTGATTCGGGGGAGGATACACAAAGCATTGAAGATATCATGTAAGATGCACAGTTGTTTAGGTTGCAACGCATGTCCTTAGACTTGGAGGATATTGCTATGTTCCTTAAAATTGGTATGGCACCGGAAGGGATGAAGAAATTAGAGAAAAAACAACTTGCCATACACACCGCACCCTAGATGTTGATCAGTGGGGACTTATACAAACTCAGGCATGATGAATTTTTGTGCAGGTGTGTACTATAACATGATTGCTTTGTCATCATAGAGGAAGCACATGAAGGAAGTGTAGGTGGACATTATGTAGACGACGTCACCACATGTAAAATATTAATGGCATGATTTTGGTGGGAAACTTTGTATAAGGATTTCAAGGAGTATTTTAAAGTGTGTGACCATTTTTAACATGTTGGCAAGCCCAAACAGAGAGATGAAATGCCTTTGTGTCCTATCCCTAGTGCTTAAAATTTTGAGAAATGGAAAATATAATTCGTAGGCCCTATTACACTAGTAACATGTAGGACTAGATCACACTATGTAATCACTTGCATAGACTATTTGATAAGGTGGGCAAAGGCAAACCTAACTAAAGACTGTACAATAGCTACAACAACAAGATTTTTCTGGGAGAACATTATCATGAGGTATGGATGCCCTTTAAGTTTAACCAACGATAGGGGTACACATTTCTTAAATGAGACCGTGAGGATCCTGTTAGCAAAGTTCATGGTGGCTCATCACAAAACTACACCTTATCACCCACAAGCAAATGGAACTGTGGAAGCATTTAACAAAATAATGAGTCATACATTGATAAATATTAGTGATGTCAAAATACAAGATTGGGATGATAAGGTATCATCTGTATTATGAGCTTTTAGGATAACTTATAAAAGGATGAACAAAGGAACACTGTTTTAATTGGTGTTTGGCACAGAGGTTTTCCTACCAGTTGAGTTCATGTTACCTTCTTTGCGAATAACATGTGCAAGAGGGATAGCTAATGAGAAAGTGTTAGAAGAAAGTATTGATAAATTAATGAAGTTGGATGAAAGGAGATCGTTGTCCAAATGGATCCAAAAAGCAAAAAAATCAAAGCAAAAAGCATGGCATGATCGCCACATTAAGAACATGAATTTTGAGGTTGGGCAGATGGTATTACTTTATGATTATAAGTTTCTACACCATCTTGGGAAGTTAAAAGTGCATTTTTTGGGTCCCTACATCATCTCGTACATCCTTGATTTGGGCACATGCCATTTACAAGTGTGGATGGGATGATATTTCTAGGACACTTCAATGGGAGTAGGTTGAAGCCCTACTATAAATAATTCTTCTTGGTGTTTGTAAATAAGGCAGTATTGCCAGTTAGTTTAGGATTTTCTTTAATGCATTTTTTTCCTTTCTTATGTTTCCCTTTCTCATTGATGTTTTGTGGTGTGCCTTGGAAACTGGTAATCTCATTAATTTTTTAAGGTAGTAACTCCACAGAGTACCACGCATCATTTTAGTGTGGGGTGGAGTAAGGTGGAAGAAATTGAAGTGTGAAGTGCTAAGAAGGATTGCATTGGAAAGCCTAGTTGAATTTCCTTGTGAAGAAAGTACATGCAAGGAAAGGTGAAAAAGGATGGTTGGTTTAAGGATAAGGCTACATTGGAGATCCATGTACAAGAGAGGAAGAAGCACAAAAGTAACATAAGGTAGGTGAGAGAAAAAATCATGATAGGAGAAGTTCCTTCCGCACTGGTTACGCATGTGCAAAAGTATCCTATCAAGATGGATTGGTTGTGCACAAAAAGGTTGGAGAATTATCCGCGTAAGGTTGGGTGCATGAGTTAAAGAAATAAAGTCAGGTTTGTTTGAAAAACCCACATTAAGAGTTAAATTATGGTGGTAGGTAAGGTAACATTTAATGTTACAAAGCAGGAAAAACTATAAATAAAGGATCGAGGTATTTCATTATTTACTTTGTGTATACGAAGAAAGAAGCACTTTTACATCATTACAAATGAGGGCTTCCAAAACTGATCCGTGTGAAGAAAAATTTGAAGAGTTTGAACATGAATAACTAGTTTTGATTTCTAAACCAAAAGGAAGGGATTTCACGGGCATAAGAGAAGTTGTGAGAAGGAACTATATTGTGAAGGAATCATCCTAGTTAGGGTTTGAAAAACTAGGGCACGGGTTGAAGAGGTTATCTTCACAAGTTTGAGATCTAAGGTTGGAAGAAGTGGAAGAGAAGAGTAATAAGAAGAGATTGAAGTGATAAAAGGACCTAGACAATGGCACCCAAGAATCCAAAGGTCAAGGACAAGGGAAAGGGCAGAGAGCTAGCAACAACCACCACAAGAATGAATGAGGAGTGGTATGTAGAAATGTAGTACCCAGATGGGGTTTTTCTTGGGAAGGAGTGGGAATCCCATTTGAGAAATATGGTGGTGAGTGATTATAACCATTACATAACCACAACAGAGAAGGAAATGGTGTTGGAGTTAGTGTTCCCGATGAAAAAAAGGACACCAGAGGGTTTTCCCATCTATAGCAATGAGGTAAAAGTGAAGTTGGAGAAGGCAGGGTTATTGCAACTCTATTGAGTTTCCCTAATTTGGAAATCTTGAGTACCTCTGTCAATGGCTAATGTCGCGCATGCATGAGGACCAATTTTATTTCCTGGGGCACAAGATCCACGTAACCTCTCAACTGATTTCGAAGTTTACAAGCCTCATCTACTAGGGAGACAACATAGATGATGACCTGAGAGACAAGAACACCATCAAAGCAACCATCATTACATATGATTATAAGAAGGGGTCAAGGTATTTTGATATTGCAGAAATCCTAGATCCTATCATGAGAATGATCGTGCACCTAGTCACAATGTTAAATGATCAAGAAATATGGACGCATGTGAACAAGGCCTAGTAGAATGTGTGCATAAAAATATCAGAGGGCACAATATACAATTTATAGGCCTTTATTGCAGATGAGATAATCAACAATGCACAGGAAGGAGATAACTCACTCTTTGGAAATATTCTCTTGACAATTTTTTTTTTAGAGATAGGAGTGCTTGACACAACAAATAAGTTTTTTTGGGAGTATCCGGCCGAAGATCCCTCGCCTACAAAAATATTTGCAAAGTATACATCTGAAACAATGAAAGCCTCCCACAAGGTGCACCTAAACAAGTGGTATAAGCAATTAAGGGATGTGTTTAGGGTAGAGTGGAGAATCCAAAGAAACTACCAACACTTACAAATGGAGAAGCTAAGTTTGCTATGTACCAGCACTTCTACATAGGCATATTCATTATGGTGGATGAAACCATGAGCCCATGGTGTAAACTCCCATTCTCCTTCACCGCCCAGTACTTCCAAGTGGGAGTTAACAGGTTCAAAGAAGCAAAGAGACTAAGGTTTGACCTTATTGAAGTTGATCAGGACCACAACAAGATGCGCAGGAAGCTAGTCTACCCCAAGAAGTACGTGTACGTGGAAAATTACATAGTGCATGAATTGAGAATGATGAAACCTCTAACTCTAATAATTGCAGGAAATTTAATGGCATGTGTATATCTCTGCATTAAGCCAAAGTTTGAGAAAGGTGCATACCTATAGAATGATGTCTCTAAACCTGAACATCCCACAGGTAGAAAAAATCCCATGCTCAAGAAAAAGGAGAGAGAAGAAGAAAAAGCACCAAGTGTGCAGACTTCCCAGCGAATAAGCATGTCAGTGACAAGCACCAAACCTAACACCTATACGCACAGAAAGAATTCCCCAGTAAAGGAGTAGACTCCAAAAGAAGAGGAACTAGAGAAACTTGTCACCAAGGAGAAGTCACTAAAGGAAGCAGAGAAGGCTGGATCCCCTGTGCAAGAGTCATCTCTCATAAAGAAGCAGAGGATAGAAGAGGAGACTAACTCGGAAGAAACTAAAAGCTTGGATAAATACATAGGTGAAAATGATGATGACAATGAAGAAGATGATCCTGAAAGAGATCAAGATCCACTTGTCTTTAGCATGCATGATTCAGAAGAAGATGGCAGAGAAGAAGAACATGGGTTATTTTTCATGTGGTGCAAGGGTAACTAGGAGAAGGAAGGTTCCTAGGACATGGGAAGAAGAGATGAGGTTGGCACGTAGAAGTAGAAAACTTTAAGCCTTACACAAGAGCAAGTAAACGAGGCAAAAAGAAGAGAAGCAATAAAAATAATCTAGGCCTTGGTAGAACAAGAATTAGAGTGCAACACTGACATAATGATGGAAGAGGGTAAGGAGGAAAGTGTTGAGAAAGAAAAAGTCAGTGTGGTAGGGGGTCCCATTCTAATGGTGAGTTTCCCCAAATCTGTGCACTCGGGAAGGAAGAGCCTTGATACAAAATGAGGATAGGTCATGGGCTATGTTGATGACCAAAGGAAGGTGCTACGTGCACACATCTAGAGCATTATACCCATGTAAGAACTTCTAGCTATGGCATCATTTGATGAGGAGGGTACGTACCCCAGGAAAAGGAAGATTCTCTCTTGGGCATTTGAGTCCCATATTGATGAGCCATAGTTCAAAGTATAAAAAAGGGCAATCATGCTAGTACCAGAGTCTAAGGGAGCTAACCCCTTAGTAAATGCCCAACAACTCTTGGATGAGAAGTTATAAAATGCACTCAACAAGGTCATGGTTGAGGTTGAGGCTAGGCTCTTTGGAAGAAATGACAGTGTAAGATTTCTAGAGGAAAAGATAGAAAAGAAGGAAGAGGAGCTGACTGAGAAGACTAAGGGCTTGAAATAATAAGAGTTGATCAGTGCACAACTAAAGCGCAAAATAAGGGATGAGAAGGTGAAGGTGTGTGAAATATACAAAAATATGGAGTCTATCACAAGCATCATTATGCTGAAGCATACAGACCTAACGCTGCCCACGAAGTAGGGATCCACTCTTGAATGCTTAGAAGATCTGATGCGTATCCTCACCATGGAAAGACAACCATTGGCCCTAGATTCCATAGAAGAAGTGGCAGCACGCTTGGAGAGTGAGGAAAAATTGAAAGTGGTAGAAATCATTACTAAATATAATAAGGTACTTGCAAATGTCAATATTGCTACCCAATCTGCTGAGGCCACATACGATAATTGCATAGACATGGATAGGGTGGCGAGCATCTTGGTCACCACTCACGAAGTAGAGATGAAGGAGTTTTAAGAGAAAAATAAGGTAAATAGGGTGAAAATGGACATAATCCTTTTTGAGGTCAAAAATAAATCTGAGGCCATTAAAACCTTAAGGGGTTTGATCAAAAATTAGTTGAAGGAACTGTACCCCCAGATTACTAGAAGGATGGACACACTTGAAGACATGAGCAAGGAGTTGGAGAAAATTGTTGACACTATGAATGCTTAAGGAGATGGATTGAGTTTTGGTGAGCTAAGTGCCCTAGTTGGAAACCTCTGCCAGAGAGTGTAAAATGAAGTTGATTCCTAGAACAAGTTGGAGGCCGACTTGCAAAATATTTTCCTAGCTTGTTGCAATAATGCCATCACTTCCCCATTCTTTCTTATTTCCCAATTTCTTCATCCCCTTATTCTTTTTCCAAGATGAAAGTATATTGTACCTATTCTAACCCTTATTCTTTTTCTGAGATGAAAGTCTACGATACCTATTCTAACCCTTATTCTTTTTTAGGATAAAATGTGCCCAAGCATCTTTGCTTTCTAAACTCCAAAATGGAACTTCTTGGGATTTAGTAAAATACCATACTCCCTACATCTTAACAACATTTTTTCTAAGTTTTTCATGTGGTCACTCCTTTTTCTGGAGAAAATAGTCACATCATCTTGATATACAGAAATGAAATCATTAATACAGCCAGAGAAAGCTACATCCATTGCTCTTTGGAAAGTGGCTCCAACATTCATTAGACCAAAAGTCATTCTGACATATACATATGTTCCCTAAGGAGTGGTAAAGGCAGTCTTGATTCACTCTGATTCCTTCATAACTACCTAGTTATATCCAGATAAACCATATAAGGTGGATAACAATTCTGAACCAGTAACCAATTGTAACATATTTTCCATATTTGGAAGAGCGTAGTTATCCTTCATTGATGCTCTATTCAAGTTTCTAAATTCCACACACAACCTTATATCTTCATTCTTGTTTTTGACAAGTACCAAGTTTGTAACCCATGATGAGTACCTTGTGGGCTATATGATTCCTTCATCCCTCAAAATTTTCAATTCTTCTTGCATCTTCAGGGAAGGGAGTGGATTGATCAGCCTCTATTTCTACCTAAATGGATTGGAAAAATCTTCCACGGGAATTTCATTCTAGAAAATATCCTCTCTATATGATTTTAGTTCATAATAAGACCATGCTAAGTAGTCTTGGTATTTCTTTGAAAATTGGACATATGACTACTTTTCTTCCTTACTCAGACTACTACCTATCCAAATCTTACGTGGTTTATCCTTCGTTCCTAGGTTTTTCTCTTAACATCCATCAAGGTTGACATGTGTCTATTGACAATGCAATCAACATTATCAAAGTTTGATTCAAGTGCTACCAAACATCTTGGAATAGTATTAGTCTTCAACTGAATGATGTCTTTGCCAAATAAAGTTTCCTTTCCATTAACCACACAAACCATTTGCTCCCAATCTATAAGTTGACCAAAAACTTCTCCTTGGTTCTGCAAAAACAATTGCACCTAGGCATTGTATTCGAATAATTACAAGTGTTTAACATTGTCAGGAATATATGGCCTAGTTAATATCTCAATATTATACTCAAAATTTGGGGATACAGTACAAATTTCAAATCTAGACCCCAATACAGCCAATTTGTCTGCTAGAGTATTATATTTCCTATTGTGATGTATTATGTTGAAGGAGTTGAACATTTCAATGAAATCTCAAACTGCTTGGTTATACTGCTTCATTATCTGACTTTTTGTTGCATACAGTTTTCTAAACTACTTGACAATTAGCTCTAAATCTCCTTTAACAATGATTTCTCTAACACCATATTTCTAAGCAATTCTTAAACCTAATAACAGTGCTTCATATTTTGCAATATTGTTAGTGCACTCAAATTTGAGTTTAAAAGAAAAAATAAACTCTTCCTTTCCTGGAGATATCAGAACAATACCAGCACCATTTCCAAATTTAGAGAATGCCTCATAAAACAACAAATTCCAAGGAGAACCTACTTGATTAAGAGACTTGCATTGATAAATTTTGTGATCTTTACCATCAGTAAATCCAACAAAGTTACCAGCATCAATGTCAGTGTATAACACTTTATAGGAAGCATTATTGGGATCCTCAATGAGATGTAGCATCTTCTTTTCACCTTACAACTTTACAAGGCTGCCCTCAATAGGTATAGTGGTAAAAGACATATCAATTTGCACACTCCCACCCACACTAGCAACCCATTTTCTTGATAACAACATTCCTCATTTAATAGGGAAATTAGTAATAACAACATCTAGTTTTAAGTTATTTCCTGGGTAGGCTGCAAGTTACATTATCAAACCATTAACACATCCAACCACTAGCACCTCTCTATAATCCATGGTAGCGCACTTCCCATAAGCTATTGTCACTTTGATATCTACTTCACTCATGACCTCAAGAGGCATAACATTGCATGATGCTCTAGAATCAAACACACAGTTGTGTAATAGCCTGTCCCTAATAATCAAAGTAGTGAAAAATGGATCTACATTCAGCTGGGACTCAACCAAGGATGTTCCCAAATATACTTCAGGTGGCTCACCTAGTTCTTTCAGTACTTGGAGTTTTTCCAAATCTGTAATGGTAGGAGGAGTCTCAATAGTGTTTACATTTCTGCCATGGGTAATATTTTCTTCTTTCAATCCCAAATACTCAAAGGTCCTTTTCTTGTGCTTAGGAATCCTAAGCAGCTCAACAATTGGAATAGAAATCTTGATTTGACTCAAGACTTGGGAAATGTCATAAGGAACGTATTTGGGCAAGGAAGCATTTGGAGGAATATTGAAAAAATCATCTGACAACAAAAGTTTTTTCACGGTCTGAGCATGGGCAGGGATACCATTTATGTTTGGGGGAAACAAGGCCTTTTCCAGATGTATCTTTTTTAGGATTCTCATTTGGGATATTAGTGAGAATTGGAGTTTTTTGTTTGGCCTGAGGCCCTACCCATTTGATAAATTTACTCCTAGTGTTATATTATTTTTCTTGGGCAACCTCATCATTCATTAACAACTACTTATCCTCCTCATAAGGGATTCCTCCATCATACTTTTCAATCATAAACGCCATTAAGTATTAAAAATAATTATTAGGTAATTCAAAAGCTTGTACCATATATATTTCAAAAGTATGAGAGGGAGGAAGGGGTAATACTTGATGAATGCAATCCCATAATTTTTCAACAGTTATGGCACTGATTAATTCAGTCGAAGTTGCTCCTAATCATGAGCTTATAGAGCACCCAATCATGCACACATCATCATCAATGTCATCATCAGCTTCCTAAACTTATTTTTCTTCATCACATGGGGCATGTGGCAAGAAAAATTTGTCACACCACTCAATTTCATTGGCTTCTTCAACAACAGGAACTCTGGTAGCTAAAGGATCAGGTATCAATCTATTTTCTCAGGGTTGGGGATGTCTATTTCCTGATCCCACAAACCCTTTACCCTTGTCATCTGATCTATGATCACCTTTGGGATGATTTGTAAATATTTCTTGACCTTGTGGCTATGCTAACCTTGGGAACCTTGTCCAATCCCCTTCTTTACCCTAGCCAGTTTATAGGATATTTCCTTGACAACTCCAGCTAATGTTTTGATAACCTCTTCTAGATCCACTGACTTACTTGAATGAGGCTTCTCTAGATTGATCAACTTGATACCTTCCCTCTTAGGAGGCTTACCAACTTCTTTGATATTATTTTTAATATGAAAAGCAATGGTGAAGGCCTACCTTAATGTTTTTGGGTTCTTATCCCTCAAATAATAGGCAACCTTCTTATTAAAAGCATTAGAGTATTTTATTAAACAAGAAACATCACTTAGCCTTAGGATTACAGGTAGCAAATTCAGGGTCTTATTGAACTGAGTATTGAATTCATGAATATATTTATTAGGATTCTTCTTAATATTTTCATATTCAAACAAAAGAAACTTGGGATTTGTCTTATCCCCATATTTCAGTCTAGAAGCATTTTTCATTTATTTCCATGAATCTATTGAGTTATCTAGAAAATACTTATCCCAATCATGTGCATCCTCCTCAAGATTATGAATAAACAATTCTATGTACACATCCTCGAATTTAGTATCAAATTCTTCCATCATATTGACAAAAATATTTAAGTGCTAATCACCAGTAAGAGCATTATGTCCTTGAAATTTAGCTAGTCTATTTCTATCATCTTGGGGCACAACATTTGGATATCCAGCCATACCTCTAAAATCTATAGGACCAAAAGTGTTCACAACAAAAAAAGGTCTAGGTGGGGGCTAGGCCATATTGTTTTGGGGAGGTGATATTACAGGAGAAACAAAATGATGAGGGTCAAGGGGTCTTTGGAACACATGAGTATAATTTTCAAAATGAATGTCCTCTAAAAAATCTGTTTCTTAGAAGATCCTATCAACTTTGGAAAACACAGGGACATGATGAGATGCAAACTTTTCAAATAAAAATGAAGGCCCATCTCTAGATGGAGAATTATAATCCACAAAAAAACTACTTGATTCAGAAGCACTTGAGGAAGTTTGGCAATATTTAATGATAGGCTGATCAATTTCCAAAATTGATAACTATTTTCTTGATTTTTGATCTCCAATAACTTTCCAGATTCCTCTTCCTTTAGAATTTGTCTATCCCAATTCTAGAAACAACCTTCTAGTAATGTATTTAATGAATAAAGATCTTCTTCCTTCCATATTTATAAATATTAGTGATAAATTTCAAGCGACAAAGGTTAAGACACTGACATTTATCAAAAATTAATTCAACACGGAGTTGCCACTAAGGATTTTCACCTTAGTTGTGTAAATGCACTAAAATTGATCTGTCAAATATATATCAACACTTAATTCCTACAAATCTTAGCATATCCGACCTTCCTCTACTAGTATTTAACATTGATGATGTAAACTTAGTGCAAAAACCAACATAAACTAGAAATATTGCACGCAGAACTTGTAACTTGCACAAATCTTACAGATCCCAAAAAAGGATGACTTTTAAACAACATATTTACACTTAGATCATGTAAGAAACATTACCAGGGAAAAATATAAGAATTCCTTTGAATATCCCTGGCAATGGTGCCAATTTGGTGTTGTTGCCGCATAAATAAGTCCTAGAGTTCAAATAATCTCTGGCAACGGTGCAAAAAAGGGTGTTGTTTCCGCACAAATAGGTCCCAGTGTAAAAATAATCCCCGGCAACATCACCAAAAAGGTGTCTTTGCCACACAAATAGGTCCTAGAGTTAAAATAATCCTCAACAAAGCTGCCAATTTGGTGTTGTTGCCACATAAGTGGGTCCCGAAGTTCAAATAATCCTTAACATCAGTTTTAATCTGGTGTTGGTATCCAAATTGATTCTCCTTTGCAAGCTGAGCAGCATTACAGATTCAACAAGAAGCCTAGAGATATCTAAATCATCATGTATGTCATTTTGTAGCTGGGGAGGTGATTCAACTGGCTCTTTGTCACTCAGATGTTGGAGAAATGGATAACACCTTCAAAAGGATTTGAATCTATCCTCACTACTTTAGGTTTTTCCTTTCAACCAGGGTGAGAGGACCTATTTTTTAACCTCTGTTGGTGAAGGAGGATGAAGATATCCTTCTTTACACAAATTTGAAAGGAAACAATGAGAAAATATGATCAATGCACCAAAATTTAACTCTCACAAGTTGTCACTTCCAAAGAATGGTGATATTTTCTAAGCAAGGTTAAGGTTACTAAATACATTATGGAATCCTAATTGCTTTTGTATATTTTGGTAGTAGAATTTATTTATTTGTGGACATATAGGAAAAACAGGGGTAGTTCAGGTAGGATTCATTGTTTTTTAATACTTTTTGTTGGGAGATTAACCAGGATAAACTTGATTTTCTTAGATCTTTGAGAACCTTCACAACAATTGGAAAACTAAATGATAGAATGATTTGGAACAACTAAAATATTTCTTCAACTAAAAGGTGTGCATCAATGGAGTCCTATATTTTCACGGTTTCACACAATCTATAAGAATTTAACACAAAGGCTCAAGCTAAAGACTCAATTAAACATTAAAGACCCTTGGTTCCTCACACATAAGATGCAATCAAAGGCTTACAAAAAAATATTTATCAACAAAATGACAGTAAAGTGATTTTAATTGTTTTATCTCATCATAGGATGAAGGCTCTTCTTGTAATGAAATTGAAAATTCCACTAAACTATCATAGGGATGAGATCCTATGTGATTCAGAGTGATTTAAACACAAGATTGCAATAGGAACAAGAAATACTATTTGCAGACATTCTAAAATTAAGAAAACACAAATTTTCCCAACATTAACACAGATTAATTTGAAGTTCATTAGATTCATGAGCAGGGGAAGGTTTCTTGAACAATATCAGAGCTTGTCAATGGCTATACACTTGCAACCGACTTGACATGATCAAATCTAAAACATAAGAGATTAACAGGTTTCTCAAATGGTCTCTCAGGAAGATGGGCTTTCTCAAATTTTCTCGAAAGAATTGAACCCCTGACCATTTGTATAACTAAAGCATGATTTTTATAACACTCAATTTACATCCAAGCTTTCCCCCCAAGAAAATAATATTCGAGGAACCTTTGTTTGTTACATGTTTTATCATGATTTCTAGAAAATGATGTTTAACAGATTTACAACAAAAAGTTGCCAAGTGTTCAAAAGGTGAATTATTTTAGATATTTGCATAATTTTTTCAACTGGGGCATCCAGTCATCTCCTCTAGTAACACATTTTTCATCCTTTGCGCCTACAACCTCCATCATTTCATCCTTTTCCCATTCTTTCCTTTGTAACTTTTCTTTGCATCCAGCTTCTCTGTTAATTCATATTTTTGCAAGTGCCCAAACAATTCCAACTTCAAAATATCAACCTTTACATTCCTTGGGCTCACAAATTAAGCTATAAATCCATTCAAATGCACTTTGTAGACAAAAATGACAAGGAATTTCATCAAAAAATGATCAAAACAATGCATATTCACATCTCCAGGAGTCTTGGAGCAAAACTGGTAGCAAAATCAAATGCAATGCACAGTAACCATTGATTCTTCCCTTTCACAACTTTAGATTAGAGTCATCCACGTGGAAAAATTTGATTTGAAGTGGGGTTGGGATTACCTTTTGTATTTTATGAATTTTGGAGAAAATGTACAATTTTCACATTTTGCCTCACCCCCCGTCTTTGAAAATCGGGCTTGACATGTGGCTTAATATGGGCCTTTGATGGAGTCATGGCTCATTTATGAAATTTTACCCCTTTTAACAAAAAGGAAAAATTTCCAATTTTCTTCTGCCGGCCTGCCTTCTCGATTTTATCTTTTGATGTGGGCCCTAGCAAATTTACCGGTCAATTTATAGCTTTGCTCCTTTTTTACAAAAGGGAAAAGAACTTCAAAACGCCCTGGGGACCCGCCTCTCCACTTCTAACTT
This sequence comes from Taxus chinensis, assembly GCA_019776745.2. NCBI lineage: Eukaryota > Viridiplantae > Streptophyta > Pinopsida > Cupressales > Taxaceae > Taxus > Taxus chinensis. Next base: position 1,009,633,773 of record CM034146.1, read on the forward strand.
TTGATGAATGGCCATGTGTCCATATTTGGGGTCAAATTAAGACTGTTTACCTGCAGGGTTGCAGATCAATTTATAACTTTACTCCTTTCTACAAAAGGGAAAAAAACTTCAAAACACCTTGGTGATCCACCTTCTACTTCTAACTTTTGAAATATGCCACGTGTCCTTATTCGAGGTCAAAGTAATAATTTTTCCCTGCCTCTTCATATTTGTTGGATAGCCAATTAGAGACTATCAGGGCCATGGGGCCAATTTGATATTTTTCTACAAATGTGACCAAAGTGGCAAATTTCACCAAAAAGACCCGCCGAGCCGCATCTAATTAAAAATGAACACGTATACACCTTCAGGGAAAAAAGAGAGAAATTTTCTCCACCTTTACAAATTTGACTGACCAATCAGAACTCAATGAGGTCGTAGGGCCCAATTGATCTTTTTGTAAACATAGCAAAAATTTACAAGTTATAAAATAGACCTGATGTGCCTCATCCAATCAAAAGAGACACGTAGCTGAAGATGCTGAGATATAATTTTGACAGGGAAAATAGGCCCATCAAATAGTAAGATGTAGGGGAGCTTCACCATTCCTGCCCAGAATTGAATCTTTCTTTAAGGACAAAGAATTTGGAAATGATACAAGGACCAAATGTGATCCATGACCATGGAGAAGGATCTTCAACAACATACAATGAAGAAAACCTTTCACGCATCCATTCGGGGAAAGAGAAAATAGGAAAAAGCCCATAGATTAAAGAATTTTTAGAGAAAATGGGGAGAGATCAAATTGAGGACCAACACAAATCACTCACTATTGATCTATCATGAATAATTATCATAGTAAACATTAATATCCTAACATTCCCCCCTTAATTTTTACATGGTAGCAAAAGAACTTTCACACTTCCTCTACAGCTTGCCTCCCATACTTGCTCATGATCTTGGTACTACACTTGAAATGAAAGTAGAAGAAGGAACACATCAAATTATTATCAACCATGCATTTTTGGTAAAACATATGACTAACGAGGATGGGAACACACTTAGGAATCATATTCTTATCAACCAGTCATGCTAGGGAAAACATCTGACCTAGCAGTGTGGGAACTCAAGTGTGAACACATTTAAACAACCTTCAATGGTTTTTAGGGGGCTAACCACAAACCTAGGTATGAATAGGAACACATCTAAATGTTCTACCTCTTGAAGACACATGATTTTTTCTTTCACTATGTTATCTATTCTTTACTATGTTTTTACATTGGGGAATTTATATAGGAATAACAACATACCAGTGAATAGGAACATACCACATCTGTTCTTATTTTTCACGCCACGTTGAAATGCTGGAATCCACACTATACTTCAGAATAGGTACTATGAAACTGAATCACACAACTAAAATCAAATCCACACCACAAAATTCCACCATAGCTCTTTGTGGCCCTATCATTGGTGACTGATGAGAGTTCGGTATCTGACCTCCAGCCTCCATTGCCTCCATCCTCCAATGACATGCTACTAGCTCAGCTGATATTAACTTTGAGGCTCAACAATTTCCACATTGGGGTTATTTTTATAACTTCCCCCTACAATGTGAAATAGTTCATTTTGTGGACGTCGGGTAACATCAAAAAATGTGTCTGTGATTTTATTTATTTATTTTTTTTTTTAGAATTTTTACAATGCCACAACTTTTGACGAAAATAAAAAAATGACAAAAAAACAAATATCCTAAAATCACCTATTTAACTTTTACGACTTTTAACTTCGACATGAAAAAATATATTGACTTAATAATTTTTTTTATAATGATTCATTTTTTTTGACTCTTTTGACAACAAAATTACTGACACTTAAAGACTAAGACAATACTTCTACATTTTAAACAAAATACAACACATCTAATTTGAACAACAAATATTTATATCGACTATAATCATGATCGATTATAACATGCCTATGAAATTACATACATTTATCAAATGTATTCATTTAAATGCTATGAACGTTTGACAATTAAACAAGTCTAGATGAACTTTGAATCTTCACTCTCGACAATAATGGACAACTTTGAAAAATATGACATATATAATTGAAGGGAATTAAAGACTTGAACAATAAATTATTACACAAACCTAAGAGAGACTACAATGACACATCAACTTAGTCATCACGTGAAGGTGTTATCACAAAATTCCTTCAAATAGTCAAAATGTAGAGTAAAATTGTGTTACCTTCTCATAGAGTCTTCAAGATTAACTACCTCGTGCATGGTAGAAAATACAATGCATGTGGGAAAATTGACTAATTAATCATGCCCCAATGATCTAATACAAATATAGGATCATTATTTGAATCCTATTTGTATCATCCAATGCAAAGGATCTTGAAACATAGTGTTTTTTTGAATTCTAACCCCAAAGAATGAATCTGAGCCAAACTTAGGCACATTGAATGGATGTAAAATTGACAGGACTGTAGATCAAAATTTGAGAGTCATATGATATGATGAAAGATCTTGGATATGTCTTTGAACAATTAGAAATAATTTTTTGGAACTCGTGATTCATTGAAAGCTAAGTGTTGTATCCAATAGATCCGGAACGTGGTACTAATACAGGAGATAAATTGATAGAGGCACTTAGATAATTACAACTATCATACACCTCTTTATTAACTTGCAAATTGAAATGTTAACTAGATACTTCAACCTCATGTTTTTGCATATAATGAAATCATAGAAGAATTTATCCTTTCACCTGATAAAGGATACGCTGTAAATAATATTCTTCTTACACTATTCTTAGCAATATTATAAGGCCAATGTTTAATTAAACAACAATGATAGATGCAAAACAATTGACTAAGCTAAGCAGATTTTGATCAGAAACTTTGTGAAAATGTAGACAACATAAAAGTCGTGAATTACCAAATTACAGGTTTGAATTTCAAAAAACCATTCACCAATGAATTTAGCCTTGCAAAGAAATCACTCCAATAAATACATCTGGGCAGTCATGGTATGCACAACCTAGTCCAATGAATGTTGCAATTCAATGTGAATACCAAAGAAAAACTCCCATGTGAAACTCGTGGTCTCCTTGACCCCAGTACCTCCTTCCTCTTGTAGATCAAGAGATATTTTTACACACTATAATCTCCATCATTTAGGAATTATGGTCTATGACTACTGTATTCACCTATATAACACTTTACGAGGGTAACTACGCTAACAGACACAATGTTGGTCTGCTAATCCAACTAAATAATAGCCAAAGAATATTATGACTAGTGCTTGTCCATAGTGCAGGTCACTTTTCTTCTTAGATTTTTAAAACTAAGCCTTAAACACTAGTCTATACTAGTTTCTCAACTTAATCCTATCATCACACGAGGTAATATATAAAGATAATTGCCCCTACAATGAAAAATTATGTTTCCATTGTATTAAAATTGCTTTGATACCAAATATTTAATTTGGTTCAGAATGCAAAACAAAATATAACATGAGTATTACACAAGCCAAATTTATAGGTGACGTTGTTCCTAATATTTAGGAAACAACTCACAATAATAAGCCATATATGTAGGTTGTTTAAACCTATATAAAAATCCATAAATATAAGTTGTTAATCACAACTTATATACTCACTAATTATCTATCATGAATAATTATCATAGTAAACATTAATATCATAAAAAAATGAATAAAAGGGGTAGAAGCTTGATAATATTTATTAATATCAATCAACCTGAATTACAAAGGAGTGTTACAATTCTTATAGGAATTGAATAGCCATGTGCAAACAAATAAATGGGTTGCACAAGTACAACCATAATCACAACAACTTCCAAAATACATCTGGGAAGCAACAATAATTAAATATAAACAAATAATAATTATTACAACTATGTAACAATATAACCTATGCAACAATAAGACAAATATTGTTATAAAAACCATATAAAAATATATCAACTAATTACCTTATTAAATAATTAAAGGTAATATGATGCATAAATTAACCTAACATTTCCCCACCTTATTTTTTCATTGCCTCAAGGGATGAGTATAGGAACTCTCTGAACAACTTGAACTTGTCAAGTGCAAGTCACTTTGTGAAAATATATGCTTTTTTTCAGCTGTTAGAAAAAATTGAAGCTATTTATTATGCTTCAACACATGTTCACGTATGAAATCAACATGTAATTTAATATGTTTTGTTCTTTCATGAAACAATGGATTGCGAACAAGTTTGAGAACACCTTCATTATCAACATACATGGTGGTTGGTTTTTCCTATGGTATTCCAAGTCCTTCAAGTATGTGATGTAGCCAAATCACTTCACAGACAACTTATCCTATAGAACAATATTTGGCTTCTATGGAAGAATGAGAAATAAAGTGTTGTTTCTTATTTCCCCATGATATTGGTCTAGATCCAATAAACAAAACAAATCCTGAAGTGGATTTTTTGTCATCAATATTTCTTGCATGATTTGAATCCGAATATATAGAAAACAATAAGTTGTTCTTCTTCCTGTATTCTAGACCAAGATCCACTGATCCTTTGAGATATCTAAAGATGCATCTTGTTGCTTTCCAATGATAAAATTTGTGTTCCTGCATGAACCTGGATAGATAGCTTACTGCAAAGTTGATATTTGGTCTAGTGTAGGTTAGGTAAATAAGACTCCCAATCAACTATTGATAAAGAGTGGCATTTCCCTCAGGAGATAGATCTGAATTAGATAGCTACAATCTATTATCCATAGGTGTAGCAATTGGTGTGCAATCTATCATCTTGAATTTATCAAGCATTATCTTGGTATATTTCATCTAAGAAACAAAGATGTGATTCTCTTTCTACTATACTTCCAATCCAAGATAATAATGCATCAGCCTGAGATCGCTCATGTCGAACAATCGATTAAGATCTTTCTTTGTTACATCGATCATCCTCACCGAACTTCCAGTGATGACTAGATTTTTGACATAGACAACATAAATCACAATCCCCCCCCCTTGATTTTTTAGGTAAAGATTGGGATTGTATGGATTTCTAACAAATCCATGTTTTACGAGATGCTCATTAATTTTGATGTACCATGTCTGGGGTGCCTATTTGAGGCCATATAGATATTTCCTGAGTCTTCATACCTTTGCTTCTTGATCAGGTACTACATATCCCTCAGGTTGAGTCATGTAAACTTCTTGTAAATCTTCATTCAAGAAGGCACTTTTTATGTCCATCTAATGGAATTTCCAACCAAACTGTGCAGCTAGAGAAAATATTGTCCTGCTCATCTTGATCTTAGTTGTGGGAGAAAATGTCTCCTCATAGTCAATGCCTTCTTTTTTTGTATACCCCTTTGCTACAAGTCTTGATTTGTACTTGTCCATTGTCCCATTTTCTTTGTACTTTTTTTTTTAATATCCATCTGCATCCAATGGGTTTCTTCCTTGGTGGAAGATCGAAAATCTACCAAGTGTTATTTTTCATCACTGATTGATACTCAGTGTCCATGGCATCTTTCCAAGATTTTGACTATAGGGCTTCTTGGACTGTAGAGGGCTCATCAAACTCAATAAATTTACTCATCAAAGAAAAGTTGACTTCTTCTCTTCCTTTACTATAAGTATATGGTCTAGGAGTGGATGTATCCTATGGAGCATCCATTCTTACATCTCATAATGTGTTAGTACACAACTTAGGCATATAATGAACTATTCTCGTGGGTCATGGTTCTATCAGATCAACACCATCATCCCAATCATAAATTTCATTATCTGTGGGAACATAAAATTCAACTTGTATAACCGGGGAAGAATCTACATCAAGTGAGTCTGGAGGAGGAGGACTCTTCTTCCTTCTTCTCAAAAAACTCAACATCTCTACTGGTGTAGACTTTTTTGGTATTTGGATCCATCAATCTATACCTAAGAGTTTCTTCACTGTACCCAATGAAGATGATTTTCTGTGACTTCATGTCCAATTTTTTTCTATTCTTCTTGGGTATGTGCATGATTTATTTGCACCTAAATACTCTAAGGTGTGCAATAGATGGTTTTCACTTTGACCATGCTTCTTGTGGTGTTACTCTGTCAAGAGAAACTGTGGGCACTCTGTTCAACAAATACATTATTGTCTTTTTTGCTTCTTCCCTGAATGTATTTGCAATTCCAAAGTCATTGATCATGCATTACACCATTTCCATGATAGTATAATTTCTTCTCTCAACAACACCTTTTTGTTGCGGTGTGTGTGGAGGAGACATTTTTCAATGAATCCCGCAAGTTTTTAGGTAGTCTTTGAACTGATTACTAGTGAATTTCCCCTTGATATGAGCAGAGAGTTCTGATGTGATAACTAGTTTCATTCTCAATATATACTTTTAACTTTTTAAAGGTTTCAAAAGCTTCACTTTTCTTGTGAAGACAAAAAATCCATATTTTTCTTGAATAGTCATCAACACAAATCATGAAGTACTGAAATCCAGAATGACTTGGTTGCATTAGACCACAAAGATTGGTATGAACCAGATCAAGCTTACCATGAGCTCGATATGCACTCTTTTGGAATGAAACTCTATGTTGTTTTCCTTCTAGGAAATGAGGACACTTGTCTGTATCCTTCTAAAGATATGGTAGCCCATGTACCATATTGTGCCAGCGTAGTGTCTCGAGATACTTGAAACTAACATGACCAAGTCTCTAATGCCACAACTGTGTTGAGGTAGAGTTCTTAGCCACAAGTTCCTAATCATTTGTGTGGAAAAAATCAAGTTGGAACATGCATCCCACATTGAAGGCTTTTGCAACTATTTTTGAGCCTCGTGATTTGTCTCAAATCAAACACATTTTCTTACCGAAATGAGTATCAAATTCAATTTTTAGGTTTAGATCTAGGAGTTGACTGAATGAAAGTAGATTCTTTGTCAACCCAAGGATATATAATACATCTCATAGTCTGTAATTATGTGAACCAAGGGGTAGATAAATGTTCCCAATCCCCTGAACTATATATAAAGAACCATCTCCCAACGAAACATGGTTTTTCAAAGTCATGTCCCTCATTAAATTAAACTAGTCTCTGTGGCCAATCATATGTTGAGTGGCTCTAGAATTAACATACCATACATCAATAAATGACGTGGAGGGTTCACTTGATTGAGTAGTGTACAAGAAGTCTTGATTATATGAATGTTCTTCTTGTTCAACAATATTTCCTTGCTAATGGGGTCTTCTTTTCAAGTTCCCCTTTTTCTACCCTTGATTGTAGTTTAAATGTCCCCTGTGATATTGTTTTTGTGGAGGTCCAAAGTTTCTTGACGAAAATTTCTTATCATGTCCTCTTTTACAAATTGGAAATTGCTTCTTCTATTGTTTGTCCCCATGATACTGATTTTGATGTTGGGAATTTTGATAGGAGTTAGGTTTTCCTTTATATTTTCCTTTCCATTTTTGATGTGAAGAAATTGATTTCTCCTCTTCATCATCCTTATTGTGCATGGCTTCCTCTTGTTGCAGTAGGTTTACCAGCTTGTCAAAACTAACTTTTGTATCTGACATGTTTAGTGTTGTGGCAAAAATTTGGTAAGAAGAGGGGAGTGCTCTCAGAACAATGAGAACAAGAGCATCATCTATGACTGCTTCCCTCAAGGATAGAAGTGAAGACCTCAACTCTACAAATCTTATTAAGAAAGCTTCAATTTTATCATTCTACTTTAACTTCAGTGTGTGTAAATGACTCTGCAAATTTAATATGACATTCTTGATTTTGTCCTCATATATTGTGCGCAATTTATCCCACACTTTGTTAGTTGTTTTGACATCTCAAATGTGGGGTTGCACATCATCGAACACTACAAAGAAGATTATGAGTTTAGCCTTTTGATCTACTTTATCAAACTACCAATGTTGTGTTGTATCAGTAGTTGATCTGGTTAGAGTACCATTCACAACAATCTAGATCTCTTCAAACTAAAGTTGTGTCTTGATTTTAGTCTTCCATGTAGTATAGTTGTTTCTTATCACTCCAAGTATAAGGTCTCCCAATATATATACCATCAGTATGATATACCGAACCTTTCTATATATGTGCCCTTCTGATATACCCGGTGGTACATGGAAGAAGCTTGCCCTTTCTATATATCTGATGGTACGTGAAAGAGGTGTTACATACATGAAAGAATTCAATATGTGGTACCAAGAAATTATTTAAAGGTTTTTGTGTGATTATTGATACCGGTTCAAAGAAATATCCTCATATGTGCATGTAACCTTTCTATATACTTGGATAATTTATTAGTCCAGATTTATGTCATGCAATCATTCATAGACTGATGGGATGGCTCATAGTGTGTACATTGTGACCTTATTACTCCCCTTCAATTTAAAGGGTCGATGCCTAGACAATGTTGTTGTAGCTATATTAGGTGTTAAGTGCAGTAGTAGTCACAATGGCTTTACCCGTAAGTGATTCCAAGAGGCACCATATATACCGAATGTTTGTGAATGAGATCTAGGATCTCATGAGTGTTTTAGAAGCAAATTCAACTATTTTGTATTACAATTCTCTTCCATTTTCTGAGTAGTTACAATATTTGTAGTTGACTGTGGCAACCTACAAATTAGTACAATATACTAAACCATGCAATTACATTCAAAAATATAGAAAAATTGAATGGCATGCAAAATTTTGTTGTTTTACGGGCCCTGGTGGCCTCCAGAGTCCAAAATGACCCTCAATGCAAAAGAACGTTAAAATGTAGCTTAAAATGAAGTTTTTAAATAGTTTTCCTTTAGCAAATGTTGTCCAGAATGAAAAAATAGACCTACTAGGAGAAATTTTTTTTACCCTAAATTAGGGTTTTTCTCACTAAAAATTTTAGAGGCCTTTTTAGTTGTAACTAGGATGTTTAGTGATGGTATTACTGCTAAATGGTCCTCTAAACTTGACGGTTTCACTTTTTTTGCTGCTAAAATCAAAATGGTTTTAAAAACACATTGGGTGTGAAGTTTGAACCATTTACCTCACATACCTAAGTCTTTCTCTCTAACCACCTTCGCTCTTATGAGCACTTCACATAGAAATGAAGGAAAGTAACTTTGTATTAAAACAAAACATAAACTAACCTTTTGCAACAGTGACTAGGCATAAGAGATCCACATGGTAGTAGCTAAGTGGAAGTCGATTTAGGGTTTCCTCATTTTTAGGAACAGAACTGCTTCAAGCCACTTTACAATGAATCACTCTACCTCTATTTTGTTTTGCATCATTTTGTTATCTCCTACATATTGCACAATTTATACACTACCCTTGTTTATTGATTTTCTAACTGCTTTGGCTCACACAAAAAAATCAATGCTTTAAACATTTTGTTGTTGATGCCGTGTGATTTTCTTGTTATGTAGGTTTGTGGAGGTCACTGATCAATGGGTCGACTAACAAGGAGTGTGGACGGTGCCGATACAATTTGTCAATCGAAACCTATACCAATAAAACTCACCAATGGATTTTTGGTTGTAACATCCCCATTGTAAGATACTAGAACAAGGGAATTTTTTTTTTTTTTATAAAACGTTCTCTATTATGAATTATATAATTCAAACACACGTTCAAGTTTTAATAATTGTTCTCTGCCCAAACAATGCAGTTTGGAACACACAATTTCCTTTTGAAAACTAATGTTCCCTGTTCACATATTTACAATATGGAACACACATTCAGTGCCATTCAATCTTATAATAGATTCTATATGCTGCTGTAAATGACTCGAAGAACTATCGATCTCCCATTTTCATGGCTCGGAGTTTCAACAATCTTTCATTTCATGACTCGGCAACTACCGATCCTTCATGTTCATTCATACATAGTATAAATATATATACTAGTTCTCTTAACCGTTTCCGATTATCGAAGTGATCCATTTAAGAAGCCTATCTAAATATATGTTATTGATATTCATCTGACATCTTGTATCTTAAATTAAGTGATTAGGACAACGCAACCAGCACTTGCGATACTTTGGCCAAAGATTTTCACATGCTTTGCATGATCATATTTCTGGATGTGATACACACCAATGGAATACGTCCTTCACCTCACTTCACTTGTTATCTAGAATGGTATTTCCTGGTTCTTACCAGTCCTTTCAATTTAAGGTCAAATTCTAACTTCCAATTTCCAACTAGCAATATGAACGAATATAGGAAGGCACTCATGGTAACTAAAGATACGCAGACATACGGTGTCGTTCCCCATGATTCCATGTGTCTAGTTATCTTTAGTCCTCCGGAGTCACTCCGTATACGTGATCATACTCCTATCCCCAGCCAAGAACTTAACATTCAACCTATGTATTCTTGATGTTTTAATTCGGGAGGGCATTGTAATATGTTCGCTATAACATTGTGTCGTCATGAAGACCCCGTCTTCATGAAGACACCATGCTGTAGCTGGCGTATGTCAATGTCCTACGGAATCCTCCCATCGAGAGTACACATCCTACTCAAGTGATTAGGATATGATCTTAATATTTAAGATCAACTTTCAGTAACCATGTTGATCCTTTATCCTCATTCCTGTTACAGTTGTAAGGAGCTAAGAGAGACTAAATCCATCTTCTAGCTTACTATTCATCTTCTCCTTCGTACCGAAGGGTTGCATTTTCTCTACTTGGTTCTCTTCTTAATCATTGGATTAAGCAGCCCATTACTGATGGACATGATAAGTTTAACCTATTAAACTTAACCATGTTTTTCACAACTGTAACCAAATTCAGAATTCCAGCTTATTAGACGTCATTTAAACGAGGTCTAATTCCCAATAAATGTATTCATTTATTCTCCTTAACCTTACATAGTTAAGGTCTATTAGCCCTAGATATATTTATCCCATATCCTTACTTTCTGAATTTAACATACGAGGCTATTAACGGAGTTCGAATACGAAGTTCAACTACTCCTAAGTTAATTGATATTCCTTAGCTTCCAAGATAATCCTGAATACCTATCAGTTATGGAATCATGTTCTTCCTAATCCCTTTAATGTCTATTAAAAATTCATCTTAACCCAAAGTATGAACTAATTGCACATTTCAACTTAAAAGTTGCATTTAGGTAAGAATAGATATTAGTTCCTTTTTAAAATCCATCCAAGGACAATTAAATAAATCCAAATCAAGAAATAACATTATATTTCCAATTTAATCAACAATATCAAACTGATATAGTTATTAAAATATCACACTTGTATTGGTGTTCATCAATCCATTTCATTATCCATACATTTGCCAGTCCAAATGACTGGACTTGTTTATATTAAACAACATTACAACTCATAGATAGAAGAGTGTACTTTCTTCTTTTCACAATTCCTCGTAGAGGAATAATAACTAACAATTACAATTCATCTTCAGAAAATCAAAAGAAGCGTCAGAAAACAGCCAAGTCTTCGTTTTAATCAAATTCCATCTGCAAAATTACTTGCACGGGTCAGTTCATTGAACTGAGCATATTAAGCACTTGTCATTAAAATGAGGTGCTTCTAATTAATTGTCTCAATAAAAGAACTCTGCTTTTATGAAACGATAGTATGAACATCAATAAAAAATTAAGCATAAAAAAAAAGAATGGACAGCATAACAATTGAACCATCTAAATACCATCCCAATCAGCCAAAGAATTGCTGTCCTATTTCCCACATAACCATGCAAGAAGTAATTTTCTTCAAAAGTTCCAGATTACAACATTTGTAAAGATTAGGAATACCAATAATCATACTGTTGTTATAACATAATTGCTATCAATTCCATTTCCTTTCATTAGTAATAAATGCAAGGGATAAAATCTAACTGAAATGTAAACCAATTACTTTCCTTTCAGTTCATGCATCTCATTTGATTCCAAGCAATCAAGTACAGACGAGAAAGAAAACATCAATAAATATAGTTGCTTATACCCAAGCAATTACAAAATTCATTTCTAAACGATTACAGATTTCCAACTGTATTAGAGAAGAAAAGACCACTTTTCCAAGTTATCCATCCACATTCCTATTCTTTTCTCATGAATTTCCTAAAAATTGAATCCAAACGAGACAAAAATCAAGATAACAGTTCAGAGTGAAACTTACAAAATCCACTCAGAATTCACTTTCCAGCAGCAAGAATAATTTCATTCATAATCAGCTTTAAATGAAAACAAGGAAGAACTTATCATCCTTATCAATACTTCATTTAATTCAAGCTCATACGAATGCCATAAATAGGTTAGTAAAACATCTTATTATCATAAAACAAGCAGTATCAAGATGCATACTATGTACTTGCTATACTAGAATAGTCCATACTTCTTTCACTGTATTTTTAACCAAATAAACAATTATACAGCCAAGTAATCACTTATTCACATGTCCCTCTATATCCATGAACGCATACAGTTCATAATAACAATTTGCACATTACTGTTACCTACAGCAAGACCAATCCATAATGCACAGTAAAGCTCTAATGCTATTTCCAGAACTCAATCAGCAAAAGAGAAAAATTCATTCCCCTAACTATCTCTATAAGAAAACATCCATTTCCTTTAAATACATCAAGAATTAGTCAAGTCGGATTCATTTTTTTTTTTGAATGACAGTGTAAAAATCAGAAGACCACACGAACATTTAGAATTTCCGTTTGTACAGAAAGATAACAGCACTCAAGAAACCATCTAAATGCCACTGTCATCTCTATCAATCTGAACTTATAAAGTTCAATAAACCTGATTACTATTTCTATCAAATCAAAAATAGCATAAAGAAGAAGAATTCATTCCCTATAATTTCAGTAAGAAAAAATCATTTTGTTCAGAATGAAATAAAAACACCTGAATCGTGTTTATATTAGCATGACAGCTCAACTCATAATGATAATAGAACAATCGTTCAACATTGAAAAGCAAACTCACATAGCCTGTACAGTTTCAATTCAATATACCATAAGCAATGAATACCCAATTCGAGTTCCCTGCTAACAAACATTTCTACCCGAATCCATTTTTCTATTCACAATGATATGTAGAACCCAAAATGCAATTTTCATACAACAATACCCTTATTAATGAAAACCCGTATAGGATATCAGATGTACAACAAGGTACTATCAAGACAGACCCAAACAGCCAGCTTATTTCCATATTTTTCCATTCATTGCACAGAAATACAAAGCCGAGTTAGTAATCGCGACTACAGTCCAAACAGGAAGATCGAACAACATCAATAAAACACAACAAAATCTTCTTACCCTCATAGCAAGGAGAAACACAATTCATTAATAAGTTCATAAGGAAAAAACAGTTACCTTCTCCTACCTTCACGAATACCCAAAACATATTCATTCATTTCTTTACAAGAAAAAGGCACAACAATAAAAATATTACTATTACTTCCTTCAAATCGAGTTCATATGATCAAATAAAACCCAAATGCTATTTCCCTCAAAATCCAAAAACAACAGAAGGAAAAGGATCTTATTTCCTTTTAAAAATTTCAGTCTAGAAACAACGTCAAACAACTCGCACATCCTGTAGAGATTTTATCATTCAAGTTCATATGACAAAAGAACAATTACACAGTAATGAAAACAACTCATACTGCCTGTACAGTTTTCATATAAACATTAACAAAGAAATACCCATTTCAAATTCCCCAAAACTGTCAAACAAACCAACACAACAAGTTCGTATTTCCAACTCAAATTTATGCAAAGACAGATCAAATCACAACAGCAAGAAAATGATTCTACCCAATTCATTTCCACAATGACAATAAAATCGAATAAACCCAAAACCCATTCAGAAGAAGAAGAGCAGGGTTGTTTTAATGAGACACTTAAATAAAGCAAGTGTTTTAAAGAGAAGGGCTTAACATGCCTGGTATTCTTTCTTGAGTGCTCGAAGAAAACCACTTCTACAGGAGGTCTTTCCTTCCACGGCGACAGCAACGAGCTTCCCAACATTCACCTTCCTCTTCAAACTCAGAAAACAACCTTCAAATTCCAAAGAAACAGTGACAGAACCCAAACACAATTGGTTCGATTGAACCAAGCAAAAACCAAATGTAGAGCAACTTTCCAAAAACCCGAGCAAACACAAATGACCAACAAAAATTCCTCCAAACTCTTTCCAAGGCGGACTGGTCATGAAGACCAAAAAAAAATTAAATGCATTAAAGGCTCTTCCTTTTTCTATTTCCTCACACCACCACCGACTTGGGTTGGCGAACTCCTAATTTCAAATTTTGCATGAAAACCAAGTTTAGTTCCATGACCAACTAGATACCTCCACCTTTTTCCTATTCCTGCCAAACTTGGCGCTGTCCACGCAAGGACTCACATTAATTACCATTTAATCCCCTTTCATCCTTATCCTTTCCCATGGGTTTGTGCATCCCCTTCTAGGTTAGGATTAGTTTAGGATTCATAATAGTGTTCAAACCTAGGTCACCGCCTAGTCTTTAGGTTAATAGAACTTAGGCCTATGTTTATCATTTTAGAATTTAAAAATCCACTTAGGATAATAGTTTAGGATGTAAGGTAGAACTTAGGATTAGATTAGGATCTAATTCCCTCTAACACCTAACACTAATTAATCGACTCCCAAACAAGTCTTCCCACTGACATTCAAGTCAATGCTGTGCAGGACGTTTCATCCTTCGTTTCACATGCTAGAGCCACCCGTATCCAGGCATTTCCCACCTTACGAGGTCTCATGTTACGACAGTGTATGGTTCGTGAATTGAACCTTTTCCGTTGGCATCTATGTGCCAACTGTTCATACCTGAAATCAGGTGCTACACATTTATATCAACCTTCAGTCTGGTTTAAGAGTAAATTGACAAAGTGATTACATGAAGGCCACAGCATATAGAGTTCAGCAAGCATACGACAAAATTTTCATCACATCAGCAAACATACAAGCAATAATAACTGCTGTCCCATGTAAACAAATTACAGTATGCAAGAATCTAGATTAGCAACACATTCCCTTAAGATCAAAATACATCTAACATGTTTGCCTTCATTTCAGCAGTTACAACATCAAGAAAGTAATTACCATGATAACTTATAAAAATCAGGGCGTTACATTGGTAGGTGAAGGAGCAATAAATGCACTAACTTTTTCAAAATATATATAAGGAAGGGATATGAGTTTATTTTTACCATTGTAAATTGCAAAAATTTGAACGAGCCAAGTGCAAAATGAGTTGATTGAATCATGTTGAGGTGCGGAGAGTGTGAAACCAGACATGGAGAGTAGATTTGTGCATAGGATAAGATTACATCCCTATTGGTTAAGGGTTTGAGTGAAGCATAGTGTTGCGAAAGAGAGAGGGCACATGATTTCAACTAGGGCATTCAGATTCAAGCTAGGGTTTTGTAATTTATCATTACAGAAGGTAGAAGGCAATAATTTTCACACTATAGAGGATAGAAAGTTGTGATTTATAGATGGCACCAAAGAAAGCACCTGCCGTAGGAGCCAAAGGGAAGAAGAAAGTAGAAGCAGATGTTGTAATTGCTCCAAAGAGTAATTTTTTGGAGATGCAATACCCAGAAGGAATGATAGTGGGAAAAGAATGGGATTATCACATCCAAAAGTGCAAGATAAGTGATTACAACCACCACACATCAGGTAATAAAAAGGAATTAGACACGTTGTTTACTATTAAGACAAACAAGCACATAACAAAGGACATGCCAGTGTATGATGACACTAGAGAGAATTTCCTAAAGTATATTAGAGTTTCTGAGTTTTATGATCTCCCATATTTTGGAAAATATGAACCTTTGTACCAATGGCTGATGAGCAGGGTACATGAATACTTTTTCTATTTCATCGTACATAGGGTAAGGATTATAGCTACTTTGATTTCAACTATATCAGGATTAAAGGGAACATGATTAGATCTGAATAGTGACTTGACAGATAAAGAAGCAATCCTAGAGATGTGAAAGGAGTTAGGGTACACTAAGGGTCCATGTGGTATGGATATCAAAAAATTGAAGAAGTACCCAGTGGTATAGGTAGCTGCACATCTAGTGACAAAATTGAATGATCAAGAAAGATGGTCCTAGGTGAACACAATGTGGCTACACATTGCAAGGAGGATGTCACAGGGAATCATTTACAACATATCATGCTACATTATATAAATTATCATTGAGGAATCACAAAAAGGTGAGAAAATTAGTTTCAGTGTTATCCTATTATCCCTTTTGTTTATGGAGATCGGAGTGCCCGATGGGCCAAAGAACAAGATCTGGGAGTACCCCATGCGAAAAAAGTCCCTTACGGAAATATTTGACAAGTACTTGTGTGAAGGGTCAATGAGTGGGCCATTCTAGTAGAGGGAGTAGATGTGGTATGATAGGCTCCATGCAGCATTTGAAGAGGAGTGGCGCATCCCCAAAGAGTTATCTTTAGTGGTGGGAAAGGTAGTGTAGTTCGCAATGTATCAACACTTCTATGATACACTTCTACATCATGTGATTTGCAATGAAGGATAGGGCTTGGAACCCTTGTTGTAAATGGTCATATGCCTTTACAGCGTGCTACTTCTAGGCATCATTCCATCATTTTATGAATGCGTGATGTATGAAGTTTGTTACAAACAAGGTTGAATAAGATTACCACATGTTACAAAAGACGTATGTATATCCAGGTCAGAATCCTTACATTGAGAGGCTAATTTCAGAAAAGATAAGTATGAATCCTATGAGTTTTGAGATTAGAGATAATGGAGTTACGCTTATATACCTCAACTTAAACGTAAGTTAGAGGGTAAAAAATATGTGAAGAATGAGTTCGTGCTCCCAGAGCCACCTAAGGGTAAGCATTTCATGGAGAATGTACTAGTTATGAAGCCCATTGAACATATAGAGGTAGATGATGAGGAGGAAGAGTGTGAAGATAAGTGGTGGCTTGGTACATAATGGACAAAGACAACCCTCAGACAGGGTATAAGTTGAGCTCACAAGTACTCCACCCTAGGTACAAGAAAAATGAGATGAAGAACTGAAAGTAGGAGAAGACCCTGAAGAACACCACTTTAAAAAGGTGTTCGGACAGACAAGAACTCAAAGCTCTACTCCAAAATCATTGTAGAGATCACCATGACTATCGACATAGAAGGAGAAAACTGAGAAGAGAAGGAGAAAATTGAAGCTGAATGAGGAAGCAGAGGAGTCTAAAGAGAGCACACCTAGATCTCCGATACAATGAGAGGATGTGGAATATCCTAAGGATGAAGAAATGAAGGTGGAAGAAGAAGGGTTACAAAAGATAGAAGAGATAGAGAAAGATATTGCTCAGGACACAGAGGATCCAACTCCAAACCTTGGCACTAAAGTACCTAAGGGGCCAAGATCAAGGAGAGAAAGTGGAGAATATGTTGGGCCATTATGGGTTATGAGGAGGACATAAGTAAAATTATCCGCGAGCGATTTCATAATACAATGGGCCTTAAGGAATTATATGGATGGGAGTTGATGGACCCTAACATGGAAACCATGTGCACAAGGAAATAATTGTCATAGTCGATGCAAACTCGCATGGACAAGCTTGATTTTGATTTGTGTGAAGAGTCCTGTGTATCAAGGAGAATGAAAAAGGCACCACAGAATAGACATATAACCATCAAACCCATTGTTATGTCTGATGAATAGGTGAGTAATGCCCTAGTGAAGGTGTCTATAGAGGTGGTGTGAAGGAATGTAGATAAATCTACCACCATTAAAGTGTAGACACTAAAATTAGGTCACACCCCCCTTTCGTACCTCGACCAATAAGTACCCTTCATCACTTTCACCTAGTCATGGCCCCCTTCACCACACTAGTATTAATTAAATTAAATTAATGCTTTACCCTCACTATATTTATTATTTAAATATCTTATTTAAATAATATCTACACATACAGTTCACTTAGACACCTCACCAAGCCAACTCAACCTATGACCTATTCTTAGCAAGTTACCATAACTAACTAAGACTTACCCAAACCCTAAAAAATCAATGCCTACACTTCCTCTAACCACATTCCCGCATGATCAAAGAAGCTCCTAGTATAATCCACTAGATAATGACATGAGATCCAAAGAAACTAGGAGGATCTCCCCTAAGTTTGGCAAACCTATAAAATACCACCTTGACCGACGTCGGTTACCCCTAACCGCCACTGGTTAAGCCAGACTGCCATCAGTTCCCTCTTTTAAACTCCTAAACCACCTTATTCTCAAGGCTGGAAAACATTGGGAGCAAGAAATTTGATGAGCAAGAATGAGATCTAAAAAAGATAATGCATCTTTAGAGAGTCAATTCTAGCAAGAACTCGCATCCAAAGAAGGAGATTGAACATCTTCTCCTACACAGCCATCCCAGCCACATTTGGATCTACCCAAGCAAAAGAGGAGTGTGCATGCAACCTATGCAGAAGATTTTCTCTAGTTGGTGATCACTTGTAGCCTCCAAAACCCATCATCAGCACCTCCATCCTTCACACATAGACTTTCAGAAATGAAATCCAAGTAAGTATAATATCATACTTTCCTGGTTAATTCATTTCATCATTTTTTTACCACCTATTGTCCACCTTTCTTCTTATTGACCATCTCCAACATTTTGTACCTTCATAAACCCATCAAAGCCTCATAAAAACCTACCCTAGTCACCTAATACCTCCTCCCAACCAACTAAATCCTTTGTGAAATCACAAAGGGGACCCAAAACCTCATTCTGTGACATTCCCAAATTTCACAGTAACAGGTGTTGGTTGTACCTAACCGTGGTTGGTCACCCCTAACCAACGTTGGTCTTTGTGTTTTCCCACATAGCTTTAAACAGAGACCTATCCACCCCATTTTACATCACCATCACTCACCTATGACCTACCCAACACCTTCATCAGACCTGCAGAACTCATAACCAACCCTTTGACATGTGGATTCTATTCTAGCTTATCCTGTTAGATTAGATTTGTTTCTTATTGTGTTTTAATTGAGATACCTAAATCATTTTAAAATAACAATAGGATTTACTTTGTTTTTAGAATTAATTTGTTTAAAATAGTGGACTAACAACCATCTAGGAATTACCGTACTTCCCATATCTAGCTCTTAATAGGCAGTTCACTGTCCATATTGTTTAATGTTTTTTTGGTGGTCTTGCTTTCATTACAGGTAGTTCCTCCTAGCAAAAAGGAAGCTCTCACGGTCAGATGTGGATTCAAAAGTCATATGCACACAATAACCCATCAACCAAAATTTTAACAGGTATTCCACCTATGCTCATTACCCTATCTATTTCGTCAACCATTTTAAGGAACAATCTAAGAAAAAGGTGAAACATTTTGGCACGCCCGGTGGGACCCATCCGGGGTTCCTTGCATTTCATTCATTCCTAGGAAAATAATTGTGTGTTTGTTTCCCTTCTAAAAGCATACACACTAATTTTCTTCCCTTGTAATTCACTCCTTTCTATTTTCTCTAAAGGAAACCTTTCTTTTGGTGTATTTAAAAGGAATGATCTCTTCATGTTTTTTGCATTTTAGTGAAAGAGCATCCCTCTTCCTATTCATCTATTTTTTTCATTGAATATCATACTTTCGATTTGGGTTTAAAATAAGTGCATTTCATTCTGATTTCTGGCATTAGCTCACATTAATTGAGGGTAACCTATACGTTGGATGTCATTACCAACTGATGGTTGACAAATGAATCATACAAAAGCACTTCTATCTTTTTCTCTTTCTATAAGTCTTACCAAACCGCACAAAAATTAAAATACATACATTCTTAAACAAACATCTTACTTGGAAGAAGTTGTAGGTGATCACATGATCACAGCATAGTGGGAACCCAACTCACTGCTCTGTCGAGTCATACTTCAAAGCGTAGCCCGCCCCCACCATAACAAACTTGAAACCTCACCATTTAGATCTCCTTCTTTGTAGGAAGCCATCCTCACCAAAAAGTCTACTTCACTGTTCATGTGTTAGTCCCTAAAT
The DNA here is from genome assembly GCA_019776745.2 of Taxus chinensis. Lineage (NCBI taxonomy): Eukaryota > Viridiplantae > Streptophyta > Pinopsida > Cupressales > Taxaceae > Taxus > Taxus chinensis. The sequence continues at coordinate 1,009,653,829 of CM034146.1, forward strand.
AGCATAAGCTGAACAAACGTAATAGAATAGGCACTTTAGGAATGTTCTTTCTTAGTGTTCTGTTTGATTTGTGTTTTGAGGTGAGAGCTTTCTATCATTATTTTTGTATTTCCTTGCATACTCCCCATCATATCTGGTGTATTCTGGATCCACTTAAGTGTGCCTGGGCCATATCACCATCATTCCTAGAGTTTTGGGTTTGATTCCACTTCAAATTCTAATTCACAACCACTTTTTCTTATCACTGTTTTAGTTTCACAGTGATCGTCATCGGTTATCTTTGATCGTCATTGGTTACGCTCAACCGACATCAATTTCAGGTCCTTTTAATAACCTATTCAAAAGGATAGTTCTCACTTCACTTTTATCCACTTCCCATAGTCTTTGTTACTCTCACCTTTTCCATTGATTATTCACACATCTCCAGATTTAACATACTTATTACTGTTGTTGCAAATCAGCAACACCCCTTGATGCAAATCAAGGTTCTAAATGATGTTTAGAGCATCCAGTGTGATTGCACAACATGGAAACCTCTCTCCAAGTGTGGGACTTGTGAAAATGAGAGAGGAATCTCTAGAATAGAGGCTGGTTCCTCAAACTCCTTTGATTTAGATCTATATTTTGCACAACTACAGAGGTTCTAATCCTAATTCTACCCTAGATTGCAAGGAGACAGGGATAAAAATGCAAAAATGAAACTAAACTAAAGATGGTGATGCACCAAAAGGAGTGGTGAAACATTTTTTGCCATGTAAATAGACACAAATTCATGAAATGCACCAAGGGAAAACATACACAAGCTGATAGATGTAATTAGAGGTCTTAAAATGAAGTAAAACAATAAAAATAGAGGACTGAAAGCATTCACAGAGTTTGCACTGTCAATTCCATGTAAAAATATCTTGCATTCCACCATCAAAGAGGTATAAACCCATTACAAACTATGAAAAAGGTCTAATTCTTACAACTATCACTTGCTGGAGGTGAAAGAAGAAGTTTGCAATGCCAAAAAGTGTTCAATCATGAAGAAATGAGCCAAATCTAGCTTTTACAGTGCATGGGTCGAGCCCAGGAGAGAGAAAACGTAAAAAACCTGGGAGCCCATTCCCCATTGACCAAAATGCATTAAAAAAAGCATGGAGGTCCTTACAAACCCATGCCCTGACATTTTTTACCATGTTGGAGAAGAATGCAACCCATTTTGCATTAAAATTGGTTATTGAAACATCAGTTCTATCCATGGGCGCGTACCAGAAGTATTTTTTGTTTTTCTCCCTCCAAACTAAACCAAAATTCAAAATTGACAATGGAATCTTGTAGATCATTTCACCAGCTTTCCATTGATATAAAGAACATGAAAATCTTAGCTCTGGATCAAAATTTATGGTGATTTGAAGTTTTACGAAAAAAATAGGCCAAAATCGGATCGCTTTGATATTTTTGACCTGGACCCGTGGCGAGTTCTGATTGGCTGCGGACCTTGCAAGGGAAAATTTCCCACAAAAACTCCACCAAGCCATAACTTGAAAAATACATGGAGTTAGGAGGAAATATTTACCTTTCTAGAAAGATGAGAAAGAGCTCTATCCAATGGTGTCATTTCCAGAAGGTTTTGAGTGCCTAAAAGGTAAAAATTTATGACTGAGGCACAATAGAAGGAAAGAATGAAAGGGAGTTAGCCACAAAATGAGTAGGGGGCACATTTGGATAACAATTTTGGGGACTCAGAGGGGTCATCTGCCTGCTGGATGAATGATCAGTAGCCTGAAGCAATCCATTGGGCATGGAGTCATGAGTAGTAGCCTGAAAATTGATGTAAACTTTGAAAAATTCCCTCTGAACCGTGTGAATCCCACTGGACATGGATTTTTTCCCACCAAAATGTCATCAAAATGAACTGTGCAAGAACAAAACCAGCAGCACCAAAACTATGTTCAAACTAAAAATCATACATGCTCCAAACGGAACATGCAGAGTGTGCACAAGCACTTCTCTACTGAAAGAAAACCTACCTACTCTACTCTAACTGGAAGAAAAGGTGAGCTAAATGAACCCTACAATTGGTTGTGAAAAATAGCTTCCTTTCTTCAAAATTGGCAGCCATGCAAATGATTTGGTGCTGAGTATGGCTGATTGGATGAGTGGAAAATCAACAAGAAGCTGGTCTTCTACCCAAATTAGCAAGGTGTCAACTAAAAACAAATCCAATACCTCTTTTAGTTGCTCTACATTTGGATTGGAGAGGTATGACAGCTGATCCTTGGAACTTTGCAGCTCATCCTCATGCTTAGAAGCAAGCATGAATGGTTGTGGCTTCTCCTTTGGCTCTAATGAAGCCAAATACCTGATTGGGAAAGGTCTGATCCATTGAGTATGCCCATAATTCTGATTTTCAACTCCAAGAATGGAGTTCTCTTATAGACCTTGAATGGATGGTGTGGAAGCAATGGTAGAACCCTTCTGCCCTTTCTCTTCCTCCAATGAAGGACATGAAAGATTAAAATCTTCCAATCTTGGTTCCAAATAGCTTCTACAAGATGCAGGCTGCTACAAATGAATACTCTCCTCCATGACAACAGGCTCTTGTGTTTGGAAGATGGATGATGAAGGAGAGAATGGTGGAAACTCAACCGGTTCTTCTTCATCAAAACAATCCTCCAAATCAGACAGGTAAACTACCTCATTGCTGTCCTGTTGCAAATGTTCAACCTCTCCCATGGCGTTCTCTTGATCTGCAACTTGATCACCATGGTTTCTTTCATCCTCCAGCATTGAGTTTGAGGGATCAAATTCTTCTTCAATACTAGAACTTGAGAGAGATGAAGTAGAGAGAAGAACTGAAGGTTCTTCTATAACCTGCTTTATGCTCAAAGCCTTTGAATCTGCACTTTTCTCCCCCACAACTGGAATGTGCTCCTCTTCTTTTGGAATTGGAGCAGCTTCTCCTTCCTCTTGCTGTCCCTCATGACTGATTTTTGCAATTTGAATTGGATCAACATTTCCTTCAAATAGGGTGCCAACATGGACACTATATTCTAAACAAATTGATTGCTGATCTACAACTCCTTTATGCTCTTCTTCTGCTGCAACAAAATCAGTCCTGACCACCATTTGTTCTGTAACTCCAACCTCTTATGAAGGTTTCATCAGCAAAGGGATCTTCTTCATCCCAAATTTAAGAGCCCAACTCTTCAAAATTTGAATTTCTTCTTCCTTGTTTGGCTTCTCTTTTGTTGTCCTTCATGACTAATTTTTGCAATTTTTTGTGGTGGTGGAGGAGGTAAAACCTCTTGTTTCTTTGGAGGAGAGGGTGTTTCATTTAGCTCTTGTGGAGGGGATGACTGTTTGGAAGGGAAAGGGACAGAAGAATTGAGATGAGGTGGAAGACTAGGGGGTGGAGAAATGAATTCAACATTTGGGACAACAGATGGAGAGTTTAAAACTTGACACTGCTGAGATAAAACAGATTGGGAAAGAGCAAAAGAAAATGCATGAGATGGTGTGCTTACCCGTTGAAAAGGTTTCTGAATACTCCTCTCATACACCTCTATTCCTTCAATCCACTTTGCAAGCAATGATAGTGTTGCAATCATGAAGTCAAGCTTTTCTTGAGGCTGTAATGCCTTGGGAAAGGTCCCACCCATGGACAGGGTGCTCCACAACCGATTCCAAATGCTTTCATTTGTACTTGAGTCCTGGATTGCACCATGTTTACCTCCATCTTTTGGATTTTCTCCAACAGACCAGCATCTTGCATCTGATTGTCTTCATTGTATGCACACCCTTGCTCTTGGAAAGCTCCATAGCCAAACTAGTTTTGGCATTGCTCCTCATATGGGTATGTATGCTGATTTTGAATTTGTTCAAAATGCTGATTTGGAGGATTTAAAAAACATGTTGGAGGTGGGAAACATTGTTGTTGTTGTAAATGTGAGTTCCGTGATGGAAATGAAGTCATGATTGCACAACTTCATGGAAAGGAAAAGAATGAAAGAGATGGAAATAATAATGGATGGAAATGGATGAAAAACAGGTCTGCAACTTAAGAAATGGGTTACTGATTAGATGGAGTCGCCAGATGTGTTTGCAAGAGCGTCCTAAAACTATTGTTACAAATCAGCAACACCCTTGGATGCAAATCAAGGTTCTAAATGATGTTTAAAGCATCCAGTGTGATTGCACAACATGGAAACCTCTCTCCAAGTGTGGGACTTGTGAAAATGAGAGAGGAATCTCCAGAATAGAGGATGGTTCCTCAAAATCCTCTGATTTAGATCTATATTTTGCACAACTACATAGGTTCTAATCCTAATTCTACCCTAGATTGCAAGGAGATAGGGATAAAAATGTAAAAATGAAACTAAACTAAAGATGGTGATGCACCAAAAGGAGTGGTGAAACATTTTTTGCCATGTAAATAGACACAATTCATGAAATGCAATAAGGGAAAACATACACAAGCTGATAGATGTAATTAGAGGTCTTAAAATGAAGTAAAACAATACAAACAGAGGACTGAAAGCATTCACAGAGTTTACACTGTCAATTCAATGTAAAAATCTCTTGCATTCCACCATCAAAGAGGTATAAACGTGTTACAAACTGTGAAAAAGGTCTGATTCTTACAACTATCACTTTCTGGAGGTGAAAGAAGAAGTTTGCAATGCCAAAAAGTGTTCAATCATGAAGAAATGAGCCAAATCTGGCTTTTACAGTGCATGGGTCGAGACCAAGAGAGAGAAAACATAAAAAACGTGGGAGACCATTCCCCATTGACCAAAATGAATTAAAAACAGCATGGAGGTCCTTACAAACCCATGCCCTAACATTTTTGACCATGTTGGAGAAGAATGCGACCCATTTTGCATTAAAATTGGTTGTTGAAATGTCAGTTTTGTCCATGGGCGTGTACCAGAAGCATTTTTTGATTTTCTCCCTCCAAACTAAACCAAAATTTAAAGTTGACCATGGAATCTTGTAGATCATTTTACCAGCTTTCCATTGATATAAAGAACACAAAAATCTGAACTCTAGATCGAAAGTTATGGTGATTTGAAGTTTTAGGGCAAAAATAGGCCAAAATCGGATCGCTTTGATATTTTTGACCTGGACACGTGGCGAGTTATGATTGGCTGCAGACCTTGCAACGGAAAATTTCCCACAAAAAATCCACCGAGCCATAACTTGAAAAATACGTGGAGTTAGGAGGAAATCTTTACCTTTCTAGAAAGATGAGAAAGAGCTCTATCCAATGGTGTCATTTCCAGAAGGTTTTGAGTGCCTAAAAAGTAAAAATTTATGACTGAGGCACAATAGAAGGAAAGAATGAAAGGGAGTTAGCCACAAAATGAGCAGGGGGCACATTTGGATAAAAATTTAAACCAACCACTATTCCTTCCACGTTTGAACCAACCATCACTATTCCTTCACCAATAAAGGAACACCCTTCATCTCCTACAGAGGAGTCTTCTGCTGACATTGAGACCATCTTACCCCTAGCTTCTCCACTCAGTGAACCTTTACCTACCGTAATTCCTCCACCCATAGATGAGCACCCATTACCTCCTCCACCCACACAGGAGCTTGCATCATATCCTCCACCAATATTAGACCTAGTGGAGATACCTTTACCTTGTGGCAAGCATTCTCCATCTACTATCCGACATCCAACATACCTACTTTCAGCTCTCTTACCCACAGAAGTTGAAGCCGGCCGATTCCCCATCTCTAAGATTCATTTTATGGGAATTCCCATTAGGTCCGCACCAACTCCACCCATAAAAATTCCATTCTCATGTTTGGCTGATCACTTATAGTATGTGGATAGAGCCTTATTGGGGGGCCACCTCTTACTCCCTGTCTCAACACAAATGTAGAAATCCCTCGATGACACCTCCACCATCTACCCAAGTACACTTCAACCCATCAATTCACATACAACCACCATTGTTGCAACCCATTCCACAATACCTGTTAGCACTCACACCACATCCTTACCCATAACCCGACCTATTCCTAAACCTAAACCTATACCCACAACATTTACCTCCACTAAACTTATTACAACTTTAGGGGTCACCCCAACCACTAGCCTTATCCATCCGCCTATTAAACTAGATTTAGGTACATCCTCCAACATTAAAACTGCACCTACTATGATACCCAAACTAAAGAAACAATCTCATCAACCTCATACCCCTACCAAATTAATCACACCCGCACATGTCCCATCTGCCTTCAGACCTCAGCTACCCAATAGGGTTAAGCACCCCTCACCCAATCATAACCCAATAACCCAACCACCCATTCCTGCCTCAAAAATATCTAACCTACCCAGACACACAACATGACTCATACCCGCACCTACAATCTCTTTACCACCAATACCTCTAATACCTTCAGCCATTGCTTCACTACCTAGTAGACTTTAGTCTTTGTCCCTCACACCTCAAGCATGACCTACATCATCTACCTTCATAGCACCCCTGTTATCCCCATGGGTAACTCACCCTCTTCCTCCATCTGCTTTCCCTCATAGGTGTCGTACACCCACATCACCTTTACCCAAGAAGGTACACCCTAAAAACAAAACCCCATTACCCCACAACAAGGTAGTCAAAACAAAACCACAGCGTCCTACCCGTCCATCTACTATACCCCTATGCAAACGAACCTGATAGATACCTCAAACCATACTGGCACCTAAACCCATGGCTCAACCCCTTCCTACAATTCCAGAAATAATTTCCTGACAGATAACCACACCTACACCCAAACCCACATTTACTTCCCATTGTGATCCACTCGCACGGTCTTATGTAAAAATTTTAACCAACCTCCTCGAGACTTCTGTCATCACATTACCCACCACTCTGACCTTATGACCCCCTCAAACCCAAGCCAAAAGGGTTTGATGATACCAAAATTTGTGCATACCATCGTGTGTCAGGGCACGATGTGGAGAACTGTAAGGCCTTGAAAACTATCCTTATCCAATTGTGTCCACCTGAAACCAACTTTGATGATGATGACATTCTTAACAAGGACCCTACTTCACCTACACCCCCTCTCACATTACCCACTCAACGACCACAACCTCCACCCTCACAGCTCCCAGAACCACACACAAAATTTGAAATTAGCATGGTTCGAATCAGAGAACTTGCCACACCACCACCCAAATGTCGCTGCACGTAACTGACCTCACAGGGATTTTCTCCTCCCGTAGGTTTTTTCCCTTCATGTTGTTATACCATTTACCCTACACCCTCTCCATTTGAAAAATTCCCTCAAATCAACATGGTACACGTCACTACACGTGTGCATAAGGGTAAAGAAAAGGCAGCTAACCCACCACCTAGTCCTATACCCAACATACCATCTACACACATACCTAAGATAACTATCCGCAGCCCCACATACCCCATTTCTAATGGTGTCACACATCACACCATGCTCAAACAATTACACCAATCTCCACTCAAAATGTCCCTGTATGACCTGATCCAAACCTCAGAATCCCATCGGCAAGCCCTAATGGAGATTCTTCAATCTATCGAGGTTTTACCCAATGACCCTACACCCATAGCCTCCATTATCATGCCCCATCATGTAGCTTCCCTCAAAAAATTACCACCTTCATCTTCACCTCACCTTTTTCACCAAGTGGGCTCCCTTAGCTTCTTAGAGGAGGAGATTGCGCCATACCAAAATGAGGACCCAGACCCATCCCTCTTCATCTTTGTTCACATTGATGACATACGGGTACGCTGTGTGATGATTGATGGTGGCGCTAGCATTAAAATCATTTCATCCCATGCATTTTCTCAAATGGGCATATGTAACAATTACATGCACAAACATCTAATCATGTTGTGTTCATTCAACGATGCCATCACCTCCACACTAGGCACTATCATCCTTCACGCTCGTGTGGGCCCTCACACTCGCAATGTTCCAGAATTGTTTTATGTTTTGGATGGGGAATTCCAATATAACTTATTGCTTGGTGGACCCTGGATCCATGTCATGGGTTGCATTTCTTCCACTATGCATCGTTTTGTAAATTTTGCACATGAAGGAGACACTTATACCATTGTAACTAACCCATCACCTTTTAAAACATATAACATGATTTACCGACCCAATGATGTACTCATACCTGTCAAGCCATCTACCTCTACACCCGCTACAACTTCACCTACACCTCCACTTACTAGTACAGTCGCTACCTTAACCACACCTACCTCCTCTATTCCTACAGCCCCATTAGCTCCCCAATCCATTAACACCATCTCCACATCGACCTCCGACACATCATCCATACTAGCTACCCACATACCAACCACTGATCCATTGGAAGGTGTTTTTCAATGCCTCACTCTAGGGGAGTACCGCCTATATAGTGTCAACACATTCCTTACTCTGCATTAGTATGGAAGCCTTCACCAACACCCTCATTATGATCACTGTATCAGAGAAATCCTCCTTTATGGTCCTCCTCATCTTCGTACTAGTCTCACCTATGGGGGACTTGATACTACTACCTACACACCTGAACCACCATCACAACCTCACCCATTTTCTGCTGACTTCCATTCACTTACCATTCACCATTTTTCCCAAACCTTCCTACACTGTTGTGTGTGGAAGGGTTTTGGTTTTGGCTTCTATGAGCAAGGCTGCCATACTATTATTCCATGTACCACCTGCAAACACAATGACCATAGTGGTATTGGCTTCCCCGAACCTCCTACCAAATAGGCCCACATCAAACTCATTACAGACCCTAGCCCCACTCCACCTTCATCACCACTCTCACCAACAAAGTTGATAGATCTTGAATCTATCCCTCCTAACTTTTTAATATCATAAATATTGTTTCCTTGGGGCCTCTAACTTATCAAAGTGAAGGTGAGGCCCCTTCCACTCTCCCATTCCCGTATCTTGAGATGATCGACAATGACACACCAACCATTAATGTTGTTCAATGTTAGGATGATGAAACCATACTCACCTACCTTGGTACAAAAGACTCATATATTCATCGGTTGTTACCATCTGAGATGCAAACCATGTTTAATGAATTGACTATTAAAATCAACATTCATACTCAGGATGGCCCACACATCCTAAAGATTGGACAATATTTATATGCTACTGAATAGGAAGCCATCACTTCTTTTCTCCGAGAGCATAAAAACACTTTCACTTGGTCTTATGCAGACATGCCTAGTATTGACCCAACCATAGTGGTCCACAATATCATCACCATTCTTGATGCGAAACCCATCAAACAAAAGCTAAGGAAGATGCACCCTCACATTGCCCTTCTCGTCAAAGAAGAACTTCAGCATCTTCTTTTCGTTTCTTTCATCTTACTCATTGATTACCCCCAATGGATTTCTAACATCGCCCCTGTCACTAAGGAAACAGGGGGAATCCGTATTTGCACGGACTTCCATGACCTCAACCTCTCCTTCCTGAAAGATGACTTTCCCTTGCCTGGTATTGATCAATTGGTAGACCTTACCACGGGTCACGAAATGCTCTCGCTCATGGATGGTTTTTTGGGTTATAACCAAATTTTTCTTGCCCCACAAGATCAACACAAGACCACATTCATTACCCTTAGGGGACCTTCTACTATAGAGTCATGCCTTTTGGCCTTAAAAATGTTGGTGCTACATATCAGCGTGCTATGACTTACATCTTCCATGATATCATGTATCGCATATTGGAAGATTACATGGATGATCTCTTGGCTAGATTTAAATGTCACGCCGAGCACCTCATTGTCCTTAAAACCATCTTTGATCTCCTTATTAAATATTGCATTTGCCTGCAGCCTAAAAAGTGTGTCTTCATGGTTCTCTCAGGAAATCTCTTGGGATTTATTGTTTCCTTACGTGGTATAGAATTTGACCCAGCTAAAGTCAAGTCCATTCTAGAAATTCCTCCACCCACTAACCTTAAACAACTTCATAGCCTGTAAGGTAAACTGCAGTCCATTCACCGATTCATTTCCCAATTATTAGATTGGTGTCAACCATTTCATCATTTTCTTAAGAAGGATGTCTCCTTTAAATGGGATGATGACTATCACAAAGCTTTAGAGGCCTTAAAACAATACCTTCTACAACCACCCATACTTATCCCACCTAAAGACGACCAACCTTTTTACCTATACATATCAGCTACCAATCATTCCTTGGGAGCCATGCTCGCTCATCGTGATGAACAACATAGGGAGTAGGAAGTTTATTATATAAGCCGTACCCTTCTGGACTACGAAACCCGATACACTCACCATGAAAATTTTTTCTTAGCCTTAGTTTTCATTGCCACCAAACTCCACCATTACCTAATCAACCATAAAACCTATGTTCTGACCAACATTAACCTACACATCATGTACGCTAAACATTGTCAAAATCAGCGTACCACATGATGGCTTATGATTTTAGTTGATCTTGACCTTGAATTCATCCACCAAAAGTCCATTAAATGCCAACCTATCACTGACCAACTGGATGATGCACCTATTGTCGGGGACCAACCCTCTAATTTTTACTTCCCTGACGAATCCATTGCTAACTTCTCTTTGGATGACAACCCTTACCAAATGACCTTATTCTTTGATGGTTCCAAATGTTAGCATGGGGGTGGTGTAGGAATTATCCTCATTCCTCTCAAGGGTGAACCCATGCCCTTATCATTTAAACTTGACTTCGAATGCACCAATAATATTACCGAATACGAAGCATTTGTATTTGGTCTCATGAATACCTATGCCTTAGATGTTAAGTCCATTAATATCTTCGGTGATTCTCAACTGGTAGTAAACCAAGTCATTGGTTTTTATCAGTGTCATAATGAAATACTTCAAGAATACAAGTGTTACGTCGGCATCATGTTGACTACCATTGACCGCTATAAAATTCAAACCATTCCGCGATCCACTAATAAATTTACGGATACCATGGCCTGCCTCGCTTTTCAAATAAGTCTTCTTATAAAACTCATACTGAGACCTTCTTATAAGTCTTGTTGTATTAACCTCATCCACACTACCTCACTGAACACACAAGATCTTTGGTATAAGCATCTTGCAGACTACCTTTCCCTTTCTATTTTGCCTCTTGATCTCACATGTAATGGACAACGTGCCTTTCTCAAAAGGGCCTCTTGTTATGTCATCATGGGTGGCCTTCTTTATAAACGTGGCTTTGATGGTATTATCTTACGATGTCTCACCAGATCTGAAATCCCCTACACCATTAAAGAAGTTCATGATGGCATATGTGAAGGCCACTTTAGTGGTCTTGTTGTTGCTAAGCGTATTCTTCACCTTGGCTATTATTGGCCGACCCTTAACCATGATTGTTGCAACTATGTCAAACGCTGCGTGAAATTTCAACAACATTCCAACCTTCATCATACACCTAGTCACACCTTACAGGTTGCTCGTGACCTTTGGACATTCTCTCAATGGGGTATGAGCCATAACTGCTACCAAATACTACACAAAATGGGTAAAATCCATAGCACTTATCTCCATGAAAGATGAGAAAATATGTGAGTTTATTAACCATCACATCATTTGTCACTTTGGTGTCCCTCATCGCCTCATAACTAACAATGGAAAAAAATTCAAAAACAAAACACTGCAAAAACTTTGTGATGCCTTTGGCATTCAACTTAGTTTCTCCTCACCTTATTACCCACAAACCAATGACCAAGCCGAATCCACTAACAAAACCCTCAATAAAATTCTCATGAAATTGGTTGACGATACTAGGAAGGATTGGCATATGCACATTCCTTTTGCTCTATGGGCATATCGTACTAGTATTCACACTACCACTGCGGCTATACCCTTTTCACTGGTCTACAGTACAGAGGCTATTTTTCCTCTCGAAGTTTAGATCCCCTCACTCCACATTTCTCTCCATGACATGCTTACTGATGATGAATTTTGTCAGGACCACTTGGCATAACTAGAGTTATTAGACAAACATCATCTTAACACTCTGGATCACCTTCAAGTTTATCAACAACGTATCAAACTTGCTTATGATAAACGTGTTCATGAACGAACCTTCCAAGTTAGAGACCTTGTTTTGAAAGAAAATCAACATGTAACCAAAGCGGATAAAAGCAAATGGGGAATTTTTCTCCTAATTGGCTTGGACCCAACATCATAACTCATACCTATGGATCAGGTGCCTATCATTTGTCCTCACTTGAGGATAAACCTGAACTTGAGCCCCTTAATGCATTACATCTTCAACCATTCTATTTTTGACTCATTGTCCTACCTCACCCTTTGTCTCTTTACAGGCTCACCCCTTGAGCGATATCCACTTCATGCACCTCCCTAACAATTAAAAAAGAATCATGTGAGTACCCTTCACTTGTTATCTACTCTTGAATATGTGCACCATGGCTCTACACATGGAATGATTCTCATGGATACTTTTCGTCTATTCTTTAGATGAGATCTCATGGTCATTCCACCTTGGTCTTTCTGAACAAGAGTTTTATCCTTGACCTTAGTCTTGTCCATGATTTCAAAGATCCCTCCAATGGGATTCAAACTCCTTGAGTCAAACTTCCAATAAAAAAGATGAATCCCTCAAAAGGACATCTTCCTCTCGACCAAAATTGCTACCATAAATAGACTGCTCCCTCGAAGGACAGCTATGTGAAGCTTTAAAAAAAATGAAAGAAAATGAAGCTTCCCGCATCGATCAACTTCACAAAGACCTCAAGGAGTACCATATTATTTATCCCATATAGACTTCCCACATCGATCAATCTATCAAATAAGAAACAGAAAACTTTTTAGTCATGGACTTGCCCATTGTGATCTTGGACCTCTTGCCCAAAGGCATCCCTATCACTCAAACATATCAAATTAACTACCTTTTCACACTCCTTACCTTTTGTACCCTCATTTCCTCAGTTGCCTCAAGGGACATCTTGGAACCTTTAGACATTTCGTGATCCTGTGACTACCTTCATTATAGAACCGTTAATCATGCAATGCCTTTTAGGTCTTGTGTTCATCACCCCCTCCAAGGTATGATCTACTTGGTATGATCCTACCCAATCAAGTGGCTTTATGGCCCCCTCTTATCTTTTAAATTGTCTTTGTTTACGTTCTAATTACCTTATACAGGACTTGGTTCTTGTCACTTACCTTTGGGGGTAGCCCTCCCCTTTCGCCATTATCACTTTCACCTGCATCATTTTACCTATAATCTATGCACACCCATTAAACCTAAAACCCACTACATGCCATAAAATCTACCAACTCATTTTCATCTTTCTTCCCTAGACTATAGGAGAACTACATCGGTTTGAGGTCCCTTTTCACTGGGACTATGTAGGCAACACTTCTAGGGCATGGGGCCTTAGAGGGTTAGCTCAACCAATATTTACCCTAACCATTTCCCCCACCATTACCTAATTTCCTGTTCCTATCAAACACCTCCACATCTAACCCATATACCACATACCCTTTACCACCTATCTTATTTCACATTTTCATACATAACTAGCATTTTTTACATTTTATACCATCTGATGCATTTACATTGTCATGTGTTACCAAAATACCGAAATAAACATCCATGCCTAAACCAACCTAACTCGATCCATGCCTAAACTAACCTAACTTGATCCATGCATAGACCAACCTAACTCGATCCATGCCTAAACTAACCTGACTCGATCCATGCCTATCACCTGACTCAATCCATGCCTAAACCAACCTGACTTGATCCATGCCTAAACCGAGCTGACTCTATCCATGCCTCAAACCAAACTAAGTTGATCCATGCCTAAACTGACCTGTCTCAATCCATGCCTAAACCAACCTAACTCAATCCATGACTATGATCTTTCTCTATCATGCATAGCTCATCTATTTTTTTCATCCATATCATAAGTAAGGTAAAACTCATACACATCATAACAACATCACCTAAATATCATCTATCTCCTTATATATACATGTGTGTCTCCATACAATGTACACCCATATCACATAAATGTGTATCTCAATAAACATGCATGTCTCATCATGGCTATCATCTCAAAAATGTTGGAACGTAGGTTGATATGCTATAAATAATCATCATCGGCTCGTAGGTTGGTATCATGTACACCAATATAAACAATATAAAAATGTCTTCAGCTTGTGGGCCGGTATAAATCCAAAATCCCAAAATACAAAAATAGGTGACATATTGTCCCTCATCTACCACTAGATGGCCCAACATCTGATGCTAACCCCCATGCATTGCTCAATGTCCTATGCTCTCTCCTACGGGCTTGCCTATATGTGAGTGACTGTGTCTGCTCACTAGAGACTATCTGTAGTGGTCTCATCACACCATCTACTAGTATCTGCAGCTTGGGCTCCTCCTCCTATACCTATACTTGAGGCTCTCACCTCTCTACTTGTATATGTGGCTCTGGCCTCTCAGCCTATACTTGTGGCCCCTGCCCCCCAACTTTCCCTACCTGACACTACCTCTGTACGGTCTGCCACTAGCTATATGCTATTGTCACCCTTACATCATTTGTGTTAGGGTCCATGGCCTCCTCCTCCTCCCTTGTCAACTCTGCTAGATGGGGTGGAGACAAACATCTCTCGACCTCATCTCTCCTATATCATGGGAAGGGCAGGGGCACATTTTGCACTAAACCAAACTGTTGCCTCACTCGGTCGACAGGTATCATCTCATGTTCCCTAGAACGGAATCCCTCTTTCCACCTCTGTAAATATAGTCCCTTCATTTCTGTATACATCCCTTTATAAGAGGGATAGGTCACATAGGATCTCCACACTATATCCACACTAGACAGGATCTCTAGTATTTTTCTATAATACACTACATCATATGTAGCCCAGGCTCTCTGTACATTACCCTCTAATACCCATCACCTGCAACCAACTCGAATGACTCCCAACTCAAATGCATCTACCTGGGGTAGGCCTATCAGTTACACACATGCAATGTGCTCATAAGCCCAATAGTGCAGAAGGAAAGTGCAAACTAGACTATATCTTTGCAATTTTCTATAGGCCCACAACTCTCTATATAACTGCACCAAGAAAGATGGTACCAAAGAAAAATTGGTATGATTAATCATCATGTTCTGAAGGACACCCATCAATGACCAAAGGAATCTCCCACCCTCCGAATCTGGCAATGCGTAGTACCCAATTGCCTCCATCATCAACACTATCAACCACATCTCCTCAAGATGGGCAACATATACCTCTCTGTAACTCAAGCTGGCACTGTGGTAACGCAACTTGCCTTCTCTCTCTCAAATACCTCATTTATACAACCCACCATGACCTCAGATGTCACTGAGTACACCTAGTCTCTAGTAGTTGGTAATCTCAATATCCTATATATATCCTCAAGGGTGATGGTCATCTCCCTTATCAGTAAGTGGAAGGTATTAGTCATCGAATCCCATCTCTCAATGATGTGTGACTATCAAACTCAGCTCTCTCACAACCCACCCATAATGACAGATCCCAATCAAGATGACATCATCAATGTGGCTCCACTCATTGAAAGTCACCTATCCATGCAGCTCTAGTAATATAAGCGGCTCCCGATCCCTCATCCGTATCTCATCCCGGGCTTACATCCAACCAACACTATATATTATTATGCCTTTTCCACATTACCTTATGTTCACCCCCAACCACCTATTCTTCTCGACACACCTCTACCATAATCCTTAACTAAACCAACCATAACCCATCCCCTCTCTCTTACACCACACCTTTCCATATCTTACCCTACCCATTGACCATCCGTTTCCACTACCTACCCCTTTTTTGCCTATTTCTAGCCCCATTTCCTTATTTTCACACCAACTCCGGTTACCCATAACCATCACTGATAGCCTTTAACCACTATTGGTCACCTTTGTCATGACCGATAGCACTTCTACATGACCTACGTTGGCCTATAGGGACCTACCGCCAGTCACTGTGATAGCAAACAATTCCAAAACCCCCGACTATATTTTTTCATTTTTACCAAATCAACCCACCTACCTAACCAAACTTACTTTCACCTCCCCTACTTCCCTTCCCACTCCTATTGACCTACATTCCAACCTCCCCCACCCTAATTATATCCATTTTATCTCCCAATCCTATAGTTTAAAAATTTCCCCCATATTTTACCCTACTTAATTACTCAAATCATTAAGTAATGGTGTAGAGATTACCTCATCCTTCTATGACCGACGCCGTGGTGGTATATCCTACCACTATACGGGTGCACCACCTGACCCCTCTCCGACCTCTACCATCCTCCACTCAACACACACTCCTCAGACACATGAATTGTGCCACCTGATCTCATGACCCCACCTCCCAATCACCCACTCTCTCCTATGTGGCTTGCTAACCAAGCTCCTCTGCTGCACTTTCTTGTCATTTTCCTCTTTTCTCTCCTCTTGTCCTTTTCTACTTTTCCACATGTACAAATGAATTTTCAAATGTGGGTTATCCACTTTTTATACCCTACTTGACCCGACCAACGTTGGTTAACCATTGACTGCTACTGGTCTATTGCCCTAGACTACCGCCATCGATTACCCTACATTGTCATCGGTTCATATTGACTGATGTTGATTACCTTGCATACTCTTTACCCCCATTTACCACATTTTCCTTACCTCACTTCTCTTTTTCCCCCCATACACCTACATGGACCACTTTACCTTCACCTCTGGACCTCCACCCTCTTCAACCTCCTCATGATCAAACAACTGTTGATGCCTTATTATTTTACCCCTACCTCAGCCTTACCCATGCTGTGATCTCGATATTTGGACATGGATCCACCACTAGTGACCTTTGACCTCATGTGTTGACTATACCTTGTAGTCTACTGTTACAATGTATTGTAGACCTAATGACCTTACCTAGCCTATTGTCATGACCGTTTATCCTAAGCCTACCTTTGGTGTATCGGAACATACCTAAATGTTCCTGCACCTAACCTACATTGTGTTAATCCTAACCTTATCCTATACCTTGGATACTAGATTCACTTTACCCTTATTTGGATAAACCTATCGACCTTAGTTGATGTAGAGTTTGCCCTGCTCTTCAGCCTAAGACCTAGCGTGCTGCAGTTTATACATGTGTGTGCGTTTGACTGTTACTACCTTTGACCCTGACCCATTACCTACATTGCCCATGTAAACCTTTCACCCTCTTCTCTTAGCACCTATTTACTAATTTTTTCTTCACATTTACCTTTTATCAATCCACTCACTACTTCAACCAACAGTGTAACACCCTGAACTGTTGTTACTTTCTCCTGAGCATACAAGTGTTGATATGTGATTTCTTGTAAAAGGATGTGTTCCTCGATTTAGAAATCATGCTTGATATGTACTGTAATTTCTTTGCAGATTACAGATCTTGACTGAGTCAGAATATGATTAGACTCTTTTATTTATTTCATTTTGTATCTGAGTTTAATCTGATCTCGGAATAAATTATAGAGTTATCCATCTATAATACCTAGTCTTGGATCAGTGGAATTGATCCAAGTATTGCTTTAAGTTTGTTCATGATGAATTAAATTACAGACCTTGAACAGGTTGCAAGGTCTAGAAGCATTTAATAAGCTAGTCAGGAGTATGACTCAGGCTGATCAAGTGAAATGAATTGGTTCCCGATATGGAAGTATATCTGGAAGGTCTCGATTGTGGACCAGGTAATAATTCGGTTACATACGATTCTGCAGCCTAAGGTAGAACAGGAGCTAAACCTGTTCGAAGAACGTATGTTGTAGGTCTTTTTCTGAGTGTACGAAAGGTAGACCTAACTGGAATTATTATTGGTTAGTAACCTAAAACTAAACCTAACCTAGGGGTTAGATTAGTGTTAATCTAACCTAGACCTAGGCTAAGTACTAATGTCCTAAGTTAGTATCTATGTTATGGAAGTTAGATTAGGTGTTATCCTAAATTCTAACCTAAGATACTAACCTAACTATGAGCAAGAATGTAAAGGGGCCTATGGAGGGGTGCGAACCATGGGCGGCGTTTTCTATGTCATTAAATGCTAAGGATAAGTATGAGGGACAGGTCTTGGGAGAAGTTTAAGCAACATCTAACCTATGCCGACGTGGCAGGTCACCAAAACTGGAAATGAACTTGAGATTTCATTTGTTTGTCGCCAACTTTGGCGGTCGGTGGCAGTGGAGTTTGAGCGGGAAAGTTGGTGTAAATGCATTCAATGTGCTCGGTAGTCGAGCTCGGAACTCGCGTGAAGGCATGCAAACTGGGAAGTTGTTGGTTTGTTTGGCTTATCGCGATTTTCAGTTTTCCTTCTGCCTGTTCACTGGTTCTTCGCACCAGTCATCTTTGTGTTGCATGGCGAACATGAGGATATCTAGCTCTTTTCTCTGGCAAGGAAAGTATATATGTTTTGGAGATAGCAAAATTTTGTTGGTCGCTCTAACTTGGAAAAGGAAAAGGAAGTTTGAGCTCTTCCAGTGGTCTGCTTCGGAAATTTGAGCAAAAATCCAGGCATGTTAGGCCCTAACCTTTAAAAATCTTGCTGTCTTTCAAGTGATTTCATTAGAACAACTCTGTTCAAATGTTTTGAGGAAATTGATGATTTTTCTATAGTTGTCTTGTGTGATTTTTTTGCACTGTAACTTCATGCTGGAATGACTTATCATTTATCCCTTGATGGGTGTTTATTATTTTCGAACTGTGACTTTATTTCTTTGTGTTGCATATTGGCTTAAATATGCGTGATATATGAAAGTATAAATGCTCGGCCTGATTCGGCGAGAGCCCATAAATTATTCCTGTGATGGGTATAGGTCACTGTTATAGCCGTCGATGCTTGTTGTAACTGTCGGAAGGGATATTGATGAACATTGTTTGATTGTTCAGTTAATGGACCTTTTTCTTTTATAAGCTCTGTCGTGGCTGTTATCCAGTGGTAAATATGGATTCTGGTTGGGTTTCGTATAAAATTTTATAGTTATTATGAAAGGAAACTCTCTCTGTTACAAAATTCTTTTACGACCTAGCTGGAGTTGTATTTCTCTTTGCATGGAGGTTATGGGGACTCAACCCATTTATAGTATAGATATATATACTTATGATTACTACATTTAAACGACTCTTGGAGTCCTCTGAATGAATCGTATATTACGATCCACTGTAGAAGAAATAGTTACATCTTTGCATATTGATAATTGAATTACGTGGAAGTCTTGTAGAAGTAACAGGTCATGCGACCTTACTTATTGTAATAAATTTTGGTACAGACTCCCTGGGTATGCATTTACGTTTCTTCTGTGTAAGCTTGTTCAGGAATTTTGACGAGGCTCAGTTGAATCCCTTGTTATGAAAATTGGTATTTGATTTTCTTACACTTGATTTTTGTGGAATGCTTACCATAGTTGGCATAGAGTGATTTATTAACTACTTTTATCTTATACTGTTGTTGGGTTCCGTGGTTATGGGTATAAACCCGTTAACAGTATGAAATGTATATATAGAGATTCATATTTGTTTTAATCTGAACGACTCTGTGGAGTCGATTGAATGATTTATATAATTGAATCACTGTTCAAGGTTGAATATAATTGAATATTGGTAATTGTTGTTCCAGCGACTTAAGGGAATAATATGTATTTCAATCTCTGTAATTTAGTAAGAATACCTTCGTGTCACAAGGATTTTGTGGTACAGATTCTTTTGGTATATTTTTACGTCTTCAATCTGTGTAAATTTGTGTAAAAGATTGGCAAGGGTTCAGTTGGATTCCTTGTTTTGAAATCAGTAACTTGAATTGAGGGTTCTGTCAGATTCCTTGTTTCGAAATTAGTAATTAAATTTGCTTTGCCTGATTTTTATTATGCTCCGTTGATGGGCTCAGATGGAATTGTATGCAATTATTTATCTTGTTACTACTGTTCGGATTCATTTGAATTCTTGGAAGGTAACCTGTATTTTTGTCTCTCGTTGAACCTGATTTTTGTGACACTGTCGTTTTGTCACTGTTTGAGTTCCTTGAGTATGGATATTTATCTCGTGTCCTGGCTCTGCTGAAGTGAGTCGCAAATACCATACTTTAAACTTGAATGCACCCAGGTGAGAATAGATTTGCTATATTCCTTTCCGTCTACTCCAGTCCGATTGAGACTGAGCATGTTTCGGAAATTTTGTGTGATTGTCTTGGCATAGTCTTAAGGAAGCATCCAATTGCCTAAAGCAATGAAGTCTGTTGTTGACCGCAATACTAGAGGTTCTATGATTTCGAACTTGGGTCGAAATGCCTTGCTGTGTTCGATTTTTATTAATACAGTGATTCTTCTTGTGGTTTGTCAGACTTGTTCGTACACGTACTGGGTGAATGCTTTCCATATGTAGAGAAAGTACAGTAGTGAACTTGTGTGAAGGGAAGTATGAATGATTTGTTTCTTTCTCTTCTGTTATTCTAATACTTGTTGGTATCTGTCTAACAGTTGGAATTGTTCTTGTATCTTATTGGTGGAATCATGATTTGTCATGATATTTCCTTTTCTAATGAAAGTAACGATCTGTCCAATGTTTCTGATCTTGGATTCAAGATAATTGTTTGGATACTTTCGTTCTTTGATTCTTAATATTTGATGAAATATTTGAGAAGTGTTTAGGACTATTCTGTAACGTTGATAGAGTTACACGTTTGTGGTCATTATGTATTATAAAGGCATATTCTGAATATGTTTACTTGTTGGTGATTTTATATCATTTAAACAGGGTGTTTAATGAAAACAATTGATGGATTGCAATTGTTTTAAAAGTTAGTGCTTATCATGCTCAGTTCATCGAACTGACTCATGTTGACTATTTTTGCAGATGGTTGCCGTAAGTGGTAAAAGCAATGCAGATCTAACAGGATGATCAGATTTTTTATTTGATTTATAATGAATTACAACTTGATTTCCTAAATGTACTATATGTGGAAAGATGTACTTTTCCGTTAAGCATTGTATCAAGTATGCTGTTTGCATAAAATGTAATTATATAGTTCTGAAAGGAATGGAAATAAGTATTTGTTACTTATGTGATATATTTTTAATTCAGATAGTTGACCCTCTTCGGTTTATATACCAGAGTGGCAATGTTATGCTTGTGTAATTTGGATGCTTTTGTGATTGACAATGAAAACTTAAAGAAAATGTAATTGAATTCTTATGAGTGTTTAGTAGTTCTGATTTGTTCTATCGAAAGCTAGATTGAAATATAAATCGTTGTCTTTCTAAAAGGATAGGGCTAAGAAGAACCTAAGCAGAACACTAATCAAGCTGGATTAAATTACTAATCCCTAGTCCTGAGTATGACAGGACAATATTAAATTGGATTCTTAATCATTTATATCTTGATGCTAATAAGTATGATATAATTTAGTTAAGAGAACTGATATAAATTTAATGGAGTACAGATGGCAATCTCATGTAAAGGTTTTGAGATATTGTCCAATTCTATTGTTTAGAATCATGTATATTCTAATGACTCCTTAATGAGGTCTTGACCTTAATAAATCCACCATGTAATGGGTTTTATTGAGAAAGGTCGTCTTAAGACGAAGAATCCAGGGATCGGGAAAGGCTAACCTTAGGGGAAAGTCTTTAAAGTAATTTAAAACTCAACATGCATAACGCATATTATTAAGTAGATCTTTTCGAGGCAGATTTAAAGGTTGACGACACAAGTCAACTGCAGGGTTATACCTCTGAGAAGATTAGGATCTTCTCAAGGTTACAACAATGCAGGTGACTTATGGCGACACCCTTTGCATTGATCGCTAAGATTTACAATTTGATCTCGACGAGTTACTCTGGGACAATTAGGAATGTGGCCATGTTATAAGATTGCCTAGGAGGTTCGGGGTATCTTGACACACTGGTCTAACTGCAGGGTTAAACCAGTATGTCACCATATCTCTAATCCTCATGAGCATCCATATAACATTATCACCTTGTTAATCTGCCTCCGAGTGATTCAGCTGTGAAAGGAAGGACTGACAGTAGTCAGTGTAAGACATTCTATATAACATAAGAATGGGGTGAAGGATGTATTCCAGATTGACGAGTATGCCGTTAAGGAATACGAGACATAAACAGTATGTTCCAAATCTTTGGCCAAAGTATCGCAAGCTGCTGATTGCGTTGTCCTAATTCACCTAGTCTAAGGGATGAGATGCTGATGAATAATGGTAACAATTATTCAGTTAGGTTCCTTGGACAGAGCATTCTGAATCCCAGAATAGGGAAGAGAACCACAGGAGTGAAGTGTTAAATAATAACACCAACTCATATTACTCATGAATAGATCGGTAGATAACCGAGTCATGAAATGAATAGATCGGAGGTACTCCGAGTCATTACAACTGCATATGGTTATCTGTTAAATGAATGGTTATTTGATTTGTGAGTTCTAAATTATGTATTGAGAACCAAGATGCATTTATCAAAAAAAAAATTGACTTGTTCCATTGTCTAAAATGAGGATGTTACAAACAGCTTCATCAAATCCTAGTTTGAGGGGGATCACCTTCACCCCCACATGGGGCAACCACACCCTATTTTTGTTAGGGTTACTTACCAATACAAGGTACACAACAAAAAGGGGTAAATTGTAGACACTAAAATTAGGTCACACTCCCCTTCTATACCTCGAACAATAAGTACCCTTCATCACTTTCACCTAGCAATGGCCCCTTTCACCACACTAGTATTAATTTAATTAATTTAATGCTTTACCCTCACTATATTTATTATTTAAATATCTTATTTAAATAATATCTACACATATAGTTCACTTAGACACCTCACCAAGCCAACTCAACCTAATACCTCTTCTTACCAAGTTACCATAACTAACTAAGACTTACCCAAACCCTAAAAAATCAATGCCTACACTTCCTCTAACTAAATTCCCGCATGCTCATAGAAGCTCCTAGTCTAATCCATGGGATAATGACATGAGATCTAGGGAAATCGGAAGGATCTTCCCTAATTTTGGAAAACCTAGAAAATCCCACCTTGACCGATGTTGGTCACCCCTAACTGCCACTGGTTAAGCCATACCACCATTGGTTCCCCCTTTTTAACTACTAAACCACCTTATTCTGAAGGTTGGAAAACATTGGGAGCAAGAAATTTGAAGAGTAAGAATGAGATCTCAAAAATATAATGCATCTTCAGAGTGTCAATTCCAACAAGAACTCACGTCCAAAGAAGGATATAGAACATCTTCTCCTGTACAGCCATCCTAGCCACATTCAGATCTACCCAAGCAAAAGAGGAGTTTACAAGCATCCCATACAGAATATTTTCTCCAATTGGTGATCACTTGCAGCCTCCAAAACCCATCATCAACACCTCCATCCTTCACACATAGACTTTCAAAAATGAAATCCAAGTAAGTATAATATCATACTTTCCTGGTTAATTCATTTTATCATTGTTTTACCACATATTGTCCACCTTTCTTATTATTGACCATCTCCAACATTTTGTACCTTCATAAACTCATTAAATACTTGTAAAAACCTACCCCAGTCACCTAATACCTCCTCCCAACCAACTAAATCCTTTGTGTAATAAAAAAGGGGACCCAAAACCTCATTCTATGACATTCCCAGGTTTCATAGTAACTGGCGCCGGTTGTACCTAACCATGGTCAGTCACCCCTAACCAATGCCGGTTTATGTGTTTTCCCACACAAATTTAAACAAATACCTATCCACCCCATTTTACCTCACGCTCACTCACTTGTGACCTACCCAACACCTTCATCAGACCTGTAAAACTCAGAACCAACCCTTTGACCTATGGATTCTATTCTATCTTAGCTTGTTAGATTAGATTTGTTTCTTATTGTGTTTTAAGTGAGATACCTAAATCATGTTAAAATAACAATTGTATTTACTTTGTTTTTTAGTATTAATTTGTTTAAAACAGTGGACTAATAGCCATTTAGGAAGTACCATACTTCTCGGATCTAGCTCACGATAGGCAATTCATTGTCCATATTATTTAATGTTTTTTTTTTAGTCTTGCTTTCATTACAAGTAGTTCCTTCTAGCCAAAAGGAAGCTCTCACGGTTAGCTGTGGATTCAGAATTCATACACATGTAACAACCCATCAACCAAAATTTTAACCGGTATTCCTCCTACGCCCATTACCCTATCTATTTCGTTAACAAGGAACAATCTAAGAAAAAGGTGAAACATAAAGCACAAAGAGAAGATATTAAAGCACTAAGGGAAGAAAAAAAAGCAAAATATGTAGAGATCGCATGTCTAAAAGGAGAGAAGGAACTAGAGAAAAAGAAGAATGGGGTTCTTATCAGTATGGCAGAGGAGGTTGATGATCATGTCTTAAAATCAAGACTACACTTGGTGTCCAAGGTACCTAGAAGGTTCCCTTCATCTATGCATTATGTGTGTACATTAGTTGATCTAGAACTTGAGGATGGACCAGCTTAGATGCTAGCACCAAAGGACCCTGAGAAGGAGGAAGAGAGGGAAAAGGATGCAGTAGTTAGAAATATTTCATCATACGAGACATTACTTGGAACCTTACAGGAGGAGTTGAAGAAAGCAGATCAAGAACTGAACATATATGCAGCTACAGAGGCAATAATAAGAGTCAGGAAAATAGTAGAAGACAATGAGTTCATAAAGGAAATGAAGGATGAGACGTTGGGATGCATGGAAATGTTGGCGCTAGTCAAGCAAAAAAATAAGGTCTTGGCAGAAGCAGAGGAACCCCATAAGGAAAAATTGGATGAGATTGGAAAACATATAGTGTAGAAGATGGATTTGTTAGAAGGAAGAATGTCTGTTATGTCCAACAATGTTTTGGTGTTACAAAATGAGAAGGGAGAAATTACATAATATGAGTTGGAGTCTATTGTAGCAGACATTCTAAAGAAGACTGAATTCACACTATCTGAATGATAGACATTGGAAGCGGAGATAAAAGAAGAATATATGGAATTAATTCTTCCAGCTGAAACAGAGGATTTTGCACAGTGAGATTTCATTCTTTATGCACAATTATTTCATTTATTTCCATTCTTTATTATTTATTACTCAAAGAGCAGCCATTGTCGGAGTGGTAATACATTTTAGTGCGGGGTAATGTTGAGTGGAAAAGAGTATGATACAAAGGAGAAGGCACACAGAAGATTCAAATGCAGGAGTAAAGCATGGTCAAAGGTGCGGAAGGGTAGGGAAGGAAAAACGTGCAAAATACAAGGAACAATTTTGGACATAGTTGTTTTCACATGTACAGGCTATTTTTATAGATAGCATGCAAAGCACACAAACTAGATAAAGACATGTGTGACATGAATTTTCTAATAATGGAGTAGTGGCTATTAAGGGCTTTGCATGGGTTCGGGCTAATAATGGAATTGCTACCACCAGTTAACTAGAAGAGGTCTATTGTTAGCACACTTGTATGTGTGGATATTATTGTAAAGGTGCATGGCTATTTTCACCATGGGACCTATTTTGGGAATTATGTAAGTGGTGAAGGGAAATTCCCCACCCTTATTAGGAGGATGGTGTGTGAGAAGTAGATATGAATTACTGTGAGATGATGTTGCTAAATATGATGTGAGCATGAGCTTATGGTATTACTTATTGTAAAAAGCTTCTATGTATTTATTGTATTTAATATAATCGAGTGTATTGGATAAATCAAGGTATTAATCATGAGTATAATTGGTTCTTGCATAATATAATTCATTATGGTTATTATTTAAATATGTTATCCTTAGATCTAGATGTGAAATATGCCCTGTAGAATGTTGTATTAATTATGGATATGAATGCATTAAGTCTTCGTCATGCTAACATCCTACAACAACCCTAAAGAGGGGCCTAATACCTATGTACACTTTGGGTGAGCAATAATTCTAGGCTGAGTGATGTGCCAACGTGCCTAGGCTATTACTGGGAAAGAATCTCCAATGTGTGAAAATGAAATTAAATGTTG
The DNA here is from genome assembly GCA_019776745.2 of Taxus chinensis. Lineage (NCBI taxonomy): Eukaryota > Viridiplantae > Streptophyta > Pinopsida > Cupressales > Taxaceae > Taxus > Taxus chinensis. Next base: position 1,009,679,914 of record CM034146.1, read on the forward strand.
ATTAGAGAGGGTGAGAACAGTCTCCATAGTCCAATAACAACACTCAAAATAAATTTTTCACAAAGGCACAATAATAATAGATCCTACAAGGTGAATACAAGAGGTGCAATGCACTTCTAACTACAATAAAGAGGTAAGAAGAATGTAAAAAACATAGATAAGGGAAGAGATATATCCACAAATTTTCATCTATTGCTTCATTGGTATGCATAGTTCATTTACAAAGCAAGAGGAAGGCATGGATCAACATGCAAGAATTCCAATATAAATGAATTTTACGTAAAAAATGTAGCACCCTAGGATTTACACATTATAAAACCCTACTTTTGACTAACATGGGATTGTCTCAAGGTGTGGGACCCTACAATTGAGACAAGCCTCCAGAGAAGGTTGGTTCCTCAACCTATTCTAATGTCAAAACTACTCCTAGAAAGGGGAATGCAACTATTTGAATACTAACATAGATTTTCAAAGGGACCAAGGAAGAAAGAGATGCATAAAATGAAATTCCTAAACTAAGAGAGGTGATAACACCAAGAAAAAGGGGTGGAGATATTATTAATGAGTGAAAATGGAAGGAAATGAGGTAGAAGAGGGAAGAAAAAGTTCCACAATTTAAGGAACACATTCAAACCTCCAATTTCATGGAGCACAACTAATTTAAGTCCTGTAAAAGAATACAACATGCATAATATACCTGAAAATGCAATGAAAGGAAAAGGATGAAACAAAACTTGAGCTAGGGATGGAAAATCCACAAAACACCAATTTTATTGCTTAAAATGATGGACAATCTATTATAATACAGTCACAAGGAAGAAATCCTTTGAAAAATGCATAAATTTGAGGCCTGCGGCTCACAAGAGTGCTAGAATAATTTTGGCAAAGTTATTTTACTTTCCATAATGCATCCCCTAAAAATGAGGGGAAATTACAATATATAGAGAAGGGGAGGCTACCAATAGATAACCTTCATTAATTACATGCACATAGGTATGGGCAATCATGTTGGTTTACTTTCCAATGGTACTTTTCTTACACAACGAACATGGGTGTTATATCTCATTAAAATCATTGATGAACTAGAGTGTATGATGTCATTAATGCTTCATCCATAGCTGAAACTCCTTGTTGATGCTTGAAAAGAACTACCAAATGATGCCTGAAAAGAACCAAAGTAGTAGTCCACTGAAAAATGAATGAGTTATCACACAAGGAGGAGAAATGTTATCACACGATAGTGAGAGAAGGTTGATGTCATTCATGAAGGAATATTAATGTACGAAAACAAAGGGGACATGATGGGGAAGAAATAAAAATGTGTGAAAAAAGGGGGAATTATCACACAACATCGATGAATGCTATCACATGATAGGGGATGGGTGGTGACGTGAGTCAGTAGAATTAGTTGATGAGTGAAAAGGAGGAAGCAACTATCACATGATAGGGGAAGTGGTTAACATGTATCAGAAAGTGGTGGTGATGTGCATCAAGGAGGAAATAGTCGACACACATTAGGAAGGTATGTTTTTACGTGACAAAAAAAATTACACTGACATGTGTCAAGAAGGCGGTTGATGTGTGTCAAGAAAGTAGTTGACAGGTGAAAAAAGGTGACAATCCATACATTTTTCCAACTTGACCATATACCCTATAAACTTCTCCCCATTAACTATGAATGCCCAAACCTGTAGGTTAATCCATTTTAAAAGGGGTGTAAAAATGGATAGCAATTTGGTGACTTGCGGGGTGATCTTCCTGCTAGATCATTAAAACAAGTGATTTTGCATCCATTAGGCATAGAGTCATTCTGATTTTTGAAACTAGTTTGATGCTCAAAACCTCTTACACATCTGAAACACTGGTGGGACATTATTTCATCATTATACCTTGCTTGAAATTGGAAGGTGAAACTACAACAAAGCAAAACTATGTACAAATAAAAAAATCATACATATCCCAAATGGAACATGCAGAGAGTGCAAAAGCACTTATCTGAAAGAAAAACTAACTACAATAAGAAAAATGTGCCACAAACACTTAGAGGAATTAAGAACCTAAACTAGAATGTACATGAATGAGATTAATCCTTAGTAACAATGATTTAAGTAGATCCCATTGACTGGAATATGTAATTCTCCTTCATCCAACTTTGAAAATTAGAAAACATTGTTTTCTTTGCACCCTGAAATCAAGTAAGGGCCAGTCCATACTGTGTCAAACTTGGAGTGCCTTCTAGGTTTGGCTCTATCTAGATCCCATTTAAGAACCAAGTCTCCTTCTTGGAAATTTATGTTTTTGGTCTTTTTTCAAAGCTCATCTTGATTTGATCTTGGTCCTTCTCCATTGTTTTCATGGCCTGGTTTCTTAAATCTTCTAACTCCATGAGCTCTACATACCTAAATTCCATAGCTGGAAGTTAAAACAACTCTATCTTCATGATAAGATACAAGGTTGGTAACTCAAGGGATATTAGTATTCATGCTTCCCTTCCATAAACCAACTTGAAGGGGTAGTAACCAATTGAATTCTTGGGAGTGATTCCATCATCCCATAAGGCTGATTTCAATTTGGTATGCCAAGTCCTTTGGTTTTCATCAAGATTTCTTCTTATGATTCTCAACAAGTTCTTGTTCATGGAATCTACTTTCTCGTTACCATAGGCGTAGTAGTTAGAATAATTGCTCAATTAGATGCCATTTATAACAGACCAATTAGATATATTTTCTCTAAGAAAAGATAAGGAATTATCTGGTATTATAGTGGAAGGGACAACAAACCTTGTTGTAATACCCTCTCTACTTGATCTCTATTGATGCACCTTAGGAGGACACCATTCACATACTTTTTGAACAAAATATTATCTACAAACACATATGGGATGCAATGAAGTTTGAATACCTCCTTTTTTATTTAATCAATCCTTAAGTACTTTGACCCATTTGAAGGAAGTATACAATATCCTGATTCCAACAAGGAATGGGTATACCACCCGAAGCCCATTCCTAATTATCTTGCAACACCATAATAACTTCTACCTCATCTCTTGATTCAACATGTTGGATGGAAGCTAGTTTTTCACACAACCCTTTTCCCCTAACCAACTTGGCCACCTTGATATCAATGTAATACTCCATGACCTTGGTTATCTAACCATCCCTCTTCTCATCGAGATCCTTTTTTAAAAGAAAATATTTTATACCAACATGTGAAACTAATAGATGAATTTTTTTTCTTGACAATATATGCGTGAATTTATTTAAACTTCTAATCAAAGAAAGGAAATGTTTCTCAATGAATGAATATCTCACCTCATAACTTCAAGTCCCTGTCTAAAAAATGCAATATGATGTTCTAGTCCTTATTAGCTTGTCTATGGAAGTATTGAAGATATTGCATTTGTGCCACCGAAAACATAGAGGGTGAAATCCTTTGAGAAATATGGATTGATGAGAGTTGTATCCTATATAATGGCATGCTTTCTAGCTTCAAATATTTCCTTTCATTTGATAATCCATGCTCTTATTCAACATCAATTTTAATGGTTTGACCAACTTAGAAAAGTTAGGAACAAATCTCTTAATAAAAATAATTTTTCTTAAATTTTTTTTGGAGAGCCTTCTTATGACATGACAATGGTAGAGCGCAAATATCCTCAAATATTTTTGGATCAATTGTTATCCCTTCCTTTGAAACAATGTTACATAATATCTTTTCTTTGTGAGCAAATAATATGAATTTTATGGGATTCAAGGACACTGTAACACCTTAGACAAACTGTTATATTTCTCTTTTGCATTACAAACATTGGCATGTAATTTTCTTAAATGAGGTGTGTTCCCTTGATTGTTGAAAATCATGCTTTTTATGGATAAATAATTTCTGATCTTGGATTCATTTGACTAAAATGATGTGGCTCGCAAGAATCCATTTTTCACTTCTTGTAGGTGAGTTACAATCTGGTTTTGAGAGTTGTAAACTTATCTCTTTTATTGACTCATCCTTGGATCAATTTCAGTGATCCAAGAAATGTTTTAAATCTCCTTATGAGATTGAATGATAAATTGAAATTCATTAGTTTGAGAGACATAGCAGACTGAACTTTTTTATTTTACAAATTCTTTGGTCTTGTGTGAATGTGCCTTCATTCGGTTGTATGTTTGTGCTTGGGTCTTTGGGATTGATCTCTACAGGACTTAATGGCGTAAACAAAATATAGTCTACTTCATGACTATGAAGGGGATCAAAATCCTAAAACTAAAGGATTATCCTAACTGGATCCTAAACTAGGTAAGAGCACCTACTTCCTAGCTATGTCTACTTAATTGGGTTATAATCTAATCTAAACTTCTTATTCTATTTTGTTTGGATGGCATCCTAACCTAAGCTCTTGTGCTAAATGAATAAGGGAGAGAGTACTAAATTAATGTTAGGCTATATTAATCTAATGCCTAATACTATATGGATGTGAATTTAATCTAACCTAAGGTGGAAATTACCTATGACAATGTTTTAAGACCAAAGGAAATTATTGTTAGACTAACCTAAGTTTTGGGAAATATCCTAAACTATTAAAAGGGAACCTAAGGGGTTGCATGACACTATGGAGATGGTTCTAATGGCATGTAATTGATTTGATTAGGTTTAATGTATGAAGGTAAATCCAATCTTGGAAAAGGTTAGTAAACTTTAGTGGAGGCATACGTGGAGGATTCACTAAATATGGAAATGCACGTTAAATTGTAAATGGCATTCAATAGTTTTGGGAGGTGGTGGCAAGGAGAGATAAGTGGGAGATTTGGGAGTAATGACATTAATGGACCTCAGTTTTTGTGTGCAAACCATCTTGGAAACAAGGGAGATGGATTTGTGGGAGGTTTTTTAGTCTTGCATGTCTTGCAAATTTTTATCTACATGGAGCTATCTGGTTCTTTGAAACAGTAGTTTGACTTCTACTTTGTGGCTATTTTTGGTTTCTCTGGTCTATTTTTTATCAAAGGAATGTATATGAGGCATTGGAAGAAATTTTTTTTGGTTGTTGATCTTTCGTAGAGAAGAAAAAGAGTGGGAAGCTTGGCTGGAAGTCTCCTTCGAATTGGTAGAGGAACTATCAGGCATGATAGGCTCTACCCATTAAGATTTCTTGCTTTCTTCTAAATGATTCATTAAAACAACTATACTCTCATGAGATAAATGTTTGCATGATTTTTCTAGTTAATTACTTTCATGTTTTTATGAATCTCTATGATTTTTATGATGTCAATCCATTACAAAGTAATGTTAGTTTTTGGAAACTTTCTCTTTGTAAGTTTAGTGGTGACATGCATATGAAAATTTTATTTGAAGCTTTGTATTTCATTATGAAACTTGTATTTGAGGCTGGTGTTGTTTTGAATTGACATTCATTTCTTTATGTGGTTCTAAACCTTTATTGGTGCCTTGTGTTTCGTTTGAACTTCTATGGGGGCTTCAAGTTTTGTTATGATATTGTATTGGAGATTCGTGTTTGTTTTGAGCCTCTATTAGAGCCTTGTGTAGTTCTAAGCTTTTGTTTGAAGCTTTGTGTTCGACACTGTACTGGTATTCTATACTTGCGTGTTCTAAACTTGTAGTCAAATCAATGTGTTTGATTTTGTACTTGTATTCTGAGCTGGAGTTTGACTCGTATTCAAGGATTTGAAATGATTTAAACCCATTTAATGGACTGTTTTCTCAAAAAGGTTTGAGAGATTAAATTTGGTTTGAAGTTGATTTGATAATATCTTTTGAGATCTTCTCCTTGTAGCCTCTTATTGGAATGGTTATGATACCTCTATTTTTGGAAACTGTATCACCTTCTTTGAACTTGTTAGGGCATGTAAATATGAATTATATTCTTCCCTCCTCTACTTTGAGAAATCTTGTGTCTTGTTGAAGGATTGAATATTATGTTTGAAGGATTAATGGACTGGAATTGTACCTTGCTGTGGGTTTGATTTGATATAGAGTTTGTTGGAACAGTCATTAACAATTTTTTAGGCTTATGGAAATACGGTATGCATACTCCTTCTTGTGATCAATGTTTGAAACAAACATCTTCTCTGTCGCATTCTTTTTAGATGGAGCTGTGTATGTCTTTTGTTGTGAATTCTCTTTCAATCAATCTTGCAGTAACATTGGGACCTTGCTTGAATTTTTTTGTTTTGGATCTTCTTACTCTCTTCGGATCCTTTGATTGATTTTTGGGTTTTATGGAAAGAAGAATTTTAACACTCTCAAGCATAGAATCTTTTATGGAAGGTTATATTGCCTTTGGTTCAGGTTTGGTTCTTTAAATTTTTTCTTAACTAGATCATGAACTACTTGCTCTTTTGTATTGAGTTATTGAAGATTTGCAAATGGTATTTCAGTCCTTTAAGTTCATGAGTACTTCTAAACTTGTTTAGCTTGCTGTTTTGGGTTTTCTATTCCTTGTTGAATTCAGTGAATGAATCTCTGGGTCTTATAAAAGAGAAAGGAATATGTTCTCTTGGGGAATGTATACTATTTTTGGGACTGTACTAGGTATTCCTTTCTGCAAATTGAATTCAAACTTGTGTCTAATGAATTGGTATAGATAAACCAGGATGTAATGATTTATAAGGGAAACTAGAAGAGTACTTTATTTAAACTGTTGGTTTGGTTTTGAGTTCTCTTTTAGGAACTAGCTAATGAACTTCTAAGTTTGAAATAGAAGTGGGAATTCATTTGATAGTATAAATGAAATGAATTATAGATTTAGACCCTTTTCTATTTGAGATCCTTTTACTTTTGTAAGGATAAGCTCATTTGATTGAAATTCTCTGTATTTGATTATCTTCTGAGATGGAAATTTATTTCTAGATTGTTTGGTCTACTTTGTACAAGTCATTTTTTGTAATGGTGTAGAAGGAGAGTAGCTAAGTCGGTTTTGTTGAATAGAGAATGTAAACTTGTTTTGACCAACTGTCATGCCTGACTGAGTCATACTTCTATTGGATTTTGTATTGGAAGGCTTAGTATTTTGCACCCTACCTTTTATGAATTCTCTTTTGGATGGACACGGGAAGAGATTATTTTTTTGTGAGTCTAAGCTTGAGTTGTGGAATGTCTAGTTTCAGAATTATATCTTCTAACATAAGGAAGTTTTTTTAGACTTGCAGGTAGAATGTCTTGACTCTCTATCGCTACTTGGATTGATTTGGGATTCTTGTTAGATTTTGTTCCTTTAATGTTGAATCCTTATATTGTTATCTTTGAACTGAGGCAATTTTGTGTGTTATAAACCTATTTTGTCTTTCAAATGATTAATTTATGGAGAATAGGATGTATTGATTCTTCTTCTTTGCTTAAGTTATAGGATGAATCATCCTAATAGGAGTTATGATGTATATAACTCTTTTGCTGCCTAGTAAAGATAAATGTGTATTTCTATTCTTATAGAATTATGAAAGAATTGGACGACAAGACCTGTTGCTTGTTTAAAATTAATTGATAGGATAAATTAAACTTTATGTTATAATGCAGATGTTACAGATCATACTATGCTCATTTCTTAAAAGTGAATTCAGAATATTTAATTGTACTTCTTTTTTGGTTGATATTACTTATGCTTATTTGTATGATATATTAATTATTTCATTAAAGAAGAGTTGTTTTAATGGAACAATTAGTGGAATGCACTTCACTTTAATGCTTATTTCTTATCATGATCAGTTCATTGAACTGACCCGTGCTAGCAATTTTTGCAGATGGACATCGTAAGTGATAAAAGAATGCAAAAACTTTTATGATGCACTAGCTTATTTAATTATGGATCTTATGTAAAGAATTTCGATTCATTCTTGATTTGTATTGGAAACGAAAAGTGATGTTATTTTAATATCTTAATTATAATTGACATGCAGAATGTCTAAAATGCATAGTCTTGTAAATGTATATTTATCATCATGAATTGAAATGTTTTGAGTTGGACTCTAATTTGTGATGTGAATTATTTTTTACTTGTATGACGGAGTTAGTAGTGATATCTTGGTGGTATTATTTATATTTGTTTGTGTAATTTTAATTTTATCAATTAATAAGTTAGATAAAGGGGATAGTACATTTCCCCCTTATTATAATGAAACTTGTTAAATTGTAAAAGATGTTGTTCTCTAACTATACAATTATGGTTTAATAATAAAATATGCTTTAGACATACAATTAAACTATATGAGTAAAGAATGATAAAATTAATATTGGTTATGATCTTTAATATTTATTACATTTATAAAGTAAACACTAGCTGAATCTAGGTGGATGAAACACTTGATTTAGAAAGCTAGGTTGTATTAAGAATTAAACATTTGATGTTTGTTGTCCTGTTTTTCGGGATAACTGCTTGTTATGCCATATTAATAAACATTAATGCAAACATGAGTTAATGAATTTCTCAATATCAAATTAGAATAATTATGGATATAGAACTTAATGAATGATTGAAATTAGGTTTAGGTATGGTTTCTGCAATCTAAATATTAATCCAATATTAATTATAAATGAATGACCACTAAGGGGGTATGTACATCTTGATGAATCAGTTCTCACGGATGTTGGCACATGCTAACAACAAGAATATACCCTCGAGAAGCCCTAAGACTTCTTGAGGATACAGCGTTGTAGTTGACATGTGGCAACACCCTTCCTTATTTATTCATCTAAATCTACACACATCTGGACTTGAACTTAGTTTCTCTCTAGGTCAAGTTAGTAGCATGTTTAGGATAGGTAGTAGCTTTCTATGACTTGGGATACCTTGGCACATTTGGTTGACTTAGGTCAACCGAGTATGCCCATATACCCTAAGTCATCATGAGCATCTTCCTATAATAAATTATGTGTCTAACTTGAGCTAGGGTCAAACCTTGGGCAAGTGGACTGACGGTAGTCAGTAAAGATCATTATAGATAATAGATGAGTGAGGTGAAGGAAGTATTCTAGAATGATGAGTATGCCATCTAGGAATAGTAACATGAACAGTATGTTGAAAATCTTTGGCCAAAGTATCATAAGCTACTAGCTGCATTGTCCTATATCACCTAGTTTAAAGCAACATAATGTCAGATGAATATTGGTAAAAAAATTTAGATATGTTCTTTAAACAGATCACTTAGTACCCAGAATAGGGTAGGAAAACCAAGTATACGTAGTATACATAAAGTATTATATACTTTAAGTTGAGCATGAGAGATCGGTTGGTAACTGAGTCATGGAATGAGAGATTGGTAACTTACCGAGTCATTACAGCTACATATGGTTATCTGTTATGATATTTATTGGCATGGAATGTGTGTTCTAAATGATGTTTTATTTAGAAAAGGGAAAATTTTGATTCAAAAAAAATTTCCCTTATTTCTAAAGTCTTAAAATGGGAATGTTACAGACACTTCGAATCTCTTTCATCTTTGGAACACTTGTCTAAGGTGAAAGATGTGTATTGTTCCATTATTTGAGAACATAGTGATATCATCCAGATAAACAAGCACTATCTTGTTGATCAATCCCTTGAATTTCATATCCATAGCTCGCTAAAATGTTTCTTTGACGTTAGACAGCCCAAATGAAATCTTCCTATAAGGATAAGTGCCACACTTTGTAGTGAATGATTTTTTGAATTGGTCCTCTTCTTTGACCACTATCTGATTATAGCATAAATAGCCATCCAACAATGAAAACCTTTTCCAAACTGGCTACAACTTGTTAAATATGCTCTATTAAAGGGAGTGGATAATGGTCTTTAAGAGATGCTCTATTTAGATCCCAAAAATCCACACACAACCTGATCTCTCCATTTATCTTCCTTAATGGAACTAAATTTGCAACCCAACTTGAATTCTTGGTAGTAAAGATAATGATATCCTCTATTGGCTTAATCATCTCTTTTCCCATGAGAGGTTCAATGTGAGGATTCACCTACCTTTTCTTCTTTCTGATAGGATTTGATTATGGATCTAACTCAATAGTATGTTGTGCCAATTTTGGATTAAAACCTCTCAAATATTTATAATTCCAAGAAAATACATCTAGAAATTATTGACAGAGTTGGGTAAAATCAGATTTCTCTTGCTGAGTACTCACCTTGATGATTTTGTGTACCTTACCATCTCCAACTAAAATTGGTTCCGAATTTTCACCTTTGACCTGAATGTTGGATTTCTCCTTCTAGAATTAGTCATTTAGATTGAAGATGGACTCAAGAGTCACTAGGACTTTCGGTAACTTGTTTATATTCAATTACACCACTTGATCACTATATTGATGCTCCAATTTGTCTTGATTTCTTGAGGAGAAATCAACTTCTTCTTGGAGAAAATTAATGTTCTACTGATGAATTTAAAATACTTGCCAACTTGTATTGTTATCTAGAACAAACGGCTTTACAATCAATCTGATATGAGGTTGAGTCTGATCTCTCTTGATACTGTTAACAATATTAAATGTTTCCCCTACCACTACAAGTATGTGTGTATCCTCATTTATCTTCCTTGGTATGGCCTCGATGTTGAATGATTTAAAGTATTTGATGAGATACCATACCTAGTTCTTGTAGCTCTTTAGCAGATCATTTTTGGCAACATTCAACTCTCTAACTTGGTTTATAATAAACTCCCTATCCCCAGACACTTTCAATTTTTTGATACCCCTCTTTCTTTCCTAATGTAATCCATGGATAAAAGCTTCATACTCGATTGTATTGTTTGAACAAGCAAAATGAAAATGGAAAACTAAGTAGTATTTTATACCTTGTGGTGACATAAGCATTGTACCTCCTCCAACACCTTGTCTACTACTTGAGCCATCGAAGAATAACCACCATACTTAATTATCATCCTTTTCTTCTGATTTGGTGATTCTATGGAGGAGTGGATTCTCTTCTTGCAAATAATAACTTTCTAGCTCAGCTTCCTCCATCTCTTTGTATGGATCAAAGTTATGCCTCTTGTTTTCCCATTCATCAAGATTCAAATATGGAATGCCTCCAACCTTGGTATTCATTTATGGAGTTCTTGGGCAGTATTGTTGATCAAAGACTAAGCAATTTGCATTGATTAGGCTTGTTATATATAGCTCAATATGAAATTTTAGAATAGGATCAGATTTGATTGTATCCTTAGCTCCATACCTTGTTTTGAAAAGCATATGTGACCAATCAGCAAACAAGTATCCTCCAGTTTTAGGTGTGAAGTCTCTTGACAAGCACAATGTGAAGAGTGGTGGTAATTTAATCACTGGTACATCATGCAACACTGTGAAATTAGGGAATGCATGCAGCATGAGGCTCAATCCTTTGATCACACCAATAGTTGTCATTATTTTTCCATCTAATTACACTACACTTCTATAAATGACTTCATACTTAATACCCAGTTGATCATATATTTTCTTGGGCATCACCAAAGTGATTTCTCCCAAATCAATCATGCAGTTGTGCACAATATTGTTTCCAATTATCAGAGATATATAGAATGGATGAGGCTTCACATTTTTTCCATGTTGATTTCCTTCTTGTGGAGCTGCATTAGTGAGCATCTTCTCTTGATTATTGGACAACTCATTTGAGATGGGAAAGCTGGCTATGGCTTCTTGTAAAAGGTTCATTTTCTAGGAAATTTCAAATATTCCCACATAAAGATGCCTACAGTAGTCTTCTTCATGTGATCGATGATATTTAATCAAGGTGGGTTGTCCTTCTATTCCCCTCTTCTTAGCACTATCTTCTCTTACACATGGGATGGTACAATAGGCACATGAGATGGTATAGAAGGTGGTTTGGGTTGGTTTTTCATACTTGGAGTCGAACTTAGATTGTTGACTCCTCACAGAGTGATAGAGGGTTGAGTAACACTTGGATTAGATGAATTCCCTTCCTCCAAATTGGTCTTTTTAGACCTTGTGTTCATTGCCACACCTTGGGAAGGAGACTGATTTATACTACATAACTTCCTTAGCTTTCCAATTCACAAGTGTGGTCTCACTTGAAGGTGCCTCTTTGGTATTTGTTTACTACTTATTTTCTTCTTGGCTTTTCTCTTGAGGCACTCCAACAATTTGTACCATCAAGGCCTAGTTTAGCATACCATTTAAACATGTTTCCTTGTTATGGGATTGACCAAAAGGAAAGAACCATTCATATTCCTCTATAATGTTATTCTGGATTGGAACCAAGGCCTGGGATGTTGAAGGTGTATTAGGATTTTATGGATGGAATGGCCTAGTAGCTAGGGGTTATCCTTGATTTTTGTTTACATCTTGGGTATAAGGTCTATTAGGCTGATATGGAGGTCTATTCGGTTGCACCTAAGGCTAATAAGGTATGAAATATTGGGCTTGTTGCCTCTTAAGGGTCACTATTTCATTTCCTTGGTTTTGTAATTTCTTAATAACTTCTTAGATTTTAGTTGAGGTACTAGAAGAAGAGGTAGAAACTTCATTGAAACTTTGATTTATAGGGGAAAGAATAGTGGCTAATGTAAGATTTTTATAGAACTATGATTCCCCATTTTTGGATAAATAGGCATATGTGGCCTAGGTCCTAGTTTATTGGATTGGATTAGGAAATTCTTAGCTCTGATGGCTATGGCATAAGCCTCGGGTAAGGTTATCCCTCCCATAGATTGAATCATTATAGATATATCAGAATTACAAGCCTAAATTAAATAAATGCACCTTTAACAGTTGTCTTCACGGTGACTGGAATTTGGTCCCACATTATTTGGAATCTAAAATTGAAGTCGGTCATATGCTCGTTTGGTGCTCTCTTTATTGTAGTCAACTTCTCTAGTAGAGATAGATTTTCTACCTTTTCTCTGAATTGGCTATATAGAGTTATACATAATTGATCCCAATTTTGGATTGACCTTGCTTCTAAGATTTTGAACCACTATAAGGATTTTCATTTAAAATAAGAAACTAGAATATTTATTACCACATTTATTTTAATAATTTCATGTATGGCATAGACTTTTGTGATTTCTTGGATGCGATCAATTGGTGTTGTGTGATTCTCCCCATTGAAGAATGGAATGCTATTTAATGCTTCCACATGAACTAGATTCTACCCATTATGGGCAAGTGGACTACTGCCAGTAAAATTTGTAAAAGGATTTGGTGGTCCTTGTGGTGGTTTTTGATGTGACATCCTGATTGGCCTAAGAACCCTAGTTGATTGAAGGAAGGGTATACCTAGCGGAGGGGTTGATAAGGTTCTATTTGGTGGATATGGAGACCTTTGTACTCTTCTTCCTCTCCTTCCTCTTCCTGGGGATAACTGGAATACTCAAAGAGACCTTCTTCTATTACTCTGGACTGACTTTGGATCCTTCTCATGTACTTGGGCCACTAGATTTACTGGAACCAATTTATTTTCTGATTGGAGTCAAAATATGTGTTGCTGGAAATCCTCCAATATATAAAAATTCACCAAGAAACACACCCAATATTAATAAACATGGAATTATTGACTTTTATTCCCACCAGGCGTGCTAAAAATGTTATGTAAAAAAAGTAGGTCCCTAGGATTTACAAATTATAAAACCCTAATTTTGACTAACATGGGATTATCTCAAGGCATGGTACCATGCAATTAAGACAAAAATCTAGAGAATGTTAGTTCCTCAACCTATTCTAATGCTAAAAATACTTGTAGAAAGGGGAATGTAACTATTCGAATACTAAACTAGATTTTCCAAGGGATCAGGGAAGAAAGAGATGCATAAAATTAATTTCCTAAACTAAGGGAGGTGATAGCACCAAGAAAAATGGAGTGGAGATATTCTTAGTGAGTTAAAATGGAAGGAAATGAGGTAGAAGAGGGTAAACAAAGTGGCACAATTCAAGGAAATCATTCAAACCTCTAATTTTTTGGAACACAGTGAATTTAAGTCCTGCAAAAGAATACAACATGCATAATATACTTAAAAATGCAATGAAAATCAAAAGAGGCAACACAAATCAAGATATGGCTAGAAAATTCACAAAAAACCAATTTTATTGCTTAAAATTATGCACAATCAATTCCAATATGGGCATAAGGAAAAAATCCTTTACAAAATGCATAAACTAGAGCCCTTCGGCTCACAATAGTGCTAGAATGATTTTGGTAGAGTTATTTTACATTCTAGAATGTATCCCTTACAAATGAGGGGAAATTACATATAGAGAGAGAAGGGAAGGATGCCAACTGAAAACCTTGATTAATTACCTACACAGAGGTATGGGAAACCATACTGGTTCACTTTCCAATGGTACTTTTTATACATGATGAACAGGAGTGCCATACCTCATTACAACAGTTTTTGAGCTAACTTGTATGATGTCATTAATGCTTGGTCCATATCTAAATTCCTTGTTGATGCCTAACAAGAACCACCAATTGATGCTTGACAAGAACTAATTTAGTAATCCACCAATAAAGGAATGATTTTTCATATGAAAAGGATAAATGTTGTTCCACGAGAGAGAGGGAATGTCAATGCATGTGCAGAAGGAATTCTTACGTGAGACAATGAAGGGGACATGATAGGGAAGGAAGAAAAATGCATGAAAAAGTGGGGGAATTATCGTATGACACCAAGGAATGTTGTTACATGACAAGGGATGGGAAGTGAAATAGGTCAGAAGAAGTGGTTTATGAGTGATAAGGAAGAAGTAGATGTCGCATGATAGGGTAAGTGGTTGACGCATGTCAGCAAGCAATGGTGACTCATGTCAGGGAGGAAACGGTTGATGCACTTTAGGAAGGGATTTTGTCATGCGATAGAAAAAGGGGTGTTGATGCATGTTAATAAGGTCATTAACACATGTTAAGAATGTGGTTGACACATTACAATGAGGCAATAATCCATACATTTTTCCATCTTGACCATTAAAACAAACCCGACTCCAAACCTTCACTCTGGCTCACAAGCTCGCTGTGAGATACCCTATAAAATTTTTCCCATTAACTATCAATACCAAAAACTATAGGTTAATCCATTTTTAAAGGGGGGAAATATGGATGATAAGTCCTACAACACATTGCTGTTTCAAAACATAAATGATAGAGTTTTGTTATAAAATAAAATCCCCCTTTCAAATGAGAGAGCACTTCAATTAATAGAAAAAGAGGAAGAGGAGAGAGAAGTTGTCAAAATCAGATTTCCCCTTCCCACCACTTGCAAGGTACCAAAAGTGGGTAAAAATGATGATGAGAAACCTAAAAAATCCATCGCATACTGTCCCATAACTTACAACAGAATAAAAATGGCTTCCCATGCTCATTTATTGATCCCTCAACCACCTGAAAGTATCCATTTCAAACTAAGACTATTTTCCACACATTTCACCCCTAAAATTACATTAATATTTAAATTTCTTAATTTCTATATGTAGATATCAGATCCATGATTCCAACGAGTCTCATTTTGTGCAATTTCGTTGAGAAATGAAAAATTTATGAGTATTTGAGTGAGGGAAGCATTATGTGATTTCTAGGCTTGGCCTCCATCTTACGAGACTATGCATTATTTTAGTAGTTGGAAACAATGATTTTAATATTTCCCCTCTTATCAATTTTTTTTTGAGTTTTAAATATTTTGAGATTTTAAAAATTTCGTGTGGGCCCCATCGTTTTCATCATTTATGGGAGGAAGCTTAAAATATTTAAAATTTTGCATTGAGGGCTAGCTCAGCAGCTGACTCGCTGAGATGACACCCTGATTACCTTACCGAGCCCTTTTCATTTGATATAAAATGTAGGATCTTAAACAAGATTAACACCATAAATGATAATTTTTTATATCAGTTCAATTGGGATATAAATACAAAAGCAAATATATAGAAAGAGAGTTTCTCTTAAATAGGAAACCTCCTATAACAACTCACTATATACGTGAAGTTGTTTTAACAACTTCACTCACAAACCATATATTGATTATTATAATTATGAGTTGTTTCTAAAAAATTCATAATATAATAATAAAATATATTACAAAAACAAATAATGTTTACACTAATGATATGCCTAACATTCACCCCCTCAATGTGAACACGGAAAAAATGCACCATAGAACTAGAACAAGAATCATATGCCTCCGCATAATTTTAGGTCTGCATACTATTGGTTTGGATCTTGTTGCACATGACCAATCTACTTCACCATAGTGAACCCCATACTGGATGATCACACTTCCACCAATTCACCTATATACGCGAACTCAACAGTTCCCACTTTAACTTCCAGTAAATGCTAGATTTCAGCAACCGATCGATGTTAGAAGTGCAACAATTGAAGAATATCTACATTCAGAGCATCACACTAGTTCAAATACCATCTTATACAACTATTCTCAATACCCAAAATGCACATCTTCCTCATTTCAATCTTTACCAGGGAATGAAAGCCATGTTTAATTTCTACACATGCCACTCAAAGAAAACAACTGAAATAGTATAAAATAATTCCACCAAATCTATAAGTGATCCTGTCATTGGTGACTGATGAGAGGTGCTAATTTCCCTCCATCCTATGTTACCTCTGACCTCCAGTAGTTGAACTATTTATCATAATATTTCCTCATCACTGGGACAAGAAAGTTCTTCATCTTTAGAATATTTGTCCCAATCAATTTCTTCTTCAACAAAAATTTATTTTTGATCATTTTTTTCATCAATTAGATCATTTTCCCTCTTTTTACAATTCAAAATTACATTTCCTAATTCTTTTCAATAAAAAATTTAACCTTTCCTCTTGAAGGAACATGCTTTGAAGTATACTTGCCATTTTTTGACAATGATCTGGCTTTATTTTGCACATATAAAACTTCCTCTTTTAGCTTGGAGGGTTCATTATGATAAAAAAGAGTAGAAATTACTCCTTCTAAACCATATGAGACATTTTTTTAGGAAAACTATTCGAAATAATTGCTTTGGCATCATCATAATTTACCTTTTCATTAATGCTTGGGAGCTGATTAAAAAGAGAGCGTAATTTGCTTATATTATCTTTCATTTTTGTACCTTCGTTCATATTTATTCCATATAATTTTTGCTTCAGAGTCATCTTGGAAATTTCTTCTTCAGAATCAAACAACTTGTTTAAATTCTCCCAAATCTCCTTTATAGATTTTTTGAAGTCCACATGGTGCAGATAAGCTTTAGATAGACCGAGACCAATGGTTCCCAGGGCCTTTTGATCCTTGACAGTCCAATTTGTGAGCTCCGTTGCATTTGTTGGTATCGTAGTTTTAGGTTTAACAACATCCCATAAATTCTTCTTAATCAATGTTAGCTACATTTGGATTCTCTAAGTATGGAAATCTCATCCTTAAAACTTTTCAAAAAACTTCACTTCTCCATGTTTGTAAAAATTTAGCAAAATAAAAAAATAAAAACGGACGTCGATAACCCCGAGAATGTGTCAATACAAGCAAAAGTTTCTTTTAACAGTGATTTTGGTGCAGACCACTAATAGAACCTCCAAATTCAATCTTATACATAATTAATAAAACTAAAAGAATTTTAACTAAGGGTGTATCCCCACCAAGGCACTTGATCTTAACACCAAAAGGAACATAATGGACACTATTATCCAAATAACTCTCCTAGTTATCTGGATAACTTATATTTTCATTATGACTTTGATGTTTCACATTTCAGGTTACGCACACTCAAGATTGTTCTTTTAAACACCTTGGCATAGTTGCAGTCCCTCTGCACGCCCTTGCACACATTCCTTCTCCCCTTCATATTCTTCTATCTCCTTCCATTTTCCCTTGCACGCCTTCCTCCTGTACACCTAATTTCACTCCTATCCCATTGTGCACTCCTTGTGGGTACCTCTAGAAACTTACCTTCTAATCACCTAATTCCCTGGCATTCCTCTTGCACACTTACATAGACTCAGTTCCTTCACATGCCCTCTTTTCTTCCTTCCTCCTACACGTATGCCACCCCTCTATTTCCCTTTTGCATGCTTGCTTCTCACTCCCACACATCACACGTGCTTTCATTCACCTCTTTCTGATTTCCTCCCGTGCCTCTTTGTTCCTCACATGCCCTTGCGCCTTCTCCTTTGTGCCCTTCTGTGTCAAGTCATCTTCTATCAAACTTAAGTGTGCCACATGTAACCAATAAAAGCACAACAATAGGGCACAAAATTTGGAAAACCAACTAGTGCATGTCACATGGGAACAAAGAAAAAACAAATGAACAGTTGGCCATCATTTCAACTAACCTACACGTGTTACATGTTTTCCTTGCACCGACAACTCTGACATCTTCTGACAACTGTATATTTTTCTACAGATCTCAGATTGATACGCACCTAGACTTGTCAGAGAACTGCTAACACAAGCTACACATTAGACTATTCAAATTCAAATTTAGGTAGGATTTGTTAGGTGAAAACAGGGAAATGTCTCTCAGTTCTTCAATGCACACATCTAATCGACCTCAACTATCAAATTTCATCAAATCTTTCCTTCTTCCTTATTCCATATGCAAAAAAAAACATGGGGATGAACATTTGACACCCTTACAAGTGGATTTTCAGGCATTTATCACTAGTTATTGGTGGTTGAAGATTTTAATTTGAGTTTCCCTCCCTTTCTCCTTCTATTCTCTCCTTCTTCTATAAATAGCAAAGTTCTACTTTGTAAAATGATCTCTCCTTGTTGTAACAACACCATACCAAAATGGTGGCTAACTTCCCATGAATCTAAGACCTTGGTGTGGTCTCTGCAATGTTTTCTCACCTCCTGCCGTGAATGTAAATGATTTTGTGTCCCTTAAGCAATAAAATTGTGTTTTACGTAACTCTTGTCTTCCCTCTCTCATTTTCATTACATCTCGCCTCTATGTTTGCATTTTATGGCATGCTGTGCATACTCCTATGATTACATTCCCCATGTTCATGTGTTGTGTGCATTGGAAGGCATAGCCCATGTGTTGATCTTTGGCACGCATCATCTGCCCTCTTCTCCTGTGCCCTCTTTGTCTCCTTCTCCACTCGTGGAGAGAGATCGACCCTTTCCTTCTAGCATTATTACCTTCCTTAGCTTAGGATTTCCATTTTCTACACATCCTTCTATCCCTAGTCCCTTGGCATGTTTATTATGGGATTCTCTTTCAACATTAGGAGTAGCATTAGCGTTAGAGGTAGGTAGAGGAACCAGCCTTCTCTAGAGATCCGTCCCAAGTGCACAAGGTACCAAAACTCAGGGAGATTTCCATTGTGGTCTCAGACACCTTGGCCCTTTTGATATTTGAGACGTGGGTGCATGTTTTAGCAACCAATAGTTTCAGGCATGCTTGGTGGGACAAGAGTGAAGAGCTTTACATCTTCATCTTAGTAAGTTTGATGTGTTATCGCTGAGATCTAGCCTTTGGAGGCATTTTTAAACACATCTGGTGACTCCACCGATTCAACACACCCATTATCTCATGTGCAGACTAGTCTCCCCCTCATTCCTCCATTCATTTTTCCTTTTCCATCAATCCACATTCTTCTTTTGAAGTTGTGCAATCATGAATTCTTTCCTGCCATGGAATTATCATTTGCAACAGTAGAACTATTTCCCTCCATCTCCACAATTTTAAAATCCTCCTCCAAATCAATTTTATAAACTCCATTATCTTGAAAATGCATATAACCCACCTTTTTCTTACGAAAGTATTTATGAAGAATAGGTTTATACATATGATGGTGGAAACTCCTTCGTTGAAGTTGATTTTGAGAGGTAGGTGCAAGATACAGAGATGGACATGATGCAACTTAGAGTCAAGTGCTCTATAAAGGTAGCTAAAGTTGGCTACAAGGTACCTTGTCCATGGTTCGGCCCTATGCTAGGCTGGTTTAGCACCCAACAAAAGTTTTACTTCATCATTAAGATGCTACCTGAGATTACAAATTAGGTGGAAGAAATGGAGGCTCAAGAATATAGCTCGTGGAAACCCTATCAATGGGGCAACCTTGCACTACCATCTTACAACCTTCCCACTCCTCTATGCCAAGTTACATCATCTCAACCCATTGCACATGTCCCTAGCTTCTTGTGTGCTACCCCCCATTGAGAAACCCCCCCTCTATCTCACCTTCATTTCTCTTCCATTCCCCTTCCTACGCGCACCTTTGCTCCTCTTGCGCACATGCCTTCCATCCCTTCTGTATCCATCCTTCCATTTTCTTCCAAGTCCCCTCTTCCTAATTGTACCATAAATGAACAACCCCCTACATCTGCATATTTCCTAGCCAACATCATCATGTTCAACAACTATAGAACATTTGAAGAATGAGGTGACTCTTGCAACTCTGACTGGGAAGAGGAAATCATACAGGTGCCTATTCTAAAGGAGAATCAGTTAGCTCTAGAGGGAAAAGTTTTGGAGGAGACCAATTTATTTTTAGAGGAAGAACCATGCACACCCTAGATTTGTGCACCCCATCCTGCAAGCATTCCCCTTCAGGAGGAAATTCTGCATGAAAATCCCATTTATGGGATTGAGCTTCAAAGTAATGAGAAAACCACAAAGATTAGGCTATGCCCAATTAGATATCTGGCTAGCCTAGAGCCAAAGGCAGAGTTGCCATCGGTCATGCTCATTTCATAGCATGAGGTAGAGCTTCAGTGCACCAAATGTCAACAACAATGCCTCCCAGATCCAAGTGCAGAACAACTCTAGAAGGTGTATATTCTATTTTTTGATACTCAGAGGAGGGAAAAACACCATCTACAAGGTACCTTTTCACTCTCATTTCTGACCATTTCCATCACCAAATCAACTACATGGTCATAATTTGTGAGGAAGGGAAGCTACTTCTCTCTTCCTGTAACTCCCGTTAAAAAATCCCACTTAAGACCCAAGAGCAACCTAGGATTAGTTAGGAAAATTATGGAATAAATTTTTTTTATTAAAAGAGTGTCTACAACTAGGATACAACACAACAGTTGACACAACAAGAAGTAAGGCCATAAACAATTAATAGCTTATAGTTTTCTCATTATGATATTTATTAAGGATCACAAGGTCCAAACATAGGGTTAGAATGTTCAAAAGGTTGAGAGGGTAATTTCTCACCCAACCCACTCTCTAGCAGGCTTAAAAGGTTTAACCTAATTTTTCTTAAAGTTAGCGCATTAAAAAATTTTCTAAATCATTCTCATTGGATAGGAAATTTTCTTTCCTTTCCAATGATACAAACAAGTCCTCCTAACTCCTCATTAAACACAAGTTATGGGCAGGTGGACCTTGGGAGGAAAATTTTCCCAAGGGTGAGCCTACGAGCCTAGGGGAGAAAATTTTCCCTTATGCAGGTTAGCAGAGTGGGGAAGAGTTTTCGCATTTTTTCCCTTTTCAGGGAAAAATCATGATTTGCCTCTGTGCACCCGTGGGCTCAAAGAGGACACTTGTCGGCCTGAGAAAGCTCTGGCAGAAAGTCGGGCCATCGGAGAGATTTAAGGCATTAAGCCTTTTGGGTTACAAAACGCTAAGGGATCAAATTGATTCACACCTCTGCCAACACCCAAGGTTCCACATGTCAAGATCTGATTGGTGTGGGGAAAACGGACCTATGGGGACACATCAGAATTTTAGACTTTTGGGTTTGAAAATGCAAGGGGAAAAACTTCCCGCATGCCTCCACCTATCCCAGATGATGCCACATGTCATCACCCTATTGGACATAGGCCAGCGGGGAGGTGGAGGAAACTAAGAAAAATTCCCCAAGAAATTTTTTTAAAAAGTGCTAAGCTTGAAAAAGGTGTCGCGCCTCTGCCATTGCCTTGTGAGGCCACATGGTGGCTTCTAATTGGCTGTAGGATGGTGAAGCAGTGGGGAAAATTTGGAAGAATTTCCTGAATTTTTTAAAAAAAGTTAAGTTCAAATTTTCGGCCAGCAAAAAGTGGAAAAGGGAAAAAATGAGGTGGTGGGTCCGTAGGGGAAATTTTTCCAAAATTTCTTTTTGACAGTTAGATTAATTTTTGAAGCCAAAATGAAGTAAAACTTCAAAAGGCCATAACTTTTGATAGAAAGCTTGGTTTTGGGAAAACGATGACTTTATAGAAATATCTCAAAGCCCTCTTTGCACATGAATTGTTAATTTTAGATTTTGGATAATGTTTAAAGGTTAAATTTCATGAAAACTTTCTAAAGGCTTAAACAGAGTGGACTGGTAATTTTTAACTTGTAAAACCTTTTCAATTTGATCTTCTCCTTCACAAAGCATGCCAAATAGACATGGAGAATTATTCTAATAAGAATTTAGGATGCATTAGTAAGGTCAATTTACTTGATTGATTTCTAATTTAAATTTTTACAACTTCAGAAAGAAAAATAATTGTGAAAGGTTTGGGCTCAATTTTTCAATGTTTGAAGGATTTTTCCTTGAGTGTTTTAATCCAATTGAGTTCATTTATATCATAACATGTTAGATTTCAATGTTTCAAAGTTATTTATTGTTTGCAGGTTTGAACTGTGCATTTTAGAGGAAGTATTTTCTAGTTTTAAAATATAAAATAGAGATCAATTTCTAAAGCATTTATTTATCATTTTTCACCTTCCAAGTATGGAGATTCATTTCCATTCCAGTCTAATACATTTAAGTGATTTAATCAAACCATTTAAGAGCCAAAATACAAATTTTGATTTCTAATTTTTAATGTATTTCGAAATACAAAATATTACCATTCCTTCATACATATTCCTCTTTCAATTTTCCAAACAGAGGTTTCAAATCACAAATTGATGATCAAGTTCAATGCAACAATGCAAATTGAAGAAAATTATTGCAATCCTTTACTAATTTCAAAAAAACATATTTCAATTTCTTGAATGCAAATAACAGAATGAAATTTCTTTCTTTCAAATGAATAGAACAGAGTATATATATCTTTCACATTTCAAATTTGTAACTTTTATAGCTCAATACCAAGTATCTTCCTATTACTGATAATATATAGATTATCCACTTCAAAGTGGGAAGGGTTACAATGAGATTTCATTTCACATGGAACTATCAAACTGTCTTTCTCCTCTTCTCCATAACAACAACATGAATTTCTCCTTTTAGATCACAAAAAAGATAGGGGAAAGGCAACACTCTCCACCCAACCAAGACATCCAATGAAGAGGAGAAACAATCCTTCTTCATTGGTCCCCGAGCCCTAACCACAAAGCAATAGAAGTTGTGATTCAACTCATGGCAACAATAGGATTCCACAAACACACATGTAGAAATTTCACATTTTAAAAACAGTTCAAAACAACATGTAGTTTACAAGTACATTAAAACATACAAACAATACTAAGGCTTCATCAAGCAAGCCAAATGAGAAAGGAACTATGGGGGAAGGTTTTTATGCCTCCCAATGGGAATGGAGTATCCACCTGTAACAACCCACCAATATAAAACATCTCCCATATATCCTTATGCCCCCCCACAACCCCTCCTTATGCCCCCTACAAATTTCCTTATTACCCCCCCAAAAAGTAAGAAATGCAATGCCATTTATTTTCCGAGTTATAAACCCAATCCCAACTCCCTCCACAAGAATTCTAATGCCATTGGCATTCCCTTATGCCCCCCACATGGATTCCCTATAGCCTTCTCCTACACCATTCCTAGGTAGTCTACCCAAACAGCCCACAAACATGTTAAAACATTCACACAATAACATAAACATTCATAAAGAAAAAGAGTATTTCAAGAGCCAAGCTCTTACCTCTCCATGAAGGAGTTTTCTAAGTTCCAAAACAACAAGCTTTCCAATGCCAAAATACAAGCCAAAATCAACAACCAACAAGCATGCAAGGGTCTCCAATCTCCTTCCAAAAGCAAGAGCTCCACACAACAAAAATTTTCCCAAAAGGAAGTATGCAAAATGTTTCACAACCCAAAACAAAGCAAGGAGTTCCAATTTTATAGAAGAAGGAAGAGAAGAGGATGAGGTGGATCCATGTAGGATGTCACATCACACATCCTCAACTCTGACACAAAAGTAAAATTTCATTCTCCAATGCACAATAAAGAGGTGGGTGAATAATATGACAATAAACTTACACACTCTAAAAATTCCACACCCCATAAGGACTGAATTTAATAAAATGTAAGAAAAGTGCAATTGAAACTTACAGTTAGTCATATCAAAATGCATAAAGAAGGTCTAAATTAAACCCTCCAACTATAGGTATGGTTGGTAAATAAAATTAAGAGGTATGAGACAATTTTTACTTGTCGCACAAGCCTCCAAAATCATCCTCCAAGGACAAATTCGAATTTCCAAGAAGGTGGAGTGTTTCACACTCAGAAGTAAACTTACACATCACTTAAAAAGTCACTTACACATACTTACAACATTTAATAAAAAATCCAACCACTTCACTAATTACTTTCTTATATCCCAAATTTGATTAGTTAATTCATTTTAACAATATGATTACTCACATTAATTCTCCACAATTTAAACAATAATGAAAGGGTAAATGCATCACAAAATAAACACATGCAAACAATAATAAAAAGGAACCACATTAATAAAATACACATAACCCCTTGGTCACATTCAAAGGTAATCCCCCCATGGGAATCCCTAATAAAATACAAGACACAACAAATACAGTTGCCACGGTGACCTTGTTGAATTCATCTAGAATACCAATGTGGTTGGTCTCCGATCCCCCGATGTTTGTTGTGATATTTTAACCTACAAAACACAAATACCTCCTTCAGCCTTGTGGCCATATCAGAACATCCAAAGTAATATAAATATAATTAAAATTACAAAATCATCTAGATATATGAATCACAACAACATCAAAGCAATCTAACATTATCATTACAATTTATATCAACAACTATATCATCATCATATAATGTCCATTTTCTAGGTCTACTCACAATATCCAAAAATCACATGTTTGAACAACATTCATAATATATCCATGTCAAATAGTATATCATCATCCACATATGAATTGTCTATAATAATCATCATGCATCATAACTAAATCAAGATCAACAATAATCCATAGTCTAACATATAACATCATACTAAATCAAAACCATAATAATGTCCATAATGTAATCAACAGTATCAAGATCAATATCAAAAAGGTGTCAAAGGGAAGTGGGCACTACACTACCTATTGCAGGTTTTACTTGAGTGCCCTTGTCTTTGGTTAGTTTAGGTTATTTTAGGTTTGCTTTCAGTAATAAAAGTGCTTGCACACACTTTGTATTCTTTAGTTGGGACATGTATGATTTTTAGCTTTTGTACATAGTGTTGTGCTTCTTTGTTTCGAATTGCTCCCTTTGGTGCCATTCATTTCCTCTGTTGTCATGCACACACACCCCTTTTTATTGCTTATTGGGATGACAATTCGATTTTGGCAGAGGCAGTTCCAATGGTCAATGCGTAGCTTTCACTCTCATCAATCCAATTCAGAATATCTTCATACGAGAGCAAGCAGTTCAGTTTAGAGTTCAGACAGTGCTGTCAAGTGACTTCAGGGATGTTCTTTGAGTCAGAGATTAGATCTTCAAGTTTAGCGCTTGACTCCATGCCCAATAGACTTCTAAGGCTATTGGTCTCTTCATCTAGTAGGTAGATGGACCCCTGAAAGTCTGCCAAAACTATTATCCAAACAACTCTCCTAGTTATCTGGATAACTTATATTTTCATTATGACTTTGATGTTTCACATTTCGGGTTGGACATGTACTCAAGATTGTTCTTTTAAACACCTTGGCACAATTGTAGTTCCTTCTACGCGCACCTTGCCTGCCTTTCCCCTTCCCTATGTATTCTTCCTATCTCCTCCCATTTTCCCTTTTGCATGTTTTTCCCTCCTGCGCTGCCCACTTTCTTTCCTATCTCTGTCGCGCACCCCCTTGCACGTGCACCTCTGCATACTTGCCTTCTGCATTGGCTAAGTCCCCGACATTCCTCGCGTGCGCCCTTATGTAGAATTAGATCCTTCGCACACCTTCTTTGCTTCCTATACTCCTGCCTGTGCTACCCCTAAATATGCCTTCTTTCATGCCGTGCGTGTCTCACTCCTTCATGTGCCTGCATGCTTTCATTTATGCATCTGTCTTCTTGCCTCTTGCACCTCTTTCTTCTGCCTGTACTCCCTTGTGCCTTCTACTTTGCAATCATCTGTGCCACGAAAATCTTGTATCAGACTTGAGTGTGTCACATGCATAACCTATCAAAGCACGCCAATTGGGATGCCAAATCTGGACAACCAACCAGTGTGTGACACGTGGCTGAAAAGACAAAACAAAAGCAACAGTTGACCGACTTTCTTCAGTCAATCCGCGCGCATGCCACGTGTCTTACGTGCACTAGATGGCTCTAACATCTTTTGACAGCCGTATCTTCTCCTACAGAGCTCTAGATTCGCACGAGTGTCTGGGCTTGTCAAAGAGACTGTTGACACAAGCTACACGTTGGACTATTCAAATTCAAATCTATGTAGGATTTGGTAGGCAAAAAATAGGGAAACGTCTCTTCTGATCATTACAATGCACACATCCTAATCGACCTCAACCACCAGTTTTCAATCATATCTTGTCCTTATTTCTTCTTATTACACGCATAAACCAGACATGAGGAAGTGCACATCTGACAGCCTTGTAGGTGGTTTTGCAAGCATTTATCACTAACTATTGGTGGTTGAAGATTTGAATATGAGTTTCCCTCCCTTTTTCCTTCTCTTCTCTCCTTCTTTTATAAATAACAGAGTCCTGCTTTGTAAAATGGATCCCTCTCTTGTTGTAACGGACATCGTGCCAAAATGGTGGCTGACTTCCCATGGGTCTTCAGACCTTAGCGTGGTCTCTATAATGTAGTCTCACCTCCTGTGTCATGAGTGTAACTGACAGTGTGTCCCTTAAGCAATAAAATCATGTTTTGTGGAACTCTTGTCTTCCCTTTCTCGTTTTCATTACATCTTGCCTCTCTATGTTTACATTTTCTAGCACGCTATGTGTATACTCATGCTTGTAAATTCCCCACGCGTTCATGTGTTGCACGCGCTGGAAGGCCAGAGCACATGTGTTGATCTGTGGTGCGCACCGTCTGCCCTCTTCTCCCATCGCCCTCTTTATTTCCTTCGCTGCACTCGTGGAGAGAGATTGACCCTTTCTTTCTGGCGTTATCGCCTTCCTTAGCTTAGGATTTCCCCATTCTACACATCCTTCTATTCCTGGTCCCTTGGCATGTTTAGTCTAGGATTTTCTTTTAGCATTAGGAATAACAGTAGCAATAGACATTAGATAGAGAAACTAGCATTCTCCGGATATCCATCTCTAAACGCGCAAGGTCCCACAACTTGGGAAAGATGGCTACATTGTTGTCTCAAACAGCTTAGTTCCTTTCGAGATCCGAGACACAGAGTGCACGTTGAGAAACCGACACACACAATTTAATAACATACCTCAATAATATCCTTTTTGTAATAGGTCATTTTGATGCTTCAAAGTTATGTCGGCCCACCTAGGCTTCCTAGAAGGTTAGTGTTACTAGATGTGCCTTAGAGACACGATATCACTATTATTCTATTGTGTGCTACTGATTAACAAAAAATAGTCTTTGGGATGACAAGTACAAATGAAATGATTAAGTTGGATATACATATTTATATAAACCTTCATGCATTGAACTGTTAAGAAACATTGAGTGCCTACAAAAATTTATCACGCTTCATAACATTGCCACATCAAACATTATGTTGATGACATGCTGAGGTCTTTTTCCAATGTGCAAAATCAAAGTATGCATCCATTATGACGTAAACCTACAATCATACTGGTTAATTGATAGTTCTTTTCCACACATGAAAACTTTTCCTATGGACATTTATAGCCACAAAAACACATCAGAGATGCCCAACAAATGTACGACTTTTTAATGTATATTTGAGACATTATAATTCACTTTCACATGGATGGCAGATTTCCTAGTTCTGTGGATTTGGTGCAGGACAGGCAACAAATGGCGGGGATCGGTATCGTTGATGCATAACTACAGATCTCAGTGCAAACTGCTTATGCATCAGTTGTTCTAAACTAGCTTTTGCACTGTGAAGGATCTAGTGGATCAAACAATCTAAATGCTCTGTAGACCTATCTTATGAGGATGGCTATTCTATCGCTCTAATACCACTGTTACCTAAAAGGCTCAACCTCTCCATGTAAGTCATTAACGCAACTAAATGGGACATTTTGTATATCATGATCAGGTAGTGGATACCACCACTACAAAATGCAACTATATAGTATGAGTCTTCCTATTCTCTGGGAAGACATCCTATAACAACTAACTATATACGTGAATTGTTTTTCTAACATATTTTTCTATTATAATTTTCTATGGTCAAGAATTCATTCATAATTATGAGTTGTTTCAAGACGAGGTGGAGGGCATGGTGGGATAATGTAAGAAGGGTATATTGTAGATCTACACACATTAAGTACAAGATTCCCTGTGTACACTAACGATGTGGCGAACATCATTTATGTCATCGTGAAATTTTGCATACACAACCGACCAGTCTCTCCTTCCATCTCAGTGGGCTCACCATCTGCTACCCAGCACATGTTTAAAGTTGTCCTTTGTATTAGTATTAGGGAAGAATATCATATCTCCCTTTACCTACTTTTTTTATGCTAAGTTCTTGGGGCATTGAATCATGTCGTACACGTGTTTCTGTCTTACTGGAATTTGACTTCCAAGCCAACATTGAAGATTCCACCATTTTGTAAATGCTTAATCTAGAATTTTTCGGTGCTTACGTTGCACATAATCCTCAGAGGCTATCACCTAGTTTATTGCAAGTCACTTGTGTGTGTTCGGGAACTCTAGTGCTCCTTCTACGCTTTAATGTAAATGGTGTATCACTTTTGAGCCTACACTACATATTTCAAGTTATTAATATCTAAGTTCCCTACATCTGTGTTAGCTTATGCAACCATTCCCGAGCCCATTTTGATCTAGCCATATTAGTGCTGTACATTGAGGCCTAACCCCCTTGACCACATTGTGAACAAAATTCTTAGGCTTAGAATAGACACATGCCTTAAGTGCTTTGGGACCATAAATGAAATGCATCTCCACATCGATTGAAATGGCCATTATAGTACATGCAGACTCAATGGAGGATGAGAGATTTGAGTTGGTCAAGACAATTTCACATTTAGTTTACCCTAATCTCCCTTATAATTCGCATGTACCAAGCCTCCATGTATGCTAATTGATCAGATCTAAAACTGAACCATAAAAAAAGCACCGTGATTTTATGTGTGAGTAAGATCAGAAGCTCACATAACAAGCCCATTATAAGTCCTGTGTATCACCATCTTCCTAAGTCTGCAGCCACTTGTACATTTAAAAAGAGATTCATAAGCGTGATATGTTATCTTGTTTGCATATAAGTGATGGGTGTCATTGGAAAAGTACAGGAAGAAGGTGGCTCAACAAAAATCCATTCCCTATGGATGGAGCTTGGGAATGAAATGCCATAGGTCTGTTGGTTGCCCCAATTCACAAATACGTAACTTTCTTTAATGATATATTTGTTTTGGTTAATCGCAACTATATGAAGCTAGACATAAGTCTTTCTTGATCATTGTTGGCGAGGAAGTTTTTCGGGTGGAAAAACTTGTGGATTCCTTTCCAACACTCTAGGAATCTAAGTCCTTCTACTTAACTGGTGTAGTTTTCCGTATATACATGCGCATGAAAAGGTGGATTTCTGTGGTGGCCTTTTAGCTGGGGATCCATAGGGGGCACTCTAATGACCCTACGGAAAATTTTTGTAGTTATCTATAAGGGGGGAATTTTCTATGAAGGTGGGAAAGGGAGTGAGAAAAGATGTAGGAGAACTAATGTTGTAGGTAGAAAATCATATTCCTACACACACTAGTTAGAAATTTCAACACATGCATTCATGAGAAGAAAAAAACTCTACAAATGGTAACAAGATGAGATAAGATTGCGAACTCAAAGTTTCTGAAATTTCCTCATCAAAGAGGCTACAAAATCCTTCTTCTTGTATTGATGCTTAACCCAAAAGTTGTATACAATGAGGGAATAGAAGAAATTCGAGAATGGAGGAAATTAGAAGAAAGTGGCTATCTCCTTTGCTTTCTCTAAGTACAATGCACTCGTGAGTTTACAAGATCAATTGCCAACCCTTTATAATGTCCTGAAGAAGCCATTCAATACCTTGCAAGAAATAGTTACAACTTCTTCTTTGTTAACAAGAAACCAATTTACAATTTTTTCAATCATTTACATCCATTCAGATTCTTGATTCATGAAGAAACGTTAATTGCGAGAAAAACCAGATTTTTCATAATGTAACCATTACACCCATTTTGTAACTTTGAATTTGAACCATTCATATTGCCTTTGAAAATTTAAACCAAAGACATCCATGTGGGAGAAATTTACTGGAGCAGGCATGGAGCATGCCTTTTGTAGTTTGTGACTTTATAGAGATTTGGCATTTTTTACATTTTTGGTCCGCCCTTACACTTTTGATATAAGCTTGACAAATGGCTTCAATTGATTGGAAAAGGAATCACGGCTCGCTTTATGAATTTTAACCCTTTTTACAACAAGGCTCAAAACCTCAAAGTTCTTCGCCAACCTGCTTCCCCGCTTTGAATTTCAATGCGGGCTCAACATTTGACTTTTTCCTCATAACATGTTTGGGGCTGCGCGTCACTTTATGAATTTTAGCCATTTTTACAAAAAGGCTCAAAAACAAATATTGCTCTACTGGCCCTCCTCCCCAATTTTACTTTTTTGATGTAGGCTCAACATTTGACTTTTTATTTAGCCTAATCGGGGGCAACTGGGCCAAATTGACATTTTTTGCTAAAATAACAAAAATGTTAAGTTCATAAAAAGGACCCGCTCTGCCACATCCAATTAGATATGTCCACATACATGTGGATACTGGGACCAATATTTGATGGGGGGAAAGATGCCAATCATTCACGACTATGGAAAAATGTAGAGAAGAAGAAAACTCCACCATTTCGCACCTGATTTTTCAAATTTATTTCATGAACCAAGGAATTGAGAACGATACAAAATTCGACAGTCCATGACCATAGAAAATATGGGAAATTTCATTCAAATGGATGCTGTAATAGAATTTTCACACGTCTAGACAGGGGAAATGGAAAATTTATCAAATCACACAGACTGGAGAGTTTTAAACAACTTCAAAGCATGAATTTCTCTATCTTTTCAGACTTCCAACTTTACTTCAACACTTCTGAAGGGGATGAGCTCAAAATTTTTGAAATTGACTTTAAAAATGAGGGGGAGATTTTAAGGATGAAAATAGTTGGCTCTAACTTGGGGACATGACATGGGAATCCAGAATCTCAATCTCTAGACCCTGTAATTCGTTGACCAGTGCCTTATCCATTGGGCCTTACAAAGTTAGGTACAACCTATAACAAGAGAGAAAGAGAGAAGGAAAAACACACACAATTGAAAAAGGATGAAAAGGAAAACACATGACACACAATAAGAAGGGAAACACAACAAATAATCACCTATGGGACAAGGCGGGGGACAACTCACTTTCATTGATGATATAATTTTCAAGTATTGCCCACTTTGAGGAAATTCTAGTAGCGTTCCATCCAAATATGAGAGAAGAAAAGTGTTCTCACCACAAGCTTCATGAATATGGAATGGGTTGAGCCATAATGAATCAAAATTTCCATTGCTGCCTTTTGGTTTTCTTCTCTTGTCTGATAGTGGGATGAAGTCTCCAACTGTGAATTCTCTTGCCTTGGCCTTCTTATCAAAAATATTCTTTACTTTCAATTGGTGCTCCTTAATGTGGTCCACCACTTGGAGTCTATTTTCTTCCAGCTTCTCAAGAAAGAGGATCCTCTTGTCAATGGAATCCTTGTACTGACCATCTTCTATTGCCTGTAGCATCTTGAGAGCTGGCATCTTGATTGTGAGAGGAATTTCTACTTCAACTCCATACAGTAGTTGGAATGGTTACATACCTATTGCCTTCTTAGGAGTGATCCTATCCCACCCACAATGCATCATACAACCTTTTGTGCCAATTCCTTTAATTGTCGTTTACAAGCTTGCAGAAAATGGTCACAATGTTATTGTTGCTTGATTTAACATGTTTGTTTCCTTGTGGATAGTAGTTGGAAGAATGAGATAAGTAGATTCCATAGCTATAGAAAAACTTGGTTAGCTCTCTTAAAGAGAAATAGGTAGCATTATCTGCTACAATATTTTGTGGCACCCCGAAATAGACTATGATATTCTCCTTGATGAAGTTGGATATTGTTTCAGTGTTGGCTTGTTTTTCCGGAATGGCTTCCACCCATTTGGTGAAGTAGTCTATTGTTGTGAGTACATATAGGTGTGCCCCATGCTTGAATGAGGGTTCAAAACACTAATGAATTCTAGCCCCCACTGTTGAAATGGTTCTTGAATAACCATAGGCCTAAGTGCTATTGTAGCAAGTTGGGGTATTCCAATGAACTGTTGGCATGCTTTGCATTTAGAAACCCAATCTCGAGTGTCTGCAAAGATGGTGGGAAAATAATACCTTCCCCAGAGGATCTTGTGTGCAATGAGCATTGTTAAAAAATTCCCACCACATGTTTTTTCATGGTATGCTTTAAGCAACTTTTCTTATTTCTCTTTATCTACACACCTGAGGAAACAACCATCTAGGCCTCATTTGTAAAATGCATGATTCTAGATTACAAATTTAGCTTCCTTCATCTTGAGTGTTATCCTTTTCTTGTAATCAAGATGGGGAGGGCATTCTCCATAAGTTAGGTAATAAGAAATATCAGCATACCACTCATCAGTAGTGGTGACAAAGAGAACCTGTGGTTTGCCTTCTAAAAAAGTTGAGAAAGCACAATTTTCTTCATCATGTTAAACTTTAAGTGTTTCATCTTCAGCAATCAACTTGCACAAGCCATTTCCCCTTACCAAATTAGAGGTTCGAATCTCCAAGTCATATTATTGAGTCTTTGCAATCCAATTTCCTCTTTTAGCTCTGGGATCCTGATGTGTCAAGATGGACTTGATTGCACTGTCAGGGACCATCACCACCATATGGAAATTGAAGATGTAAAAAACTGATTTTTTTTACAGCCATGACCACTGCATAGGTGTAGTCATTTTTACACCCCACTAAGAACAAGGGAACCTCATGTGTGCTGGCCTATCACCCAACGGGTGCTAGGTGCTCACCTGAGGCACGCAAGATGGGAGATGAGTCTCTCTTTTATGTGAGTTCAATGCGAGGCATGCTCATGATCTTGACTTAGTGATTTAAAAGACATAAAAAAGCTATAGAGTTCAGAACAACTTCTACACCCTTTTAGTCATAATAAAAGAAAAGCATGAAATAGAAGTAATAGAACTAGGAAGTTGTAAATCCACCATTATACATAACATTCAAGTAGGATTCCTGATTATACAAGAACAAAAGTACAATAGAAATATGCAGGTAATACAGAGAAAGAGTCTTAATACATTTATCATGGAAACCTTATCACATTCATTCATAGTATTACTTATAAAAGATTACAGAAGGCAGACCGTAGTCATGCACCAAGTGTGGATCCATACATGTATTATTACAACAAACATAATTTACATTCCCCAGTGAATAACAATATATCATAACATAACATTGAAGATCCTTCTAAAAATTGATCATACCATAGTTATTGTAGTAATGATGTAGAGCTCCAATAACTCTACTTTATAGAGACTTTTCTTTAAAAATGGGTTGAACTGTATAAATAAGCCTCTTATCTGGGAACAAACTTGTGGCTACAGATTTAGATCATGTTTCCATTTGATCAAGGTGTGAGTGACCCTTGGTAAAATAATTTTTAAATATTACTTGAATTCGAAATTTATTGGATCTTAACGATATAACACATTGTGTTGCTTACAACGATCCTTAACTAGCACACGCTCTGTCACCAGGCTGTAACAATTTAATCCAAATGGAATAACAATCTTCATTTTTATTTTCTAATTGTTCCAGAGTATGGCTAAGTCCACTGGATTTTTGTTCACACGGTATGCACATCCTAGATTACTACAAGTAATTATTTTTAATACTTTTATGTGCACCTTATACTGCAAAAGAAGGACTTTACATCGCTTTACAAAACGTGTGATCATGAAGCCCTTAAGACTCAGGAAGATATATCAGGGAATAACTAGACATGACCCCATACTTCAAATTTTTTTTTCAAAAAAATAGGAACCTTCTGAATTCAACGTAGTTCATGTAATAATGAACAGTTACCATGCATGTTATGTGATGCAGATGGGGCCTTGTGGAAGAATAAAGAATGGCCAAGATCTCCCATTATGTTTGGAAAGTTAACTTAAGAAGAATATTGATAACTACAACTGGAGGTTGGCCTGCAGTGTACTCCAAGCATTGACTTCCCCCTACACTATTAGTGCAAATAAATCGCCAACCAAGGTACACACCTCATCAATAGGCATTGAGTCCCTTACAAAATTGTATGGTACATAATTGTAAAAAAGGAAGGAGATCTAATTATTTAATATGTTTCATGTCTTTGTCATCAATTTTCTACACTGGGATGACCTTGATGAGCTCTATTAGCTGAGGATCTTGAATCGAGACTCACTGGTTACTCAATAGACTTCAGATTTCTTTTCATAATTCGGACCTCGATAGCAAAAGGTTCCTCTGATATGTAGCAACAATTGCCCTTATCATCTTCTTTGAGATTCCTTCAGATCAAATTTGTCGCTGGCAAGTAGAAAACAACTACAATTAAAATTGATCAAATATAACTGGTTTTATAGCGACCCCCGTGGATTGTTTAGTTGTTCTTAAAATCGGTTATTTAAACTAATGCCTTAAAATTATCGTAAGTGTACCATTACCTCTTAATTACCGAATATGAAAAGAAAGCAAAGGGGCTACAAAACTATACTATGGTGAGGATCCGA
Organism: Taxus chinensis; assembly: GCA_019776745.2. NCBI lineage: Eukaryota > Viridiplantae > Streptophyta > Pinopsida > Cupressales > Taxaceae > Taxus > Taxus chinensis. Next base: position 1,009,714,952 of record CM034146.1, read on the forward strand.
ATCATTTCACTAATAGAAATAACTAGCATAGATATCTTATAATTCATCTATCTAAAAGACACTTAAAGATATCAATCTCAAAGTGCCTATATGTGATAATTCTCACATAAGTTAGATGAGCTCCACCTTCTTAGAGACTTCGCGTATTCTCGGCCTGTCTTCCTCCTGTATAGATGCATATGCAGATATGTAGAGCTAGTTAAGTTTCTAATTAGGCAGATATAAAAAAATTAGCTTTACCACTTGTTCCTTCCTCTTATAAAACATAGGTCCTCCAAGACTCTAACCCTGTAATTCCTACAAAATAAAGCTAACCTAAAAGTCCAAAATGACATCTACAATTAAAAACGTTACACACTTAAAACTAACCTAAAAGTAAAAATACATGTTAAAAACTAAAAATAATATAGATCTCACTTTCCTTCGGACAGCTTCATTACCTCTTATTGGGCACTAATTATCTTCCACTAAAAATTAATCGAGGTGGGAGTTAAATGCCCATGAAAAAATACATCCTCAAAAGTAAAATTTAAAAACTTAAAATAATATAGGAATCAATGGTAATGAGCTTATTGGTGGGCACGGTACTCTAAAAATGCATGCACTTTAGAAACTTTATTGGGATCCCTAATCTCATACTACTATCATTAAAGGTTCTTCAAGGGAAGAAAGTACTAATTATGTAACATCCCCATTTTATACATTAGAACAAGTAAATTTTTATTTTTCTTTTATAATTGCTTCCTGGTTCTAAATACATAATTTAGAACTCACAAATCAAAGCAACCATTCTTATAATAGATAACCATATGCAGTTGTAATGACTTGGAGTACCTCCGATCTATTCATTCCATGACTCGGTAATCTACCGATCTATTCATGTGTATTAAGAGTTGGCATTTTTATTTAACACATCACTCTTGTGGTTCTCGTTCCTAATCTGGGATTCAGAATGCTCTGTCTAAGGAACCTATCTGAATAATTGTTACCATTATTCATCGGCATCTCATCCCTTAGACTAGGTGACTTAGGACAACGCAATCAGCAGCTTGCGATAATTTGGCCAAAGATTTGAAACATACTGCTTATGTCTCGTATTCCTTGATGGCATACTCATCAATCTGGAATACGTCCTTCACCCCATTCCTATGTTATGTAGAATGTCTTATACTGACTTCTGTCAGTCTCTTCTTATCCCAAGTTATTCACTCGGGAAATGGATTAGTAAGGTGACAACGTTATATGGAAGCTCCCGAGGACCAGGGATACGCTGACATACTGGGTCAACCCTAGTTAAACCAGTGTGTCAAGATACCCCAAGTCTCCTACGCAGCCTTATAACGTGACCACATTCCTAATCAGTCCCAGAGTAACTTGTTCGAGTTTAAAGGTGTAAATCTTAAACGATCAATGCAAAGGGTGTCGTCATAAGTCACCTGCATTGTTGTATCTTCGAGAAGATCCTAATCTTCACAAAGGTACAACCCTGTAGTTGACTTGTGCCGTCAACCTTTAAATCCACCTTGAAAAGGTTCTACTTATTAATAAGCTTTATGCACACTAAGTTTAATTTATATTAAAATACGTTCCCCTAAGGTTAGCCTTTCCCGATCCCTGGGTTCCTCACCTTAGAATGACCTTTCTTAATAGAACTCACTACATAGAGAAGTTATTAAGGCTAAGGTCTCATCAAAGAGTTCATAGAATATACATAATTCTAAATCAACGAAATTGGACAGTAACCCAAAATATTCACATGTGATTTCCAACAGAACCCCTTTTAGGTTTATTTCAGTTCTCATTACTGAATTTATATCGTACATATAAGTATCAAGATATAATGATTAAGAATCCAATTAAATGTTGTCCTGGCTTAATCAAGACTAGGGATTAATAATTTAATTCAGCTTGTTTAGCGTTCTGCTTAGGTTTATTTTAACCCTAGTTTCTAGTAAAACAATGATCTAAATTCCAATTTAGCTTTAGATAGAACATACTAGAACTACTAAACAATCATAAGTATTCAGTCACTTATTCTTGCAAGCTTACATTGATAATCACAAAAGTCTCCAAATATATACAATAATAACAATTCTCTCAAGATCATTTGAACCGAAGAAGGTCAAACTATCAAGATATGAATACAAACACATAAGTAACAAATATCTCTCTTCCATTCCCTTCAGAACTAATCAAAGACATTTTATGCATTCAGCATACTTGATACAATATTTCAACAGAAAAAAGAACATCTTTCCTCATATAGTACATTTAGAGAATCAAGTTGTAATTCATCATAAAACCCAAATTTAAACAATCTGAACATCCTATCAGATCTGCGTGCTTTTACCACTTACGGCAACCATCTGCAAAAATTGTCAACATGGGTCAGTTCGATGAACTGAGCATGATAAGCACTAACTCTTAAAACAATTGCAATCCACCAACTGTTTTCATTAAACAACCTGTTTAAATGAGATCATTTCACCAAACAAGTAAACATATTTCAGACTATGCTTTTGTTAATACAAACATGACTATAAATGCGTAACTCAAATTATCGTTACTGAATAGTCCCAGATACTTTTCAAATATTTCATCAAAATATTAGGGATCAAGAAAATGAAATGTATCCAAAACAACTATCCATCTGAATCCCAAGGACAGAAAACATCAGACAGATCATTACATTCAACATAGTAAAATGAATATCATAACAAATCATGATTCCATCAATATGTTAAAAAAAGTTCCAAAATGGTTAGATAAACAATTATAGCAACATATACTTTACAACAGAAGAGAAAGAAAACGAAGTCACTACATATTTCCCTTCAGAACAAGCTCATGACTGTACCGTCTCCTCCGAGAGTAAAGCATTCACCTTATACGCATACGAATAAGTTAGACGAGACCATCAAGAAGAACCACAGTTTTGTTTAAAGATTAAATATAACAAACTACTTGTAGCTTATCTAGCAGTACAGTAGCTCTCACGCTAAACAGTGATGACCCTCTACCAAACAAACTCCACAAGACCTTCCACATGAAGTGGCAAACAAGAAGATATTCACCACATCGCCTGTCGAGGTGTAGTCGACGGCTCTTAGTTCAGTCAAGCTCAAGGCAGGATTGTCATGCTACAGAATACATAAACACGACTACAATCCATCATATCAACCTACAGCCCCCTTCTAGTCCCTAATAAACACTGCAAGTCTTTTGGACCCAAGGTCGAAATCAAAGACCTTCAATTTTATCATAGTCAACTATAGGCTCCTCGACATTAACTAGTTGATGTTTCCCTAAGACTATGCTGAGATAATCATACAGAATTCCCACAACATGCATAGCCTTATCTAACTGGAATAATTAGAAAGGAAACATAACATACCGTATTCTCATCAGGATGCATTTAGGGTTTGAAGTGTGGTATTCACGACCCACTTTTACAGAGCCAAGTTACATGATATCTAACTATACTCAAGGAATCCAACAGTGCCAAAAACAACAAGTGTACCAATCAGGTTAAATAGAGGCAGATACTATAGTTACCTATCAAGGATTTAACTGAACCCGAGTAACAGTATACAAGATAAATAATAATTAATGATTCCCAACTGTGCCCACAATGGTAAACATTCAAAATCAGGCTTATACAAAAGCTGATTAATGATTTCATAACGAAGAATCCAACTGAGCCTCTTCAATATTTTCGCACAAGCTTACACAGAAAGGAACGTAAAGTACACTCAAGAGTCTGTACCAAAAATTCATTACAAAATAACATAGGTCGTATACCTGTTACTCCTTCAGGACTCCAACAAAATCAAATTACCAATACTCAAATATATGTATATATATAGCTTCAACAGTGGTCCATAATACATGAATCATTCAATGGATTCCACAGAGTCGTTTCAAATACAATAAATATATATATTGCATACTATCAACGGATTGCATCCCATAACCACAATGCAAGGGAAAAACAACTTCAACAAGGTCGCAATGAAATACTGTAACACAGCAAGTTATCCATTCACAAATAACTTTAAAAATCAAGCGAAACCCAACAAAATTCAGTAACCACTACCTTAATAACCTCGACAGAAGTTACAAAGAAGTCCAATTAAACTGAACAAAATGTCCATCAGTATTATTTCCAATGAGTATCAACAACAAGCATCAATAGTAAGCGTTAACAACGAGTTTCGACAGTAAACATTTACAACAAGTATCTATAGTCGCTTGTACCCATCAAGAGAAAAATTCATGGGCTCTCACAGAGCAAGCCTAGTACACATTCTTGCATATATATGTTTCAAAAATTAAATCCGGAATGCAAAACACCAAGAAATATTGCAACAGTTCGAAAAATAAAATACACCCATCAAGGTTTAAATTGAAAAATCGAACCAGCAATAAGATACAGTGATAAAATCACACAAGGCTACCATATAAATCATCTAATTCCAAAAATCATCTGAACAGAGTTGTTCTAATGAAATCATTTGAAAGAGAGCAAGATTTTTAAAGGTTAGGGCCTAACATGCCTGGTTATTTTCTTAAAATTTCGAAGCAGACCAATAAAAGAGCTCGAACCTTCTCCTCCTTTTCCAAATTAGATTCACCAACAAAATTTTGCTATTTCCATGACTTATATATTTTCCTTGCCAGAGAAAAGAGCTAGTTACGCTCATACTTGTCATGCAATTCCAAGAAGACTGGTGCGAAGAACTAGTGAACAGACATAAGGAAAACTGGAGCGCATGCAAAACCCAATAAACTACTAACTTTCCATTTTACATGCCTTCCCGTGAAACCTGAGCTCGACTACCGAGTTCATTAATTGCATTTACTCCCAATTTCCTGCTCAATCTCCACTGCCACCGACCGCCATATTTGGCGATGGAAAAATGCACATCAAAGACCATTTCCAACTTTGTCGACCTGCCATGTCGGCTCTAGTTAGCCGTTTTAAAAACCTCCACCAAATTACCTGTCCCTCATGCTTATCCATGCATTTAATAACATAGAAACTTCCGCCCATGGTTCGCACCCATCCAAAGGTCCCCTTCCTCCTTGTTCAATAGTTAGGTTAGTAACTTAGGTTAGGATTTAGGATTACACCTAGTCTAACCTCTTAGTGCATAGATACTAACTTAGAACATTAGCTCTTAGCCTAGGTCTAGGTTAGATTAACACAAATCTAACCCCTAGGTTAGGTTTAGTTTTAGGTTACTAACCTTAACAAATCCAGTTAGGTCTAATATTTCAAATGCTCAGAAAAAGAACCTTCAACATACATTCACGAACAGGGTTCACTCCTGTACTACCAATAGGCTATAGAATTTTATGTAACTGAATTATTACCTGATCCACGATCAAGACCTTCCAGATATATTACGATATCGGGAACCAATTCATTTAACATGATCGGCCCGAGTTATACTCCGAACTAGCTTATCCAATGCATCCAGACCTTGCAACCTACTCAAGGTCTGTAATTTTAATTCATCACGAATAAACTTAAAGAACCACTTGGATCAATACCACTGATCCAAGGATAGGTCTTATAGATGGATAACTCCATAATTCATTCCAAAATCAGATTAAATTCAGCTGTAAAATGAAAGAAATAAAAGAGTCAAATCACATTCCGACTCAGTCAAAGATCTGCAATCTGCAAAGAAGATACAATTCATATCAAGCATGACTTCTCAATCAAAGGAACACATCCTTTTTACAAAACAAATCACATATCAACACTTGTATGCTCAGGAGGAAGTAACAACAGTTTAGGGGTGTTACCATAATTCCTACCAAAAATCCTAGCCTCGATTTCCACTATGACTTTATTGAGCACGTTACACACTTACTCACCCAATAGTTAATGCGTGTTTACAATTTGGTTGTCTCCCTTTCCTTCGGATAGCTTCAATACCTCTCCTTGGTTAATTTCGAACATAGGCTCATCGAGGTGGGAGTCAAATGCCCATGATAACATCTTCCTCTTTCGTAGGTATCCACCCTCATGGTAAAAGGAATCCATGGTAGTGAGCTCCTTGGTGGGCACGGTACTCTAGAAATGCATGCAAAAAACTTTGTTGGGATCATTAATGTAACCCATCATTGTTCTTCCTCCTTCCGTGTGTTTACTTCCAGTATGCACACCCTTGGGAGTATTTAGTGAAAGAGTTGGACTGTTTGTGCTACTTCCACTCTTCTCCCTTTGTTCTTTCTTGAACTCACCAAGCACGAGCTCTGTGCTGCACCCCAACTCCTCATTGACCAAGGCATCAATAATCTTCTCTTCCTCCCTTGTCACCTTCTCGTTCACCTCCTCCTAAGTGAGCTTGGGCATACCTAGCTCCTTGGTACTAGCTCCTTCCCTCCTCTCTTTGTTGCACATGCCTTCCTTCCTTTGGGTGCCCTTCCTCCTTACAAAGATGAAGGCATCATTTGTATCCTTTTCTTCCTCTCCCTCTGAGTCATGGATATCAGTTGGCTCTTGATCCACCTCCAAATCTTCCCCATCAACATCATCATTTTTACCTCTATAGGCATTCGGGTCGTCTGCATCTTTAGACCCTTTTTCCTCTGTTCCTTGTTCTTCTTCCCCTGCAGAAGGCTCTAGAGTCGGGGATGTTGTCCTCTCTTCATCTAAAGGTCCTTCAGGGGATGGTGGCTTCATAGGCTTTGAGGTCTTCTCCCTGACCACCGTTCTTCTCTTCTTTTTGATGTAGGTACTCGTCCCTATGGTACTTATGTTCTGCATCTCCACCACCCTTTTTTGTTGTTGTTGTTGTTCTTCTTCTCTCTCCTTACACTTTGGCGTGGGATTCTTTCTTCTGATGGGGTTTCCTGGAATGGATATCTCATTCTCCAAGTACGCACCTTTTTCAAAATTCAACCTTATGTGCAGGTAGATCCTAGCAGCAACACTCTCAGCAATGGGTAAGGTCATGGGCCTTACAATATTTATATCCTGTGACATGTACCTTTCAACGTATGTGCACTTCCCCAAGTAGACTAGCTTCTTTCTCATTTCTCTGCATTTAGTGTCAAGGGTGGATAGGGCCAAGTCTTAATTTCTTCGACTCCTTATAGTTGTTTACCCCTACTTAGAATAATTGGGTAGTAAATGAGAAGGGGAGTTTACACCAGGGACTCCAACTATCGTGCACCAAGATGAATCTACCAATGCAGAAGTACTGGTATACCACAAACTCTACTTCACCTTCAGTAGCCATGGGGAGTTGTTCAGGAATTCTCCATTCTACCCCAAATGTGTTCCTAAGGCATGTATACCATTTATCCAAGTGTTCCTTATGCACCCCTGTCATTGACTCACAAGTATACTTCTGAAACCTATCCTTGGGCAAAGGTTCTTCATTGGGGTACTCCCATATGAACTTATCAGATGCATCCGACACCCTGATCTCTAAGAACACAATGGTTAATAGAATGTTCCCAAATAATATCTTCCCCTCATTCTTTGTGCTACTTATGATCTCATCTGCTATGTACTGGGAGATGTTTTATACAGTGCCCTCCGTGACTTTCTGTAGACATTCAACCAGGGCTTACTCACTTGGGTCCACCTCTCTTGCCCATTCAGCTTGGAAATGAGGTGTGCGGCCATTTTCATCACTAGATCATTGATATCCATGACGTCATAGTACCTTGATCCCTTCTTATAATCTTGGGATGTAATGGTTTATTTAATTGCCTCCTCATCCTGGAGCTCATCTATGATCGCATCCCCTTTATAGCCTAGGCCTTTAAAGTGTGAGATTAACTAGTGAGTTATGTGCATTCTATGCTCTACGAAGCAGAAGAAATATTCATGCACACACATCATTAACCATTGGTATAGGTGCTCAGGCTTCCTGAAGTATGGTAATTCGTAAATATGGAGAAACCCTACCTTCTCCATTTTCACCTTGACTACGTCACTATAGATCGACATCCCATCAAGTGTTTGTTTGTTTGTGGGGCACACCAGCTCCAGTACCATTTCCTTCATAATTATACTTGACCAGTGATTGTAATCAATTATGGTCATCTGTCTGATATGGGACTCCCACTCTTGCCGTAGCAAAACCCCATCTGGGTATTGCATCTCTGAGTACCATTCCTCATTGGTATCCAAAGGGATTTCTTCTTCTTTCTTCTTTCCTTTTCCCTTACCCTTTCCCTTATTGGATTGTACTACAGGCTTATCAATTGGTTTTTTGGCTATCATTTTACCCTTTACTTTCATCCCCTGGTTACTTTTGAGTTATTTGAGATTTTTCCTTACACGCCCCATGCCCTAGAGTACAAACCCTAATTTTTTATTTTCCTCCTTCGATCATGGCATTATTTCACAACATTCCCCACACTTGTGAATCACTTCTGCTCTGGTTTTTAGATCTAGCAGACTGATTGCACTTGAGTTTTTGAGATTTTCCTTCGCACAAGTTAGCTCTCGAAACCCTAGCTCTTAAAAGAAAATCATTCTCCTTGTTTTTGCAAAGTAAAATAATGAACAGACCATCCTTATATTTATAGATTTTCCCACTTTAACACATTAAAGGCTAGGATACCTACCATCGTACAACAATATTTAATGTAGTTTTTTTTTAAAAAAACCAACTTCAGTGCTTTTCCTTACATGCCCAATCCTTGTGCAAAACATTTTTCACCCATGCCCAATCCTTGCATGAAAATGTTTCCAACCTTCTGGCACATAGACAATCCATCTTGATAAAAGACTCTTGCATATGTGTTACCAGCGCCAAAGGCACCTCTTCCATCCTCATGATTCTTTCTTTCACCTACCTCGTGTTTTTGTGCTTTCTCCTATGTACATGGATTTCCAATGTAACTTTATTTTTCCACCCATCTGCCTTATTTTCTCCTAATGCATCTTTTCAATAGGGCCAGTTCGAACGGTCTACCAACCCAATCCTCCTTCAGAATAACTTCATGCTTCTCTTTTTATCACCTCACCCCACACTAAAACAATGTGCGGTCCTCTGCACATTCATAAGTCAAAAAGTAATAAGGTTATCGGTGCCCAAGGCACAAAACAAGAAGGGAAAAGCATAAAAGGAAATGCTAAACTAATTGGCAAAACTACCTTATTTAAAAACACCAAGAAGCATTATTTATAGTAGGGCTTCATCCTACTCCCATTAAAGTGTCTAGGTAATTTTGTTCCATCCAGCGCTTGTAACTGACACGCACCCGAATAAAGGATTTATGAAATTATATAAGGACCCAGCCAATGCACCTTCAACTTTCCAGGATGGCGTAGAAATTTTGAATCATATAGCAATACCATTTGGCCAACCTCAAACTATTTGTTCTTAATGTGGTAGTCATGCCATGCCTTTTTCTTAGCTTTTTCAGTTTTTTGGTTCCATCTTGCTAGTGAGCACCTTTCATCCAACTTAATCAACTCATCTATTCTCTCTTCCAGTGCTTGTTCATCATCCAATCCTCCTGCGTGCACTATACGTAGTGATGGTAGCATAAATTCAACCAGAAAAATAGCCTCCACACTAAACACCAGTTGAAATGGTATGGCCTTGTTTAACCTTTTATATGTTGTTCTGTATGCCTAAAGGACTACTGACACCTTGTCATCCCAATCCTACCTACCCATGTCACATATCTTTTTCAATGTGTGACTAAGGATTTTGTTAAAAGCCTCTGTAGTCCCATTTTCTTGAGGGTGATAAGGGGTAGTCTTGTGATGGGCTACCATGAATTCTACCATTAGAATCCTAATTGTTTCATTTAAGAAGTGAGTGCCCCTATCACTCGTTAAACTTAATGGGCACCCATACCTACTGATAATGTTTTCCCACAAAAATCTAGTAGCTGTAGTTTTGGTGCAATCCTTAGTGGGCATGGCCTCTACCCACCTTGTCAGATAATTAGTATAGGTAATGATATACCATGAGTTATTCCTTCACGCAACTGGTGAGATTGGTTTGAAAAAATATATTACCTATTTCTCAAAAGGTTATGCACTAGCGATGGGGCACAAGGGCATCTCATCCCTTCTTCTAGGTTTTCCAAGGAACTGGCAATGGTCACAGGCCTTGCAAAACTTGATGCAATCCTAGTGAATCATTTTCCACCAGAGTCTGACGATTAGAATATTGCACGTGGTTGCATTTGCTACATAGTGTCCTCCAGCAATCCCACCATGGGCTTCTTCTATTATAGCTACACATTCATGTTCTAATACGCACTGGTACAAAACCTCATCGCAACCCATTTTATACAAATCCCCATTGATCAACATGAAGGGCGTGGTGCATATGGATAACCTTTTTTTTTCCAGAGCATTCATTCCTTCAGGTGCCACACCTTCCTTGATAAAAATGGCAATGTTTTCTAATTCTGAGGGCAAGCGTTGCAACCTGAATAGTTACGCGTATGACATGGTTTCCTCAATACTCTGTGCATCCTCTCTTGAATAAATCTTGGATAAATGATCCGGCCCACAATTGTTCTTTCCATGTTTTACTACCACTTTGAGTTCAAATTCCTAAAATAAAAGTACCCAACGACATATGCACCCTTACAACACTACTTTGTCTACTAGATACTTTAAGGCCATATGGTTAGTGTAGAATATGAAGGGATTTACCAAAAGATATTGTATGAATTTGTGGAGTGCGTAGATCATTGAAAATTCCTTGTGCTTGGTCATTGTATAATTCTGCTCTGCTGGTGTCAAATTTCTACTTGTAAAACAGAAGGGATGATCAACAATCCCCTCTCCTGGTTGAGCAAGGATAGCTCCCATTTTTGTACCATAGGCATCCACATGGACATGGAAAGGTTTATCCCATGATAGGAATCCTAGAATAGGTGTGGTTATAAACCTTTCCTTTAGAGTGTAAAATTCCCTCTGTTGCGCCTCTCCCCACCAAAAGGAACTCTTATGTCTGAGTAATATTTCCAAAGGCGCAACGATCTTGGCATATCCCTTAATGAACTTTCTGTAGTACCCAGTGTGTCCAAGAAATCTGCACACTTCGCTTTGGCTGGTAGGCTCCCCTAACCCTACAATAACTATGAATTTCACGGGATCCACTAGTAATCCCTATTTGCATATGATATGTCCCAACAACGTTCCAAAAGGAGTTGCAAAGATACATTTCTTGATGTTGAGGGAGATCCTCAACTGTCAATATCTTTCAAACATCAACCTCAAGTTATCACAATGGTCCCTTACCAATCCATACACTGTTCAATCATCCAAATATACCTGAAGGAACTTGTGGATGAAGTCCTTAAATGCTTGTACCACTATGCACAAAAATATAGTAGGCACATTCTTTAGCCCAAAGGGCATGATCATGCATGAAAAGCTTCCCCACTTAGTGGCGAAAGTTGTCTTCTCTTGGTCTTTCTTGGCAACCATTACTTGGTGATATCCCAAGAATCCATTCGTAAAGGAATAGACTTCATGCCCAGAAACTCCTTCTAAAATCTCTTCAGTAAAGGGGGTGGGAAAAGGATCTATAATACAAATAGCGTTTAATTCCCTATAATCCACACGTATCCTAATCTGCCCATCCTTCTTTATGTTCATCACCATTGGACTTATCCACTCTGATTCCTCCATAACCTCAATGATACCAGATGCTATCATCTTTTATATCTCTTCCTTAACCCTCACGCTCATGTTAGGATTCATCCTGTAAGGCATCTTTCTTACCAGGTTTGCCCCATATTTCAACTTTATCCTCATTTCCCCTAATGAGTGGTGGATGCCTTTCAACTCATGGTATCCATGTGGGAATAAATCCTTAAATTCACGCAAGAGATCGATGATCTTTGATACTTCCTTGTCTAACTAGAAGTCCCCAATGATAGCCTCTTTGGGCTCCACTTCCGAGCCAATGTTAACCTTCTTGGTGTTTCACTCAGAATGTTTCAGTTCCTTAGAATAGAGTTGCTTCTATCCTTTCATTTTTTTGAGAAACAGATAAGGGTTAGGGCTAGGAGGAATACTTGTTGAATGTTGAGAGGGTGTGCGCATACCGTAGAGAGAGATCATATCGATTACGAAGAACACTTTTTTGTCTAGGAAGGACTACCTGAAAGTAAGAATACAAGACCGTTAGATTCTAGTTAGACAATAAATGAGGGAACTGCCTTGGGCCCAGGAAATATTAGACTTCCTTTCGAAGGTGGTCAGTTCCCCTTTTAATATGAATTAACACAAATGATAATAAAGAAGCTATTACCAAATTACAATTTAATTGCCTCGTTAAAACAATAGAGGAAAGGCTGGTTTTGGTTTTGAGTCACAGTGACCGATGCCGGTCACTGTCACCGATACCGGTTCCTAATAACCGATATTGGTAGGGGCAGTGATTTAGGGGCTTTTAGTGAAGGTTGGCTATAAGGTGGCTATGGTGTTTATTAGGCTGGTAAATGATTGGGGATAGGTAATGGGGGTGATGGAGAAGACTCAGAGAATATGGGGGGCTGTTCTTGGGGCAATGTAGGGGTAGAGGAGGTACAGTTAGATGTAGGGTGTTACTGAGTAGTGGATCTAGGAGTAGACTTATAATTACTGTGATTCAGAAGTCCAAGAAATGTTATTAAAAGAACGTACAAGACAGTACTTACTAGTTCCTGATGAAGATACAGGTCCAAGGATTGTGATGATGAAGGCAGGGTTTAGGTAGGATGATCTGACAATCCAAGATGAGCTATCTTCTCTCCCAATGCTTGGATGAGTGTCACTGAGCTCTAGTTACTTAGTTGCAGTCTTGGGCTTGATGTCCTTCCCTACAAAACTCTTCTCTTTCCTTCACTTGTCTCTACTCTGTCAAGTGAATTTTTTCGGATCCTTCCAATGACTTCCAGATCCTTTGTTTTTGGTTTGGGGAGGTCATTTATAGGGAACCGATGGCGGTTACATAACCGACGGCAGTCAAGTAGGAACTGATGTCGGTTAAGTCAAAGTGGGCTATTTTTGGTAAAATAGCCAACCTTCCTTCCTTTTCTCTCGAGGAATTAGTTGTGGGCTTGGTCAAGTCATTATTAGGCTGGTTTTGGTGTGGGTGAGGAGTAATTAGTCATGGGTGTGGATGTAGACCAAGTTATAGGTCTTAATTAGGTTAGTTTGGGATTAGGGCTAGGTCATGACAAGGTGGCGAAATGAGGTGGCAGGATTGAAAATGTGGATTTATTAATTATAAGGTAATTAATAAATAATTGTGTAGGGTTTAGGTGGTGAGGCTAGGTTATGAAATGAGATGCGGGGCACAGGGGGTCGTAAGACACAAATTTTGTGTTTACATTAGCCCCTTGTTGTCATGTAGCTTGTCTTGTAAAGCTGCACTGACAATAATAAGAAGTGGTTACTCCTGTTAAGGGTATAGGTAATCCCCCTCAAATCTATCACAGATTGAGGTAACGTGAAATCAGGGATAGGGTTGATAAAGGGTAAATGGTGTTGAGATGGCGGTAAGATGGTGGGGTAAGTTCAAGGAAGTAGACACACGTTGAAATGTAGTAGTGCGACCATGGTACATTATTTGAAGAGCAAACAAGTAATTCATAGGCAAAGGTCAATAGTTTATCCAAACAAGGGTTATATAATCCTGGTATCCAAGGCATAGGAAGTAGCTCCAGGGGATATAATGGGTAAGGTACAGGAACGTTTAGGCATGTTCGGCAGTACCAAATGGTTGGTTTGGTTGATATAAACGTCACAGTCTTGGTCTAGGCAAAGTTGGTCAACTGATCAAGTCAAGTACCCTAATCATGCTAAAACATGAACAGGGGAGCTCGATTGAACAAAAAGCTACATGATGGGTGGATAAAATTGTAATTGGCTAGTTTTGGGTGAGGTATTTAATTGGTGCGGCCGTAGGTCAGGCCGATTTATTAGTGAGAGCCATGGGTCGGGGCCTGATTGGTTGGTTGTGGCCTTGGGTTGGGCCTGATTAGTTGGTTGTGGCCTTGGGTCGGGCCTGATTGGTTGGTTACGGCCTTGGGTTAGGCCTGATTGGTTAGTTGCGGCCTTGGGTCGGGCCTGATTAGCTGGTTACGGCCTTGGGTCAGGCCTGATTGGTTGGTTGCGGCCTTGGGTCGGGCCTAATTGGTTGGTTGCGGCCTTGGGTCAGGCCAAATGGTTGGTTGCGGCCTTGGGTCGGGCCTGATTGGTTGGTTGCAGCCTTGGGTCAGGCCAAATGGTTGGTTGTGGCCTTGGGTCGGGCCTGAGTGGTTGGTTGCGGCCTTGGGTCGAGCGTAAGTGGTTGGTTGTGGCCTTGGGTCGGGCCTGATTGGTTGGGTGTGGCTTTGGGCGGGCCTGGTTGGTTGATTGCGGCCGTGAATTGTGCCAATGAAGTCAAAAAAGGCTATTTAGCAAAGGAGGGTATAGACGATGTGGTGAGAAAGGGAGATTGGTGAATAAGGGCAGAAATTGTGGTAAAAGAGGGATTAAACCGATATCAGTTAGCTATGACTGGTATCGGTTAGATGACCGATACCGGTGTTTTAGGGCACAATATAACCTATATCGGTTATAGGTAAAAAACCTATAAAAAGAAAAATACGGCCTGTCATTGTCACATTGTCAATTTGATAACCAATACGGCTTGTCTGGATTTAAAATTGATTTTGTTGAGTTTGTACGCTGAGTTGGCAGTAGTTGAGTGGAGTGGTTGATTGGTAGACCCCAGTGAGTAGGAGGCAGAATTTGATTGGTGGAGGACCTAGCTAAAGAGATTTGGAGCCATGGTACAGCCAGGAGGAGCAGGAGGTGCTGGAGGAGCTGGACCACCACCACCTATCCCACCATGACGACATGTAGTCGTACTGGTAGGCTCTGAACCCCTACTTATGTAAATTTAATGGTTTTAAGCTAGATGTGGGTTTTAGGTAGGAATCCAAAATTTTAATAAAATAATGAATAAATTGAAGTAATTTCTAAAATGGAGTGGGTAGGTAGGTTAGTTAGGCTAAAACGGTAGGGAGGGTAGGTTTGTAGGGTTTTCCTATCAGTAAAAGGGGAAAAAATAGGCAAAAAGGTGGTTTGGGGTCGCGTCGGGTTCGGCTCCGGGATTAGACAGTGACCGATGTCGGTCACTAGGCGACCAGCATCGGTCACCGAATATTTTGTATAGACCATTTGTTATTTGGACTGGCGTCGGGCGTAGGTTGACTGGCGCCGGTGCATAGAATGTCTTGGGGGGACCGGTGGCGGTCGAGGGTGATCGGTACCGGTGCATAGAATGTTTTGGTTTGTTTGTTGTTTGTTTGTTGTTTGTTTTTTTTTTGTTAGAGTTTTGTTTTGTTTTGGGGGTGAAGAGGCAGGAGGTCGAGGTGAGAGATTACGTGGTGTGGACGAAGTAGGGGGTGTTAAATTGGTGGGGGTATAGTTAGATGGCTAGAGTAGATTGGGGTGGTAGGTAAGGCGTGAGGTAAGTAAAAAAGATATCGTAGTAGAATAGGTGGGTGTAGATGTGTATTATAGAGTCGGGATGTGGTTGGGTGGGTAAAAAGGGGGTATAGATGGTTAAGGTAGTTGTTTTTGTAAAGGGTAGGTCTAATGAAGTGGGTTGTTTTTGCAAGCACGTCAGTAGCTTACAATGCGGGATCAGATGCCCCCGCTATTGAGACAAATGCGGCCACATGTGTCCACAGCGCAGTGGGCCATTATGTGAGAGGTGGGACTCAGCGGAGTCCAGCGGTATAGGGCTAGGGATAGGGACCACAGCCTGATGGTTTCCCTCATCAAGAGATGGGATTCGGTAACCAATGTCTTCCATCTCCCTACTAGAGAGATGACGATTACCCTAGAGGATGTGTATCGCATCCTGAGACTGCCAATCGTAGGGGAGGCAGTGTTCCAGGTAGATGCGGAGACGGTGATGGAAAACATTCTTCAAGTATTTAGGGATGCAGCTGCATTATTGACCTATCACAGTGTGAGCATTGCCTATGGTGACATGTATCGCACACACAGACATGAGACATGGCTTGCTGTGTTGATGATGATAGGTATCACATACTTCACCCTCCCAGACTCAGAGGGAGGCTGCTTCCCATGGGCTTTGATGGGGGTGTTGCACGAGATGGTAGATGAGCATACGTGCTATGCATGGGCACCAGTATATCTGGTGCAGCTATTCAGAGAGCTGTGGGGTTATCACCGGATGAGGTGATTTGGGATTTTCTCGACATATTTGTTACACTGTTGGGCATATGAGCACATCATATGTATACAACCAGTAGGGCTGCTCCAGCAGCCAGGGCCACAGATTATATACAGATATGGCTTTCAGAGGTGGTTGGGGGTCATGGGCCAACCATGAGCGGTGCTCATAGGATGGGATGTGGCCTACTACCATCATATGCTAGAGGGTTTGACCGCACTAGACATTATATGGAGGCCCTACAGAGGCCATCAGCCCCGAGGAGGAGCCCGAGCACAGATGCGTTGGATCTAGTATAGTTTCTGGATAGCTAGACGGAGGCTTGGAGAGTATGAGTGGATACCCCTAGAGAGGGTATGACGATAGTTAAGGCTGCGACAGGATGAGCCACCTCCCTTCCCATAGTAACGGAGGGATGATGTAGAGGTCCCATTGCCTACACCACAGCCCGTTGACCCAGATTAGGTAGCAGAGAGGATGGCGGATAATACAGTGGATGATACCGGAGTGACAGGGGTCTTTTTGGTTTGGTGGGCAGGGTAGAGAGCAGCTAGGGGAGCACAGCCCGCACAACCAGATTTAGCAGTGGTTATAGCAGAGAGGGACCGGCTCTTAGGGTAGGTGCAGTTATTACAGGGGCAGCTTACTGCTGCACAGGAACAGATCGAGGTACTATAGGGGCAGTTAGCCCAGGCACAGGTGCAGGCACAGGTACAGCCACAAGCACCACCACAGGTACCGACACAGCCACAGGCACCACCACAGGCACCCGGCCTCGCCGCAGGCACAGGAACCGCCACAGGTACAGGTACAGGGTGTACCGGCAGGACAGGGGCCACTATTATTAGGAGTCGGGGGACCAGCCCTAGCAGCCATGGTGGCACGGGCCCGCTATATGGAGGCAAGAGCGGAGGCCCGGTATTATCAGGACGTCCTTGATGGTACCGGGGCTGACTATCAGCCATATGCGGCGCACAGAGCCGAGACCTCTCGGAGCCAGAGATCCCAGGGGGACGCAGCCACAGCCGGTGGGTCAGTGACAGGGAGGAGGTGAGAGCCAACACACGGACCAGCAGGGAGAGGGGTTGAGGGTGGTGGGGAGAGTTGAGACATCCCTGGAGCGGAGATGGTTTTTTGGATATTGGATATAGACACCGGTCTGCGAACCAGTCATGTATATAGAGGCCTGCGTGCCTACATATGATTTATTTATTCATTCTTGTTGTATATACCGACTTGCGAGCCGAGTACAAGTTGTATAGTTGATACCGGCCTACGAGCGAGTATATTTTTGACATGAGAGACCGGCCTGCGAGCCGAGTCGAGATTTTGACAGTGATTGCGGCCTATGTGCTAGCTTTGTATTATTTTGAGCTGACAGAGGCCCCCATGCAGGGGAAGTTGTATATTTAAACATTGATATATATACATATATATAGATGATGATTTTGATCCACATGGTGTGTATAAAAATGTTTTATGTGTTTTTTCGATGGTTTTTGAAATTGAATGTATATAGATGATGAGTTTGATCCACATGGTGTGTATACTGATGGGTTTGATGTATATATTTAAAATGTCGTATGTATTTTGTCGATGGTTGTTTTAATGTAGATAGATGATGTTGATGAAATTGTGATGATATATATATGTGTGTTGATGTGATTCTGATGACAAATAGTGATAATGGTGTAGTTATGTAGGAAAAAGAGGTGGGCGCCACAAAAATTTACAAAAAATAAAGAAAAGGCCCAGGTTTAAGAAAAAGGAGGCATGTGACCGATATCGGTTAGCTAACCGACGTCGGTAGATTATTGAGCAATATCGGTTAGGTAACCGATACCGGTTATGCCAAAATGAGCTTTTCTAAAAATAGAAAAGCTTGGGCGGAAACTTAAGTTCTTATTTTTAGAGTCATGCAACAAGTTAAATACGTGAATGTGACGCTTGTTTGACGACTGATACAGGTAATTGCATGAAAGAATTGAGTGATAAGGAGGAAAGAGACAGGTAAAGTGATTGTGAGCTGAGTATTAAGAAGGCAGAAAGGCTAGTTATATTGAAGAGGGTGGTGAACATGGCTAGAAAAGGAGAAGCATCCAGTAGGCAGGGACGAGAGGGAAGACAGGTTCCACCCCAAGCTGCTGCATCCCAAGAGGTAAACTGTTTGGTTGTATTTTAATTCTTACATGTTTTGATGAATAGGATGAGAGAAGGTAAGAGGGTAGAGATGAGAAAGAAAAGGTGATAGGCAAGGGTTTGGGGTAGAGTGAGTGTTAGGGGGTAGGTAAGCAGGGTTTTCACGTATGTTTGTAGGTACCAAGAGGGGTAAACGAGCAAATAATTATCGTAGGTGGATGGTTTTAAACTGGCTGTATAGGATTGACAGTGACCGATATCGTTTAGAGATAACCGGTATCGGATTATCTATAACCGATACTGGTTACTGTAGGAATTTCCAGAATGTGAGAAAAAACACTTGGGGATTTGATTTATTGAATGGTTGTGTGTCATTTTGATGTATGTAGGTAGAGGTAGGGTTGAGGATGAATGATAGTGTGCCAGCTTTGTTATCACGAATCCGAGCGGATGTAACACCAGCTGAATGGGCATTGATAAATCATGTGGGGTTAAGTGGAATCCTCTATTATTCATGAATCGCACACAATCATGCTATGTTGCAGGCGTTGATTGAGAGGTGGAATCCAGAAAAGAATACCTTCTATCTGCCAACAGGGGAGATGACAGTGACGATGGAAGATGTGTTTAGAATTTTGAGGCTCCCAATTATAGGAAGACCAGTGTATCAGGCGTTGCCTAGCGCAGCGCGGGGAGCGATAACAGTAGTATTTGGTTCAGCTGCATGAGATTTGACACAATGAGGTTTGACATTCACTTATGGTACAATGTATGCAACACACCCTGAGGAAACAAGGTTGGCAGTGGTATTAATGATAGCGGTGGGGTATTATGCATTACTGAGGGTGGATGGGGGAAGATTTCCAAAAGCATTGATGTGTGTTATTTGGGAAATGATAGAAAGGAGCGTGACTTTCACATGGGCACCTGCATATCTGGTGGAGTTATATAGGGGTTTATGGGCCTGTAAGTGAAATCACAGGACGACACTGGATTGTGCATACTTATTACATTGTTGGGCCTATGAGCACATTGTGTGTGTGCGACCAATAGGCCTGACCAATCCAAGAAAGAGAGACAGGAGTGCAGAGGTTGGGATTCAGATGATGGGTCCAGACAGAACAAGAGGCGAGATCCCAGGCCGTGATAGATGACATCGAGTATTATAGGAAGGTATGGGAGATGGTGACGATTGTGGATATTTGTTGGAGGCCTTACGGGAACTATATGGTGACAGAGAACATAGCTGAGGAGTTGAGGGGTGTAGAGTGATTGAGGTGGATCGTAGGGCATAGGCCGGGTGAGTACGAGAGGATTCCTCTAGATCATGTGTGGCGACAATTTAGATTTGTTCAGGATATACCCATGGCTTATAGACCATACATGAGGATCGATGCCGAGGCATTATTCTCACCGCCCCGGCCGACACCTCCAGAAGGACCAGAAGAGATAGCAGCAAATCGCAGGGTAATGGATGCAGGAGCAACAGAGGCTTATAGATTATGGTGGGTAACAGAGCTGTGAGGTTCACGTGAGAGGGCTGATCATCCTGACATAGCTGTGATTACAGTGGAGAGAGATCGTCTACAGGGTTTAGTTCATCAGCTCCAAACGCGGGTGAATGAGACAACGGGATTGTTAGCGGTTGCAGAGTCACGAGTGGAGAGACTAGAGGTGAGATTTTTCCATGCGAGAGGACGTATTCGTATGTTACAGGAGATTTTCACAGATCAGTGGGAGGAACCAATAGTAGTGGCACCTTTGAGGATGGAGAGGCCAAGTGAGTGGCGTCGATGATCACGATCACCACCTGATTCGGGAGGAGGAGCAAGGGTCTAAGTGAATTTCATAGGAGTATAAGAATAAATAAGGATGCCGACCTGCGCGTCGATGATAGAGAATATGTATTTGTTTAACATCTAAATAAAACTAAATATGTATGTTGATTTGAGTGATGATAATAATAAGAATGGTTGTGTTTTGAATGTTTTTGTTTTGAAAAAGGATAAAGATGAATGTTATCAAATAGAAATACACAAAAATATTTATATTTACAACACATGATAGGTTATGGTAGGGGATGGTCAAGCTAACCTTCGGAGACCCCATGTCTCCTAAGTGCTGCCTACATAGCCCATTACACAAAGCAAGGAGGGGCCTCAGACTGATGTAGTTCTCCCTTAGGACCAGGGAGAGGTGAATTTAGGCAACTTGGTTATAGTTAGGCAATTTGTTGGCTGGTAAAAATATTGATATTGGTAGGGTAACGTTGTTGGTGTTGGTAAGGGATTGGCGATGTTGGTGTAGGTATAGGTGAAGCGAAAGTTAGCTTACCCAAGTAGTAGGGAACCGTATTCTGATTAAGGTCAACACATAATCCTAGATTCAAGTAAAAGAGGTAAAAGTGTCCCGTAGTTGAGAAGAGCTAAACAAACCACATATTAACATAGGATGAGCTTGAATCCCTAGGTGCCTTGCATAGGTGAAAAGAGTCGTATAATCACAATATATTGGATATACGTCACGTCCCTTGAGTTTTATTACTTTGACGAATGGTGAGGTGAGGTAGCTGGTATAGTGGGGGTGCAGAGAACTTGTTATAAGGTGATTATTCTGACGAAAAAGAACCAAACCTAAATAGACCAGTCCATGACTCAAAAGTGCTGTGGAATACTACTTTTTACTTTTCTGGATATAGACTGATCGATGCGGGAAGTCTACATGGGATATGTATTTTTTGTTCTTGAGATCTTCACGAAGCTGAGCAATGTGAGAAGCTTTTGATAGAGGCTGACTTTGTATAGCTGTCCTTCAAGGGAGTAGTCTATTTATAGTAGTAGATGTGGCTTTTGTGCATAGTTGTCCTTCGGGGGAGCAGTCTATTTAAAATAGCAAATGTGGCTTTGCACATAGCTGTCCTTCAAGGGAGCAGTCTATGTATAACTTAGAGGTCTAGATGTCCGGTTGACATGAAGCATCTAGTTTTGTAGGAATTTTGACTCAAGAATATCCCATAACCATATAATTGAGAACGTGTTATTTTGATACTTTTAAGTCATGGAATTAGACTAAAAAGGGGAAGGTATCTTTAAGGGGAGGTTATGACCAAACCATGTGAGCTTGATTTTATTTTGAGATGCATGAAACAAAGTGTATGAGGTGGTAAATGAGCTCAAGGGACAAGCGTAAGGTAGATAAGAAGTGATGTAACACTAAATTAAATAGTAGAATGGTCGAAGATGCAAGGCATTAAGGGATTCAGGCTCAGGTTTACCATTAAGCGAAGATAAACGATAAGTTCCTGATCCGTAGATGTGAGTGATAATGTAAGGCCCAATCCAATTTGGAGCAAATTTTCCGCGTTTGCTCTTTTCTAGTTTGGTTACATGTTGATTCTCTTTGAGGACAAGATCACCAACCTTAAAGGTACGCTTATGAAGTCACTTATCATAAGCACACTTTATGCGCTTTTGATAGATTTTAAGGTGGTCAAGAGCTGTAAGACGATGCTCGTCAAGAAGCTCCAATTGGGCTAACCGCTCTTGGCGGAAATCATCATTGGTGAGAATATCCTGAAGAGATATTCTTAGGGAGGGTATTTGTATTTCGAGAGGTGAGACAGTCTCGGTACCATATACCAAAGAAAATGGGGTGGCATTAGTGGAAGTATGAATGCTAGTCTGATAAGCCCAAAGGGCAAAGGGGATGTGATCAAGCCAATTGCTTTCAGAATCGTTAACGAATTTCATGAGGATTTTGGTTAGGGTTTTATTAGAAGATTCGGCTTGACCATTTTCTTGTGGATAGTAAGGTGATGAAAAGCTAAGTTTGATACCAAAGTTGTCACAAAGGTCTTGTAACAACTTATTTTTGAAATATTTTCCATTATTTGTTATCAGGCGATGAGGAACACCAAAACGACAGATAATGTGATGGTTAATGAATTCAACGATTTTTTCTTTTTTGGTTGAAATGAGTGGAATGGCTTCTACCCATTTAGTGTAATATTCAGTTGTTGTGATTATCCAATGGTGACGTTGCGAAGAGGGTGGGTGAATCTCACCAATGAGGTCTAAACCCCATTGTGAGAAAGGCCAAAGATCTCGTGCGACCTGTAGCAGATGGCTAGGAGAATGTTGAAGGTTGGCATGTTGTTGACACATAACACAACGCTTAACATATTTGTAGCAGTCCTTATTAAGAGTAGGCTAATAATAGCCTAGGCGAAGGATCCGTTTGGCCACGGCAAGGCCACTAAAATGTCCACCACAAATACTATTGTGGACTTGTTGGATTGTATAGGTGACCTCCGCACTGGTTAGAAATCGAAGGAGGATGCCATCAAAGCCATGTTTATAGAGGAGTCCCCCATGACGACATAACGAGAAACACTTTTAAGAAAAGCACGTTTTCCATTACTAGTAAGGCTAGGTGGGAGAACAGAGGTTGTAAGGTAGTCGTGAAATTGGTGATACCAAGTATCCTGCGAATTAGCAGACACATTATTTATCATACAAACATCCGAGGCTAAGTAATATGGGGAAAAGAGTTGTTATACCAAGACGACTATGTCAGAGTCAGTTGGTGAGGTAGGAATTTACGAGGCTAAGCAAGCCATAGTATCCACAAATTTGTTAGTGGAGCGGGGAATGGTTTGGATATAATAATGAGTAAATAAGGTCAAAAGTGAATCCACGTAATATTTGTACTTTTGAAGTTCCTCATTTTTACATTGGTAGATGCCCATAACTTGATTGACTACCAGTTGGGAGTCACCGAAAATGTTAATAGACTTGACACCTAAGTGTAAGGCAACCTGGAGACCCAAAACAAGGGCCTCATATTCCGCTGTATTATTAGTGCAGGGGAAATCAAGCCAGAATGAAAGAGGCATAGGCTCGGCATCAAGAGGAATGAGAACAACGCCAGCTCCTCCGCCGCGCTGGCATTTGGATCCATCGAAGAAGAGGGTCATTAGATACGACTCCTCACTGAGTGAAAGAGTGGCGATGAGTTCATCATGGAAATTTAAATTGGTAAATTTCTCCCCAGGTAAAGGGGCTTCCGCGAGTTGGTCAGCAATAGTTTTTCCTTTTATTGATTTCTGGTGTATAAATTCAAGGTCGAGGTCGGCAAGGAGCATAAGCCATCGGGCGATGCATTGGTTTAGATGTGGTTTGGCGTACATATAATGAATGGGGTCTGCGTTGGTGATGACAAAAGTTGTGTCATTCAGGAGGTAGTGGCGGAGTTTGGTGGCTACGAATGATAGGGATAGGCACAACTTTTCTACATGTGTATACCTAGTCTCGTAATCCATGAGAGTATGGCTTATGTAATAAACAGCTTGTTCTCGATGCTCGGAGTCACGATGTGCGAGCATGGCTCCTACAGCATGGTCGGTGGTAGAAAGGTAAAGGTAGAAAGGGTGATCGTCCTGAGGTGGGATAAGCACAGGTGGCTGCAAGAGATAGGTTTTAAGAGCCTCAAAGGCTTGGTGGCACTCTTTGCTCCATTGAAAGGCAATGTCCTTTTTAAGGAGATGATGGAAAGGTTGACAACAATCTGAGAGTTGAGAGATGAAACGCCAGATAGATTGGAGTTTACCTTGCAAACTACGCAATTGTTTGAGGTTAGTAGGTGGGGGCATTTCTAGGATAGATTTGACTTTAGCTGGATCGACCTCAATGCCATGCAAAGAGACGATAAAACCAAGGAGTTTTCTCGAAAGGACACCAAAGATACATTTATTTGGTTGAAGACGAACACAATATTGTAACAGGTGATAAAAAATAATGGTTAAAACATCGAGATGTTCACTGCGATGTTTAGATTTGCCAAGAAGATCATCGACATAATCCTTAAGGATAGTGTGCATTATGTCATGAAAAATGTAAGTCATAGCCCGCTGATAGGTCACACCTGCATTCTTAAGGCCAAACGACATGACATGATAACAGAAGGTTCCCCAAGGAGTTATGAAGGTAGTTTTATGTTGATCGGCCGGGGCTACCAAAATTTGACTGTATCCCGAGAAGCCATCCATGAGAGAAAGCATCTCATGGCCCGCAGTGAGATCAACAAGTTGATCAATACTTGGGAGGGGGAAGTCATCCTTTGGGCAAGTGAGGTTAAGGTCCCGGAAAGCCATACATATCCAAAATCCCCCCGTTGCTTTAGTAACAGGTACGATGTTAGAGATCCATTGAGGATAGTCAATAGGTAAGATGAAGGAAACAAAAAGGAGTCATTGAAGCTCTTCTTTGACCAAGAGGGCAATGTGTGGATGCATTTTTCTCAGTTTCTGTTTAATTGGTTTGGCATTAGGTTTTAAGGTAATGTTATGGATAGCAATGTCAGGATCAATTCCTGGCATGTCAGCGTAGGACCAAGCGAAAGCTCGGTTGTGGGCACGGAGGAAGGTAATGAAGGAAGTTTGTTCTGATGCGGTAAGAGATTTTCTGATCTTCACAATGTGAGGATCATCCTTGGTGTGGATGTTTATTTCTATAGTCGACTCAATCAACATGGTTTGAGTATCAGATGGCAAGGCGCGTTGAATATAAGAGTCGTCCGCACCAAGGTAAGTGAGGATGGAGTCGTCATCCTAGCACTCAACAACATTAATTGAAGGTGAGTCCTCTTCGATCATGTCTGGATATAGAAGGGGAAGAGAAGATGGGTCTTCATTATCGCATGTTGATAAGTGAGAGGACCCAAGAAGATAGCGTTTATGAAAAAAAAAAGTTAGGAGGGATAGATTCAGGGTCTATCGACTCTATGGGTGACGATGGCAAAATGGGTGATGATGGTTCGAAAGGGGTGACTTCATCGCCTTCCTGGATACAATAGATATGCGATGTTTTTAGTGTAGGTGGTTTAGAGAATCCAAGACCATGATGATATTTGTGTTTGCGTGTAGTAATGGGAATGATCGTATGTCGGCCTTGTTCATAAAGACCGAAACCGAAGCCCTTACAAACACAATGCATCAGGAAGGTGAGAGTGAAACGACGATTAGTTAGATATTGAAAATCATATTGGAAGGAGACCGCACCAAGGGGAGGTTCAGGGGTGATAAAGGATGTATCGACACCCCCATATGTTAGGTTGGTGTGGTAATTAGGTGGTCCGTAAGAGATTACTTCCCCCACACGACGGTCATAGGTAGGATGCACATGTAACTATCTATACTCCTGTGGGGTATGGAACGTGCTAACATTATACAGGCAATACTCCCCCAATGTAAGGTGTTGAAAGACATCTACTAAGGGATCTGAGGTTGGGATATTGTCTATGGGAAAGGAAGTGGTATTTGCGACGGTGGTTTCATTGGTTGAAGGTGTAGGTGCGGTTGAGGTGGATGGTTGAAGTGTGGTTGAAGTGGATGGTTGGGTTGGATGAATGGGTGTCTTGACTGGTACAAGCACATCATTAGGGCGATATAACATATTGTAGGTTTTGAAGGGGGGAGGGTCAGCTTTTACGGTGTAGGACTTCCCCTCGTACTCGAATTTTATGCATCTATGTAAGGTGGAGGGAACGCATCCCATAGGCTGGATCCAAGGGCAGCCTAACAACATGTTGTATTGGAATTCACCCTTAAGGACATAGAAGAGTTCGGGTAAGGTACATGGCCCTACATGAATGTTAAGGATCACAGTGCCTAAGGTAGAAGTAATAGCATCGTTGAATGAACGCAACATAGTGGGGTTGGCACACATGCACCTAGAGGGGATATTCATTTATTGGAAGGCTTTGGAAGAGATGATGTTTAGGCTAGCGCCTCCGTCAATCATAACACGATGTACGCAGATGTCCCAGATGTAAGCTGAGATGAAAAGAGCGGGGTCAAGATCTTCTGCACCAAAGTCAAAAATTTCGTCTTCGGAGAAACTGACAGCAGCGGTTTTTTATACAGGGATGGAAGTGATAGATTGTTTGGTGAGAGAAGCAATGTGGTTAGGTGTTAAGATGGAGGTAACGAGCAAGGTTTTGTTAGGTAAGACCTCTATCCCTTGAAGGATTTCAACGAGAGCTTGTCGATGAGATTCAGAGGTCTGAATGAGATCATACAGTTTCATTTTTACAGGTGATTGGTGAAGCTATTTGATCATGGTACGGTGGGCAACTCCATCAGAGACAGGGTAGGCAGGTCCACGAATAACCACTTTAGGTGGTGGTGCGATCAGGATGGTGGATGGAGAAAGAGAGGCCGCAGGTGTGCTTTCTTTAGCTTTCCCATTGCTTTTCTGCCCTCGAGTAGCAACACTAATCATGTTGATCTCGTAAACACGAGAGGAGGAAGACGGTAGGTATAAGTCATGGTATTCGAGAGGTGGGGTTGTAATAATGATAGATCTTGGTGAGACGGGGACAGGTGGTATAGGAGAGGGGATTAAAGCTAAAGGTTTCTCCCTTCGTAAGTTTTCTTTCTTAACCTTTCTATCCGAGAGAGGTGACTGACGAAGTATGGCTTTCAAAGCTTTGCATCCCTCTACATCATGTCCTAGTGTGCGGCGGTAAGCGCAGATTTTAGACTCATCATAACCTATAGGTCGATGTTTAGATGGATCATAAGGTCTAAGTGGGGTTACGGAGATGGTCGCATTCTCCACCAACATATCCAGGATCTTAGTGTAAGATCCTTTGAGTGGGTCAAAGTCAGAGGAAGATGAAGCTATTGATTGGGTGGGTTTTGGTAATGTTTGGGTATGGTTGGTTCGTACGAATGGTGTTTTAGATAAGGGGTTTTGATAATTGGATTTAACTAAATGTCGCTTCTTTGGTGTAAAAGGTATGTTTAGGTGGTTAGATGGTGAGGCCACAGATGATGTGGTAGTAGGAAACAACCACGAAGAAAGAGGAGTGACAGCAAACAAATCCTTTGATGATGGAGTCTGTTTAGGGTTGATAGGTGGATAGGATATCTGTATGGATGTAGAAGGTGTAGGTCATTTTAAAGAAAATGCAGGAGGTACAATGTATTGAGGCAAGGTGGAGGGGTGAGGTCCCAATATAGAAGGTAGGTGTGACGGCGAGGGTTTTAGTTGTGACAGAGGCATAGATTGGACTTGAGGAGATTGGGTCTGTCTCCTAGGTGGATGGACATCTTTATTTTTGGATAAATCTAACCATTTAGGTGGGTGTGTTAGGCTGGGTATTAGTGAAGTCCCAAGTGTAGGGGGAGGTTTGGTTAGGTTAATAGAGTTGGATGAGGTATTCGGTA
Source organism: Taxus chinensis (assembly GCA_019776745.2). Classification (NCBI taxonomy): domain Eukaryota; kingdom Viridiplantae; phylum Streptophyta; class Pinopsida; order Cupressales; family Taxaceae; genus Taxus; species Taxus chinensis. The sequence goes on from CM034146.1 coordinate 1,009,742,510, forward strand.
GAGATGAGGGGGGTGAAGGTGAGGACATAGGCATTTTGAGTTTTTGTAAACACCGCGGGTATATGGTAGAGGTGTCTGGATCGGTCATCTGCATCTGAGTAGAGCATGGTGTATTCAAACATTCCCATAGGACTCATCTATCTTCGGAGGGGTGACAATCATCACGTGTGAATAATAAATTTTGTATGGAAGAAAGGTGGGTTGTGATTCCGGTCCACTGTGGGTGTGATACAGGGGGTAAATGAGGCACTGTATCAATGGGCGTTAAGAGGTCAACTGGTCGCTGAAAAGATTTAGGTGATGAAGAACTAATAGGTAGGAGGGCATGTCTGAGAGGATCTGTCATTATTAAATAATTTGGTGATGTCGGTTCAAGGGGTTTCTCGTCTAAGGATGACGAACAAAGTGGCGAGCCTTCCTTTTGTACAACAAGAGTGGTAGAAGGAGATGTTTGGAGAATAGATAAGTTAGATAACATCCGCTCATAGTCTTGCAAGGATGTGGTGTAAGAAGGCTCATCTGTGAGAAGGGAACTCTGGGCGGTTAATTCCTTTATGGTTAAAGGAACGGAAATGTTATCATCTTGTCTTGATGGCGGTGAAGGGGGTTCGAGTTCCTGCGTTAATGAAGAGGCTTGATTCAGAATTTTCTCAATAGAGGTTTTTGGTTGGTAATAAAAAACTGCATGGATTTCATGAACACTCTCGTCGGCTAAGATATCTTGGTTTATGTTACTATTAGAAGAGTGGTTTGGGAATGGTTTATTGAAAATTTTCAAATTTTGGTTAGTAGGGGCATTAGGATTATCGAGGGTTATATCCCCTACATCAACCATTTCCTGCACTATGTTTTTCAACATCTTACAGTTTTCGTGACTGTGTCCCTTCATGCGGTGGAAGTTACTGAAGTCATTTTCTTTGTACCAAGAAGGTATAGCGCGGGTGGAATCAAACCTGGAGTGAGGTTTAACAGGAGGCAAGGTGATAGCTCCTGCTTTGAGAAATTTTTCCAAGATGACACCATAAGTTTCTCCCAAGGGAGTGTAATTGATGGGCTCGGCTTTATACTTATAGGTGGTTTTTGGTGAGGTATTAGACGGTGCTTGGGATTTGACCATGACCACGTGGACAGCTCCTTTTGATTTCAAAGTAGTCTATGCATGAGAATTGGTGGTGTTGGGTTTGTTGGTGGAGTCTTGGGTTCAAAAATTAGGGTTTTTTATCGCGCAACCACAATTTCTCTTCCTCTAAGGCTCGAATTTCTAGTTTCCAAGCCATAGTAAACGCCTCATCAAAGGTGTGTAAAGTTTAAATTTGGAGGGTAGGAGAAATGTGCTTAGCGCAAGCCCATGTAAAGAGTTTGATAAGCTCGGCCTGAGTCAAGGCATAAGTAAGTTGGTTGATGAGGCCTCGCCATCGTCCAACGAAATCTGCGATAGATTCATCTTCAAATTGTCGGACGGCATATAGGTCGGTGATAGATACTTTCTTAGAAATATTAATGGAGAAATGATCCATGAAAGATTGGGCTAATTGGTTAAAAGAGAAGATTGAGTGCTAGGTTAAAGCACTGTACCACTCCAAGGCAGGTCTTGATAAGGACATGGGAAAGGTGCGGAGTAGTAAAGCATCACCATGAGCAATCAGATAGCAGGCATGTCTAAATTATCGCAAGTGTTGTTGAGGATCCTCCTTACTATTAAAATGAGTGAATTTTGGTAATTCCCATTGAGGAGGATATGAATGAAGGGGGACAGAAGGATGAATAGGCTCCTGACAAACTTGCTCGTATGTCAGGGTGCTACGGCTTCCTGAAACATAAGACTCTAGATTTTCCATCTTGTCCATCATTTGTTTGATGAAATCAGTGGTTGGATGAGATGATGGTGCAGTTGTTGTAAAAGGTGGAGGATTGGGCCAAGGGCCTCCACTATACAATTGGGGGGCTAAATGTTGATAAGGTATTGAGGATGAATATGTTGAGGTGACCGAATAGGGATGTCCTATATAAGATGTTGAAGTCACTGGATACGTGTGTGGAAATGAAAAGGTGGGTGGAGCTTGAGAAGGAAAGCTTGTGTGGATAGGTGGCAGAGAGCAAGTTATGAAAGGAGCAGTCTGCGAGAGAGATGAGGTAGGAGCTGTCGGTGGTAATGATATGTTGGGCCCCAGCTTAACCAAAGAAAAGCCAATCTGTGCTGTATGAACCCCCGAAGCCACTAAGTTGGGAGATGGGGCTAAGGATGAAGAGGGTAAGGCAGAGTTATTAGGTGGGGAAGGAGCTAAGTGAGTGGCTATACTAATAGGCATGCCAACAAGGAGTTGACCATTAGGTGTACGGTCAGGGGCATGAGACAAATAGTACTGTAAAGTGCTAGGATTAGCGTCCAAAAATTTTACAAATTCCTTATCTCCTACAGGGATTTTGGGAACCTCGCTGGTGTTTGTAGGATTCCCCACAGGATGTGAAGGGGGTGATTCAGGCAAAGGCACAGAGCAGGCATGTGAAACCATGGCTGCAGCTTGTTTCCGAGTGATAACAACCATGGACAAGAGTACACAACAGGGATGTAATCTATCAAGAACAGAAGCAACAACAAAATGTTGGAATTGGTAGCTTGCTGGTTTTGGGAACTATGAAAGATAGTAACTGATATCAGTCAGGTAACCGATGTCGGTCAGACTGTAGCCGGTGTCGGTAAGTTAACCGATGTCGGTATAATAGGACTGGTGTAAGAAGCTGTAGGAAGTTGCTGATTTGGGGTTAACAATGCTTAGTATGCCTACCCAACTATTTTGAAGTGATCACTGAAACAGTGTAGGACAGAGAAACAGAACTAAAAACAAGAAAGACGCACAAGCAAATCAAGAGACTAACCCTAGGATTAGTTTTAATTATTTTGGGCTTATGCCTTAGACGCAAGATGATGTCAATTCTAAACAGAAGACTTAGGGGAAATGTCAAGTTTGTTTTGGGTTATAAGGTTACCTCAATCGGGCGGAGGAATACCGCGGAAAAGGGGGATGTTTGAGCTGTTGTGTTGATTTATGATGTGATTTGGTATGTGTTGTGTAGTGAAAGTAAGATTAATTTCTTGTCAATACCATGGATATCACCCCCACATGTACGACCTATTACTTAATCTATGTTCACTAGAATTGAAAACAACAAGCAATAATGTGATGCACGTGTTTTAAACCCAAATCGAAAATGATATTTGATGAAGCAAGGAGATGATTTTCACTAATGCAAAGATGTGAAAGAAAGACAAATTCTTTTACCAAAAAAATAAAAAAATAACAAAATATCTTGTGAATATTTAGCAGAAACAAACAGCAAGTATGCTCCTTGTATGAAAGCAAGCAAGCAAGAAAGAAACCCAAAATGGGTCCCACCGGGCATGCCAAAATGTTTCACTCAGAATGTTTCAGTTCCTTAGAATAGAGTTGCTTCTATCCTTTCATTCTTTTGAGAAACAGATAAGGGTTAGGGATAGGAGGAATATCTGTTGAATGTTGAGAGGGTGTGCGTGTACCGTAGAGAGAAATCAGATCGATTGCGAAGAACTCCTTTTTGTCTAGGAAGGACTACCTGCAAGTAAGAATACAAGACCACCAGATTCTAGTTAGACAATAAATGAGGGAACTACCTTGGGCCCAGGAAATATTAGACTTCCTTTCGAAGGTGGTCAGTTCCCCTTTTAATACGAATTAACATAAATGATAATAAAGAAGCTATTGCCAAATTACAATTTAATTGCCTCGTTAAAACAATAGAGGAAAGGCTGGTTTTGGTTTTGAGTCACAGTGACCAATGCCGGTCACTGTCATCGGTACTGGTTCCTAATAATCGATATCGGTAGGGGTAGTGATTTAGGGGCTTTTAGTGAAGGTTGGCTATAAGGTGGCTATGGTGTTTATCAGGCTGGTAAATGATTGGGGATAGGTAATGGGGGTGATGGAGAAGACTCAGAGAATATGGGGGGTTGTTCTTGGGGCAATGTAGGGGTAGAGGAGGTACAATTAGATGTAGGGTGTTACCAGGTAGTGGATCTTGGAGTAGACTTATAATTACTGTGATTCAGAAGTCCAAGAAATGTTATTAAAAGAATGTACAAGACAGTACTTACTAGTTCCTGATGAAGGTACAGGTCCAAGGACTGTGATGACGAAGGTAGGGTTCAGGTAGGATGATATGACAATCCAAGATGAGCTATCTTCTCTCCCAATGCTTGGATGAGTGTCACTGATCTCTAGTTACTCAGTTGCAGTCTTGGGCTTGATGTCCTTCCCTGCAAAACTCTTCTCTTTCCTTCACTTGTCTCTGCTCTGTCAGGTGAATTTTTTCGGATCCTTCCAATGACTTCCAGATCCTTTGTTTTTGGTTTGGGGAGGTCATTTACAGGGAACCGATGGCGGTTATGTAACCGACGGCGGTTGAGTAGGAACCAATGTTGATTAAGTCAAAGTGGGCTATTTTTAGTAAAATAACCAACCTTCCTTCCTTTTCTCCTGAGGAATTAGTTGTGAGCTTGGTCAAGTCATTATTAGGTTGGTTTTGGTGCGGGTGAGGAGTAATTAATCATGGGTGTGGATGTAGACCAAGTTATAGGTCTTAATTAGGTTAGTTTAGGATTAGGGATAGGTCATGAAGAGGTGGTGAAATGAGGTGGCAAGTTTGAAAATGTGGATTTATTAATTATAAGGTAATTAATAAATAATTGTGTAGGGTTTAGGTGGTGAGGCTAGGTTGCGAAATGAGATGCAGGGCACAAGGGGTCGTAAGACATAAATTTGGTGACTACACTTGGTTTTGAGTGTTTCATTATATGCACGCTCACATGCATCTGCACTATCAACTAATTCGTGTGCCCCAACCAAATGGTCGACATTCAGGCTTTCCATCTCCTCTCCATCAACAATGTATACCATCTTTCCTTTCTCCTTTTCAGCACACACACGCTTGAATTGTATGTCTTCTAGTTCCTTCTCTTCGAACTATGCTTCTAAGCTAGGCCCACTGAGTAAGTTTACTAACCTATCTTCCACCATGGTGCAATCCCCTAGAGTGAGGTGCTTGATAGTCTGTAATGCCTCATCAACTAGTTGCTTGGTACTTCGGTACTCAAATGTGTGAACCAAGTTAGCCGCTAATTCTTGCCAACTTCCTGTTTGGCAGCATTTTTTAGAATGGATATACCAAGCGTGCACACAACCTTGTAGTGTCGAATACAACTTGTACACCCAAAGGGAGGGTGGTAAAGCTTCCGCACCTTCTCCCTAGACCCTCTCACATGCCTAGATGTGGGAAGAGGTAGGTCCATTGCCATTGTAATCCTTGATAGTAATGGGTATGTTTCTTTTTTAGAATTAGACTGTGAGTGCAATTCTAACTTCATGCAATTCCAACAAGTTTTCACTATGTGCGGCCCACCACCTTTCTGTTATGCCTATCAAAACATAACATAGCATACTTTGTCACTTGTCCTCCCTCCAGTGAGCTTCCATCTCTCTTAAAAATACCTCAGGGTATGCATCCCTAGAATACTTGGTTATTTCCTTTCCTCCCAGGTGCTGAACTGTATACACCATGGTTACCTTGGTTACTGATCCTTTTAGATGTAACCCAATCAATTCATAAGTCCCATGCACCCAATTATCGCATGCTATACTGGTAGTATCACTGACAAATTGAGCATCATCAAACTAGATGACTCCTTCTATAGGGTGGATGGTCTCTGGATCTCTTATGGAGTGCACATATATTCTATCCAGGACTTCATCCCCATGAGGTTCATTATAGGGGGTGGACTTCCCATCAATTAGTGGTATAACTACCCGCTCTTCCTTGTTTTCAAAGCTTATGTACCCCTTGTTAAACCAAAGATCTGCATTATTCTTATAACACCATAGGTGCCCAAGTAACGCTGGGAAGTTATTCGCCTCGACTAGCACCAAGACTTCAAAATATCCAATGAACTTAGTCCCTTGAATGGTAATGGTCGCATCCTTCAATAAACCTATGGGCATTGCCTTTGTCTTATTTTCCATATACAACACATTTGAAGATGGCTATAATGTAGGTCTTCCCATTTGATGCCATGCATCTAGAGTGAGAACATTAACCTTCACGCCTATGTCAATGAGGATGTTGCTAAGCAACCATCCATCCACTACTACGTTTAGGGTAATCTCTTTGTCATAATCAAGGCTGTGAGGTGGGAGGTTTGCATGCAGGATCTATCTTTCATGTTCTTCCTCGGTGCATTGTACCTTTTCCCTCAACCATGCTCCTAGAAGGGGAATAATATTCTCCTACCTCAGCAGTTTACGCACCTCCTTAAACTCAGTAGGTCACCCTTTGGCACTTCTACGGTTCTTCTTTGCTCATCCTTTCTAGTCTTCTCTTTTAAGAATTGGATCTCCCCTTGTAAACTTTGAATTATTTCCATGGTTTCCTGGTAGACTTCTTTCTAGTAAGTAGGGTTTGGATACTTCCCATGTACTACTTCTTCCCTCAAAACTAGGTGCTTCTTTTGCGCACACGGACTCTGCCCTTATTACCATAACAGGATCTAATTTTGATTCACGTATTACCCGCAGAAGCCATTGCATGTCAACCTTCTTAATACTCACCTTGGCAGCACCCTTATCCTTCTAGTATTGCTGACTCATATGTTCGTATAACTCTGGGCACTCTTCGTACTTATGTTTTTTTCTGCACCAGGAGCATTGTAGAAGATCTAGACATTCATGCTTATAATGGTTTGTGGCTCCACAATTAAAACTTGTCCCATGTGAGAAATCACTTCTTCCTCTGTGGTTACCATGACCATGAAATCCTCTGTGAAACCCTCTTCCACACGCATCTCCATCTTTGCACTCTCCATACCCACCGTCATCTCCCTTGGAACTGTTGGCAATGCCAGTCTGGTGCACACCAAGATCAATTACCTCATGAATCTGTTCAATCAATATACAATCCTTGGTGTCATGTGTGGTTGAGGTACATATCTTACAATAACAAGATATGTTTTTGTGGATCATATGTTGCAGCAAGGGGCACCTACTTGCATCATGGTCCTTGTGACATATTTCACAATTTACCGCTACGGCATGCACCGCCTTCCGAGTACATATCCCACCATTATCCTTTGTGTTCCCTTCTACATTGCAATCCGTGTACCACATCCCTCCATGAATCTCTGGAACTATGTTGGTAGATAATTTCTCCAATTGCTTAGCCATGGCAGTAATATGAGCCCCCAGAAATGGGATAACACTAGTGTCAACACTACCAACTACCTCAGCGCATAAAGTAGATTCCAACGATTTGCACGGATCTGTGAATGTTTGATGAGATAAATCCCTCCTAAAGGGTGTGATCAACCCTCCAAAAAATCACTGAGCATGTTGTGAAGGGTGGATATCATAAGATAGTTTAGAAAATAGATTTTTAAAATGAGCATCATATTCCTGCATGCTCTCTGCGATTCCCTACTGGATTTCTTTGAGAGAGTTAATGCTCTTCTGTTCAAACTTAGGTATGTGGAATTCTACCAAGAATACATTTCTCAGTGTGGTATAATTCACAACAGTCTAATGAGGGTCATACTTTCTATACCAACTATGTGCGCGTCCTTGCAAGGTCGTCATAAATTGATTGGCCTTTCGATCCTGGGTCGTGATTCCCTTCGCGTGCCATAGTAGCTCACACTAATGCACATACTCCATGGCATCTTCTATCCCACAGTAATCTGGTAAGTGTAGAGACATCTCAAATAAGACTTGAGGAGGTGGCTGAGCCCCTTGCCCTCCTGATCCAATCCCTTGGTTTCCTCCTCTGCCAGATCCACTAGATCTTGAACCACTAGCTCCACCAATTCCACCTCCAGATCCTCGAGTGTTAGGTACATGGCCTGTGTTTTTCATGTCAAACATTCCCATTGTCCCCCTAAATTACGCGCTGATAGTTTGTGAACTAGTACCACTCTTAGTCTTATTTCCTCCAGCACTTCCTAACACGCTTCCAAAACCAGTTGTATACATGCCTTGTCCAAACATTCCACCAAATACCAGGATAGTGTGTGAAGCCATAAAAGTCCCAAATGAGAAATAGTATCTTCTAGGTGCCGATCAGTTGCTTTCACTAAAATAAAATGGATCAACTGTACTTTTCCCTCATTCGAACAAACCAAGTGCCAAGGTTTGGTTTCTAGGTAGGGTCAGATGTGCACCAATGACTCTTCTTTCTCTACGCAACAGACTCTCATCAGAAGCCACAAGGTTTTCTCTCCCATGTTTACCAAGATGAGGCACCATAGACTGTTTGGGTTCCACATCCTCCATGTGAATCTCAACTCCTTTCCACCAAGTCTAGCTCCATAACCCACTTGTAATCACGCATTGTCTATTGATCTCCTTTTCATGCGCTTCATTATACTTGAGCCATCTCTCCTCCCTTTCCTATTCAGTCATCAGATCATCCATCCTTCCCTAACCTAGCTTCCTCACCTAGCACTTAGGGTGGTTTAGCCAGCCATAAGAAATGCCTCTAAACCAATAGTTACCATCAATATTTTGATCGTAAGGGGAATAGCATGTAGAAATGATCCTTTGGTCTCTCACAAGAACTCAAACTCAGCAACTTCTAGACAGGAATATGTGGAGATGGCATATTCCAGAGTGTATCTAGTCAATACTCTCTTCCACCAATGATCTATAGCATGGGTCCACTTTAGATCAACATCTTACAGGTTTTTATATGTTTCTTGGGTCCAAGGGTGTGATTTATAATGCCACCCCGATCTAGATGTATAATCCAAGAGCCATTCGAATAACTCTATTGGGAAATAACAGAAGAAGGTTTCATACAACTCATGATAAAGAGCGTCTTCCACCCATCTTCGTGTATCAAATCTAGATCTGGTACTAAATCTCTGAGTGAATTTGTCCTTTGTGCTCTTAAACCAATCTTCAACACCTTCAAGTGTTAAGTGCTCCATCATCACTTTTTGTAGAGATCATGATATATGCCATGTTCCACTACAACTTTGAAAAGAGTTCCTGGCAACGGAACCAAGATGTAGTCATTTTTACACCCCACTGAGAACAAGGGAACCTCATGTGCACCATCCTATCACCCAACGGGTGCTCACCCGAGGCACGTGAGAGGGAGCCGATTCTCTCTTTTATGTGAGTTCAATGGGAGGCATGCTCATGATCTTGACTTAGTGATTTAAAAGACATGAAAAATCTATAGAACTTAGAACAACTTCTATACCCTTTCAATCATAATAAAAGAAAAGTGTGCAACAAAAGTAATAGAACTAGGAAGTTGTAACTCCACCATTATACATAACATTCAAGTAGGATTCGTAATTATAAAAGAACAGAAGTACAATAGAAATATGCAGGTAATACAGAGAAAGAGTCTTAATACATTTATCATGGAAACCTTATCACATTCATTCATAGTATTACTTATAAAAGATTACAGAAGACAGACCGTAGTCATGCACCAAGTGTGGATCCATACATGTATTCTCACAACACAAAAATTACATTCCCCATTTCCCCATTACATCCTTACTAGAATCCTTTACCCATTTTCATCCCATAGTTCTCGCAGTAATTCTGTAGAGCTCCACTACCTCACTTCTGTCTCTTTTCTTTGCCAAGGGTGCATGTATAAATAGGCCTCTAAGATCTTAAAAACTTCTCTATAGCCTCAGATCTAGCCCCAAGTGTCAAGGTGTGGGTTTCCCCAGGCACATGCCTCTCCATGTCATGATTAACCTTTTGGATCTTTCTATCGCAAGGTATGTTCTTTCCAGGACACCCTGTTTTCAGGCTGTAACCTTATCCAAATGGAACATGTTCTTTATGTGTCCTGCCCAAAAGGCCAAAAATGGCTAAGTCCCAAATTGTTCTTCGCACAGTGTGCACATTCTGGGTTCTTCAAGAAGCCTTTTTAATACTGCCCTGCACAACTTAAATTCTGCGCTTTAATGGTTCCGCACGTGTTTACGCACCCTTAAGATTTGGAAGCTATATTAGGGGCCCAACAATAGGTATGCTTCTCAATTTGGCTATATTTTATCTCATGTTTTTTCAAAGGACAACTCATGAAAGCAATAGGTGATTCCATGCCTTCATCATTTTTCTAAACAAGAATGGTAGAGAGTGTATGTTCTCATGCATAACAATACATGATGAATTATTTGTTAAAATCTAGAGATACAAGAGTCAGAGCCTTAGCAATGGATTTATTAATATCTTTGAATGTTTCCTTCCCTTCATTGTTCCGTTTAAAGTTTGTTTTTGGTTTCATCATGGAAGTGATGTGCTTCATCAACTCAGCAAACTCAAGTACAAAACGATGAAGAGAGTTCACCTTTCCAAAGAATGAATGAACTCCTTTCTTGCTTGTGGGTAGGGCTAATGCTTGAATGGATCCAATCCTCTCAGGATCAATGTGTGCTCCATGTTTGTTCACAGTGTACCCTAATAATCTTCCTTCTGTGACTCCAAAAATGCACTTTTTGGATTTAGTGATATGTCATGTTTCCTACACCTTACAAGTACTTATTCCAAGTGATAGATATGATCTCCCATCTACTTTGAAAATACTATGAGATCATCAAGATATATGAAAATGCAATGCTTAAGATATTTGAAGGATAAATCCATCACCCTTTAGATTATAGCTCCTGCATTGATTAAGCCAAAAGTCATTATGTTGTAGGTAAAAGTGCCCCGAGGTTTTGTAAAGGCTATCTTGGTGCAATCCTCTTCCACCAATTTGATTTTATTATATCCTAAGAATCCATCAACCAATGAAATCATTTCAAATCCAGTGACTTTTTGCAGGATATATTCCATGATAGGAAGAGGATAATTGTCCTTTAGTGATGTTTGGTTCAGATTACAAAAATCTACACATATCCTTATTTCACTATTCTTCTTTTGTACTGGCAGAATGTTACCCACCCACGTTGAATGGTGGATGGGAAATATGATTCTTGCATTAAGCATCTTCGTTACCTCCTCCTTGATGGTATCAACTATATTTGGGTTGTATAGCTTGTGTTTCTTCTTGAAGGGCTTAACACCCTGCTTCAAAGGAATTGAGTGATGCATTTCCTTTGGCTGGAAGGATTTGAGTTCATCATAAGAGTAGGCCAAGACATCTAAGTATTTCTTGAGTAATGAAACAAACCTTCTTTTTTCTTTAGGTGAGAAACATTTTCCAATAGTGACTATCCTTGGCTCCTCTAGGGTACCAATGTTTTCTTTATCAAAATCAGCTAGGCACCGAGAAGATTTATTTTCTTTCTCTTGAATGAATCTATCATGTTTGTCAAAGAGGTCTTCTAAAGAGACTAGGCCTTTGGGAATTTTGTTCCCTTTAATTTTGATTACTCCCTCATCATCAATCCCTTCAACTCCTTCTTTCTCTTCTTTGGGGAATACTTCTCGGTGTGTATTTTCACCTCCTTCAAAGAAGATATTATTGAAATTATTCCTTTTCTCTAAAAAGGCTAGAATTTGGTTATCATCATTGAAGACTTGCCAATGATTTTCATTGTCTTGTATACTAGGTCTGAATACCATTTCAATGGTCACTTTGTCTTTACCAAAAGAAGGATGAGGTGTCACTAGGGAAGCTGACACTACAATAAAATTGGTCTTTTCATTCTGTTCCCTTGGAATAGCTTCAATGGAAAATGCATCAAAAGATTCAATGCAGTCCCACACTCTGTTTTTGTAATATAAGATTCTTGGATTATTCACCTGATATTTTTTTGTAGACTTGCTTTACTACAACCTCTGCATCACCTCAAAATCTCAATTTCTTGATTCCCATGTCCTCTACTACACTCATGCCTAATAGTAGTGCTTTATACTCTGTAGTGTTATTTTTATTATCAAATTGCAGCTTGTAGGAAAATGGGTACAACTCATTAGAAGGAGAGTATAATACTACAACAGCTCCCGAGCCCGCACTAGAATGACTACCATCAAATTCCATTTTCCAAATTTGATCTTCCTCTTCCTCCATGAGAATTGGAAAGTTCTCCTTTTTTATGTGAGGAAGTAGTTTCCTAGCCCAAAATCTTGAAAGAGAATGTTTGCTTTCGGATCATCAGACTTTCATACTGTGAACTTCATCTTTCTTACTGGTAGTAAATTCTTCATCTTTCCTTTTACTGGGATATTTACAGATGACCAGTCCATTTTTATCTCTCCACTCAAGTCTCTGTAAGAAACTCCTACTCAATATCATACCAAAGGATGTTGGGATGTCTACTACCAGAATGGTTAGGAGCACCTTCTTGTTTGGAAAATCATCTAGTGCTACATGTGCATCTTTGATTCTTCCTAATAATGACACTTGTTTGGATTCCATTGAGTAGCAGATGCCATTTACATGAGTCAAGGTGAGGCCTAGAGTATTTACAAATATTGTTGGCATCACATTTTCTGAGGATTTAGAATCTACGATACAATTATTTAGCTAGAAGCCTTTAATGAGGAGTGACAGGTGGAAAGGTTCAACCCTATTGGTTTTAGAGGCACTAAGGGCTAGCATGTTTTGGGAAGGTGGTGTGGATGGTGTGGGAAGTAAGCCTTTAGAATTAGGACTCGAGGATACAAGGTTACCACCACGAAATGCATTAATGAACTTGTCAAACTAGGCAAGGTGTGTTTGTAGGTATTCTATTTTTGAGAGTTGGACTTTGGTTTTTCTTGCATGTTCCACAAAGTCAAATGGGGTTATGGTGAGCTAGGAAGAGGGTTCCAGAAATGGAGGAAGATTTTCATCGTAAAGGCTTTTCTACTTTGGGTGTTGAAACAATTAGCTTGGAATGGGGGTGAGGGTGTAGCTTTTGATTTAACCTTAGATGTTTTTGTTGCATGAACAATATTTAAAGGAGAATTGTTCTTAGAAAATTTTGAGCTGAGAGAAGAATTAGATGACTTACTTGGCATAGTAGCATGATCCCTGATAACCACTAAGTATGGTTTTTCTTTAGCCAACTCTATAGAAGGTGGTAATGGTGATCCTTTGTTGATGATTTTATTTTGTGTGACCTCTAGGGGGAATCTTCTTTATTCTTCTTATCCTTTACAACAATCATTGAGGATGAAGCACCTTTCTTGGATTGTGCATGAGTGAAAAAAACACATGAGAAACTTGGTGCTTCTTCATCATCCTCATCTTCATCAACGTACTCAATTAGGCCATTGTGCATATCAACTTCCTCAACCTCCAGATTTTTTTCATAGTCTTCCATATTTTCTTCTTTAGTTTCATCAATTTCTACTCTCCTCCTCTGGCTCTTTGGTGTCACAAATGGCATTGAATGGTGGTGCTTCAAGAGAAATCCTATGAGGAGGTGGAGTGATCCTTGGCCTATTTAAAGGGTTTGGTTTCCTTGAAGCATTCCACATTATGATTTGAGATAGCTGCTTCTTCAAGGCAACCAAGTCATTTTCCATTTTTTGGAACATTGGATCTATGGTGACAGAGTTTGTATTTTGACCCTTTTTCTTTCCATTGGGGCCTTTCACCTTTCTAGAAAGGATTAGATCATAATTGGTTTCTATTGCATAGTCCTTAACTCCCCTCAATGTTCTTGGTTGGGATCTTCTGAGGAAGAAACCTACTTCTGATGGAAAATCACTGATGAAAAACCCCTTTAAATTATTTTCAGAAGGCACTACATCTTCAGGGATCCTTCTTATCACTCTATCATATCTTACTACGAAGTCCCTCATTGAATCAAAGGTTTCTTTCTTCATTTGTACCAATTGGACCAAAATATCATGACAATATTATGTGCTCTTGAAACTGTGTTCGAATGCACTTCTTATATCCTCCTAACAGGTGATGGACCTCAGGGGTAGCATGTAGAACCATTTGGCAAATTTCTCTTGAAGTGACTCCACAAAGAGTCTAATTGACACATCTTCATCCTCAACACTCAACACATTGCAAGAAGTGATAAATGCTTCTACATGCTCTTCAGGGAGTTGAGAACCATCCCCTCTGAATTTTGGGAAGTTTTTTCTTGAGCCTCTCGGTAGCTCATAGAGTGGTTGAGCAAGATTCAGTGGATTGGTGTTTCCTCACCATGGTACATTAGGCCTACGGGCCTCATAATCATGTTCACAGCTCATGATCCCCCATTCTATTTTCGTTTCTAGCTTCCAACCTTGCTAAGGTTGTGGCTTCTACTGTTGCTCTTTCATCTACCTCGGCTTGATGTCTCTCAATTTCTTCGAGTTGAGATCTTATTTCCTCTTCTTCCCTTACTTCTCTTTATCTATCTTCTTCTTTGGTCTCTATGTCAGTGAAATATTCAAGGTTCTCATTGATGTCTAAGAATTCACCATCTAAAGGATTGGTAACACTTAGGTTCCCAATGTGACCAGTTTCTTGAAAAGGAATCCTCTAGATTTTGATTAGATCTTGTCTCCTTTGAAGTTCCTCAAAGATGGGATTAGTTTGTCCTCCTTGTCTCTGATGCCGAATGTATCTTTTATCTTCCAGCATGAAAATATATGTTCTTGTTTGTGGTGCTATAATTGGTCTTTGCCTCTCCAATTTAGTAGCATGTTCTTCTTCAAGGTCCAATCATGGAAATGAAGTAGTGATTGACACATTGTCTATTATGCCAGATAGCTTCCCTCAAATTTGAAGCAATGTCTTCTTGGATGTGGAAGAGAAATTTAGGTCTTTCAACAGGAAGGTTTCCCATAATAGCCATGATTTGAATCCATGTGGCTCATATAGCCATTCAAATTCCAGAATTTTTTATTCTTTTTTGAATTTTGAAATTTCTGACCTTGCAGTCACATTTAAGTGTAGATGTTGCTAAATTTGCCCCACGGTGGGCACTAAAAACTGTTGGCGAGGAAATTTATCAGGTTGAAAAACTTGTGGATTCCTTACCAATGCTCTGGGAATCTTAGTCCCTCTACTTAGCCGATGCATCTGTCATATATGCATGAGCGTGAAAAGGTGGATATTTATGGCGGCATTTCAGCTGAGGATCCAAAAAGAGAACTCCACTGACCCTATGACAAATGCTTGTAGTTATCTGCAAGGGGGAATTTGCTATAAAGGTGGGAAAGGGAGTGAGAAAAGAGGTAGGAGAACTAATGTTGCAGGTAGAAAATCATATTCCTGCACACACTAGTTAGAAATTTCAACACATGTATTCATGAGAAGAAACAACTCTGCAAATGGCAACAATACAAGATAATATTGTGAAATCAAAGTTTCTAAAATCTCCTCAAAAAAGAGGCTACAAAATCCTTCTTATTGTATTTATGCTTAAACAAAAGTTATACATAATGAGGGAATGGAAGAAATTTATGAATGGAGGAAATTAGAAGAAAATGGCTCTCCTTTGCTTTCTCTAAGTACAATGCACTCATGAATTTAATTGCCTGAGAAAGCCATTAAATATCTTTCAAGAAACAGTTACAACTTCTTCTTTGTTAGCAAGAAATGGTTTACAATTTTTTCAATCATTTATGTCCGTTCAGATTCTCAATTCACAAAGAAACGCCAATGGTGAGAAAAACCAGATTTTTCATAATGCAGCCATTACACCCGCTTTGTAACTTTGAATTTGAACTGTTCATCTTGCCTTTAAAAATTTAAAATAGAGATGTCCACATGGGATAAATGTATTGGAGTGGACTTTATAGAGATTTGGCATTTTTTACATTTTTGGTCTGCCCTTTCGCTTTTGATATAATCTTGACATATGGCTTCACTTGATTGGCAAAGGAATCACAGCTTGCTTTATGAATTTTAGCCCTTTTTACAACAAAGCTCAAAACCTCAAAGTTCTCCTCCGACCCTCTTCCCCTCTTTGACTTTCAATGTGGGCTCAACATTTGACTTTTTCCTCATAGCATGATCGGGGCTGAGGGTCACTTTTTGAATTTTAGCCCTTTTTACAAAAAGGCTCAAAAACAAAAATTACTCTACCAGCCTGCCTCCCCGCTTTTACTTTTTTGATGCGGGCTCAACATTTGACTTTTTTCTCAGCCTCATCGGGGCAGTGGGGCCAAATTGACATTTTTTGCTAAAATAACAAAAATGTTAAGTTCAGAAAAAGGACCCATTTTGCCGCATCCAATTAGATATGTCCACGTACATGTGTATTTTGGGACCAATATTTGATGGGGAAAAGACATATGTCATTCACGACTATGGAAAAATGTAGAGAAGAAGAAAAATCCACCATTTTGTGCCTGATTTTCAAATTTATTTCATGAACCAAGGAATTGAGAACAATATAAGATTTGACGATCCATGACCATAGAAAAGATGGGAAATTTCATTCAAATGGAGGCTGCAATAGAACTTTCACGCGTCCAGACGGGGAAATGGAAAATTTATCAAATCACACAGACTGGAGAGTTTAAACAACTTCAAAGCATGGATTTCTATATCTTTTTAGACTTCCAACTTTACTTGAACACTTCTGAAGGGCGTGAGCTCAAAATTTTTGAATTTGACTTTAAAAATGAGGGGGGGATTTTGAGGGTGACAACAATCATGTTCATAGTTATGCATATATTTATACTTACTTGTCATGTACAATCTTATCACTTTTTATTTACTTTGTACACTTTTTACTTTCAAAAATATCCCCTGCTCCAAGGATCATAATTTCACATATGCTTGTTTACTTCTTGTACATACCCAAACAATTGATATATCTATGTTTTCCTTAACAAACTTGTTCTTATGTAAATAACTCTCTAGATGAAGAAAGCATGTAGAAGTTACATGTATTATTTGGTTCAAAGATCCCTATTTTGACCTATGTATAATCCTTCTAAGGTTCCACTTTATTCTCTGTCACTATCAAATCCTTTCGTTTACAATCTACCTTGAAATCTTTCCTTCCTTATACCATTACTCTACTAGTTAGTCAAATTAGGATTTTTATGGTCAATAGGCCCAACATTTCTACTAGGGTCTTTTCATCATTCTAAATATGGTCAACACATTTATTCTAACTCATATAAGGTGATTACATCATATCCTTTTCACATGTTTTATTATTAATATAGAATTTTTCGAAAGACTAATGACGTTCAACCTATCAATAGCCTCAAATAATTGATTAGGATCTGAGTCACCCTCAAAACTTCTAAGACATTTCTTCTATTATCTACCAAGATGATTTTATCCTTAGCTCAATTATACATGTGCATTTTACCTTAGTTCACTCTTTAAATCCTTATTGAGTACTCACCTATTCACTGTTTTCCTTCTATAGCTTGCATGATTTTTGTTAGTGAGATCTTCAACCATACACCTTCATTTCACCTAAAAATTCGAGGATCTCATATACTTCTCAAGGAAGAGATATATTATAAATTTGAGAGAATATCACCAGTCTAATAAAATTATAATCAACGACCTAGTTAGTGCCTGAGAGTAAATAAAATGATCTACAAGAAATTGCAAATGGTTTGAAAAGCCAATTAAATTTTATATGACCTCTCTTACCTCTATCCAACCATTCTTCACTTATAGTTTGCTCCAAAATGTTTCCATGATGACTATCATTTTCTTAGTCTTGGCTCAACATAGGGTAGTATATACATAGTTTAAAAATGCAAGAAATAAAATAAATAAAGGAGACCAAAATTATTTGTAACACTAATAAAAATATTTATTCATCATCATGAACCTCCTTTACATCTTCTCCATTATTTCTATGACTGAATTCTTCTGAATGAATCTCTTCTAGCTTCTTAATTAGACCAACCAGTTGCCTATCCTAGCTCCTAAGAGAGCTCAAGACACATCTAATCTTGGAATAGGATGAAACTAAATCCCTAAACATTATCTACATGTTTAAAAATCCTATTCGTAACATAGTAATATATCATTACTTAGGCATGAACAAATATATCACCTTTTTGCACACTTAATTATTACATTTACAAACATAATCACTTTTACACGAACAAAAATCAAGTAAAATTACTCATCCATATGAACTTGGGTGCTAGAGAATGAATGCAATCAACCTTAAATGATCCCATTCCATGTTAAAACCTTGATGCTCCTACATCATATTGCCTTGGTGGGAGAATTTGAGCTCATGCTCAACTGCAGTATAGAAGTCTTCCTCCTGGCTTTCCAATTTCTTATTATGATTTTTTATTGTATATCTTGATTTTTTTATGTTTTATGTCTCTTACGTACCACTCTAAAATTTTTCCTCCATTTCTTCTTCATGGTTTTAATCTCCATGTTTTTCTCTAGGCTCTCTATAATCTTCACTTTCATAAATCTCAATAGAAACACTGCCCTTTCTTGTTCCTCTTGTGTACCTATAGTAGCTACATTCATGGAAAAATTAGATATGAAAACATAGGATATAATTGCCTCTTCAACTTGTTCTAACACCATCCTCCTTTCATCTCCCGCCTTAGTTTCTTCATGAGCTTGTTTTATCTTATCAATGAAATGAAAATCTTCAATGTTGAAGTTCAATTTATTTTCCTTTGTCATTTCATGCCAATGTAACTATTTTTTTTGTATTTACCAATGTATAACCCATATTTATTCATATTATCTCCTTATACTTTGTTGTTTACTAGAAAAAAAAATTCACTATCATTTTTTTCTTCATCTTGTATTGTATCTCTTTCATTCTAGACTGTTCCTTGCATTCCTTTCTCTTGTAATGATTGATCTTGTTCCTGATTTATTCTTGGTACTGGAAATGTTATTACTCCTTGAATGACCATCATAAACATTAGTGAAACTTTATATGCCCTCAAAATTACTTCCCTCAAACTTAATCCTTCTTTGTTTACATAATTAACCTCATCATGTAGACCATTGTACTATTTGGGTACACCCTATTGTGCTTTTCTTGTCATCCAAATGGACACTACACAATTCTCCACTATGTCCCTTCTTATTATTCTTGAAAGGAATCCTTCCCATTTCATCAACTATTACAGGCATATAGGATTTTCTTAAGCATCCACACAAAACAATAGTAATAAAATTTTGTTCTAAAATTATGACTTTTTAGTGCCAAGTCTTGTTCTTGGATTGCTCTATCATTAGGAAAACCTTTTTTGAGGTCTTCACTTTGCACACCCCTCTTTCTTGCATATGCAATGTATTCAAGCCAATTGGGCCTCATCAAAAAACTATATACAAGTATTTTTCTCATTACTTCATGCTTACTAAAACTCAATTTTATCAAAACATCATATCCTTCCACTACTCTCATGTTTCTCATACTTGTAATGAATTTTCTATGCTCACTCCAACTATAACAAAGAGGTAGGAATGATTAAAAACTCTTACCAAACTAATAATTATCAAGTCTAACCTCAATCCCATGTTCATTTTTCACTAAATCTTTGCCTTCTTTGGTTAAGGCATCATTTAGGTCTGATTTGAGATTCTTATCTTAAATTCTTTCTTATTTAACCATCTTTCTTACATAAACAATGGTTCCATGCCATTTAGTCTTCATCACAAGATTATATGGACTTGGTTTCATTATTTCATGTTTATCACATCTCCAATTTGTCTCATCCCTTGTTATAGCTGAGATTAACTCATTCTCACCCCTTCACCTTGGTCCATTTACCTAATTCAACTTCTTCCATGAACTAAACTCTTTATTTTTCGTAAGAATACTATTTTTATACAATATGCCACTCCAAGAAATTATATCAATATACTGAAGGAGGTTCTCAATGTATAAAAACACATTTTCATTCCTTGTATGCATACCTTGATCTAATTTCATGTTTCATGTCCACATAGTTGTTTTCTTGGGCTCTTGTAGGCTCATCATCTTGTTATCTTGTTCTCCATGCAATTTCACTCTTTATCTATACCAACATTATTGTCCCTTAACTGAGATTCTAGTGTTTTGCTTGATTGTACACTCTATATATTTATCATTATAATGAATTCTTGAAGTAAAACCTTGGTCTATAGACCTCATTGTTTGCTTATCCAACCTGGCTTCTCAAGATGTGACCTACATATGTCCTCTTCCTATCTTTATTGACTTAGATTTCCTGACTTCAATTTGCTTTTCTTCACTTTCCTCTTGTACTAACATATTCAAGCCTCTATTACCACTAGTCCTAATTGTCATTATTTTTTCCCTACCTATTATTACCTCTACATTCAGATACACTATCTCTATCCTCTCCAATTTTAGACTTTCTTGATCACCACTTAGGAGCTTCTTGCATTGGTTCTAAACTACTTGATGTTTTTCAAGACACTAACATACCTACATAGATACTACTTTTATCTTTCCTTTGTCCTCTTCTCTGAAATTCCCTTTGCGCGTGTATTCATTTAAGTGTTCATTCATCATACTTGAAAATATACATTGAAATAATTGTTTATTTTCAAAAACCATAGTTTTCTTATCTTTTTTAAATGCACCAAGCATCATTGGATCTCTCTTAGGACCTACACTTTTTGTGAAACTTGTCAAAAATATTATCTCATCATTTCCATATATTAAAATCTCTTAAACTTATCCATCTTCTTAATGTCCTAGTTTCCTTTTCTCACTTCTTTACTTTCCTTGTCAGTTTCCTCTTCATTCTATAGACCATCCTCTAGGTTTTGTGGTACTGGTTCACATTATTTCTACTCTTGATAATGCTTCTCATGACCTTCCCTAAGGTCTTCCAGGATAAATTCACACACCTTTTATTTATTTCAAATACTCTGATGATTTTTGTTGTCACATGTAACTTTTTGACTCAATGGACCTTCATTTCCATCTTCTTCTCTCTTTAGGAACTTCATGTTCTCTCTCAGCCTCACTTCGGATTTATCTTTTCCTTCCATTTGTATTCTTTGATCCACTTCTATGGATCCCAACTACTGCATCTTCTTGGTAAGATTTGCATTATCTCCTTCTTTCAAGGATTTAATCATCCTACTTTATTCCTTTATGAGTGATAAGAACTGATTCTTGGCTTTATCAACAGATTCATTAAATCTAAATACCATGCTTCTCTTCTCAGTACATGCATGTTGATCCAACAAAGGTAACAAATAATGCTCTATTCCATATTTCTTTAGAAAACATTTATCCAATCTACCATTGTATACTACTCTCCTATGATATTTCCATGTTCTACCTAGGAGTAGATGACACACATCCATAGGCTTCACATCACACAATACCTCATCTATTAAGCTACCAATTTGAAAAGGAACCATGTAGTGTTGATTAACTAAAATTTGATGATCTTTCTTAACCCATGCTACCTTATAAGGTGTAGGGTGAAATAACCTTCCCAAGCCCAATTTGCTAATCATTTCATTTGAGACAATGTTATTTGTTATTCCAATATCAATACTAACATTATAACATGTACCTTTTGTCTTACACCTAGTGTTATAAATACTCCTCCTATAGACTGGTTCCTAATATTTGGTTTGTTGTTCAGAAGTACTCCCCTTAGACATAATGATTCTCCATACCTGTGATCATCATCTTTGTCAGTTGTCTTCTCCATAATTGAACATATTGCCTTTATTTTTTTATTCTTAATCTTAAACATCTGATCTCATGCTCCAAAATCCTTTGTGCACTCATCAAGTCATATATCTTTCCCATGACTCCTTCCTGAATTAGACTCATAATTCCTTATAGGGATGACTTCACTTCTTTCACCATACTGTTAGAAATAAAATTCACACTAGATCAATAAGCTTAACACTTCAAAACAATTTCAACTACTACAAAAATTTGCAATATATATGATTCTAACAAAGATAACTAGCTCTGATTCCATAATTGATGTCAAGCATATACTCTGTCTTGATCATGTTCACAATTGTGCATATATTTGTACATACTTGTCATATACCATCTTATCTCTTTTTCTTTACTTTGTATGCTTGTTACTTTCCAAACTATCCCCTTCTTTGAGGATCGTAATTTCACATACACTTGTTTACTCCTTGTTTATACCCAAACCAATGTTATCTCTATGCTTTCCTTAACAAACTTGTTCTTGTGTAAACAACTCTATGGAAGAAGAAAACATGTAGAAGTTACCTATAGAATTTGGTTATAAGATCCTTATTCTAACCTATTTGAAATCCTTCCAAGGTCTCACTCTATTCTCTATCACGATCAAATCATTTCTTTGACATTTTTCCTCAAACTTTTTCCTTCCTTATACCCTTACTCTACTAGTTAGTCAAATTAGGCTTTCAGTGGTCAATAGGCATAAA
The DNA here is from genome assembly GCA_019776745.2 of Taxus chinensis. NCBI lineage: Eukaryota > Viridiplantae > Streptophyta > Pinopsida > Cupressales > Taxaceae > Taxus > Taxus chinensis. Next base: position 1,009,764,806 of record CM034146.1, read on the forward strand.
ATTTTTACTAGGTTATTTTCATCATTCTCAATATGGTTAACACATTCATTCTAAATCATACAAGGTGATTAGATCATGTATCTTTGACATGTTTGTTTCTTAATATAGAAATCCTCCAAAGACTAATGAGGTTTAACCTATCAACAGGCTCAAATACTTGATATAGGATCTGAGTCACCCTCAACACTTCTAGGAAATTTCATCTATTATCTAACAAGATGTTTTGATCCTTCACTCACTTATACACGTGCATATTACCTTAGTTCACTCTTTAAATCTTTATTGATTACTCACTTGTTCATTGTTTTCCTTCTACGGCCTGAAGGATTTCTGTCAGTGATATATTTAACCATACACCTTCATTTCACCTAAAACTTTGAGGATCTCATATACTTTTCAAGGACGAGATTTATTAAAATCTTGAGAGAATGTCACAGGTACAATAAAAAGATAATCGATGCCCTAGTTAGGGCTTGAGAGTAAAGAAAATGATCTATAGACAATTGTAGAGGGTTTCAAAAGCCAATAAAATTTTATATGACCTCTCTTAATTTTCTCCAACTATTCATGCACTTATAGGTTGATATAAAACGTTTCCATGATGAATTTCATTTTATTAGTCTCAGCCTGAGACATGATAGTGTATACACGGTTTTAAAATGCAAGAAATAAACACTATAAAGGTGACCAAAATTTCCTACAACACCAATAAAAAATCTTTATTCATCATCAAAAAATTCCATTACATCCTCTCCATTATATATGTGACTAAATTCTTTTAAATGAATCTCACTTAGCTTATTAATTAGACCAACCAGTTGCCTATCCTAGCTCCTAAGAGAGCTCAACACACATCTAATCTTGGAATAGGATGAAACTACATCCCTACACATTCTCCACGCGTTAAAAAATATTATTCATAACATAACAATAAATCCTCACTTAGGCATGAACAAATATCTCACCTTTTTACACACCTAATTATTACATTTACAAACATAACCACTTTTACATGAACACAAATCAAGTAAAATCACTCATCCATATGAACTTGGGTGCCAGTAAATGAACACAATCAGCCTTGAATGATCTCATGCCATGCAAAAACCTTGATGCTCCTGCATCACCCTTCTAACTTTGCATAGTGTTTTCCCAGAGCTCAAGCCACGTTGAGGTTACCACCATGAATTTTAACCTTGTACCATCCCCCCAACTTGATCAAACAAGCCTGATTGTTGCATTCCATGAGCTATATAACCTTGTTGATCAACTTGCCTCCTACTCAACGCCCAAGCTCGCACTGAGGGGTTTTGAACAAATCGGCCCACCCTAAAACAACTTGGTAACCATAAAATATTTTCGTATTGCAGTTTGACTTTCCAAGTTGGGAGTCAACTGGCCCACCAGCTCGACGAGCTGGGTAATGGACTTGGATCAATTCTCTAACTTTATGCATTCATTCTTGATATTTTTTAGATTTTTTAGATTCCTTTAGTGTCAGGAGGGTCATGTAGATATCTTAGGGTGTTTTAGACAAGATTGTCAACTTTTTTTCATTTTTGCTGCAAGTGGGTCCCGGTGTAGGCTTTCTTCATCTGAAATAAAAATTGACTTCATGAAAACCTGAAAGAGAAAAAATTTCCAATGGTGGATCCTAACCTTCCCTGAGACCTTATTGATCCCCTCAGACACTAAGAGCTAGTTTCTTATTCTAATTTGACATGTGAGCTCCCTTTCATTAGCTAATTTAGTGTAAGCCTACCCCCATTGTCCATTTTCACCTGGGAAGTAAAAATGGATAGTAGATAATTTTTCTCCTTTGTAGTTACACACAATGAATTCCATGTGTGAAAATTTGAGCAATGTTATTTCAAAACTCCTCTTGTGAGGAGCACACATTTAAAATCTTGGAAGAAATCAATAAAACTGTACAGAATGTTGGATCCCCTTCACTCAATGAATAATAATTCTTAGAGGGACTCCTAAATTCCTTCCGAGAATTGGTCCAAAAAGAGATAGGAGATCCTTTTTACTTCAATGATTATGCATTGTAATCCCTCTTATAGATTAGAGACTCCGTCTCTAATACCGCATGAGATCATAAAGTATGGTTCATATAATGCAGATCCCTTTGTGATATTTCTAATACTTGGATTAGTACCTTGAAGTATGTTCGTGTCCTAGAAGAAAAGGAATTTGTACTCCTATCAGATTGGTTCATAAAAAAGATCATGCAAAATTATTTCATCCCTGGATCATTTTCACAGGTTCCATTGATAGAAATCTCTTCGTCATCAGAAGATTCTTCATATTTGGGTTGATCATTTTTATCTTCTTAATTTCTCTTTTTCCTTCTCTCTCTACATTCTAATTCTTCATTGTGAATGTACTTTTTGGCCATTTATTCTTATTTACTTAAGTTAAATTTTAGTTTTACATTGTAAAAGTTATTTTTCATAAATAATAATAGAAATTTTCTTTATTCCTACAGGAATATGAAAGGTAGCACGTGGTAAGAATATGAAAATTCACTTAGGGTGAGATTAAGAGACACATTTTAAGGCTATATATTGGGATGGATTCTCTCTTCCAAAGGGATATCTTTTATTCTCCTACTACTACAAGAAAGAAGCTATTTTTTCTATCTCCTTGTCTATGTTCTTCTACTTCTTACTTTCTAAATATGTAAGATTTGTAATCTTGGAAAACCAAGAAATAACTTCAAGTGTCTTTGTGGAATAAATAAATATAACTTTGTGTCTTTTATTTGTTAATCTTATTGTCACTTATATGGTTTTTCCTCTTCCTATTGAATGTGAACCCACTCTAGTTAATATTAATGACTTTAACCCTCTCCCTACTTTTCATATCTCCCCTTTACTTATTTTAAAGTAAATTCCTCCCTTGTATTCCATACAAGCTATTTTAATAAGGTTTAGTGGAACACTCCTATGTGATTCCCATCCTAACAACTACTCATATAGTTTTTTACTTCCTACCCTCATTAAATGGGAGTATCTTCCTTCCTAAGTGGATGTACCTAGTCAAGGAGCGTTGAATAAAATTACTAATTTGTCCTACAACAAATTATTTCACCACACACTACCAACACTTCCACCTCCTCTCACTTTAAAGTAAAGTGAATTTTATTTTTGAGGCTTATTTACCTTGATGTGTCTTACATTTTGAAGTATGATTCCAATCCACATAATTTGTATGATTAGAATCACAATATTATATACTGTTTATAAGAACAATATCGAATGACTTATTTTTAGAAATAGTATGTTCTTACACTTTGATATCTTGCATTAATGTGAGGATGGACTATTCTTTATTTTTTCTTTGCACTTGGTGTAATTTATGGGTTTTCACACTTTTCTTTGATTTTCCACGATTCACTTTTGCTCAAAAACGTTTTATTGGATCGAATTAGTGATTTACAATTCATTTTTTCAGTTGGATGCTTTCAAATGCCCTCATTGTTGTTATTCTACCCTAAATTGAAGTAAAATCCAAGTTTTCCCCCCCGGTTTGTGCCCTGATTTATTCATTTTCACAGGTTGTACCATTCTCTCCTTTGCCAAATCATGAAAGAGCTCGAAATTAATCAAATCTTGAATTTGTGCAAGTGTTTCCCCAATCCCAAGGTCACAAATGATGTCAAGAGATGATTCAGTTGGTTTAAAATGAAGAATTCTGCCTTCCCTTTCAAAAAATTTAGTTTCTAGGGCATTCCCTGAATTTTTCACGTTTTTGACGTGCTCTTGGGCCATCAAATTTATCATTGTAAATTCTATGCTAACATGGAAAGCTCTCATTGGCTGGGTGTGGTCAGAAAAAATGTTATAACTTGTCAAATTTTTAGTTTTTGGTGAAGGGAGAATTTGCTCCATGGCCCTGCATTTGCCTAGTGTGCCTATGTGGCATGATTTAATTGGACAGATGGAGCAGCAAGTGGCGAAGGTCACTTAAAAATTTGTCCTTCATTTTTTGCAAGTTTCTCAAAATAAAATTTTTCCCGAAGGCCCGCAACCATTGGAAAGGTGACACGTGTCCAGGGAGATCGAACGGAAGAGTGGGAACTTAGAAGAATTTGAAAGTTTTTGGTTTCAAAATGCAAAAGGAAAATATTTACCCGGGGGTCTGCACCCAATACAAAGTGGACACATGTCCAAGAAAGTTAGCATGGATGGGCGGAATTTGTGAAAATTTCGAAGTCTTTTAACTTCAAAGTGTTAAAGTTACAATTCGTCCCAAAGACCCGCACCCAATGGAATGGTGACACATGGCATGGGAGGATCAAATGGGTGACATTGGATTCAATTTTTTTTTAATTTTTTGGGCTCAAAATGTCATGGAAAATTTGGAACCAAGGGCCTGCACCCAATGGAGGGGCGATGCGTGTCCATGGGAGTAAGGGAAAAGTGGGGTGATGTGTGATTTTTTGGATTTTTGCCTTTGGAGGCAAAATTTTAAAGTAAAATTTTGAGCTAGATCTCCACACAAATCACAGTTTGACACATTTGCACAGGGATGAAATGGAGAGGCAGAGACTTGGAGGTAGTTGAAAGTTTTTTTAACTTCAAAAGGTAAGAAGGAAAATTTTGGTTCAAGGTCCTACCACCAATGAATAGTGGACACATGTTTGACTTTTGAAGGAAATTTGAAGCATGGAGGAAAGATGGAAATTTTTCCAAATTTTAGCGAAAAATCTGAAAGTGAAAAATAAACCCGCAGAAAAACTTGATGAGTTGGCTCCACATCCAATGGGAGATTGACACGTGGTAGAGAAACAGCGGGCGTTCAGGGGCATGGAACATTTTGAGAAAATTTTCCTTTTCTCAAAATGGGGAGCAAATTTGTCATTTTGGCCCAAAATTTTCAAACAGGGTCCACAGGAGGACATGTGGTGCATTCAGGGGCCCACGGGAAAATTTTCAAAAGTTTTCCAAAATTCGAAAGGGGTTTAAAATGCTTTTTAAGGATTGGGGGCCCACCCCAATCATGTTTGGACATGTTTCCCACCTTGTGTAAAGGCAAAAAGGTAATTTTGGTGCTTTTTAGAGAGGATTTGGATCTGCCACGTGGAAGGCTGGCATTTAAAGTTGATTTTAATCAATGGCAATTGTGCATTTTCATTTTTTGGGCGCCATTAGAGCTCCAAGAAGTGTGGAATTGTCATTTTTTGCACCAAAACACATGAAATTTTATATGAATCCACATCCCTTCGGCCTTTTGAACACAATGACATCATTTATTTGAGCTGATTCAGTGCCCTATAGTGTTTTTCATGAGATATTTTTCTCAGCCCGTGAAAAACACGTGAAAGGTAATAATGATGAGGGAAAAAGGTGAAAAATGATTGCAAATGCATGCTGGCATGGTGGAACGCCAAAAATGTGACCCTGGGATGAATAAAGATCTGATTTCATGTAATATTTTAAAATATCTGTGCATCTCAAACATTTGGCAAGTTGTTTCACAGTTTTATATCATTTTTCATCAAATGGATAAAGTTTTGTAACAAATTTGATCCCTTTGGCATATTCTTTCCTTGGGATGCAAGGATCCAAGTTGGCATAGGATATATCATATAGTTTGGAAACATTTTTGGAAGTCTATTGAGAATTTTGGAGAAAGAGAGAAGAAATTTCACAGGAAAAAACTTAAGGAAGTCCATTTCCTTTTTGAGAAACTACCTGAGAGCCATTTTGATTCCAATTTGCATCAAATGTTCATCATGTTGAGTTGGTTTCAGCTATAAAGCCATAAAAAATATTTGAGATTGTCTAAATAACATTCCCTTGCTGATATATTTGATCAAATTCTTAGATTAACTAGTTTTATCTCTTGGCAAAGCTTGCATGCACTTGTATTTCGGTATGTTTTCAATTTGTGTTTCATGATCATGTTGCAATCTTGTGTTTGGGATATTTATTGGTCATACATGGTCTCTGTACGTACCCAAAATCGTAAGGTACTGTATTGCAGAACGGTGTAATAAATGCCCCAATGATGATACAGGTCTCTTCGCAAGGTGTTCGGGATCCAGAGAAGCTTTACAGATATGCGTTAATATCCCACATGCCACGCTTAGCCCCCGCGTGCTTTGTTTTCCCATTTTTCCTCTTTTTCTTGGCTCTTTGGTCTTTAGTGACGAAACTGCCACCTTGAAGGGCGGCGGTCCTCGTGACCGCTGCCCTGAACAGGGCGGCGGTCCTGTAACCGCTGCCCTCAGTAGGGCGGCGGTCCTTTACGTGTTTTCAAGAACGTTCTTTTGACAGAACACACGCAAATTTCAACGCTTCACCAGATTTTCTTGCCGACTTGAGCATGCATTAATGTTTTTGGTCCCCTGGAATAGTGTTTTTCCTTTGTTTATTGTTTAGGAGTTCAGTTTGGATTTGATCTTTGGGTGTTTGAATTCCTATAAATGCATGGTTTGAGCTCAAGCAAATGGCCTCTCAGTTTTGCTCTGGAGTTTGATCCTTGCTTTTCTCTTTGCATTAGACTTAGTTTTCCTTTTGCTTAGAAGGTTTAGTTTTCTTCATTGCATGTTTGTTTAGTATTGTGTTGCAGCTGGTAAGCCACATATCCAACTTGTGCAAGTGCAAACATTACTTATGGGCCCCTCATTCTTGTTTAAAAACTCATCACTTTCAGTAGTTCAGTCTTCTAGTTTGCTTAAGTTTGATAGTTTAAATCTTTTACATGCTTAGTTGCATTTACTCAGCTGTTGGTAAGCCACAGATCCAACTTGTGCAAACAGTATTATTGCTTTTGGAGTAGAATAGTTTAGGCAGCCATTAAAGTTGCAGGTTTTTCACTTCATACAGATGAGTTTCAGGTTCTGGATGCATTTTGTTGCATGATTCGCAGTAGACCCCGCTAGGAATTGCATAGGCCAAGCTCTGTACTCTTGTGCTATCCCTCTCCTATCCGCATTCTATTCTGTCTGCATTCTGAAGGCTGTCCATTGATCCAAATATCTATTCCTGTTGATGCAAGCATTACACGCTTTTTTGGATTCACGTGAGCACAAAGAATGAGGAGATTATACTGAGGGGACAAGAACATACGCACCGTCAGATTCGCCACTGTTCTGCGAAATCCAGGTTCCATCTTTCAAAGTTTTAGTTAGAACTTATCAAATAAAGTAGTTAATCACTTTATTTCAGTTATTTCCATTCTCAATATTGCCAGGGAAGTTGTGGGGATTGATAGTTTCTGAGAAACTATGATTCATTCCTCACTTCTAAGGTAGGATTGAGAATCTTGCAAATATATTAGTTATTTCGTTGTTTAGAATAGATATACAAAATTACACAGACAAATAGCTACACTCGGCTATTTTGTTTGTTTTACGTTATTAATTTAGTTGTCAATTCTAAATATTTTTAGATAGCTGCTTTCTTATAAATTGCCAGAAAATACAAAACAAGGAATTATATATGCTAGAAGTGTACTTAGATTTTACTTTATTATAGTTTGTTTCATTACTGCTTTTGCATGACAATTACGGGACCTAGAGAGCCCAGGGAATACATTTTCGAGCCAATTGTGTCCCAGCCCAATATTATAGTGGTAGTAACTGATATTGACCAAAACCTTAGGATACAAGTCTTCCAAACAACAACAAACTTCCAACAGATCAGGTCACAGTTGAGAGGGTTAAACGTAGAAGACGACCGAGCACACACATTTTGGTCAAATCAACCAAACTACAGGTTATCCTAGAAAACATCCGCATGATTGTAGAAGGATTTGAAAGAGAACAAGTATTCGGGTGTGATCCTTTAGTTCCACAGCCAGACGCTGGAGACACCCTCGTAGATATAGATACCAGCTTAAGAATTCAAGTTGCTAGAACACCTGTGAGGTATTCTGAGAAAATCGTACAATTACTGATTCTAAATGTAGAGGCTGAGAAATCTTACGACTACTAGATACTAGGGATTAGAACTTGATCTCACGTATGACCATAACAGGACCGCAACAACCAAGAGTCTACGGTTGTGATCCACAAATCCCACAGCCTAACGAATCCACAAGTCAGTTAGATATAGACACTGGCCTACGCACATTAGTATTTCAGTCTACTCCAATTCCACCTATCATCATTCAACAGTTGTCCCTACTAGACACAACAGCTAACAAAGCTAGAGAATTTTGGACTAGGCCAGAGAATCGTCCATAGAGTTGACTATATTCACCATATGACCCTATCAGGAGAAATACACGAAACCATCCCGGGTCATTTTCCACACATCCCACAACCCATAGATCGAATCACGCCAGAGCTCAATATTGATTGGAGCCTTCGAGCAGTCATCCTCGCTGATCGATCTATCACACTAGTCCAAGTTAGAAGGGCCTTCTTTGCCTTAGATTCGCAAATACCATTAGTGCGTATCGAAGACATTAGACTCCCCAACTAGTTTTTCTGCATATTCTACCCCCACCGACTGTCTCGGCATGACCTCGGGAGGTCGGGTACGTGGAAGAGTCACTTGTTGATTCTCACGCTCACCTGTTGCTTTTCTGATGTACAAAATTGGTGAACCCGACGTGAAACAAACAATTATTTCACCTTCTCTTTGAGAAGTTTCATCTTCTCTCTTTCACCTTCACTCCTTCCCATTATTCTGCGGGTATTCATATACCCCCCGAATATGTCGGGATTCGATGCATATGGTAGACCCCTCCTGGGTCTTGAGGCATACTATGCCCAACAGAATAGGGAATCATCACCCTCACTCTCAATGTGGGGCAACAACTATTCAACTAATCAGTTGTCAACGCAAACGCCAAGGATTAGATATAGTTCATCCTTCCAAGCAGAGGGGTTGGAGCAACAACTCACTCAAACACAAACAGAGCCTTCAAGCTCAAACAATATGACATTGACTAGAGAATCTGCTTCATCTCCTCAGGTGCTACTTAGACCACATATTAGCAGACAATCAGATCCATACTCAGTTCTAGATGACGAGTACTCAATACGTTATCCTAGGAATGAACAATGCTCTCAAGGCATGTATCCACCTGTAGGAATTTTGCAAATACAGCCCGAGTTCTCTCCTCAAGAAAATACCTCTATGCCATCACGTATAGAAAATACTCTCAGAGAAACTTGGCAAGATAGCAATCAGTTCATGATAGGCTATCACATGCCTATACAACACCAGGATATACAACAAATGCCACCAAGGCACGATATCGTGACTTCACCAAACGAAGTCATTTCAACTCTAATAGAAAAGGTTAGAGGATTAGAACTTGCCCAAGCAAATCAAAATTTTAAATTCATACAAACAGGGAGTTCCAATCCTCCGCACCATCCTAGCCAAGTAGATCTCCTCACAGGAGTAGGCACGTTAGGTATGACTCCTCAGTATTCATAATAAGTACCAACTAGACCCACTATCGCTAGCACAGTTCCTCCTGGTCCGGTACAGAGCAATCCATTCCTGGATAGTACCCCTTCGTACTTAAACATGTATTCCAAATCACCACAAGGGGATATGTACTCATCCCCAGGCATGTTTACTCAAATGCAGAGATTGCCTTATGCCCCTGCCAACGCGTACGTTACGCCATATCAACAACCCGTTCTGCCACCACCTCCTCAACAGGCACCATGAATGGTTGAGACGTATGCAATAGGGACTTATTCAGAATATTTAAAGGAGCCCTTAGATTTCGCCATAAGAAACGTTATGCTTCCAAGGCCTCTTCCCAATTTGCCCAAATACGAAGGAGAAGGAGATCCGAATGCGCATATCAAAGCTTACGCTACAGCCATTCAAGAATTACTCCCATGGGATGGGGTCATTGCTAAAATATTCCCCAAAACGCTGGAAGGCATTGCCCTCGATTGGTATTACAGAATACTCGAGGCTTCCATACATTCATTCAAACAACTTGTGTCTGAGTTCATCAAAGCCTTCGACATGAACAAACTATTAAGGACAGGAATCAAGGAGTTCTTGCACATCAACCAAGAACATAACGAGTCTGTCGCCCATTTCATCCAAAGGTGGCACGCAGTCCTTTATTCCTTGGCAAGCGCTCCAAACATGGATCAGATGGAGCTATGCGATTTATTCCTTCATTCTCTTAGCAAAGAAGTGAAGGAAGAAGTCCAGAAGTTCCCACTCAGGACTTATGACGAAGTACTTGAGAGCGCTCTACGAATAGACAAGGCAGCAATAGATAGTGGCCGTAAGATGTATGGAACAAATGGGAGGTTAATCACCTCCACTCAAAATACTACAACTACCACAAATGTCAATCAAGGACCCAAAATCCTTAACAAAAATCGTGGGGGTAACAACAGATGGGGTAACTGACTAGCCCAAGAGGGTAAATGTCGTTAATACTCCGTCACAAATAAACAACCAAAGAAACAGCAATTTTACCCTGACGGTCAATACGGTGGATTTTAATAATCCACAACAACAACAACGGCGAAATCCCATGCAAGGGACAAGCCAAAACTCATTTGGTTACCAAAACCAAAGTCAAAACCAAAAACAACAATTCCAAAACTTTGGTCCTAATAGGCAATAGTTTGATCAGAATTTTTAGGCCACAATACACACCAAACCAACAAAACAGGAATTATAATCCCAATTCTTATTGTGGTTTCCATAAAATTCGGGGTCATGACACTAGAATGTGTCGTGACTACAACAAATTCATACAACGCTTGCCAAATGAACAAATTTTTTTTTTTATGGATATGTTCTTAGCAGATCCTACGTCACCAACGGCAAGTACCTTCGCAGGGGGCAGTTTCCCCTCAGAATGCCCCTCTCAAGATCTTTAATGATCCACTCCCAAATCATGATAACGATGGGTTGAAACCAACTGGAACAAACAAAGGTGCAATAACAGGAAACAACGATCACGAGGCCTCAACTTCACTAAATCCGTTAGTCGCGCCACAACTAGGAAGTCAGCCGCGACTTAAGGTAGTTGGATTAGTGGAGTTAGACTCCGAATTACCCGTTGAAGCAATTACGAGGACACGAGAGTATTTCTCTCAACCAAGTCCAAGCCATCTGCCGGAAGCAGATAACATCCAGCAAACCGTAGCAAAACCTATGGGTGCTTACGATCTAATTAATGATCTAACAAAAACCTTCTCGCATATTTCATTCCTTGATTTACTAAAGAATTCCCCTACTCACAGGGCTGCTCTTTTAGAGGCGTTAGGTTTGGGTCATTTAATTAGTATCACTCCACCACCAGAAGCACAAGTAAATCATATAGACTTTGATGTTTATCCTCCGGGACAGGCAGATAGGGATGTCGAATTCATATTCGAAATAAGTAAAATGCCTACGGATGTCGAGATTGCACGCTGAGGCGATCCAGCCCTACACTTGCAAGTACAGGTTTATAATAATTATGTAAAACGGGTAATGGTTGACGATGGAGCTGCGGTTAACATAGTCCCTTTCTCTTTTCTCCAAAAATTGGGATATGGTGAAACAAACTGTTCCACTACTCGAAATACCTTGAGAGGCTACGATAGCCTTAAGGCCACATCGATAGGAACTATAATACTACCGGTCACTTTGGGACCTAAAACAATCCTGACTGAGTTTTATATTATAGATTAGGAAACTAACTATAATATGATCCTCGGCCGACCGTGGATACATCGAATGAAGGCAATCCCTTCGACGCTATTTCAAGAAGTAATATTCTTACATTTGGGAAAGGTATTTGTAGCCCAAGGTGATCCAAAGCCGTTTGACGTACACCTAGCTGATTTAAAGAAAATACAGGGGGTGCACTCAGAATTCGAACTACCAACAAATCAACTTAATAAACCCTCTGACCCAAATCCAGAAGAAAAGTTGGTACCTACGGCAGATCTGGAAACCATCAGCGTAGCCAAAACAACCCCAATTCCTGGCGGTAAAGCTAAAGAAACTGTATCATTAGGGACTACTGCAAAAATCGTTGAATTAATAGAACAAGATTTACCAATGTTCTTACCATTTGATTCGGTAGGTATAGGATATTCCTTAGGGGTTGGCTCTCTTCCAGTAGAAGATCTTTGTATGGTAGAAGTAGAGTGTGCAAACACAGTAGATACACCTACATCCATACTCCCGGCTAAATATTGGACTCTCCATTTCGACGGAGCTAAATGCCACTATGGAGCGGGGGGCAGGTATAATTCTTACCTCGCTCGAGGAAAAGGTCCTCCCATTCTCTTTTGAGTTGAACTTTGAATGCACAAACAATGGTGCTGAGTACGAAGCTCTCCTCCTTGGCCTTACCTTAGCCAAAAGAATCGGTATTGATAACATTAGAGTTCTGGGAGATTCGCAGTTAGTAACAAACCAAGTTTCTGAAATATATGAAACTAAAGCCGAACATTTACAACTCTACAAAAACGCTGTATTAGATTTAAGCAAGGCGTTTAATTTCATATCCATTTAAGCAATCCCGCGAGAGAAAAATCTTCTCACCGATTCAATAGCAACTTCGGCATCACGCTTCACTCCAAGCAATGAGCTAGAAGATACTCACTTCACAGTATCCATTCGTAACGAACCATTGATAAAAACAATGACAAATCCTCTTTCAAGCGGAAATGAATCTACCGTTCTAGACCATGTTGGAAATGATGCGGCTACTTTGGATTACTTAAATGCCTATGCAGCATTACATCGCTCCTGTCACACACTAGATTTATCTCTGATCCCGCATTCATCTTCCTACTTCGGAAATCCCATAACGGATCTTCCCTCGCAAAGGGAATCTAGCATATACGCAATAGAAAATGGGGATGATATAGATCTACCTCCAGCACCACCTGAGTTCGAAGAGGGTAACGCCTCTTTAATCGAAGAAACAATCGATGTCAACATTGGGACAAAAAATGAACCAAGGATATTGAAACTAGGTTCTTCATTAACCCTAGAAGAAGTAGAAATACATACTCAGGTTCTCAAAGAACATCAGAAGGCATTTGCATTTAATTACAAAGAGATGACAGGAGTCGCACCCCACATTGCGGTGCACAACCTTGTCACTAGATCAGATGCGAAGCCAATTAAGCAAAAATCAAGACCTATGAAGCCCAAGGTAGCCCTTATGGTAAAAGAGGAGGTAATAAAACTCCTTCAAGTAGGATTCATCAAGCCAGTTGACTACTCCCAATGGGTATCAAACATCGTTCCCGTTCTCAAGAAGAATGGAAAGATACGCATCTGCATAGATTTCCGGGACATTAACAAAGCATGTCCTAAGGATGACTTCCCATTGCCATCTATCGATGTCATTGTTGATGCAACAGCTGGGTTTGAGCTCTTGTCTCTCATGGATGGATTCTCGGGATACAATCAAATCAGAATATCCGAGTAAGATCAGGCTAAAACCACCTTTATAACTCCTTGGGGAACCTATTGCTACGCTGTTATGCCATTCGGTCTCAAGAACGTTGGTGCCACGTACCAGCAGGCTATGACTTATATATTTCACTATTTAATTCATAAAATCGTGGAATCCTACGTAGATGACTTGTTGGCTAAAGCCAAGAAGCATTGTGACCATCCCGAAGTACTCCGTGTCATTCTTTCACATTTAATAGAATACGGAGTTACGCTAAATCCAGAAAAATGCGTCTTTGGTGTAACAGGAGGAAAGCTCCTAGGTTACATCATATTGTCACGAGGGATCGACGTTGATCCAACCAAAATTCGGGCTGTCCTCGAAATGGCCCCACCTTCGAGTGAATTTGGAATCAGATCATTTCTCGGGAAGCTGGGTGCAATCCGGAGATTCATCCCAGACTTAAGCTTCGCTATTCATCCAATCAATAATTTACTCAAGAAAGACTATATCATTGATTGGAATGAAGACTGCAACAAAGCTTTCAACGCAGTTAAACGCTTCTTACTGTCACCACCTACGCTAATGCCACCTAAGCTAGATCACCCGTTAATTCTATACTCACGGGCTACCGATGTTTCGTTAGCTTGCATGCTAGCCCAAGAAGACGATGACAAAAGAGAACGCACAATTTATTTCATTAGCCGAACATTGCTCGACTATGAAACATGCTATACACAAGCAGAGCGAGAATGTCTTGCCATAGTTTTCGCAACCAAACGCCTAAGACACTACATGCTAAATCAAGAGACAAGGGTCATGGTAAAAACTGACCACTTACGAACCTTCCTTACACAAGGGTCCCTGTCTAAAAAGGCGGGATGCTTTATAACCTTAATGGGAGAGTTCGAATTAACTTTTATAAACCAAAAGTCAGTTAAAGGGCAAATCATCGCAGATTGGTTAGCTGATAACCCGCTAGACAGAGGCGACTTAGTAGACTTAGAATTTCCAGACGAATGCGTGTACTACGTCGAAACCCGACCTGCTATATCTGAGTGCCCTTGGTACGCTGATATCATTAGTTATATCATGGACCATAGATACCCAGAAGGAGCTACACCTCAACAAAGAAGGCGGTTACGCATTATCGTAGCTAAATACGTCATTATAGAGCAAGTGCTCTATCGGAAAGCATTCGATGGAATGCTCTTAAGGTGTGTTGACACAAAAGAGTCCAAGAAGATTCTCCATGAATCTCATAGCGGTATATGTGGAGGCCACTTTGGCGGCCACGCCACCACTCAAAAAATACATCGAATGGGCTATTTCTGGCCCACTCTAGAACATAACGCAATAGAGTTTGCACGCAGGTGTCATAATTGCCAAGAATTCTCTCACGAGATCCACATGCCAGCACAGGCTCTGCAACCAATCGCTACTCCATGGCCCTTTTCTACATGGGGCCTGGACTTGATAGGGAAGTTCTCTCCCTCATCCACAAATGGCCACAATTTTATAATCACAGCCACTAAATATTTCACTAAATGGGTAGAGGCCATGCCTCTTACAACTGTACCTGGTTCTGTAATTGCTAAGTTCATTTTGAACCAAATCATTTGCAGGTATGGTATCCCGCAAATTATTATCTCAGATAATGGAAATTCTTTCAAGAATGAAGAAGTTCGTGAGCTATGCAACAAATTTAAAATCAGCCATCATACGGCTTCCTTGTACTATCCCCAAGCCAATGGGCAGGCTGAAGCAACAAACAAAACACTGAAATCCATTCTCCTTAAAACAGTGAAAGAAAACAAGTGGGATTGGCATTTGAAATTATATCCAGCCTTGTGGGCCCATCAAACCTCAATAAGAACTCTGACAGGAGCAACTCCTTTCTCGCTGGTATTTGGGTCAGAAGCAGTTCTCCCACTCGAAGTTGAAATCCCCAGTCTCCGCATTTCACTACAAGGGATCCTGGATGAGGACGCTTACAGAGAAGCACGTCTTTCTCAATTGGAAAGCCTGGATGAAGCTAGGTTAGATGCTGAACAACGACATAGAGTCTATGCCGACTGAATGTGCCGGCAGTATAACAAGAAAGTCTATGAATGTGACATATACGAAGGTGACCTAGTTCTGAGGTTAGATAGCCAGATCGACAAGAAGACCGGCGAAGGAAGGAAATTCCGGCCCAAATGGTTGGGCCCATACTGAGTCATGAAAGACTACGGGAATGGTGCTTATCTCTTATGCACGCTAGAAGGTGAGGAGTTTGGCGAAACAGTCAATTCCCTCCACCTCAAACGTTTCTACGCATAAGCAGCAAGCACTGCCTATATAACTATCTACATCGCATTTTCATATAAATTAGGATCATTTTGTCCACTTGATCTTACACAAATTGTGATCAAGGAATCTATTCTCAAAGAAATTTATTTCAAACTCGTGATGTTTCTGGCATGAAGTTCTTTAATCATACCTCTCCATCTTCGATATCATCAATCAATTCAGAATCTTTTATCTAATAAAATCAGACATGACGAAGTCCTAACGGTAACCATACCAAGCTCTGCAAGTTTGTTCTCACTTTGGTTTCTTCTTAGGATAGGTGTCTTGCCTATGGTCTATTCTAGAAGCTTCATGGTGTCACATCTATCCCATATACACATCTCTTTGGAAATAAGAATATACTGACATCTTACTCAAACAAACAAGTCAAGAAGTGATTAAATAGAAAATTTTATTTTACACATTTCCTTGCCCCACCAACCTTCGGTGATGAGCTTGCGTCTCTTACTAGTGACGTAGGGTTAGGAAAGGATGGAAATGCCCTTACTCGCCTATGCCTTGCCCACGGTGATAAGCCCATGCTTCTTACAGGTAGCACGGGGCAAAGTGTAGGGGGTCCTCTAGACAAAGTAAATGTTAAAAGGTCATAAACAAACAATTCAAACTTTGAGTCAAAAACTAATGAATCAGATATTCAAATTTCTAAGAAGAGTTAAAAATCCTAAAAAAAAAAACCAGATTTTGTCTACTATGTGGCCATCTACGGGTCTAAGTCTGGATAAACCGCAAGGTAAGTTACATCCAAAACTATAAAGTCATTCAGGTAGAGTAAGCTTGTAGTTTTCAATTTGGTTCCACCAAAGCTTCGTCTGTCTTTCATCACTATCACTTCACCATATTTCATAACTTGCGCCCTTCTTGGCTCTTGGTGATGAGCTCTCGCATCTTACTAGTTGCATGGAGTTAAGGGTGGGGCAAGTCAATCTGTTCATCATACTGGTTGTTCTCATCACTTTGCCAAAACAAATCATGAGGTATCCAAATTGCTAAACAAAAGTTAAGCTTTAATATCACAATATATCTACAATATCATGTATCAGCATCATGAAACACAAAAAGAAAGCAAACATTTGCATCATCTGTCTTCCATTGCATACATTCTAGAAAGCATATAAAACATACATCGTAGTATACACGAAAAAGTTGGAAACAGAAAGGGAAGACACAAGTGACAAAGTTTTGATCCAAAATTGGCGCATATATATAAATAGTCAATATTTGTATACAATGCCATCATGCACTAGGCATGGTCAAAATGCTCAAAGAGCCCGTAATACACAAAAGAATCCATAGTACAAAAAGTGCATAGAAGCCAAGTGGCCTCTCAACCCCTACGCAATCCCGCTGAAGGTGCGCGCCCTCGCCTAGGACTACGACTACACTGGCACTCTAAATGGACGAAAGGCTCAGGGTCTCGAGGGGTGGTCGTGGTCTCGCCATGAGAACAGCTCCTCATAAGGCGCTCGGCTATCCTATAGCCTACCAACTCTGTACGGAGAGTAGACACCATCTTGGCCACATGCCAAACGGGAGCAAAGACGTCAGTATGCCTGCCGGCTGCTGAGGGCTCCCCGGCATCTACGGATAGCTCCGCACGGGTCTTATCCATAGGGATCATCAGAGAATCAGTACATACCCTACGGATTAGATCCCGCCACTCATCAACAGTCTCTGCAAAACAAAGAAGAAAGATGAATTAGAAGCTAGGAAAGAGGCTAAAATATACAAGATACAAATATAAGGAGGGATAGCAGTTAAAACAAGTCAAAAAAAATCAAACTAACACTGAAAGGGAGAAAGGATAACTTACTCGGGTCACCGGGCCTCCAAGATGGGTCACTAGGGCCAGCACCCACTGTAGATGCCGCCGCCGACTGAGGAGCTGCTCCTGTAGTTGGGGTAACATGACGCCCCGCAACGGACTCATCATCTCCACCATGGCCCCGAGAGAGTGGCTCCTCGAAAACCAGAGTCTCTCTCTCTGCGCTCTGCTCCGCCCTCTCCGCCTACATGATATCCTGAGTATCATGCCACTCAGGATCACTCTCGTCCGTCTGCTCCTCCGACCCTCCCTCTGTGGACTCCTCAGAATCAGAGTCAATATCTATAGGGTCATCGCTACTATGAGCAGGACCCGCGGTAATCTGAAGTAAAGGTGCCCGAGGCGCACCAGCTCTCTCTCTGGCCCGAACTATCCCCCTAGCTGCAATAGGAATGCCAGGGGTAAACACTGTCCAACCACGGCCTCTAGGCCCCCCTCTAGCCTCCCGAACTGATCTGTAAATTGGTGCTACTGGAGGAAGCATGCCCACATATGGGAGGCCGAACTACTGAGGAACCCTGCTGAAAGGATGTACCTCTACCCATCCCACACGGTCAATAAGCTGCCCTGTAATGGAGCAGGAAACCAATGTCATGGCCTCCTCTCCCCATACACCAGCCATAAGCTGGTACGGTGTGGCCTCCATGTCTGCTATAGTGAGGGAGGCTACTGGCTGGTGAGGTGCTCTAAGCACCAACATATCTGACCATCTAGCCGCCCTCACAGCCCCAGGATCTGCCACCTCCACGCCTCTGCCATAAGGAATAAAATGCTCATACACCCAACTCATGACTAGAGTTGGGTGGCTCAACGACTGTCCCTGTAAATGGACCACCCTATATAAGTCGTGATAGGTGGTCCCCAAAATGTCTGCCCCCCAGGCATATAACCGGCCATGCCCCTCTATCTGTGTAATAATGGGGGCCCAACAGTATAACAAAGTGTCCCCTCCCTTGTCCCCGATCAGTCTCGAGGCAAGGATCCCCATGATGGCCTGTCGAAATACGGGGATGGGCAAAGAAGGAATGGATCTAACTCTCACTCCCTTCTTCGGCCCCATGGAAATAGCTGCATCTCCCATATATGTCGCCCACTGTGCAATCTGTGCCCGTGAGCCTGCTATCTCTAATGTGAGTCGCCTCCTGATGATCGGGACCCCCAAAATGTGGTAGACGTCCTCTAATGTAATGGTACACTCACCACAGACCCCTGGCAATCGGAAAGTGTTCCGATCTGCATCCCAGTAGGAGAATAAGTCACAGAGTATGTGACTAGATGGAGCAACGTGAGGCACACGCGATATCCGCAATATGCCGGCCCTCTGCAATGTGTCCTCCTCATCTGCTGAGAGGGCATCCAATACCCCGGGCAGCCAGTCACACTCTCTCTCCCAACTCCATCTAATATACTCCTCCTTCGCCTGCATGCACCCAAAAACACACAAAACAGAGTAAGTTAGTATCTAAACGATATCAAGAGAGTTATAAAAACATACACAAATGCTAAAAATACAAGTGTAAGTTTTCAAAAGAGGTCCTTTTACATTCTGTGCAAAACCGCCACCCTGGGCAGGGGGCGGTTTTGTAACCGCTGCCTTGAAGGCGGTGGTCTCGTGACCGCCACCCTAGACAGGGCGGCGGTCGCGGTTTGAAAACCAGCGCGGTTTTTTAACCCCAAAAAGCCAAAAAATAGCAAAAATGACCATTTTGGCTAAAAACAAAGCCTACCCAGTAGGTGCCCCCCTAGACAGACCTTTTAAACCTAACATTTTCAAAAATGACCCCCCCATTACAATAAATTTAGCATTTCAAAATTGAAGAGGGAAAAGCACAAAATTGAAGAAAAACCAACCTGTGATCTCGCAGGGTGGCGTTCCGCATGTGGAGGCATGATCACTATCTCGCTGTGGACGTTTTGACTCTACTCGCGTGAGAAACCGTTACCGTGGGCCCCAGAGCTCAAAATCTATCAAATCGACTCACGCAAATGAATAGTAAAATGGGCCCACTTTTATATATATAGCGCTCTAATTCGTTTTAAATCCCCTTTTCACAGGTTCGGTAGTGCCAACGGAGGTAAGTTTCTATCCTCGCACTAATGGTACGTCCTCTTCCCCTATTACTTTAGCGTTTATCTTCCAAAGTTATTGTATCTATCTGCACTTGAGTTCCCCTTTCATTTTGCAGGTAGCGAGAATTTTGGATGGCGTCATTTCGACACACGGACGTATAAGGTATAACTTCTAACTTCCCATTTCGGAACGGCCATACTCGGACCCACCGTTTTATGCCTCTTCATGGCTAAAACGCTTCTCTGAGGGGGCAATATGTACGTACCCAAAATCGTAAGGTACTGTACTGCAGAACGGTGTAATAAATGCCCCAATGATGATACAGGTCTCTTCGCAAGGTGTTCGAGATCCAGAGAAGCTTTACGGATATGCGTTAACATCCCACATGCCACGCTTAGCCCCCGCGTGCTTTGTTTTCCCCTTTTTCCTCTTTTTCTTGGCTCTTTGGTCTTCAGTGACGAAACCGCCACCTTGAAGGGCGGCGGTTTCGTGACCGCCGCCCTGAACAGGGCGGCGGTCCTGTAACCGCTACCCTGAGCAGGGCGGCGGTCCTTTACACATTTTCTAGAATGTTCTTTTGACGGAACGCATGCAAAGTTCAACGCTTCACCAGATTTTCTTGCCGACTTGAGCATGCATTAATGTTTTTGGTCCCCTGGAATAGTGTTTTTCCTTTGTTTATTGTTTAGGAGTTCAGTTTGGATTTGATCTTTGGGTGTTTGAATTCCTATAAATGCATGGTTTGAGCTCAAGTAAATGGCCTCTCAGTTTTTCTCTGGAGTTTGATCCTTGGTTTTCTCTTTGCATTAGACTTAGTTTTCCTTTTGCTTAGAAGGTTTAGTTTTCTTCATTGCATGTTTGTTTAGTATTGTGTTGCAGCTGGTAAGCCACATATCCAACTTGTGCAAGTGCAAACATTACTTATGGGCCCCTCATTCTTGTTTAAAAACTCATCACTTTCAGTAGTTCAGTCTTCTAGTTTGCTTAAGTTTGATAGTTTAAATCTTTTACATGCTTAGTTGCATTTACTCAGCTGTTGGTAAGCCACAGATCCAACTTGTGTAAATAGTATTATTGCTTTTGGAGTAGAATAGTTTAGGCAGCCATTAAAGTTGCAGGTTTTGCCCTTCATACAGACAAGTTTCAGGTTCTGGATGCATTTTGTTGCATGATTCGCAGTAGACCCCGCTAGGAATTGCATAGGCCAAGCTCTGTACTCTTGCGCTATCCCTCTCCTATCCACATTCTATTCTGTCTGCATTCTGAAGGTTGTCCATTGATCCAAATATCTATTCCTGTTGATGCAAGCATTACACGCTTTTCTGGATTCACGTGAGCACAAAGAATGACGAGATTATACTGAGGGGACAAGAACATACGCACTGTCAGATTCGCCACTGTTCTGCGAAATCCAGGTTCCATCTTTCAAAGTTTTAGTTAGAACTTATCAAATAAAGTAGTTAATTGCCTTATTTCAGTTATTTCCATTCTTGATATTGCCAGGGAAGTTGTGGGGATTGATAGTTTCTGAGAAACTATGATTCATTCCTCACTTCTAAGGTAGGATCGAGAATCTTCCAAATAGATTAGTTATTTCATTGTTTAGAATAGATATACAAAATTGCACAGACAAATAGCTACACTCTGTTATTTTGTTTGTTTTACGTTATTAATTTAGTTGTCAATTCTAAATATTTTTAGATAGCTGCTTTCTTATAAATTGCCAAGAAATACAAAAAAAGGAATTATATATGCTAGAAGTGTACTTAGATTTTACTTTATTATAGTTTGTTTCATTACTGCTTTTGCATGACAATTACGGGACCTAGAGAGCCCAGGGAATATATTTTCGAGCCAATTGTGTCCCAGCCCAATATCGTAGTGGCAGTAACTGATATTGACCAAAACCTTAGGATACAAGTCTTCCAAACAACAACAGACTTCCAACAGATCAGGTCACAGTTGAGAGGGTTAAACGTAGAAGACGACTAAGCACACACATTTTGGTCAAATCAACCAAACTACAGGTTATCCTAGAAAACATCCGCATGACTGTAGAAGGATTTGAAAGAGAACAAGTATTCGGGTGTGATCCTTTAGTTCCATAGCCAGACGCTGGAGACACCCTCGTAGATATAGATACCAGCTTAAGAATTCAAGTTGCTAGAACACCTGTGAGTTATTATGAGAAAATCACACAATTACTGATTCTAAACGTAGAGGCTGAGAAAGCTTATGACTACTGGATACTAGGGATTAGAACTTGATCTCACGTATGACCATAACAGGACCGCAACAACCAAGAGTCTACGGTTGTGATCCACAAATCCCACAGCCTAACGAATCCACAAGTCAGTTAGATATAGACACTGGCCTACACACATTAGTATTTCAGTCTACTCCAATTCCACCTATCATCATTCAAACAGTTGTCCCTACTAGACACAACAGCTAACAAAGCTAGAGAATTTTGGACTAGGCTAGAGAATCATCCATAGAGTTGACTATATTCACCATATGACCCTATCAGGAGAAATACACGAAACCATCCCGGGTCATTTTCCACGCATCCCACAACCCATAGATCGAATCACACCAGAGCTTGATATTGATTGGAGCCTTCGAGCAGTCATCCTCGCTGATCGATCTATCACACCAGTCTAAGTTAGAAGGGCCTTCTTTGCCTTAGATTTGCAAATACCATTAGTGCGTATCGAAGACATTAGACTCCCCAACTAGTTTGTCTGCATATTCTACCCCCCACTGGCTATCTCGGCACGACCTCGGGAGGTCGGGTACGTGGAAGAATCACTTGTTTATTCTCACGCTCACCTGTTTCTTTTCCGACGTATAGTCTCATTTCTTGTAGAGGGTTTGAAGGCATCTGCAATCTTCCTATTTTGCATAGAATGTTTCCATTCTTAGAATAGAGTTGCTTCTATCCTTTCATTCCCTTGAGAAACAGATAAAGGTTAGGGCTAGGAGGAATACCTGTTGGGTGTTGGGAGGGTCTGCACGTACTGTAGAGAGAGATCAGATCGATTGTAAAGAAATCCTTTTTTTCTGGGAAGGACTACCTATGAATAAGAATGCAAGAACACCAGATTATACTTAGACAATAAATGAGGGAACTGCCTTGGGCCCAGGAAATATTAGACTTCCTTTCGAAGGTGGTCAGTTCCCCTTTTAGTACGAATTAACACAAATGCTAACAAAGAAGTTATTGCGAAATCACAATTTAGTTACATCGTTAAAAGGAAATTGAGGAAAGGCTGGTTTTGGTTTGAGTCACAGTGACTGATGCTAGTCAATGTATAACCGGTACCAGTTGCTGATAACCGATATCAGTAGGGGCAGTGATTTAGGGGCTTTCAATGAAGGTTGGCTGTAAGGCGGTTATGGTGTTTATAAGGTTGGTAAATGATTAGGGGTAGGCAATAGGGTGATGGAGAAGACTCAGAGAGTGTGGGAGATGTTCTTGGGGCAATGAAAGGGTAGAGGAATGAAAGTTAGATGTAGGATGCTATCGGGTAGTAGATCTAGGAGTGAGCTTATAATTACTATGAATCAGAAGTTCAAGAAATGGTATTTAAAAACGTACAAGACACCACTTACTAGTTCCTGATGAAGATACAGGTTCAAGGACTATGATGACGAAGGAAAGGCTCAGGTGGGATGATCTGACAATCAAAAGTGAGCTATCTTCTCTCCCGATACTTGGACGAGTGTCACTGTGCTCTAGTTACTCAGTTGCAGTCTTGGGCTCGATGTCCTTCTCTGTAAACTCTTCTCTTTCCTTCACTTGTCTCTGCTCTGTCAAGTGAATTCTAGATCTTTCAAATGAATTCTGATCCTTTCTTTTTGGTTGGGGGAGGTCATTTACAGGGAACTGATGGTGGTTACGTAACCGACGGCGGTCGAGTAGGAACCGATGTCGGTTAAGTCAAAGTGGGCTACTTTTAGTAAAATAGCCAACGTTCCCCTCCTTTTCTCCCAAGGGATTAGTTGTGGGCTTGGTCAAGTCATTATTAGGTTGGTTTTGGTGTGGGTGAGGAGTAATTAGTCATGGGTGTGGATGTAGACCAAGTTATAGGTCTTAATTAGGTTAATTTAAGGTTAGGGCTAGGTCATGATGAGGTGGCGAAATGAGGTGGTAGGTTTGGAGATGTGGATTTATTAATTATAAGGTAATTAATAAATAATTATGTAAGGTTTAGGTGGTGAGGTTAGGTTGTGAAATCAGATGCGGGGCACCAGGGTGTCGTAAGACACAAATTTGGTGTCTAAATTAGCCCCTTGTTGTCGTGTAGCTTGTCTTGTAAAGCTACACTGACAATAATAAGAAGTGGTTACTCCCGTTAAGGGTATAGGTAATCCCCCTCAAATCTATCACAGATTGAGGCGATGTGAAATCATGGATAGGGTTGATAAAGGGTTAATGATGATGAGATGATGGTAAGATGGGTGGGGTAAGTTCAAGGAAGAAGACGCACGTTGAAATGTAGTAGTGTAACCAGGGTACACGATTTGAAGAGAAAACAAGAAATACATAGGAAAAGGTCGATAGTTTTATCCAAACAAGGGTGATATAATCCTAGTATCCAAGGCATAGGAAGTAGCTCCAGGGGATATAATGGGTAAGGTACAAGAACATTTAGGTATGTTCGGCAGTACCAAATGGTTGGTTTGGTTGAGATAAATGTCACGGTCTCGGTCTAGGCAAAGTTAGTCGACTAATCAATTCAAGTATCCTAATCATGCTAAAACACGAACAGGTGAGCTCGATTGAACAAAAGGCCATATGATGGGTGGATAAAATTGTAATTTACGGGTCTTGGTTGAGGTACTTAATTGGTACGGCCTTGGGTCGGGCCAATTGATTGGTGAGGACCTTGGGTCAGGCCTGATTGGTTGGGTGTAACCTTGGGTTGGGCCGATTGATTAGTTGTGGCCGTGGGTCTAGCCTGATTGGTTGGGTGCGGCCTTGGGTTGGGCCAGATTGGTTGGTTGCGAGCTTGGGTCGGTCCTGGTTGGTTGGTTACGGCCATGGGTCAGGCCAGATTGGTTGGTTGCGGGCTTGGGGGTGAGCCTAATTGGTTGGTTGTGGCTGTGGGTTAGGCCGGATTGGTTGGTTGGCGGCCATGGGTTGGGTTGGATTGGTTGATTGCGGGTTTGGGTCAGGCTGATTGAAGTCAAAATAAGGCTAGTCAGCAAAGCCGGGGGTAGGTGATGCCGGAAAAAGTAGAGATTGCTAGATAAAGGTGGGAGTTAGGTGAAGGAAGTAGGTAACCGATATCAGTTATGTGCGACCGATATCGGTTACAAGACCGATACCGGTATTCTAGGGTGTGAAATAACCGGTATCGGTTATAGGTCAAAACCTATAAAAAGAAAAATATGGCATGTCATTATCACTTTGTGAATTTGAGCACCTAATTTTGTCTTGTCTGAGGTGTGAAGTGATTTTGTTGAGTTTTTGGG
Organism: Taxus chinensis; assembly: GCA_019776745.2. Classification (NCBI taxonomy): domain Eukaryota; kingdom Viridiplantae; phylum Streptophyta; class Pinopsida; order Cupressales; family Taxaceae; genus Taxus; species Taxus chinensis. Next base: position 1,009,789,891 of record CM034146.1, read on the forward strand.
CTGAGTTGGCACTAGTTGAGTGGAGGAGTGAGTGATTGGTAGACCCCAGCAACTCAGGAGGCAGAGGTTGATTGGTTGAGGACCCATCTGAGGGGATTTGGAGCCATGGCATAGCCCAGAGGAGTAGGAGGTGTTGGAGGAGCTAGACCACTGCCACCTATCCCACCACGATGATGTGTAGTCATACTGGTAGGCTCTGAACCCCTACTTATGTGAAGTTAATTAATTTAACTAGAATGTGGGTTTTGTGGGTAGGAATCCAAAATTTAATAAAATAATGAATTAATGAAGGTAATTTGTAAAATGGAGTGGGTAGGTATGCTAGTTAGGCCAAAACGGTAGGGTGGGTAAGTTTTTAGGTCTTTCTTGTGGGTAAATGGGTAGAAATAGGTAAAAAGAGGTTTTGCGGGCCGTTTTGGGTTTAGCCCTAGAATTAGATAGTGACCCATGTCGGTCACTAGGTGACCGACCTCGGTCACAGAATAGTGTGTACAAATAGTTGTGTTTATAGACCGGTGTCGGTCAAATGTCGACCGGCATCGTTACATATAATGCGATTGGGGGACCGATGGCGGTCGAGGGTGGACTGGTACCAGTCATCATGGGTAGGAGTTAGGTTTTTTGTTCGTTATTAGAGTTTTGTTTTTTGTTTTTTTTTTTTTTTTAGGGGGGGTGAAGGGGGGAGGAGGTAGAGGTGATAGGAAAGGTGATTGGGGTGGGGGGGGAATGGGGTATTTGGGGGCTGGTTTCGGGAAGGATAGATTATGTGTTGTGTATGGAGTAGGAGGTGTTAAATTGGCGGGGGTATAGTTAGATGGTTAGAATAGATCGGGGTGGTTGGTAGGGTGTGAGATAAGTAAAGGGGATATCATAGATGTATAGGGTAAGATAAGTGGGTGTAGATGTGTGTTATAGAGTTGGGTTATGGTTGGGTGGGTAAGTGGGTATAGAGGGTTAAGGTAGTTGGTTTTGTAAAGGGTAGGCCTGATGAAGTGGGTTGTTTTTACAGGCACACCAGTAGCTCACGATGTGGGATCAAATGCCCCCTTTATTGGGGTAGATGCAGCCACATGTGACCGCAGTGCAGTGGGCTATCATTCGAGAGGTTGGACTCGGACAGAGTCCAGAGGTATAGGGCTATGGATAGGGACCACAGCCTAATGGTTTCCCTCATCGAGAGATGGGATCCGGGAAACCAATGTTTTTCATCTCCCTACTGGAGAGATGACTATCAAATTAGAGGATGTGTATCACATCCTGAGACTAGCCAATCATAGGTGAGGTAATGTTCCAGGTGGATGCAGAGACAATGATGGAAAACATCCTACATGTATTCGGGGATGCAGCCCCCATTACTTATCTATCACAGCGCAAGCATTGCCTACGGCGATATGTATCGTGCACACTGATAGGAGACATGGCTTGTCGTGTTGATGATGATTGGTATCTCTTGCTTTACCCTCCCGAACTCAGAGGAAGGCCACTTCCCAACGGCTCTTTGATGGGAGTTTTACATGAGATGGTGGAGGAGCATACCTGCTATGCCTGGGCCACCAGTGTATCTGGTGTAGCTATACAGAGAGCTCTGGGGTTATCGCCGTATGAGGTGATTTGGTATCTTTTTGACATTTTTGTTACACTACTGGGCTTATGAGCATATCATCTGTATATGACCAGTAGGGTTGCCCCAGTAGCCAGGGCCACAGATAGTGTACAGGTATGGATTTCAGAGGTGGTTGGGGGTCGTGGGCCCAGCCACGAGCGGTGATTGCTGGGAGAGATGTGGCATACTACCAGAACATGTTAGAGGGCCTGATGGCACTTCATATTATTTGGAGGCCCTACAGAGGAGCCATCAGCCCTGAGGAGGAGCCTGAGCATAGTTGCGCTGGATCTAGTATAGCTTCTAGATAGCTGGACAGAGGCCCAGGGAGTATGAGCGGATACCCCTAGAGAGGGTACGATGTTAGTTGGGCTTACGACAGGATGAGCCACCTCCCTTCCCACAGTACCGGAGGGATGATGTAGAGGCACCACTACCTGCTTCCGCAGCCATTGGACCCAGTCTAGGTCGCAGAGAGACCGACGAATGATATAGTGGATGATGCCGGAGTGACAGGTGCATTTTTGGTGTGGTGGGCAGGTCAGAGAGTAGCTAGGAGAGCACAACCCGACACAGCCAAATTTGGCGGCTGTTATAGCAGAGAAGGATAGTCTCTTAGGCCAGGTGTAGCTATTACAGGGGTAGCTTGCTACTACACCAGGCACAGATTGGGGTGCTATAGGGGTATGTTAGCCCAAGCACAGGGACAGGCTCAAGTACATCTGCAGGCACTGCCACAGGCACAGACACAGGCGTAGGTATAGGCACTGCCACAGGAACAGGGTGTACCGGCAGGGGCAGGGGCCACTTCTATTAGGAGTCGGGGGACTAGCCCCACCAGCCATGGTGGCACGGGCCTGCTATATGGAGGCGAGAGTAGAGGCCTGGTATTATCAGGACGTGCTCGATGGTATCAGGGCTGACTATCAGCCATATGCAGCGCATAGAGCTGAGACGTCCCAAAGTCAGAGATCACACGGGGCTGTAGCCATAGCCGATGGGTCGGTTACAGGGAGGAGGCGAGAGCGAGCACAGAGACCAGCAAGGGGGACGGGCCGAGGGTGGTGGAGAGAGTTGAAACATCCTGGGAGTAGATATGGGTTTTTGTTATTGGATATAGACACCGGTCTGCGAACCGAGTATGTATATAGAGGCTTGTGTCCCCACATAGGATTTATTTATTCATTTTTGTTGTATATATCGGCCTGCGAGCCGAGTACATTTTGTATAGTTAATACCGGCCTGTGAGCCGAGTATATTTTTGACATGAGAGACCGGCCTGCGAGCTGAGTCGAGATTTTGACAGAGACAATGGCCTGCGTGTCGGCTTTGTACTTTTTAGATCACAGAGGCCCCATGCAGGGCAAGTTGTATATTTTGACATTGATATATATAGATGATGAGTTTAATCCACATGGGTGTGTATAATGGTTGATTTGATGTATATATTAAAATGTCTCATGTGTTTTATCAATGGTATTGAAATTTAATGTATATAGATAATGTTTGATGAAATTTTGATGATATGTATATGTGTTGATGGGATTTTGATGACAAATATTGATAACAATGTCATGATGTAGGGAAAAGAGGCGGGCATCACCAAAAAATTACAAAAAAACAAAGAAAAGGCCTAGGTTTAAGAAAAAGGAGACATGTGACCGATATTGAGTTAGCTAACCGATGTCGATAGCTATATGACCGATACCAGTTATGTAACCGATATCGGTTATGCCAAAATGAGTTTTTCTTAAAAATAGAAAAGCTTGGGAGGTAACTTAAGTTCTTATTTTTAGAGTCATGCAACAAGTTAAATATGAGAATGCAACGTTGTTGATGACTTATACAGGTAATTGCATGGTATAATTGAGTGATAAGGAGGGAAAGAGACAGGTAAAGTGATTGTAAGCTGAAATTAAGAAGGAAAAAAGGTAAGTTATATTGAAGAGGGTGGTGAACATGGCTGAACAAAGAGAAGCATTCAGCGGGCAGAGAGGAGATAGACAGGTTCCACCTAAAGCTGTTGGATCCCCGGGGGTATAATTTGTTTTTGGTTAGAATTAGTTTTTGCATGGTTAAAAATAGAATGTGGTAAGGTAAATGGGTAAAAAGGTGAGTAGGCAAGAGTTTGGGGTGGAATGAGTGTTATGGGGCAGGTAAGCAGGGATTTTATGTATGTGTGTAGGTACAGAGAGGGGTAAACAAGCAAATAATTTATCATAGGTGGTGTTTTTAAGCAGGGCTATGTAGTATTGACAGTGACCGATATTGGTTACTGTATGAAATTCCATAATGTGAGAAAAAACACTTGGGGATTTGATATATTGAATGGTTGTTTGTTGATTTGATGTATGCAGGCAGAGGCAGGGTTGAGGATGAATGATAGGGTGTTATCTTTTTTATCATGAGTCGAAGCAGATGTAACACCAGCTGAGTGGGCATTGATAAACCGTGTGGGGTTAAGTGGAATCCGCTATTATTCACGAAATCACATGCAATCATGCTATGTTGTAGGCGTTGATTGAGAGATGGAATCCATAAAATAATACCTTCTATCTGCCAATAAGGGAGATGTCAATGATGTTGGAATATGTGTTTCAAATTTTGAGGCTCCTAATTACATGAAGACCAGTTTATCAGGCAGGGCCTAGCGCAGTACAGGGAGTGATAACAGCAGTATTTGGTCCATCTGCACGAGATTTGACACAATGAGGTTTGACATTCACTTATGGTATAATGTTTGCAGCACACCTTGAGGCAACAAGGTTAGCAGTGGTCATTAATGATAGCGGTGGGGTATTATGCATTACCGATGGCGGATGGGGGAATATTTCCAAAAGTATTGATGTGTATTATTTGGGAAATGATAGAAAGGAGTGTGACTTTCGCATGGGCACCCCGCATATCTAGTGGAGCTATAGAGGGGTTTATGGGCCTATAGGAAAAATCATAAGATGACACTGGATTTGTGGCATACTTATTACATTGTTGGGCCTATGAGCACATTGTTTGTGTGTGACCAATAGGCCGACCCATCCAGTCCAAAGAGACAAGAGTGCAGAGGTTGGGATTTAGGCGATGGGTCCAAACAGAGCAAGAGGTGAGATCCCAGGCCATGATAGATGACTTCAAGTATTATAGGTAGGTGTGGGAGATGGTGACGATTGCAGATATCCATTAGAGGCCTTACGGGAACTATATGGTGATAGAGAACATAGCTGAGGGATTTGAGGGGTGTAAAGCGATTATGGTGGATCACGGGGCACAGGCCAGGTGAGTATGAGAGGATTCCTCTAGATCGCATGCGGCGACAATTTGGATTTTTTCAGGATATACCCATGGCTTATAGACCATACATGAGGATCGATGCCGAGGCATCATTCTCGCCTCCCCCAACCGACACCTCTAGAAGGACAAGAAGAGATAACAGCCGATTGCAGGGTAATGGATGCAGGAGAGACATAGGCTTATAGATTATGGTGGGTAGCAGATCTGCGAGGTTCACGTGAGAGGGCCGATCATCCTAACATAACTGTGATTACAGTGGAGAGGAGATCACCTGCAGGGTTTAGTTCACCAGCTTCAAATGTGGGTGAATGAGACAACGGGATCGTTAGCAGTTGCGGAGTCATAAGTGGAGAGACTTGAGGAGATATTCATCCACGTGAGAGGGCGTATTCATATGTTACAGGAGAGATTGGCATATTAGTGGGAGGAAATAAGGGCAGTGGCACCTTTGAGGATGGAGAGGCCAGGCGAGCGGTGTCAACGATCACGATCATCATCTAGTTTGGGATGAGGTGCAAGGGTCTAAGTGAATTTCATAGGGGTAGAAGACTAAATAAGGATGCCGACTTGTGCGTCGATGATAGAGAAGATGTATTTTTTTAACATCTAAATAAAACTGAATATGTATGTTGATTTGAGTTATGATAATAATAAGAATGGTTGTGTTTTGAATGTTTGTTTTGAAAAAGGATAAAGATGAATGTTATTAAATAGAAATACACAAAAATATTTATATTTACAACACATGATAGGTTATGGTAGGGGATGGTTGAGCTAACCTTGGGAGACCCAATGTCTCCTAAGTGTTGCCTACATAGCCCATTTGCTCAAAGCAAGGAGGGGCCTCAGACCGATGTAGTATTAGTGTAGGTATAGGTGAAATGAAGGTTAGCTTACCCAAGTATTAAGGAACCGTGTCTTGATTAAGGTCAACACATAATCCTAGATTCAGTTAAAAGAGGGAAAAGTGTCCCATAGTTGGAAAGAGCTAAACAAACCACGTATTATCAGAGGATGAAATTGAATCCATAGGTACCTTGCATAGGCGAGAAGTCAATAGGTGAAAAGAGTTGTATAATCACAATATATCAGATATATGTCACATCCCTTGAGTTTTGTGGTTTTGAAGAATGGTGAGATGAGGTGGATGGTATAGTTGGGGTGCAGAGAACTTGTTATAGAGTGATTATTTTGATGAAAGAGAACCAAACCAAAATAGACAAGTCCATGACTCAAAAGTGTTTTGAATACTACTTTTATTTTTCTAGATATAGACTGATCGATGCGGGAAGTCCATATGGGATATGCATTTTGTTGTTCTTGAGATCTTCACAAAGCTGATCAATGCGAGAAGCTTCTGATAAAGGCTGAAGTTGTATAGTTGTCCTTCAAGGGAGAAGTCTATTTATAGTAGCAGATGTGGCTTTTGTGTATAGCTGTCCTTTGGGGGAGCAGTCTACTTATAATAGCAGATGTGGCTTTGCAAATAGCTGTCCTTCAAGGGAGCACTCTATGTATAACTTTGAGGTCTAGATGTTTGTTTGGCATGAAGCATCTAGTTTTGTAGAAAGTTTGACTCAAGAATATCCCATAATTGTATAATTGAGAACGTGTTATTTTGATACTTTTAAGTCATGGACCAGACTAAAAAGGGGGAGGCATCTTTAAGAGGAGGTGATAAATGAGCTCAAGGGATGAGCGCTAGGTAGATAAAAAGTGATATAACACTAAATTCAATAGTACAATGGTCAGAGATGCAAGGCATTAAGGGGTTCAGGCTCAGGCTTACCATTAAGTGAAGCTAAATGATAAGTGTCTGATCCATAAGTGTGAGTGATAATATAAGGCCCAATCCAATTTGGAGAAAATTTTCCATGTTTTCTCTTCTCTAGTTTGGTTACATGTTGATTCTCTTTGAGGAGCAAGATCACCAACCTTAAAGGTATGCTCATGAAGTCTCTTATCATAAGCACGCTTGATGCACTTTTGATAGATTTGAAGGTGGTCAAGAGTTGTAAGACGACGCTTGTCAAGAAGCTCCAATTGGGCTAATCTCTCTTGGCGGAAATCATCATTAGTGAGAATATCCTGGAGAGATATTCTTAGGGAGGGTATTTGTATTTCGAGAGGCAAGATAGCCTCGCTACCATATACCAAAGAAAATGGTGTGGCATTAGTGGAGGTATGAATGCTGGTATGATAAGCCCAAAGGGCAAAGGGGATGTGATCAGGCCAATTGCTTCCAGAATCGTTAACGACTTTTATGAGAATTTTGGTTGGGGGTTTTGTTAGAATATTCGGCTTGATAATTTGCTTGTGGATAGTAAGGTGATGAGAAACTAAGTTTGATACCAAAGTTGTCACAAAGGTCTTGTAACAACTTATTTTTGAAATATTTTCCATTATCTGTTATCAGGTGATGAGGAACACCAAAACGATAGATAATGTGATGGTTAATGAATTCTACGATTTTTTCTTTTTTGGTTGAAATGAGTGGAATGGCCTCCACCCATTTAGTGTAATATTCGGTTGTTGTGATTATCCAATGGTGACGTTGCGAAGAGGGCGGGTGAATCTCACCAACAAGGTCTAAACCCCATTGTGAGAAAGGCCAAAGATCTTGTGCGACCTGTAGCGGATGGCTAGGAGTATGTTGAAGGTTGGCATGTTGTTGACACATAATACAATGCTTAACATATTCGTAGCATTCATTATTAAGAGTAGGCCAATAATAGCCTAGGCGAAGGATCAATTTGGCCATGGCAAGGCCACTAAAATGTCCACCACAAATGCTGTCATGGACTTGTTGGATGGTATAGGTGACCTCCGCACCGGTTAGACATCGAAGGAGGATGCCATCAAAGCCATGTTTATAGAGGAGTCCCCCCATGATGAAATACCGAGAAAAACTTTTAAGAAAAGCACATTTGCCGTTACTAGTAAGGTCAGGTGGGAGAACAGAGGTTATAAGGTAGTCGTGAAATTGGTGATATCAGGTACCCTATGAATTAGCAGATACATTATTTTACATATAAACAGCCAGGACTGAGTAAGATGGGGCAAAGAGTTGTTGGACCAAGACAAATATGTTAGAGTCAGTTGGTGAGGCAGGAATTTGTGAAGCCAAGCAAGCCATAGTATCCGAAAATTTATTAGTTGAGCGAGGAATGGTTTGGATAGAATAATGAGTAAATAAGATCAAAAGTGAGTCCACGTAATGTTTGTACTTTTGAAGTTCCTCATTTTTACATTGGTAGATGCCCATAACTTGATTGACTACAAATTGAGAGTCACCGAAAATGTTAATAGATTTTACACCTAAGTGTAATGCAACCTGGAGACCCAAAACAAGGGCCTCATATTCCACTGTATTATTAGTGCAGGGGGAAATCGAGCCGGAATGAAAGAGGTAAAGGTTTAGCATCCAGAGGAATGAGAACAATGCCTGCCCCTCCTTCACACTGGCATTTGGATCCATCGAAGAAGAGGGTCATTGGATACGACTCCTCACTGAGTGAAAGAGTGGCGATGAGTTCATCAGGGAAAGTAAAATTAGTAAATTGTTCCCCAGGTAAAGGGGCTTCCGTGAGTTGGTCTGCAATAGTTTGTCCTTTGACTGATTTCTGGTGTATAAACTCAAGGTCGAGGTCGGAGAGGAGCATAAGCCATCGGGTGATGCATTGGTTTAGATGAGGTTTGGTGTACATATAATGGATGGGGTCCACATTGGTGATGATAAAAATTTTGTGATTCAGGAGGTAGTGTCAGAGTTTGGTGGCCACGAATGATAGGGCTAGGCACAACTTTTCTACATGTGTATACCTAGTCTCGTAATCCACAAGAGTACAACTTATGTAATAAATGGCTTGTTCATGATGCTTGGAGTCACGATGTGCGAGCATGGCTCCTACAACATGTTTGGTGGTGGAAAGGTAAAAGTAGAAAGGGCAATTGTCTTGAGGTGGGATAAGCACGGGTGGCTACAAGAGATAGGCTTTAAGAGCCTCAACAGCTTAGTGGCACTCTTCGCTCCATTGAAAGGCAATTTCCTTTTTAAGGAGATGATGGAAAGGTTGACATCGATCCGAGAGTTGTGACATGAAACGATGGATAGATTGGATTTTTCCCTGCAAACTACGTAATTGTTTGAGGTTAGTGGGCGGGGGCATTTCTAGGATAGCTTTGACTTTATCTGGATCGACCTCGATGCCATGCAAAGAGACAATAAAACCAAGGATTTTTCCTGAAAGGACACCAAAGATACATTTCTTTGGTTGAAGATGAACACAGTATTGTAACAGGCATTCAAAAATAATGGTTAAAACATCGAGATGTTCACTGCGATGTTTAGATTTACCAAGAAGATCATCAACATAATCCTCAAGGATAGTGTGCATAATGTCATGAAAAATGTAAGTCATAGCCCGCTGATAGGTCGAGCATTCTTAAGGCCAAACGACATAACACGGTAGCAGAAGGTTTCCCAAGGAGTTATGAAGGTGGTTTTATGTTGATCGATCGGGGATACCAAAATTTGATTGTATCCCAAGAAGCCATCCATGAGAGAAAGCATCTTATGGCCTGTAGTGAGATCAACAAGTTGATCAATACTTGGTAGTGGGAAGTCATCCTTTGGGCAAGTGAGGTTAAGGTCTGGGAAATCCGTACATATCCAAAGTCCCCCCGTTGCTTTAGTAACAGGTACGATGTTAGAAATCCATTGAGGATAGTTAATAGGTAAGATGAAGGAAACAGAAAGGAGTCGTTCAAGCTCTTCTTTGACCAAGAGGGCAATGTGTGGATGCATTTTTCTCAGTTTCTGTTTAACTAGTTTGGAGTCAGGTTTCAGGGTAATGTTATGGACAGCAATGTCAGGATCGATTCCTGGCATGTTAGCGTAGGACCAAGTGAAAGCTTGGTTGCGGGCACAGAGGAAGGTAGTGAAGGTAGTTTGTTTTGATGTGTTAAGAGATTTTCCGATCTTCACAATGTGAGGATCATTCTCTGTATGGATGTTGATTTCTATAGTCGACTCATTCAACATGGTTTGAGTTTTAGATGGTAAGGCGCGTTGAATATAAGAGTCGTCCGCACCAAGATAAGTGAGGATGGAGTCATCATCCTGGCACTCAACAACATTAATTGAAGGTGAGTCTTCTTCAATCATGTTTGAATATAGAAGGGGAAGAGAAGATGGGTCTTCATTATCACGTTGATAAGTGAGAGGACCCAGGAAGATAGCGTTTACGAAAAAAAAAAAGTTAGGAGGGATAGATTCCAGGTCTATCGACTCTGTGGGTGACGATGGAAAAATGGGTGATGATGGTTCAGAAGGGGTGACTTCATCATCGTCCTAGATACAACGGCTATGTGGTGTCATTGGTGTAGGTGGTTCAGAGAATCCAAGACCACGACGATATTTGTGTTTGCATGTAGTCACAGGAATGATCGTATGTCGGCCTTGTTCATAAAGACCAAAACTGAAGCCCTTCCAAGCACAACGCATCAGGAAGGTGAGGGCGAAACGACGATTAGTTAGATATTGAAAATCATATTAGAAGGGAACCACACCAAGGGGAGGTTCAGGGGTGATAGAGGATGTATCAACACCCCCATATGTTAGGTTGGTGTGGCAATTAGGTGGTCCGTAGGGGATTACTTCCCCCACATGACGGTCGTAGGTAGGATGCGCATGTAACTGTTTGTACTCCTGTGGGGTATGGAAAGTGCTAATGTTATATAGGCGATACTCCCCCAGTATAAGGCATTGAAAAATATCTACCAAAGGATCTGAGGTTGGGATGTTGTTCGCGGGGAAGGAAGTGGTATTTGTGGTGGCGGTTTCATTGGTTGAAGGTGCAGGTGCGGCTAAGGTGGATGGTGGAGGTGTGGTCGAAGTAGATGGTTGGGTTAGATGAATGGGTGCCTTGACTGGTACAAGCACATCATTAGGGTGATATAACATATTGCAAGTTTTGAAGGGGGTAGCGTTAGATTTTATAGTGTAGGACTTCCCCTCATACTCGAATTTTATGCATCTATGTAAGGTGGAGGGAACGCATCCCATAGCCCAGATCCAAGGGTGGCCTAACAACATGTTGTATTAGAATTATCCCTCAAGGACATAGAAGAGTTCAGGTCAAGTACGTGGCCCTACATGAATGTTAAGGATCATGGTGCCTAAGGTAGAAGTAATAGCATCATTGAATGAATGCAACATGGTGGGGTTAGCACACATGCAGCTAGAAGGAATATTTATTTGTTGGAAGGCTTTGGAAGAGATGATTTTTAAGCTAGCACCCCCGTCGATCATAACACGACGTATGTGGATGTCCCGGACGTAAGCCGTGATGAAAAAAGTGGGGTCAGGATCTTCTACACCAAAGTCAAAAATTTCATCTTCGGAGAAACTGACAGAAGTAGCTTGCTATACGGGGACGGAAGTGGTAGATTTTTTGGTGAGAGAAGTAACGTGGTTGGGTGTTAAGATGAAGGCAATGGGCAAGGTTTTATTAGGTAGGACCTCTATCCCTTGAAGGATTTCAATGAGAGCTTGTCAACGAGATTCAGAGGTTTGAATGAGATCATACAGTGTCATTTTTAAAGGTGATTGGTGAAGTTGTTTGATCATGGTATGGTGGGAAACTCCATTAGAGATGGGGTAGGTAGGTCCACGAATAACCACTTTAGGTGGTGGTGTGATCGGGATGGTGGACAGAGGAAGAGAGGCCGCAGGTGTGCTTTCTTTAGCTTTCCCATTATTTTTCTGCCCTCGAGTAGCAATACTAATCATGTTGATCTCGTGAACACGAGAGAAGGAAGATGGTAGGGATAAGTCATTATCTTCGAGAGGTGGGGTTGCAATAATGATAGATCTTGGTGAGGTGGGGACAGGTGGTATAGGAGAGGGGATTGAAGCTAAAGGTTTCTCCCTTCGTAAGTTGTCTTTCTTAACCTTTCTATCCGAGAGAGGTGACTGACGAAGGATAACTTTCAAAGCTTTGCATCCGTCTACATCATGTCCTAGTGTGCGGTGGTAAGCGTAGATTTAGACTCATCATAACCTATAGGTCGAGGTTTAGATGGATCATAGGGTCTAAGTGGGGGTAGAGAAATGGTCACATTCTCTACCAACATATCAAGGATCTTGGCGTAATATCCTTTGAGCGGGTCAAAGTCAGACGAAGATGAGGCTATTGATTGGGTGGGTTTTGGTAATGGTTGGGTATGGTTGGTTCGAATGGGTGGTGGTTTAGACAAGGGGTTTCGATAATTGGATTTAACTAAATGTGGATTCATTGGCACAGAAGTTATGTTTAGCTGGTTAGATGATGAGGCCACATATGGCGTGGTGGCAGGAAACAACCATGGAGAAAGAGGAGTGTCAGCAAACAAATCCTTTGATGATGGATTTTGTTTAGGGTTGATAGGTGGACATGATACTTGGGGTGACGGTGTTGATACACCCATGGATCTCTGTATGGGTGTAGAGGGTGCAGGTCGTTTTAAAGAAAACGTAGGAGGTATGATGAATTGAGGTATGGTGGAGGGGTGAGATCCCAATATAGAAGGTAGGTGTGATGGAGAGGGTTTTAGTTGTGACAGAGGCATAGATTGAACTTGAGGAGATTGGGTTTGTCTCCTAGGTGGATGGACAACTTTATTTTTGGATAAATCTAACCATTTAGGTGGGTGTGATAGGTTGGGTATTGGTGAAGTTCCAAGCATAGGGGAAGGTTTGGTTAGGTTAATAGAGGTGGATGAGGTATTCGGTAGAGATGAGGGGGGTGAAGATGAGGACATAGGCATTTTGAGATTTTGTAAACACCTCGGGTATATGGTAGAGGTGTCTGGATCGGTCATCTGCATTTGAGTAGAGCATGGTGTACTCAAATGCTCCCATAGGACTCTTCTATCTTCTGAGGGATGAAAAATTTCATGTGTGAATAGGAACTTTGATATGGAAGAGAGGTGGGTTGTGATTCTGGTCCACTGTGGGTGTGATACAGGGGGTAAATGAGGCACTGTATCAATGGGCGTTAAGAGGTCAACTGGTCGCTGAAAAGATTTAGGTGATGAAGAACTAATAGGTAGGAGGGCATGTTTGAGGGGATCCATCATGATTAAAGAATTTGGTGATGTCAGTTTGAGAGGTTTCTCTTCTAAGGATGACAGAAACAGTGGTGAGCCTTCTTCTTTTACAACTAGAGTGACAGAAGGAGATGTTTGGGAAATAGATAAGTTAGATAACATCTACTCACAATCTTGCAGGGAAGTGGTGTAAGAAGACTCATTCGTGAGAAGAGAACTCTAGGTGGTTAATTCCTTTATGGGTAAAGGAATGGTAAGATTATCATTTTGTCTTGATGGTGGTGAAGGGGGTGCGGCTCCTTGCATTAGTGAAGAGGCTTGATTCAGAATTTCCTTGATAGAAGCTTTTGGTTAGGAGTCGAAGACCGCATGGATTTCATGAACACTCTCCTCAGCTAAGATATCTTGGTTTATGTTACTATTAGATGAGTGTTTTGGGAATGGTTTGTTGAAGATTTTCAAATTTCGGTTAGCAGGGGCATTAGGATTATCGAGGGTTATATCCCCTGCATCAACCATTTCCTGCACTATGTTTTTCAATATCTTGCAGTTTTCGTGACTGTGTTCCTTCACGCGGTGGAAGTTACAGAATTCATTTTATTTGTACCAAGAAGGTATAGCGCAGGTGGAATCAAACCCGGAGTGAGGTTTAACAGGTGGCAAGGTGATAGCTCCTGCTTTGAGCAATTTTTCCAAAAGCATACCATAAGTTTCTCACAAGGGAGTGTAATTGATGGGCTCAGCTTTATACTTATAGGTGGTTTTTGGCGGGGGTACTAGACGGTGCTTGGGATTTGACCATTACCGCGTGTACAGATCCTTTTGATTTCGAAGCAGTCGATGAGTGGGAATTGGTGGTGTTGGGTTTGCTAGAGGAGTCTTGGGTTCAGAAATTAGGTTTTTTGTTGCGTAACTGCAATTTCTCTTCCTCTAAGGCTCGAATCTCTAGTTTCCGAGCCATAGTAAATGCCTCATCAAAGGTGCGGAAAGTTTGAATTTGGAGGGTGGGAGAAATGTGCTTAGCGCAGGCCCGCGTAAAGAGTTCGATGAGTTCAGCCTGAGGTAAGGCATAAGTGAGTTGGTTGATGAGGCCCCGCCATCATCCAACGAAATTTGTGATAGATTCGTCTTCAAATTGTCAGATGGCATAGAGGTCGGTGATGGATACTTTCTTGTAAATATTAATGGAGAAATGATCCAAGAAAGATTGGGCTAATTGATTAAAAGAGAAGACTGAGTGCTGGGTTAAAGCACTGTACCACTCCAAGGTGGGTCCTGATAAGGACATGGGAAAGGTGCGGAGTAGTAAGGCATCGTCATGAGAAATCAGATAGCAGGCATGTCTAAATGATGGCAAGTGTTGTTGAGGATCCTCCTTACTATTACAACGAGTAAATTTTGGTAATTCCCATTGAGGAGGATATGAATGAAGGGGGACAGAAGGATGAATAGGCTCTCGACAAACTTGCTCATATGTCAGGGTGCTACGGATTCCTGAAACAGAAGCCTCCAGATTTTACATCTTGTCCATCATTTGTTTGATTAAATCAGTGGTTGGGTAAGATGATGGTGCGGTTGTTGTAAATGGAGGCGGATTGGGCCAAGAGCCACTACTAGACAATGGTGGGGTTAAATGTTGATAAGGTATTGATGATGAATATGTTGAGGTGACTGAATAGGGATGTCCTATATAAGATGTTGAAGCCACCGGATAAATGTGTGGAAATGAAAAGGTGGGCAGAGCTTGAGAAGGAAAGCTTGTGTGGATAGGTGGCAGAGAGCAAGTTATGAAAGGGGCAGTCTGCGAGAGAGATGAAGTAGGAGCAGCTGGAGGTAATGATATGTGGGGCCCCAGATTAACCAAAGGAAAGCCAATCTGTGCTGTATGAACCCCTGAAGCCATTGAGTTGGGAGACGGGGCTAAGGATGAAGAAGGTAAGGAAGAGTTATTAGGTGGGGAAGGAGCTAAGTGAGCAGCTATACTAATAGGCATACCAACGAGAAGTTGACCGTCAGGCGTATGGTCAGGGGTATGGGACAAATAGTACTATACGGTGCTAGGATTAGCATCCAAAAATTTGGCAAAGTCATTATCTCCTACAGGGATCTTAGGAACATCACTGGTATCAGTAGGATTCCCCATAGGATGTGAAGGGGGTGATTTAGGCAAAGGCACGGAACAGGCATGTGAAACCATGGTTGTGGCTTGTTTCCGAGTGATAACAACCATGGACAAGAGTACACAACAAGGATTCAATCTATTAGGAATAGAAATAGCAACAAAATGTTAGAATTGGTAGGTTGCTGGTTTGTCGAGAACTATGAAAAATAGTAACCAATATCGGTCGAATAACTGATGTTGGTCAGACTGTAGCCAGCGTTGGTCAGTTAACCGATGTCGGTAGAATAAGACCAGTGTCGGTCACTGTGAAAGCAAAGAGAAGATGTAAGAAGCTGCTGGTTTGGGATTAACAATGCTTAGTATACCCACAAAATTGTTATGAAGTGATCACTGAAATAGTGTATGACAGAGAAACAGAACTAAAAACAAGCAAGATGCACAAGCAAATCAAGAGACTAACCCTAGGATTAGTTTTAATTATTGTGGGCTTATGCCTTAGACGCAAGATGATGTCAATCCTAAACAAAAGACCTAAGGGAAATGTCAAGTTTGTTTTGGCTTATAAGGTTACCTCAATCGGGTGGAGGAATACCATGGAAAAGGGGGGGATGTTTGAGCTGTTGTGTTGATTATGATGTGATTTGGTATGTGTTGTGCAGTGAAAGTAAGATTAATTTCTCGTCAATACCGTGGATATCACCCCCACGTGTACGACCTGTTACTTAATCTACACTCACTAGAATTAAAAACAGCAAGCAAACATGTGATGCACGTGTTTTAAACCCAAATCGAAAATGATATTCGATGAAGCAAAGGAGATGACTTTCACTAAAGAAAAGATGAGGAAGAAAGACAAATTCTTTTACCAAAATATCAAAATATCTTGTGAATATTTAGAAGAAGAAAAATAGCAAGTGTGCTCCATATATGAAAGCAATCAAGAAAGAAAGAAACCCGAGAAGGGTCCCACCGGGCGTGCCAAAATGTTTCACACAGAATGTTTCCGTTCTTAGAATAGAGTTGCTTCTATCCTTTCATTCCCTTGAGAAACAGATAAAGGTTAGGGCTAGGAGGAATACCTGTTGGGTGTTGGGAGGGTGTGCATGTACCGTAGAGAGAGATCAGATTGATTGTGAAGAACTCCTTTTTGTCTGGGAAGGACTACCTGTGAATAAGAATGCAAGACCACCAGATTATAGTTAGACAATAAATGAGGGAACTACCTTGGGCCCAGAATATATTAGACTTCCTTTCGAAGGTGGTCAGTTCCCCTTTTAATACAAATTAACACAAATGCTAACAAAGAAGTTATTGTGAAATCACAATTTAGTTACATCATTAAAAGGCAATTAAGGAAAGGCTAGTTTTGGTTTGAGTCACAGTGACCGATGCCGGTCAATGTATAACTGGTACCGGTTGCTGATAACCGATATCGGTAGGGGCAGTGATTTAGGGGCTTTAATTGAAGGTTGGTTGTAAGGCGGTTATGGTGTTTATAAGGTTGGTAAATGATTAGGGGTAGGAAATAGGGTGATGGAGAAGACTCAGAGAGTGTGGGAGCTGTTCTTGGGGCAATGTAAGGGTAGAGGAATGAAAGTTCGATGTAGGGTGCTATCAGGTAGTGGTTCTAGGAGTGAGCTTATAATTACTATGAATCAGAAGTTCAAGAAATGGTATTTAAAAATGTACAAGACACCACTTACTAGTTCCTGATGAAGATACAGGTTCAAGGACTGTGATGACGAAGGAAAGGCTCAGGTGGGATGATCCAACAATCAAAAGTGAGCTATCTTCTCTCCCAATGCTTGGACGAGTGTCACTATGCTCTAGTTACTCAGTTGCAGTCTTGGGCTCGATGTACTTCTCTGTAAACTCTTCTCTTTCCTTCACTTGTCACTGCTCTGCCAAGTGAATTCCGTATCTTTCAAATAAATTCCGATCCTTTCCTTTTGGTTTGGGGAGGTCATTTACAGGGAACCGATGGCAGTTACGTAACCGACGGCAGTCGAGTAGGAACTGATGTCAGTTAAGTCAAAGTGGGCTATTTTTAGTAAAATAGCTGACTTTCCCTCCTTTTCTCCCGAGGGATTAGTTGTGGGCTTGGTCAAGTCATTATTAGGTTGGTTTTGGTGCGGGTGAGGAGTAATTAGTCATGGGTGTGGATGTAGACCAAGTTATAGGTCTTAATTAGGTTAATTTAAGGTTAGGGCTAGGTCATGATGAGGTGGCGAAATGAGGTGGCGGGTTTGGAGATGTGGATTTATTAATTATAAGGTAATTAATAAATAATTGTGTAAGGTTTAGGTGGTGAGGTTAGGTTGTGAAATGAGATACGGGGCACAGGGTGTCGTAAGACACAAATTTGGTGTCTACACTTCCATTCAGAAGAGCATTCATTTGAGGGGAGATAAACAAATTTAAATTCATCTTACCTTCCTTGTAAATTGAGGGTGTTTATAAACCTTTGGGTGTACCTTAGGACATGATCTAACAAGGGGTTCTAAATGCTTTATTGATATTTTGTTTTAAGCCTTTATGGCAGGCTATCAAAGTTTATATGGAATAGTGCAGATTTGGGCATCCATATGTGCACACATCCTAGTTGAAAGAGCACTACAAATTCATTGAAATATCTCTGTTGTTTAGGTGTTGTAATTCTTTTGCAAGGTTTCCCAAAGAAGGTGATGACTCCTAACTAATCTTGTCCCAATATCTCTCATCATAATTTCACTTTAAACTAACTCATCCTACCTACAATACCTCTACATCTGCATTGTGTGTCCACAAAAGAATTCAATCCTTTCACAAAGATGAACAAATTTGATCATGGTTTTATCATGTCTTTATAAGCTCTAGCTTTGTTTTGAGAACATTTCCATCCTTTAGTAGTGACATCTCCTTTGAGTTTGGATAATGTATATTTGATCATGTTTTCACAAAGCCTCCTCCACATCATATACAAAACACAAGGATATCTTCATCTCCTTACCATATCGGGGCTGCACTATAGGTTATCTTACCTTGGTTGATAGGCACAACCTAAAATAGTGAGGGTTAGATCAAAACACTAATGAAGGTGATATCCAATCCCTCAATTCTTGAATGCAAACAAGTAGATAGTGTGATCCCCAGCTAAAAATGACATACAAAACATCTATCTGTCCTTGAGTGTCTTATGCAGATTCATGATGTTTTTCAAGTTTTGAAGGAGATTAAATCTAGATACCAACACCCGAGTGGTGCCTTTGCCATGGAATTCTTGCAATTTCTTGGCGGTT
Organism: Taxus chinensis; assembly: GCA_019776745.2. Lineage (NCBI taxonomy): Eukaryota > Viridiplantae > Streptophyta > Pinopsida > Cupressales > Taxaceae > Taxus > Taxus chinensis. The sequence continues at coordinate 1,009,808,273 of CM034146.1, forward strand.
TTGAAGTACTTGAAAGGTTTGAGCATTTTTTTGATCAAGTATTTGAGTTGTTACATTCTTGAGATATCATTTCATACTTCGGATTTGGATGTTTTGGGTAAGAAAGACTTTAAACTCAACCTTCTCTCCTCACCTATGAGTAGTTTATATGACTTGGATGCACTGTTTTTGGTTAAATTAAGAAGAAGAAAATATGATTTGTAAATCCCTGCTAGTTTTCAGTACAACATGCATTTGACAGAATGTTTTGAGTGCTTTCTTACACAACTAAGGTGAAAATCCTTGGTGGCGACTTCATGCTATTGGGATCTTGAAATACCAGTTGTCTAACACATTTTTATCATTTAAAACTTGTTGTTTAAATCTGTAAAAATGGAGGGAAGGATATCCCTCTTCATCAAGTACTCTTCTAAGAAGTTTCTCACCAAATCAAGAAGCTTAGAACTAGAAGGAAGAAGAGTGTGGAAAGTGGTTGGTTATTTGGTTGCAAGGAAAGGAATCCCCATAGTTGAATTTGAAGGAGAGCAGCCTGTCATTGAAGATTATAATTCCTCTTCAAGTAGATCTGATTCAGGAAATATTCTTGCTGATTTTCATTCTCCATCAGGTGAGGGAATTCTTGTGTATTTAAAAAACTTGCTCCTAAATCTACTCCTGTGGTTTTTAAGTTTGCTAAATTCTATCAAGAGAGAGAGCCTTTGGGGGGTTGTCATTTTAAATATCATTCATCTATTCCAATCAGACCCATTTTTACTCCTCATCAGCTTGTTCTCCAAGATCACCCCCACCAAACAATATGGCTCAACCTAGACCTCCATTTGTTGTAAACACCTTTGGTCCTATAAATTTTGGAGGAATGGATGGTTATCCAAATTTTTTCCCACAAGATGTGAGAAATAGGTTACCAAAATTCCAAGGTAACAATGCCATAACTAGAGATCAGCATCTCAAACTCTTTGCTAACATGATGGAAGAATTTGAAATAGAATTTGAGGATGTGTATATCAAGTTGTTTATCCATACACTTGAGGAAGATGCAAGAGATTGGTATAAAGCTCTTCCTGATAACTCTATTGATTCATGGACTGAGATGAGTAATGCATTCAGATTTCAATATGGAGACAAAATAGATCCAAGGTTCCTTCTATCCGAGTTTGAGAACATTAAGAAGAACCCTAATGAGACTGTTCATGATTTCAATACAAGATTTAATAAGACATTGAGAAGGGTGCCTGTAATTTTGAGGCCTTGTGATGAATCTTTCTTGATCAAATATGTAGATGAATTTGATAAAAAGGCAGCCGATTACTTGAGAGACAAAAATCCTACAAACTTGAGGCAAGCTTTCATCATGTCACTTCAAATTGAAAATAATATTGAAGCTGTTGGTAAACCACTTAAAAGGGATGGTGTGAAGCTGATTAACCCTGAGAAGCCTCAAACTAGCAAGGGTGCTGATTTGGAAGATTTTGTCAAGACTTTGGCAGGGGATGTCAAAGAAATTTCCTACAAATTAGCCCAGGCTGAGAAAGGAATTGGGAAAAGTTCACAAGGACAACAAAGAACTCAAAACCATGATAGATTTGGCAATCATCCTAGGGGTGATCAAAGACAAGATGATAGAGGTAAAGGGATTATTGGATCTTCATATAGACAACCCCAAGCATGTGAAAATAGAGTGGTGCCTGACCCTTTGACTGCAAGAGTTGCTGCTGTTCAAGAAGTTGCTGATATGGATTGGTGTGATAGATGTTTACTTCCTCATCCTCCATGTGAAATAGACCAGCAAGATATTGATGATGATGATGAGAATGAAATGGATGATGACATTTGTATGATGGGTAGCTCTTAGCTCTTCAGGTTCATAGCAATCAGCAACATCAACAGATGTGATAAGTGCAAGGACTGTTGCAACCTTTTGGGATTGCATAAAGAGGTTACCATTTCTTTCTCTTCCTCAATCTCATGATGTAGATGTAGTTCGGGCCTTTGAAATTCCTAATAATGACTTTGAATATCTAAGGGCTTTAATGATCAATAAGTATGACGGTGGTATTCCTTTGGAGGAAGATAGAAAATTGTTAATGAATGATGTGGTTGGTCAAGAAAAGGAGTACAATACTAGAAGTAAAGTTTTTAGAGGAGCTGGTCCTCAAGCCAAGCCAAAGACACGCTTGCTCACAAGCATTCCCAAAGATAATCCTAGAAGGGAAACAATTGCTAAAAACCTTGTTGTCCCATGAAAAAATATCAATCCTCTCCATGCCCAGGCTACCGAGAACACTTCTCCATCTGATGAACCTTCTTGTTTCCCTTCCAATGTTGTTTTGCCAAAGAATGTTCCATATGATATAGCCCAGGTATTGAGCCAAATCAAAGTGAGTGATACCATTATTGAATTGCTTAGGATTCCTGAACACAAGAAAAGAGCTTTTGAATACTTGGGATTGAAAGAAGAAAAGATTATACCAAGCAGAAATGTAAATGTTGTTGAGAATCCTCTTCAAAGCATTGCTGGCCCTGAAACACCACCACCAATGGAAGATCTTGGAGAGGCACCTGAATTGTATTTGGGGACATCCTTGGTTGATTCCCAATTGAATGTTGATCCATTCTTCACAACTTTTCTCATAAAAGGTAGGTTGCTTCACAATTACATGTTTGATTCCGGTGCATCATGTAATGTTATGCCTTTAGAAGTTATGAATGAGTTGGATATCAAGGTGACAACAGCATATGGGAAGTGTACAGCCATGGATTCAATGGAAGTGCTGGTTGTTTGTTGTGTGAAGGGTTTAGTAGTGCAACTTGCAGCCTATCCGGGTAAGAATTTAAAACTTGATGTTGTAATTGTTGACTGCTCTGCCAAATGGGGTATGCTTTTGTCAAGGAAGTGGGCTGCAAGTGTTGGTGGTAGTGTTCAAATGGACATGTCCTATGCCACCATTCCCATTGAGGGCATCCTTTTCAAACTCTATGGTGAAAATAAGATGCTACACTTGATTGACGATCCCAACAATGCTTCTTATGAAGTGTTGTTTGCTGATGGAGATGTTGACAATTTCATTGGTTTTGCTGATGGAAAAGAGAATAAGATGGAAAAATTATAATGCCTTGGTATGATAGGTTCTCCATGGACATTACTATCTGATGGAGCTTGCTCCAAAGTTGGAAATGGTGCTGGTATAGTGTTGGTTTCCCCTAGTTTAGAGGAGTTTCCTTTTTCCTTCAAGCTCAATTTTGAATGTACTAACAACATTGCTGAGCATGAGGCATTATTTTTGGGATTAAGGATTGCATGGAAGAATGGAGTAAAGGATATTGTTGCTAAAGGAGATTCAGAGTTGGTTGTCAAGAAAGTAAGAAAGTTGTATGCTACAAAAAATCAGTGTATGAGACAATATAAGCATGTTGTTTGGGACTTGATTGAAATGTATGATTCCTCTAACATTGCTTACCATGATAGAAGTATTAATGCTGCTGTTGATAAGAAGGCTGTTCTTGGTTCTAAATTTGACAATTGCACCGTTTCACCTTTTTGTGAATATGATATTGAAGTGCTAACAAGGCCAGCTGTCTCGGATAATGTGAAATATTGACAGATTTTTGATGATGATGCACAGGTGTTGAGATTCTTACAATGCCAAGGAGAGTTTTCTGGTCAGAATATTGATTGGGATCCAATGGTGTGCATTAATGAAGGTAGAGAAACTTTTTTTGACAAGGATATTATACAATTGAAGACAAATACCATTCCCAAAGGTCATGTTGCACTTGAATCCAATTTTAGCAATATTGATTGCATCATTAATAGAAAGATGTCTACTTCAAGGGATGTGGAAGAGCATAGCTTGGGAACTAAAGACAAACAAAGGAAGATCTAGTTGGGTAGTTATCTCAGCAAAGAAGAAAAACAGTCCTATGCCCAACTTTTACAGAAATATCAAGATTGCCTTGCTTGGTTTTATTCAGAGCTGAAGACATATAGAGAAGATTTATTTCAGCATGAGATTCCCCTTGAGGCCAAGACTAAGCTATTTAGACAAAAAAAAAGGCCTATTAACCCACTACTTTCCATGAAAATGTAAGAAGAGTTGAAGAAATTGAGAGATGGTGGCATCATTCAGCCTACTAGATACTCTTCTTGGGTTGCCAACCTTGTGCCAGTTAGAAAGAAGAACAGATATATCAGACTTTGTGTGGATTTTAGGAATCTAAAAAAAGCATCTATGAAGGACAACTATCCTTTGCCAAACATGGAGAATATATTGCAGCTTGTGACAAGGTCAGAAATGCTTTCTAATTTGGATGGTTTCTCTGAATACAATCAAGTAGTTGTTAAAGAATCAGAAAGACTTAAGACAACCTTCACTACTCCTTGGGGGACTTATGTTTTTGTAAAGATGCCTTTTGGATTGATGAATGTTGGTGCTGCTTTTCAGAGGGCAATCGATGTTGCCTTTTCTGGTTATATCAATGAGTTTATTGCAGTTTACCAAGATGATGTGACTTTTTTTTCAAGACAGCGAGCAGACCATTTGCAACACCTAGAGAAAATGCTAACCAGATGTAAGGAGTATGGAATTTCACTTAATCCAAAGAAGTTTCATTTTGGTGTGCCAAAAGCCAAGCTGTTGGGGCATATTGTGTCCAAAGAAGGTGTTATGATAGATCCTAAGAGAGTTGAAGCAATCAACAAGGTGCCTGTGCCAAGAACCAAGAAGGGTATTCAATCTTTCTTTGGAAAAATCAATTTCATTAGAAGGTTTGTCTCCAATTCTGCTGAGTTGAATCTTCCAATCACAAGCATGCTAAGAAAGGATCAAATTATTAAGTGGGATGAGGCTACCATCCAAGTTTTTGAAGGAATAAAGGATGCACTCAAGCATGCACCTGTTTTGGCAGCTCCAAACTATAAGATGCCTTTCCAAATATTTTCTTTTGCATCTGAATTTACTATTGCTTCAGTTTTGCTACAAAAGAATGAAAATGGAGTTGAGAGCCCTATCCTTTTTTTAGCAAGGATTTACAAGCAGCTAAATTGAGGTACACAATTATGGAGAAACAAGCATTTACATTAGTAAAAGAAAAAAAGATTTTTAGGCCCTACATTTTGAGTTCAAAGGTTATTGCTTATGTTCCCCACACCATGGTTAAAGACATCTTATCTGACATGGAGATATCAAGAAAGAGATGTAGATGGGTTACAAAATTACAAGAGTATGATATGGATATCCAAACAACAAAGCTGGTAAGAGGTTTAGGTCTTGCCAAACTCATGGCTGAGAGTAATTTACAGAATGTAGAAGTGAATCAACTAGGGGAAGAAAGGGTAGATATCCTTGAAAAATTGATAAATTTTGAGTGGTACAAGGATGTGGTCTATTACCTCAAGCACTTATGTTGTCCCAGCCACTAAAATAAAAATCAGAAAAGAGCCCTCAAGATGGCTTCTCATAAATATGTCATAACAGACCTTGGGCTAGCTTAGAAGAACCCTGAAGGTGTCCTCTTAAAATGCATAACTGAAGATGAAGCTCCCAAGTTGATTGCTAATTTCCATGGGGGAGTTTGTGGAGGACATTTTTCTTGAAGAGTGATAGCACATAAGATTTTAGGAGCTAGTTATTAGTGGCCAACTCTTTTCAAAGATGCAAACTGGTTAGTTAGAAGGTGTGATAGTTTCCAATGTTTTTTAGGAAGATTGAAAGCTTCAGGCTCCCTTCCTTTATTGGGGAATGGATTTTATTGGTGAGATTTTAGATCCTTCTAGTGTTGATTACAAATGGATCCTTGTAGCAACTGATTATTTTACAAAATGGGTTGAAGCAATTCCATCTAGAAAGGCAACACACCAAGTGGTAATGGATTTCTTGCTGAATCATATCATATGCAGATTTGGGGTTCCAGTTAAGATTGTGTCTGATAATTCTATGTGTTTTGGAGCCAAGCCTTTGATGGCAATGTGCAATGAATATGGGATAAATTTGACCTATTCTTCAAACTACAACCCACAAGGGAATGGGCAAGCTGAATCAAGTAACAAAAACTTGCTCAAGATCATCAGAAGAACCTTGGAAATCAAAAAGAAGAAGTGGGGAGAATAGTTGAAATTTGTAGTTTGGGCTGATAGGATAACTCCAAAAAGAGCAACTAGTAAAAGTCCATTTGAACTGGTGTATGGAACTCAGGCTTTGCTGCCATTACACCTGCAATTATCCACTTTTCAGTTTTCCCAATAGTTGGAGGATCAAGAGCATGGCCCATATGAATCAAGAATCAATCAGATCATTGAGTTGGATGAAGAAAGGAGAGCTTCTCATCAAAGGCATGTTAGGTTTAGGGAGAAATTGAAGAATTTGTTTGATAAGAAGGTCACCCCTAGAGCTTTCAGTGTTGGAGATCTGGTTTTTCTGTGGGATAGTACACATGAAGACAAGGGTAAGCATGGAAAGTTTGATGCTTTATGGATGGGCCCTTATGCCATTGATATCAGGATTGGAGAAAATACATTTTTTCTCAAGGATTTGGATGAGGATTTTCCAGAGTTGCCTGTTAATGACAGACATTTAAAACATTTCTTGGATTAAATCCTTATGTAAGGTATGTAAAATTTGTACATTTTTAAAGCCCTTATTGTTGTTTTATATTTTCCTTGTTCTTGCTATTGTTGGCTTGTGGTTTTCCCTTTTGTCCTTGGCAACCATTGTTGGTGTGGTTTTCTCGGTCTGTTTTTGGTGAAAATTCTGGTTTTTAGGGCTGCTCTGCATGTTTTGACTCCTTGCCCAATGGATTTTTGGCACTTGGTCTACGTCTTATTCTTGTGGCACTCACTGGGAGTGCCCATCCCTAGGCAGAAGCCAATGTTGGTGCAATTTCTAGGTTTTCACACTTTTCTCTGATTTTCCACGATTCACTTTTTCTCAAAAACATTTTATTGGCTCGAGCTGGTGATTTGCAATTCATTTTTTCAGTTGGATGCTTTCAAATGCCCTCATTGTTGTTCTTATACCCTAAATTGAAGTAAAATCCAAGTTTTCCCCCCCGTTTGTGCCTTGATTTATTCATTTTCACGGGCTGTACCATTTTCTCCTTTGCCAAATCATGAAAGAGCTCAAAATTGATCAAATCCTGAATTCATGCAAGTGTTTCCCCAATCCCAAGGTTGTAAATGATGTCAAGAGATGATTCAGTTGGTTTAAAGTGAAGAATTCTTCCTTCCCTATCAAAAAATTTGGTTTCTAGGGCATTCCCTAAATTTTTCACGTTTTTGACATGCTCTCGGGCTGTCAAATTTATCATTGTAAATTCTATGCTGAAATGGCAAGCTCTCATTGGCTGGGTGCGGTTAGAAAAAATGTTATAACTTGTCAAATTTTCAATTTTTGGCGAAGGGAGAATTTTCTCCGTGGCCCCACATTTTCCTAGTGTGCCTATGTGGCATGATTCGATTGGACAGACGAAGCAACGAGTAGCAGAGGTCTGTTAAAAAATTTGCCTTCATTTTTTACAAATTTCTCAAAATCAAATTTTTTCCCGAAGGCCCGCAACCATTGGAAAGGTGACACGTGTCTAGGGAGATTGATCAGAATAGTGGGAACTTAGAAGAATTTGAAAGTTTTTGGTTTCAAAATGCAAAAGGAAAATATTTGCCCAGGGGTCTGCACCCAATACAAAGTGGACACATATCCAAGAAAGTTAGCATGGATGGGTGGAATTTGTGAAAATTTTGAAGTCTTTTAACTTCAAAGTGTTAAAGTTACAATTCGGCCTGAAGACTCACACCCAATGGAAGGGTGACACGTGGCATGGGAGGATCAAATGGGTGACGGCGGATTCAAATTTTTTTCAATTTGTTGGGCTCAAAACGTCATGGAAAATTTGGAACCAAGGGCCCGCACCCAATGGAGGGGTGACGTGTGTCCATGGGAGTAAGGGAAAATGGGGTGATGCATGTTTTTTTGGAATTTTACCTTTGGACACAAAATTTTAAAGTAACATTTTGAGCCAGATCTCCATACGAATCACAGTGTGACACATATGCATAGGGATGAAATGGAGAGGTGGAGGCTTGGAGGCAGTTGAAATTTTTTAACTTCAAAAGGTAAGAAGGAAAATTTTAGTTCAAGGTCCCACCACCAATGAACAGTGGACACATGTCCGAATTTCGATGGAAATTTAGAGCATGGAGGAAAGATGGAAAATTTTCCAAATTTTAGTGAAAAATTTGAAAGTGAAAAATAAACCCATGGAAAAACTTGATGAGTCAACTCCGCATCCAATGGGAGAACGACACGTGGTAGAGAAATAATGGGTGTTCGGGGGCATGGAACATTTCGAGAAAATTTTCCTTTTCTCAAAATGGGGAGAAAATTTGTCATTTTGGCCTGCAATTTTCAAACAGGGTCCACAAGAGGACACGTGGCGCATTCAGGGGCCTGCGGGAAAATTTTCAAAAGTTTTCCAAAATTCAAAAGGGGTTTAGAATGATTTTTAAGGATTGGGGGCCTGGCCCAATCATGGTTGGACACGTGTCCACCTTGTGTAAAGGTAAAAAGGTAATTTTGGTGCTTTTTAGAGAGGATTTGGATCTGCCATGTGGAAGGTTGGCATTTAAAGTTGATTTTAATCAACGACAGTTGTGCATTTTCATTTTTTGGGCGCCATTGGAGCTCCAAGAAGTGTGGAATTGTCATTTTTACACCAAAACACATGAAATTTTATATGAATCCACATCCCTTTAACCTTTTAAACACAATGGCATCATTTATTTGAGCTTATTTAGTGCCCTATATTTTTTTCGTGAGATATTTTTCTCAGCCCATGAAAAACACGTGAAAGGTAAAAATGAAAAGTTGCAGAGTTAAAAAAGATGAGGGAAAAAGGTGAAAAATGATTGCAAATGCATGTTGGCATGGTGGAATGCCAAAAATGTGACCCTAGGATGGATAAGGATCTAATTTCATGCAATATTTTAAAATATCTGTGCATCTCTGGCATTTTGTGAGCTATTTCACAGTTTTATATCATTTTTCATCAAATGGATAGGGTTTTGTAACAAATTTGATCCCTTTGGCATATTCTTTTCTTTGGATGCAAGTATCCAAGTTGGCATAGGATATATCATATAGTTTGGAAACATTTTTGGAAGTCTGTTGAGAATTTTGGAGAAAGAGAGAAGAAATTTCACAGGAAAAAACTTGAAGAAGTCCATTTCCTTTTTGAGAAACTACCTGAGACCCATTTTGATTCCAGTTTGCATCAAATTTTCATCATGTTGAGTTGGTTTCAGCTATAAATCCATCAACAAGCTTTGAGATTGTCTAAATAACATTCCCTTGCTTATATATTTGATCAAATTCTTGGATTAACTGGTTTTATCTCTTGGCAAAGCTTGCATGCACTTGTATTTTAGTATGTTTTCAATTTGTGTTTCATGATCATGTTGCAATCTTATGTTTGGGATCTTTATTGGTCATACATGGTGTCATGTATTATAGAGGGTTTGAAGGCATCTGCAATCTTCCATTCAGAAGAGCGTTCATTTTAAGGGAGATAAACAAATTTAAATTCATCTTACCTTCCTTGTAAATTGAGGGTGTTTATAAACCTTTGGGTGTACCTTAGGACATGATCTAACAAGGGATTCTGAATGCTTTATTGATATTTTTCTTCAAGCCTTTTTGGCAGGCTATTAAATTTTGTATGGAATAGTGTAGATTTGGGCATCCATATGTGCACACATCCTGGTTGAAAGAGCACTGCAAATTCATTGAAATATCTCTATTGTTTAGGTTTTGTAATTCTTTTGTAAGGTTTCCCAAAGAAGGTGATTACTCCTAACAACTCTTGTCCCAATATCTCTCATCATAATTTCACTTTAAACTAATTCATCCTACCTACAATACCTCTACATCTACAATGTGTGTCCACAAAAGAATTCAATCTTTTTACAAAGATGCACAAAATTGATCATGGTTTTATCATGTCTTTAGTAGTTCTAGCTTTGTTTTGAGAACATTTCCATCATTTAGTAGTGACAGCTCCTTTGAGTTTGGATAATGGATATTTGATCATGTTTTCACAAAGCCTCCTCCACATCATATACAAAACACAAGGATATCTTCATCTCCTTACCATATCGGGGCTGCAATATAGGTTCTCTTACCTTAGTTGATAGGCACAACCTAAAATAATGAGGGTTAGATCAAAACCATTATGAAGGTGATATCCACTCCCTCAATTATTGAATGCAAACAAGCAAATAGGTGTGATTCCTAGCTACAAACGACATACAAAACATCTATCTATCCTTGAGTGTATTGTGCAGATTCATGATGCTGTTCAAGTTATGAAGGAGATTAAATTTGGATACCAACAACACTAATGAAAAAAATTACAAGAAACAAGGCCTAATATTATATGGGAGTTATTACAAGAATCATTATTTATAATCCTATCAACCTATCCTTATATGCAATGTCTTATAACTAACAAATGTATAGGGTGGGTTTATAAATACTAATGGATATCAATCATTCACATGCTCATTCATATGTTGTTTCTAGTAAAATGTGGACATAATGAGTCAAAAATAAATATATGTTACATGAATTTAATATTTACAACTTATTTGGACATGAGACGGTGTTCATATTTCAATGAGATAATGTTCTATAGTTATTTTATCTTTTTGCATACATTGACTTCTAAATGATATATCACTTGTTCAAATTTTTACACAAAAGTTTGTTGTAAACTAAATATATTAATTTTTTAAAATCCATATAGGTGTTTGTTGAAGTAGACAAATATAGAAAAACCTTGCTAAAAATTATATCTTTATTGTTGCAATTTATGAGGATATTTTCTTGGAAGGTAGACATTAGTTAGTAAAGGACATATATAAATTTTTTTATATATGCCTTATTTTTCATACTTACTATTTTTTTTTCAAGATGTTGATGCATTAATCTCATTAAGTGTGTACCTTAATTTTTCATGCTAACTTTTTGGCATGAAAAATTTATAAGTTTATTCATGATATCGATGCCAACCACTATAAATCCATTTTCCTGGTCATTATGAACCCTTCATCCATCCAACCTATCAATTCATACAACCCCTTTGAGTTTGCATGATCCTCATTCTAAATGAGAGGAACATGGATTTTAAGTTCTTCTAATGTGTAGATAGGTATATCCAAGTGAATTTCATGAAGCTACTTAGCTCTGAGGTGGAAAGGGGCTCCCATAAGTACTAAAATGGCTATTTATAGCCATATTGCAGTAAGAAAGCATCCTCTGGAAGCTATTTGCAAGGGTTTAACTCATCTGGAGGTTGTTTAGGGAATTAATGAAGATATATATAGAATTTTCAAGTAAATATGTGAATGCATGTGGAATTAGGATCTATTTAAGCATGACCATCTCATTAGGGTGCATGGAGTATAAGATCCAACAAAGAATGTGATCTTGTTATGGAGGTTTCAGACTTTTGGGAGGATTTAGGAGCTTAAAATATAGTCAATGGAAATATTTTGGAGACTTCTACATGGTAGATGAATTATTTTTTATTCTAAGCCTCACTAATATTTGTGGTAGTTTGGGTCATTGTTGATGCTTCTTTGTGCCAAAAGGGTGACTTTTCCTCAAACTCAAAATTCAAGTAGAATAAGGTCCTAAAAATTGTGTTTATGTGTTTAGTGGGTTTTTTGGAGTCAAAATCATAAAATTATTGACCGTGGAACTCAAATTTTTGATCTCGAGGGGGAATATACATTTCCATGTTCTAATTTCGCATTAGTAAGATTACATTAGCACACCACTTAAGTGAATGGATCATTTTTTACCTCAATTGTCCCTTGTCCCATATCCCTAGGTGCAAATAGATATTTATAACATAAAGTTATTCCTCCCTTGTGGAAAAATTTCTTTCATCACTTAAGTAACAACTTGGGACGCTAGAACAACTTACAAACTTGTTTTAGACAAATTTGGTCCCTCCTCATAACAAAGGCTACCCTTGGAACACTATGCATGGGTTTTTTTCCTTTTCCATTTGTCTTAGCATCCAATGGGATAGTTTGGAAACAAAATTGCATCTAACCTCATCCATCTAGCCTCAATCACATGGAGAAACCCATCTCAACTCTCGGGAGCCTCTTTCTAACCCCAACATCTAAATCTCTTGCTCCCGCATGGTGATACTTGTCACAATCTCATGAAAAGTGAAATTTTGTGTCCCCATTATCCCCTCATCTAAAATTTCCCATATTTTCATAGCTGTAAATCACCCTCTAATGCCTAAATAACCTAGGTTAATCCATCTTGGGTTAATGGTGAGTTAAAGTGCTAAAAAATCAAGAAAGGGTTAAAACTCAAATACTTAGCCATTTTTTACACTTTTGAAAGTGATGTTTTTCCCTCAGAAACACCAAATATATGATATTATGCTGCTGAAAATTTTCCAAAAATCTCTATGCTTGAAAATGAATATTTTATCATAACTCAAAAACCCTACATCAGAATCTCGTGAAATTTTAACAACACATTCCTTATAAAAGTGCCTTTATTTTGGTACTAATATTGCCTCTATTAATGTTATGAATAATTTTTAATTGCGAAAACAATTACAGCCATAAAAATTTCCTTTTCAGATCTACAAAAATATGGAAATCAAAAACCCTTGAAATTTGGAGCAAAGCATCCCGAAGTGAAAATAAAACTTTTGAGACTACTCCTATCTCATTATTTAATCCAAAAGGCCACTTACTATAAATATTAAGTTTTACCAAGTTATCACATACTAAAAAATAGTAAGTTTTAGAAACAAGTCACTTTCTGAGTCACCTTCACCCCTTTCATGTTAAGACTACTCAAAAGTACCAATTTGAGAAACTTTCTAAAAAATACATCTAGGGTGGGACCTGCTACAAATTGTAATTGTTGACCATTTTCGGTCATCATCAAGAAAGGGTATACAAAAATTTCATGTTACCCATTTTAAGTTGCTAATTAGACAAACACACAGGAAGTAAGTAGTTAAGAATGTTGTTCTAGAATGCATATTCCTCACATAGGAGGCCATTCCTACATTCATCTTTGTCAGGATCATGCTTCATCCTTTTCAAACTGCTATAAGGTCATAAAAGGGATGGGAAAGGCATCATGTATCAAAAACATGCATGTTTGGATAACAAGCATTCAGGTTAAAGTTTTCAAATATCAAAGGAAAGTACAATTCGAGAGTTGATAACTTGTTCATATTTCATTTTCATATTAGACAATGGTATAATTAATTCATTTTTTATTTCCTTATGATTAGGTGAAGTTATTGGTGTATTGATTTGTAAAGGTTCATTCCATATTATTTTATTGAAACAAAATGCAAAAATAATATACACAACTCATTACATAAAGGAAATTCCATTTTTTTGTAAGGAAAGTGTACATTTTTTCTCACACAAGCAATGAGAAATAACTAAAGAGAAAGAATGTGTATAAATAAAAAAACTGAGAATGTAAGGGAGAAGAGAACCCTCATTTCCTAGTATATGTCGTCCACTCTCATTCATGAGGGTTCTCCAGCTTGTTTCTCCAGCTTCATAGTGCTCCCCCGCATACCTGAAAACAAGAAAACAATAATATATTAGAGCTCAGGGCTTCAACTTCATTATACTCTCATATTTCAACATATATATGCATTCTATCACAATAAATTTCAAAAGGGAAAGAGACATGATATGAAAAATGATCAACATGATTTCATGAAGAAGATATTGCAAATTTTAGTGTTCATCAATGATTTAGGAGACAAAACAACTCATCAATGAAAGTATGTTTCAAGGATATAGTGTTGGCATGGTGTCCTAATAGGTGTTTTCATTGATAAAAAACCACATTAATGAAAAATTTAATGATGTAGGATGATGTCAATATGTTTTTGTGGTTTTAACATACTAGTTCAGATGTATATTAGTTGTTATAGTGGGATTCAGTGACGTGTGATTGCTCTAGCAATCCTATACAGGTGCCTAGGAGGTGTTGATTGGAAGTGTGAGCTTCTTGGTTGCTTGGGAAGCATTTTGACATGATGTATAACATTATTTGAGGGTTCTTAAGCACTCACAATAGTGGTATGGTAAAGGTATAGGTATATATCTATGTTACATGTGCTCATTGAGAGTGTGTATGCTTGCTTAGAGGTGTGACAGTATGCTTTGGAGCTATATGAGATCATGAAATATTGTATCCAGGTATGTCATGGCATATTAGGTATTTTTGTGTCATTTTTAGAGGTTTTGTGATCAGTTAGTGCATTATTTCAGCTGACCCTAGCTTCTATAGTAAAGAACATGCATGCAAGCATGTTCAAGTCTTAGTGAATAGAGATATTGAGGTATGTAATTGAAATTATGATGATTGAATATGTGAGAGGTATGTGTCATAATTCTTTTATGAATATTTCAGGTTCCCATGATGATAATTTTGCAAGATATGACTGATTATGTGAGATAGGGTGTAAATCATGTCAATTTCCAAATCAAAGTACAATTTCATATGCTCATTATGAATAGTGTGATTTGCATTGGACCTTGAGGATTTTAGGGAATATTATATTGTGAATTTATAAGGTTTCACAAAAATAACGAGGTCAATTGATTATCAGGATTTTATGAACAAATATTAAGAAGGTAAAGTGGTCTAAAAACCTAATTACCCCCTAACTAGGAGCTGTTGACAGAAAGTGAAGTTTTGTGACCCATTTTTGATTGATCTATAAAAATTTATGATTGGATTTTATATAGGAATCCTCATGATTTACATAAATGTATGGTTGAGGTCATGGTGATATTTGGACCCCACCTATAAATAGAAGTTTATGACAAAGAAGGTTTAAGGAAAAGTTGGTCCAAGGTAGTAGCATGAAAAATTGATGTTCCATGATTATTGGGTGTTTTTATTGATGTAAATAGATGTTTCAATAAATTTTCATGCATATTCATGATGTTTTGAGGTCCAAGCAGGTTGACTAGTCAAAGGACAGTTTTGGGGTCTCAAATAGTAGGGTCCAGTAAAATGAGCATAACTTGAGATGCATGTGGAGTTTTCAGGTGATTCAAGTTGTGTTAGAAATTATATTAAAATATATTTCCATTTATTTTTTTATTGACTCATGATTATGTCATTTGATATGGTTTTTAGGTCTTTATTTGAGAAAAACGTTTTTTGGAAGTTCAAGCTAACACCTTTATTTGTGTAATTTGATGTTGTTTGAAGTGTTAGATGGATTCAGTGATGCTTCCTATAAATTTTAATGTGAAGAGGGATAAATTTTTAATCTAATGAATCAATTTTTAGGTATTTAATGTATGTATAAATTATTTTATGATCTAACCTTTAGAAACAACCTTTTTGGTAGGTTGATCTGGTGAAGGAAAATGTTGTTGTGGTTTGAAGTGAAGGATGTTTCTTGAATTAAAAATTTCTTATAAGTTTTATAAATTTTATTAAAAAAAATTATTTGTCACATGGCATGTTTTGGTTTATTATAAGTGATTTGGTGTTCAGATAAAGTTTACAGGGTGCTGAAGGGTGCAGGAAACAACTATTTTGAAATTTGTAAAGGGAACTGAGCCCAGTAAATGAAATAATGTGATTGCTTCATATTAATTTAGAACATGTATTAATTTTTAATGAGATTTTATTCATATATAAGGGGTTTTGGGTCATGAAAATTTATGGTACTAATGTTAGGAAAATTTTAAGATTGTGCCCATGGGGTTTTGAGCCACTTTTGGCACATGAAATGATGGTTTTAGCTAGGCATACCTAATTGGGAAACTTTTAGCTGTTTTGTTTCAAATTTTAAATGTTTCCTTGATGTATAGGTTGAAAAAAATGGAGGGAAAATGTTGGGCCTAAGTTTGAAAGGTAGCGAAGCATATAAAAGCATGTTTTTAGTTGATTTTTGGAACTAGGTGTGTGTGTGTGTGTGTGTGTGGTGACCTAGATTAAGTGTGATTATAGGTTTTTGAACATGATTTTTATCTGAAAAAATTGTGTTTCAGGTTAATAAAATTCATAGGACATGAGAGAAAGAGTTTTATGATTTTTAGAGGGTTTGAAGAGCTTGTTTTGTGAAGTGTGATCACCTAGGGTTTGAGTGAAGAAGTGTGAGATGAATATTGGATATCCATTAGTTTTGGCAAAAAATAATCATATATATACACATCATAAGGTTTTTTAATGGATTATTGATCATATTGGGGGTTGTAGCCTCCTTGTGGAGTTGGTGCTTCACAAAACTAGGGGTTGGTGCTCTACTAAAATATGGGTTGGTGCTCCTTCTGGGTTTAGTGCCTCACTAAATTAAGAAACATCTCAATGTAATATTTTTTTTTAGTGGTTTTTCTTCCCCTTGAGGGTTTCTCACCTATATCGTGTGTTCTTATGGTGTTTCCTTACTTTCATGGTTACATGTTTTATTGATGGTTTATGGTCTGTACACATTAAAATTTGTGTAAGTGGTTATTTTGATTGTATTATTATGGTATTTTTAGTTTCAAATCTGAAATATTATTTTAATTTTTATTAAGGACTAATTCACCCCCCCTTAGTCCTTTGTGCTTCTAAAAATTTGTATCACAGATGGTCCTTTTGCAGAATTTTAACAACTGTGAGCAGTCATGTGATTGGAAAGGCACCAATGTTTGATGGTGTGAATTATAGCTTCTAGAGAATGATAATGAGGTCCTATATCATGGCTCAAGGGTTTGATGTCTGGAATACTATTACAAGTGGTTATAATCCTCCTACATCTTCCACTCTCACTGATGATGAGAAAAAGGACTATACCAAAAAATCGAAGGCATTCAAAGCAATATTAAGTGGTCTTAGAGAATATGAAATGGGAAAATTAATGCATTGTAATACTATAAAGAAAGCATGGGAAAATATTGAAGTGCTCTATGAAGGAGACTCAAAGGTAAGAATTGCTAAGCTCAAACTTTTAGAAATCAGTTTGAATATCTTAAGATGAATGATGATGAGAATATTATAGCCTATCTTCTTAGGGTTGATAATATTTTTAATAGTATGAAAGGGTTAGGAGAAGATCTAAAAGAGGAAGTTATTTTCTAAAAGGCATTAAGACCCTTGACTCTAAAGTTTTATTCAAAAGTATCAACTATAGAGGAAGAAAAGGATGTCACTAAGCTAAACATGGATGAGCTATATGGTAACCTTACAACCTATGAGATGAGGGTAATGGATTCTAGGCCTACTAAGAAGGAGATATAATTCAAGATGGAGAAAGTTGCTAAATAAATGAAGGAGAAATTTGAAGAATCTACTCTAGTGCTTGATGATGATGAGATATTTGTTATGCTTGAAAAAATAATGACACTTGGGACTCGTAAGTACAAAAGAAATATTCCTTTAAAAAAATTCATGTAGTAAAATTGGTCATTTTTCTGCCAAGTGTCCTCATATACATGATAAGAAAATTAAGGATGATCATGATAGTGATAATGAGAAGAAGAATCAGAAATTTTATAAGAATAAGAAAGGATTCAAGAAGAATGAATCCATAAGCAAGAATAAGAAGAGTCTCTACACTAAAATTTAATAATATAGAGTGAATAAGAGAGATCTGATTCAAAGGTTGAATCTGATCGCAATGATGTTGGTGATGAAGTTATCTTCACGAAAAAGAGGCTATGAGATCCTCTAGTGGTGGATCTATTCATTGGGGTGATATTTCACCTAATTATTGAAAAGAAGAGGAAGAAGAAGATGTTGTTCTAAGGATTGAATTAGAATGTGTACAATCTAAACTTGAACATGCTGAGAAGAACAACAAAATTTTGTCTGCTCAAGTCAAGGAATATGAGACAAAAATACAAGAAATTAAAGGGAAACATTGGGAAATATCTGAGAAACTAGAAGAATTAGTAAGAAGAACAGAATTGTGGATGAGTAACATGACTCTAAGTCTTAAATCTAAGAGAAGAGGAAGTGAATATTCTTAAGAAGGAACTTACAGATGCTATAAGCAATGCTAGGACCTATCATAAGTTTGAAGAAAGTAGCAAACATCTTGATGAGACCTTGAGAATTCAAAAGGATGCTAGTCACAGGACTGGTTTAATCTTGAAATATAAATAAAAGATAAACAAAGAGGTGAAATCAGATTTTATTCCACGCAAATAAGTGGGAGAATCAAGCACCAAGGAGGGAAGGAAGGAGATCAAGCCAAGGACATGGAGAAAAGCAAGAAAATTAGGAAACCTAATACCTCAAGGTATGAAAGTTATTTCAATGGATTTTGTTATACATATAATTATTTTGGTCATAGGGATAAGGATTATAGGATAGATCTTAGAGACACTTAGTTATGGAGAAACATTAGAGATAATTATGACATGAATATTGTAAGCTTCAAATGAAATCAAGTAGGTCACGTTGCTAGTGAATGTATGAATAACTTATCTAGGTATTTTTATGAGAAAAAATAAATAAATTTATTAGTGTGTTAAAACTATAACAAGTTTGGGCATGTAGAAAATAAATGCTTCCAAGATTTCATGAGTAAAATAAGAAGTTACTCAAGCCCTAGACAACAAGATTTTGGTGTTCAAAGAGCTAGAATGCATGAAAACATTCCTGGATGAGCTTGGGAACCTAGGAGATATCATGGTGTATATTAAAGTGTATTTGATGATAAAAAGAGATGTTTTACTCATTTTTTAAAGTAGATAAGGGAAGATGAAGGATTTTTATAGGTGCCCAAGAAGGCTTGGGACCTTTTCAAGACCTTCGTTTAGGTCTATTCAAAACATGTATACCTTCACTATGCTTATTGAAGGTATACTAAAGCATATGAAGCATCTAAGTGAGGGGAAGATTTCTATGTCATTATGAGTCTTCTATATAAGGTCAAGGTATGTGTTTTTTTCTCCTCATTGTCTTGTTTTGGTTCATAATGTTGGTTCTTGTGCAAAGGTCTTGTCAATTAGTCTTGAATCTCTAATTTACACTTATAAGTAGATTATGTGGTCTATGAATGAGTTCTCAAGGTATGTAATTCACCTATGGTGAGTATTAAATGGTTCAATTTCATATTGACATGTATATATATGTGTCTTAATGGTTTCAGTGATATTAAACATCTTTCTCATGGTATTTCTGTCCAAATTTGGTCAGTATTTTATCACTATGTACTGTGAGTGTTTACACTATCTTATATGAGTTCTTAAAAGGTTATATGGATTTATCATGGGGCACAAGTAGTCTTGAAATGTGTGACATATTGTCATTTATGTGTATGAAGTATCAGTGTGGTTATTTCATTGAAAAATGGGTGTCTTACATTCTTATTAGGTGTGTTGCCGGTCCTTAAGGGTCTGTGCTTAAGTTTAAGTCTATGAATGTATCTTGTGATTATATAAAGGAGTTCATCAAGAATCTACAACAGGATAGAGTATCCACAATAATATTTTGAAGATGATTAAGTGTCGACTTGATCATTTTTTATGGAGAGAGTGGCTCATTGTGATTTAAGTTGCTCAATATCAGGTTTCTTCAAGAAAATTGGAGAGCTATAGGTATGAGAAATGGTTTTTCATGTTATCTATACATTCAATAGGTGTTATTTATGACTAAATATGTTATTTTAATATTGTAATGCAATATTGGAGGTGACCTGAACATAATTCAATCAAAAATTATTCTTCATTGTCCTTGACTGTGTTAACACAGTCCAATTGAGTAGTAGGTTTGGAAACTCATTTTTGGTGGTCAAGATCGAAGAATTAGAACTTAAATTTTTGTACTTATCATATATATATATATATATATATGGGACTAGAGGATTTGAAAAATTTGAGCTCAAGGTATGTACACATTTCCAGTTATGTATGACAATATTAGAGAGTTTACTTGTAATACACAGTGAAGAGGGTTTGATAACTAAAACCCTATCTCTTGGTTTTCTCAAGGCTTGTCAAAATATTCACTATGTCATCTCATTATAAGGAATGATAAATTGTTATATGAAGTTTCCCTAATGGTTAATTATGGTAGTGATAAATACTTGGGTGGTGTTTCACCATGATCCATGCCTAAACACGCATTTTGCAGTATAGTGATAGAGTTGACTATTTCTAAGGTATGAGTGATGGATTCCCTCATTTTTGACATGTTTCTTGTGATTTTAGTACTTTAGAAGTGTTTTCAAGATGCTTGGAAGTTGATATGTTAATGATATTAGGAAGTGTGTACTTGTGTGAGCCTAATATTTCTTCTTAAGAAAATATGAAGACCTACAGGTTTAAGAAGAGGTAGAGCATGGTTTCAGAGGTATGAAAATTGTCTCAAAGCTCTCACTCATTTGAAATGGTATGTTTCTTCATCCATTCATTATTTTCAAGTAATGGTTGTTGTTGGAAGGTCTTTTTTTCTTGTAAAGGATTGAAAACTTTGTTCTTGCTTCAAACTACCCTCCTACAGACCTATAGAACAAATTGTTTTATATGGTGGCAGTGATATTGAGGTACAAATGTTGTTTCTCAATCCTTGGTTGAATCTTTCATGATAGATATATATGGAATAGTGGAATTATGGTTGAAGTGATCAAGTTGTAGGCTTATTAGCTGAATCTTTAGCTTTATAGAAGACTAAGATTCATCCACAGTGCTCTGAGTTAGGGGATGACTAGTAAGGAGTTGTATTATTGCTATTAATGATAGGGGAGCATTATTTAGCCATATATGCTACATGGTCTTAGTGTTTGGAAGCTACAAGTTTCTTTATTTCCCTCTAAATGAATATTTTTGTACTGACATGTTGTATAAAGTCCTCAAGTAGTTTTTGGAATGATGTTATAACAAGAAAATATATTCCTCATGGTATATACAAGTTGATCATAACAAGGGGAGTACTTAGTTTTCCCTTCATGGGATTGAAGTGGTGTTATCTAGGCCATTCTAGGTGAAAAAATGGTGTTCACTCCTTATTCATGTTTGTAATGGTATGTAGTGGCTTATCTTAGCTAAACAACTGTAGAAGACTGAAAAAGATGATTTGTGATAAGGCCAAAATATGCTTCATCAATGTGCAATAAATGATCTTATTTTACTCTCCTTTTTATCAAGTTTGACTGCATTTTGTGAATTTTTTTTGATCTAGTATAAGTTAAGATGTAATTGTCCATATTTTATTGGATTTAGTTATAACATCTAAAAACTTTGTAATTCCTAACAAAGTGTGTGGAAATTCAGTTTTTGTAATAAAATAGGTCACATTCAGTTAGAAGAACAAAGTATGAATCAACCAACATGTTTTTGGGAACATTGGCTTCAATACGACTTAGTTTCATAACTATGTCACACAACAAATGAACTATATCACTTAGTTCTAAAATCTTCAGAATTAGTTCTGAAAATCCTACACTTAGCTCCGAAACTTTTGCAGTTAGTTCTCGAATAGTTCCCTTCGGTTTTCGAACTTCTCCAAAGTTCTAGAATCAATGGAAATATATTTATTTTGACAACATCCAGTGTTATAGCAGTCTTTGGGCCTTCTAATCAGGAGCAGATCAACAGATTGTTGATTCTTCATACTCTAGAAATATGTATGTAGGATTAGATAATTATATGTCCAACAATGTTCCTAAATTCCACATCTACTTTGAGAACTAGTTTGTTTCATTAGAACCTATTGATATATGGACAACTATTAAGAAATTGTGATTATAAATGCATCTTCGGATGATGAAATATATATAAGGACATGTAGATAGATTAGAAATATAATAGATGATATATATGATAGATATATAGTGAAGTTTATAAGATAGAACATTTCAATAATAAGATAGCCATTTCATTTTGAGAGAATCATACTTTTTCAACTCCTGATTCAAATTGGAGCAAGGGCCCACTCCTTTAAGAAGCAGGATTATTTGTTTTATTGGTATTTATATTTCTAATTAAATCATGTGAATCTGTTAAATGTTAATTATGTAAATGCTTTTGATTCTTCAATTGAATTTTGTCATGTACTTGTCCTTGCAAGTGTTATAGGTTAGACTCTTATTTCCTTGCAAGAATTTTCAAAAACATTTTCAAACATGTGTTTATTTCCAAGAAAGTGTGTTTACTTATGTAACATGTGTTTACTTCTAGAAATTTGTTTCATTCTGCAAGAGTGTGTTTACTTACAGTAATTTGTTTCATTATGAAAAAGTTTGTTTCATTTCCAGCAACATGTTTTATTCTGAAGATTTTTTTGTTTCAGCAATGAGTGTTTATATTAGAAAGTTTCTTATAATATAGTTTTAATAAGGCTTTGGCCAGGGAATCCTAAAGACACTTCAAACCCCCCCAGGAAATATAAAAAATAATAAATACCTATAATCAATTAATAGATCACTAAGATTCTTCTTGTTACATATGACATCAACTAAGAGTTGATTAAATGAAGGGAATAATGACACCCATTAATTTGGGATTGATAAAAGTTGTAATGGTGATTTCAAGGTATTATAACAAAGCTAGGATCTAGGAGTAGAGGCCTTAAGTCTAGGGGGTAATTTTTGGATAAGTGAAGGCTTTGTTGACCTATAGATACTTGTTGAAATTGGCCAATTTTATTCTAAGAAGTTTGTTTTTGTCTCACTATACTGGTATGGTATGAAGAAAAAGAGTATGTCTTGATTTACATGATTTAGGCCTAAGAAAGGTGGAAATTGGTCAAGGATGAATATATGAAGATTGGTCATGATGATATTAAACATTGTTGGCATGATTCTAAGAGTGTATTTTTTAGATTTCTACTACTACAATGTTCGTGAGAAGTTCAAAACAAGGTATACGATGAAGATTAGTGTTTTGTATACTCAAGAGATGGATAATGATGTTTTTCCCCTAACAAGGTGAAATTTTTAAATTTCATGATGTACTAATTATTTTCAACTGTTGGAAGTGCTCTTTCTAGTGGGGGCATGGTGCTTGCATGCTTGAAATGAGGCCAAGAATCATATTTTTGAGAAAAAATCAAGTGATTGAGATAGTTTGAGACCTTTGGTTGATGTTTCTAACCAAAAAATCAAGGTATGAAGATTGAGAAGGTAATGAAGGTGAGCTACAGGTATGCCTTTGTCATTAATGTTAAAAGGGGGATAAGTTTAGCGTGTTTTCCATTAATAACAAAGGGGGAGATTGTTAGCATGGTGTTATGATGACAAATTAATGTTGTAGGATGATTTCATGATGTTTTTTGTAGTGCTAACATATTGGTTTAGATGTGTATCAACTGTTATAATGAGATTCAATGATGTGTGCTTGCTCTAACAAGCTTATACAAGTGCATAGGAGGTGTTTCTTAGAAGTGTGAGCTTCTTGGTTACTTGGGAAACATGTTGAAATTTTTTCTAGCATGATTTGAGGGTGATTGAGCACTAACAATAGTGGTACGGTACAAGTATAGGTAGATCTGTATGTTATAGGTGCTCATTGGGAGTAGGTATGTTTTCTTGAAGGTGCGACAGTGTTCTTTGGAGCTATATGAGATCATGGAAGATTTTACTTAGGTATATAATGGAATGTCATGTATGTTTGGGTCATATTCATAGGTTTTTTGATTAGTTAGTGCATTATTTCAATTGACCCTAGCTTCTAAAGTAAAGAACACACATGTAAGCATATGTAAGTCTTATTGATTGAATATATTGAGGTATGGAATTGACATTATGATAATTGGAGATGTTTGAGGGATGTTTCATAACGATTTGAGAAAAAATTCAGGTTTCTGTGATGATAATTTTGTAAGATATGACTGATTATCTGAGATAGAGTGTAAATCAAGTCAAATTCCAGCTCAAAGTGCAACTTTAGATGCTCCTTGTGAATAGTGTGATTTGCATGGGACCTTGTCACTTTCAGGGAATATTATATTGTTAGTTTAGAATATTTAATAAAAATACTTAGGTCAGTTTATTGTCACAATTTTATGAATGAATGTTAAGAAGGTAAAGTGCTCTAAAACCCTAGTTACACTCTAGATAGGAGTTGTTAATAGAAAGTGAAGTGTTGTGACCCATTTTTGATTGGTATATCAAAAGTGATGATTGGATGTTGTATAGGACTCCTCAGGATTTTCATAAATGTATTGTTGAGGTCATGATGATATGTGGGCCCCACCTATAAATAACAGTTTCTGAAAAATAAGGTTTTAGGAAAAGTTGTTCCAAGGGAGTAGAATGCCAAAGTGATGGTGCATGATTATTGGGATTTATTATTAATTTCCATGGAGGTTTGAGGACATGATAATGTAGTTTTATGATTTTTTAATTTCCAAACAATTTAACTGGTCAAAGGCTAGTTTTGGGGTTTCAAATAACATGGTCCAATAAACAGAGCATAACACGTGCTACAGATGGAGTTTTTAGGTGATTAAAATTGTGTTGAAAATTAGATTAAGAGAAATTTCCATTGATGTATTATTTTCCTCATGATAAGGTCATTTTACATGGTTTATAGGTCATTCTTTGAGTAAGATTTTTTTTGGTAGTTCAATACATAATCTGTTTTGGTGCAAGTCTTATGTTATTTGAAGAATTAGGATGGATTGGGTTATGCTTCCTATCACATGAAATGTGAAGTGAGGAGAATTGGGCATCCATTGAATCCATTTTTCATGTCTTTATGTATGTATAATTTATTTTATGACCTAACCTTTGGAAACAACCTTTTTGGCATGTTGATTTGTTGAAGGAAAATGTTGTTGTGGTTTGAAGTGAAGGATATTTCATGACTTATAACTTACTTAGAAGTTTTCTACATGTTATTTAATTTATTTTGAGTAGTCCCCTGGAATGTTTTGGTTGTGTAGAAGTGATTTGTTGTTCAAACAAAGTTTCCAGGGTGCCGAAGGGTGTAGGAAATAATTATTTTCATATTTATAAAGGGAACTGGGCCCAGTAAATGAAATAAAATGATTGGTTGATATTAATTGTGAATATTTATGAATTTTTAATGATTATTTATTAATATTTAATGGGTTTTGGCTCATGAAAAATTATGGTACTAATGTTAGGGAAATTTTAAAATTGTGCCCATGGGGTTTTGAGCCATTTTGGGCACATTAAATGATGGTTTTAGCAAGGATGGCCTAATTAGGTCACTTATAACTATTGTATTTAAAATTTAAAAAATTTCCGTGATGTATGGTTTGAACCAAATGGATGGAAAAAGTTGGGCCTAAGTTTGAAAGGTGGAGAAGCATATAAAAACATTTTTTTGGGTGCTTTTTGGAACTAGGTGTGTGTGTGCATGTGGAGTGACCTAAGTGAAGTATGATTTCAGGTTTTTTATAATTATTTGGGGCTGAAACAAGTGTGTTTAAGGTTGAGAAAAATTAGACAACATGAGAGTAAGAGTTGGATGATTTTTAGAGGGTTTGAAGAGCTTATTCTGGGAAGTGTGGTCACATAGGGTTTGAGTGAAGAAGTGAGAGTGTAGACAACAAATTTTTGTCTTATGACACCCTGTGCCCCACATCTCATTTCACAACCTAACCTCACCACTTAAACCTTACACAATTATTTATTAATTACCTTATAATTAATAAATCCACATCTCCAAACCTGCCACCTCATTTCGCCACCTCATCATGACCTAGCACTAACCCTAAACTAACCTAATTAAGACCTATGACTTGGTTTACATCCACACCCATGACTAGTTACTTCTCACCCACACAAAAACCAACCTAATCATGACATTAGTTCCTACTCGACCGCCGTCGGTTACATAACCGCCATCGGTTCCCTATAAATGACCTCCTCCAACCAAAAACAAAGCATTGGAATTCATTTGAAAGATCTAGAATTCACTTGGCAGAATAGAGACAAGTGAAGAAAAGAGAAGAGTTTGCAGAGAAGGACATCAAGCCCAAGACTGCAACTGAGGAACTAGAGCACAACGACACTCATCCAAGCATTGGGAGAGAAGATAGCTCATTTTTTATTGTCATATCATCCCACCTGAGCCCTGCCTTCGTCATCACAATCCTTGGACCTGTATCTTCATCAGGAACTAGTAAGTAGTGTCTTGTACATTTTTAAATAACATTTCTTGAACTTCTGAATCATAGTAATTATAACTTCGCTCCTAGATCTACTACCCGGCAGCACCCTACATCTCACTGTCATTCCTCTACCCTTACATTGCCCCAAGAACAGCTCCTACACTCTCTAAGTCTTCTCCATCACCCTATTACCTACCCCTAATCATTTTCCAACCTTATAAACATCAAAGCTGCCTCACAGCCAACCTTCATTGAAAGCCCCTAAATCACCACCCCTACCGATATTGGTTATCAGAAATTGGTACCGGTGTATAACCACAGTCGGTTATATAGTAACCGGCATCGGTCACTGTGACTCAAACCAGAACCAACCTTTCTTCTATTGCTTTTTAACAAGGTAATTAAAGTGTAATTTTGCAATAGCCTCTTTGATATCATTTGTGTTAATTCGTATTAAAAGGGGAACTGGCCACCTTCGAAAGGAAGTCTAATATTTCCTAGGCCCAAAGTAGTTCCCTCATTTATTGTCTAACTAAAATCTGGTGGTCTTGTATTCTTACTTGCAGGTAGTCCTTCCTAGACAAAAAGGATTTCTTCACAATCGATTTGATCTCTACGGTACGCGCACACCCTCCCAACATTCAACAGGTATTCCTCCTAGCCCTAACCCTTATCTGTTTCTCAAGAGAATGAAAGGATAGAAGCACCTCTATTCTAAGAATGGAAACATTTTGTGTGAAACCTATTCTTTATTTGTTTCTCATAGGTATTAATTAGGTTAGTTTAGGGTTAGGGCTAGGTCATGATGAGGTGGCAAAATGAGGTGGCAGGTTTGGAGATGTGGATTTATTAATTATAAGGTAATTAATAAATAATTGTGTAAGGTTTAAGTGGTGAGGTTAGGTTGCGAAATGAGATGCGGGGCACAGGGTGTTGTAAGACACAAATTTGGTTTCTACATTAGCCCCTTGTTGTCGTGTAGCTTGTCTTGTAAAGCTGTACTAACAATTAATAAGAAGTGATTGCCCCAGTTAAGGGTATAGGTAATCCCCCTCAAATCTATCATATATTGAGGTGACATGAAATTAGGGATAAGGTTGATAAAGGATAAATGGTGTTGGGATGATGGTAAGATAGTGGGGTAAGTTGAAGGAAGTAGATGCATGTTGAAATGTAGTAGTGTGACCACGGTACATGATTTGAAGAGCAAACAAGCAAGTCATAGGCAAAGTTTGATAGTTTATCCAAACAAGGGTGATATAATCCTGGTATCCAAGGCATAGGAAGTATCTCCAGGGGATATAACGGGTAAGGTACAGGAATGTTTAGGCATGTTCGACAGTACCAAATGGTTGGTTTGGTTGAGATAAACGTCACGGTCTTGGTCTAGGAAAAGTTGGTCGGATGATCAATTCAAGTATCCTAATCATGCTAGAACATGAACAGGTGAGCTTGATTGAACAAAAAGCTACATGATGGGTGGATAAAATCATAATTGGCGGGTCTTGGGTGAGGTACTTAATTGGTGCAGCCTTGGGTCGGGCCAATTGATTAGGGAGGGCATTGGGTCAAGCCTGATTGGTTGGGTGTGGCCTTGGGTGGGGCTGATTGATTGGGTGTGGCCGTGGGTCAGACCGGATTGGTTGGTTGCGGCCTTGGGTCGGGCCTGATTGATTGGGTGCGGCCTTGGGTCGGGCCGGATTGGTTGGTTGCGGCCTTGGGTCGGGCTTGATTGATTAGGTGCGGCCTTGGGTCAGGCTAGATTGGTTGGTTGCGGCCTTGGGTTGGGCCTGATTGGTTGGGTGCGGCCTTGGGTTGGGCCTGATTGGTTGGTTACGGCCTTGGGTCGGGCCTGATTGATTAGGTGCGGCCTTGGGTTGGGCCTAATTGGTTGGTTGTGGCCCTGGGTCGGGCCTGATCGATTGGGTGCGGCCTTGGGTCGGGCCGGATTGGTTGGTTTGTTGCGGCCGTGATTTAGACCAATGAAGTCAAAATAATGCTATTTAGCAAAGCTGGGGGAGGTGACGTGGTGAGACAGGAAGATTGGTGGATAAGGGAATTTTTTTTGATAAAGTAGGCATGTAACTGATATTGGTTAGTTATGACCGGTATCGGTTAGAAGAATGATATTGGTGTTTTAGGGCACGAACTAACCGATATCGGTTATAGGTCAAAAACCTATAAAAGAAAAAATACGGCGTGTCATTGTCACATTGTCAATTTGATAACCAATACTGCTTGTCTGGGGTTTTAAATTGATTTTGTTGAGTTTGTGGGCTGAGTTGGTAGTAATGGCGTGGATGAGTGAGTGATAGGTAGACCCCAGCGAGCAGGAGGCAGAGTTTGATTGGTTGAGGACCCAGTGGAGGAGATTTGGAGCCATGGCATAGCTAGGAGGATCAGGAGGTGCTGGAGGAGCTGGACCACCGCCACCTATCCCACCACGATGACATGTAGTCATACTGGTAGGCTCTGAACCCCTACTTATGTGAATTTAATGATTTTAACTTAGATGTGGGTTTTGGGTAGGAATCCAAAATTTAATAAAATAATGAATAAAGGGAAGTAATGTGTAAAATGGAGTGAGTAGGTAGGTTAGTTAGGCCAAAACGGTAGGGTGGGTAAGTTTTTAGGTCTTTTGGTGGGTAAATGGGTAGAAATAGGAAAAAAAAAAATGTTTTGCGGGCCGTTTTGGGTTCGGCCCCGGAATGGGACAGTGACCGATGTCGGTCACTAGGCAACCGACATTGGTCACCTAAGGTTTGTAGAAATTGCTTTGTGGATAGACTGGCATCGGTCATATGTCGACCGGTGTCAGTACATAAAATGGGCTTGGGGGACCGATGGCGGTCGAGGGTGACCGATACTGGTTAGCATGGGTAGGAATTAGGTTTGTGAACTTTGTGGTGGTTGTTTATTGTTAGAGTTTTGTTTTTTTGTTTGGTTAGGGGTGAAGGGGGAGGAGGTATGGTTGATAGGAAAGGTGATTGGGTTGGGGTGGGAATGGGGTTGTTGGGGGCTGGTTCAGGTAGGATAGATTATGTGTTGTGTATGAAGTAGGAGGTGTTAAATTGGTGGGGGTAGAGTTAGATGGCTAGAGTAGATTGGGGTGGTTGGTAGGGTGGGAGATAAGTAAAGGGTAAATCGTAGATATATAGGGTAAGATAGGTGGGTGTAGATGTGTGTTATAGAGTCGGGTTGTGGTTGGGTGGGTAAGTGGGTATAGAGGGTTAAAGTAGTTATTTTTGTAAAGGGTAGGCCTGATGAAGTGGGTTGTTTTTACAGGCACGCCAGCAACTCACAATGCGGGATCAGATGCCCACTCTATTGAGGTGGATGTGGCCACATGTGACTGCAGCGCAGTGGGCCATCATGCGAGAGGTTGGACTCGGTGATGTCTAGCAGTATAGGGCTGTGGATAGGGACCACAGCCTGATGGTTGCCCTCATCAAGAGATGGGATCCGGCAACCAATGTCTTCCATCTCCCTACTAGAGAGATGATGATTACATTAGAGGATGTGTATCGCATCCTGAGACTACCAATCGTAGGTGAGGTAGTGTTCCAGGTGGATGTGGAGATAGCGATGGATAGCATCTTGCATGTATTCAGGGATGCAGCCCCGTTGCTGACCTATCACAGTGTGAGCATTTCCTACGGCAACATGTATCATGTGCATAGATAGGAGACATAGCTTGTCGTGTTGATGATGATTGGTATCACCTGCTTCGCCCTCCCTGACTCAGAGGGAGGCCGCTTCCCATGGGATTTGATGGGAGTTTTGCATGAGATGGTAGAGGAGCATACATGCTATGCCTGGGCACCAGTATATCTGGTGCAGCTATACAGAGAGCTCTGGGGTTATCACCGTATGAGGTGATTTGGTATATGCTCGACATTTTTGTTACACTGCTAGGCTTACGAGCATATCATCTGTATATGACTAGTAGGGTTACCTCAGCCAGGGCCACATATAGTATACAGATATGGATTTCAGAGGTGGTTGGGGGTCGTGGGCTAGCCATGAGTGGTGTTCGCAGGACGAGATATGGCCTACTATTGTCACATGTTAGAGGGCTTGATCGTGCTCGATATTATATGGAGGCCCTACAGAGGCCATCAGCCCCGAGGAGGAGCCTAAGCATAGCTGCGCTGGATCCAGTATAGTTTCTGGATAGCGGGATGGAGGCCTGAGGAGTATGAGTGGATACCCATAGAGAGGGTATGATGGCAGTTGGGCTTACGACAGGATGAGCCACCTTCCTTCCCACAGTATCGGACGGATGATGCAGAGGCACCACTGCCTGCACCGCAGCTAGTTGACCTAGACTGGGTAGCAGAGAGACCAGCTGATGATACAGTGGATGATGCCGGAGTGACATGGGAATTTTTGGTGTGGTGGGTAGGTCAGAGAGTAGTTATGAGAGCATGGCCCGCACAGCCAGATTTGGCAGCTATGATAGCGGAGAGGGACCGTCTCTTGGGGCAGGTGTAGCTATTATAGGGGTAACTTGTTGCTACACAGGCACAAATTGGGGTGCTACAGGGGTAGTTAGCCCAGGAACAGGCTCAGGCACCGCCACAAGCACCAGCACAGCCACATGCACCGCCATAGGCACAGGCACCTTCACAGCCATAGGCATAGTCGTAGGCACAGGCGCAGGTACAGGCACAGGGTATACCAGTAAGGCAGGGGCCACTATTATTAGGAGTCGGGGGACCAACCCCAATAGCCATGGTGGCATGGTCCCGCTATATGGAGGCGAGAGTAGAGGCCCGGTATTATCAGGATGTGCTCGATGGTACTGGGGCTGACTATCAGCCATATGCAACGCACAGAGCCGATACGTCCCAGAGCTAGAGATCACAGGGGGCCGCAGCCATAGCTGGTGGGTCGGTTACAGGGAGGAGGCGAGAGCCAGCACGAAGACCAGTAAGGGGACGGGCCGAGGGTGGTGGAGAGAGCTGAGACATCCTGGGAGCGGAGATGGGTTTTTGATATTGGATATAGACACTGATCTATGAACCGAGTATGTATATAGAGGCCTACGTGCCCACATAGGATTGATTTATTCATTTTTGTTGTATATACTGGCTTGCGAGCTGA
Organism: Taxus chinensis; assembly: GCA_019776745.2. Taxonomy (NCBI): domain Eukaryota; kingdom Viridiplantae; phylum Streptophyta; class Pinopsida; order Cupressales; family Taxaceae; genus Taxus; species Taxus chinensis. The sequence continues at coordinate 1,009,839,472 of CM034146.1, forward strand.
ATACTTGATACCGGCCTACGAGCTGAGTATATTTTTGACATGGGAGAACGGCCTGCAAGCCGAGTCGAGATTTGGACAGAGACAATGGCCTGCGTGCTGGCTTTTTATTTTTTAGATCACAGAGGCCCCATGCAGGGAAAGTTGTATACGTTGATATTGATATATATATATATATATATGATGATTTTGATCCACATGGTGTGTATAATGATTGGGTTGATGTATATATTAAAATGTCTCATGTGGTTTGTCAATGGTTTTTGAAATTTAATGTATATAGATGATGAGTTTGATCTACATGATGTGTATAATGATTGGTTTGATGTATATAGTTAAATGTCTCATGTGTTTTGTCGATGGCTTTTGAAATTTAATGTATATAGATGATGTTGATGAAATTTTGATGATATGTATATGCGTTGATGGGATTCTGATGACAAATATTGATAACAATGTCGTTATGCAGGGAAAAGAGGTGGGCGCCACCAAAAATTTGCAAAAACTAAAGAAAAGGCCTAGGTTTAAGTAAAAGGAGACATGTGACCGATATTGGTTAGCTAACCAATATTGGTAGGTATATGACCGATACCGGTTAGGTAACCGATATCAATTATGCTAAAATGAGCTTTTCTAAAAATAGAAAATCTTGGGAGGCAACTTAAGTTCTTATTTTTAGAGTCATGCAACAAGTTAAATACGAGAATGCGACGTTGTTTGACGACTGATACAGCTTATTGCATGGGAGAATTGAGTGATAAGAAGGAAAGATACAAGTAAAGTGATTGTGGGCTAAGATTAAGAAGGCAGAAATACAAGTTATATTGAAGAGGGTGGTGAACATGGCTGAACAAGGTGAATCATCCAGCGGGCAGAGACGAGAGGGAGGACAGGTTCCTCCTCAAGCTGTTGTATCCCAAGAGGTAAAATTTTTTGTTGTAATTTAATTCTTGCATGTTTTATGAATAGGATGAGAGAAGGTAAGTGGGTAGAGATGAAAAATAAAAGGTGATAGGCAAGGGTTTGGGATGGGGTGAGTGTTATGGGGTAGGTAAGTAGGGGTTTCGGGTATGTTTGGAGGTACAGAGAGGGGTAAATGAGCAAATAATTATCGTAGGTGGTGTTTGTAAGTAGGTTGTATAGGATTGACAGTGACCGATATCATTTAGAGATAACTGGTATCAGTTAGGTAACCGGTATCAGTTATCTATAACCGATATCGGTTACTGCATGACATTCCAGAATGTGAGAAAAAACACTTGGGGATTTGATTTATTGAATGGTTGTTTGTTGATTTGATGTATGCAGGAAGAGGTAGGGTTGGGGATGAATGATAGTGTGCCAAATTTGTTGTCACGAGTCCAAGCGGATGTAACACTAGCTAAATGGGCATTGATAAACCGTGTGGGTAAGTGGAATCCGCTATTATTCACGAATCGCATGCAATCATGCTATGTTGCAGGCGTTGATTGAGAGATGGAATCTAAAAAAGAATACCTTCTATCTACCAACAGGGGAGATGACAGTGACATTGGAAGATGTGTTTAGAATTTTGAGGCTCCCAATTACAAGAAGACCAGTGTATCAGGCGGGGCCTAGCGTGGCGCGGGGAGCGATAACAATAATATTTGGTTTAGCTGCATGAGATTTGACACAGTGAGGTTTGACATTTACTCATGGTATAATGTTTGCAGCACACCCTGAGGAAACAAGGTTGGCAGTGGTATTAATGATATCAGTGGGGTATTATGCATTACCAAGGGCAGATGGGGGAAGATTTCCAAAAGCATTGATGTGTATTATTTGGGAAATGATAGAAAGGAGTGTGACTTTCGCATGGGCACACGCATATCTGACAGAGATATACATGGGTTTATGGGTTATGGTGGGTAGCAGAGCTACGAGGTTCATGTGAGAGGGCTGATCAACCTAACATAGCTGGGATTACAGTGAAGAGAGATCGCCTGCAGGGTTTAGTGCACCAGCTTCAAATGCGGGTGAATGAGACAATGGGATTGTTAGTGGTTGCAGAGTCACGAGTGGAGAGACTAGAGGCGATATTCCTCCACGCAAGAGGGCATATTCATATGTTACAGGAGAGATTGGAAGATTAGTGGGAGGAACCAATAGTAGTGGCACCTTTGAGGATGTAGAGGCCAGGCGAGTGGTGTCGACGATCACGATCATCACCTAGTTCAGGATGAGGCGCAAGGGTCTAAGTGAATTTCATAGAGGTGTAAGAATAAATAAGGATGCTGACCTGCGCGTCGATGATAGAGAAGATGTATTTGTTTAACATCTAAATAAAATTGAATATGTAGGTTTATTTGAGTTATGATAATAATAAGAATGGTTATGTTTTGAATGTTTTGTTTTGAAAAAGGATAAATAGTGAATGTGATCAAATAGAAATACACAAAAAAATATTTATATTTACAACACATGATAGGTTATGGTAGGGGATGGTCGAGCTAACCTTGGGAGACCCCATGTCTCCTAAGTGCTACCTACATAGCCCTTTGCACATTTTAAGGAGGGGCCTCAGACCGATGTAGTTCTCCCTTAGGGACCAGGGAGAGGTGAATTCAGGCAATTTGGTTGTGGTTAGGCAATTTGTTGGTTGATAAAAATATTGATATTGGTAGGGTAATGTTATTGGTGTTGGTAAGGTATTGGCGATGTTGGTATAGGTATAGGTGAAGTGAAAGTTAGCTTACCCAAGTAGTAGGGAACCGTGTCCTGATTAAGGTCAACACACAATCCTAGATTCGAGTAAAAGAGGAAAAAGTGTCCCGTAGTTGAAAAGAGCTAAACAAACCATATATTAACGTAGGATGAGCTTGAATCCCTAGGTACCCTTGCATAGGTGAGAATTCGATATGTGAAAAGAGTTGTATATCATAATATATCGGATATACGTCACATCCCTTGAGTTTTGTTGCTTTGATGAATGGTGAGGTGAGGTGGTTGGTAGAGCTGGGGCGCAGAGAATTTGTTATAAGGTGATTATGCTGACAAAAGAGAACCAAACCTAAATAGACAAGTCCATGACTCAAAAGTTCTTTTGAATACTACTTTTATTTTTCTGGATATAGACTGATTGATGTGGGAAGTCTACATGGGATATGTATTTTGTTGTTCTTGAGGTCTTCACAAAGTTGAGCAATGCGAGAAGCTTCTGATAGAGGCTGACTTTGTATAGCTGTCCTTCAAGGGAGCAGTCTATTTATAGTAGCAAATGCGGCTTTGCACATAGCTATCCTTCAGGGGAGTAGTCTATTTATAATAGCAGATGTGGCTTTGCACATAGCTATCCTTCGAGGGAGTAGTCTATGTATAACTGAGAGGTCTAGATGTCTATTTTGGCATGAAGCATCTAGTTTTGTAGGAAGTTTGACTCAAGAATATCCCATAAGTTTATAATTTAGAACTTGTTATTTTGATACTTTTAAGTCATGGACTAGACTAAAAAGGGGAAGGCATCTTTAAGCGGAGGTGATGACCAAACCACGTGAGCTTGATTCTATTTTGAGATGCATGAAACAAAGTGTATGAGGTGGTAAATGAGCTCAAGGGATGAGCGCAAGGTATATAAGAAGTGATATAACACTAAATTCAATAGTAGAAAGGCCAAAGATGCAAGGCATTAAGGGGTTTAGGCTCAGGTTTACCATTAAGTGAAGCTAAATGGTAAGTGCCTGATCCGTAAGTGTGAGTGATAATGTAAGGCCCAATCTAATTAGGAGAAAATTTTCCACGTTTTCTCTTTTCTAGTTTGGTTACATGTTGATTCTCTTTGAGGACAAGATCACCAACCTTAAAGGTATGCTCATGAAGTCACTTATCATAAGCACGCTTGATGCGCTTTTGATAGATTTGAAGGTGGTCAAGAGCTGTAAGATGACACTCGTTAAGGAGCTCCAATCGGGCTAACCGCTCTTAGCGGAAACCATCATTGGTGAGAATATCCTGAAGAGATATTCTTAGGGAGGGTATTTGTATTTCGAGAGGAAAGACAGCCTCGGTACCATATACCAAAGAAAATGGGGGTGGCATTAGTGGAGGTATGAATGCTAGTCTGATAATCCCAAAGGGCAAAGGGGATGTGATCAGGCCAATTTTTTCCAGAATCGTTAACGACTTTCATGAGAATTTTGGTCAGATTTTTGTTAGAATATTCGGCTTGACCATTTTCTTGTGGATAGTAAGGTGATGAGAAACTAAGTTTGATACTAAATTTGTCACAAAGGTCTTGCAATAACTTATTTTTAAAAGATTTCCCATTATTTGTTATCAGGCGATGAGGAACACCAAAACGACAGATAATGTGATGGTTGACAAACTCTACAATTTTTTATTTTTTGGTTGAAATGATTGGAATGGCCTCCAAAAATTTAGTGTAATATTCGGTTGTTGTGATTATCCAACGGTGACTTGTGAAGAGGGCGGGTGAATCTCACCAATAAGGTCTAAACCCCATTGTGAGAAAGGCCAAAGATCTCGTGCGACCTGTAGCGGATGGCTAGGAGTATGTTGAAGGTTGGCATGTTGTTGACACATAATACAACACTTAACATATTTGTAACAGTCATTATTAAGAGTAGGCCAATAATAGCCTAGGCAAAGGATCCATTTGGCCATGGCAAGGCCACTAAAATGTCCACCACAAATGCCGTCATGGACTTGTTGGATGATGTAGGTGACCTCCGCGCTGGTTAGACATCGAAGGAGGATGCCATCAAAGCCACGTTTATAGAGGAGTCCCCCCCATGATGACGTAACGAGAAACACTTTTAAGAAAAGCAACGTTTTCTGTTACTCGTAAGGTCAGATGGGAGAACAGAGGTTGTAAGGTAATTGTGAAATTGGTGATACCAAGTATCCTGCGAATCAGCGGATACATTATTTATCATACCAACCTCCGGGGCTCAGTAAGATGGGGCAAAGAGTTGTTGGACCAAGAAAAATATGTCAGAGTCAGTTGGTGAGGCACGAATTTGTGAGGCTAAGCAAGCCATAGTATCTACAAATTTATTAGTTGAGCGGGGAATGGTTTGGATAGAATAATGAGTAAATAAGGTCAAAAGTGAATCCACATAATGTTTGTACTTTTGAAGTTACTCATTTTTACATTGGTAGATGCCCATATCTTGATTGATGACCAGTTGAGAGTCACTGAAAATGTTAATAGATTTTACACCTAAGTATAATGCAACCTGGAGGCCCAAAACAAGGGCCTCGTATTCCAATGTATTATTAGTGTAGGGAAAATCGAGCCGGAATGAAAGAGGCATAGGTTCAGCGTCCAGAGGAATGAGAAAAACACCGGCCCCTCTACCGCATTGGAATTTGGATCCATCAAAGAAGAGGGTCATTGGATATGACTCCTCACTGAGTGAAAGAGTGGCAATGAGTTCGTCAGGGAAAGTAAAATTGGTAAATTGTTCCCCAGGTAAAGGGGCTTCCGTGAGTTGGTCTGCGATAGTTTGTCCTTTGATTGATTTGTGGTGTACAAACTCAAGGTCGAGGTCAGTGAGGAGCATAAGCCATCGGGTGATGCGTTGGTTTAGATGAGGTTTGGCATACATATAATGGATGGGATCTGCGTTGGTGATGACAAAATTTTTGTGATTTAGGAGGTAGTTTCGGAGTTTGGTGGCCACGAATGATAGGGATAGGCACAAATTTTCTACATGTGTATGCCTAGTCTCGTAATCGCACCAGAGTATGACTTATGTAATAAATGGTTTGTACTCTATGCTCGGAGTCACGATGTGCAAGCATGGCTCCTACAGCATGGTCGGTGGCGGAAAGGTAAAGGTAGAAAGGGCGATCGTCCTGAGGTGGGATAAGCACGGGTGGCTGCAAGAGATAGGCTTTAAGAGCCTCAAAGGCTTGGTGGCACTCCTCGCTCCATTGAAAGACAATGTCCTTTTTAAGGAGATGATGGAAAGGTTGACATCGATCTAAGAGTTGTGAGATGAAATTCCAGATAGATTGGAGTTTTCCCTGCAAACTACGCAATTGTTTGAGGTTAGTGGGTGAGGGCATTTCTAGGATAGCTTTGACTTTAGTTGGATCGACCTTGATGCCACGCAAAGAGACAATAAAACCAAGGAGTTTTCCCGGAAGGACACCAAAGACACATTTCTTTGGTTGAAGATGAACACAGTATTGTAACAGGTGATAGAAAATAATGGTTAAAACATCGAGATGTTCACTGCGATGTTTAGATTTGCCAAGAAGATCATCAACATAATCCTCAAGGATAGTGTGCATAATGTCATGAAAAATGTAAGTCATAGCCTACTGAAAGGTCGCACCAGCATTCTTAAGGCCAAACGGCATGACACGATAGTAGAAGGTTCCCCAAGGAGTTATGAAGGTAGTTTTATGTTGATCGGCCGGGGCTACCAAAATTTGATTGTATCATGAGAAGCCATCCATGAGGGAAAGCATCTCATGGCCCGCAGTGAGATCAACAAGTTGATCGATACTTGGTAGGGGGAAGTCATCCTTTGGGCAAGTGAGGTTAAGGTCCCAGAAATCCGTTCATATCCGAAGTCCCCCCGTTGCTTTAGTAACAGGTACGATGTTAGAAATCCATTGAGGATAATCAATAGGTTAGATGAAGGAAACAGAAAGGAGTCATTGAAGCTCTTCTTTGACCAAGAGGGAAATGCGTGGATGCATTTTTCTCAGTTTCTATTTAACTGGTTTGGAATCGGGTTTCAAGGTAATGTTATGGACAATAATGTTAGGATCAATTCCTGGCATGTCAGCATAGGACCAAGCAAAAGCTTGGTTACGGGAACGGAGGAAGGTAGTGAAGGCTGTTTGTTCTGATGCGTTAAGAGATTGTCTGATCTTCACAATGTGAGGATCATCCTCTATGTGGATGTTGATTTCTATAGTTGACTCAATGTCTAGGAAGGACATTCTGTGCCTGTGCAGCAGCAAGCTACCCCTATAATAGCTGCACCTGGCCTAAGAGATGGTCCCTCTCCGCTATCACAGCCGCCAAATCTGGTTGTGTGGGTTGTGCTCTCATAGCTGCTCTCTGACCTACCCCACCACACCAAAAATTCCCCTGTCACTCCAGCATCATCCACTGTATCATCAGTCGGTCTCTCTACTACCCAGTTTGGGTCAACTGCCTACGGTGCAGGTAGTGGTACCTCTACATCATCCCTCCGGTACTATGGGAAGGAAGGTGGCCCATCCTGTCGTAAGCCCAACTGTCGTCATACCCTCTCTAGGGGTATCCCCCTCATACTCCCCAGGCCTCCATCCCGCTATCCAGAAACTATACTGGATCTAGTGCAACTGTGCTCGGGCTCCTCCTCGGGGCTGATGGCCTTTGTAGGGCCTCCATATAATATCCAGCGTGGTCAAGCCCTCTAACATGTGACGATAGTAGGCCACATATCATCCTGTGAGCACCGCTCGTGGCTGGCCCATGACCCCCAACCACCTCTGAAATCCATATCTGTATACTATCTATGGCCCTGGCTACTGGGGCAACCCTACTGTTTGTATATAGATGATATGCTTGTAAGCCCAACATTGTAACAAAAATGTTGAGCATATACCAAATCACCTCATACGGCGATAACCCCAGAGCTCTCTGTATAGCTGCACCAGATATACTGGTGCCCAGGCATAGCATGTATGCTCCTCTACCATCTCATGTAAAACTCCCATCAAAGCCCGTGGGAATCAGCCTCCCTCTGAGTCAGGGAGGGCAAAGCAGGTGATACCAATCATCATTAACATGGCAAGTCGTGTCTCCTGTCTATGCACGCGATACATGTCACCATAGGCAATGCTCATGCTGTGATAGGTCAGCAATGGGGTTGCATCCCCGAATACATGCAGGATGCTGTCCATGGCTGTCTCTGCATCCACCTGGAACACTGCACTCACCTACGATTGGCAATCTCAGGATGTGATACACATCCTCTAATGTAATCATCATCTTTCCAATAGGGAGATGGAAGACATTGGTTTCTGGATCCCATCTCTCAATGAGGGCAACCATCAGGCTGTGGTCCCTATCCACAGCCCTATACCGCTGGACTCCGCCGAGTCCAACCTCTCACATGATGGCCCACTGCACTACTGTCACATGTGGCTACATCCGCCTCAATAGAGGGGGCATCCGATCCCGCATCATGAGCTGCTGGCATGCCTACAAAAATAACCAACCAATCAGGCCCGACCCAAGGCCGTACCTAACCAATCAGGCCCGACCCAAGGCTGCAACCAACCAATCCGGCCCGACCCAAGGCTGCACCTAATTAATCAGGCCCGACCCAAGGCTGTAACCAACCAATCTAGCCCAACCCAAGGCCACACCCAATCAATCAGGCCTAACCCAAGGCCGTAACCAACCAATCCAGTCTGACCCATGGCCATACCTAATCAATCGGCCCCACCCAAGGCCACACCCAAACAATCAGGCTCGACCCAAGGCCCTCCTTAATCAATCGGCCTGACCCAAGGCTGCACTAATTAAGTACCTTGCCCAAGACCCACAAATTACGATTTTATCCACCCATCATGTAGCTTTTTGTTCAATCGAGCTCACCTGTTCGTGTTCTAGCATGATTAGGACACTTGAATTGATCAGCCAACCAACTTTTCCTAGACTGAGACCGTGACGTTTATCTTAACCAAACCAACCATTTGGTACTGCCGAACATGCCTAAACATTCCTATACCTTACCCGTTATATCCCCTGGAGCTACTTCCTATGCCTTGGATACTAGGATTATATCACCCTTGTTTAGATAAACTATCAACCTTTGCCTATGACTTGCTTGTTTTCTCTTCAAATCATGTACCCTAGTCGCACTACTGCATTTCAACGTGTGTCTGCTTCCTTGAACTTACCCCACCATCTTACCATCATCCCAACACCATTTATCCTTTATCAACCCTATGCCTGATTTCATTTCACCTCAATCTATGATAGATTTGAGGGGGATTACCTATACCCTTAACTGGGGCAATCACTTCTTATTAATTGTTAGTGCAGCTTTACAAGACAAGCTACACGATAACAAGGGGCTAATGTAGACACCAAATTTGTGTCTTATGACACCCTGTGCCCCGCATCTCATTTCACAACCTAACCTCACCACTTAAACCTTACACAATTATTTATTAATTACCTTATAATTAATAAATCCACATCTCCAAACCTACCACCTCATTTTGCCACCTCATCATGACCTAGCCCTAACCCTAAACTAACATAATTAAGACCTATGACTTGGTCTACATCCACACCCATGAATAATTACTTCTCACCCGCACCAAAACCAACCTAATCATGACTTGACCAAGCCCACAACTAATCCCTCGGGAGAAAAGGAGGGAAAGTTGGCTATTTTACTAAAAATAGTCCACTTTGACTTAACCAACATTGGTTCCTACTTGACCACCATTGGTTATGTAACCACCATCGGTTCCCTGTAAATGACCTCCCCCAACCAAAAACAAAGCATCGGAATTCATTTGAAAGATCCAGAATTCACTTGGTAGAGCAGAGACAAGTGAAGAAAAGAGAAGAGTTTGTAGAGAAGGACATCGAGCCCAAGATTGCAACTGAGGAACTAGAGCACAGCGACACTCATCCAAGCATTAAGAGAGAAGATAGTTCATTATTTATTGTCAGATCATCCCACCTGAGCCCTACCTTCGTCATCATAATCCTTGGACCTGTATCTTCATCAGGAACTAGTAAGTAGTGTCTTGTACATTTTTAAATAACATTTCTTAAACTTCTGAATCATAGTAATTATAACTTCACTTTTAGATCTACTACCCAACAGCACCCTACATCTCATTGTCATTCCTCTACCCTTACATTGCCCCAAGAACAGCTCCTACACTCTCTGAGTCTTCTCCATCACCCTATTGCCTACCCCTAATCATTTTCCAACCTTATAAACACCAAAGCCACCTCACAGCCAACCTTCATTGAAAGCCCCTAAATCACCACCCCTACCGATATTGGTTATCAGAGACTGGTACCGGTGTATAACCACAGTCGGTTATACAATGACTGGCATCGGTCACTGTGACTCAAACAAGAACCAGCCTTTCTTCTATTACTTTTTAACAAGGTAATTAAAGTGTAATTTTGCAATAGCCTCTTTGCTATCATTTGTGTTAATTCATATTAAAAGGGGAACTAACCACCTTCAAAAGGAAGTCTAATATTTCCTGGGCCCAAGGCAGTTCCCTCATTTATTGTCTAACTAAAATCTGGTGGTCTTGTATTCTTACTTGCAGGTAGTCCTTCCTAGACAAAAAGGATTTCTTCGCAATCGATCTGATCTCTCTATACGGTACGTGCGCACCCCTCCCAACATTCAACATTTATTCCTCCTAGCCTTAACCCTTATCTGTTTCTCAAGAGAATGAAAGGATAGAAGCACCTCTATTCTACAGAACAGAAACATTCTGTGCGAAACAAAGAGATGAATATTTTATCTTGTAGTCTATATTATCACCACCTATTTCAGAAACTAATCCCAATAGCATTAACATATCATCTAGTCTTAACCTATAAGCTCACCCCAAGGCACACACAGGTGTCGAGTCCCCTCCTATATGTGAGCTTTGTGAGAATGTTCTTTATTAACATGTTGATTCAATATAACCAGAGAATAAATGTAATTATCCATAGGTTTTTAGAAGTAAAATTTTAATCCCAGTTGATGTATCCCAAAAATAGTATTAACATGATCATCTAAAATTAGAATCAACCATGGAATAACATTGAGGAAATGAGTAACACACACAAGAACATAAAGGGAAAACACAGATCAAGATCCATTACAAGAGTGTTACAGAACTGATTCATTATATTGATAAGTCAAAATATAGTAGCTAAGATTACATCAAGAAGTTCCATCCATGAAAATTTTCATAGTAGAAGAGATTTCTTTACATCACAGAGCTCTCTATTACATCCATTACATAATACTTTCTTCATTTTTCATCCTCTAGAAATGACCCCTCTATAACAAATAGTCAAAGGAATCCTCTTCTAACCATCTATCATCATATAAGAAAGCCTGATGGAATCTCCTCATGATTTTTATACCACTACTTAGGAAATATTCTAGATGTTGCCATGTGTTTCCCTCAATTGAGTGACTTTAGTATGTTTTTTGCCAGCTAATCCTTAACAAACTTGGCTCCTTATCCTCTCATGATAACCATAATGATTCCCTAGAATATCCTTTTCTTGGATCCAAAGTCTCCATGGTTTATCCACATCTGTATCTAGTCATTTTTCCATTCACTCCCTATGCATGTATTTTTCTATTTTTCCAAAACTCATTAAGTCCTAACTCCATCCTTCCATGGCACAAACCTTCATGCATCTCTAAGGATTACTTCTACATGTGCCTTTATTCCCTCTCTCCGCGCACCACAAGGCTTCATGCCTTATGTACTTAAGTAAATTTTAGGGGCCCAACATCACCCCACACTAAAATTTTTGCCACCACCAGAAAACCTTTGGGGTAACCAAAAAAAATTCTTGTTGACCAAAACCCTCTATAGTAGTGATGTTACTACAAATAATGAAAATAGTGGTAGGAAAGAATCTTATCAAAGAATTAAATAATAGGGGGTGTTTATACAACTAATTGAAGGAGGTTGGGGAATTTTAAACTTATCTCATCCTTCAATTTCTCTCAGACCTTTAATTATGATAAGACCTTTCCTGGTGCATCCCCTATGACATTGGGCACCTGGTCCAGGATGATTTCCTCCACCTTCCCCTTTAATACATTGATGGCCACCCCTAAATCTATGCAGACACCCTCAAACTCAATCCATTAGATCAGTGATGGAGTCTCGAAGGTCACCCAATTTTTAAATCTATCTTTTCATGCTTTGTTTTGATCTTCTTTTTTTCTAGGTTGTGGTGTTAACGACCAAATGTGCATGCTCTACCCTTGTTGGTGGGGATGGTATCCTTTAAAACTTTAAGGAATGCCTCCTCCTCTTTCATATGTGCATCAATTATTGGCTTGCATTTCCTATAGTTTTTGAAGCCTTTATCAGCTAGTGTACTTGCCTCCTTGAGTTAGGAGAGAAAGTCTTCCAACTTAGTAATTTGGGCTTCAATGGAAACCTTGTTCTCTTCCTTTTATTTTTTTGAGATCTGAGGCCCACACCATCCTTGATGTTGATGATTAACATCCCTGCGAGGTCCTCAAGATACTACATCTCATCCTTGTAATCTATCCTGGCCTAGCTTACCAATGCCAGACATTTCCCCAAAATGTTCTTCACGAGGGCACCAGCTTGGTCATACCACCTCCTTTGTTTACACCTTCTCTCCCCTTAACCCCTAGCGTAACTTGTCTATTTCCTTCTCCTTACTCTTTCTTTCTATGACCAAGGTCCAAAATAGTGGCCCATGTATCAAGAATGTGCCATATCACCTCTGAAAACATATTTTGTAAGGCAATACAATGCCTACTCATCTATAATGTGTTTAGGATCCACAACTTTATATATATCTTCCCCTTTAATCTTTAGGTGAGAACGGTTTAGATCACATGATCGGTGACCTTTAACTTAGGTTTATTGGTGTGGTAGTGCATATTCCAACTGAGTATCTTCCTGGTTCTAAGCACACCCCCATCTCAATCCATTAAATCCCTTATGAAGTAACTTTTTTGGTGGAAGGGTGGCCTGAAACCTTGTGTGCAAGACCTTCTTGGGGTCATCTATGAAGTCTATATGTGGAGACATGGGTGTCAAATTCTTCCTTGTATCCTTACACTTTGTCCTTTTCTTCTTCACCCTAGGGGTGAATCCCATATCTTCCTTTATAGTAAAGGAGTCCCCTCTTGTCTCCCTTTGGGCTAGAATTTTGTGAGCAGTGACTTTGCACATCAGACTCTTCACAGACCCTAACAAATTCTCCTATCTATCTTCCCATGCCTTTCCTACATCTTTGGCCTTCACCTCAGCCTCCTGCCCCTCCAAATCTACTTCCAATTCTAATATTAAAGTGGTGGGGTCTTCTTCCTCCAAGCCTGTTGTGGGAATTATTACATTGTGTGTCTTATGTTTCTTTTCCTCAGGCTCCTCCTTCTCCTCTTCCCCTCCCTTGCACCCTAGTGATGAGGTGTTGGTGCCACCCTCTTCTAATTTTTTGATGTCATTGTTATTATTTCGGTGCATATAATACTTCCTCTTCCTAGAAGTATCTAACTTCCCTTCTTGTTATTCAAGTTATTCTTCTCCTTCTTGTACTTTCTTCATGGGTGGGACTGACATCTCCCATGGTTTTTGAAAGGAAGATTTTATAACCCTCCATCTTAATCCCTCCCTATGTTTTGGGGTGTAGCTACAAGAACACCCTGTGGACATACCTCTTGATGGTAACATTGGCTTGTGGGTGTAATTCCATGAAATTTGGCCCCAAAACCTCGACGTAGGCAGGCCAAGAGACATAATTGTATGTAGCGTGCAATGTGTGAACATCAACATCCACCTTTTTTTCATAAAAAAATAACCTTTGCACATCCTTAATTATGTTGATGGTGCACTTCATGTATCTGGTAGTGAATGCAAAGGGGAGCTTACACCATGGCCCCATCTCTCTTTGGCAATCATTAACTTTTCTAGGCAGAAGTGTTGGGTGATGGAAAATTTTACCTTATCACCAACAACTTGTGGCAGCTCGTGGGATATTTTCCACTCATTCTCAAATGATCTACGCAACCACTTGAACCACATTTTCATTCATAACTTATAAGCATTTGATATGGTACCATCATAGGTGATATATACAAATTAGACTATAGGGGATGCGTGTGTAGGGTGGGTGAACTCAAATGTTCCTGTTTGGTCCGTTTGGGATGCCAATCTTCCATAACATGATTAGTAGCAGGATGGAGCCCCAATTGATCTTTTCTCCTACCTCATTCTATACCCATCCCACTTCGATAATCTCATTTTTGATGAATTTGGGAAAACTTATAGTGTGCCCTCTTAGAAAACCTATAAGCCATGTACAAGAATCTATGGTTGATGTTCATCCACCTTTCTAATGCACCTAATTTACAACTAATGATTCAGGAGGTGACTCTCAATGTTAGGTCTTGGATGTCTACAATTACCTATTCCCTACCCCCATTCTTGTAATTTATTGTCTTTGTCAGATCCTCAATCTTAGGAGTGGCACATAATTCAAGTTCCATATCTTCTCTAGTATTTCATAGTATTTTTGCCATTCCAATCAGATGGCTTGTGATCTACATTCTTCTTCCTACAAAGTACAAAAAATATTTGTACACTCATGACATTAACCACTTAAAAATCAGGGTGGGTTTGGAAAAGAAGGGAAGCACCCATAACTACAAAACCCCAGTATTTTTTAGTTCTTTTTTCATAGAGTCATCAACCTTAGGGTTTCCAAGCTCATCTACCATCAAAGTGTTTGACACAAAGTTCCACCTATGTCATATTTTTTTTCAGTTGTTCTGTGGTTTTACTCCCTAATTTTTAAGTGGTATAACTTCGAGCTCCATTTCTCTGCCTTGATAACTCCTGGAGGTTACTACATCTCTGAGTAGATATCCACAGGGTCCTCCTTTTCCACCACTAGTTTCTTTGTGTGTGCCTTCTTTGGTGTCATCTTCCTTTCCTTTCCTTCATGCCCTAGGTGTTATGTTCCTCTCTTTCGATTGTCTGAACTCAAAATTTCTTGCTTCTCTCTCATGTAACCTCCTTTCTACTCTATTGTCTTATTCCCTCCATGTTATGTCATAGATTCCATTGCATCTTTGCACAAGTCAACTATTTCATGATAGTACTTTACGTCTGTAACACCTTTGAAATACTATTATATTTATCTTTTGCATTGTAAGTATTGAGATGTGATTATCTTGAATGAGGTGTGTTCCCTTGATTATTGAAGATCATTATTTCCACATATAAATCAATGTTGCTCTTGGATTCATTAGACTGAAATGATATGGTTTGCAAAGAATTGATTTTCACATCTGGTAATAATAGTTGCAAACGTATCTCTATTAATTGAATCATCCTTGGATTAATTATATTGATCCAAGGAATGTTTAAATCTCCTTACCTAGTCTAAATGATAAACTAACATTCATAGGTTGAGAGACGTAATAAACTAAACTTTTGTATGTTTATAAATTCTTTATTGTCTTGTAAGATCATGCCTACATTCTGTTGTATGTTTTATGCTCAGATCTTTCAGATTGATCTCTTTAGGAAATTTAATGTAGTTAAGTGGAATGAGGCTTGCATCAGGACTATGAATGGATTTTAAGTCCTAAACCTATGAGATCTATCCTACCAATATTCTAAACTAAGGTAAATGTACCTACTTCCTAGCTATGTCTACTTATACGGATGGAATCTATCCTAAGCTTCATGTTCTATGTTGGGATGGGGAAAAACCTAAGGTGATGATTGGTATACTCTTAACCTATTACCTAATACTAAATTGGTATGAATTATGACCTATATTAAGTTGGAAAATTACCTAAGGCAATGTTTATAAACCTAAGGTAAATGCTTTCTAAACTAACCTAAGGTCATAACCTAAGTTAAGGATATCTATCCTAAACAAATGAAAGGGACCTAAGGGTCATATGAAAAATGGGAGGCTAGGAGGTAATTCCTAAGGCATTTATTTAATTTGATTTTCAAATTAATAGGAAGTACTACCAGTTTTGGCATAGACATGTAAAATTGGTGGAAAATTACATGGAATCATCATTAAAATTGGAAATGCATGTAGAAGATGAAATAACATTCACCAATTTTGGATGGTGGTGGCAAGGAGAGATAGGTGGGAGATTAGGGAGTAATGGCATTAATGAATCTTGATTTTTGTGAGAAAACCATATTCGAAACAATGAGGGTGGATTTGTTGGAGGTTTTTTGGTCTTGCATGCTTTGTGATTTTTTCTCTACATGGAGCTATCTGGTTCTTTGAACCAATAGTTTGATTTTCACTTTGTGACTATTTTTGGTTTCCCTGGTCTATTTTTGATTTAGGGAAAGTATATGAGGCATTGGGGAAAGAGATGTTTTGTTGTTGATCTTTCTTGGACGAGAAAAAGAGTTACAAGCTTGGCTGGAAGTATCCTTCAAATTGGCAAAATCACTATCAGGCACGATAGGGTCTACCCATTAAAATTTCTTGCTTTCCTCTAAATGTTTCATTAAAATAACTCTACTCTCTTGAGATATATGGTTATTTGTCTTGTTCTGGTTATTTACTTCATGTTGATGGAATTTCTGTGATTTTTGGATATGAATCCATTGCATGATAATATTATTTTTGGTTGTTCTCTCTCTGAGAAAGTTCAATGGTGAAATGCATATACAACTTTCAAGGATTTTGTGTTTTGTTGGAACTCGCATTAGGGACTTTATTCTCGAAAAAGAGCTTCATTAAATGGTTTTTTATTTGAGTTTGAATAGGAAGTATCTTTTGAAATCTTCTCTTTGATGCATCTTTGAGTTTTGAAAAGTTGTAGTACTTCTATCTCGGACTTTAAAGTTTACTTTGAACATGAACTGGAGTGAAAACGTGTAAGGATATTCTATTTTCCTCTGTCTGTTTAACTCGATTCTTTTTTAATTGAAATTCTTTGATTGTTTTGAAAGATGGGTGCTTGACCTTGTATGAAATTGTATCTTGTTTGTGAGGATATAGTACCTCTGTTTCGAGACTGTATTGTTTACTTATCCTTCGGTATGAATTTGAACTCTTTTGAAAGTAATCAATAATGGATCTTTGAAGTATTTGGAAGTGTTGTGTTTCATACTTCAACTTGTGTTTAATCTGACTGGAACAATTACCCTTCTCTGCACTATACTTCCCTGCCTCAATCTTTACGTGTTAAGATGGAGCTGTGAAAGTTATTATAGTTGGGATTTCTTTTACAGTTCGAATACATGGGTATTGTAGAAACTTTTTTTGACTTAATACTTAGTGTTGGGTTTTTGTATTCTCTTTTAGATCCATTTGAATGGATTTATGGGTTTTTTAAAAGAGAAAGGAGTTGAATACTATTATAAATTATATATTGTTTTTCCTAGATTTTGTACTTCTGCTTTGGGACTGTATACTTTACTCTACAGTATGAACTCGAACTTATGTTAAAACAATGTTGAATAGATGAATGTGGATTTTGGAATTATGTGTGGCCTATATTTCTATTGGTATACAAAATGGGTTAGTGTTGGTATTAATGTTCTGATAAGGTTTCAATTTGTAAGGAAAATAGAAGTATTGTTTTCTTTAAACTTCACGTTTGGTTTTGTATTATCTTTTGGATCTATCGAAATAAATTTTGGGTTTTAATTAGGATTTGGAATTCAATCGATGAAATAATGGTGAATTAATTATAGGTTTGGATCCTTTTTATTAATCTTCCTTTAATTGTTAGGAAGTTAAGTTCTATTCGCTAGAACTAATCTATAGATCAACTCCCTACCATGTTGTAGAGTGTTTATTACCCTAGGCCTATTGGATTTCTTGAGTTTAGCTTTCTTCCCTTTTGATATTTGATGAAGTAATGTGAACTCACTCTTCAGAACCAAAAACTTCCTTGTGGATTGTTTAATTTAACTTGTTACTAGTTGACTGTGGAAAGTTCATGGGAATAGTAGTATGTTCAGGAAACTTTTGGGACTGTTACTTTTTGGTACAGGGGAAAACCAAACCATCCCCATTTGATCTTTCTTGATCTCATCTTATTTGTATAGATTCAATTTTCATGTTGATTCAGGAAGTGTAAAGCTGAGTCTTTCCTATAGAAAGGAAAATGTAATCATTTATAGACTGAATAATTTGAATGAATGAGTCATGCTTCATTAGGTTATTGTTTTTAGATGGACTCCTCTCTATGCACTCAATAATAATATGAACCTTCCCTAGATGGACACGAGTAAGATATAATCCTTGTGTAGGTCTTGCTTTGATTTATGGAATGTATGGCCACTGAATTATATCTCCTATAATGTAGAATATCACATAAGAGTTGCAAGTGAGATGATGGTTGTTTTGTTTCTCTCCCCTTCTCAGACTGTTTTGGGATTCTTGCTATCATACGTTGTCTCTTAAATGGTGAATCCCTTTATTGGTTTCCTTGACTGATGTAGATATATAGGTAATCGATTAAGTACTTTATGAACATGATCCCTATCTCTTAGATGAATGGTAATTCGTGGATAGCCGTATTGATTCTTATTCTTAGTTATTTAAGTTGTAGGATGAATCATCCTAAATATGTACTATGCTGAAATGAACTTATGTGTACATGATTTTTAGAAACTTGGTAAAATGAAAATAAGGTTTTTGGTACTGAAAGTAACTCTTTTTGTTACAAAGTAAAGTTAAATTTTGTATTTCAAATTCAAAAAAAATTATGAAATGATTAAATGACAAGGGTTTTTGTTTGATATAAATAAGTAATTATTTGGGGACAAGTACTTACCTTGGTATAAATGTAGTAGTTGTTGATTATATTATGATCTTTTCTTAAAAGTGATTTCTAATTTATTATTTGTACTTATTTTATGGTTGTTATTACTTATGCTTATTGTATGATACATTAATTGTTTCATTAAAGTAGAGTTATTTTAATGGAACAATTAGTGGAATGTACTTCATTTTAATACTTAGTGTTTATCATGCTCAGTTCAATGAATTGACCCATGCTAGTAATTTTTGTAGTTGGACTTTGTAAGTGATAAAATAAGGAAAAAAATTGTATGATGTATTGGCTGATTTAAAGTTTGGATCTTATGTAAGAAATTCTGATTCATTCTTGAGTTGTATTGAAAAATAAAAGTTATATTCTTTTATGATATTAATGTTGTTCAACATGCACTATGCCTAAAATGCATAGTCTTGTAAAGTGTATAGTTCTATCTTGATGAATTGAAAATTTTGGAGATTGACTCCAAATTGTGGTGTAAATTCTCCTGTAATTTGTAAGAAGGAAATTGTAATGCTATCTTGTTGATATTCTTCATATCTATTTTTATACCTATTACTGTTATCATTTAATAAGTTGGAATAAGAGAATAGTTCAATCTTCCTTACTAAGGTGTAACTTCCTAAGTTGCATAAGATGTCATTCTCTATCTAAACACTTATAGTATAATAATGAAATGTGTAACAGACATATAATTAAACTATATGAATTATGAAAGATAAAAAGGGTAAGATAACCCTAACATTTAATCATGTAGAGGAAGAATATTCCTCTTTCAAAAGAATGAAAAAAGAAAAGGAATGGTGGTTAAGATCATTAATCATTGTACTTAATTTTCTATGAAGCCCACTCTAGCTGAACCTAGGTGGATGATATACTTTTTTTGGACAGCTAGGTTACATTAAACTAACCTTATGATGTTTTCTACCCTATTTTTGGATAATTGCTTGTTATGCCAAATTAATGAACATAAAAGCAATCATGAGCCGATGAAGTTATTAATATTAAACAAATTAATTATGGAAGAAGAACTTAATGAATGTTGGAATTAGGGTTTTGTAAGGTTTATGCAATCTGAATCTTGATCCAAATCTAATTATGAGTTAATGACCACCTAGGGGTATGTACATCATGATGAAGTAGTTCTAATGGATGTTCACACACACTAACTATAGGACTGTACCTTCGAGAAGACTAAGGGATTCTCAAGGATACAATGTTACAGTTGACATGTGGCAACACCCTCGTTTATTTTTTCATCTAGATCTACACACATCTAGACATGAACTTAGTTTCCCTCTAGGTCAAGTTAGTTATATGAATTGGAATATGAATTAGCTCTCCATGATACAGGATAAAGCATCACATTCAAATGAATAAGGTCAGTTGAGCATGCCCTTATAGCCTAAGTCATCGTGAGTGGTTCCCTACATCAAATTATATCATTAACCTGGGTTAGGGTCAAACCTAGGACAAGTGGAATAACAAAAGTCATTAAATACCATTCTAGATAACATAAGAGTGGGGTGAAAGACATATTCTGCCTAGACGAGTATAATCTCTAGGAATAGTAACATGAAATGTATGTTAAAAATATTTGGCCAAAGTATCACAAGCTATTGGATTCATTATCCTATGTCACCTAGTTTATGGAATGTGATTTCAGATAAATATTGGTAACAAGTATTTAGATAGGTTCCTTAAATAGAACACTCAGTACCTCGAATTAGGGTAAGAGAACCAGATATACTTAGTATATGATAAGTATTTAATAATTTAAATTCTTATTACAGATCAGTAGATACACCGAGTCATGAAATGATGGATTGGTAGTTCTTCAAGCCATGGACATGATAGATCAGAAAATTACCGAGTCATTTATAGTTGCATATGGTTATCAGTTATGAGATTTTTTGGCATGGAATGTGTGTTCTAAATTATGTTTATTTAGAACAGTGAACATTATATTGAAAAATTCCCTTGTTTCTAAAGTCTTAAATTGGGAATGTTACATCTTGGTATTAGAGTCGAAAGTTACAACTCTTTGACCTATTGTATCCATAATATGATAAAACTTAATTTTTTTTGTTAGTAGAAAATTGTTATAACAAGAGTAAATGTTGCAAATAATCCTCCACATGAGAAAGGAGCAGAAATTTCCCAAAAAATCGAGGAGATTCTTAATTGCCTATTGGACACAAGAGATCATTTGGTTGTACTTGAACAACAAGTAATGGGAAATGAGGAGGAAGAAGATGGTGGTAATAATAATCAGCCACCTCCTAAGGACAATGCCAATTTAGGTTTTGATAATAACAATGTGAACATACATGATCAACCTAAAAACAAGAAGGCTAGGTTGGCACCTGAACTCACTAATGATATAAAAAGGATAAGTCCACCCAAGTTTGATGGCACCACATTAGGAGATGGAACTGAGAATTGGATTAGTGAAATGCAGAATTACTTTGCAATAAGGAATTTCTTAGAAGAAACAAAGGCAATCTTGGAAGCATATCAACTTTCCCATGAGGCATCTTCATGGTGGGACATCCGTAAGGTTGAGTTGAATTTTGATGAAACTAATATTACTTGGGATCAATTTAAAGGTTACTTTAGGCAACCTTGGCTACCGAAACTTTATTATGATCAGAAAATGACTGAATTTCATAACTTAGCTCAAGGAAATCTAACTGTAACTGAGTATTGTGAGTGGTTTACTAAAATCCTTAAGTATGTACCTCAAAATCAAACTGACGAGAAGTTTAGGATACGAAAATTCATCATGGGATTGAATCCCATTATAGGAGGAGAGGTGGATGTTCACAGCCCAACCACGATGGAAGGGTTTGTTGAAGAATCCATAAGGTAGGAACAAAAATTGAGGGAAATTTCTGCTATGTTGGCTGGATATTTTGTCAAGTCAAAATATGAGATTTAACCACAGTACATGGGATTAAATCTTTCCTCAAAGACAGGTGAGGCTACCTGTTTATTACTAATCTAAAACAAAATAGAAATAATGCATACAATATTCACACTAATCTAACCATTGGGGTTGGGATAGAATCCCAAAATCCATATCCACACTATATGAAGCTGCTATCTTTATAAATGGACTGGGTCGAAAATTATTATTATGGAAAAAACACAATGGAAGGAAATGAGAGGAACGTATTTTCTTTCGAGTAAACACAGAGCACGAAATAATCATATGAGATTTAGATAACAAATGTAATGTCTGAAATGATTAGAAACATTAAGATGCTAAACAAATAATAGCTTAAGATTACGAACATAAGAACAATATCTTAAGAATGATACATCTCACATGCAAAGTTTGCAAAATAGCATCAACTTCTATTCCTCAAATGATAAAAAGAAAACACAAAGTTTTTCTTCTTCACAATAGTTCTCAATATTCCAAAAATCTCAACCCTTTGGAATGTATGTACGTCCCTTATTTATAATAAAAATAGTAGAGAGAAAATAGGATAAATCCTAGGAAATAGTCTTTTAACAAGAGTCCTATTTTGCTTGACTCTCACACAGGAGACCAAGTCAAAATTTGCTTCCTATGTGATGAAACAGAAATGAAAAAGACATGTCAATTTCAAGATTAAAATGACATGAAACATTATGCTTATTTTGTTTCATCATCCTTGTCTTCTTCCGGCACAGCTTGCTTGTCTCAAAATTCCTAGAACTTTTGGATTGTGCCCTACATCTTAGCTTCATCTGGTGCATTGGAATGATTGCTAATAAACCTCACTTGACGTGCGTACCAACTACCAGACAACTGGATATTAATGACATGTCATCATGCTTGGAGTGTCTGAAAACCTATAACAAAGGATTTTCTTCATTTTGGGTTTCAGGTTTCAGGAAACATGAGACATGATGCATTTCGGGTTTCAGGTTTCAGGAAACATGAGAGATGACGCATTTCAGGTTTCAAGTTTCAAGAAACATGAGACATGATGCATTACAGGTTTCAGGTTTTGGGAAACATGAGACATGATGAATTTCGGGTTTCAGGTTTTGGGAAACATGAGACATGATGCATTTCGGGTTTCAGGTTTCGACAAACATGAGACATGATGCATTTTAGGTTTCAGCTTTTGGGAAACATGAGACATGATGCATTTCGGGTTTTGGGTTTCAGGAAACATGAGACATGATGCATTTCAGGTTTCAGGTTTTAGGAAAGATGAGACATGATGCATTTCAGGTTTTGGGTTTCGGGAAACATGAGACATGATGTATGAGATGTTTAGATGCTTCTAAGTTCCAAAAACCTGACATGAAGGACTTAGGAAATTTGGGTTTCAGGTTTCAGGAAACATGAGACATGATGCATGAGATGTTTAGATGCTTCTAAGTTCTAAAAACATGACATGAAGGACTTAGACAATTCAGGTTTTGGGTTTCAGGAAACATGAGATATGATGCATGAGAGAAACATGTTTTCATGCAATAAAAACCCGAAAAACCTGAAAATCTCTTTCAAAAGGGATTTTTCAAAAAAAAAATCTTATGATCATCTCAATTTTTAGCTAAAATCACTAAAATGGGATAACAGCTGGCTCCAGTTGGGGACTTTCTTTGTGATATCAAAGGAAGATAACTCAGAATCTCTGGCTTTATCCATTGGGCTATGGAGTCAAAAAAGAAGAAAACTAAAAAACAAAACAAGGAAAGAAATAAGACTAAAAGTAAACACACGACAAAAAGTAAAGTATGTACAATGCAAAAGGGCAACTTGCATTAATGATGGAACAACTTTAGATGTTGGCTGCTAAAAGGCAAAGGGAGTAACTCTCCATCAAGATATGATAGATGGAAACTATTTTCACCTCTCAGTTGATGAATCTTAAAAGGTCCTTTCCACAAAGAATCAAACTTTCTGTGCATTCCTTTCTGCTCCCTCCTCTTATCCCAAAGCAACACTAGGTCTACAATTTGGAAATTACATTGCCTTGATTTCTTGTCAAAAATTTTCTTTACTTTGCTTTGATGATCTACAATGCAATCAACTACCTTGCTCTATTCCTCTTCTAGCCTAGCTAGGTACATGTTATCCAAAATGTGCCCCTGCTCATTTTTGTGGCTAACTCCTTGTGTTCTTACCTCTCTTGTGACTTAGTCTCCATTTTTTATTTTTAGACACTCAAATATTTCTAAAAATGGCACCATTGGATAGAGCTCTCTCTCAGCTTTCCAGAAAGGTAAAGTTTTCCTCCTAACTCCTCATATTTTTCAAGTTATGGCTCGGCGGAGTTTTTGTGGGAAATTTTCCCTTAGGAGGCCCACGGCCAATAGGAAGCTACCATGTGGCACCTGGAGTGGTGGAGTGTGGGGAAAATTTGAAAATTTTTCCAAAGACCAAACAGGTAAAAATTCAAACTTTTTCCTGCCAATCCGATTTTGGCCTGTTTTTGCCCTAAATTTTCAAATCGCCATATCTTTCGATCCAGAGCTCAGATTTTCGCATTATTTATATCAATGGAAAGCTGGTGAAATTATCTACATGATTATAGGATAAATTTTTAATTTTGGTTGAGTTTTGAGAGATAAAATCAAGAAACACCTCTGGCACGTGGTAATGGCCAGAAATGACGTTTCAACAACCAATTTTAATGCAAAATGGGTCGCATTCTTCTTCAGCATGGCCAAAAATGTCAGGGCATGGGTCTGTAAGGACACCCATGCTATTTTAATAAATCTTCATTCAATGGGGAATGGCTTCCACATTTTTTACACGTTTTCTCTCTCCTGTGCTCGACCCATGCATTGTAAAAGCCAGATTTGGCTCATTTTTTGAGGTTGAACATTTTTTTTGGATAACAAGCTTCTTATTTCACCTTCAACAAGTGATTTTTATAAGTATCAAACCTTCTTCATGATTGTAATAGGTTTCTGCCTCTTTGATGTTGCAAATGTAAGGATTTTGACAGTGAAAAATGACAGTGCTGACTCTGTGATCAATTTTCAGTCCTTTGCTTGTATTGTCTTGCTTCATTTCAGACCTCTAATTGCATCTTATCACCCTATGTATGATGTTTCATGTTGAATTTTATGAAATTGTGTCAATTTGCATGAACAAGAAATGTTCACCACTCCTTTGGAGTATCACCTATTAGTTTAGTTTCAATTTTTGCACTTTCTATCTCTGTCTCCTTGGAATTTAGAGTAGGATTAGGAATCAAACCTCTGCAATTGTGCAAACAAAAGATCTTATCAGAGGAGTTTGAGGAACTAGCCTCTAATCTAGAGATTCCTCTCTCATTTTACAAGTCCCACACTTGGCGAGAGGTTTCAATGTTGTGTAATCACACTAGATGCCTGAAATATCAACTTAGAAACTTGATTTGCATCCAGGGGTGCTACTGATTTGCAACAATAGTTTTGGCACGCCTGGTGGGACCTTAGAGTTCTCATTTTCATTGTAGCAAAGTTGATGTGCATCTGCTGTAATATTCTTGCTTAAAAGAGCTATAAATTACACATCTGGCGACTCCAAGGGGAAGAATCAACTGGTTTTGGCAGTGCGGACCTGAAAACTCATGAGAAGAATCAACACAAGGTCAATAGCTAGAGAGGAAGAGGTGTTGTTTGAATATCTGCGGTTATCTCCAAGAATAAAGAAAAGTGGGAGGAGAATCCCAAGGTCTCCATCTCCACCAAATAGAACTCTCTCAACTCCTCCACCTGGTAGGCCTTTCATTCAGTCAACAAGGGTTTTAAGACCAATTAGAATGGCACAAAACAACCCCTATGTCAATTTCACTGGCAGCAGACCACTTGCTCTCAATGCACAAAATCTAATCCCAGTTACAGCATTGAAGAACATTCCATACTTCACTGGAGAAAATCAGACCTCACCTGGTGATCATGTTAAGGATATTGCTAACATTTGTGCAATCCATGAGATCAATGAGATGCAAGTTGTTGTCAAACTGCTGGCATCCTCATTCAAAGGGAAAGATTTGCAATGGTTCAGGAGTCTTGCCTCAGGTTCTATTCAAAATTGGAATCAGCTATGTATATCCCTCCATGAGTAGTTTGGGGAAAAGGGAGACAACTTGTCCCTTTTGGAGCAGCTAACAACTATCAAAAGAGCTCCCAATAAGTAACTGACTGATTTTAATTTCAGATTTCAAAGGACTTGGGAGAGAATTCCAGTGGCAGTCAGGCCAACAGCAGAAGGTGCTTTTCTTTACTATCTCAAAGCTCTAAATTATGATATTTCTATGTTGATTCAATCCATGGGAGGCATAACTATCCCTATGGCTTATAGCATTTCCATTAGGGCTGAAAATTGTTTGATCCAAGCTGGCCAACTAGCCCCTAGACCTCCCATGCCATTGTTTCCAAGTTTAGAGAGCTCAAACACTAATCAAGCACCTAATTTGGCTCCTTCTCCCACTCCTAGAAATCAGAGTTCAAATGAAGCTTCTACTTCATCTCCAAGTGCCCCAAATGAGCTTCAAGAAGTCATGAAGCAATTGCAAAATTTAGGTAATGAGCTAGTTACTCTCAAGAGGAAACAAGCCCAACGTTTTAGACCTTCCTTCCAGCTTCAAGCTCAGCCTAATAGGTATCCATATCAACCTCATAGACCACCCAATCCAGCTGCAAATCTAAATCAAGCAAGGCCTCCTGCCAACAGACCATTTCAGCCCTATAATCCAAATGCTATATCTGCCTCTAAGGCATTGGTGCCAACACAAAACAACGTTGCTCAGGAGTATGATTGGTGTTTTCCATGCAATGAACCTCACAACCAATCTATGTGCTTTAACGGTGCCTTGAATCAAGCATTAATGGTGACAACTACTGGTGTGGAGGGTGAGGGTAGTCAAAGAAATGACCAGCAACAAGAAACATTCCAACAGCAATCAGCCCCAAATGATACCACACTTGTAAACTGGCAGGCAGAAGATTTTTGTGGCATGAACTAGACAGTTTCCCAAAGTGTTACAGCCAACACAAGGTCAAAAAGAAGGAATTTGGGTGAAGAACAGCCATTAGCTCCAACCAATCCACAACCTTTTATGGCTCCACAAATGGTTGGCAAACAAAATCCAGTTGTAAATGCACAAGGGCAGCCAAGAACAGCTCCTAGACCAACTCAAATACCAGTTGTTTCTACCCACATGCAAGGGATGAATATGCAAACCAAGGGACATCAAAAATATCCTTCATCACCATTTAGTATCATTGATCAGATGAAAAAAACAAATGTAAACATATTAATGTGGGAATCCCTATCTATCCCAGGCCAGAGAGATTTGCTACAAGCTCCCATGAAGGACTGTCCAACTTCGAATAAGCAAGTCCAAATGCAAGAGAAGGTGCTCACAAATGTTGCCCAGCCTGAAGGGAATCATGGAGGACAACAAGGTAAAATGTTGAAGCCCCCTCCTTTTTATGTCTCATTAATCATTGGAAACAAATTAGTGCACAATTACATGATTGATTCTGGGGAAAGTAGCTCAGTGATGCCCAAGCAAATAGCTAATTAGCTAGGACTTCAATATGAAACCATATCAAAAGGGGTAGTGTAGTTGGATGGGACAGCAATAACAACAGTTGGGGTGATTAGAAACTTGAGTCTTACCTTGCATGCATTTTCAAATGTTGTTGTTTTACAAGATGTATCAGTTATAGACCTTCCACCACTCTTTGACCTATGTTTGTCAAGATATTTCATAGCCAAGATTGGAGGATATTTGTTTGCTGATTGGTCACACATGCTATTCAGAATGAGGTATGGAACAAAAGCTACATTTAGGTCTAAACCTATTGCAAACTTCCACATTGAGCCCTACACTCCAAGTCAGAACAATGCCAACTATTCGGCATTTGATCAAGAAGATCACCCAAGCACTGATGAAGTTAACACCAAGGTTGGAAGCATCCTGGATCTAACTCTTGATGAATGGGAAAACAAGGTCCATGCTTTTGATCCTTATCAAGAAGTAGAAGAATCTGAGCTAGGGGTCTATTGCATACATCAAGAAGATCAGCCCATTCCTAGCATCACCAAGCCAAACCACAAGGATGACAATGAGGTATGGCAGTTGTTTTTTGATGGATCAAGGAGTAGACAAGGTGCAAGAGGTGGAGCTATCCTTATTTCACCTCAAGGAGTAAAGTACTATTCATCTTTTAGATTTCAGTTTGCATACTCCAATAACACTGCTGAATATGAAGCCTTGGTGCAAGGACTGCATTAGGCAATCAAGAGAGGGATAAAGAACTTGCAAGTCTTTGGTGACAGTGAGTTGATTGTTAACCAAGTTAAGGGGCAGCATGCTATCAAGAATAATATACTCAAGTGCTACAAGAATAGGGTGTGGGACCTCATTGAAGATTTTGAGGGCTTTAGCATAAAATCCATTCCTAGAAAAGAGAACCAAGCTGCTGACAAGCTTGCAGCAGTTAGGGCAGACTTTGACATTGTGGAGAGCATTCAAAAGGATAAGGTACAGCCAAACATCCATGTGATTGTGAGGCCTTCAGTGCCGGACAACAATGTAAGTTGGCACATATTTGAAAATGATTAGCAAATCATCCATTTCTTGCAAGAAGAGGTTGAGTTCTCAGCCAAAAATAAGGAAAAGTTGGAGCAGCAGTATGGTGACCAGGCAGTGCAACTGAGAACCAAAAAACTACCAAAGGGGCTTATTACTTTGGAGTCCATTTTCAATCCTAATGATCAGTTTAGGAAGGAGAAAGCAAACATCCAAGTGAAGGAAGAAGATTCAGTGTCCATCTTAGTAGGAGAAGGCAAATCACTCCAAGTTGGCAAGATGACAACTGAACAAGAAAGGTATGAGTTTATACAACTTTGTCAAGAATTCCCTAATGTGTTTGCTTGGAGCTATGAAGATTTGAAAGTTTTCAATCCCGAGTTAGCTCAACAAACCATTGAATTGGATCCAAATACTAAGCCCATCAGGCAGAAAAAAAGGCCAGTCAACCCCCACATGGAGCCTCTCATGAGAAAAGAATTGAATAAGTTGATAGAATCAAGAATCATATTCCCTATCAAGCATTCTAGTTGGGTTGCAAACTTGGTTCCAGTCAGAAAGAAGAGTGGGGAAATCAGATTGTGTGTTGACTTCAGAGATTTGAATAGAGCATCTCTCAAGGATCATTATCCACTTCCTTCCATGGAGCAGATTTTACAAGTTGTTGCTGGCCCCGAGAGGTTTTCACTACTTGATGGCTATTCAGGGTATAATCAGATTATGGTGAAGGAAGAAGATCAGTTCAAGACATCCTTTACAACTAAATGGGGAACTTATGCATACAGGAAAATGCCATTTGGGCTGTCCAACGCCGGAGCTACCTTCCAAAGAGCAATGGACATGGCGTTCAAAGGTTTGATTAACAACATAGTGCTGATATATCTTGATGATATCACTATTTTTTCAAAAAATATAGCAGACCACCTCTCTCATTTGATACATGTGTTCCAAAGGTGTAAAAGATTTGGAGTCTCCTTGAATCCTAAAAAATGTATTTTCTTATCTCATGAAGGAAAGCTCCTTGGTCACATTGTCTCCAAAGAAGGATTAGCAATTGATCCAGAAAGAGTTGAAGCCATAAGAGCACTACCATTGCAAAGCCACAAGAAGGCCCTCCAGAGTTTCTTGGGGAGAATAAATTTTGTTTAGAGGTTTGTCCCAGATTTTGCAACCCTTGTCAAGCCCATCACCAAGATGTTAAAGAAAAGCATGGCTTTCAAATGGACAGTAGAAGGAAAGGAGAGATTTGAAGCAACCAAAGAAGCCATATCTCAAGCCCCAGCTCTCATCAACCCGGATTTCTCCAAGGATTTTATCCTCTATGCATTTGGGGGTGATGATACTATCTCTATAATTTTGGTGCAGCAGAACAAGGACAATTATGAGCAGCCAATTTCTTTCTTCAGCTAAAGCCTGGAGGACTATGAGGTGAGATATTCTTTCATTGAGAAGCATGTACTTGCAGTAATTAGAAGCTTGAAGAAATTCAAGCATCTAGTCTCAAACAACAAGGTTCAGTTGTTGGTCTCTCATGCGGGAGTAAAGGACTTCCTTCTCAACAAGGACTTGAATGAAAAGAGAGCAGGTTGGATTACTCGTGTCATGGAGTATGACATAGAGATCAAGGTCACCAAGTTGGTCAGAGGAAAAGGACTATGTGAGTAGCTGATTTTGAGTAAGCAAAAGGAAGCATGCAATGAGAAAGATATTGTTTTGAAGTTGCAAGACAGTCATGAGTAAGGAAACACTCAAGAGGAAAATAATGGTGTCCCCACTCCTTGCTGGACCCAAAGTATAATGCACTTCCTAAGCATAGGCCTATGCCCTCTAGAGATGAACAAGACCCAAAGAAGACACTTCAGATTTCAGGCTATCCCATATGCCCTTGTTGATGGTGTCTTGTTCAAGAAAGATGTGAATGGAGTGCTGCTGAGATGCATTAGCACAAATCAGATTCATAGGGTGTTGGAAGAGTTCCATGGTGGACCAGCTGGTGGTCATTTTTCACCAAGAGTGATAGCTCTAAAAATCATGAAGGATTGTTATTATTGGCCCAAGATTTTTAGTGATTGCTTTGTGTGGATCAAAAGGTGCAAGAATTGTGCATTCTTCACAGGTAAAGAGAGGCTTGCTGCCCTTCCATTGCATCCAATTTCAGTTGACCAGCCATTCATGCAATGGGGTTTGGAATTCATTGGAGTCATTAATCCCAATTCAAGCCAAGGGCATAAGTGGATTTTGACAGCCATAGACTACTTCACCAAGTGGACTGAAGCAGTAGCACTCAAGGAAGCAAATGATTCTAGCATCTTATACTTCTATGAGGGGATAGTAACCAAATTTGGCATACCTGCTACAATAATCTCAGATAATGCATTAGCATTCATTGGATCCAAGGTGACTAAGTGGGCTATCAAGAACGGGATCTACCTAAGTACTTCATCAAACTACTACCCTCAGGGTAATGGCCAGGCTGAATCTACAAACAAGAACTTGTTGAGGATCATTAGGAGGACTCTTGATGAGAATCAGAGGTCTTGGCATACCAAACTGAAATCAGCCTTATGGGATGATAGGATAACTCCCAAGAGATCCATAGGTAACTCTCCATTCAGGCTTGTTTATGGAAGAGAGGCAATCGTTCCCATGTCACTTGAGTTGCCAACATTGGAACTCATGTAGCAGTTAGAGTTGCTAGAGTTTGGGCCCATGGAGGTGAGATATGCAGAGTTGATGGAGCTCCAAGAGATCAAAGATCAGGCATCCCAAGCAATGGAGAAGGATCAAGCTTTGTTCAAGAAGACCTTTGATAGGAAGGCCAAGAGTAGATCTTTCCAAGTTGGAGATCTAGTGTTAAAATGGGATGCAAATAGAGAAAAAATGGGAAGGCATTCAAAATTTTATGCTATTTGGAGTGGCCCATACATGGTCACAAAGTGTAAGGACAACAATGCCTTCCAATTTTCTTCATTAGATGGTGAAGAACTATAGATTCCAGTCAATGGAATCTATCTAAAGAATTGCTACTAAAGAGAAATTCTCCACCTTGTAAATATTAGCTTAGGTTTTCATTCCTCCAAGTGCTTATGCACATTTTTTTGCTGTAGGTTAGTTTTGCTTTCCCTAAGTGCTTTGGCACAGGATCGCTGTCCCTGGAGATGTTTTGTAGTCCTTGCTTCCATCAAGTAATATTCCATCTTCCTCTTTGCAACATTCTAAGTCAGTTGGGGTTCCAAATAGAAAATTTTATGACTCCATGCCCAATGGGCTGCTTCAGGCAACTGGTATCTTCATCTAGCAGGAAGATGACCCCTCTGAGTCACCAAAATTGTTATCCAAAATGTGCCCCTACTCATTTTTGTGGCTAACTCCTTGTGTTCTTACCTCTCTTGTGCCTCAGTCTCCATTTTTGATTTTTAGGCACTCAAATCTTTCTAAAAATGGAACCATTGGATAGAGCTCTCTCTCAGCTTTCCAGAAAGGTAATGTTTTCCTCCTAACTCCTCATATTTTTCAAGTTATGGCTCAGCGGAGTTTTTGTGGGAAATTGTCCCTTAGAAGGCCCACAGCTAATAGGAAGCTGCCACGTGGCACCTAGAGTGGTAGAGCATGGGGAAAATTTGAAAATTTTTCCAAAGACCAAACGGGTAAAAATTCAAACTTTTGCCCGCCGATCCGATTTTGCCCTGTTTTTGCCCTAAATTTTCAAATCGCCATATCTTTCTATCCAGAGCTCAAATTTTCATGTTCTTTATATCAATGGAAAGATGGTGAAATTATCTACATGATTCTGGGGTCAATTTTGAATTTTGGTTGAGTTTGGAGAGATAAAATCAGGAAACACCTCTGGCATGTCGTAATGGCTAGAAATGACGTTTCAACAACTAGTTTTAATCTAAAATGGGTCGCATTCTTCTTCAGCATGGCCAAAAATGTTAGAGCATGGGTCTGTAAGGATTCCCGTGCTATTTTAATGCATATTCATTCAATGAGGAATGGTTTCCACATTTTTTTACATATTTTCTCTCTCCTGGGCTCAACCCATGCATTGTAAAAGCCAGATTTGGCTCATTTTTTGAGGTTGAACATTTTTTTTGGATAGCAAGCTTCTTCTTTCACCTTCAATAAGTGATTTTTGCAAGTATCAAACCTTCTTCATGATTTTAATAGGTTTCTTCCTCTTTGATGTTGCAAATGTAAGGATTTTGACAGTGAAAAATGATAGTGTAGACTCTGTGATCAATTTTCAGTCCTTTGTTTGTATTGTCTTGCTTCATTTCAGACCTCTAATTACATCTTATCAGCCTGTGTATGATGTTTCATATCGCATTTTATGAAATTGTGTCAATTTGCATGAACAAGAAGTGTTCACCACTCCTTTAGAGTATCACCTATTAGTTTAGTTTCAATTTTTGCACTTTCTATCTCTGTCTCCTTGGAATTTAGATAGGATTAGGATTCAAACCTCTGCAATTGTGTAAATAACAGATCTGATCAGAGGAGTTTGAGGAACCAGCCTCTAATCTAGAGATTCCTCTCTCATTTTACAAGTCTCACACTTAGAGAGAGGTTTCAATTTTTTTGCAATCACACTGGATGCCTGAAACATCAACTTAGAAACCTGATTTGCATCTAGGGGTGCTGCTGATTTGCAACAACAGTACATAACCATTTTTTCAATAGAATTTTGAAAGGTCACATCTTCGACTGCTTTGGCTAACTGTAAGGCTGGAAACTCTACTGAAATAGGTATCTCAGCATCAATCCCATATAGTACTTGGAAAGGAGACATTCCTATAGCTCACTTTGGGGGTAATCCGATCAGCCCACAACACATCATACAATGCTTTATGTCATGTCCTCTGGTTTTCATCTACTAGCTTTCTAATTATGGTAACCAGGTTCTTGTTGTTGGACTCAGCTTTCCAATTACCTTGGGGATAATAATTAGATGAGTGAGCCAGGGTGATGCCGAATCCATAGCAAAATTTTGTCAACTCATGTGATGAGAAATTGGAGGCATTGTTAGCCACAATCTTATGAGGCACACTGAATCTGACAATTATATTTTCTTTAAGGAACTTGCACATGGCTTCTGAGGTTTCTTGCTTGATTGGTGTGGCTTCCACCCACTTGGTAAAATAGTTTGTAGTAGTTAGCACATAATTGTGTCTGGCACTGGAGGTAGGACTCAATGTTCTAATGAAGTCAATTCCCCACTGGCGGAAAGGTTCTTCAATCACTACGGGCTTCAGGGGAAAAGCTGCTAGCTTAGGACAACCAACAAAATGTTGACAAGCTTCAAACTTGGACACCCACTCTGCTAAATCCTGAAAGAGAGTAGTCCAATAGTACCTAGCCCATAGGATCTTATAAGTTGTTACAGAGGATGAGAAATTTCCTCCACATGCTAGGCTATGGAAGGATTCTAACAACTTTAACTGTTGTGATTTATCAACACAACACAGGAATACACCATCAATACCTTTCTTATATATTCTATTATCCCACAGGAGGTATCTTGTAGATCTTAACTTGACTTGTCCTCTTCTCCTTTTGGCTTAAATGTGGGTAGCATTCACCATAAGTCAGAAAGAAAGAAATATCTGTGTACCATTCATCAATTTTACTCACGAAAAGCACCATGGGAAACTTTAAAGAGGTATCTTCGGTCTTTTCATATTCTGTTTCAGCATGGTTTTCTGCGATCAATTGGCACAGACCCCTTCCTCGTACCAACTTGGTAGGTCTAATGTCTAAGTCATACTCCTGAACTTTAGCTATCCAATTACCTCGTTGACTCCCCAGCTCTTGTTGAGTCAAAATGGCTTTAATGGTGGTGTCGGGAATGAGAATGAGGGTATAGGAGTTCAGCACATAGTACTTGAAATGTTTCACCGCTCGTACCACTGCATAAGCATGCTTTTCAATTTGTGACATTTGTATCTCATGTTCCTTTAATGGATAGCTCATAAAAGCAATGGGATCTTCAATACCCTCCCCGTTCTCTTACATCAGGATAGCTAACACTGTGGGAGTAGAGGCGTAGCTGTACATGATGAAATCTTTTTTGAAATCTAGATAGAAGTGCAAGCAACTGCCCTTTTGAATTCATCAAATGCAAGCTTCCCTTTAGTACTCCATCGAAATGGAATTTTTCCTTTCATAATCCCAAGGATATGCTTGGTTTTATCAGTAAAATCAGGTATAAACCTTCTTAGGAAATTGACCTTTCCAAAGAAGGAATGAACTCCAGTTTTACTTCTGGGTAGGGTAAGGCTCTGAATGGCCTTCACCCTTTCTAGGTTGATTTTGGTTCCTTCTCTAGTCACAATATGACCCAGCAACTTTCCTTCGGTCACACCAAACATGGACTTCTTGGGATTTAATGAAATCCCATGATGCCTACATCTCAAGAGTACCTGTTCTAAATGATCATAATGATCACTCCATTTTTTAGATAAAATGGTCAATTCATCCAAATATACCACTATGACTTTGCCCATCAGGTCTCTGAATGCCAAGTCCATATCTCTTTGAAAGGTGGCTCCGGCATTGATCAAGCTGAAAGGCATCCTCCTATAAGCAAAGGTACCCTATGGGGTTGTGAAGGCCATCTTGTGTTGATCCTCCGCAGTTACCTCAACTTGATTATATCTTGAAAATCCATCTGGCATGGATAGCATTTCTGATCTAGTAACAATCTATAACACCTGATCCATGATAGGCAAGGGATAGTTGTCTTTTAACGAAGACTGATTCAGGTTCCAGAAGTCAACACAAATCTAGATTTCACCATTCTTCTTCCTGACAGGGATGATGTTAGCAATCTAGGTGGAGTGATGGATTGGAAAAATAATTCTAGCATCTAACATTTTCTGAATCTCCACAAGGATAGTCCCTGAGATCTTAGGATTGTAATGTCTTTGCTTCTTCCTGTAAGGTTTCATGTCAGGCTTCAAAGGAATATTATGTTGTACGTATTTGGGCTTGAAGGATTTTAAATCTACATAGGAACAGGCTAAGACATCCATATATCTCTTCAGGAGTGAAGTGAATTTTTATTTCTCCTCAAGGGAACAACATTTCCCAATATTCACCATCCGAGGTTGATCAGACAAACCTAGATTGACTTGATCTACTTCCGAGGAAGAAGCTCCTTCAACTTGTCTCTTGTTTTGAATAAAATGGTCATGCTTGTCAAACAAACCCTCTAGTGAAACCAAGCCTTTAGGTATCTTGTTGCCTTTAATTTGAATAAACTCACCATCAACATCTTGATATGGATCCGAGATAGATTCACAGAAAGTTGATTCCGAACCTTCAAAGTACAGCTCACTAAAATTGTCAGCTTTTTCTAGAAAAGTCAACACTTGTTGATCATCATTGAACACTTACTAGTGAGCCGCATTATCTGGGATATTGGGACGGTACAAAATCTCAATGCTGTATGTATCTTGTTTGAACTAGGGATGAGGGAGAAGGAGGGATGCAGACACGGCCAAAGAATCAGCCTTGTCGTTATAATCTCTCAAAACTACCTTAATGGAGAATGCATCAAAGGACTCTATATTATCCCAAACTTTGTTCCTGTAATGTCTCAAGTGATCATTTTTTACTTGATATATTCCCTTGACCTGATTGACAATCAGCTCTACATCCCCTTGAACCTTGAGATTTTGAATTCCCTTCTATCTGGCCATTTCTAATCCTAGTAATAGAGCTTCATATTCAGCTGTGTTATTAGTATTATCAAACTACAATTTGAAGGTGGAAGGGAAGATCTCAGAATTAGGAGATATGAGAACTACACCAGCGCCTGATCTGGTGGTTGAATAGCTACCATCGAATTCGAGGGTCTAAATAGCATTAGGATATTATTTCTTGACATCTACAACCGGTATCTCTGATGTCATGAAATAATTTCTAGAACTAGTATCTTTGAAAAGAATTTGGGCCTTAGGGTCATCTAATTTAGTTACTAAATACTTTGCTTGAGGCTCAAGACAGAGAACATGATAAACCCCATTGACTGGAATCATGGCCTTGGTCCAATCCATATTAATCTCTCCTCTGACGTCTTTACAAAAACCTCTACCTAAGAGGATATCGTAAGCTGCAGGAATGTCAACAACTATAATGGTCATTTTCACTCTCTTCTCTGGGAAGGCAATGAATGCAAACTGTGCATCTTTGATTTGACCAATCAAGGGAACTTGTTTGGTTTCCATGGAGTAACACCATCCATATGACTTAGTCAAAGTAAGCCCAAGGGCATGGGCTACTTTTGTGGGCATAACATTGTCAGAGGCCCCTGAGTCGATGATGCAATTGCTGAGTTTAAACCCATTTATTAACAAAGACAAATAAAATGGTTCAATCTTGCTGAAGAAGAAGCAGAGGTCAGATTGTTCTCAGGTGGGGGTTGAGTAGGATTTAGAAAAAGACGTTTTGAAGGTGAGGGAATGGTGGATTTACTTCTAATGAATTTGGTGAGTTTTTCAAACTGTTCAGGATTTGACTGAAGATATTTTGCTTTTGACATTTGGATCTTGGTTCTTTTTGCATGATCAATAATGTCAAAAGAAGTATAAGAGGGGGTGATGGTAAGTTCAGTTCTAATCTCATGAGCTTGAGTTGGGGCATTGACCTTAGGAGAAAGAGAATGAGGAGAAGTTGTTGCCTTTTTGGTGACTTCCCTTTCAGTTTACGCTGAAATAGGAGCACCTCTCTTAACTATGGTGATGGAAGGTTCCTTGTTCTTCTCCTTGGGGCTTCCAAGAGGTTTTCTTGGATTCTGAGATTGGGATCGAGTGAAGACAGCAAATGACTAGCCATCCGGTGCACATTCATCTTCTTCGTATTCCAAATACCCAATGCTGGAGTCACTAGCTGAATTGTCATAAGAATCATCAGCATATCCTAAAGCTTCAAAAGCCTCAGGGGAATCTTGTTCTTCTGGTTCTTCCTCTTCTTCAACTATGTCTATTGCCACATTAATGGGAGGAGCTTCGATCGCCATTCTTGGTTGAGCAAAGTTAACCACGGCCTATCTCTTACCGGCACACCATTGGTGTTATTGAAATTCCACCTAGGGATATCCCGATACGGAACATTGCTCACCTGCTGAGACATTTGTTTTTTTAAAGCAATCAAATCATTAGCCATCTTTTGAATCATAGGGTCAGTATTACCTTGGGAAGAACCTTGATTTTTAGGTTTGGGTATATCTTTCCTGATTCTTCCAGCCAAAATGAGATCATCCTCTATTTTAATGGTTTTTGACTGAGCGATAGCCAAATCTGGGATAGCTGACCTTCTTAATAGAAAGCTCACATCGGGAGGCTGAGTGTTGATGAAGAAGCATTTCTGATTTTCCAAAGTAGGTACAGCTATTTCTAGAATCTTTCGGATCAACTTGTTAAACTTGGCCATGAAGTCCCACATGGGTTCATGAGATTCATTCTTCATATGGGTAAGTTGTGCTAACAAAGCATGAGAATATTCAGCTGGTTTGAAACGTGCTTCAAATCTGGTCCTCATGGTAGCCCAGTTTGTGATGCATGCATTTGGAAGGTGATAAAACCATTTGGTTGTTGCATTGTGCAACATTTCAACAAAGAGTTGAACAGAGAAATCTTCGTGAGCTACTCTAAGGATGCTACACGCTACAAAGAAAGATGCAATGTGTTCATCAGGATGCTGCTTCCCATCCCCATTGAACTTGGGAATGTTTTTACATGATCCATGTGGTAACTCGTGCAATGGTGGAGTTAAAGAAAGAGGACCAATAGCTGTGCCCCAGGGCATAGGTTGTGCTGCCATCCTTCTGACAAGAGTGCGTATGGGGATCCAAGTGTTAGACAAGAATAACACACGACAAGTTGTAAACACGTCTTATTCTATGGGGATTCGATTTCTCCGAACAAGCGACGAACTTCTGGTTAGGTTAGACATAACGCTGTTGGGGGAAAGACTAAAATTGCGCTGTTATAGTAACTCAAAGAGTGGATCAATTTCTCCCTGGGCTCTGTGGGACCGAGTGATGATATTTCCTGCCATCTTGAACCGAGAAAGAGATCTAGTTGAAAATAAGGCAAATATGGAGTTGCCAGACACCAAGAGGATAAGCTTTATACTATTAATCCGTATTCCCCAATGGAGTCGCCAAAAATTGTTGGCTGGATATTTTGTCAAGTCAAAATATGAGATTCAACCACAGTACATGGGATTAAATTTCTCCTCAAAGATAGGTGAGGCTACTTGTTTATTACTAATCTAAAACACAATAGAAATAATGCATACAATATTCACACTAATCTAACCATTGGGGTTGGGATAGAATCCTGAAATCCATATCCACACTATATGAAGATGCTATCTTTATAAATGGACTGGGTAAAAAATTATTATTATGGAAAAAAAACAATGGAAGGAAATGAGAGGAACATATTTTCTTTTGAGTAAACACAGAGCACGAAATAATCATACGAGCTTTAGATAACAAATGTAATGTCTGAAATGATTAGAAACATCAAGATTCTAAACAAAGAATAGCTTAAGATTACGAACATAAGAACAATATCTTAAGAATGATACATCTCACAACACAAAGTTTGCAAAATAGCATCAGCTTCTATTCCTCAAATGATAAAAAGAAAACACAAAGTTTTTCTTCTTCACAATAGTTCTCAATATTCCAAAAATCTCAACCCTTTGAAATGTATGTACATCCCTTATTTATAATAAAAATAGTAGAGATAAAATAGGATAAATCCTAGGAAATAGTCTTTTAACAAGAGTCCTATTTTTCTTGACTCTCACACAGGAGACCAGGTCAAAATTTTCTTCCTATGTGACGAAATAGAAATGAAAAATACATGTCAATTTCAATATTGAAATGACATGAAACATTATGCTTATTTTGTTTCATCATCCTTGTCTTCCTCTATCACAGCTTGCTTGTCTCAGAATTCCTAGAATTTCTAGATTGTGCCCTACATCTTAGCTTTATCTGGTGCATTGGAATGATTTCTAATACACCTCACTTGACATGCATACCAACTACCAGACAACTAGACATTAATGACATGTCACCATGCTTGGAGCATCCGAAAACCTATAACAAAGGATTTTCTTCATTTCGGGTTTCAAGTTTTGGGAAACATGAGACATGATGCATTTCAAGTTTCAAGTTTCAGGAAACATGAGACATGATGCATTTTGGGTTTAGGGTTTCGAGAAACATGAGACATGATGCATTTTAGGTTTCGGGTTTTTAGAAACATGAGACATAATGCATTTTGGGTTTCAGGTTTCAGGAAACATGAGACATGATGCATTTTAGGTTTTGGGTTTCGGGAAACATGAGACATGATGCATTTTGGGTTTCGGGTTTTGGGAAACATGAGACATGATGAATTTCGGGTTTCAGGTTTCGGGAAACATGAGACATGATGCATTTCAGGTTTTGGGTTTCGGGAAACATGAAACATGATGTATTTCAAGTTTCAAGTTTCAGAAAACATGAGACATGATGCATTTCAGGTTTCGAGTTTCGGGAAACATGAGACATGATGCATGAGATGTTTAGATGATTCTAAGTTTCAAAAACCTGACATGAAGGACTTAGGCAATTCGGGTTTTGGGTTTTGGGAAACATGATACATGATGCATGAGATGTTTAGATGCTTCTAATTTCCAAAAACCTGACATGAAGGACTTAGGCAATTCAGGTTTCGGGTTTCAGGAAACATGAGACATGATGCATGAGAGAAACATGTTTTCATGCAATAAAAACCCGAAAACCTAAAAATGTCTTTCAAAAGGGATTTTTCAAAAAATAAATCTTATGGTTATCTCAATTTTTAGCTGAAATCACTAAAATGGGATAACATGCTCATAAAGAGGAAGTAAGGAATAAATTCCCCAACTCCTCTTCATCATCTCTTTCACCTAAGAAAGGACCATGGAAGAAATTCGAAATGAAAAGTAAGTTTTTATCTGATAATAATAAGAAAACAACAACAAATAAGTCTATTAGAAATGCATAAAACAACTTTGTCAAGAATAATAATAACGAACAGAAGTCCTATGGAGGTCAAAATGATAACTCTAAGGATGGAAATAAATCTGAGCCTAGAATGGGACCTATAGGAGGTTGTTATAATTGTGGCAAAGATCATTACACAAATCAATGTCCTTTGAAAAAGGATGATCGTAATATGGAGCACAAGATACACACTATAGTAGCTGACAAGTAGGCCACACCCATAGAAGTTCCGGGAAAGTTATTTGGCATACCTATAATTATTCTTTTTGATACCGGAGCTACTGCATGTTTTCTTTCTAGTAAATTAGCATCAAAAATAAATAGAAAAGATAGAAACATGAATAAAATGTGGACTATACATTATGGAAACAATGTTGTTCATACAATTAGTATGTGTCTTTTTGGAGCAATCCTTGACTTACCTAGTTTTTCCACTGAAGTTAATCTTTATGTTGCACCTTTGGGGTCTTATGATGTAATCATAGGTGTTAATTGGTTAGCTGACCATAAGGCAAAAGTGGACTATTTTGAAAAAAATATTAGTTGTTTATATGACCTGTAGAAAACAGTAGAGATTTAGGGTGTGAAACGTGAGATTTCTGTAAGGAAATTGTCAGCTATGCAACTTAAAAAGGCCAAAAATAAAGGTTGTACCTTATATGTAATAAAGATTTTAGAAATAGCTGAGGAGAATAGTGATGCCATGGAACAATATCCATTGTTATGAAACTACAGTGATGTGTTTCCAAAAGAGTTACCAGGTCTTCCACCGAAAAGGGAATTTGACTTCACAATTGAAATCAAACCTGGAACCAAGCCTATTTCTAAGGCACCATATCGAATGACTACTATATAATTAGTAAATCGTAAGGCAAAATTGTAATAAATTTTGTCTAAAAGTTTTATTAGACCGAGTGTTTCACCTTGGGGAGCACTGGTAATTTTTGTGAAAAATAAATATGGAACACTTAGATTTTTCATTGATTACAGAATGTTAAACAAAGAAACAATCAAGAATAGATATCAACTCCCTAGAATTGATGATCTATTTGATTAGATGCATGGAGCATCGGTATATTCTAAGATAGATCTTCGATCTAGATATCATCAATTACAGATTAAGGATGAGGACATTCATAAAATAGCTTTTAGAACAAGGTATGGACATTATGAGTTCATAGTTTTACCTTTTGGATTAACAAATGCACCTGTAAATTTTATGAATTTAATGAATAATATCTTTCAATAATACTTAGAAAAATTTGTTCTTGTATTCTTGGACGAAATTCTCATATATTCTAAAAGTA
Source organism: Taxus chinensis (assembly GCA_019776745.2). NCBI lineage: Eukaryota > Viridiplantae > Streptophyta > Pinopsida > Cupressales > Taxaceae > Taxus > Taxus chinensis. The sequence continues at coordinate 1,009,880,897 of CM034146.1, forward strand.
TTGAGGAACACCATGACCAGTTGAAGATAGTTATGGAAATTTTGAGAAAGATGCGGTTATATGGTAAGTTATCTAAATGTTCTTTCTATGACACATAAGTGCACTATTTGGGACATGTAATAAGTAAGAATGGAATTGTTGTAGATCCTTCTAAAATTTTAGCTATAACTGAGTGGCTTGCACCAAAGAATGTACATGAAGTTAAAAGTTTCATGCGTCTTGCTTGTTACTATAGAAAATTTGTAAAAGACTTTTCTAAAGTGGTTGTACCAATAACTTCATTGCAGAAAAAGGATAATAATTTTATTTAGAACAAGAAATGTGAAACTACATTCAGAACTTTGAAGGATTAGTTAACATCAACACCTATTCTAGTGGTACCAGACCCTAATCAAGACTTTATTGTTGTAACGGATGCATCTAGGGAAGGTCTAGGAGGTATTTTGTAACAAAATGATCATGTCATAGCTTACGAAAGTAGAAAAATAAAGTTACATGAGTTGAATTATGCTCCACATGATTTAGAGCTTGTTTCCATTGTTCATGTACTATAAGTTTGGAGGCATTATCTACTTGGTAAACCTTTTGAATTAAAAATTGATCATCTTGGGCTGAAGTATATTTTCACTCAGCTAAATATAAATACAAGACAGTGAATATGGTTAGAGTTTTTGTCTCAATATGATTTTGACATAAATTACATTAAAGGTAAGAATAATAGAGTAGCCAATGCTCTAAATCGTAGGAAGCACATTTATGCTCTTATAACATTGAGAACTCAGTTTAAGGATGAAGTAAAAAGTGTTATGGAATCTAATTCTTACTTTCAGCAAGTGAAAACAATGCTTATTACAGATCTAAATGATGTGAGATATAAAGGTTTTCACTTTGAAAATGAAGGAATCTTAAGATTTGAAAACAGAGTATACATACCTTCGTTAAATGATTTAAGAAAAAAATTGTTAGCAAAATTTCACAATTCACCTTTCTCAGGACACCCAGGTATTACAAAGATGCTTGCTAATATAAGACAAGAATATTTCTTAAAAGGGATGAAAAAGGATGTTATTGATTTTGTGAAACATTGCTTAGAATGTCAACTTGTTAAAGTTGAACATATGCATCTAGCTAGTTTATTATATCCTCATAGCATACTGTAGTACAAATGGCAAGTAATAATCATGGATTTTGTACAAGGGTTTCCTATGTCAAGAAATAAACATGATGTTATTTTAGTAGTGGTTGATAAACTAAAAAAAGTAGCATATTTTATCGCTGGTAATCTGAAGGATGATTCTCCTATTTCATAAAAGAGTTTTGTACATGAAATTTTTAGATTACATGGAGTACCTAAATTAATCATATTTGATAGAGATCCTAGAATGAATTCAAGGTTTTGGTAAACACTTAATGAAGCTCTAGGAACTAAGATGAATTTAAATTTTGCGTATCATCCAGAAATGGATGGAAAGACTGAAAGAGTTAATCAAGTTTTAGAGGATATGTTACGAATGTATTATATGGATCAGTAGTATAAGTGGGAAGAGTACATTCCACTAGTTGAGTTTTCTTACGATAACACATATCATGCCTCTCTTAAGATGGTACCTTTCGAAGCACTATATGGAAGAAAATGCAAAACCCCCATTAGTTGGGACAACATTGAGGATAGAGAAGTAATTAGACCCGAAATCCTTACAGAAATGGAACAACAAGTTAAAATGATTCGTGAATGCTTGAAAGAAGTAGCAGATAGGCAAAAGAGTTATGCTGATTCAAAGTGGGTTAATAGGAAATTTGAACTTGGTGAGAAGGTTTTTCTTCGGGTTAAACCGAAAAAGAGCTCTATAACTTTTGGAAAGGCTGTCAAGTTATCACCTCGTTATGTGGGACCTTTCGAAATAGTTGAAGTAATCAACCATATAGCTTATTATTTATCATTACCTCCTGCTTTGTCATGAATGCATAATGTTTTCCATATTTATTTGTTCAAGAAATACTCTTCAAATTTATCACATGTGTTAAATTGGAATTCCTTGCAAGTCTAAGACCCAGGAATAATTGTGGTTAAACACATACGAGTGTTTGAAACTCGCCAGTTGTATTTAAGAAATCATGAAATAAGTCAATGTAAGGTCTAGTGGGACCAGTTTAACAAAGAAAGTGCAACCTAGGAAAACCTAGAAGATATGAAAACTACTTTTCCATACTTATTTGAATAGAATTGATTTTTATGATTGATAAAAATTTGTGATTTTATCTTTATATGAAAATAAGTCTGCCATTTTTGGGCAGATAACTATTTATTTTAAATAAACACCTAGGAGAATTTGATTTCTCGAACTTTAAAATTATGATAATGTTACAAACATATGATAAGAAAGTTATAAAATTGATTTTCCTTAATACAAATGGTCAAAATAAGATAATCATCAGGATGATGATTATTTTTAGGAGGGAAGTATGTAACACCTTTGAAAAACTGTTATATTTATCTTTGACATTGTAAGTGTTGACATGTGATTCTCTTGAATGAGTTGTGTTCCCTTGATTGTTAAAGATCATGCTTGCCACAGATAAATCATTTCTACTCTTGGATTTATTAGACTGAAATGATATCATTTTCAAAGAACCATTTTCACATTTGGAAATAATGGTTGCAAAATTATCTCTATTAACTGACTCATCCTTCGATAAATTTCATTGATCCAAGGAATGTTTTAAAACTCCTTACCTGGTCTGAATGGTAAACTGGCATTCAGAGGTTGAGAGATGTAATGGAGTAAACTTTTGTATTTTTACAAAAAAAATATTGTCTTATAAGATCATGCCTGCATTTTGTTGTATGTTTTTTGCTCGGATCTTTCAGATTGATCTCTTCAGGACATTTAATGGAGTTAAGTGGAATGAGGCCTGCTTCAGGACTATGAAGGGAATCTAAGTTCTAAACCTATGAGATCTATCCTACTAGTATTCTAAACTAAGGTAAATGTACCTACTTCCTAGCTATGTCTACTTATATGGGTGGAAATCTATCCTAAGCTTCATGTTCTATGTTGGGATGGGGAAAAACCTAAGGTGATGCTAGGTATACTCTTAACCTATTACCTACTACAAAATTGGTATGAGTTGTGACCTATCTTAAGTTGAAAATTTACCTAAGGCAATGTTTATAAACCTAAGGTAAATACTTTCTAAACTAACCTAAGGTCATAACCTAAGTTAAGGATATCTATCCTTAACTAATGAAAGGGACCTAAGGGTCGTATGGTGGTGGTTGCTAAGGCATTTATTTGATTTGATTTTAAAATTAATAAGAAGTACTGCTAGTTTTGGCAGAGACATGTAAAATTGGTGGAATCTTATGTGGAATCATAAATAAAATTAGAAATGCATGTAAAAGTTGAAATAACATTTGCCAATTTTGGATGGCAGAGGCAAGGAGAGATAGGTGGGAGATTGGGGAGAATTGGCATTAATGAATCTCAATTTTTACACACAAACGATATTAGAAACAATGAGGGAAGATTTGTTGGAGGTTTTTTGGTCTTGCATGCTTTGTGATTTTTTCTCTGCATGGAGCTATCGGGTTCTTCAAACCAGCAGTTTGATTTTCACTTTGTGGCTATTTTTGGTTTCCCTGGTCTATTTTCAGCTAGAAGTCTCCTTTGAATTAGCAGAAGCAATATCAGGCATGATAGGCTCTACCCTTTAAGATTTCTTGTTTTCCTCTAAATGTTTCATTGACATAACTCTACTCTCTTGGGATATATGGTTATCTATCTTGTTCTAGTTATTTACTTCATGTTGATGGAATTTATATGATTTTTGGATATGAATCCATTACATGATAATATTAGTTTTGTTTATTATCTCTCTAAGCAAGTTCAATGGTGAAATGCATATGTAACTTTCAAGGTTTTTATGTTTTTTTAGAAATCACATTCGAGACTTTCTGCTTGAAAAAGAGCTTGAGGAAATGGTTTTTGATTTGAGTTTGAACAAGAAGTCTCTTTTGAAATATTCTCTTTGATGCATCTTTGAGTTTGGAAAAGTTGTATTACTTATTTCTCAAAATGTATAATTTACTTTGAACATGAACTGGCATGAAAATGTGTAAGGATATTTTGTCTTCCTCTATTTAGGTAACTTGCATCTTTCTTAATTATAAGTCTTTGATTGTTTTAAAATATGGGTGCTTGACCTTGTATGAGAATGTATCTTGTTTATGAGGATATAGTACCTATGGTACAAGACTGTATTGTTTACTTATCTTTTGGTATGAATTCAAACTCTTTTGAAAGCAATCGATAATGGATTTTTGAAGAATTTGGAAGTGTTGCGTTTCATACTTCAACTTGTATTTAATCTGAATGGAACAATTACCCTTCTCTGCACTATACTTCCCTGCCTCAATCTTTACGTGTTAAGATGGAGCTGTGAAATTTATTATAGTTAGGATTTCTGTTATAGTTCAAATACGTGGGGATTGTAGAAATGTTTTTTTGACTTAATACTTAGTGTTGGGTTTTTGTATTCTCTTTCAGATCCATTTGAATGGATTTATGGGTTTTTAAAACGAGAAAGGAGTTGAATACTATTATAAATTATATATTGTTTTATCTAGATTTTTTATTTCTTATTTGGGACTGTACTGTATACTTTACTCTATAGTATGAACTTGAACTTGTGTTAAAACAATGTTGAATAGATGAATGTGGATTTTGGCATTATATGCGTCCTAGATTTCTATTGGTATATGAAGTGGGTTAGTGTTGGTATTGATGTTCTGATAATGTTTGAATTCGTAAGGAAAATAGAAGTATTGTTTTCTTTAAACTTCATGTTTGGTTTTGTATTCTCTTTTAGATCTATCAAAAGAACTTATAGGTTTTAATTAGGATTTGGAATTCCATTCATGAAACAATGGTGAATGAATTCTAGGTTCAGATCCTTTCTATTAAGTTTCCTGTAACTTTTGGGAAGTTAAGTTTTGTTCTCTCGAACTACTCTGTAGATTGACTCCCTACCATGTTGTAGATTTTTTACCACCCTAGGCTTGTTCGAATTCTTGAGTTTGACCTTCTTCTCTTTTGATCTTGGATGAAGTAATGTGAACTCACTCTTCAGAACCAAAAACTTCCTTGTGGATTGTTTAATTTAACTTGTTATTAGTTGACTGTGGAAATTTCATGAGAATAGTAGTATGTTCAGGTAACTTTTGGGACTGTCACTTTTTGATACAGGGGAAAACCAAACCATCCCCATTTGATCTTTCATGATCTCAGATAATTGGTATAGAGTCAATTGTCATGTCGATTTGGGATGTGTATAGTTGAGTCTGTCCTGTAGAAAGGAAAACGTAATCATTTCTAGACTGACTGTTTCGAATAAATGAATCATGCTTCATTAGCATATTGTTTTCAGGTGGGCTCCTCTCTGTGCACTCAATAATAATATGAACCTTCCCTGGATGGACACGAGTAAGAGATAATCCTTGTGTAGGTCTTACTTACATTTATGGAATGTATTGCCACTGACTTATATCTTCTATAATGTAGAATATTACATAAGAGTTACGAGTGAGATGATGAATGTTTTTCTCTCTCCCTTCTCAGACTATTTTGGGATTCTTGCTATCAAATGTTGTCTCTTAAACGGTGAATTATTTTATTGGTTTCCTTGACTGATGCAAATATCTAGGTAATCAGTTATGTACTTTCTGAACCTGATTCCTGTCTCTGAGATGAATGGTAATTTGTGGATAGCCATATTGAATCTTCTTCTTATTTATTTAAGTTGTAGGATGAATCATCCTAAATATGTACTATGCTGAAATGAACTCATCTGTACATGATTTCTGGAAACTTGGTAAAATGAAAATAAGGTTTTTGGTACTGAAAGTAACTCTTTTTGTTACATAGTAAAGTTAAATTTTGTATTTCAAATTCAGAAAGAATTATGAAAAGATTAAATGACAAGGGTTGTTGTTTGATATAAATAAGTAATTGTATAGGGACAGTACTTACCTAGTATAGTGTAGTAGTTGCTGATTATATTATGATTTTTTCTTAAAAGTGAATTTTGATTTATCATTTGTACTTATTTTATGGTTGTTATTACTTATGCTTATTGTATGATACATTAATTGTTTCATTACAGTAGAGTTATTTTAATGGAACAATTATTGGAATGCACTTCGTTTTAATTCTTAGTGCTTATCATGCTTAGTTCAATGAACTGACCTGTGCTAGCAATTTTTGCAGATGGACTTCGTAAGTGATAAAAGAAGGAAAAATAGTTTATGATGTATTAGCTGATTTAAAGTCTGGATCTTATGTAAAGAATTTTGATTCATTCTTGAGTTGTTTTGAAAAAGAAAAGTTATATTCTTGTATGATCTTAATGTTGTTTGACATGCAGTGTGCCTAAAATGCATAGTCTTGTAAAGTGTATACTTTTATCTTGATGAATTGAAAAGTTTGGAGACTGAATCCAAATTGTGGTGTAAATTATCTTGTACTTTATATGAAGGAAATTGTAATGCTATCTTGTCGATATTCTTCATATCTATTTGTATACCTATTACTGTTATCATTTAATAATTTGGAATAAGGGAATAGTTCAATCTCCCTCACTAAGGTGTAACTTGCTAAGTTGCATAAGATGTCATTCTCTATCTAAACAATTATAGTATAATAATGAAATGTGTAATGGACATACAATTAAACTATATGAATTGTGAAAGATAAAAAGGGTAAGATAACCCTAACATTTAATCATGTAGAGGAAGACTTTTCCTCTTTCAAAAGAATGAAAAAATAAAAGGAATGGTTGTTAAGATCGTTAATCATTGTACTTCATTTTCTATGAAGTCCACTCTAGTTGAACCCAGGTGGATGATACAATTTTTTTGGATAGATACCTTATGATGTTTTCTTCCCTGTTCTTGGATAATTGCTTGTTATGCCAAGTTAATGAACATAAAAGCAATCATGAGCTAATGAATTTCTTAATATTAAATAGATTAATTATGGAAGAAGAACTTAATAAATGTTGGAATTAGGGTTTTGCAAGGTTACTGCAATTTGAATCTTAATTGAAATCTAATTATGAGTTAACAACCACCTAGGGGTATGTACATCGTGATGAAGTTGTTCTAACAGATGTTAGCACACGCCAATTACAGGATTGTACCATCAAGAAGACTAAGGGATTTGCAAGGATACAGTGTTACAATTGACATGTGGAAACACCCTCCCGTAATTGTTCATCTAGATCTAAAACACCTACATTGTAACTTAGTTTCCCTCTAGGTCAATTTAGTTATATGAATTGGAATAGGAAGTATCTCTCCATGACATAGGATAAATCTACACATTCGAATGAGTTATTGTCAGTTGAGCATGCCCCTATACCCTAAGTCATCGTGAGCGGTTCCCTACGTCAAATTATATCACTAACCTGGGTTAGGGTCCAAACCTAGGACAAGTGGATTGACAGAATTTAGTAAAGACTCTTCTAGATAACAGAATAGTGGGGTGAAGGACATATTCCACTTAGACAAGTATGTCATCTAGGAAGAGTAACATGAACTGTATGTTAAAAATATTTTCCCAAAGTATCGCAAGGTGCTGGTTACATTGTCCTATGTCACCTAGTTTATGTAATGTGATTTTAGATGAATATTGGTAACAAGTATTTAGATAGGTTACTTAAACATAACACTCAGTACCCTAAATCAAGGTAAGATAACTAAGTATACTTAGTATATGATAAGTATTTAATACTTTAAATTCTTATGACAGATCGGTAGATACACCGAGTCATGAAATGACAGATTGGTAGTTCTTCGAGCCATGGATAAGATAGATCAGAAAATTACTGATTCATTTACAGCTACATATGTTTATCAGTTATGAGATTTTTTGGCATGGAATGTGTGTTCTAAATTATGTTTAATTAGAACAATGAACATTGTATAATTTTATTTTTCCCTTATTTCTAATGTCTTAAATTGGGAATGTTACAACCTCACTCTTATTTGAAAAATCCTAGTCAAAATTTGATCTCGGGAGCACAAAATAAATTCTATAAGGAAAGGTAGTAAAAATGACTATCCTTACCTCTTATTTATAATTTATCAATTCCATAGAAATCCTCCGACCACGTGTACCAATGTCACTTTTTAATAAAATGTTTTTCTTTACTTAAGGTAACTTCCCCGAATTCCTCTCGTGATTCATAGCTATAACCTCTAGTCACTCCAATACCACTTAGACTGCCACAAACCTCCTTTGTGCACATTTCCACACTGAAGTACATAATGTCTGCTCTATCTATTTAGTAGTTCCTGTTATCCAAAATGTTGCCCCTGCTCATTTTTTTGTGGCTAACTCCTTCCATTCTCCCCTCTCTTGTGCCTCAAACATAATATTTTACTTTTTAGGCACTAAAAACCTTCTGGAAATGGCACCATTGGATAGAGCTCTTTCTCATCTTTCCAGAAAGGTAAAGTTTTCCTCCTAACTCCATGTATTTTTGAAGTTATGACTCGACGGAGTTTTTTTGGGAAAATTTTCCCTTGAAAGGCCCACAGCTAATGAGATGCCACCACGTGGCACCTAGAGTGGTGGAGCACAGGGAAATTTTGGAAAATTTTCCAAATGACCAAAAAGGTGAAAAAATTCAAATTTTTTGCCCGCCAACCCTATTTGGCCCTGTTTTTCCCTAAAACTTCAAATGGCCATATCTTTCGATCCAGAGCTCGGTTATTCACGTTCTTTATATCAATGGAAATCTGGTGAAATTATCTATAAGATTCTAGGGTCAATTTTGCATTTTTATGGAGTTTGGAGAGAGAAAATCAAAAAATGTCTCTGGCATGTGGTGATGAATAGAAATGACTTTTCAACCACCGTTTTTTAATGAAGAATGACTCGCATTCTCTCCCAGTATGGTTAAAAATGTCAAGGAATGGGTCTGTAAGGATGCCCATGCTGTTTTGAATGCATTTTGGTCAATAATTGAATCTCTCCCATGTTTCCCCACGTTTCTCTCTCCTGGGCTCGTCCCTTGCACTGTAAAAGCCAGATTTGGCTCATTTTCAAAGGGTGGAACATTCTTTGTGTATTGCAGGTCCCCTTTCTCACCTTGGAAGTGATTTTGGTGGAATATTAGACCTTTTCTAAGAGCTGCAACTTTATTTTGCCTCTCAGGTGTTGTAATGCAAGTGATTTTGATGATTAAAATAACAATACAACCTATCTGATTAGTTTTCATCCTCTGTCTGTGTTGTTTGGTTAATTTCTAATCCTTCATTACAATTATTAGTTTGTGCATGAGGTTCTTTATTACATTTTTTATGGATTGTGTCAATCTGCAGAAGTAAAAAATGCTCACCACTCCTTTGGTGCATCACCTATTAGCATTAGTTTTAGCTTTTTTACATTCTCTATCTCTTTCTCCTTTGGAATTTAGGGTAGGGTTAGGAATATAGACCTCTACAACTTGTAAGTGATAAATCTAACCAGAGGAATTGAGGAACCAACCTCTAAACTAGAGATTCCTCTCTCAGTTTGTAAGTCCCACACTTGGGGAAAGGATTCAATATTGTGCAATCACATTGGATACTAGTATGATCAAACTAGAAATCTGATCAACATCCAGGGGGTGCTGCTGATTTGCCACACAGTTTTGGCACGCTCGGTGGGACCTTAGAGTTCTTCATCTTCATTGCAACAAAATTGATGTGCATTTGTTACAATTTTCTTACTTAAAAGAGCTATAAATTGCACATCTGGGGACTACAAGGAAGAAGAATCAGCTTGTTTTAGCAGTGCAGACCTGAAAACTCATGATAAGAATCACTGTAAGGTCAAGAGCTGGAGAAGAAGAGGTGATGTTTGAATATCTACAATTATCTCCAAGAATAAGGCAAAGTGGGAGGAGAATCCAAAGGTCTCCATCTCCACCAAATAGAAATCTCTCAACTCCTCCACCTGGTAGGCCTTTTATTCAATCAAAAAGGGTTCTAAGGCCAATCAAAATGGCACAAAACAACCCCTATGTCAATTTCATTGGCAGCAGCCCACTTGCTCTCAATGCACAAAATCCAATCCCAGTTGCAGCATTGAAGAACATTCCATACTTCACTGGAGAAAATCATACCACTCTTGGTGATCATGTTAAGGATATTGCTAACATTTGTGCAATCCATGAGATCAATGAGATGCAAGTTGTTGTTAAACTGCTGGCATCTTCATTCAAAGGGAAAGCTTTGCAATGGTTCAGGAGTCTTGCCTCAGGTTCTATTCAAAATTGGAATCAGTTATGTATAGCCCTCCATGAGTAGTTTGGGGAAAAGGGAGACAACTTTTCCCTTTTGGAGCAGCTGACAACTATCAAAAGAGCTCCCAATGAGTAGTTGACTAATTTTAATTTCAGATTTCAAAAGGACTTGGGAGAGAATTCCAGTGGCAGTCGGGCCAACAGCAGAAGGTGCTTTTCTTTATTACCTTAAAGCTTTAAACTTCTGATATTTCTATGTTAATTCAGTCCATGAGAGGCACAACTATCCCCATTACTTATAACATTACCATTAGAGCTGAAAATTGTTTGATTTAAGCTGGCAAGCTAGATCCTAGGCCTCCAATGCAATTATTTCCAAGTTTAGAGAGCCCAAGTACTAGCCAAGTGCCTAATTTAGCTTTTATTCCCACTCCTAGAAATCAGAATTCAAGTGAAGCTTCCACTTCATCTTCTAATGCCTCAAATGAACTTCAAGTAGTCATGAAGCAATTGCAAAATCTAGGTAATGAGCTGGTTACACTCAAAAGGCAGCAAGCTCAAGGTTTTTAGGCCTTCCTTCTAGCCTCAAACTCAGCCTAATAGGAAGCCATATCAACCCCAAAGACCACCCAATCCAGCTCCAAACCTAAATCAAGAAATGCCTCCTACCAATAGACCATTTCAGCCCTATAATCCCAATGCTACATCTGCCTCTAAAGCATTAGTGCCATTACAAAATAATATGGCTCAAGAGTATGATTGGTGTTTCCCATGTAATGAACCTCATAACCAGTCCATGTGCTTCAACGATGCCTTGAATCAAGCATTAATGGTGACAACAACTAGTAGTGGAGGGTGAAGGTAGTCAAAGAAATGACCAACAACAAGAAACATTCTAGCAGCAATCAGCTCCAAATGATACCACACTTGTAAACTGGCGGGCAGAAGATTTTTGTGGCATGAACCAGAAAGTTTCCCAAAGTGTTGCAGCCAACACAAGTTCAAAAGAGGAGAAATTTGGGTGAAGAACAACCATTGGCCCCAAGTAATTCATGACCTTCTGTCACTCCACAAACTATTGGCAAGCAAAATGCAATCCCAAGCACACAAGGATTGCCTAAAACAGTTCCTAGGCCAACTCAAAATGCAAGTTTTTGTTGCCCATATACAAGGGATGAATGTGTAGGCCAAGGGACAGCAAAAGGATACTTCATCCCCATTCAATATCATTGATTAGATGAAGAATAAAAATGTAAACATATCAATGTGGGAATCACCATCTATCCCAGGCCAAAGAGATTTGCTACATGCTGCCATGAAGGACTGGTCAACTTCAAATCAGCAAGTCCCAAATGCAAGAGAAGGTGCTCACAAATGCTGCCCAGCTTGAGGGGAATCATGGAGGACAACAAGGTAAGATGTTGAAGCCCCCTTCATTCTATGTTTCATTGATCATTGGGAACCAATTAGTACACAATTGCATGATTGATTCTGGGGCAAGTATTTCAGTAATGCCCAAGCAAATAGCTGATCAGTTGGGAATTCAGTATGAAACCATATCCAAAGGGGTGGTACAATTGGATGGGACAGCAGTAACAATAGTTGGAGTGATTAAAAAACTTGAGTCTTACTTTGCATGCCTATCCCAACGTGGTTGTTTTGAAAGATGTCTCAGTAATAGACCTTCCACCACTCTTTGCCCTATGTTTGTCAAGGAATTTGACAGCTAAGATTGGAGGTTACTTGTCTACTAATTGGTCACACATGTTGTTCAGAACAAGATATGGAACCAAAGCCACAATCAGGTCTAAATCTATTGCAAACTTTCACATTGAGCCTTACACTCTAAGTCAGATCAATACCAATTGTTCAGCATTTGATCAAGAAGATTATCCAAGCACTGATGAAGCTGACACCAAGGTAGGAAGTATCCCAGATTTAACTCTTGATGAATGGGCTAACAAGGTGCATGCTTTTGATCCTTATCAAGAAATAGAAGAATCTGAGTTAGGAGTCTATTGTATGCATGAAGAAAATCATCCTATTCCTAGCATCACCAAGCCAGACCACAAGGATGACAATGAGGTATGGCAGTTTTTTTTTTTGATGGATCAAGGAGTAGACAAAGTGCAGGAGGGGGAGCCATGCTGGTTTCACCTTAAGGAGTTAAGTATTATTCAGCTTTTAGATTTCAGGTTGCATGCTCTAACAGCACTGCTAAATATGAAGCCTTGGTGCAAGGACTACATTGGGCAATCAAGAGAGGAATAAAGAACTTGCAAGTCTTTGGTGACAGTGAGTTGATTGTCAACCAAGTCAAGGGGGTAGCATGTTGTCAAGAATGATCTACTCAAGTGCTACAAGAATAGGGTGTGGGACCTCATTGAAGATTTTGAGGGTTTTGGCATCAAATCCATTCCTAGGAAAGAGAACCAAGTTGTTGACAGGCTTGCAGCAATTAGGGCAGACTTTGACATTGTGGAGAGCATTCAAAAGGACAAGGTACAACAAAAAATCCATGTGATTGTGATGCCTTCAGTTTCGGACAACAATGTAAGTTGGAAAGTATTTGAAAATGATCAGCAAATCATCCATTTCTTGCAAGAAGAGGCTGAGTTCTCAGCCAAAAATCAGGAAAAGTTAGAGCGAGCAGTATGGTGACCAAGTGGTGTAGCTGAGAACCAACAAACTACCAAAGGGACTTATTACTTTGGAGTCCATTTTCAATCCTAATGATCAGTTTTAGGAAGGAGAAAGCAAATCATCCAAGTTAAGTGGGAATATTTAGTGTCCATATCGGTAGAAGAAGGGCAAATCACTCCAAATTGGCAAGATGACAACTAAGCAAGAAAGGTATGAGTTCATACAACTTTGTCAAGAATTCTCTGATGTGTTTGCTTGGAGCTATGAAGATTTAAAAGGTTTCAATCCCGAGTTAGCTCAACACACCATTGAATTGGATCCAAAATACTAAGCCCATCAGGTAGAAAACAAAGGCCAGTCAACCCCCACATGGAGCCTCTCATGAGAAAAGAATTGAATAAGTTGATAGAATCAAGAATCATATTCCCTATGAAGCATTCTAGTTTGGGTTGCCAACTTGGTTCCGGTCAGAAAGAAGAGTGGGGGAAATCAGATTGTGTGTTGACTTCAGAGATTTGAATAGAGCATCTCTCAAGGATCATTATCCACTTCCTTCTGTGGAGGAGATTTTACAAGTTGTTGCTGGCTCTGAGAGGTTTTCACTACTTGATGGCTATTCAGGGTATAATCAGATTATGGTGAAGGAAGAAGAACAGTTCAAGACAGCCTTTACAACTAAATGGGGAACTTATGCATACAGGAAAATGCCATTTGGGCTGTCCAATGCCGGAGATACCTTCCAAAGAGAAATGGACATGGCATTCAAAGGTTTGATCAACAACATAGTGCTGATATATCTTGATGATATCACTATTTTTTTCAAAAAATACAGCAGACCACCTCTCTCATTTGAGACAAGTGTTCCAAAGGTGTAGAAGATTTGGAGTCTCCTTGAATCCTAAAAAATGTATTTTCTTAGCTCATGAAGGAAAGATCCTTGGTCACATTGTCTCCAAAGAAGGATTAGCAATTGATCCAGAAAGAGTTGAAGCCATAAGAGCACTACCATTGCCAGGCCACAAGAAGGCCCTCTAGAGTTTTTTGGGGAGAATAAATTTTGTTTCAGAGGTTTGTTCTAGATTTTTGCATCCCTTGTCAAGCCCATCACCAAGACGTTAAAGAAAAGCATGGATTTCAAATGGACATCAGAAGGAAAGGAAAGTTTTGAAGCAACCAAAGAAGCCATCTCTCAAGCCCCATCTCTCATCAACCCGGATTTCTCCAAGGATTTCATCCTCTATGCATTTGGGGGTGATGATACTATCTCTATAATTTTGGTGCAGCAGAACAAGGACAATTATGAGCAGCCAATTTCTTTCTTCAGCTAAAGCCTGGAGGACTATGAGGTGAGATATTCTTTCATTGAGAAGCATGTTGTTGCAGTAATCAGGAGCTTGAAGAAATTCAAGCATCTAGTTTCAAACAATAAGGTCCAATTGTTGGTTTCTCATGTGGGAGTTAAAGACTTCCTGCTCAACAAAGACTTGAATGAAAAGAGAGCAGGTTGGATTACTCATGTCATGGAGTATGACATAGAGATCAAGATCACCAAGTTGGTCAGAGGAAAAGGACTATGTGACCAGCTTATTTTGAGCAAGCAAAAGGAAGCATGCAATGAGAAAGAGACTATTTTGAAGTTGCAAGACAACCATGAGTAAGGAAGCACTCAAGAGGAAAATAATGGTGTCCCCCACTCCTTACTAGACCCAAAGTATAATTCACTTCCTAAGCACAGGCCTATGCCCTCCCAGAGATGAAACAAGACCCAAAGAAGACACTTCAGATTATAGGATGTCCCATATGCCCTTGTTGATGGTGTCTTGTTCAAAAAGAGATGTGAATGGAGTACTGCTGAGATGAATTGTTACAAATCAGATTCATAGGATGTTGGAAGAGTTCTATGGTGGACCATCTGGTGGTCATTTTTGCACCAAGAGTGATAGCTCTAAAGATCGTGAGGGATGGCTATTATTGGCCCAAGATTTTCAATGATTGTTATGCATGGATCAAGAGGTGCAAAAAATTGTGCATTCTTCACAGGTAAAGAGAGGCTAGCTTCCCCTTCCATTACATCCAATTTTAGTTGACTAGCCATTCATGCAATGGGGTTTAGAATTCATTGGATTCATTAATCCCAATTCAAGCCAAGGGCACAAGTGGATTTTAACAGCCACAGATTACTTCACTAAGTGGACTGAAGTAGTAGCACTCAAGGAAGCAAATGAATCTAACATCCTAGACTTATATGAGGGATTAGCAACCAGATTTGGTGTACCTGCTACAATAATATCAGATAATGCATTGACATTCATTGGGTCCAAGGTGACTGAATGGTGCTGTCAAGAACGGGATCTACCTAAGTACTTCATCAAACTATTACCCCCCAGGGGTAATGGCCAGGCTGAGTCTACAAACAAGAACTTGTTGAAGATCATTAGGAGGACCTCTTGATGAAAATCAGAGGTCTTGGCATACTAAATTGAAATCAGCTTTATGGGCTGATAGGATAACTCCCAAGAGATTCTACATGTAACTCTCCATTCAAGCTTGTTTATGGGAGAGAGGAAATTTTATTCATGTCTCTTGAGTTTGCCAACATTGGAACTCATGAAATAGTTGGAGTTGTTGGAGTTTGAGCCCATGGAGGTTAGATATGTAGAATTGATGGGAGCTCCAAGAAATCAGAAATCAGGCATTCCAAGCAATGAAGAAGGATCAGGGCTTTGATGAAGAAGACCTTTGATAGATTGGCCAAGAATAGATCCTTCCAAGTTGGAGATATAGTGTTAAAATGGGATGTAGACAGAGAAAAACCGGGAAGGCATTCAAAATTTTGATGCCATTTGGAGTGGCCCATACATGGTCACAAAAGTGTAAGGACAACAATGCCTTCCAATTGTCTTCATTGGATGGCAAAGAACTACAAATTCTAGTCAATGGGATCCATCTAAAGCATTACTACTAAAGGGGAAATTCTCCACCTTGTAAATATTAGCTTAGGTTTTTCATTCCTCCAAGTGCTTGTGCACATTGTTTTTGGTTGTAGGTTAGTTTTGCTTTCCCTAAGTGCTTTAGCACAGGCTTGCTATTCCTCGGAATGTGTTTGCAGGCCTTTCTCCATCAGGTGGGTATTCCATGTTCCCTCCTTGTAACGTTATAGTCAGTTGGGGTACCAAACAGAGAATTTAATGACTCCATGCCCAATGGATTGTTTCAGGCAACTGGTAATTTTATCCAGCAGGCAGATGACCCCTCTGAGTTGCCAAAATTGTTATCCAAAATGTGCCTCTGCTCATTTTTTGTGGCTAACTCCTTCCATTCTCCCCTCTCTTGTGCCCTTAGGACATAATATTTTGTTTTTTAGGAACTAAAAACCTTCTGGAAATGGCCACCATTGGATAGAGCTCTTTCTCAGCTTTCCAGAAAGCTAAAGTTTTCCTCCTAACTCCATGTATTTTTGAAGTTATGGATCGACAGAGTTTTTTTGGAAAAATTTTCCCCCTGAAAGACCCGGCGGCCAATGAGATGCCACCACGTGGCACCTAGAGTGGCGGAGCATGTGGAAATTTTGGAAAATTTTCCAAATGACCAAAAAGGTGAAAAAATTTGAATTTTTTTGCCCGCCAACCCCGATTTGGCCCTGTTTTTGCCCTTAAAACTTCAAATGGCCATATCTTTTCGATCCAGAGCTCAATTTTTCACGTTCCTTTATATCAATGGAAAGCTGGTGAAATTATCTACAAGATTCCAGGGTCAATTTTTTATTTTGATAGATTTTGGAGAGAGAGAAAATTGAAAAATGTCTCTGGCATGTGGTGATGAACAGAAATGCCATTTCAACCACCATTTTTAATGAAGAATGGCTCACATTCTCCCCCAGCATGGTTAAAAAATGTAAAGGAATGGGTCTGTAAGGATGCCCATGCTGTTTTGAATGTATTTTGGTCAATTATTGAATCTCTCCCACGTTTTTCCCATGTTTCTCTCTCCTGGGCTTGTCCCTTGCACTGTAAAAAGCCAGATTTGGCTCATTTTTTAAAGGGTGGAACATTCTTTGTGTATTGCAGGTCCCCTTTTCTCACCTTGGAAGTGATTTTGGTGGGAATATCAGATGTTTTTTAAGAGCTGCAACTTTATTTTTTCCTCTCAGGTGTTTGTAATGCAAGTGATTTTGATGATTTAAAATAACAATATAGCCTCTGTGATTAGTTTTCATCCTCTGCCTGTGTTGTTTGGTTAATTTTTGATCCTTCATTACAATTATCATTTTGTGCATGAGGTTCTTTATTACATTTTTTATGGACTGTGTCAATCTACAGAAGTAAAAAATGCTCACCACTCCTTTGGTGCATCACCTATTAGCATTAGTTTTAGCTTTTTTGCATTCTCTATCTCTTTCTCCTTTGGGAATTTAGGGGTGGGGTTAGGAAAATAGACCTCTGCAACTTGTAAGTGATAAATCTGGACCCAGAGGAATTGAGGAACCAACCTCTAAACTGGAGATTCCTCTCTCATTTTGCAAGTCCCCACACTTGGGGAAAGGATTCAATGTTGTGCAATCACACTGGATGCTAGTATAATCAAACTAGAAATCCGATCAACATCCAAGGGGGTGCTGCTAATTTTCCACAACAGTTCCCTATAATTCTACCTACCTCATGTCATACCATGTAATCCTTCACTTCTTGTGGTATTCATGTTCTTTTAACCCACCTTTATAACACCATTAAATTTATGCACCTTTTCCATCCATGCACTCTTGCCATCTCGTCTCTCATTCTTCTTCCTTTATGCTATTTGTTTCCCAACATTTTGGCCTACATGTTTAATATATATTCTACCTCACCACACAGAAAATTGTATGTGCGGTCCCCAATGTATAAAACCTATTACAATGTAATTATTTACTAGTGCACCAATGCATAAAAAAAAATCCAAAAATGACAAATAAAACAAACAAAAGGACAAAAATCTAAACTAATTGTTAAAACTACCTTATTTCAGTTTACACAGAAGTCTTATTTATAGTAGGGCTTCAACCGACTCCCATTGAGGTAACTTAGTAACCTCATCCCGTCCAGTGCTTGTAACTAGCTTGTGCCTGAATTAAGGATGTACAAGATGATATATGGTCCTAACCAATGGAGTTTTAGTTTTTTTAGGATGGCACAAAAATTTGGAGTCATAAAGTAAGACCATCTGCCCAACCTCGAATTGTTTATTTTTAATATGGTGATCATGCCATGATTTTTGTCACCCATTTTTAGTCATCTACCTCTACCTAGTAAGTGATCACCTTTCATCTAACTACATTAACTTCTCCATGCGCTCCTATAGTTCTTTCTCATCAGCTAATCCTCCTATGTGCGTAATACATAGGGATGGTAGCATAAATTCTACTAGTAAAACAGCTTCCATGCCAAACACCAATTGGAATGGTGTGGCCTTTTTCAATCTCTTGTAGGTAGTCCTATACGCCCATAATACTGTTGAGAATTTTTAATCCCAATCATGTCTTCCCACATCACAAATTTTGGTCAGTGTTAGGCTCAATATCATTTTAAATGCCTCAACAGTTCTATTAGCTTGAGGGTGATACGGGGTGGTCTTGTGATAGGCCACCATGAACTCTGTTAATAAATCTTAACTGTCTCAATCAAGAAGTGTTTTCCTCTGTCACTATTTAGGCTTAAATGGCACCCATACTTGCTAAGTATGTTTTCCCACAGGAACCTTGTCATTGTGGTTACTATGAAATCCTTTGTAGGTGTTGCGTCTACCCATATTGTTAAGTAGTTAGTGCAAGTGATGATATAGCACAAACTAGTCCTTCGTGTGGATGGTGAAATTGGTCCTAAAAAATCAATGGATCACTTCTCAAATGGTTCTGAGCTAGCTATCGGTCTCAAGGGAATCTCATCCCTTCTTCTTGGTTTACCAAGGTACTAGAAATGGTCACAAGCCTTATAAAACTCAATACAATCATGGTAGATGCTTTCCCACCAATGCCCTGTCATTAGAATCTTTTACACACTGACATTCCCTACATAGTTTCCTCATGGAATCCCATCATGTGCTTCCTCCATGATTGTAACATGCTCATGTTCTAATATGAACCGGCACAAAACCTCATCGTGTCCTAGCTTGTCTAAGTCTCCACTAATTAGCATGTAGGGTGTGGCGCATATGGCTAACTGTTTCCTTTCCAAGGTATTCATTCCCTCTAGTGCCACACCCATTTTGATAAACACAGAAATATCATCCAAGTTAGAGGGCGGATGCCACAATATAACATAGTTATGCATCTAGAATTATATCCGCAATGCTCTATGAATCTTCCCCTGAGTAAATCCTTGATAAATGGTTAGGGCCCTGAGTTACTCCTTCCTGGTTTCACAATAACTGTAAACTCAAACTCTTGAAATAATAGGATCCACTGACATATGTTGCACTTGTAGAATGGGCTTTTTTCATCACGTCTTTAATGTTATGTGGGTCCATTTTAGAATATGAAGTGTGTTCCCAATAGATATTGTCTAACTTTGTGCAGTGTGTAGATAATTGATAGTGCTTCATGCTTAGTAGTAGTATACTTATGTTCTGCTGGTGTCAAATTTTTGCTAGCAAAACACAAGGGGTGGTTAAAAATTCCTTCTCCAGGTTGTGCTACGATTGCCCTAATCACCTTTCCTAAAGCATCAACATGTACATGGAATGACTGATCCAAATAAGGAAAAGTGTAATATGGGCATAGTGATAAGCTTATTCTTGAATGTATCAAATGCTATATGTTTGCACCTATCCTAAATGGAATGTACATTTGTGCTTCAATAATTCCTCCAATGGCACAGATATTTTGGCATACCCCCTTAATAAATTTCTAATAATACCCCATATGCCTAAGGAATCCATGCACTACGCTTTGGCTAGTAGGCTCCCCCCAATCCCACAATAATGGAAACTTTGGCAGGGTCCACAAGAAAACCTTCCTTACATATGATATGCCCCAACAGGGTTCCAAATGGATTAGTGAAGAGATGTTTCTTGATTTTGAGGGATATGTGTGACTACTAATATCTCTCCAACATCAACCACAAATTGTCACAATGGTATTTCACTAGTCCATATTATTTCATCTATTTCTTAGATCATTTCTTTGAAGTGTTGATGAAACAAATAGGGTAACGGACATAGGAGGAATACCTGTTCAAATGTTGGTTGATGGGTTGTTATGCGCATATGAATTTTGAATCCACAGCTGATTGTGAGAACTTCCTTTTGGCTAGGAGGAACTACATGTAATGCAAAGCAAGACCACCAAAAGGAATTAAACAATATGGGTGGTAAAATTTCCTAGCGTATGCTAGATCTGAGAAGTGTGATACTTCCTAGATGGCTTTTCAGTCCATTTTTTTAAACAATTTTATGTTGTAAACAACATAAATACTATTGTAATTTAAAATTATTTAGGTATCTCACTTAAAACACAATAAGAAATAGATCTAATCTAACAGGATAAACTAGAATAGAATCCAAAGGTCAAATGATTAGTTCTAGGTTCTGTAGGTTTGACAGAGGTCTCAGGTACATCACAGGTGGATGAGGGTGAAATGAAATTTTGGTGGGTAGGTCTCTATTTTTGGATTTATGAGCAAATACAGAGACCAATGTCGTTTAAGGGTAACCGATAGAGGTAAGGTGTAAACCGGTGTCAGTTACTGTGGAAATATGGAAATGCCATACAACAAGCGTTGGGTCTCCTTTGTGATTACACAAAGGACTTTGGTTGGTTGGGATGAGGTATTGGATGATTTGGGGTACACTTTAGTGAGGTTTTTAATGGGTATATAGAGGTGGAAATGTTGGAGAAGGTCAATAGGTGGCTAGGTAAACAATAGATGATAAAATAATGATGAAGTGAAATTAACCAGCAAAAGTATGATGTTATACTTACTTGGATTCCAGTCATGAATGCCTGTGAGTGAGGGATGGAGGTGCTGATGAGAGGTTTGAAGGTTGCAAGTGATCACCAACCAAAGGGAAGCTTTTGCATGGAATACATGTATATTCCTCTTTGCTTGGTTAGATTAGATCATGGTTGGGATGGCTGTGTAGGAAAATATGTTTGATCTCCTTCCTTGAATGTGGATTCTCACTAGAATTCACTCTCTGAAGATGTGTTAATGCTTGCCAACCTTCTGCCTCTTGCTTTCAACTTCCAACTTCCCCATCCTTGAGAATAAGGTTGTTTTGGGGTTAAAAGGGTAACCGACGGTGGTTCTGGATTAATCAATGATGGTTAGCGGTAACTGGCATTGGTCAAGGTGGGATTTCCTAGGTTTACTAAACTAGGGAGATCTTCTTGATCTCCTCGGATCTCATGTCATTAACCCACAGATTAGACTAGGAGCTTCTTGTGAGCATGTAGGAATGTGGTTAGAGGGAATGTAGGCATTGATTATTAGGGTTTGGGTAAGTCTTAGTTAGTTATGGAAACTTACTTATAATAGGTCTTAGGTTGAGTTGGCTTGGTGAGGTGTCTAATTGAACAGTATGTGTGGATATTATTTAAAATAAGATATTTAAATAATAAATATAGTCAAGATAATGTATTAATTTAATTAAATTAATAATAGTGAGGTGAAAGGGGCCATGGCTATGTGAATGTGATGAAGGGTGTTTATTCGTCGAGGGACCAAAGGGGAGTGTGACCTAATTTTAGTGTCTACATTTTTCCCCTTTTTGTTGTGTAGCTTGTATTGGTAAGCAATGCTAACAAAAATAAGATGTGGTTGCCCCATGTGTGGGTGAAGGTGATCCCCCTCAAACCAGGAACTGACAAGGCCGAAGGTAGAATTGGTGAGTGGTTTGATAAAAAGGTGAATGTGAGGAAAAGAAAGGTGGGGGAATAGGGGGAAAAAGGGTTAAGGGTGTATGCAAAAAAATCTAGGTAAAGGTTCTGGGTCAAAGGTAGTAATAGTCAAATGCACACACATGTATAATCTACAACACCCTACCAGATTGAAGAGCAGGAAAACTCTACATCATCTAAGGTCTATAGGTTTATCCAAACAATGTTGAATTGATTATGGTATCCAAGGTATAGGATATGGTCAGGAAGCACAATGTAGGTTAGGTTTCAAAATGTTTAGGTATGTTTTGGTACACCAAAGTTAGGGTTAGGATAAATGGTCATGGAAATAGGATAGGTAAGCTCATTAGGTCAACAACACAGGTAATAGTGCCACAAGTTATAGCAAACACATGAGGTCAAAGACCACTAGAGATGTTCCAGGTCCAAATAGCTAGGTCAAGATGTGGGTAAGGCCAAGGTAGGGGTAAAACAATAAGTCTCCAAAGGAGGACAAAGGGAGGGAGTAAATGGTGAGGTCAGGAAAGGTAAGGTAAATGGGTTGGGTAAAGGTGGGGTTGGAAAAGGATTAGGGGGAAGGGTGGGGTAAAAGGGAAAAAGGGAAGGCAATGTGTAGGTGAGGTTGATCAATGCCAGTTAAGGATAACTCGCATTGGTATAGGGAAAGTGACGATGATTAGGTAGGGCATGTGAATGATGTCAGTCAATGGTAGTCGACATCGGTTAGGTTAGGTTGGTTATAAAAACAAAAAATCCACATTTTTTGTTATTTATTTGTTATTTGCAAAGTGAGAAAATGAAAAAAAAGAGATAAAAGAGAGAAAGTGTCTGGAGGAAACGAGATAGTGAGCTGGTAGTGTGATTAGACGAGGTTTTGGTTGGTGAATAGTGGGTCCACAGGATCAGGACGAGAGATTTTATTGGTTGGAGGTTATGAGTAGCTATTCGGTGATGGAAAAGGCCAGAGAGGGATCAGGCAGGCCACCGATACAGTGGTCAGACGTGCCACCAAGACGGTGGTAGCACGACGAGGTAAGTGTGGTACTCTACATTGTGGATTTGATAAATTAGAGGATTAGATTATTGTTATTTATAAGTTTTTTGGTTTTTGGGTTGTGTGGGTGGGTAAAAATCAAATTTGGGTATGGGGGGAATAGCAAGAAAAAAGAGGAAGGGGGAGGGTAGTGAATGGTATAGGTGGGGTGGGTAGAGGTCCAGGGGTAGTTTAGGTCATTATAGGTAGGGTAAAAGGGGAAGGGGGGATGTTTTTAGAAAAGGGGGGTTTTGGGAAGTTGCAGGTTTTTCTGTGACAGTGACTAGCATTGGTCAAATGTGGCTAGCGATAGTTGGGTGGAATCGGTATCGCTCACTAAGCAGGTGACCAATGCCAGTTTAAGGGTGACCAGAGTCGGTTAGGATGAACCGGTACCGGTCAGGCTTTTAGGCACAAGGGTACAAAAATGATGTGGGCTAGGTGGTTGAGATGGGTAGGGTGAAAATAGGGTGGAGGGTAATGATAATTGGTGAATATGGTCATAGTACAGGTAAATTAATGATGTCTTTATATTGGATGTAAGGGAGAGCACAGTTACATATGTGGGATAGGGTTCTGCCTCTACTGGTGATAGTGCATGGTGCAACGACCCCGTTGGAGCTGCAGCATGTGGAGGCAGTGGATTTGAGTGGGGTTCATTACAACAGACATGTTATTCGGTAGCCCAGCTTGATGTTCATGCTCATCGATAGATGGGATCCCGTCACCAACACGTTCCACCTACTGATGGGTGAGATGACTATATCCTTAGAGGATACGTTCTAGATTTTTTGGTTACCCATATTGGGTTCCCAGGTGTACTCTATCTCCTTTGAGGCCTCAGAGGAGTTGATTGGGACTAGTTTTGGTGAGGGAGTGGTTGATCTGAGATTTCATAGCACCAGTTTGAGCTATGGAGAGATGTACCTCACCCACCTAGATGAGATGAGGCTAGTGGTTCTGTTGATGGAGGCAGTGTGCTGCTATACACTATCAGATGAATAGGATGTAAACTTTCCCCAATCACTGATGGGGGTACTCCATAATATGATGGTGCATGAGACACACTTTTCCTAGGCAACAACATTCTTAGTGTAGCTATACAGAGACCTGTGGGAATATGGATGGTTGCACAGGTTTAGCATGTGTTATACATTTATAATACACTATTGGGCATACGAGCACATAGTGTGCATGCGACCTATAGGGATGTCCCAAGCAGATGCATTCCCACCTAGATTTTTTCAGGTGGGATATAGGAGATGGGTGCCAGTGATAGGAGAGTGGAGATTGGATAGGCTGACACATGATGTGGCCCATTTTTGGCATCTACTGGAGGGATTGTCTAGAGTGAACATTATATGGAGGCCATATGTGATATTCCCCTCATATAGGCATATGCATGAGGAGCTAGCTAAGCTCCAGCTAGAGAGGTGGATATAGGATCGTTGTCCCAGGGAGGGTGAGATGGTCCTGGTAGATAGAGTCCGACGGAAATTTAGGCTCTTACAAGACATTCCTTCGCCCTTCCCACAATATCACAGAGATGATGTGGAGAGGCCCTTACCTCTACCAAAACCTACAGTGCCCACAGGGTAGGAGGAGCAGCCAGTGGATCGGTGGATAGATGACACAAGATGTACAGATAGGTATAGGTAGTGGTGGGCAGCTCAGTTATGAGCCATGCTACCTAGACCGGGGTAACCAAACCTAACTACCATTAAAGTGTAGAGAGACAACCAACAAGGGTAGGTAGCTATGTTGATTACCCATTTGGGTATACTACAGACATAACTAGAGAGTTTTGAGGTAAAGGGTAGTAAAGCTACACATACAGGTGGCTAGCCTGCAAGCCCAAATGGCAGATGGAGGAGATGGATATGGTCAAGGGGGATGGTTAGGTGGTATACTTACAAGCTCAAGTGGCAGGTTTACATGGCTAGTTGGCCACTTCCTAGGTAAATATTGGGGCTTTACAGGCCTAGATATAGGCACAGGGGTAGCGGCACCACCACAAGCACTGGGAGTAGGTCCCAGTTCATAGGTAGGCATAGGTTAAGTTGTTGTAGGGCAGGTACAGGGGATGAGATCTATAGGACCACCATAGACTGTGCCTGTATCTAGGTTATGGGATGCCCTAGGTGAGGTGAGATACTATCAGGACTAACTTATGGTAGCCAAGATATATTTCATATCCTATGTCGAGTATATGACATAGCAGACATCTAGTGAGAGGACGAGATCCCACACTCATAGTGTGAAGAGCACAAAAGGTCAGCGAGCTCTAAGGCTCAATTAGGGAGATGCCACCAGTGCATGGAGACCAACTCTAGGTGAGGTGCTAATAGGGACATAGGATGCTGAGGGTATAGGTGACAAAGAGATGGAGGACATCCGGTGAGATGCCTGATATGCAGTCACCTGTTTTTTTATGTATACTAGTTATTTTTTGAGATATATATACCGGCCTGCATTCTGAAGATAGTGAGGATGTACTAGTGATTTTTATACTTTGAGCATATACTGGCTTGCATGCCAAAGATATTTTGTATTAATTCATTCTTTTTTGTATATATGAGACCAGCCTGTGTGCCGATGACATTTTGTATTATATCAGCCTACGTGCTGACATTTTAAGATGATGGACATGATGAGATAGGAATGTATATTGAGATACACATTTATTGATTTATATGATGAGATACATGGTATTTTTTGATGTCTTGATGTGTTTATTAGATGCTAGATGTATGGCTTGTGTTAGATGATGTATGGGTTTGTTGTTTTGATATGGATGGAAATTAGGTGAATTAGGCATGAAAGAGTCAGGTTAGTTTAGGCATGGATTGAGTCAGGTTGGTTTAAGCATGGATCGAGTTAGGTTTGGCTAGGCATGGATTAAGTTAGGTTTATTAGGCATTGTTGAGTCAAGTTGGTTTAGGCATGAATTGAGTCAGGTTGGTTAGGCATGGATTGAGTCAGGTCAATTTAGGCATGGTTGAGTCAGATTGTAGGCATGGATTGAGTCAGGTTATAGGCATGGTCATGTTGAAATTAGGTCAGGTGGTGATTCATTATTTTTGCAATGAATGATACTATGGGTCATATTTGAGATGTGGTAGAATCGATGTATAGTGATGATAGAGAAATGGTAGGTGTAATAAATTTATAAAATATGAAGCAACTTTTTATATATGTGGCATAATTTCCAATTTTGTATATAAAAGGGAAACTGAGTGAGATATGGTGTAAATGGTGGGGAACATGGAAGATTAATTATTTAGGGTAGAAGATGTCCAAGTTGTCCTCCAAGGGTCCTATGCCCTTGGAGTGCTGCCTACATAGTCCTGGTGAAAAGGGACCTCAGGCCAATGTAGTTCTCCCATAAGCTAGGGAAGAAAATGAGGAGGTGTGAAAATGAGTTGGTAGGTTTTTGGGCATGTTGTGGGTTGAGATCTGCTAGGTGTGGGTAGATTATAGGTAAAATGATATAGGTGGGGGAGATTGTTGCAAAAGAAGGAGCTACCCTAAAATTAAGCATCAAGGACCAAGTCCTGTATAAGGTAATGAAAATGTAAACAAAGATGGTTAAAAGATAAAAGGTGGCAATAAAGCCACCTGATTGGGTAGGATCATACCAAGTAGATCATAACTTGCAGGAGGTGATGAACATAAGACCCTAAAGACATTACACAATGGACTGTTCTATGATGAAAAGTAGTCACATGATCACCAAATTTCTAAGCTCCAAAAACTCCCTTGAGGCAGTAGGAAATGAGAGTGGGCAAGGTTCACAGGGTGAAGAGTAGGTAATTTTTATATGGTATGAGGTAGCATGAACTTTGGGAAAGAGATCCAAGGTCATAATGGGAAAGTCCATGACAAAAAGGTTGAGTGTTTTGACTTATAGTTGAGATAGACTTATCGATGTGGGAAGTCTATATGGGAAAAATTGAACTCCTTGAGGTCTTCATGAAGCTTATTGATGCGAGAAGCTTTGGTTGCTCTCAATTTTTTTTGGAATAGCTTTACATAGCTTTTCTTCATGGGATAAATCTATTTATAGTAGCAATTGTCGAGAGGAAGATGTCCTTTTGAGGGAGTCATCTTTTTATTAGAAGTTTGACTCAATGAGTTTGGTCTCATTGTGAGGTCTTTGTAGTCATGGACAAGACCAAGGTGAAACATAGGACTCCTGTTTAAAGGGAAAGGTGAAACAACCATCAGATCTCATCTAAAGGTAGATGAAAAGTATCCATGAGAATTATGCTAGTTGCAGTGTTGTGGTACACATATTTAAGAGAAGATAACTAGTGACAAGTACTCACATGATTCTTGTTTAATCATTAGGGAGGTGTATGGAGTGAATGGCAGTTAAGGGATGAGCATGGGAAGAGACAAAGGGTGAGGTAGGACAACGAGTCAACAATAAAATGGTCAAAGATGCAAGGCGTTAAGGGGCTCATGTTCAGGTTTACCATCAAGAGAAGATAAATGATAAGCACCTAATCCATAGGTATGAGTCACGATGTATGGTCCAAGCCAATTAGGAGAAAATTTTCCCCGTTTACTTTTTTTTGCTTTGGTTACATGTTGATTTTCTTTCAGGAAAAGGTCACTGACTTGGAAGGTTCAGTCATGAACACATTTATCATAGGCACATTTGATATGTTGTTGGTAAACCTGAAGGTGATTCAGAGCATTAAGATGATGTTCATCTAATAAATCTAGCTGTGCTAAATGGTCCTGAAAAAATTCATCATCAGTGAGCATTTCAAGGAGAGAAATACAGAGTGAGGGGATCTAGACTTCGAGAGGAAGAACAACCTCTGTACTATAGACTAGAGAAAATGGTGTGGCTGCAGTGGAAGTGTGAATACTACTGTGGTATGCCAACAGGGAAAAAGGAATGTGGGTATGCTAATCCTTCCTAGTATCATCAACCACTTTCATGAGAATTTTGTTGAGGGTTTTGTTAGTGGATTTGACTTGGCTGTTGGTTTTTGGGTAATAAGGTGATGAGAAACTAAGCTGAATGCCGAAGGTGTCGCAAAGTTTTTGCAATGTTTTGTTTTTGAATTATTTTCCATTGTCAGTGATGAGTGATGGGGAACGCCAAAGTGGCAAATGATGTGGTGATTAATGAACTCACATATTTTCTCATCTTTCATGGAGATGATTGGTATGGATTCCACCAATTTTTTGTAGTATTCGGTAGCAGTAATGATCCATTGATGGCATTGGGAAGAATGAGGATTGATTTCTTTGACAAGATCCAAACCTAATTGAGAGAAGGGCCAAAGTTCGTGAGCGACCTGTAAGGCATGACTGGGTGTATGATTAAGATTGGAATGTTGTTGGCATTTTACAAAACTTTTGATGTAGTCTTAACAATCATGGTTATGGGTTAGCCAGTAATAGCCTAGGTGAAGAATATTCTTAGCAACAGAAAGGCCACTAAAGTGACATCCACATATGCCATCATGAACCTCCTTAATGGTATAAGGAATTTCAGAACTTGTGAGGCATCATAAGAGAATACCATCAAATCCATGTTTATATAGGAGTCCCCCTAGAATGACATAACGAGACACATTTTTAAGGAAGGCACATTTCCCGTTATGGGTGAGATCAGGAGGTAAGATGGAGAGAGAAAGGTATTCGGAGTATTGTTTATACCAAAGGTCAATCAGGTCATGGGTAGTGGTTCCAATCGAGTAAACATCATGAGGTAAATAAGGTGATTGGAGACGTTGTACAGTGAAAAAGATTATAGAATTGGTAGGTGAAGCAGGTATTTGGGAAGCTAAGCAGGCCATGGTATCTACAAATTTTTTGGTTGAACGTGGGATGGTTTGAAGGGTGTAATGATCAAAGGTGGTAAAAAATATGTCTATATGATGTTTATACTTTTGAATTATCTCATTACCACATTAGTACATACTATTGACTTGGTTCACGACTAATTGAGAATCACCAAAGATTTTTATTGATTTGACATCTAGGGAATAGGCGGCTTGGAGACCTAGTACGAGTGCTTTGTATTTGGCAATATTGTTGGTACATTCAAAATATAGTTTGAAAGAAAAAGGCATGGTTTCTCCATCAAGAAGAATGAGGATAATACCAGCCTTGCCCCCACACTGACACATGGAACCGTCAAAGAAGAGTGACATTTGGTAAGTGGGTTCATCCAGGGAAAGGGTAGCAATTGACTCATCTAGAAAATCAAAATTAGAGGGTTAATCCCCAGAAATGGGTGCATCAGCCATTTGGTTGGTGATAGCTTGGCCCTTGATGGACTTTTGATGAATGAATTCAAGGTCAAGATCAGCTAAAAGCATAAGCCATCATCCAACACGCTAATTTTGATAAGGTTTGGCGTACATGAAGTGTAAGGGGTCAGTGTTGGTCACAACATAGGTTTTGTGGTTGAGTAGATAATGATGGAGTTTTGTGGCAATAAAACATAAGGCTAGGAAAAGTTTTTTGGGATGAGCGATGAGCGAGCATGGCTCCCAAGGAGTGATTAGTAGCGGATATGTATAGATAAAAGGGTTGATTTTCTTTAGGTGGGATGAGTATGGGTGGTTGGAGAAGGTATTGTTTTAAGGCCTCAAAAGTTTTGTGATAGTCATCATCCCATTTAAAGGAGACATCCTTCTTGAGAAGATGATGAAATGGTTGGCACCAATCTGATAATTGTGAAATGAAATGGTGAATAGATTGTAACTTACCTTGCAGGCTACGATATTGTTTAAGGTTAGTGGGCGGAGGTATTTATAGAATGGCCTTGACTTTAGTAGGGCCAACTTCTATACCACAAAGCAAAACGATAAATCCTAGGAGCTTTCTTGAAAGAACCGCAAAGATGCACTTCTTAGGCTGAAGGTAGATGCAATATTTAATGAGGCAGTCAAAGATGGTTTTAAGGATAGCAAGGTGCTTGGGGTGACATTTATATTTGGCCAAGAGATCATCCATGTAATCTTCCAATATATGACGCATGATGTCATGGAAGATGTAAGTCATAGCCCGCTGATATGTGGCACCAGAATTTTTAAGGCCAAATGGAATGAATCGATAGCAGAAGGTCCCCCAAGGGGTGATGAATGAGGCCTTGTGTTGATCTTTTGGGGCAAGAAAAATTTGGTTATAACCTGAGAAGCCATCCATGAGTGATATCATCTCGTGACCAGCCGTGAGGTCAACCAGCTGGTCAATACCAGGTAAGGGAAAGTCTTCTTTTGGGTAGGCTAGGTTGAGGTCATGGAAGTCCATGCAAATGCGGAGTCCCCCTGTCACTTTAGTGATAGGGACAATGTTAGAAATCCAATGAGAATAATCAATGGGTAATATGAAGGAAATGGAAAGAAGGCACTGAAGTTCTTCTTTGACGAGAAGAGTAATGTGAGGGTGCATTTTCCTCAGCTTTTGTTTGATGGGTTTGGCATTAGGAACGGTTACGATATTTTGGACCAATATGGTGGGGTCAATACTAGGCATGTCTATGTAAGACCAAGAAAAATCTTGGATATGATCTCTGAGAAAAGAAGTGATGGCTTCCTATTCAGCATCATCTAAAGATTGTCCAATATTTAGGATGTGTGGGTCATCAAGAGTATGAATGTTGATCTCGATAGTTGAATCATTCAACATGGTTTGTGTCTCATAGGGTAACGAATAATTTATATATGAGTCTTCTACACCAAGGTAGGTGATTATGGATTCATAATTCTGACATTAAACGATGTTAATTGTAGGTGTGTCCTCATCAATTATTTCAGGATACAGGAAGGGAAGATTGGAAGGGGTCTTGCCCTCGTGTTGATAAGTCAAAGGCCCCAAGGAAATGGTGTTTATGAGGGATAGATTCAGGATCCATCGACTCCATTGGTGAGGATGGTGATGAAGGTGGAATGGGTGAAGAAGGTGGAGAAGAGCTAGTGTCCTTAATGATTTCAATGCGGGCTTGTTTGGTAGGTGGTTCAGGAAAGCCGATACCACTACGATCGTTATGTTTACGGGTGGTACATGGAATAACGATATGGCGTCCTTTCTCATAAAATCCAAAACCAAAACCCTTCCATGTACATTGGTGCAGGAAGGTGTGGGTGAAACGACGATTTGTAAGTGATTGGAAGTCAACAGAAAATGGGAAGGTTTGTGATGGTGGTTCGGGTGTGTAAGTGGTAGTATCAATTCCCACATAGGTGAGACTAGTATGAAGGTGAGGAGGACCATAAAGGAGACATTCTCCTATATGGTGATTATAGCGAGGGTGTTAGTAAAGGCTTCCATACTCTTGTGGAGTAAGAAATGTGTTGACATTATACAGGTGGTACTCCCCTAGAGTGAGGTGTTGAAAAAAACTTTCCAAGGGATCAGCGGTTGATATGTAGGTAGCTGGTATGGATAATGTGTCAGAGGTCAATGTAGAGTTGGAGTTAACAGATTGGGAAGCTAATGGGTCAGCCATGGAGGTTATGGTAGTGGTAGGAATGGAGGGGGTATGTGTAGTAGAAGCAGCATCTGTACTGGTAAGTGGAGGTGTAGGTGAAGCGGTAGTGGTCACGGAGGTAGACGGCTTGATAGGTATGAGCACATCATTGGGTCGGTAAAGCATGTTACATGTTTTACAAGGTGATGGGTTAGCTGGAATGGTATAGGTGTGTCCTTTGTGTTCAAACTTTACACAATAATGCAAAGTGGAAGGAATGCAACCCATAACACAGATCTAAGGTCTATAAAGCAACAGTTTATACTAGAATTCCCCCTCTAAAATGTAAAACAATTTTGGAATAGTACGGGGTCCCACACGAATGTGGAGGATGAAGGTGCCTATTATAGAGGTGATAGCATCATTGAATGAATGGAACATGACTAGGTGTTTATGCATGCAATTTTTAGGTATGTGTATTTGAGTGAAAGCATGGGATGAAATTATGTTAATGCTAGCACCCCCATCAATCATCACACGACATACCCATATGTCCTCAATGTGGATAGAGATGAAGAGGGATGGGTCTGAGTCTTCATTTTGGTTGGCACGATCTCTTCCTCTAAGAAGGTAAGGGAGGCCACTTGATGAATAGGGTGCGGTGAAGATGAAGATGGTAATTTGGTAAGAGAGGCTACATGGTGGGGTGTGATAATGGAGGCTACAGGTGTAGGGTCATTGGGTAAAACATCGATAGATTGAAGAACCTCCATGAGAGCTTGACGATGGGATTTTAAGGTTTGAATGAGGTCATATATGGACATTTTGAGGGGAGATTGATGTAATTTTTTGAGCATGCTGTGATGTGTGACACCATTAGAAATGGGGTATATGGGAGCGGAGATAGTGATTTTAGGTATGGGTGCAGATGGTATGTTGGGTATAGGATTGGTTGGTGGGTCAGTTTCCTTTTCTTTACCCTTCTATGCATGTGTAGTGATGTGTATCATGTTGATTTGAGGGGAGTTGGTAAATGCATAAGGTGTAGGGTGAGTGGTATAATGACATGATGGGCAAAAACCTACTGGAGGATAAAAACCCTGTGAGCTGGGTTGGGCACCACGACATTTGGGTGGTGGCATGGAAAGTTCTCTAATGCAAAACATGTTAATTTCAAATCTTGGTTATGGCTCTAGGAGCTATGAGGGTGGAGGTTTTGGTTGTTGAGTTGGTAGTATGGGAATTGGTGTTGGTGTAGTAGGATCCTCGTCGAGAAGGTTGTCGTCGTCAAAGTTAGTTTCTAGTGGACACAATTGGATAAGGACAGTTTTTAAGG
Organism: Taxus chinensis; assembly: GCA_019776745.2. Taxonomy (NCBI): domain Eukaryota; kingdom Viridiplantae; phylum Streptophyta; class Pinopsida; order Cupressales; family Taxaceae; genus Taxus; species Taxus chinensis. The sequence continues at coordinate 1,009,913,511 of CM034146.1, forward strand.
CCTTATAGTTCTCCACATCATGCCTTGGCACACGATGGTATGCATAAATTTTAGTATCATCAAACCCTTTTGGCTTGGGTTTGAGGGGGTCATAAGGTCTGAGTGGTGGTAATGTGATGTCAAAAGTCTCAAGGAGGTTGGTTAAAATTTTGGCATAAGACCCTGCTAAGTGGATCACAACGGGAAGTGAACGTGGGTTTGGGTGTAGGTGTGGTTAATCATCGAGTAATGGTATTTTTAGGAGGGGGAGTGGGTCGAGCTATGGTTTTGGGTGCTGGCATGGTCTGGGGTGTCGGTCATTCTTTTTTAGGTAGGGGTATAGTAGATTGGAAGGATAGGAGGGTGTGTGGTAATTTTGACTACCTTATTGTGGGGTAGTGGATTTTTGTTTTTGGGTTGCACCCTCTTGGGTAAAGGTGATCTGGGTGTACAAGATCTAGAAGGAAAAGCAAATGGGGGAAGAGGGCAAGTTACCCTTGGGGATAATGGGGGTGCTGTGAAGGTAGATGACGTAAGTCATGCTTGAGGTGTGTGAGATAGTGACTGAAGTGTAGTGGGTAGTGAAGTAATAGCTAAGGGTATTAGAGGTATGGGTGGTAAAGAGGCTGCAGGTGTAGGTGTAAGTCAGGTTGGGCATCTGGGTAGGTCAGAGGTTTATGAGGAAGGAATGGGTTGTTGTGTTTTTGGTTTATTATTGGGTGGAGGTTTCTTGACCATGTTGGGTGGCTGAGGTCCTAAGACAGACAAGACAAGTGTAGGTGTGTTTGGTACAGCTGGGGTATTAGTTCTATGGGTTTGGTGCTTCTATTTGGGTGTCAGAGTAGGTGTGATGTTGACCTTGGAGGATGTAGATAAATCCTTTTTGATAGGTGGATGAGTAAGGATGGTGGTCAGGGTGACCCCTAAAGTGGTAATGGGTTTAGTCGAGGTAAATGTTATAGGTATGGGTTTGGGTTTAGGTGTATATTGAGTTATGGGTAAGGGTACAGTTTGAGCTATAAAAGTTATCGTGGAAGGGGTTGTGATATAGGTGGTTGTGTTTGGTTCGATTGGTCGAAATATATTTGGGTAGATAGTGGAGGTATCAGCAAGGGATCTCTGCATCTATGTTGAGACGGGAAGTAAAAGGCACCCCCATAGTAGAGCCCTATCCACATAATCTAAGTGATCTGAAAAACATGAGAATGACATGTCTATAGGTGGAGTTGGTGAGGACCCAATGAAAATTCCCGTAAAATGTGTCTTAGAGACAGGAAATTGGCTAGCTTCAACTTTCATGGGTAAGAGAGCCGAAAGTAGGTCTGCAGGATTTTGGGTAGCGGATGGAGAATGCTCGCCAAGAGGAAAAGGTATCTCAATTGGGTCTATGATGGGTGGAGGAGATGATGGGAGCTCCTCTATAAGTGGAGGAATGGATAGGTGCTCCTTTGTGGGTGGAGGAGGTAATGGGTGCTCCTCTATGGGTGGAGGAGGTAATGGGTGCTCCTCTATGGGTGAAGGAGGTACTATGGGTAAAGGTTCTCTAAGTGGTGAAGCTAGGGGTGAGATGGCCTCCATGTTAGTGGAAGACTCCTCCGTAGATGGTGAAGGAGATGAACGGTGTTCCTACATTGGTGAAGGAATAGGGGAGGTTGGTTCTGATGTGGAAGGAGGATTTCAGGCTAGTATCTCCTCTATGGAAGGAATATGAGGTAATTGGGAGCTGACAGGTACATCATTAAAGATAGTGTGAACCTCGTGGGTATGGGTATCATGAGTTGAGGTCTCACTAGTCTGATCAGACAAAGGGGCATGGTTGGGAAATGGTTTCTTGAAGATGTGTAGGTTTTGGTTAGCAGGTGCATTAGGATTATCCACGGTTAACTCACCTTTCTCAAGCATTTCTTGGACAATATTTTTGAAAGTGATGCAGTTGCCGTCACTATGACCCTTTACTCGATGATAATCATAGAAATCATGTTCTTTATACAATGCAGGTATGGGGTGAATTGGGTCAAAACTAGTGTGTGGTTTTATGGGTGGAAGAGTGATGGATATGGCTTTGATAAGCTTTTATAAGACATAAGATTAAGGTTCCCCAATTGGGGTATATTTCCATTGCTCTTGTTTGAATTGAAAAGTCTATACAGGTGAGAGATTAGATGAAGGGGTAGCCTAATTTGATGAATGTGGTGGGCCAGCCTTGAGTACCACTACGTTAGCGGTGCCCTTAGCTTTTGAATAATTGGTTTTTGGTTTAGAAGAAGAAGAGGTATCATTCGACTTGAATGCCGAATTCTTATTACGTAATTAGATTTTATTCTCTTCGGTGGCCCGAATCTCTAAATTTCGTGCCATAGTGAATGCTTCATCAAATGTTCAGAAGGTTTGGACCTGTAAGGTCAATGAGATATTCCTAGCACAAGCCCATGGGAAGAGCTCAATGAGTTCTCTTTGTGGTAGTTGGAAGGTAATTTGGTTCATCAGGCTATGCCAGTGAGCGACAAAATCTACGATAGATTCATCCTCATACTGACGTGTGGAGTATAGATTGGTCATGGTAACCTTCATGACGATATTGATAGAGAAATGATCGAAGAAGGCTTGGGCTACCTGATTGAATGAGAATATAGAGTGTCTTGGTAACCCACTATATCAGTCTAACGCAGGTCCAGTGAGGGACATGGGAAAGGTCCTCAAGAGCAAGGCATCATCATAAGCGATCAGATAACACCCATGTTTGAACAACTGCAAATGTTTTTGTGGGTCTTCTTTTCTATTGAAACGATTGAATTTAGGCATTTCCCAATGCATGGGGTATGAGTGGATAGGAATGGATGGGTGAATGGGCTCGTTGCAAATCTCATCATAGGTGAGAGTGTTGTGGGAGCTAGAAACCAATGCCTCCAATGTTTACATCTTGTTCAACATCAATTTAATTAGGTCGTTGGTGGGTTGCGATGATTGGGTGCCTCCTGTAGCATGGGAGGATTGTTTTTGGGAATATAACAGGGGTGGCACTCCATTATATGGGGATGCCATGTATGTTGATTGAGAAGAAGGTAATGAAACATGGGGTATGTATTTGGTGTGTATAATGGATGAAATGGGAGGTTGTTGGTAGTATGTATATGGGGGTGGAAGGGTTGTGGTAACCCTAGTGGAAATAGGGGCTAATGATTGTGGAATGGAAAGGACCATGTTCTGAAATGGGTAGGGGTCACCGACACTGGAGGTGGTAATGTAGCTATTGGTATGTGTGAGAAATTAGGGGTAGATGAGGTTTTTTTTGGGGTATTTTTCGCGGGTATGGTGGATATAGTGGGTGCCACAGAAGTAGCAACACATGGTAGTTATAGTAGGTATAGGACCTAGCTACAAAATGACTGGGGGAAAGGTAGATGTGGGCAGAAAAGAGATAGATGGGGCCAATGCAAGAGCGGGAGTGAGAGTCAGGGGCATATATATAGGCATGTCATATATCAAATGACCCGACGCATCTCGAGTAGACGAATGGGAAAGGTAAAACTACAAAGTGTTAGTGTTTTGGTCAAGGATTCATGCAAACTCCTCATCTCTGGTAGCAATAGTAATAGGTTGGATGGGCTCCATGGCTAGTGATAAAATGGAAGGTGGTGAAGTACTAGGTGGGAGTGGTTGACAACTAGCGTGAAACATAAGTGTGCTTTCTTTTCTTCAGGTCATCACCATGTGAAACAGTATTGATTAGGTAGGGTTATTTCTCTATAAATGACACAAAGAACGGTAGAAACATGTGACTCTGGTGGTAAAAAAGTGGATTATGTACCAAATGGTGGTTGGAATGTGAAATAGGCCAACTGATGTTGGTTAGGGAAAACCAACGTTGGTCAGGGGTAACCACTGCCAGTCACTGTAGAAAATGGACAGTGAGTGAAAACCCAAGCAGAAGGTAAAATCTTATAGGTATGCCAAATCTGATGATGTTTACAATGTCAGTGGGTATGATGGTAGTGACAAGGACTATGAAAAGTGGAAGAAAATGAATAACATGTCCTTTTGAGTAGGTTAGCAAAAGGACTTGGAACCGACATCGGTTGGGTATAACCGATGAAAGTCAGAGGGTAACTGACGACAGTTATTGTGAAATTGAAAAAGTGATGAAAGAAAAGTGGTTGTGAATTAAAATATGGTGTGGAATCAGACCTTAAATTTTGAGAACGATGGTGATATGGCCCAGGCACACTCAGGTGAAGCTAGAATACACCAGCTGTGATGAAAGGCGTGCAAGGTTGAACAAAAAAGTGAAGAACGTGATCTCTCACCTCAAAACACAAGCCAAGCAGAAACACTAAGAAAAATGTGATCCTAGGAGTGTCCTTTCTATTATGTTTGTTTAGCTTATGCTATTTAGAGACTGACACATGACTTGTGAAATAGAGTTTTTTTGGTGAGGATGGCTTCCTATAAAGAAGGAGATCTAAAAGGTGAGGTTTTAGGTATGTTATGATGGGGGCGGGATTCACTTTAAAGTATAACTCGATAGAGCAGCGAGTTGGGTGCCCACTATACCATGATCGTGTGATCACCTACAACTTCTTCTAGGTAGGATGTTTTTTAATAACGTATGTATTTTGAATTTTTGTGAGATTTGGTAAGACTCAGAGAAAGAGAAAAGGAAATAAGTACTTTTCTATGATTCGTTTGTCAACCATCAGCTGGTCATGACTTCCAACGTATAGGTTGCCCACAATTAATGTGAGATAATGTGATAAATTAGAATACAATACACTTATTTTAAAGCCCAAATTGAGATGTGTAATTAGATGACACAATAAGATGAAGAGGAAGAGGGCTGCTCTTTCACTACAATGCAGAAAAGATGAAGAAATGGTTCTTTTTAATTACACCAAAAGAAAAGTTTCCTTTAGAGAAAATAGAAAGAAGAGGTGGGTTACCAAGGAAGAAAATTAGTGTATACGCTTTTTAGAAGGGAAAGAAATGCACAATTTTTTCCTAGGAATGATTGAAATGCAAGAACCCCGGATGGGTCCCATCGGGTGTGCCAAAATGTTTCACCCGTTTCTTATATTGTTTCTTTGAAATGTTGAAAAAACAAATAGGGTAACGAGTGTAGGAGGAATACCTGTTCAAATGTTGGCTGATGGATTGTTACGTGTATATGACTTCCAAATCCATAACTGATCATGAGAACTTCATTTTGGCTAGGAGGAACTACCTGTAATGTAAAGAAAGACCACCAGAAGGAATTAAACAATATGGGAAGTGAATTGCCTAGCGTATGCTAGATCCAGGAAGTGTGATACTTCCTAGATGAATTCCAGTCCACTGTTTAAAACAATTTAATGTTGTAAACAATGTAAATCATATTGTAATTTAAAATGATTTATGTATCTCACTTAAAACACAATAATAAATAGATCTAATCTAACATGCTAAGCTAAAATAGAATCCAAAGGTCAAATGATTGGATCTGGGTTCTGCAGGTTTGATAGAGGTCTCAGGTAGATCGTAGGTGGATGAGGGTGAAATGAAATTTGGTGGGTAGGTCTCTGTTCTAGGCTTTATGGGAAAATACAAAGACTAATGTTGGTTAAGGGTAACCGATGGAGGTCAGGTGTAATCGGTGCCAGTTTCTATGAAAATCTAGAAATGCCACAAAACAAGCTTTGGGTATCCTTTGTGATTGCACAAAGGACTTTTGTTGGTTGGGATGAGCTATTGGATTATTGGGGTAGGATTTAATGAGGTTTTTAATGGGTATATGGAGGTGAAAATGTTGGAGAATGTCAATAGGTGGCTAGGTAAACAATAGATGATAAAATAATGATGAAGTGAAATTAACCAGAAAAGTATGATGTTATACTTACTTGGATTCTGTTCCTGAATGCATGTGAGTGAGGGATGGAGGTGTTGATGAGAGGTTTGAAGGTTACAAGTGATCACCAACTGAAGGGAAGCTTCTACATGGATTGTATGTACATTCCTCTTTGCTTTGTTAGATCAGATCATGACTAGGATGGCTATGCAGGAAAATATGTTTGATCTCCTTATTTGCATGCGGATTCTCACTGGAATTCTCTCTCTAAAGATGTGTTAATGTTCACCAACCTTCTGCCTCTTGCTTTCAACTTCCAACTTCCAACCTTTAGAATAAGGTTGTTTTGGGGTTAAAAGGGTAACTAACAATGGTTCCAGATTAACCAGCGTCAGTCAAGGCAGGATTTCCTAGATTTACTAAACTAGGGAGATCCTCTTTATATCCTCAGATCTCATGTCATTAACCCATGGATTATACTGGGAGCTTCTTGTGAGCATGCGGGAATGTGGTTAGAGGGAATGTAGGCATTGATTTTTAGGTTTTGGGTAAGTCTTAGTTAGTTATGACAACTTACTAAGAATAGGTCTTAGGTTGAGTTGGCTTGGTGAGGTGTCTAAATGAGCTATATGTGTGGATATTGTTTAAAATAAAATATTTAAATAATAAATATAGTGAAAATAATGCATTAATTAAATTAAATTAATAGTAGTGAGGCGAAAGGGGCCATGGCTAGGTGAATGTGATGAAGGGTGTTTATTGATCGAGGGATCAAAGGGGAGTGTGACCTAATTTTAGTGTTTACACATACACTATCTAGTCATCAAGGTAGACAAGAAGGAACTATAAACACTAAAATTAGGTCGCACTCCCCTTTGGTCCCTCGACACATAAATACCTTCATCACATTCACCTAGCCATGGCCCCCTTCACCCCACTGATATTAATTTAATTAATTTAATTAAATTAATTCATTATCCTCACAATATTTATTATTTAAATATCTTAATTTAGATAATGTCCACACATACACCTCACCTAGACATCTCACCCTAAGACCTATTCTTATTAAGTTTCCATAACTAACTAAGCCTTACCCAAATCCTAAAAATCAATGCTTACATTCCCTCTAACCACAATCCCGCATGCTTAAAGAAAGCTTCCATCCTAATCCACAGGTTAATGACATGAGATCATAAAAAACCAAGGGGATCTACCTAGTTTAGTAAGCCTAGGAAATCCCACCTAGTGCCATCTAAACTAGTTATTCTTGATAATATAATAATAGCCAAGAGATGAAACACATTTGATAAATGAGAATTTTATTAATGTTACAGAAACAGAATGGACATGAATCATAGGTGATTCAATGAATTGTAGGAAATTATAGAGGATGATCAACACTTTGATAAATGTGATGTATAACCAATAATTTGATGATTATGATATTCTAAGGATTTAAATTACAATATGAAATGAAGAAATTAGTAGATAATTAACCTGAATATGTAGATAGAAATTTTAAAATGAATCATTTACCTTGATTCAGAGATGATGAATGAAGCTGATGTAACTTGCAGTTGATTAGTGATTTGTTGATCTCGATAGGCACCAAAATTATTGCCAAAGTAGTTTGATAGATTTGATAGATGTAAACACAAGTGTTGGGTTACAATTTGTTGACGTTAATGCAATGCAACAGTGATGACCTCTATAAAAAAAAATTGGCTCGAAAATGTGAGAAGATGATCCATGAAAACCTCACCAGGGACATCGATATTAAAAAATCACTGGTGACTTCGGTCGGTTTGGCCAACTTAGTCCTTTATGCAATCATAAGTTGGAGACTTCTTAGCTAATTAAATATTTTGCATTTGTAGTTTTTGAGAGTAGATGATGTGAGGTGATCTGAGAAAACATCGAGGAATCGGTGACCCTGTAATTAGTTATATTGGTATCTATATTTACCAATTTAGTTTGTAATAGTGACCTACCCACATTAGTTGGTTCAATTACGCCACCTTTACTCAAACGTGACACATACCTAAGTACCTTTGTGATACCTGGTGAGAAGATGCATAGTATTTTGTTACCTAGATCATGAGGAGTCTTATTTAAATGCCTATGATAGGTGTGTCAGGATAAGGTAATTATAAGTGTATTTTGAATGAGATACCTAGAGATCATTTAAATAAACTTAAGTAGGATCAAAATAATTTAGCAGCAATACATAATATGTAAGGAGTGGATTGATATTTGTCGTCTATTTAAGTATCACACTTCCCAAATCTAATACATGGTAGGGAGTCCACTGGATATATTGATGTAATTAATATAATCTAGTGATGTATCTATAAATGTGAAGTAGCTCCTCCTAGACAATTTTTGGAAGCTCTCACAATCAGTTGTGGATTCATGAGTCATTTGCATTCAAAACATGCTAGCTATCAGTGGTAGCATTTGGACATAGGCCATTTGATCCTAGGATCATTACACTATATGTCATTTGTCACACTCAAAGAAATGTCTAAGAATCAAGTGAAACATTTTGGCATGCCCAGTGGGGACCCATTCACGGTTCCTTGCATTTTATTCATTCCTAGGAAAAGTTATGTGTTTGTTTCCCTTCTGAAAAGCATACACATTAATTTTCTTCCTTAGTAACCTTCTTTTTCTTTCTATTTGCTCTAAAAGAAACCTTTCTTTTGGTGTACTTAAAAAGAACCATTTCTTCTTATTTTATGCATTTTAGTGAAAGAGCATCCCTCTTCCTCTTAATCTATTTGTGTCATCCAACTTCATATTTTGATTTGGGCTTAAAATAAGTGCATTGCGTTCTAATTTATCACATTAGCTCACATTAATTGTGGGCAACCTATACGCTAGAAGTCATTCCCAGCTGATGGTCTGACAAATGAATTGTAAAAAGCACATCTCTCTCTCTGAGTCTTTCCAAATTACACAAATTCAAAACAATTACATATTCTTAAACAACATCTTTCCTAGGAATACCTATCAATGATCACACTGATCTGAGGATTGGTAGGTACTCCCCAACTCACTGCTCTGTCGAGTCATACTTCAGATTGAATCCCACCCCTACCATAACATACCTAAAACCTCACCTTTTATATCTCCTTCGTAGGAAGCCATCCTCACAAAAAATTATTTTCTACATTTCATGAGTCAGTCCTTAAATAGCATAAGCTAGATAAACATAATAGAAAAGGCACTCTTAAGATCACATTTTTATTAGTGTTTCTGCTTGGCTTGCGTTTTGAAGTGGGAGGTCACGTTCTTCATGTTTCTTGTTCATCCTTGCATGCTCCTCATCATAGTTGGTGTATTTCAGCTTCATATGAGTGTGCCTAGACTACATTATCATCATTCTAAGAATTTTGGGTCTGATTCCACATCAAATTTTAATTCATAACCACTTTTCTTTTATCGCTGTTTCAAATTCACAGTGACTGATGTCGGTCCAACGACCGTCATCAGTTACCCTCTGACCATCATTGGTTATACCTAACTAGTTTCAGTTCTAGTTTCTTTTGGTTAACCTACCCAAAAGGACATCTCTTCATCGTCTTCAAAGTCCCTGTCACTACTATCATTCCTATTGACCTTGTAAAACTCATTAGGTTTGGCATACCTGTCAAATTTGACCATATACCTTGTTTTTGACTCACTGTCCATTTCCCAAAGTGACCAGCAGTGGTTACCCCTAACTGGCATCGGTTTACCCCAACCGGAATTGGTTATCTTGTGCCACTTTACAACTAACATTTGGTACCTAATCCACTTATTACCACTTTTTTTTCCTATTCCTGCTATATTTCTGTGTCATTTATAATAAGGTAGCCCAACCAAATTAGTACCTTTTCACATGGTATTAACATGTCGACAAGATAGCACCCTTGTATTCCACACAAGTTATCAACTGCTCCCACCTAGCCCTTCACCACCTTCCATTTTATCACCCGCCATGGATCCTATCCAACCTATCACTATCGCTACCAGAGATAAAGAGTTCATACGAATCCTTGACCAAAACCCTGTCACCTTGTAGTTTTATCTTTCCCACTCATCCACCTGAGATGCCTTAGGTCAGTTGACATATGGCATGCCCATATCTATCTCTCTAACTCTCACTCCCACTCATGCATCAGCCCCATCTAGCTTTGTGTTACCCACATCTACCTTACCCCCAGTCGTTTCACAGCTAGGTCCTATACCCACTATGACTGCCATGTCTGCTACATCCATTGCACCCGTCACATCCACCATACCTTTGACAACCACCCAAAATGCAACCTTATATGCCCCTATTGTATCACATATACCCGTAGCTACACTACTACCTCTGGTGTCGGTGACCCCTACCCCTTTTCAAAATGTGGTCCTTTCCATTCAACAATCGTTAGCCCCCATTTTTACTAGGGTTATCATGACCCTTCCACCTCCATATACGTACTATCAACAGCCTCTTGTTTCATCTATTATTCACTCTGGGTACGTACCCCCTATTTCACTACCTTCTTCTCAATCAACCTGTTGGTATCCAGATTTAATCTCCTTCACAACTTGAACAAAATCATGAATTTTCACAAGACACTCAAGGATAAATAGATGTTTTGTATGTCGTTTGTAGCGAGGGAAGCACGCCTATCTACTTGTTTGCATTCAAGAATTGAGGGGGTGGATAGCACCTTTAAGAGGGTTTTGATCTAACCCTCACTATTTTAGGTTGTGCCTATCAACCAAGGCAAGAGAACCTATATTGCAGCCCCTATATGGTAAGGAGATGGATATTTCCTTGTGTTTTGCATATAATATGGAAGAGGCTTTGTGAAAACATGATCAAGTATCCATTATCCAAACTCAAAGGAGTTATCACTATTAAATGATGGAAATGTTCTCAAAACAAAGCTAGAGCTGCTAAAGACATGATAAAACCCTGATCAACTTTGTGCATTTTAGTGAAAGGATTGAATTCTTTTGTGGACACACAATGCAAATGTAGGGGTATTGTAGGTAGTATGAGTTATTTTAAAATGAAATTATGATGAGAGATGTTGAGACAAGAGTAGTTTGGAGTCATCACCTTCTTTGGGAAACTTTGTAAATGAATTACAACACCTAAACAATAGAGATGTTTCAATGAATCTAAAGTGCTCTTTCAACCAGGATGTGTGCACACATGGATGCCCAAATCTACACTATTCCATACAAACTTTGATAACCTTCCACAAAGGCTTGAAGAAAAATACCAATGAAGCATCAAGGAATCCCTATTTAATCATGACCTAAGGTGCACCCAAAGGTTTACAGATAGTCCCATTAATCAAGGATAGTAAGATGATTTTAAATCTGTTTATCTTCTATCAGATGAGAGCTCTTCTAAATGTAAGATTACAAATGCCATTAAACCATCAACTAGAAATGAGACCCTTTATGATCAGAGTGATCCTAAACATAAGATTGCAACATGAGCATAAAACATAAATTGAAAACATACTGAAACACAAGTGTATGCAAACTTTTCCAAGAGATAAAACCAATTAATCCAAGAATTTGATCAGATATATCAGCAAGGGAATGTTATTTAGAAAATATCAAAGCTTGTTGATGGCTTTACAACTGAAACTAACTCAACATTATGAAAATTTGATGCAAACAAGAATCAAAAATGGCTTTTAGGCAGTTCCTCCAAAAGAAAATGGACCTCTTCTAGTTTTCCTTGTGAAAATTATTCTCTCCTCCTCCAAAATTCTCAACAGACTTTTCAAAATGCCTCCAAAATACATCATATACCCCCTGTCAGCTTGGATCCTTGCATCCCAAGAAAAGAATATGCCAAAGGGATCAAATTTGTTACAAAACCCTATCCATTTGATAAAAAATGATATAAAACTATAAAACAGCTCGCCAAATGCCAGAGATGCACAAATATTTTAAAATATTGCATGAACTCGGATCCTTATCCATCCTAGGGTCACGTTTTTGGAATTCCACCATGCCAACATGCACTTGCAATCATTTTTCACCTTTTTTCCTCATCATTTTAACTCTGCAACTTTTCATTTTTTACCTTTCATGTGTTTTTCACAGGCCGAGGAAAATATTTCATGAAAAACACTATAGGGCACCGAATCAGCTCATAAAATTGATTCCATTGCACTCAAAAGGATGAAAGGATGTGAAATCATATAAAATTTCATGTGGTTTGGTGCAAAAATAATGATTCCACACTTCTTGGAGCTTCCATGGCGCCCAAAAATTGCAACACTTAGCAACCGCTGATTAGAAATCAACTTTAAATTTTTGCCGTCCATGTGTCTAGATGAGATTCATCATGTAGACTAAGAAATATCTTATTTGACTTCTGGATAAAGTGGACACGTGTCTAGCTACCATTAGATTGATCCTCCAACCTTAAAATGCCTTTTGAACCTTTTCTAACCTTGGGAAAATTTTGAAAATTTTCCCCGCTTTCCCTCTAGATGTGCCACGTGTTCTCCCATGGGCCCTACCAAAACCACAGGCCAATTTTATGAATTTTGCCACTTTTTAGAAAAGGAAAATTTTCTCAAAATTCTCCGCGCCCCTGAACACCCGCTGCCATTTCTGCCATGTAGCGGTCTCCCAGTCACTGCGGAGCCAACTCCTCCTTCTTTCCTTCAATCCTCCACGAGCATCAAAACTTCATGTGGGCCCGAGCTTTCCTTTTTAACTTTTGAAATGTGCCACGTGTATCTATCCTATTGGATGTGGAGGTGACCCTCCAAATTTTCCACGGGTTTATTTTTCACCTTGAGATTTTTCACCAAATTTGTAAATTTTTCCATTTTCTCCGTGTGCTCCATTTCTCCGCCAAATCCGGGACACGTGTCCTACTTTCATTTGATGCGGACCTATTCTTAATTTTTTACCTTTTATACCAAGGGGAGAATTTCAGAGAAGTTTTCTTTGGCCCTCATTCCCATTTCTCCTCCCGGACACGTGTCTCTTTCCTATTCGATGTGGGATTTCAGGTTGAATGTTAACTTTAACATTTTGTAGTTAAAAGCTTCAAAAATTTCACAAACTTTGCTCCTCCACGCTAAATTTCTTGGAAACGTGTACATTTCTTATTGGAGGCAGGCCTTTGAGTCAAAATTTTCCCTTGAAACCTTTGAGCCAAAAACAATAAAATTTTCCCAACTTCCACGTTGTCCGTTTCATCTCCTTGTGCCATGTGTCGCTTCCCCATTGGGTGTGGGCCTTCGGGAAAAATTTGGATTTTGAGAATTTTTGCAAAATGAAAGAAAAAAAATCTAAGTGTGACCCGCCACCTAATGATCCTCCAACCAATTATATCGTTCCATGTATGCACACCATTGTAACACTGCAGGGGCGCGTTCAAAATTTTTCCTTTTACAAAAATCTCAAAAATGACAAGTTATCAATGTTTTTCCCACATATCCCGACCAATGAGAGCTTGCCATGTCAGAATAAATGTTGCAATGATAAATTTGACATCACGAGAGCCCATCAAAATGTGAAAAATACAGGGAATGCCCTAGAAACGAATTTTTTTGACAGGGAAAGTATAATTCTTCATTTTAAACCAACTAAATCATTCTTGACATCATTTGTGACCTTGGGATTGGGGAAACACTTGTACGAATTCAAGATTTGATCAATTTCAATTTTTTGCATTATTTGGCAATGGAAAAGATGGCACAGCCTGAAAAAATGAAATATTAGGGCACAAATGGGGGAAACTTGGATCTTGTTTCAAAATAGGGCAGAATAACAACATTATGAGCATATGAAAGGCATTCAATTGGAAAATGTGAACTGTAGACCACGGGACCAAAAAATGAAATGTTTGTGAGTACATTTGGTCATGAAAAAAAGGCACATTATGCAAACTCATTAATGGGACAAACATTGGCTCCTACTTGGGGATGGGCACTCCCAGCGAGTGCCACAAGATCACAACGTAGACCAAGTGTCAAAAATCCATTGGGTAAGGATTCAAAACATGCAGAGAAGCCCAAAAACTAGAATTTCCACCAAAAAGGACTGAGAAAACCAGACCAACCATGGTTGCCAAGGAAAAGAGGGAAAACCACAAGCCAACAAAAGTAAGAACAAGGAGAATACAAAACAAAAACAAGGGCTATACAAAATGTACAACTTGTGCATACCTCACATGGGGATTCAATCCAAGAAATGTTTTAAATGTCTGCCATTAACAAGAAGCTCTAGAAAATCCCCATCCAAATCCTTGAGAAAAAATGTATTTTCTCCAATCCTGATATCAATGGCATAAGGGCCCGTCCATAGAGCATCAAACTTTCCATGCTTGCCCTCATCTTCATTCCTACTATCCCATAGCAAAACCAGATCTCCAACACTGAAAGATCTAGGGGTGACCATCTTATCAAACAACTTCTTCAATTTCTCCCTAAACCTGACATGCCTTTGATGAGAAGCTCTCCTTTCTTCATCCAACTCAATGATCTAATTGATTCTTGATTCATATGGGCCATGTTCTTGATCTTCCAACTACTGGGAAAACTGAAAAATGGATAATTGTAGGTGTAATGGTAGCAAATCCTGAGTTCCATACACCAATTCAAATGGACTTTTACCAGTTGCTCTTTTTGGAGTTATTCTATTAGCCTAAACTAAAAATTTCAATTGTTCTCCCCACTTCTTTTTGTTGATTTCTAAGGTTCTTCTAATGATCTTGAGCAAGTTCTTGTTACTTGATTCATCTTGTCCATTACCTTGTACATTGTATTTTGAAGAATAAGTCAGATTTATCCCATATTCATTGCACATTGCCATCAAAGGCTTGGATCTAAAACATAGCATTATCAAATACAATCTTAATTGGAACCCCAAACCTACATATGATATGATTCAGCAAGAAATCCATTACCACTTGGTGTGTTGCCTTTCTAGATAGAATTGCCTCAACCCATTTTGTAAAATAATCAGTTGCTACAAGGATCCATTTGTAACTAGCACTAGAAGGATATGAAATCTCACCAACAAAATCCATTCCCCATTATTTTAAAGGAGCTTTAATTGATATAGGCTGCAAAGGAAGGGAGCCTAAAGCTTTCAATCTTCCCGAGAAATGTTGGTAACTATCACATCTTCTAACTAGCCAGTTTTCATCTTTGAAAAGAGTTGGCCACCAATAACTAGCTCTTAAAATCTTATGTGTTGTTACTCTCCCTAAAAAATGTCCTCCACAAAATCCCCCATAAAAATCAGCAATCAACTCGGGAGCTTCATCTTAAGTTATGCATTTCAAGAGGAAACCCTCAGGATTCTTCCAAGCTAGCCCAAGGTTTGTTATGATATATTTTTGAGAAGCCAACTTAAGGGATCTTTTCTGATTTTTATTCAAGTGACTAGGACAGCATAGGTGCTTAAGGTAGAAGATCACATCCTTGTACCATTCATAATTCATCAATTTGTCAAGAAGGTCTACCCTTCCTTCCTCTAGCTGATTCACTTCTACGTTTTGCAAATTACTCTCAGCCATGAGCTTGGCAAGACCCAAACCTCTTACCATTTTTATAGTTTGGATATCCATATCATACTCTTGTAATTTTTTGACCCACCTACATCTCTTGCTTGATATTTGCATGTCAGATAAGATTTCTTTAACCATGGTGTGGGGAACATAAGCAACAACCTTTAAACTCAAAATGTAGGGCCTGAAAATCTTTGTTGCTTTTACCAATGCAAATGCTTGTTTCTCCATAATTATGTACTTCAGTTTAGCTACTTGTAAATCCTTGCTAAATAAATCAATAGGCCTCTCCATTCTCATCCTTTTGTAACAAAACTAAAGCAATAGTAAATTCAAATGCAAAAGAGAAGATTTGGAAAGGCATCTTATAGTTTGGAGCTGACAAAACAGGTGCATGCTTGAGTGCATCCTTTATTCCTTCAAAAGCTTAGATGGTAGCCTCTTCCCACTTAATAACTTGATCCTTTATTAGCATGCTTGTGATTCGAAGAGTTAACTCAGCAAAATTGGAGACAGACCTTCTAATGAAATCGATTTGGCCAAAAAAAGATTAAATACCTTTCTTGGTTCTTGGAATGGGCACCTTGCTGATTGCTTCCACTCTCTCAGGGTCTATCATAACACCCTCTTCAGACACAATATGTCCTAGAAACTTGGCCTTTGGCACACCAAAATGACGCTTCTTTGGATTAAGTGAAATTCCACACTCCCTACATCTAATCAGCATCTTTTCTAGGTGTTGCAAATGGTCTGCTCGCTGCCTCGAAAAAATAATCACATCATCTTGGTAAACTGTAATAAATTCATTGATATAACCAACAAAGGAAACATCCATCGCCCTTTGAAAAGTAGCACTAGAATTCATCAATCCAAAAGGCATCCTTACAAAAACATAAGTCCCCCAAGGAGTAGTTAAGGTTGTCTTAAGTCTTTCTAATTCATTGACAACTACTTGATTGTATCCAGAGAAACCATCCAAAGTAGAAAGAATTTCTGACCCTGTTACAAGCTGCAACATATTCTCCATGTTTGGAAAATGATAGTTGTCCTTCATAGATGCTTTGTTTAGATTCCTAAAATCCACACAAAGTCATATATCTCTGTTCTTCTTTCTAACTGGCACAAGGTTGGCAACCCAAGAAGAGTATCTAGTAGGCTGAATGATGCCACCATCTCTCAATTTATTCAACTCTTCTTGCATTTTCATGGAAATCAGTGGGTTAACAGGGATTTTTTTTTGTCTAAATGGCTTGGTTTTGTCTTCAAGAGGAATCTCATGCTGAAATAACTCTTCTCTATATGCCTTCAGCTCTGAATAAGACCAAGCAAGGCGTTCTTGATATTTCTTTAAAAGTTGCGCATAGGACTGTTTCTCCTCTTTGCTGAGATGGCTTCCCAACCAGATCTTCCTTGGTTTTTCTTTAGTTCCCAAGTTGTTCTCTTCCACATCCCTTGAAGCAAACAAGTTTCTATTTATGATGCAATCAGCATTTCTAAAATTGGATTCAAGTGCAACAAGACCTTTAGGAATGGTATTTTTTTTGCAATTGTATAATATCCTTGTCAAACAAAGTTTCTCTACCCTCATTCATGCATACCAATGGTTCCCAATCAATATTTTGAGTAGAAAACTCACCTTGGCATTGTAATAATCTCAATGCTTGTGCATCATCATCAAAAATTTGCCAATGCTTCACATTATCTACGACCACTGGCCTTGTTAGCACTTCAATATCATATTCACAAAAAGCTGAAACGGTGCAATTGTTGAATCTAGAACCAAGGATAGCCAGCTTATCAACAACAACATTAATACTTCTATCATGGTAAACAATGTTAAAGGAATTAAACATTTCAATCAAGTCCCAAACAGCATGCTTATATCGTTTCATATGCTGATTTTTTGTAGCATACAACTTTCTTACTTGCTTGACAACCATATCTGAATCCCCCTTGGCAACAATGTCCTTCACTCCATCTTTCCATGCAATCCTTAATCCCAATAATAATGCCTCATACTCAGCAATGTTGTTAGTGCACTCAAAATTGAGCTTGAAGGAAAAAGGAAACTTTTCTAAACTAAGAGAAACCAACACTATACCAGCACCATTGCCAAATTTGGAGCAAGCTCCATCAAATAGTAATGTCCACGGAGAACCTACCATAGCAAGGCACTCTGATTTATCAATCTTATTCTCTTTTCCATCAGCAAAACCAATGAAGTTGTCAACATCTACATCAGCAAACAACACTTCATAAGAAGCATTATTGGGATCTTCAATCAAGTGTAACATCTTCTTTTCACCATAGAGTTTGACAAGGCTTCCCTCAATGGGAATCGTGGAAAAATACATGTCCATTTGAACACTACCACCAAAACTTGCAGCCCATTTTCTTGACAAAAGCATACCCCATTTGGCAGGGAAGTCAATAATTACAACATCAAGTTTTAAATTCTTATCCAGATAGGCTGCAAGTTGCACTACCAACCCCTTCACACAACCAACAACTAGAACTTCCCTTGAATCCATGGCTGTAGAATTCCCATATGATGCTGTCACTTTGATATCCAACTCATTCATGACTTCTAGAGGCATGACATTACATGATGCACCAGAATCAAACATGTAATTGTGAAGCAACCTACCTTTTATGAGAAAATTTGTGAAGAATGGATCAACATTCAATTGGGTATCAACCAAGGATGTCCCCAAATATACTTCAGGTTCCTCTCCACGATCTTCCATTGGTGGTGGTGTTTCAAGGACAACAATGCTTTGAAGAGGATTCTCAACAACATTTACATTTTTGCTTGGGGTAACCTTTTCTTTTTTCAATCCCAAGTATTCAAAAGCTCTTTTCTTATGCTTAGGTATTCTAAGCAACTCAATGATGGGAACACTCACTTTAATTTGGCTCAATACCTGGGCTATATCATATGGAACATTCCTTGGCAAAACAACATTGGAAGGGAAACAAGAAGGTTCATCAGATGGAGAAGTATTCTTGGCATCCTGGGCATGGAGAGGACTGATATTTTTGCATGGGATAACAGGGTTCTTGGCAATTATTACTCTTCTATGATTATCTTTGGGAATACTTGTGAGCAAGGGTGTCTTTAGTTTTTCTTTAGGACCAGCTCCTCTAACAACTTTAATCCTAGTATTGTACTCCTTTTCTTGACCAACCATAGCATTCATTAAAAATTGTCTATCTTCCTCCGAAGGAATACCACCAGCATACTTCTTGATCATTAAATCCCTTAGATATTCAAAGTCATTATTAGGAATTTCAAAATCCTGAACTACATCTACATCATGAACTTTAGGAAGAGAAAGAAATGGTACCCTCTTTATGTAATCCCAAAAAGTTACAGCAGTCCTTGCACTTATCACATATGTTGATGTTGCTACTTGTTGTGAGCCTGAAGAGCTACCCATCATACAAATATTATCATCCATTTCATTCTCATTATCATTGACAACATCTTTCTGGTGTATTTCACATGGTGGATGAGGAAGAAAACATCTATCACACCAATCCATATCAGCAATTTCTTGAACAACAACAACTCTTGTAGTCAGAGGGTCAGGTACCACTCTATTTTCACATGCTTGGGGTTGTCTACTTGCAAATCCAACAGGCCCTTTACCTCTATCATCTTGTCTTGGATCACCCCTAGGATGATTTTGAAATCGATCATGGTTTTGAGTTCTTTGTTGTCCTTGTGAACTTTACCCAATTCCTTTCTCATCCCAGGCTAACTTGTAAGAAATTTCTTTAACAACCCCTACCAAAGTCTTGAAAACATCTTCTAAATCAGTACCCTTGCTAGCTTGTGGCTTCTCAGGGTTTATCAGTTTCACACCATCCCTCTTAAGTGGTTTACCAACAGCCTTGATATTATTTTCAATTTGAAGTGCCATGGTGAAAGCTTGTCTCAAGTTTGTAGGATTTTTGTCTCTCAAGTAATAAGCTGTCTTTTTATCAAATGCATCTATGTATTTGATCAAGCAAGACTCATCACAAGGCCTCAAAATGAAAGAAAGCCTTCTCAATGTTTTATTAAATCTTGTATTAAAGTCATGAACGATCTCATTAGGGTTCTTCTTGATATTCTCAAACTCGGATAGAAGGAACCTTGGATCTGTTTTATCTCCATATTGTAATCTGAATGCATTACTCATCTCAATCCATGAATCAATAGAGTTATCAGGTAGAGCTTTATACCAATCTCTTACATCTTCCTCAAGTGTATGGATAAACAACTTAATATACACATCCTCAAATTCTATTTAAAATTCTTCCATCATGTTAACAAAGAGTTTGAGATGCTGATCTCCAGTTATGGCATTGTTACATTGGAATTTTGGTAACCTATTTATCACATCTTGTGGGACAGCATTTGGATAACCATCCATTCCTCTAAAATCTATAGGACCAAAGGTGTTAACAACAAATGGAGGTCTAGGCTGAGCCATAATGTTTGGTGGGGGTGATCTTGGAGGTGAAGCAAGCTGATGAGGAGTAGTAATGGGTCTGATTGGAAAAGATGAATGATCTCTAAAATGACAACCCCCCAAAGGCTCTCTCTCTTGATAAACTTTAGCAAACTTAGAAACCACAAGAGAAGATCTAGGAGTAGGTTTTTTAAATACACAAGAAGGTCCGTCACCTGATGGAGAATGAAAATCAGCAAGAAGATTACCTAAATCAGACCTACTTGAAGAAAAATTATAATCTTCAATAACATTCTACTATCCTTCAAATTCAACTATGGGGATTTCTTTTTTTACAACCAAATCACCAACCACTTTCCACACTCTTCTTCCCTCTAGTTCTAAGCTTCTTGATTTGGTGAGAAACTTCTTAGAAGAGTCCTTAATGAAGAGGGATCTCCTTACCTCCAGTTTGACAGATTTAAACAAGTTTCAAATGACATAAATGTGTAAGACAACTGGTAGTTCAAGGTCCAAACAACATAGAGTCGCCACTAAGGATTTCCACCTTAGTTGTGCAAAAAAGTACTAAAATATTCTTTCAAATGTATAATATGAAAAATTTGCAAGGGTTTACAAATTAGATATTCTTCTTCTTAATTCAACAAAGAACAGTGCATCGAAATCATATAAACTGCTAGTAAATGATAAGAGCAAGTTAAGTTTGAAATCCTTTTTACCCAAAACATGCAGATCTAAAGTATGAAATGATGTCTCAAGAATGTAACAGCTCAAAAAATTAATCACACAAATGCTTAAACCTTTCAAATACTTCAAAACCACAAAGAAATTACAAGAAGTCCCTAGCAGCGATGCCACTCAGGTGTTGGTATCTAGATTTAATCTCCTTCACAACTTGAACAGCATTATGAATTTTCAAAAGACACCCAAGGATAGATAGATGTTTTGTATGTTGTTTATAGCTAGGGAAGTACACCTATCTTCTTGTTTGCATTCAAGAATTGAGGGGATGGATAACACCTTCAAGAGGGTTTTGATCTAACCCTCACTATTTTAGGTTGTGCCTATTAACCAAGGCAAGAGAACCTGTATTGCAGCCCCTATATGGTAAGGAGATGGAGATGTCCTTGTGTTTTGCATATAATATGGAAGAGGCTTTGTGAAAACATGATCAAGTATCCATTATCCAAACTCAAAGGATTTTTCACTACTAAATGATGGAAATGTTCTCAAAACAAAGCTAGAGTTGCTAAAGACATGATAAAACCCTAATCAACTTTGTGCATTTTAGTGAAAGGATTGAATTCTTTTGTGGACACACAATGCAAATGCAGGGGTATTGTAGGTAGGATGAGTTAGTTTAAAATGAAATTATGATGAGATATGTTGGGACAAGAGTATTTTGGAGTCATCACCTTCTTTGGGAAACTTTGAAAATGAATTACAACACCTAAACAGTAGAGATGTTTCAATGAATTTGAAGTGCTCTTTCAACTAGGATGTGTGCACACATGGATGCCGAAATCTGCACTATTCCATACAAACTTTGATAACCTGCCACAAAGGCTTGAAGAAAAATACCAATGAAGCATCAAGGAATCCCTATTTAATCATGACCTAAGGTGTACCCAAAGGTTTACAGATAGTCCCATTAATCAAGGACAGTAAGATGATTTTAAATCTATTTATCTTCTATCTGATGAGATCTCTTCTGAATGCAAAATTGTAAATGCCATTAAACCATTAACCATAAATGATAATTTGTATGATCAGAGAGATCCTAAACACAAGATTGAAACATGAGCATAAAACATAAATTGAAAACATACTAAAACACAAGTGTATGCAAACTTTTCCAAGAGATAAAACCAATTAATCCAAGAATTTGATCAGATATATTAGCAAGGGAATTTTATTTAGACAATCTCAAAGATTGTTGATGGCTTTACAACTAAAACCAACTCAACATGATGAACATTTGATGCAAACAAGAATAAAAAATGGCTCTCATATAGTTCCTCCAAAAGAAAATGGACCTCTTCCAGTTTTCCTTGTGAAAATTCTTCTCTCCTCCTCCAAAATTCTCAACAGACTTTTCAAAATGCCTCCAAAATACATCATATACCCCCTTCCAGCTTGGATCCTTGCATCCCAAGCAAAGAATATGCCAAATGGATCAAATTTGTTACAAAACCCTATCCATTTGATAAAAAATGATATAAAGCTGTAAAACAGCTCGCCAAATTCCAGAGATGCACAAATATTTTAAAATATTGCATGAAATCGGATCCTTATCCATCCCAGGGTAACGTTTTTGGCATTCCACCATACCAGCATGCTCTTGCAATCATTTTTCACCTTTTTTCGTCATTGTTTTAACTCTGTAACTTTTCATTTTTTACCTTTCACGTGCTTTTCACGGGCTGAGGAAAATATTTCACGAAAAACACTATAAGGCACTGAATCAGCTCATAAAAATGATGCCATTGCACTCAGAAGACCGAAAGAATGCAAAATCATATAAAATTTCATGTGTTTTTGTGTAAAAATAATGATTCCACACTTATTGGAGCTTTCATGGTGCCTAAAAATGACAACACTCAACAACCGCTGATTAGATTTCAACTTTAAATTTGTGCCATCCACGTGTCTGGATGAGATTCGTCATGTAGACTAAGAAATATCTTCTTTGAATTTTGGATAAAGTAGACACATGTCCAACTACCATTGGATCAAGCCTCCAACCTTAAAATGCCTTTTGAACCTTTTCTGACCTTGGGAAATTTTTGAAAATTTTCCCCGCTTTCCCTCTGGACGCGCCACGTGTCCTCCTGTGGGCATCTACCAAAACCACGGGATGATTTGATGAGTTTTTCCACTTTTGAGAAAAGGAAAATTTTCTCAAAATTCTCCACACCCCCGAACACCCGCTACCATTTCTGCCATGTGGCGGTCTCCCATTTGTTATGGAGCCGACTCCTCCTCCTTTCCTTCATTCCTCCACAAGCATCAAAACTTCATGTGGGCCCAAGCTTTCCTTTTTACC
Organism: Taxus chinensis; assembly: GCA_019776745.2. Taxonomy (NCBI): domain Eukaryota; kingdom Viridiplantae; phylum Streptophyta; class Pinopsida; order Cupressales; family Taxaceae; genus Taxus; species Taxus chinensis. Next base: position 1,009,936,355 of record CM034146.1, read on the forward strand.
TTTTGAAATGTGCCACGTGTATCTGTCCTATTAGATGAGGAGTCGACCCTCCAAATTTTCCATGGGTTTATTTTTCACCTTGAGATTTTTTGCCAAATTTGTAAATTTTTCCATTTTCTCCGTGCGCTCCATTTCTCCGCCAAATTCGGGACATGTGTCCCACTTTCATTTGATGCGGGCCTATTCTTCATTTTTTACCTTTTATACCAAGGGGAGAATTTTAGAGAAGTTTCCTTCAGCCCTCATTCCCATTTCTCCTCCCGGACACGTGTCTCTTTCCTATTCAATGCGGGCTTTCGAGATGAATGTTAACTTTAACATTTTGTAGTTAAAAGCTTCAAAAATTTCACAAACTCCGCTCCTTCATGCTAACTTTCTTGGACACGTGTACATTTCTTATTGGAGGCAGAACTTTGAGTCAAAATTTTCCCTTGAAACCTTTGAGCCAAAAACAATAAAATTTTCCTAACTTCCATGCTGTCTGTTTCATCTCCCTCTAACACGTGTCACTTCCCCATTGGGTGCGGGCCTTCGGGAAAAATTTGGATTTTGAGAATTTTTGCAAAATGGTATCAAAAAATTCTAAGTATAACCCACCACCTAATGATCCTCCAACCAATTATATCATGCCATGTAGGCACACCATTGTAACACTACGGGGGCGTGTTCAAAATTTTTCCTTTCACAAAAAACTCAAAAATGACAAGTTAGCAATGTTTTTCTTGCATATCCCGACCAATGAGAGCCTGCCACATCAGCATAAACATTGCAATGATAAATTTGATGACCTGAGAGCCCATCAAAATGTGAAAAATATAGGGAATGCCCTAGAAACCAGATTTTTTGACAGGGAAAGAAGAATTCTTCATTTTAAACCAACTGAATCATTCTTGACATCATTTGCGACCTAATTGGGTAAACACTTGCACAAATTCAGGATTTGATCAATTTCAAGTTTTTGCATGATTTGGCAATGGAAAAGATGACACAGCCCAAAAAAATGAAATATTAGGGCACAAATGGGGGAAACTTGGATCTTGTTTCAAAATAGGGCAAAATAACAACATTATGAGCATATCAAAGGCATTCGATTGGAAAATGCAAACTGCAGACCACATGACCAAAAAATGAAATGTTTGTGAGTACATTTGGTCATGAAAAAAAAGGTACATTATGCAAACTCAATAATGGGACCAACACAACCTACATAGCAATGCCATATATTGGAATGCCACCCGCATTATATGCCCAAAACCAACCCTCTCATGCTACAGGAGGCACCCAATCATAATAACCTACTAACGACCTAATCAAACTGATGATGGACAAGATGCAGACATTGGAGGCATCAGCTTCTAGCTCTGGTAACACTCTCACCTACGATAAAAATTGTAATGAGCCTATCCACCCATCCATTCCTATTCATCCATACCCCATGCATTAGGAAATTCCTAAATTCAACTATTTCAATAGCAAAGAGGACCCACAATAGAATTTGTGGTCATTTAAACATGGGTGATACCTAATTGCTCACGATGATGCTTTGCTCCTGAGGACCTTTCCCATGTCTCTGATTAGACCTACGTTAGATTTGTATAATGGGTTACCTAGAAACTCTATATTTTTATTTAATTAGGTAGCCCAAGCCTTCTTAGATCACTTGTCCATCAACATCGTTAAGAAGGTTACCATGACTGACCGATACTTTAAGCATCACTATGATGACGAGTCTATCACAGATTTTGTTGCTCACTGGTGTAGCCTGATCAATCAACTCACCTTCCAACTACCACAAATAGAACTCATCGAGCTCTTCACATGGGCTTGTTCTAGACATATCTTACCAACCCTATAGGTCCAGACTTTCCAAACATTTTACAAAGCATTCACCATGGCACAAAAGTTAGAGATTTGAGCCATGAAGAGAAGAAAATCCAATCACGCAATAAGAATTCGGCATTTAAGTTGAATGATACCTCTTCTTCTTCCAAACCATAGAATAATTATTCAAAGGCCAAGGGCACCACTAATGTATTCATACTCAAGGTCGGCCCAGCTCATCTACCAAATCAAGCTAGCTCTTCATCTAATCTCTCACCCATTTATACTTTTCAATTCAGACGAGAACAATGGAAATACACCTCAATTGGGGAGCCTTACTCTTTTGTCTTAGAAAAGCTTATCAAATCTGGGGCCATCACCCTTCTACCTATAAAACTACACACTAGTTTTGACCCTGCTTGCCCCATGCCTGTACGGTATAAATAACATGAATTCTGTAACTATCATGGAGTAAAGGGTCATAGTGACGAAAATTGCATCACTTTCAAAAATGTTGTCCAAGAAATGCTCGAGAAAGGCAAGTTAACCGTGGATAATCCTAACATACCTACCAATCAAAACCTACATATCTCCAAGAAACCATTTCCCAATCATGCCCCTTCATCTGATCAAATTGGTGAGACCTCAATTCATGATATCCATTCCCATGAGGTCTGCGCTATTTTTAGTGACGCACCTATTACTTCCCAATTACCCCATATTCCTTCCATAGAGGAGATTCTAGCCCAAAGTCCTCCTTCTACATTGGAACCTGCCTCACCTATTCCTCTACCCACAAAGGAACAGCTTTCACCTCCTTCCTCACCTATGGAGGAGCCTTTCGCTAACATCAAGACCATTTCACCTTTGGTTTCTCCACCTGGGGGACCAACACCCACAGTAATTCTTCAGTCTATGGAGGATACTTGTTTATCTCCTCTACCCACAGAGGAGTACTCATCCTCTCCTCCACCTACAAAGGAGCACCCATTCTCTCCTCCACCTATCACGGATCCAGTAGAGATACCTTTTCCTCTAAACAAGCATTCTCCATTAGCTACACAAGATCCTATAGACCTACTCTCGGCTCTCTTACCCACGGAAGCTGAAGTTAGCCAATTCCCCATTTCTAAGACACATTTTACAGGAATTTCCATTAGGTCTTCATCAACATCACCTATAGATGTGTCATTCTCACATTTGGCTGATCACCTAGATTATGTGGATAGAGCCTTATTGTGGGGGCATCTTCTACTTCCGGTCTCAATGCAAATGCAGATGTCACTTGCTGATTCCTCCACTATCTACCCAAAAATATTTTGACCAATCAAACCGAATACAATCACCTTTCCCAAAATTTCTCCCATGACACCCATCATAGCTCAACACACACCCTTACCAATAACCCAACATACATCTAAAGCCAAGCCCACACCTACAGCATCTTACCCGATTAAACCTATTACTACCTTAGGGGTCACCCCAATTACCAGCCTTATTCATCCACTTGTCAAAATAGATTTAGCCACATCCTCTAAAGTCAATACCAAACCCACTTCAGCACCTAAACAGAAGAACCAAACCCATATAACTCATACCCCAATGATGCCAATCACACCTGCATCACCTTCACATGTTTCGTCTGTCTTAGGACCTCAACCTCCCAACATGGTCAAGAAACTTCCACCTATCAGTAAACCAAAAACATAACAACCCATCCCTTCTTCACAAACCTCTAACATACCTCGGTGCCCAACATCACTTACACCCATACCTACAACATCTCTACCACCCATACCTCCAATACGTATTAGTGTAAATCTATAGCACCCCCCTAAATGACCTCCAGATCTATAGTTCAGAATTGGGTCATTTAGTGTGATTACACAACATTGAATTTTCTCCAAGGTGTGGGACCTTGCAAATGAGAAAATTCTCTAGAGAAAGTTGGTTCTTACTCCTCTGTTTAGGTGTATGGATGAATTCTGTAGAGGTTTAGTGCTAAATCCTACTCTAAATTCCAAGGAGACAAAGATAAAGGATCCAAAAAAAAAAACTAAGTAAAAATGGTGATATACCAAAGGAATGATGAAATTTTTTCTTGAAAATAAAAAAAATCATGGAGATGTAACACCAAGCATTCACAGATTTCTATAATGTAATGAAGGACCAGAAAACAATGATAAATGCATGAGATGATTGGAAGATCATTCACAAAACATGCATTACCATTCCCAAATTTGATACAATGCATTAAACTAGAAAAAAGGAAAAAAAAATGTCACAAGCTCCATTGAAGGTCTTAAAACTCCTCGAATTCACGTGCTAAGGGGAAGAGGGGATTCTACAAGAAACAAAATGTCTAACCCTTTACAAATGATCCAAAACTGGCTTTTAATGGCAAAGCAGAACCAAGGAAAAGAAAAAATATGCGAAAATTAATTTTTGATCTCCAACCACCAACAAGACTCATTAAAACAGCAACGATACCTTCACAAATCCATTTTTTGATGTATTTGACCATGCTGGAGAAGAAACGAGTGCCATACTTCATTAATTTTGGTGGTTGAGGGTCAGTTTTGCATTTTTTCCCATGCTAGAGGCATTTCTTCGTTTTTCTCCTATAAAACTCCACCAAAAATCAAAATTGAATACTCCATCATGTAGATAATTTCAACATCTTTCCAATGACATGAAAATCAAGAAAAACTGAGCTCTGGTTCGAAAGATATGGCCCTGTAATGATTTAGGGCAAAATTGGGTTCGTGGGCCAAAATTTGAATTTTTTCCCCTTTTTCAATTTTGGGAAAATATCCCCAAAAAACTCTGTCGGCCCGACCTCCGCTACCACATGGAACCATCTCATTGATCTGTGGGTTCAAATAGTCATTTTTCCCCTTTTGCGAATTTGGAAAATTTTCAAAAATTACTTCGTGCCTCCGCTGCTCTATGACACGTGTCACCACCTGGTTACTTGGCGGGGATACACTATACCCTTTACCTTTTAGTCATTAGCCACTTTGGAAAAATTTCCAAAGTCCTTCCATTTCTCTGGCCCCAACCACTGACAAGACACATTGTAGTTTCTCATTGCTCGATGGGCTTCCACTCATATTTTCCCCTTTGACCCTTTTGAACCCAACACCAAAAAGTTTGAAGTTCTTCCACCACTTTGACCCCTGCCTGCCACGTGGTGCCCTCTCATCTCGTTGCGAGATTTCAGGCCAAATTTTTCCTTTTGCACCTTTTGATCAGAGCTCCAAAAACTTGAACTTCCCCATGACGCCCACCACTCCGCCATGACACATGGCATCGTTGCATTAGTTGTGGGCCTTCCCAGGGAAACTTTCCCCCAAAAACTCTACCAAGCCATAACTTTCAAAATATTTGGAGTTAGGAGGAATTCTTTACCTTTCTGGAAAGAGGAAGAAAAATCCTATCTGATGAAGCCATCTCTAGTAACTTTTTAGTGCTTCAAAGTTTACAAAATATTCCTACAGCAAAAAGAAGGAATAAAGAAGGCAAGTTAACCAAAACAAGCATGGGCTTATTTTGGATAATAATACTCTCAGTAACTTCTTCATTACCCACTACACTTTAGTCTCTATCACTCACACCCCCTGTATGACCCACATCATCTACCTTCACAGCACCTCCATTATCCCCGTGGGTATCTCGCCCTCTTTCCCATCTACTTTTCCTTCTAGATCTCGTACACCTGCATCACCTTTACCCAAGAAGGTTCTTGTCCTCAACTTGAGTTTGAGTTAATGAATCCAATGAAGTCCAAACCCCATTGCATGAATGGCTGTTCAACTAAGATTGGGTGCAATGGAAGTTATGCTAATGTTTCTTTTCCTGTGAAGAATGCACAATTCTTACACCTCTTGATCCATGCATAACAATCACTAAACATTTTTGGGCCAATAATAACCAGCCTTCATAATCTTGAGATCTATCACTCTTGGAGAAAAATTCCCCCTAGATGTTTTTCCATAGAACTCTTCTAACATTCCCTCAATCTGATTTGTCTCAATGCACCTCAGCAACACTCCATTGATATATTTTTTTAACAAGACACCATCAATAAGTGCATACGGAATAGCCTACAATCTGAAGTGTCTTCTCTTAGCTTTGTTCATCTGTGGATGGCATAGGCCTATTTTTCATAAGTGCATTATGTCTTGGGTCCAGCAAGGAGTGAGCATACTGCCATTTCCTTCTTGAACATCTCTTTTTTCTTGACTGTCTTACAACACAAAAACAACATTATTCTCTTTGCTTGCTTCAATTGATTGGCTCAAGGCCAATTGCTCACACAATCCCTTTCCTTGGACCAGTTTGGTGACTTTGATCTCAATGCCATACTCCATGACACGAGTAATCCACCCTGCATGTTTTTCATTTAGATATTTGTTAAGGAGCAAGTCTTTAATGCCCACATGAGAAACCAGAATTTGAACCTTATTGTTTGAAACTATATGCTTAAATTTCTTCAAGCTCCTAATTACTACAAGAACATGCTTCTCAATGAAGGAATACCTTACTTTATAGTCCTCTAAGCTTTGGCTAAATAAGGCAATTGGCTGCTCTACATTTTCTTCGTTCTACTGTATTAAAATTGCAAAAATTATATCATTACTGCAAAATGCATAAAGGATGAAATCTTTGGAGAAATCTAGGTTAATGAGAGTTGGATCTTGTGAGATTGCTTCTTTTATTGCCTCAAATATTACCTTACTTTCAGCTATCCATTTGAATGCCACACTCTTCTTCAACATCATGGTTATTGGCTTGACAAGGGCTGCAAATTTTGGAACAAACCTTCAAACAAAATTGATTCTTCCCAAGAAACTTTTAAGAGCCTTCTTATGTCTTGGAAATGGCAGTGCTCTTATTGCTTCAACCCTCTCTGGAACAATTGCTAACCCCTCCTTGTAAACAATGTGGCCTAGGAGCTTGCCTTTATGAGCTAGAAAAATGCATTTTTGGGGATTCAAGGATACCCCAAATCTTCTACATCTTTGGAACACTTGCCTCGAATAAAAGACATGATCTGCTGCACTTTTAGAAAATACAATAATATCATTTAGGTATATCAACACTATTTTTTTTATCAATCCCTTGAACACCATATCCATTGCCCTGTAGAAAGTGGCTCCAATGTTAGATAGCCCAAATGGCATTTTTCTATATGCATAGGTTCCCCATTTGCTGGTGAAGTCTGTTTTGAATTGATCATCTTCCTTTACCATGATCTAATTATACCCTAAATAACCATCTAGCAATGAAAACCTCTCAAAGCCAGCAACAACCTATAAAATCTTCTCCATAGAAGGAAGTGGGTAGTGATCCTTGAGGGATGCTCTATTCAAATCTCAAAAGTCTACACACAACCTGATTTCTCCTCTCTTCTTTTTAACTGGAACCAAGTTTTCAACCCATCTTGAATGCTTGATGGGGAATATGATACTTTCCTCCATTAATTTATTCAATTCCTTCTTCATGAGAGGCTCAATGTGTGGACTGACTGGTATTTGTTTTTTCCTGATGGGATTAACACTAGGATATAGTTTAATTGTGTGTTGAGCTAGCTTGGGATTGAAACCTCTCAAGTCTTCATAGCTATAAGAAAATACATCTGGGAACTCTTGGCAAAGTTGCATGAATTCATACCTTTCTTGCTTGGTTGCCTCTTTACCAATTTGAAGTTACTTGCCTTCTCCAACTGATATGGGCTCTAAATCTTCTCCCTTGACTTGGATATTTGTTTTCTCCTTCCTAAATTGATCATTAGGATTAAATATAGACTCTAAGGTCACAAGTCCCTTTGGTAGTTTGTTGGTTCTCAATTGTACTACTTGATCACCATACTACTGTTCTAACTTTTCCTGAATTTTTGCTGAGAACTTAGCTTCTTCTTACAAGAAATTGATTATTTGTTAGTCACTCTCAAACACTTTCCAACTTGCATCATTGTCTGGAACTGATGGCCCCACAATCACATGGATGTTTGGCTGCATTTTATCTCTTTTGATACATTCTACAACATCAACAATTGCTCCAATTGCTGCAATTCTATTAGCAGATTGGTTTTTTTCCTAGGAATGGAGTTGATGCCAAAGCCCTCAAAATCCTCAATGAGGTCCCACACCCTATTCTTATAACTCTTGAGTAGTTCACTCTTGGCAGCATGTCCTTTAACTTAATTAACAATCAGCTCACTATCACCAAAGACTTGTAAGTTTTTTATACCTCTTTTTCTTGACCAATGCAATCCATGTATCAAAGCCTCATATTCAACAATGTTGTTAGAACATGAAAACTAAAATCTAAAAGCTGAATAATACTTAATTCCTTGAGGTTAAAAATCATAGCTCCCCCTCTTGCACCTTGTCTACTTCTTGATCCATCAAAGAAAATCTGCCATACCTCATTGTCATCTTTATGGTATGGCTTGGTGATGCTAGGAAGAGGCTGATTTTCTTCATGCATGTAATAGACTCCTAGTTTATATTCCTCTATTTCCTTGTAGGGATAAAAATCACGCACCTTACTTTCCCATTCATCAAGAGTTAGATCTGGAATGCTTCCAACTTTGGTGTCAGCTTCATGTGTGCTTGGATAATCCTCTTGATCAAATGCTGAATAGTTGGCATTGATTGGGCTTGGAGTATGAGGCTCAATGTGAAATTTTGTAATAGGTTCAGACCTGATTGTGGCCTTGGCTCCATACCTTGTCCTAAATATCATGTGTGACTAGTCAACATATAGGTAGCCTCCAATTCTAGCTGTGAAATCCCTTGACAAACATATGGCAAAAGGTGGTGTCAAATCTATCACCGACACATCTTGCAAAATAGTGACATTGGGGCATGCATGTAAAGTGAGGCTCAAATATTTGATTAACCCAACTATTATTACTATTGTTCCATTTAATTGCACCACCCCCTTGGATATGACTTCATATTGAAGGCCCAGATGATCAACTATTTGCTTGGGCATCACGAAACTACTTACCCCAGAATCAATCACAGAATTATGTACTAGTTTATCCCCAATGATCAATGAAACATATAATGGAAGGGGATTCAAAATTTTACCTTATTTTCCTCCAATATTTCCCTCAAGATGAGTAGCATTTGTGAGTACCTTTTCTTGTATATGAGCTTGCTGATTTGAGGTTGACTGATTCTTCATGGAAGCTTATAGTAGATCCCTTTGTCCTATGATGGATAGTGACTCCCACATAGATATGTTCACATTGGTCTTCTTCATTTGTTCAATGATGTCAAATGGTGATGAACCATCTCTTTACTTCCCTTTAGTCTACACATTCTTTTCTTATACATGGGTTGTAACAACTAGTATTTGAGCTGGTCTAGAAGGTGGCTTGGGCTATCCTTGCACATTTGGAACTGTATTTTGCTTGCCAACAACTTGTGGAGTGATGTAAGGTTGTGAATCACTTTGATCTAGTGACTTCCCTTCACTAATATTCCTCTTCTTTGACTGTGTGTTAGCTTCTACAATCTGAGAAGGTGTTTGATTCATACCACAAAAATCTTCAGCTTGCCAATTCACAAGTGTAGTCTCATTTGAAGTTATATCTTGTTGAGATATCCCTTGTTATTGGTTTGTTTCTTGACTCACTCCACTCTCTATACCATTTTTTGTCACCATCAGAGCTTGGTTCAAAGTACCATTGAAGCACATAGATTGGTTGTGAGTTTTAGTACATGGGAAACACTAGTCATACTCTTGAGCTACATTATTTTACACTGACACTAAGGCTTTAGAGGTAGATGCAACATTGGTGTTATAGGACTGAAATAGTCTATTGGTAGGAGGCCTTACTTGATTTTGATTTATAGATGGGTTGGGTGGCATATTAGGCTGATATGGTTGTCTATTAAGCTGAGTTTGAGACATATAAGAAGGTCTAAAGCTTTGAGCTTGTTGCCTCTTGAGAATAACCATCTCATTACCCAAATTTTTCTATTGTTTCATAATTTCTTTCAGCTCATTTGAGGCAATAGAATATGAAGTAGAGGTTTCATTCAACTCTGGTTTCTAGGAGTGGGAATAGGGATAAAGTAGGTGCTTGACTAGTACTTAGGATTCCCAAATCTAGACATAAGGGAATAAGATGCCTAGGTGCAAGTTTACCAGCTTGGATCAAGAAATTGTCATCCCTAATGGTGATGTTGTAAGCTGCAGGTAGAGTTTCACCTCCCATGGATTAGATCAACATAGAAATGTCAAAATTTAAAGCTTTGAGAAAGTATAAGAAAGCACCTTGAGTTGTTTGCCTCACTACCAATGGGATTCTAACCCATGTTCTTTGAAATCTGAAATTGAAGTCTGTTAGCAGCTCATTAGGAGCTCTCTTGATAGTTGTTAGTTGCTCCAATAGAGATAAGTTGTCCCCTTTCTCTCTAAATTGGTTATGGAGGGTTGTGCATAACTGGTTCCAATTTTGGATAGAGCCTGCATCAAGTCTCTTGAACCATTGTAAGGATTTTCCTTTGAATGAAGATGCCAGAAATTTGACAACAATCTCCATATCAACAATCTCATGGATTACACAAACATTAGCAATGTCCTTGACATGATCACCAGGATTGGTTTGATTTTCTCTAGTAAAGTATGGGATGTTCTTCAATACTGCAATAGGAACTAGGTTTAGTGCATTGAGAGCAAGTTGGCTGCTGCCAGTAAAGTTGACATAAGGGTTGGGTTGTGTAATTATGATTGGCCTGAGAACCCTTGTTGATTAGGTGAAAGGTCTACCAAGTGGAGGATTTGATAGAGTTCTATCTAGTGGAGATGGAGACCTTTGAATCCTTCTTCCCCTCTCTCTTCTTTCTGGGGATAATTGTAAATACTCTAAAAATCCCTCTTCTCTAGTCGTTGACCTTGTTTAGATCCTTCTCATCAATCTTCAAGCTTGGACTGCTAAAACCAATTGATCTATCCCTTTGTAGTCATCATATGTGTAAATCAAGGCTCTTTTCAAGAGAGAAACTTACAACAAATACACATCAAATTTTTTGTAATGAAGATGAAGACCTATAAGGTCCCACTGGGTGTGCCAAAACTATTAGTGCAAATATACAACACCCCCTAAATGACCTCCAGATCTGTAGTTTAGAATTGGGTAATTTAGTGTGATTACACAACATTAAATTTTCTCCAAGGTGTGGGACCTTACAGATGAGAAAATTCTCCAGAGAAAGTTGGTTTTTTACTCCTTTGTTTAGGTGTATGCATGAATTATATAGAGGTTTAGTGCTAAATCCTACTCTAAATTCCAAGGAGACAGAGATAAAAGATGCAAAAAAGAAATAAAACTAATTAAAAATGGTTATACACCAAAGGAGTGATGAAATTTTTTCTTACAAATAAACACAAATCATGGAGATGTAACACCAAGCATGCACAGGTTTCCATAATGTAATGAAAGACCAGAAAATAATGATAAATGCATGAAAGGATTGGAAGATCATTCACAAAACATGTATTACCATTACCAAATTTGATATAATTCATTACACTGGCAGAAAGGCAAAAAACATGTCACAGGCTCCATTGAAGGTCTGAAAACTACTCAAATTCATGTGCCAAGGGGAAGAGGGGAGTCTGCAAGAAAAAAAATGTCCAACCCTTTACAAATGAGCCAAAACTAGCTTTTAATGGAAAAGCAGAACCGAGGAAAAGAAAAAATGTGGGAAAATTGATTTTTGATCTCCAACCTATGACAAGACTCATTAAAACAGCACGGGAATCTTCAAAAATCCATTTTTATATGTATTTAACCATGTTGGAGAAGAAACAAGTGCCATACTTCATCAATTTTGGTGGTTGGGGGTCGGTTTTACATTTTTTCCTGTGCCAGAAGCATTTATTCATTTTTCTCCCACAAAACTCTACCAAAAATCAAACTTGAATAGTCTATCATGTAGATAATTTCAATAGCTTTCTAATGACACCAAAATAAAGAAAACCCAAGCTCTGGTTCAAAAGATATGGCCCTCTAAAGATTTAGGGTAAAATTGGAAAAATTATGGCAAAAATGGGTTCGCAGGCCAAAATTTGAATTTTTTCCCCGTTTTTGATTTTGGGAAAAAATCCCCAAACAACTTTGCCAGCCCAAGCTCCGCTACCACATGGCACCATCTCATTGATCCACGGGTTCAAACAGTCATTTTTCCCCTTTTGCAAATTTGAATTTTTTTCAAAAATTACTCCGTGCCTCCACTGCTCCAGGACACATGTCACCACTTGGCTACTTGGTGGGGATGCACTCTACTCTTTACCTTTTAGCCATTAGCCACTTTGGAAAAATTTCCAAAGTCCTTTTGTCACTCTGGCCCCTACCACTAATAGGACACATCACAGTTTCTCATTGCTCGGCGGGCTTCCACTCGGATTTTCCCCTTTGACCCTTTTGACCCCAATGCCAAAACGTTTGAAGTCCTTCCACCGCTCCGACCCCCACCTGCCACGTGGCACCCTCTCATCTCCTTGTGGGATTTCTGGCCAAATGTTTCCCTTTGTGCCTTTTTATTAGAGCACCAATAACTTGAACTTCCCCCTGACACCCACCGCTCTGCCATGACACGTGGCATCATTACATTAGTTGCAGGCCTTCCCAGGGAAAATTTCCCCCAAAAGCTCTTCTGAGCCATAACTTTCAAAATATTTGGAGTTAGGAGGACTTATTTACCTTTCTAGAAAGGGGAAGAAAAATCCTATATGATGAATCCATCTCTAGGAACTTTTGAGTGCTTTAAAGTTTGCAAAAATCTTCCTGCAGTAAAAGGAAGGAAGAAAGAAGGCAAGTTAACCAAAACAAGGATGGGCTTATTTTGGATAACAATACCCTTAGTAAGCTCTTCACTACCCACTACACTTCAGTCTCTATCCCTCATACCCCCTGCATGACCCACAACATCTACCTTCATAGCACCTCCATTATCCCCATGGGTAACTTGTCCTCTTCCCCCATCTTCTTTTCCTTATAGATCTCATACACATGCATCACCTTAACCCAAGAAGGTTCTTGTCAAAGACAAAAATACCCTACCCTCTAATAAGGTAGTTAAAACAAAAACACACCCTCCTTCCCATTCATCTACCATAGCCCTACCTAAAAAAACATGACCAACACCCAAGACCACGCCAACACCCAAAACCATATCTCGACCTACTCCCCCTCCTACAAGGATCATTCCTCAACAATCAGCCACACCTACACCCAAACCCACTATCACTTCCCATTGCAACCCACTAGCAGGGTCCTATGCCAAAATCTTAACCAACCTCCTTGAGACTTCCGTCATTACATTACCACCACTTAGACCTTATGACCCCCTCAAACCCAAGCCAAAAGGGTTTGATGACACTAAAATTTGTGCCTACCATCATGTGTCAGGGCATGATGTAGAGAACTTCAAGGCTTTGAAAAGTGTACTTATCCAATTATTTCCTCTGGAAGCCAACTTTGACAATGATGAACTTCTCGATGAGGACCTTGCTTCACTGACACCCATTCCCACAGTCCTTCCCTCACTACCCACTCAACAACCACGACCTCCACCACAGCTCCTAGAACCACCCCCAAGATTTGAAATTAACATGGTTCACATTAGAGAACTTTCCATACCATCACCCAAATGTCATTGCACCCAGATCACCTCACAATTTTTTTCTCCTCTGATAGGTTTTTTCCCATCATGTCATTACACCACCCATCCTGCACCTTCTCCATTTTCCAACTCACCTCAAATCAACATGATCCACATCACTACCCATGCTCAGAAAGACAAAGGCAAGTAAAAGGCAACTAACTCACCAACCAATCCTATACCCAACATACCATCTGCACCCATACCTAAAATCACTATCTGCAGCCCCACATACCCTATTTCTAATGGATTCACACATCACACCATGCTCAAAAAATTACACCAATCTCCCCTCAAAAATTTCCTTATATGACCTCATCCAAACCTCAGAATCCCATCTTCAAGCTCTCATGGAGGTCCTGCAATCTATTGAGGGTTTTACTCAATGACCCTACACCTGTAGTCTCCATTATCACACCCCATCATGTAGCCTCTCTCACCCAAATTACCACCTTCATCTTCACTCCACCCTACTCACCAAGTATCCTCCCTTAGCTTCTTTGAAGAAGAGATCACACCACACTAAATTGTTGACCCAAACCTAGGTCTCTTCATCTTTTTCCACATTGATGACATACGGGTATGATGTGTGATGATTGATCGGGATGCTAGCTTTAACATCATTTCATCCCATGCATTCACTCAAATGCACATACTTGACAATTGCATGCATAAACATCCCATCATGTTGCATTCATTCAATGACACTATCGCCTCTACACTATATACCATCATCCTCCACATTCACGTGGGCCCCCACATGGTTCTAGAGTTATTCTATGTCTTGGAGGGGGAATTTCAATATAACCTATTGCTTGGCAGACCCTGGATTTATGTCATGGTTTGTGTTCCTTCCACTTTTCATCACTGTGTAAAGTTTGAACACGAGGGACACACCTATACTATTCCAACTGACCCATCACCTTTTAAAACATGTAACATGCTTTATCTACCTAATGATGTGCGCATACCCATTAAAACGTCTACCTCCATAACCACTACCACTTCACCTACACCTTCGCTTACCAGTATAGTTGCTACCTCAACCACACATGCCTCCTCCATTCCTACCACCACCACAACCTCCACGGCTAGTACATTAGCCTCTCAATCCATTAAATCCATTAACCCCACCCCCGCATCGACCTCTGACACATCATCCATTCTAACTACCCACATACCAACTACTGATCACTTAGAAGGCATTTTTCAACGCCTCACTTTGGGGAGTATAACCTATAAAGTGTTAACACATTCCTTACTCTACAAGAGTACAAAATCATTCACCAACGCCCCTCGCTACGATCACCACATAGGAGAACACCTCCTTTATGGTCCTCCTCATCTCTGTACCAGTCCTCACCTATGGGGGACTTGATACTACCACTTACACACCCGAACCACCATCACAAACCCACCCATTTTTCACTGACTTCCAGTCTCTCACCAATCGTCATTTTTCCCACACCTTCCTGCATTGATGTACATGGAAGGGTTTCAGTTTTGGCATTTATGAGCAAGGCTGCCATACTATCATTCCATGTACCACCTGCAAACATAACGACTATAGTGGTATCGGCTTTCCTAAACCACCTGTTGGTACCCAAATTTAATCTCCTTCACAACTTAAGCAACATCATGGATTTTACAAGACACTCAAAGGAAAATAAATTATTTATATGTCATTTTGTAGCCAGGGACGCAATTTATCTGACTTGTTATCACTCAATATTTGAAGAAGTGGGTAGCACCTTGAAAGGATTTTGATCTAATCCTCAATATTTTAGGTTGTGCCTTTCAACCAAGGTAAGAGAACCTATATTACAGCCTCTATTTTATGAAGGAGATAAAGATATCCTTATACTATGCATATTGTATGGAGATGGCCTTGGGAAAACATGATCAATTTTTCATTATTCAAACTCAACAGAGCTATCACTACTAAATGATGGAAATACTTTCAAGACAAGGCTTAGGATGTTATAGACATGGTATGATCCTGATTTTCTTTATGCATTTTTGTAAATGGATTGTGTTCTTTTGTTGACACACAATGCAATGCAGGGGGTAGTATGGGGTAGGATTAGTTATTTTGAATGAAATTTCTGGTGGGAGATTTTAGACAAGACCAACCAGAATTTACCAGATTCTTTGAGGACATTTGTAAGAAATTTGTAACACCTAAACAACAGAATGCTTCAAAGGGGTTAAGGTACTCCTTCAACCAAGATATGTGCACCAAATGGAGGCCTAGATATGCACTCTTCCACACAATCTTTGAAAACCTGCCACAAAATTTTGAAGTAGATGAACCAATAAAGTATCCAAAAATCTCTATTTAATCATGACCTAAGGTACACCCAAAGGTTTACAAAAATCCTCATAATTCAAGAAAGGTAAAGTGATTTTAAATCTGTTTATCTCTTTATCAGATGAAAGCTCTTATGAATGTGAGACTGCAGATGCCAGTAAACTATCAACAAGAAATGAGACCATGTATGATCAAGAGATATTTTAAACACAAGACTGCAACAGGAGCAAGAAACACAAATTGAAAACATTCTCAAACATAAGTGCATGCAAATTTTTCCAAGAGACAACACAAACTAATCTAGAATGACCAAATTTATCAGCAAAGGAATGTTATAAGAACAATCTCAAAGCTTGTTGATGGCTTTACAACTGAAACCAACTCAACATGATATAAATTTGATGTAAAAAGGAATTAGAAATGGTTCTCAGACAGTTTCTCAAAGACTGGGGCTTCTTCCCAGATTTTCTCGTGAATTTCTAAGTTTTTCCGACCTTTTTCTTGTCTCAAAATGTGCATTATATAACTTTCAATTTTATTTGATCCTTCTTTCCCAAGAAAAGAATATGCCCAACATCAAGTTTGTTAAAAAAAATTGACATGATTCGTAGATAGGGACATTTAACAAATTCGCAACCAAAGTTACCAAGTGTTTCTAAAATGGTGAATCATTGCAAATCCTTCATCATTATCCATTATGGAGGCACGTTTTTCATTCTCCGAGCATGCAGAACCCTTTCATTTCATCATTTCATCCCTATAATTCCAAAATTTGATTCTACAACTTTATAGTTTGATATTTCACGTTTTACATGGGACTGAGTAAAAATTTATTTCAAAAATACCTCAAATCTACAAAGTAATCCCTAAAACCACTTGCATTGGTCCTTGCAGGAACAAAGGACAGGAATTCACCAAAAATTCGATGAAAAATGATGTAAAATTCACATCTCCAAGCTTCCTGGAGAAAAAATGGCGGCCAAATTGAAGAATGTACAGTTACTATTGATTCTCTCTTTCTCCTTCAATCTGGGCCCTCCACGTGTCAAAATATGATTGGGAATGAATTCAAGCTCACTTTTTGACTTTTTAACAGTTTTGGAAAAATGGAAAAATTTGACTTTTTTCTCCACCCCCTCCGCCCTTGAACTTTGGTGATGACACGTGGCATATGGTGGGTCCCATTGGGATCGTAACTCAATTATGTGCATTTTGACCCTTTTTTGGAGTTTGGAAAAAATTCACTTTTTTCCGCACGGGCCCACACCTCTACCTCTATCCTTGACACATGTTAGCCTATCTATCACTAAAAATCCACGGGCTTATTCCATGTTTTAGCACCTTTTTTTTCCAAGGGAAATTTTTCTCATTTCACCCTACGGGTTCGCGCCTCTGATCCCGTCCTCAGCCACGTGTCATATTCTGATTTATCATGGAGCCACTCCTCAAATCTTCCATTCTAAGTCTTTTTTGCAAAAGGGAAAAAAAATCATTTTACCTCTGCTGGCCCACCGACCCACTCTGCCTTCGCCATGTGTCTCCCCATGGCTTCATTCAGACCCGTGGCTTAATTCTTTGCTTAAGTCTTTTTGACCAAAAAGGGAAAAATTTCCCCTTTTCTTCCACGGCCCAAAATTCCTTCTATGCCTACCACGTGTCCACCCCTTACTCCATTATAGACCCGCGGGCCTAATTTACACTCTAACTCCTTTTGGTAAAAGGGAACAAAATTCCCCTTCTCCCTCCGCAACCCGCACTTCCCCACTCTGCCAACACATTGCCACGTGTCCAACCCATTCTCTATAGTAGACCTGTGGGCCTTTCCACACCCTTTTTCCCCTTCACAAAAAATGAAAATTTTTCCTAAGTTCCCCACCTACCTTCCATTCTGCCTTGGCATAAGAACATGACACGTGTCCTCTCTGCGGAGTTGCGGGGGTAATTTTGAATTTTTTTCCCAAATCCAAAAAATGCTAATTTTTTCAAAGAAACCCTGTTGATCCTTTTCTAACCAGATGCGGACACGTAGGAGATGTTGTTTGATCTTAATTTTGATGGTCAAATGACACCCATACGACCGTCAAAAAACACATAAATTGCTAAGGATGCCCGAATTTGATTTTTTCTTCGTGGGTGAAGGAGTTTTTTGTCAAAAAACATATGGGAAGTGATTTTAAGAAATTTTTGACCATGGGGAAGGATTTTTGAGGGAAAATGAGTACAAGATGAGAAAATTCAAGCTCCACAGGCTAGGAAAAAGGAAAAAATGATAATGGCCCATGGATTTGGAAATTTAGGGCATAAAACAGAGCCTGTATGTATTTTTATTTTAGGTTAGGCCAAAATAATAAGTTTATGGGCCATTTAAAGCATTCAATCTGTTATCTCATTTTAGTGATTCCATCTAATATCAAGATAACCATAGAATTTTTTTGGAAAAATCTCCTAAAATGCCCTTTTCAGGAGATTTTTGGGTTTTCAGGTTTCAACAACATGAAAACATATTTTCTACATGCTTCATGCAAATTGTTTCCTGAAACCTGAAACCCGAAACAAGTTAGTCTGTTATGTTTTTGGGCACTCCAAGAATGATGACATGGCATTAGTACCAAGTTTTTAGGTAGTTAGCATGTGTCAGGTGAAGTGTAATAATGTGGGTACTTTATAAATAGTTCAATTTTACACGTCATTTTTACCTGTTGTACTTTTGCTGTGTGGATTTTTCATACTTATGCCTACGACCTCCAAAACCTAATTGATCTTCTTGATCAATTTTGTGTTCTATTTTTTGATTATTTTTCAAGATTACTGAAGGTATTTTTCTTTTCTTATTGATTTGAGGTCTTCTGGATTTTTTATTTGATATCTTGTTTTGGTGTTCTCCTTCCTTTCCTATTTTTTCTCTAGGTTTAGGGTTTTAGATTGTTTTCTTCATTTTATGTTGTATTCTAATGAAAGTTATTGTTTGGAATTCACCCCTAGGGTGTTTCTTTATTTTATCCCATGGAATATACCCTGTTAATTATTGAAAAAATCTAAAAATTCCTAACTGGTGAAATGGCAGGAATTTTACATGTCCTAACACCTCAAAAACCTAATTCCTTTATTTCAGGTTTACAAGGTGTTCAACATCTTATCGCTTCCGCCATTTTTTGGGCTTCATCGAGTGCTTAAAAATCTCCAAGTTCTACCCCCTCCTATTGGATTGTTCTAAGTTCCAAAAAATTTATCAACCTCTGACATACACTTTGCAGTGTATCAGGTTTTTCTGAGTGTTCGACATCCTCTTATCTTCACTTTTGTTTCGGGTCTTGCAAAGTAATCAACATCTTCCAACTTACGCCAGTATACCAGGTTTTACAAGGTGTCTGACATCTACTAAGTTCTGAAACTCTCTGTAGTCTATCAGGTTTTGTGAAGTGTCTGACAAGACCTTATTTCTACCATACATTCTAGTGTGTCGGGTTTCATCAAGTGCTTTGCAAGTTCTAAATTCCGGATAGTGTGGCGGGTCTATGGGGTTGATCAGCAAGCTTCCAAGTCTGATTGTTTAAACAGGAGTTGTCTAGGCATTCTTTCTTCAGGACTTCTCATGTTGGATCTTGGATCATCCAAGGATAAGTCAGAAAGGTTAGGAAAGATGAAATACAAGTACTAGAAAATGGAATCCCCCTCCTACATAGATTGTAATTACGACATTCGAGATATAGAGCTTGGTAACATTGACATGGAAGACTTTTGGAACAGAACCACAAGGATTCTTCTTAGAGTCCCTAGATGAATTCAATAACCAACAGTGGCCTCCCTCTTGTAGTAGGATTCCTAATGGTCTACTTAATGCCTCAAGTTCATTTTGGCCTGTGCTTCCAATTATGACTCGGATTCTTTCTCAATGTAAAATCAAGTAGGATAAGTCATAGGTGAAGTTGGATGGAGGTTACTTTGATTACCTCTTAAGATTACCCAACTTTCAGGAATATGTCGATGTAGATCTTAAGTCAGCATAGAAATCCTGAGACAAAGATCAAGAAGACTACATCAGGCATGTGAATAAAAATTTCTTGATCAAGGCCAAGCCAGTTGTCTTAAGGTTTTCCAAGTTTATCCCCAGGAGTTATTTCATCCTTCAAATCAGTGACATTATCACCCTACTGAGTCAAGTATTTGGACTCCCTGAGTCAAGAGACTTCCAAGGGTGGATGTATCAATTTATGGTCATTAATAAAGAAGAACGAACAAGGGATCGATTGGATCAGTCTTAAAATTGATGAGATTGATTCCTAGATGAAGACAGTCTTAACTACTGGTGAATTCTATATGTCTTCATATGTCACCTATGCAGCAGCCGGCATGAGAAATTATCCAGGGTTAGATGCAAAAGGAGATAGGGTAACATAACACATATATCGGTACTTCCCTCAGTTAATAATGAAGGGTTCTGAGGATCAATTTAGAAGAGTGAACGATACTTTCTTTTATGAAAATATCTACAAGATGAACCCCTGATCTAAGGAAAAGAAGAGTCTTTGACAAAGCATGGGCTGAAGTATCAAAATGGGGTTATATCTTCTTACAGTTCAAGAATTTCGCATACCTTCAGGTGGTCATGTACCCGGGTGATCCTTTCTGATTGCCTAGATTCCTAGGTGATAATTTGATCCTAATGGAGTTGGTAAGACAATTGTTGGATTTCCAAAAATTCTAACAGAGTAAACACAAGGCTATCGTGTCCTTCCCTATTTCCATTGGAAGTTACATGTGCTTGACAGTGTTTAAAGCTAAGAATGTGGTGCACGAGCTTTAGGACAAGTTGAAGAAGAACATGAAGCACAAAGATGGATTTTATTTATGAGGAGACCTTAAATCGTACGGGACTTTATATCTACATGTTCCCAACATAGAAGATATTTGGGTTGATCTTCAGGATGAGGTTTCCATCCGAAGAAAGGACAATAGTAGGTTTAAAATTGAAGAAATCCATATGTTGGATTTATCTGACATCCCAGAGGGCACCACAGATAACAAGAATGTCCTTGATGCCTTGTATGATGGGTTAAATGAAGACCGATATGTATTCCCAGCTATTGATTGGTCCATCACTGAGAAAGCTTCTATTGCGGGGAGATCTTCTCAAATTCTTGCCCGTATTAAGGCATGGCTCATTTTTTGGGGAATGAGCTATAAAGAAGGGATTTTTTCAAAACTAGATACTTTGGAAGTGGGACCCTCCAAGGGAAAAAAGGAAAACGATAAGAACCCTTCCAAGAAGCCAATAAAGGTTAAGTTTATCAGAAAGGGAGAAAATCAAGTAACTACACCAGTGGCCACTCTCCCACAAACAGTTGAGGTTCTTGATTCACCTCCACAACCAGAAAAAGTAAATCCTCCTCTAGGAGAAGAGATTGTTCAACCTTCCATTCTTCTTTTGCTTTACATTTCATCAAAGGTAAGTCTTCCTCTTATCTCTCAAGCTCTAGTTTCGAAATCCTTGCCTCCTCCCATTCAGCCTTCCTTGCCTTAGATTTCTTCACCAAGTTCCTCAGCCATGGCTAGTATCTTATCTGGCATCTCACCTCTCCCCACTAGACCCTAGTTAACCATGGACATGCCTCCTCCTTCTCAAGCTTCATTCCCTGAATCCATTACCATGGACGCTACACTTGTAGTGGTCACCACTCCACAAACTAACCTTCCTCCACCTAAGGATGTGACCATAACACCTACAATGGGAGCAACTTCTTCCAATACGCCTCAATGGTTAATATATTAGACTCTGAGGAAGAGGAAGGTGGTAGTTCCATTACCAGCCTTTGATTTAATTTCCCTCAAGGTCACTCCTACCAAGTCGGCCAAGAAACCCAAAATAGTTTCAAGGATTTCAGTGGATGCCTCGGGGCATAAATTTACAGAAATTTCTACTCCTGCGGTTGATAAAACTAAGGATGATATAATGGTCACAGATTATCAAATCACAAGGGTGGATTTATGGAAAGTAACAACAAAGGGAGCATAACAAGATGCATAAGATGCCATGAATGTGTTGTGTCAAAAGATAAAGGAAAATAAGGAAAAAAGAGATGAGTTAAAAGAGAAAGTACAATAACTGACAGAAGTACTACTCAAGCTATCAAAGCCTCCTAAGTTAACACCATCATCCGCTACTCCTATCAAGTTTGATTTCTCATCGGTACTCATAATCGAGAAGATTAATGAGAAGGGGAGAATGGTCAATGAATGGATCCAAAGGATACTCCTGCAAGGAAAAGAAGTCATCAAGGACAACATGGAAGTATACAAATCCTTAGAGGATATAAATAAGGATGGAGAGAAAATGGATGATGAATTTTCAGCAGATGTCAGAACCTAGAGTTAACTTTTGAAGCTCTCCAAACACTGAAATGGGTTCCATCCCACATCTTGGTCAAGGAAGGCATCATTCCACATGGGGAAAAACATTTTTAACTAACCAAAGCCATTAGATTCAGAATAAATATTTTCAATGAAGCTTACAGAAAATTGAGGGAATCAAGAGATCAATTGGTTGATGGCATGAATGACATAGAAGAAGAGCTAGTCAAGATTTGTGTTAAGGTGTTGAGTGAAAGCTCAGGTATTCTGCATGTTGATGATCTTTACAAGCAGATCCAAGAATCAATTCAGAATGAACCAACTTATGGATTTGACCTGGAAATCATTGACAGGTTTGTGAAAATTGAACATTCTTTGGAAACCCTAAGGAAAATCAACAAGAGACTGAAAAATATTCCTAGAAACACTAGCGATACTCAGGAAACATGTGAAGTTCTGAGTGATCATTCCACCACACCTGATGAAAATGAGATGCAGGGTATAATCTGAAAGTTCCAATAATTTCGGGACAAGTAGGCTTTGTTGGAGGAAGACAAAGATGATGAAATAGAATAGGCACAATGTTGCATGTCATTTCAATCCTAAAATCGACATGTCTTTCTCATTTTTTTTGTCACATAGGAAGCAAATTTTGACTTGGTCTCTTGCGTGAGAGTTAAGCAAAGTAGGAATCTCATTAAAAAGATTATTTTCTAGGATTTATCCTATTTTCTCTCAACTCCTTTTATTATAAATAAGGGATTCTTATGCATTCCAAAGGGTTGATATTTTTGGAAGATTGAGATCTATTGTGAAGAAGAAAGACTTTGTGTTTTCTTTTAATCATTTGAGGAATAGAAACTGATGCTATTTTGCAAACTTTATGTTGTGAGATTTATCTTTCTTAAGATATTGTTCTTATGTTCATAATCTTAACCTATTCGTTTAGCATCTTGATTGTTCTATTCATTTCAAATAGTACATTTGTTATCTAAAGCTCATATGATAATTTCATGCTCTGTGTTTACTCGAAAGAAAATACGTTCCTCTCATTTCCTTTGCATTGTGTTTTTTCCATAATAGTAATTTCCTTTCTGATCCATTTCATTTCGAAAGAACAATATATTCACCTATTATGGATATGGATTTTTGGATTCTATCCCAACCCCTATGGTTAGATTAGTGTGAATACTATACATATTATTTATGTTGTGTTTTAGATTAGTAATAAACAGGTACCCTCACATATCTTTAAGGAGGGATTTAATCCCATGTACTGTGGTTGAATCTCATATTTTGGTGTAACAAAATATCCAACCAACAAAATCAAGATGGGGAAAATTATAGACCACCAAACTCAAAGAAAAATGTTTTTTGAGCATGTAGAACAAAGGGGACAGATGGGGAAATAATAGAGGATAAAAATGGACACCAACATCAGCTTCTACTTAGGGATGGGCACTCCCAGTGAGTTCCATAAGAACAATAAGTAGACCAAGTGCAAAAATAATCCATTGGGTAAAGGATTCATGATCTAAAATCACCAAAAACTAGCTGATAACCTGACAAAAATGGCGGCCACAAACCAAAGCAAACCACAAACCAAAAAAACACCAAAAATAGAGTGAAAAACCAAACACTATACACTATAGAAGTGGTGCATACCTAAAATTTGGGGATTAATCCAAGAAATGCTTCAGATGCCTGTCATTAATAGGCAGTTCAAGAAATTCCCCATATAAATCTTTGAGAAAAAAGGTATTCTCACCAATTATGATATCAATGGAGTAAGGGCCCATCCATAATGCATCAAATTTTCCATGTTTACCCTTATCTTCATTTCTTCTATCCCACAACAAAACCAGATCTCTAATATTGAAGGCCCTAGGAGTGACCTTCTTGTCAAATAATCTTTTCAACTTCTCTTTAAATCTAATATGCCTCTGGTGGGATTCTCTTCTCTCTTCATCTAGCTCCACAATCTGATTAATCATTTCTTCATATGGATTGGCCTCCTAATCCTCAAGTTGTTAAACAAACTAAAATGAAGATAATTGCAGATGCAAGGGAATCAGAGCTTGAGTTCCATACACCAATTCAAATGGGATCTTACCAGTAGCTCCCTTGGTAGTGATTCTATTAGCCCAAACTAAAAATTTCAGTTGTTCACCCCATTTTCTCTTGTTCAACTCCAAGGTCCTCCTAATGATCTTCAATAAGTTCTTATTGCTGGACTTAGCTTGTCCATTCCCTTAGGGGTTATAGTTTGAAGAATAAGTCAAGTTGGTTCCATACTCCATGCACATTGTCATCAAAGCCTGAGCTTTGAAACACATGGCATTATCAACAACAATCTTGACTAGCACACCAAATCTGCATATGATATTATTCAACAAGAAGTTCATAACAACTTGGTGTGTTGCTTTCTTGGTGGGGATTGCCTCTACCCACTTTGTGAAGTAATATTTGGCTACAAGGATCCATTTATGCCAAGCACTAGAAGGGTTTGAATACTCACCAATGAAGTCCATCCCCCACTATTTGAAAGGAGTTTCAATTGATATAGGCTGTAAAGGGAGGGAGCCTGAAGCTTTCATTATTCTAGAGAAACGTTGGTATCTTTCACATTTTCTAATCAGCATGGTTACATATTTGAAAAGAGTAGGCCACCAATAACCAACTCTCAAAACCTTGTGTCCTTTAACCCTTCTAGAAAATTTTCCTCCACATAATCCCTTATGGAAATCAGTAATCACTTTGGGAGCTTCATGTTCAGGTACACACTTCAAGAGGACACCTTCAAGGTTCTTCCAAGCGAGCCCAAAGTCAGTGATGATGTATTTTTGAGAAGCTAGCTTGAGGGCTCTTTTCTGATTTTTAAATTTAAATGATCAGGACAACATAGGTCTCTGAGGTAAAATGATTATATCCTTGTACCACTTCAGAACCTCACCAATTTTCCAAGAACATCTTCCCTTTCTTCCTCTACTTCATTCACTTCCATAGTCTGCAAGTTGCTCTCAGCCATGAGCTTAGCAATACCCAAACCTCTTACCAACTTTGTGGTTTGGATGTCCATATCATACTCCTGCAGTTTTTTCACCCATCTGACATCTCTTTACTTGAGACCTCCATCTTTGATAAGATGTATTTTACCATGGTATGGGGAACATAAGCAACAACTTTTGAACTTAAAATATAAGGCCTGAAAACCATTGCTGCTTTCACCAAGGAAAATGCTTGTTTTTCCATGATTGTGTACTTTAACTCAGCAACTTGTAAAGCCTTGTTAAAGAAGGAAATATGCCTCTCAGCCCCATCTTCATCCTTTTGGAGAAAAATCAGATGCAATAGTATTTTTTAGAAGAAAAGGAGAAGATTTGGAAAGGCCTTTTTGTAATTTGGGGCTGCCAAGATAGGTGCATGTTTAAGTGCCTCTTTGATTCCTTCAAAAACCTGAATAGCAGCCTCCTCCCACCTAATAACTTTATCTTTCTTTAACATGCATGTGATGAGGAAGAGTCAACTCAGCAAAATTGGACACAAACCTTCTAATGAAATTGATTTTCCCAAAGACAGATTGGATGCCCTTCTTCATTCTTAAAATTGGCACCTTGTTGATTGCTTCTATTCTCTCAAGGTCAATCATGACACCAGTACTTTAAAACAATATGACCAAGAAGCTTGGCCTTTTGGACTCCAAATTGACACTTCTTTAGATTGAGAGAGATTCAAAATTCTCTACATCTGATCAACATCCTTTCCAAATACTTGTAAGTGATCATTTCTACTCCTTGAAAACACAGTCACATCATCTTGATAAACTGCAATGAAGTCATTTATATAACTAGGAAAAGCAACATCCATTTCTCTTTGAAAATTAGCTCCAGTACATTCATGAGACCAAAAGGCATTCTCACATAAATATATGTTCCCCAAGGAGTGGTAAAGGTAGTTTTAAATCTTTCTGACTCCTTGAAAACAACCTGATTGTAGCCAGAGAAACCATCTAAGGTGGAAAAAAATTCAGATCTAGACACTAACTACAGCATGTTCTACATTTTTGGAAAAGGATAATTGTCTTTCAATGAAGCTCTATTCAGATTTCTGAAGTCTACACAAATTCTGATATCTCCATTCTTCTATCTAACTGGCATAAGTTTTACAACCCAAGAAGAATACCTTGTGGGCTGAATGATCCCTCCCTCCTTCAGTTTCTTCAATTCATCTTACATTTTCATGGAGAGGAGTGGATTAATTGGCCTTTTCTTCTATCTTAATGGTTTGGCATTTTTCTCAAGAGGGGTCTCATGCTGAAACAAGTCCTCTCTATATGCTTTCAGCTCTGAATATGACTAGGCAAGGGAGTCTTGATATTGTTTCAACAATTGAAGATAGGACTGTTTTTCTTCCTTGTTTAAACTGCTTCCTAGCCAAAATTTTCTTGGTTTATCCTTTGTTCCCAAGTCATGCTCTTCCACATCCCTTGAGGTAGATATGCTTCTATTGATGATGTAATCAACATTGCTAAAATTTGACTAAAGAGCAACAAGACCGCTAGGAATGGTGTTAGTTTTCATTTGGATAATATCTTTTCCAAACAAAGTCTCTCTTCCTTCAATCATACATACCATTGATTCCCAATAAATATGTTGATCTATAAACTCACCTTTATTTTGTAAGAACCTTTGCACTTGAGCATCATCATTAAACACTTGCTAATGTTTGATGTTGTTAGGGCCAGCTGGCCTAGTTAACACTTCAACATTGTACTCACAATAAGGTGAAATAGTGCAAACTCGAAATCTTTAAACCAACACTAACAACTTGTCAGCAGCAACATTCAAACTTCTATCATGGTGCAAAATATTGAAGGAATCAAACATCTCAGTTAGATCCCAAACTGCATGCTTATATTGCTTCATCTGCTGATTTTTTGTAGCATACATTTTTCTTATTTGTTTGACAACTAGCTCTGAATCTCCCTTTGCGATGATGTCCTTGACACCATACTTCCATGCAATTCACAGACCCAACAACAAGGCTTCATACTTAGCAATGTTGTTAGTACATTTAAAATTAAGCTTGAAGGAAAACACAAATTCTTCCAAGCTAGGAGAAATCAGAATTACACTGGCACCATTTCCAAATTTGGAGCAATCTCCATCAAATAGCAAGGTCCAAGGAGAACATACCTATTCAAGGCACTTTGAATGATCCATTTTTTGTTCTTTTCCATCAGTAAAACCATAAAATTATTAGCATCAACATCATAAAATAATACTTCATAAGAAGCATTGTTCGGGTCCTCAGATGCAACATTTTATTTTCTCCATAGAGCTTGACAAGGCTTCCCTTAATGGGAATGGTGGAAAAAGACATATCCATTTGGACACTCCCTCCAACACTGCAGCCCACTTTCTTGACAATAACATAGGCCATTTGGTAGGGCAATCAACAATCACAACATCTAATTTTAAATTCCTCCTAGGATAAGATGCAAGCTGCAAAACCAAACCCTTCACACAACCAACAACTGACACTTCTCTTGAGTCCATGGTTGTACACTTTCCATAGGCTGCTATCACTTTACATGATGCACTGGAATCAAAAATACAATTGTGAAGTAGCCTATCCTTTATGATCAAAGTTGTGAAGAATGGATCGACATTCAATTGGGAATCAACCAAAGATGTCCCCAAATATACCTCAGGTGTCTCTCATAAATCCTCTATTGTTAGTGTTGTTTCAAGGTCAACAATGATTTGAGGAGGAATCTCAACAACATTTACATTTCTACCTAGATTAGTCTTCTCTTCTTTCAACCCCAAATACTCAAATGCTCTCTTCTTATGCTTAGGAATTATAAACAACTCAATGATTGGAACACTCACTTTGATTTGGCTCAATACTTGGGCTATTTCATAGGGAACACTCTTTGGCATAAGATAGAATTGGAAGGGAGATAAGAAGATTCATCAGATGGCATGGGATTCTTGGTAGCTTGGGCATGAGGAGGAATGTAATTTTTTCTTGGGACAACAGAGCTTTTGGCAGGTGCTTCTCTTCTAGAAGATTCTTTGGGAATGCTTGTGAGCAAGGGTGTTTTAGGTTTGGATTGAGGCCCAACTCCCTTAACAACTTTTCTTCTAGTGTTATAGTATTTCTCTTGAGCTACAAAAACATTCATCAACAATTATCTATCTTCCTCTGAAGGAATACCACCATCATACTTCTTAATCATCAAAGCTCTTAAATATTCAAAGTCATTGTTAGGAATTTCAAAAGATTGCACTACATAAACTTTAATAGTATGAGGGGGAAGGAAAACTCGTACCCGTTTGATGCAATCCCAAAAGGTTGCAGTTGTCCTTGCACTTATCACTTCAGTAGATTTTTCTCCTCCTTGTGAGACTTGAAGAATAGCCCATCATGCAAATATCATCATCAGTACCATCATCATTATTAGCTTCACCTTCTTGCTGGTCAACTTCACATGGAGGATGGGGCAGAAAACACCCATCACACCAATCAATATAAGCAAATTCTTTAATAGCTGCAACCCTAGCAGTTAGGGGATTAAGATAACACTCTTCCTTCAAGTGCTTGAGGATGTCTATTTGCAGACCCCATGGGTCCTTTTCCTTCTATCATTTTCCCTTTGATCACCTCTAGGATGATTGGAAAATCTGTCCTGGTTCTATGCTGTTGGCTGACCTTGTGAAGTTTGCCCAATTTGTTTCTCAGCTCTTGCCAACTTATATGAGATTTCTTTGATAGCCCCTACCAAATTTTTCACAACCTCCTCTAAATCAAGCACCCTTGCTGGCTTGAGGTTTTTCAAGGTTTATCAACTTTACACCATCTCTCTTGAGAGGTTTCCCAATTGATTTGATATTTGTTTTCAATTTTAAGTGCCATGGTGAAATCTTGTCTTACATTGGTAGGGTTCTTGTCTCTTAGGTAATAGGCCTGCCTTTTTATCAAATGCATCTGCATATTTGATTAAACAAGACTCATCACAAGGCCTCAGACTAACAAGAAACCTTCTCAAAGTTTTGTTAAACCTTGTGTTAAAGTCATGGATTGATTCATTGGGGTTATTCTTGATATTATCAAACTCAGACAAGAGAAATCTAGGATTAGTCTTGTCACCATATTACAACCTAAATGTATTTTTCATCTCAGTCTAAGAATCAATTGAATTATCAGGCAGAGCCTTATACCAATCCCTAGCATCCTCTTCTAGTGTATGAATGAAAAATTTAATATACACATCTTCAAAATTTATCTCAAAATATTCCATCATGTTAACAAAAAGTTTGAGATGCTGATCACCAGTTATTGCATTGTTACCTTGGAATTTTAGCAATCTATTTCTAACATCTTGTGGGACAACATTTGGGTAACCATCGATTCCTCAAAATTCATATAGGACCAAAGGTGTTAACAAAAAATGGTAGGTCTAGGCTGATCCATATTGTTTGGTGGAGGTTATCTTGGGGGTGACACAAGCTGATGAGGAGTGCAAGGTCTTTGGGGCTCAAGAATGTGATTCACAAGATTGGTATTCTCTAAGTGCTGATTTTCTTAGAAAGTTCTATTTGAATTGAAACACAGAGGTGCAGATTGGAGAAGGAACTTACCCAGTACAGTAGAAGGACCTTCCCTAGCTAAGGTAAACAAGTTTATGAGAAGGATTTCTTGAATCAGAATCACTTAAAGAAGAGTGATAATCTTCTACCAAAGGTTGGTCTCTCTCACCAATGGATATATCTTTTCCATGATGTCTGACCTTTGAACAACATTCCAAACTCTTCTCCCTTCCAACTCTGAGTTTCTTGAATCTGTAAACAACTTCTTAGCAGAGTCTCTAATGAAGAGAGATCTTCTTCCTTCCAGTTTTGCAGAGATTAGCAACACCAAAGTAAATGACAGAAAGGTTAAGACACTAGTACTTATCAAGATCATAACAACATGGAGTCGCCACTAAGGAATTTCACCCTAGTTGTGAAAATGCACTAAAATAATTTGTCAAATATCTACCAGCACTTAAAATCTTGCCAAACTTTATAAATTAGACCTTCCTTTCTTTGAATTTATCAATCACAAATGCAAATGAAGTAGCAACTACTGCTAGAAATTGAGTGAAATTACAGGTAGAACTTATATCTTCACTTAATCCTTACAAATATGATTATAAAATGATGCTTTAATAATGTATTTGTATGTAGAATTTTCAAGGGACATTCACCAAGGTTTGATATGCATTCAAATATCTCAAATGTGTATGCACATGGATCATATTGAACTAAGAAAATATCAAACTTCTAACTCTAATCTTCATTCTAGTCTTATAAATCTGATTAGAAGCTGATACTCATATTTTTGTTATTGCACATAAATCATAGAAGAAGTATTACTAGGGATCTAAAATACTGAATAATGTCCCCAGAAATGGCACCAGAAAGGTGTTGTTGACGGGATAACTAGACATGGACTGGAAAATGAATTAGCAAATCAATCTCAACAATGCAAATTATTTCCCAGGAATCCAAAATAGTCCCCGTTAATGGCGTCATTTGGGTGTTGTTAACGAGCCTAAATAGATATGGACTATGGAAAATGAAATCAGACAAATCAATCTCAGCAGTTCCATTTGTTTCCTAGAAATTCAAAACAAGTCCCTGGTAACGGGCCATTCTAGAAAGGTGTTGGTACCCAGATTTAATCTCCTTCACAACTTGAGCTGCATCATGGATTTTACAAGACACTCAGAGGTAGATAAATGATTTATATGTCATTTTGTAGATAGGGAAGTAATTTATCTAACTTGTTAGCACTTAGGATTTGAAGAAGTGGGTAGCACCTTGAAAGGATTTTGATCTAATCCTCACTATTTTAGGTTGTGCCTTTCAACCAAGGTAAGAGAACCTATATTGCAGCCTATTGTTTTGTGAAGGAGGTGGAGATATCCTTATACTGTGCATATTGTATGGAGATGGCCTTGGGAAAACATGGCCAATTTTCCATTATTCAAACTCAATAGAGTTGTCACTACTAAATGATGGAAATGCTTTCAAGACAAGGCTGAGGCTGCTAGAGACATGGTATGATCCTGATTTGCTTTGTGCATTTTTGTAAATGGATTGTATTCTTTTTTTGACACACAATGCAATGCAGGGGTAGTATGGGGTAGGATTAGTTATTCTGAAAGAATTTTTGGTGGGAGATTTTAGACAAGACTAACCAGAATTTTCCAAATTCTTTGAGGACCTTTGCAAGAAATTTGTAAGACCCACACAACAGAATGCTTCAAAAGGGTTGAGATACTCCTTCAACTAGGATATGTGCACCAAATGGAGGCCCAGATCTGCACTCTTCCACACAATCTTTGATAACTTTCCATAAAATCTTGAAGCAGATGAACCAACAAAGTATCCAGAAATCTCTATTTTATCATGACCTAAGGTGCACCCAAAGGTTTACAAACAATCTCATAATTCAAGGAAGGTAAAGTGATTTTAAATCTATTTATCTCTTTATCAGATGAAATCTCTTCTGAATGTGAGACTGCATATGCCACTAAACTATCAACAAGAAATGAGACCATGTATGATCAAGAGAGATTTTAAACACAAGACTGCAACAGGAGCAAGAAACACAAATTGAAAACATTCTGAAACATAAGTGCATGCAAATTTTTCCAAGAGACAACACAAAATAATCCAGAAATGACCAAATTTATCAACAGGGGAATGTTATAAGAACAATCTCAGAGCTTGTTGATGGCTTTACAACTGAAACCAACTCAACATGATACAAATCTGATGCAAAAAGGAATTAGAAATGGTTCTCAGGTGGTTTCTCAGAGAATGGGCTTCTTCCCAGATTTTTCCATGAATTTCTAAGTTTCTCCAACCTTTTGCATGTCTCAAAACATGCATTATATAACTTTCAATTACATTTGATCCTTCTTTCCCAAGAAAATAATATGCCCAGCATCAAGTTTGTTACAAAATTCCAACATGATTCGCAGATAGGGACATTTAACAAATTTGCAACCAAAGTTACCAGGTGTTTCTAAAATGGTGAATCATTACAAATCCTTCATCATTATCCATTGTGGAGGCACATTTTTCATTCTCCAAGCATGCAGACCCTTTCATTTCATCATTTCATCCTTATCATTCCAAAATTTGATTCTACAACTTATGATTTGATATTTCATGTTTTACACGGGACTGAGTAAAAATTTATTTCAAAAACACCTCAAATCTGACAAATTAATCCTAAAACCACTTGCATTGGTCCTTGCAGGCACAAAGGACATGAATTCACCAAAAATTCGATGAAAAATGATGCAAAATTCACATCTCCAAGCTTCCTGGAGCAAAAATGGTGGCCAAAATTGAAAATGTACAGTTGTCTATTGATTTTCCTCTTTCTCCTTCAATCTGGGCCCTCCACGTGTCAAAATATGATTGGGAATGAATTCAAGCTCACTTTTTGACTTTTTAACATTTTTGGAAAAATGGAAAAATTTGAACTTTTTTCTCTGCCCCTCCGCCCTTGAAGTTTGGTGATGACAGTGGCATATGGTGGGTCCCATTGAGATCACGGTTCAATTCTGTGCATTTTGACCCTTTTTTGAATTTTTGATTTTTTTTACCTTTTTCCCTGTGGGCCCACACCTCTGCCTCTTTCCTTGACACATTGCCAGCCTCTCTATCACTGAAAATTTGCGGGCTTATTTCATGTTTTAACCTCTTTTTTCGTCGAGGGAAAATTTTCTCATTTCTCCCCACAGGTCTGCGCCTCTGATCCTGTCCTCGCCACGTGTCCTATTCTGATTTGTTGTGGAGCCATGCCTCAAATCTTCCATTCTAAGTATTTTTTGCAAAAGGGAAAAAATTCCCTTTTTCCTCCGCCAACCTGCTGACCCACTCTGCCTTCGCCATGTGTCTCCCCGTGGCTTCATTTGGACCCGTGCGCTTAATTTTTGCTTAAGTCATTTTGACCAAAAAGGGAAAAATTTCCAAAGTGCCCTTTTCAGAGTCTGAACCTCCACACTTTTCTATTTTGACCACATGTCCACAGGGCATTAATTCTAATTGCGGCCCTGTGGACCTTTTTATCACTTTAACTCCTTTTGCCTAAAAGGAAAAAAACTTAAAAGACCCCCCTCCATTTAGCCCTTAGCACTTCTTCCTTTGCGGAAATTTGGGCTTCACACAACATTTTCTCCTTTTTTCCCAAAAATAAATGTTTCTAAGTACACCATTTGCTCCTCACTTTTTTAATTTTGGGACACGTGTCCACAATTCCTGCGGGGTTTTGGGCCATTTTTTCACTTTTTAAAAAAAGGAAAAATAAAGTCAAAATTCCTAAGGAAATCCTGACCTGCCCTCCATTCCACCCAGGGATAAGAACATGCCACGTAGGTCCTCCTGAAAAGTTGCGAGCCATGGAACCAATTTCACCATTTTTTCAAAAAAGCCATAAAATGAAAAGTTTGCCCAACATCTGATTTTCTGCCAACCTAGGATGGCCAATTATAACCCGCCACGTGAAACCAATGCATGTTTGAGGAAAAATTTGATGGGAAAATTATGCCCTTCTCAAGACCATCAAAAAATATAGAAAATGCCAGGGATGCCCTAGAATTTGATTTTTTCGTCAAGGATGACAAATTCTTCAAATTTGGAACCAAATAAAACATGATTTACGAGCATTTCTCGACCATTGGAATCAGATTTTTGAATACATACAGTGAGTATGAATCAATAGGGAATTTTGATTTTTCATGATTGGGAAAAAGGGAAAAAATGGCAGGAGCCCTTAGATTTGGAAAATTTTTAGGGCATAAACAAGAGCATGCATGGATTTTTCTCTCAAACTAGGGTAAAACAACAAGTTTGTGAGCATTTTTAAAACATTCGAGTCTGGATGGGGACAAGTACCACTTAAACCATAAAACTCAAAGAAAAACATTTTTGAGCACGTAGAACAAAGGGGAAAGATGGGAAAATAACAGAGGATCAAAATCGCACCAACACCGCCCATTTTCTGTTGACTTCTAGTCTCTCACCAATCGCCATTTTTCCCACACCTTCCTACACCGATGTGCATGGAAGGGTTTTGGTTTTGGATTTTACGAATAGGGCTGCAATACTTTCATTCCATGTACCACCTGTAAACAAAACAACCGTAGTGGTATCAATTTCCTGAACCACCTACCAAATAGGCCCGCATTGAACTCATTAAGGACATCGGCTCTTCTCCACCTTCTTCACCCACTCCGCTTTCATCACCACCTTCACCGACATAGTCGTTGGATCCTGAATCTATCCCTCCTAAATTTTTTTTCATAAACACCATTTCATTGGGGCCTTCTGACTTATCATCACGAGGGCGAGGCCCCTTCATCTCTTCCCTTCCTATATCTTGAAATGATCGATGATGATACACCTTCAATTAACATCGTTTAATGTCAGGATGATGAATCCATACTCACCTACCTTGGTGTAGAAGACTCATATATTCATCAGTCATTACCTTCTGAGACACAAACCATGTTGAATGAATCGACTATCGAGATCAACATTCACACTCAGGATGACCCGCACATCCTAAAGATCAGTCAATCTTTAGATATGTCTAAACAGGAAGCCATCAATTCTTTTCTCAAAGATCATAACCACCCTTTCACTTGGTCTTATGTAGACATGCTCAGTATTGAACCTACCATAGTGGTCCATAATATCGTAACCATTCTCGATGACCAAACCCATCAGAACAAAAGCTGAGGAAAATGCACCCTCACATTGCCTTTCTCATCAAATAAGATCTTCAGCACCTTCTTTCTATTTCCTTCATATTACCCATTAATTATCCTCGTTGGATTTATAACATTGTCCCTGCCACTAAAGTGACAGGGGGACTCCGCATTTGCACGGACTTCCGTGACCTCAACCTAGCTTACCCAAAAGATGACTTTCCCTTACCCAGTATTGATCAACTGGTTGACCTTACTGCTATTCATGAGATGTTATCACTTGTGGATGTCTTCTCGGGTTATAACCAAATCTTCCTTGCCCCAGAAGATCAACACAAAAATATGTTCATCACCCCTTGGGGGACCTTCTACTATTGAGTCATGCCTTTTGGCCTTTAAAACACTGGTGCCACATATCAGCGGGCTATGACTTACATCTTTAATGACATCATGCATCGTGTATTAGAAGACTACATGGACGATCTCTTGGCCAAATCTAAATGCTGCTCTGAACACCTTTCCGTCCTCAAAACCATTTTTGACCACCTCATTAAATATTGTGTTCACCTTCAGCCAAAGAAGTGTGTCTTCACAGTTCTCTTAGGAAAGCTCCTGGGATTTATTGTTTCCTTACATGGTATAGAAGTTGACCCTGCTAAATTCAAGGCCATTCAGGAAATACCTCCACCCACTAACCTTAAATAATTTCGTATCTTGCAAGGTAAATTGTAGTCTATTCACCGTTTCATTTCACAATTATCTGATCGGTGCCAACCATTTCATCATCTTCTCAAGAAGGATGTCTCCTTTAAATGGGATGATGACTGTCACAAAGCTTTTGAGACCCTCAAACAGTACCTTCTCCAACCACCCATACTCATTCCACCTAAGGATGATCAACCTTTCTACCTATACATCTCAGCTATCGATCACTCCTTAGGAGACATGCTCGCTCATCAAGATGAACAACATAGGGAGAAAGTAGTTTATTACATAAGTTGTACTCTTTTGGGCTATGAAACCTGATACACCCATCCTGAAAAACTTTGTCTTAGCCTTATTTTTTGTTGCCACTAAACTCCGCCATTACCTACTCAACCACAAAACCTATGTTGTGACCAACACCAACCCCTTACACTTCATGTATGCCAAACCTTATCAAAGTCAGCGTGCTTCTCATGATGGATTATGCTTTTAGCTGGACCTCAATCTTGAATTCATTCATCAAAATTCCATCGAGGTTCAAACTATCACTGACCAATTAGCCGATGCACCTATTTCCGGGGATCAACCCTCTAATTTTGACTTTCCAGACGAGTCAATTGCTACCCTTTCCTTGGACCAACCCACTTACCAAATGACACTCTTATTCGATGGTTCCAAGTGTTAGTGTGGGGGTGGGGTTGGTGTTATCCTCATTCCACTTGATGGTGAGCCCATGCCTTTGTCTTTTCAAACTCTATTTTGAATGCACAAACAATATCACTGAATATGAAGCACTTCATATTAGGTCTCCAAGCCGCCTATGCCCTAGATTTCAAATCAATCAACATATTTGGTGATTTTCAATTGGTCATAAACCAAGTCAATGGTATATACCAATGTCGTAATGAGATAATTCAAAAGTATAAACATCATGTGGACATACTTTTGACCACCTTTGACCAGTACACCCTTCAAACCGTCCCACATTCAACCAACAAATTTGTAGATACCATGGCCTACTTGGCTTCCCAAATACCTGCTTCGCCCACCGATTCTAAAATATTTGTCACCATACAATGACTCTAATCACCTTCTTATTTACCATCACGAAGTTTACTCTATCATGGAACTGCTACCCTGGACCCGAGTGACCTTTGGTATAAACAATAATCTGACTATCTTTCTCTCTCCATCTTACCTCCTGATCTCACCCGTAACAGACAACGCACCTTCCTTAAAAATGTCTCTTGTTACGTCATCATGGGGGGCTTCCTCTATAAGTGTAGCTTTGATGGTATTCTCTTACGATGCCTCATAGGTTCTGAAATTCCTTATACCATTAAGGAAGTTCATGATGGCATATGTGGAGGTCACTTCAGTGGCCTTGCTATTGCTAAGCGTATTCTTCACCTAGGCTATTACTGGCTGACCCTTAACTATGATTGTTACAACTATGTCAAACATTTGTGTAAAATTCCAACAACATGCCAATCTTCATCATAAACCCAGTCACACCTTATAGGTCACCCATGACCTTTGGCCCTTCTCTTAATGGGGTATGGATCTTTTCAGAGAGATCAACCCCCATTCTTCCTAACGACATTAATGGATCATCACCGCTACTGAATACTATACAAAATGGGTGGAAGCTATACCAATCATCTCCATGAAAGTTGAGAAAATATGTGACTTCATCAATCATCACATCATTTAGTTTTTTGGTGTTCCTCATCGCCTCAACACTGAAAATGGAACACAATTCAAAAATAGAACATTGCAAAAACATTTGTGACGCCTTCGACATTTAGCTCAGTTTCTCATCACCTTATTACCCACAAACTAACGGCCAAGCCAAATCCACTAACAAAACCCTAAACAAAATTCTCATGAAAGTGGTTAATGATACTAGGAAGGATTGGCATACGCACATTCCTTTTTCCCTATGGGCATACCGCACTAGTATTCACACTTCCACTACTGCCACACCTATTTTCTCTGGTCTACAGCACCAAGGCTGTTCTACCTCTCGAAGTCTCAGATTCCCTCACTCCACATTTCTCTCCATGACATGCTTAAATGATGATGACTTTTTTCAAGACCATTTAGCACAACTTGGAGTTATTAGATGAATGTCATCTTAATGCTCTTGATCACCTTCAAGTTTACCAAAAATGTATCAAACATGCCTATGAAAAACGTGTCCATGAACGAACCTTCCAAGTCAGTGACCTTGTCCTGAAAGAAAATCAACATGTAACCAAAGCAGAAAAAAGTAAATAGGGAAAATTTTCTCCTAATTGGATTGGACCATACATCATGACTCATACTTATGGATCCGGTGCTTATCGTTTATCTTCACTCGATGGTAAACCCGAACCTGAGCCCCTTAACGCCTTGCATCTTCGACCATTCTACTATTGATTTTTAGTCCTACTTCACGTTTTTCCTCTTTCCATGCTCGTCCCTTGAGTGCTACCCACTTCATTACACCTCACCAATGATTAAAAAAGAATCATGTGAGTACTTGTCAACTTGTTATCTTCTCTTGAATATGTGTACCATGGTGCTGCACATAGCATGATTCTCATGGATACTTTTCATCTACCTTTAGATGAGATCCCATGGTCGTTTCACCCTGCTTTCTGAACAAGAATCCTATTCTTCACCTTGGTCTTGTCCATGACTTCAAATCCCTCACATGGGACCCAACTCCTTGAGTCAAACTTCTAATAAAAATATGACTCCCTCAAAAGGACATCTTCCTCTCACAACCACTGCTATAAATAGACTACTCCCTTGAAGGACAGCTATGTAAAGCTCTTAAAAAAAACAAAATGAGAAAGGTGGAAGCTTCCCGCATCGATCAGCTTCACGAAGACCTCAAGGAGTTAAATTCCTCATCCCATATAGACTTCCTACATCAATCAGTCTATCTCAAATACAAGTCAAAATAGAGAACTTTTTAGTCATGGACTTTCCCATTGTGACCTCGGATCTCTTGCCCAAAGAGCATGCCACCTCATACCATATAAAAAATTAACCACCTTTCACCCTTCTCACCATTCGTAGTCCCATTTCCTACTACCTCAAGGGACCTCTCAGAAACCATGACATTTGGTGATCATGTGACTACTTTTCACCTTTAGAACAATTGATCATGAAATGTCTTTAGGGTCTTACGTTCATCACCTAATCCAAGGTATGATCTACTCGGTATGATCCTAACCAATCAGGTGGCTTTATTGCCCCCTCTTATCTTTTGACCATCTTTATTTACATTTTGATTACCTTATATAGGACTTGGTCCTCGATGCTTACCTTTGGGGTCATCTTCTTCTTTTATCCACAATCGACATCACCTATACCACTTTCCTATAACCCGTTCACACCTAGCAATTACCTAAACCCATCATACCTAAAAACCTACCAAGCTCATTTTCATACCTCCTCATATTCTTCCCTCGCTTATGGGAGAACTACATTGGCTTGAGGTCCCTTTTTGTTGGGACTATGTAGGTAGCACTCTGAGGGCATGGGGCCCTTGGAGGTTAGCTCAACCACTCTCTACCCTAAACAATTCATCTTTCATCTTCCTAAAATACATTCTACCCGACTTAGTTTCCTTTTTATATCAACAATTGGAAATTAAACCAATACAGATAACAAGTTGCTTAACATTTTTATCATCATCACAACATACATTTATTATGACTACCATTTCTCTACCATCATCATGCATATTATACCACATCTTACACATGACCCATATCATCATTCATTGCACAAAATTAATGAATCACAACTTCAACTAATTTCAACTCAATCATGCCTAAAACATAACCTGACTCAACCATGCCTAAACCAACCTAACTCCACCATGCCTAAATCAAACCTGACTCAATCCATGCCTACAAACCTGAACTCAATCCATTCCTACACCAAACCTGACTCAACCATGCCTAACACATCAACTTGACTCGATCCATACCCATGACCTAACTTGATCCATGCCTAAACTCAACCTAAGACATTGATCCATGCCTACGACCTGACTCGATCCATGCCTAAAAACCAAACTAAGACCTGACTCTATCCATGCCTAAATCAACCTAACTCAATCCATGCCTAAACTGACCTGACTCCATCATGCCTAACTCACCTAATTTCCATCCATATCACAACAAACAAAAAAATCAACGCACCAATAAAAAAGTCTCATCAAAACACCAACAAATCAAGCATCTCATGTATCTCATCATATAAATAAATGTGTATCTCAATACAACATACATGGATATCCCATCATGTCCATCATCTCAAAATCAGTCGAGCACGTAGGCCGATACTCAATACAAAATGTCATCAGCATGCAGGTCGGTCTCATATACAATAAAATAATAAACCAATACAAAATATCTTTGGCACACAGCTGACTAGTATAAGCTCAAGATATACAAAAAATCTCATACATTCTCACTATCTTCAGTACGTAGGCAAAAATAGTATATATCACGGTATGTGATAAAAAAAAATAACTACAATACATCAAAAATCAGGAGTCATATATCAGGCATCTCAGCAGACATCCTTCATATCTATGTATCGCTTGTACCCTCTGCCTCCTCAGCCCCAGTCTGATGACCTGCTAAAATATCCCCACCCATCATGGGTGGTGGTTAGGTCCTTGCTAGCACCTCACCTGGAGCTGGTCTCCATGAGCTAGTGGCCTCTCCTTGATCCTGTCTAGGAGCTCGATGGCCCCCTATTTTCCTCTACACTATGAGTGCAAGATCTCATCCTCTCACTTGAGGCCTGCTATGCCATGTACTCTCCATAGGATAAAAAGTCTATCCCGACCACCATCAACTGGTCCTAGTAGTATCTGGCCTCACCTAGGGAATCCTATAACCTAGATATAGGCACAGTCTGTGGTGGCTCCATAGGCCTCATCCCCTATACCTGTTCTGTAGGACCCTGTCCCGATCCTTCCTGTGAACTGGGACCCTGTCCTAGTGCCTGTGGTGGTGCCCTCTACCCCTGTACTTATATCTAGGCCTGTAAGGCCCCAATCTATCCTATGAACTATGGCCAACTAGCCCTATAACCCTATCACCTATGCCTGTAAGGCCATCACCTGACCATCATCCTCATCTCTGTCTCCATCCCCACCACTGGCCATTTAGGCCTGAAGACTGGCCACCTGCACATGTAGCTCTGCTACCTCCACCTCTGAGCTCGCCAGTTGTGTTTGCACCATACCCAACTAGGTAATCAGAGTATCCACCTTCCCCTATATGGTCTCTTTGCACCGTGATGGTGGCTAGATCTAGCTGCCCCAGTTTGGGTGGTATGGCTTGTAAATGAGCCACCCACCACTGTCTATACCTGTATGTGACCTCGGCATCATCAATCCACTGGTCCACTGCTTACTCCTCCTACCCTGTGGGCACCGTCGGTTGTGGTAGAGGTAAGGACCTCTCCATGTCGTCTCTCTTATATTGTGGGAAGGGTGGAGGTATGTCCTATAGCAGCCCAAACTTCCACCTGACTCTGTCAACTAGGATCATCTCGTGCTCCCCAGTATGGTGACCTTGTATCCATCTCAGTAGCTACAGCTCAGCTAGCTCATCACACATCTTCCTATATGAGGGGAAACCCAGATATGGCCTCTAAGTGATATCCACCCCAAACAACCCCTCTAATAGTCACCGGAAATAGGCCACATCATGTGTGGGCCTATCTAATCTCCACTCTCTAATAGCGGGCACCCA
This sequence comes from Taxus chinensis, assembly GCA_019776745.2. Lineage (NCBI taxonomy): Eukaryota > Viridiplantae > Streptophyta > Pinopsida > Cupressales > Taxaceae > Taxus > Taxus chinensis. Next base: position 1,009,977,779 of record CM034146.1, read on the forward strand.
TCGCCTATACCCCACTCGTACATAGCTTGGTGGAAAGGCATTGGCCTAGGGCATACCCAGTGGATGCACACAGAAAATGTGCTCATATGCCTAGCAGTGAAGTAAAAATGTACAACACAGGCTAAACCTGCGCAGCCGTCTATAAGCCCATAACTCCCTGTATAGCTGCACCATAAATGTTGGAACCCAGGAAAAGTGGGTCTGGTCCATCATCATGTTATGTAATACCCCCATCAACAATTGGGGAAACCACCCACCCTCTGCATCTGGTAGTACAAATCAGAACACTGCCTCCATTAATAGAACTACTAGTTTCGTGTCCTCCAGATGGGATAGGTACATCTCTCCATAGAAAATTTCGGCACTATGGAATGTCAACTCAGCCATCCCCTCTCTAAACACCATCAGCATCATCTCCTTTGAGGCCTCAGAGGAGATAGAGTAGACCTATCTACCAAATATATGTAGCCACAGAATCCTAAACACGTCCTCCAAGGTGTCTGTGATCTCACCTGTTGGCAGGTGGAACGTGTTGGTCACGAAATCCCATCTATCGATGAGCACGACCATCAAACTAGGCTATCAAACTACATGTTGGTAATGTCAGACCCCACTCAGGACCACCGCCTCCACATGCCATAGCTCCTCAAGGGTTGTTGCACCATGCACTGTCACAAGAAGGGGTGGAACCTTATCCCACATACGTAGTTGATCTCTCCCCTGCATTCAATACAAACAACACATTAATCTACATTTATCACACCCATACTCACCCAATATCATTTTCCTACATCCTATTTTAACCCTACCCATCTTAACCACCCAACCTTTGGAACTTTTGGCCCTTTTCTCTACAAAGCCCGACCGGTGCTGGTTATCTCTAACTGACCCCGATCACCCCTAAATCGGCATTGGTCACCTATTTTCTAACCAATACCGGTTAAAACCTATCGACATTGGCCAACCCTGACCAACGTGTAGACACCAAATTTGTGTCTTATGACCCCCTTGTGCCCCGCATCTCATTTTTGCAACCTAACCTCATCACCTAAACCTTACACAATTAGTTATTAATTACCTTATAATTAATAAATCCACATCGCCATACCTGCCACCTCATCATGACCTAGTCTTAACCCTAAACTAGCCTAATTAAGACCTATAACTTGGTCTACATCCACACCCATAGCTAATTACTCCTCACCCGCACCTAAAACCAACCTCATAATGACTTGACCAAGCCCGCAACTAATCCCTCGGGAGAAAAGGAGGGAAAGTTGGCTATTTTACTAAAGTTAGCCCACTTTGACCTGACCGATACCGGTTCCTACTCGACCACCGTCGGTTACGTAACCGCCATCAGTTCCCTGTAAATGACCTCTCCCAACCAAAAACAAGGGGTGGGATTTTCGTTGATCCAAATCAGAAATCATTGGAAGGATCTAGAATTTACTTGGCTGAACAGAGACAAGTGAAGGAAAGAGAGGAGTTGGCAGAGAAGGACATCAAGCCCAAGACTGCAACTGAATAACCAGAGCCCAGTGACACTCATCCAAGCATCAGGAGAGGAGATAACTCATCTTGGATTTTCAGATCATCCCACTTGAGCCCTGTCTTCGCCATCGCAGTCCCAGAACCTACATTTTCATCAGGAATTAGTAAGTAGTCCTTCCAAGACAAAAAGGAGTTCTCCGCAATCGATCTGATCTCTCTCTCTACGGTATGCGCACACCCTCTCGACATTCAACAAGTATTCCTCCTAGCCCTAACCCTTATCTGTTTCTTAAAGGAATGAAAGGATAGAAGCAAATCTATTCCCAAAAGCTGAAACATTCCGTGTGAAACATTTTGGCATGCCTGGTGGGACCCATTTCGGGTTTCTTTCTTTCTTGCTTGCTTTCACATAGGGAGCATACTTGTTGTTTTATTCTTCTTAAGATATTCACAAGGTATTTTGTTATTTTGGTAAAAGAACTTGCTTTGCTTTTACATCTTTGCATTAGTGAAAGTCATCTTCTTTGCTTCATCGAATATCATTTTCGATTTGGGTTTAAAACACGTGCATTACATTCTTGCTTGTTGTTTTCAATTCTAGTGAATGTAGATTAAGTAACAGGTCATACACATGGGGATGATTTCCACGGTATTGATAAGAAATTAATCTTACTTTCACTGCACAACACATACTGAATCACGACATAATCAACACAACAACTCAAACATCCCCCCTTTTTTCCATGGTATTCCTCCGCTTGATTGAGGTAACCTTATAAGCCAAAACAAACTTGACATTTCCCCTAAGTCTTTTGTTTAGGATTGAAATCATTCTACGTCTAAAGGCATAAGCCCAAATTGATTAAAATTAACCCTAGGGTTAGTCTGTTAATTTGTTTGTGCATTCTTGCTTATTCTCGATTCTATTTCTCTGTCATACACTGTTTTCTGTTATCACTTCAAAACAGTTTGGTAGGAATACTAAGCACTGTTAACCCTGAATCAATAGCTTCTTATAGTTTCTTATACCAATCCTATTATACCAACATCGGTTAAGTGACCGAAGTCGGCTACAGTATAAATGACATCGGTTAGCAGACTGATATTGGTTACAGTCTTTTACAGTCCCTGACAAACCAGAAACCTACCAATTTCAACATTCTGGGGTTGTTTCTATTCCTAATAAATTGAAACCTTACTATGTACTCTTGCTCATGGTTGTTATCACTCGAAAACAAGACACCGCCATGGTTTCACATGCCTACTCTGTGCCTTTGCTTGAATCACCTCCTGCCCATACTGTGGGGAATCCTACGGACACCAGCGAGGTTCCCAAAATCCCTGTAGGAGATAAGGAATTTACAAAAATTTTGGACGCTAATCCTAGCGCTGTACAATATTATTTGTCTCATGCCCCTAACCATACGCCTGATGGTCAACTCCTTGTTGGCATGCCTATTAGTATAGCTGCTCATTTAGCTCCTTCTTCGCCTGATAACTCCACTTTTCCTTCTGCATCCTTAGCCACGTCTCCCAATCTAGCGGCTTCAGGGGTTCATACGGCACAGATTGGCTTTCCTTTGGTTAATCTTGGGCCCCACATATCATTACTACCGACTACTCCTACCTCGTCTCTCTTGCAGACTGCTCCGTTCATGACTTGCTCTCTACCACCTATCCACACGAGCTTTCCTTCTCAAGCTCCACCCACCTTTTCATTTCCACACACGTATCCAGTGACCTCAACATCTTATATAGGACATCCCTATTCGGTCACCTCAACATATTCGTCCTCCATACCTTATCAACATTTAACCCCACCATTGTCTAGTGGAGGCCCTTGGCCCAATTTACCTCTGTTTACCACAACCGCACCATCATCTCATCCAACCATAGATTTCATCAAACAAATGATGGACAAAATGCAAAATCTGGAGGCTTCTGTTTCGGGAATTCGTAGCACCTTGACATACGAGCAAGTTTGTCAAGAGCCTATTCACCCTTCTATCCCCCTTCACTCATATCCTCCTCAATGGGAACTACCAAAATTTACTTGTTTTAATAGTAAAGAGGATCCTCAACAACACTTGCGATCATTTAGACATGTTTGTTATTTGATTGCTCATGATGATGCCTTGCTACTCCGCACCTTTCCCATGTCCTTCTCAGGACCCGCCTTGGAGTGGTACAGTGCTTTAAACCAGCACTTAATCTTCTCTTTTAACCAACTAGCCCAATCTTTCTTGGATCATTTCTCCATTAACATTGCCAAGAAAGTATCTATCACTGACCTCTTTCCCATCTGACAATTTGAAGATGAATCTATCGCAGATTTCGTTGGACGATGGTGGGGCCTTATCAACCAACTTACATATGCCTTGCCTCAGGCTGAACTTATTAAACTTTTTACGCGGGCCTGCGCTAAGCACATCTCTCCTACCCTCTAAATTCAAACTTTCCACACATTTGATGAGGCCTTTACTATGGCTCAAAAACTAGAGATTCGAGCCTTAGAAGAAGAGAAATTGCGGTTGCGCAACAAAAACCCCAATTTCTAAACTCAAGATTCCACCAATAAACCTAACACCACCACTCCTCACACATCCACTTCTTCAAAATCAAAAGGAGCTGTCCACGCAGTGATGGTCAAATCTCAAGCACCGTCTAATACCCCACCAAAAACCACCTATAAGTATAAATCCGAGCCCATCAATTACACTCCCTTGGGAGAAACTTATGGTGTCATCTTGGAAAAATTTCTCAAATCCAGAGCTCTCACCTTGCCTCCTATTAAACCTCACTCTGGGTTTGATTCCACCCGTGCTATACCTTCTTGGTACAAAGAAAATGACTTCTGTAACTTTCACCACGTAAAGGGACACAGTCACGAAAAATGCAAGATGTTGAAAAACATAGTGCAGGAAATGGTTGATGTAGGGGATATAACCCACGATAATCCTAATGCCCCTACTAACAGAAATTTGAAAATATTCAACAAACCATTCCCAAATCACTCTCCTAACAGTAACATAAACCAAGATATCTTAGCCGAGGAGAGTTTTCATGAGATCCATGCAATCTTCGACTCTCAGCCAAAAGCCTCTATCGAAAAAATTCTGAGTCAAACTTCTTTACTAACGCAGGGATCTGAATCCCCTTCACCACCATCAAGACAAGACAATAGCCTTACCATTCCTTTACCCATAAAGGAATTAACCACCCAGAGTTCTCTTCTTACATATGAACCTTCTTACACCAAATCCTTATAAGACTTTGAGCGGATGTTATCTAACTTATCTATTTCCCAAACATCTCCTTCCGTTGCTCTTGCAATAAAAGAAGAAGACTCGCCTCTGTTTCTGTCATCTGTAGGAGAGAAAACTCTCAAATCAACATCACCACATTCTTTAATCATGACAGATCCTCTCAAACATGCCCTCCTACCTATCAGTTCTTCATCACCTAAATCTTTTCAGTGACCGGTTGACTTCTTAACACCCATTGATACAGTGCCTCATCTACCCCTTGTATCACACCCACAGTGGACCGGAATCACAACACACCTCTCTTCCATATCAAAGTTCCAATTCACACACAAGGATTGTCATCCCTTAGGAGATAGACGAGTCCTATGGGAATGTTTGAGTACCCCCTATTCTACTCAAATGCAGATGACCGATCTAGACGCCTCTACCATATACCCGAAGTGTTTAAAGAAGCTTAAAATGCCTATGTCCTCATCTTCACCCCCCTCATCTCTACCAAGTATCTCATCCACCTCTATTAGCCTAACCAAATCTTCCCCTACACTTGGGACCTCACCAATACCCATTCTAACACACCCACCTAAGCGGCTAGATTTACCCAAAAATAAAGCCATCCATCCACTTAGGAGACAAAATCAATCTCCTTAACCTATGCCTCTATCACAACTAAAACCATTATCGTTACACCTACCTTCCATATTGGGACCTCATCCCTCCACCTTGCATCAATATATCATACCTCCTGCATTTTCTTTAAAACAACCTGCACTTTCTACGTCTATACAGAGATCCTGTTCACCTATCAACCCTAAACAAACTCCATCATCAAAGGATTTGTTTGCAGTCGCCTCACTTTCTCCATGGTTGTTCCCCACCACCACGTTATCTGGAGCCTCGCCATCTAATCAGCTAAACATGACTTCTGCGCTGAAGAAGCCACATTTAGTTAAAAACCACGTATCAATAACCCCTGGCTAAACCACCACCCGTACGAACCAACCATACCCAAACATTACCAAAACCCACCCAATCAATACCCTCAACTTCCTCTGATTTTTACCCAACTCAAAGGATCTTATGCCAAGATCCTTGATATGTTGGTGGAGAATGCGACCATTTCCCTACCCCCACTTAGACCTTATGACCCATCTAAACCTCGACCAATAAGTTATGATGAGTCTAAAATCTGCGCTTACCACCGCACACCAGCAACATGATGTAGAGGGATGCAAAGCATTGAAATCCATACTTCATTAGTCACCTCTTTCAGATAGAAAGATTAAGAAAGACAACTTACGAAGGGAGAGACCTTTAGCTTCAATTCCCTCTCCTATACCACATGTCCCCGCCTCACCAAGATCTATCATTATTACAACCCCACCTCTCGAAGACCATGATTTATCCCGACCATCTTCCTCCTCTCATGTTCACGAGATCAACATTATTAGTGTTGCCACTCGAGGGTAGAAAAACAATGAGAAAGCTAAAGGAAGCACACCTGCAGCCTCTCTTTCTCCGTTTGCCATCCCAATTGCACCACCACCTAAAGTGGTTATTCGTGGACTTGCCTACCTCGTCTCTGATGGAGTTGCCCACTGTACCATGATCAAATAGCTTAACCAATCACCTGTAAAAATGACACTGTATGATCTCATTCAGACTTCTGAATCTCATCAACAAGCTCTCGTTGAAATTCTTCAAGGGATGGAGGTTTTACCTAATGAAACCTTTCCTGTTACCTCCATTTTAACACCCAATCATGTTGCTTCCCTCACCAAACAACCTACCACCCCAACCACTTCTATCTCTATACAACAAGCCGCTACTATCAGTTTCTCTGAAGACGAAATTGTTGACTTTGGTGCAGAAGATCCTGACCCTTCTCTTTTCATCTCAGCTTACATCCGAGACATCCAGGTACGTCATGTTATGATTGATGGGGGTGCTAGCCTCAACATCATCTCTTCAAAATCCTTCCAACAAATGAATATCCCTTCTAGATGCATGTGTGCCAACCCCATCATGTTGTGGTCATTCAATGATGCTATTACTTTCTACCTTAGGCACCGTGATCCTTAACATTCGTGTAGGACCACGTACTTTACCTGAACTCTTCTATGTCCTTGAGGGATATTTCTAATACAATATGTTGTTAGGCCCGCCCTTGGATCCAGGCTATGGGATGCGTTCCCTCCACCTTACATAGATGCATAAAATTTGAGTACGAGGGGAAGTCCTACACCGTAAAAGCTGATCCTCCCCCCTTCAAAACCTGCAATATGTTATATCACCCTAATGATGTGCTTATACCAGTCAAGACACCCATTCATCCAACCCAACCATCCACTTCAACCACACCTCTACCATCCACTTCAACAGCACCTACACCTTCAACCAATGAAACCGCTGTCGCAAATACCACTTCCTTTCCCGCAGACAACATCCCAACTTCAAACCCCTTAGTAGATGTTTTTCAACACCTTATGCTGGGGGAGTATCACCTATATAACGTTAGTTCTTTCCATACCCCACAGGAGTACGGGCAGTTACATGCGCATCCTACCTACGACCGTCGCATGGGGGAGGTAATCTCTTACGGAGCACCTAATTGCCGCACCAACCTAACATATGGGGGTGTCGACGCATCATCCATTACCCCTAAACCTCCTCTTGGTGTGTTTCCCTTCCAATCCAATTTTCAATACTTGACAAATCGTCATTTTGCCCTCACCTTCTTGACTCGTTGTGCTTGGAAAGGCTTTGGTTTTGGTCTTTATGAACAAGGCCGACATATAGTCATTCCCATGACTACACGTAAACACAATGATCATAGTGGTCTTGGATTTCCTAAAACACTTACACCAAAGGAACCTCATGTTAGTTGTCTCCTGGAAGATGATGATGTCACCCCTACCGAACCATCATCACCCATTTTGCCATCATCACCCACAGAGTTGATAGATCCTGAATCTATCCCTCCTAACTTTTTTTTTTCATAAATGCTATCTTCCTAGGTCCTCTCACCTATCAACGCGATAATGAGGACCCGTCTTCTCTTCCCTTTCTATATCCAGACATGATCGAAGAGGATTCACCTTCAATTAATGTTGTTGAGTGCCAAGATGACGACTCCATCCTCACTTACCTTGGTGCGGATGACTCCTATATTCAACGTGCTTTACCATTTGAAACTCAAACCATATTGAATGAGTCTACTATAGAAATCAACATCCACACAGAGGAGGATCCTCACATTGTGAAGATCGGAAAATCCCTTAACACATCAGAACAAGCTGCCTTCACTACCTTCCTTTGTGCTCGCAGCCAAGCTTTTGCTTGGTCCTACGCTGACATGCCAGGAATCGATCCTGACATTGCGGTCCATAACATTACCCTGAAACCTGATTCCAAGCCAGTTAAACAGAAACTGAGAAAAATGCATCCACAGCATTGCCCTCTTGGTCAAAGAAGAGCTTCAACGAATTCTTTCTGTTTCCTTCATCTTGCCTATTGACTATCCTCAATGGATTTCTAACATCGTACCTATCACTAAAGCGATGGGGGGACTTCGGATATGCACGGATTTCCGAGACCTTAACCTCGCTTGCCCCAAGGATGAATTCCCCCTCCCAAGTATTGATCAACTTATTGATCTCACTGCGGGCCATGAGATGCTTTCTCTCATGGATGGCTTTTCGGGATACAATCAAATTTTGGTAGCCCCCAGCTGATCAACATAAAACTACCTTCATCACTCCTTGGGAAACCTTTTGTTATCGTGTCATGCCATTTGGCCTTAAAAATGCTGGTGCGACCTATCAGCAGGCTATGACTTACATTTTTCATGACATTATGCACACTATTCTTGAAGATTATGTCGATGATCTTCTTGGAAAATCTAAACATCGCAGTGAACTTCTCGATGTTTTAACCATTATTTTTGATCACCTGTTACAATATTTTGTCCGTCTTCGACCAAAGAAATGTGTCTTTGATGTCCTTTCGGGAAAGCTTCTTGGTTTTATCGTCTCTTTGCGTGGCATTGAGGTCAATCCATCTAAAGTCAAAGCTATCCTAGAAATGCCCCCACCTACTAACCTCAAACAATTGCGTAGTTTGCAAGGTAAACTCCAATCTATCCGGCATTTCATCTCCCAACTCTCGGATCGATGTCAACCTTTCCATCACCTCCTTAAAAATGATATTTCCTTTCAATGGAGTGAAGAGTGTCACCAAGCCTTTGAGGATCTCAAAGCTTATCTCTTGCAGCCACCCGTGCTTATCCCACCTCAATATGATCACCCTTTCTACCTTTACCTTTCTGCCACCAACCATGCTATAGGGGCCATGCTCGCACATCGTGACTCCGAGTATCGAGAACAAGATGTTTATTATATAAGTCGTACTCTGGTGGATTATGAGACTAGGTATACACATGTAGAAAAGTTATGCCTAGCCCTATCATTTGTGGCCACCAAACTCTGACACTACCTCCTGAATCACAAAACTTTCGTCATCACCAACACGGACCCCATCCATTATATGTATGCCAAACCTCATCTAAACCAATGCATCACCGATGGCTTATGCTCCTTGCTAACCTCGACCTTGAATTTATACACTAGAAGTCAATCAAAGGACAAACCATTGCCGACCAACTCGCAGAAGCCCCTTTACCTGGGGCACAATTTATCAATTTTAATTTCCCCTGACGAACTCATCACCACTCTTTCACTCAGGCAGGATGTAGACACCAAATTTGTGTCTTACGACCCCTTGTGACCCGCATCTCATCTCACAATCTAACCTCATCACCTAAACCTTACACAATGATTTATTAATTACCTTATAATTGATAAATCCACATCACCTTACCCGCCACCTCACTTTGCCACCATCATCATGACCTAGCCCTAACCCTAAACTAACCTAATTAAAACCCATGACTTGGTCTAGACTCACATCCATAACTAATACCTCCTTACTCGCACCCAAAGCTGACCTTCTAGCCACTTGACCAAGCCCGCAACTGATCTCTCAGGAGAAAAGCAGGGAAGGTGGGCTATTTTACTAAAAATAGCCTACTTTTTCCTTACCGATGCCGGTTCCTACTCGACCGTCATCGGTTACGTAACCGCCATCGGTTCCCTATAAATGGGCTCCCCAAACCAAAACAACGGATCGGAATTTCATTTTTGGGAGATCAGTCGAAGGATTTATGGATCAACAGAGAGCATTACGAGCGAGGAACAGAGTCCCGATCTTCATTTAATCAAGCAGAGACGAGTAAAGAAACCAGAAGTGCTTGCAGTAGAGGATATCAACTTGCATCTTCACCAAAACCAGTAAGTCACATCTTGCATGTCCTCTGTTATAACATTTCTTATGCTCTGTGAATTTCAGTCCTCCTAAATCCGTCTCTGAATCTACTACCCAACGTGTCATTGCATCTAACTGTTATTCTTTTGCTTCTAATCATCCCATTTCCTAATATCATCCATAAACCAGCCTTACAAAACACCATAGCTACTAAGAAGATCCTAGAACCCACCGGTATCGGTTATCAGTAACCGCCATTAGCTATCAGTAACCGCCATCGGTTCCTCTGATCAAAACCAGAAAAACAGCCTTTCCCCTACCCAGTTCAACGAAACAATTTAATTGATACTTTACAGTCTTTTGTGTTAATTCATATTAGCAGGGGAACTGACCACCTTCGAAAGGAAGTTTTATATTTCCTGGGCCCAAGGCAGTTTCCTCATTTATTGTTTAATCAAATCTTGTGGTCTTGTGTTCTTATTTGCAGGTAGTCCTTCCAAGACAAAAAGGAGTTCTTCGCAGTCAGCTTGATCTTTCTCTACGGTACGCGCACACCATCTCGACATTCCACAGGTATTCCTCCTAGCCCCTAACCTTATCTGTTTCTAAAAGGAACGAAACATTTCTGAGTGAAACATTTTGGCACGCCCGGTGGGACCCATTTTGGGTTTCTTTCTCTTGCTTATTTTCATTTTAGGAAGCATATTTGTTGTTGCTGCTTTTGTTATATATTTCGTAAAGAATTTGTCTTTCTTTCCTAGTTTCGCATTAGTGAAAGTCATCTCTCTTGCTTCATCGAACATAATTTTCGATTTGGGTTTAAAAACACATGCATTGCATTCCTGCTTGTTGTTCTTCAATTCTAGTGAATATAGATTAAGTAACAGGTCGTACACGTGGGGGTGATATCCACGGTATTGATAGGAAATTAACCCTAGTTTCACTGCACAACACATACCGAATCACTTCACAATTAACACAACAGCTCAAACATCCCCCCTTTTCCGCGGTATTCCTCCGCTCGATTGAGGTAACCTTATAAGCGAAAAAAAACTTGACATTTCCCCTAGGTCTTGTTGTTTAGGATCTGACATCATCTTACGTCTAAAGGCATAAGCCCACGATAACTAAAATTAACCCTAGGATTAGTCTCTGGATTTGCGTGTGCATCTTGCTTGTTTTCAAATTCTGTTTTCTCTGTCATACTCTGTCTTCTATGATCAATAAGTTGATAAATATACTCAATGTTGCTAAAAATCAAATTAGCAGCCTTTTATATCTTCTTATCCTAGACTTTTGACACCGGCATCAGTTAAGGGACCGACGTCGTTTGCTCTGTGACCGGCACCGGTTAGTAAACCGATATCAATTACTGTCTTCATCAGCCCCTGACAAACCAGCAACCTGCCAAATTCATCATTCTGAGGTTGTTTTTGTTCTTGATAGATTGAAACTTTCCTGTGTGTTCTTGTCCATGGTTGTCATCACTCGGAAGTAAGCCACCGCCATGGTTTCACATGCCTGCTCTGTGTCTTTTCCTGAATCACCCCCTTCACATTCTATAGGGAACCCTACGGACACCAGTGAGATCCCCCAAATTCCTGTAGGAGACAAGGACTTTGCCAAATTTTTGGATGTTAATCCCAGCGCTGTACAATACTATTTGTCTCATGCCCCTGACCGTACGCCTGATGGTCAGCTCCTTATTGGCATTCCTATTAGTATATCTGCTCATTTAGCTCCCACTCCTCCTGATAACACTGCCTTACTTCCTGCATCTCTAGCCCCGTCTCCCAATCTGACGGCTTCAGAGGTTCATACGACCCTGATTAGCTTTCCTTTGGTTAATCTTGGACCCCACGTATCGTTACCACCAACTGCCCCTACCTCATCTCTCTTTCAGACCACTCCATTCATGACTTACTCTCTGCCACCTATTCACACGAGCTTTCCTTCTCAAGCTCCGCCTACCTTTTCATTCCCATACACGTATCCAGTAACCTCAACACCTTATATGGGACATCCCTATTCTGTTGCTCCAACATACTCATCCTCCATACCTTATCAACACTTAGCCCCACCATTGTCCAGCGGAAGCCCTTGGTCCAACTTGCCTCCATTTACCACAACCACACCATCATCTCATCCAACCACAGATTTCATCAAACAAATGATGGACAAAATGTAAAACCTGGAGGCTTCTATTTCAGGAAGTCGTAGCACCTTGACATACGAGCAAGTTTGTCGGGATCCCATTCACCCTTCTGTCCCCCTTCATTCATATCCTCCTCAATGGGAGTTGCCAAAATTTACTCGTTTTAATAGTAAAGAGGATCCTCAACAACACTTGCGATCATTTAGACATGCTTGTTATTTGATTGCCCATGATGATGCCTTGTTACTCCGCACCTTTCCCATGTCCTTATCAGGACCTGACTTAGAGTGGTACAGTGCTTTAACCCAGCACTCAATCTTCTCTTTTAACCAACTAGCCCAGTCTTTCTTGGATCATTTCTCCATTAACATTGCCAAGAAAGTATCTATTACTGACCTCTATGCCATCCGACAATTTGAAGATGAATCTATCGCAGATTTCGTTGGATGATGGCGGGGCCTTATCAACCAACTTACGTATGCCTTGCCTCAAACCAAACTTATCGAACTATTTACGCGGGCCTGCACTAAGCACATCTCCCCTACCCTCCAAATTCAAACTTTCCGCATATTCGACGAGGCCTTTACCATGGCTCGGAAACTAGAAATTCGAGCCTTAGAAGAAGAGAAATTGTGGTTGCGTAACAAAAACCCCAATTTCTGAACACCTGATTCTACCAACAAGCCAAACACCACCACTCCTCATGCATCCACTTCTTCTAAATCAAAAGGAGTTGTCCACGCGGTAATGGTCAAATCTCAAACACCGTCCAATACTCCGTCGAAAACCACCTATAAGTACAAAGCCGAACCCATCAATTACACTCCCTTGGGAGAAACTTATGGCGTCATTCTGGAGAAATTGCTCAAAGCTGGGGCTATCACCTTGCCCCCTGTTAAACCTCACTCTGGGTTTGACTCCACCCGCGCAATACCTTCCTGGTACAAAGAAAATGACTTTTGTAACTTTCACCGCGTAAAAGGACATAGTCATGAAAACTGCAAGATGTTGAAAAACATAGTGCAGGAAATGGTTGACGCAGGGGATATAACCCTCGATAATCCTAACGCCCCTGCTAACCGAAATCTGAAAATTTTCAACAAGCCATTCCCGAATCACTCGTCCAATAGTAACGTAAACCAAGATATCTTAGCCGAGGAGAGTGTTCATGAGATCCATGCAGTCTTCGATTCTCAGCCAAAAGCCTCTATTGAAAAAATTTTGAATCAAGCCTCTCCACCAACACAGGAGTCTGAACCTCCTTCACCACCATCAAGCCAAAGTGAAATCATTCCTTTACCCATAAAAGAGTTAACTACCTGGACTTCTCTTCTCATTGATGAGTCTTCTTACACCACATCCCTACAAGACTGTGAGCGGATGTTATCTAATTTATCTATTTCCCAAACGTCCCCTTCTACCGCTCTTGCTGCATAAGAGGAGAGCTCGCCACTCCTTTTGTCACCTTTAGACGAGAAACTTCTTACACCGACATCACTAACTTATTTAACCATAACGGACCCCCTCAAACACGCCCTCTTACCTATTAGTTCTTCATCGCCTAAATCTTTTCAGCGACCTGTTGACCTCTTAACATCTATTGATACAGCACCTCATCTACCCCTTGTATCACACCCGCAGTGAACTGGAATTACAACCCACCTTTCTTCCGTACAAAAATTACAAATCACACCTGGAGACTGTCATTCCACAGAAGATAGACAGGCCCTATGGGAACGTTTGAGTACCCCTTTTTCTACTCAAATGCAAATGACTGATCCTGATGTCTCCACCATATACCGGAAGTGTTTATAGAAGCTTAAAATGCCCCTATTCTCACCTTCACCCCCCTCACCTCTACCAAATGCCCCATCCACTTCTATCAACTTAACCAGATCTTCCCCTATGCTTGGGACCTCACCAATTCCCAGTCTAACGCACCCACCTAAGCGACTCGATCTATCCAAAAATAAATCCGTCCCGCCACCTAGGAGACAAACTCAATCCGTGCCCCTATCACAATCAAAACCATCATCATCATACCTACCTTCCATATTGGGACCCCATCCCTCTACCTTACATCAATATATCATACCTCCTGCGTTTTCTTCAAAATAACCTACGCCTTCCACACCCATACAGAAATTCCAGGGTATAGCAACACCGTCACTCCGCGTATCCTGTCCACCTATCAACCCTAAACAAATTCCATCATCAAAAGATTTGTTTTCGGTCACTCCTATTTCCCCGTGGTTGTTTTCTGATACCACATCATCTGCGGCCTCATCATCCAACATAGCTTCTGCGCCAAAGAAATCACGTTTAGTAAAAACCACGTATCAACACCCCTCAGCTAAACCACCACCCGTGCGAACCAACCACGCCCAAACATTACCAAAACCCGCACAACCAATACCCTCATCCTCTTCCGATTTTGACCCACTCAAAGGATCTTACGCCAAAATCCTTGCTATGTTGGTGGAGAATGCGACCATTTCCCTACCTCCACTTAGACCTTATGACCCGTCTAAACCCCGACCTATGGGTTACGATGAGTCTAAAATCTGTGCTTATCACCGCACACCAGGACATGATGTGGAGGGATGCAAATCTCTAAAAACCATCCTTCGTTAGTCACCTCTCCCAGATAGAAAGATTAAGAAAGACAACTTACGAAGGGAGAGACCTTTAGTTTCCATTCCCTCTCCTATACCATCTGTCCCCGCCTCACCAAGATCTATCATTATTACAACCCCACCTCTTGAAGACCATGAGTTATCCCAACCATCTTCCTCATCTCAGGTCTACGAGATTAATATGATTAGTGTTGCTACTCGAGGGAAGAAAAAAAATTGGAAAGCAAAAGAAAACACACCTGCGGCATCTCTTTCTCCGTCAAACATCCCGATTGCACCACCACCTAAAGTGGTCATTCACGGACCCGCCTATCCTGTCTCTAATGGCATTACCCACCGAAATATGATTAAACTGCTTCACCAATCACCCGTAAAAATGACACTGTATGATCTCATTCAGACTTCTGAATCTCATCGACAAGCTCTCGTTGAGATCCTTCAAGGGATAGAGGTTTTACCTAATGAAACCTTGCCTGTCGCCTCCATTCTAACACCCAATCATATTGCCTCTCTCACTAAACAGCCCACTACTCCAATCACTTCTGTCTCTATACCACAAGCTGCTGCAGTCAGTTTCTCTGAAGATGAAATTGTTGACTTTGGTACAAAAGACCCTGGCCCTGCCCTTTTCATTTCCACTTACGTCTGAGACATTCGAGTACGTCGGGTTATGATTGACGGGGGCGCTAGCCTAAACATCATCTCTTCAAAAGCCTTCCAACAAATGAATATCCCTTCTAGTTTCATGTGTGCCAACCCCATCATGTTGCGGTCATTCAATGACGCTATTACTTCTACCTTAGGCACCGTGATCCTCAACATTCGGGTAGGACCACGTACTTTACCCGAACTCTTCTATGTCTTAGAGGGAGAGTTCCAATATAATATATTGCTGGGTCGTCCTTGGATCTGAGCCATGGGATGCATTCCCTCAACATTACATAGATGCATAAAATTTGAGTACGAGGGGAAGTCCTACACCGTAAAAGTTGACCCTCCCCCCTTTAAAACCTGCAATATGTTATACCGCCCTAACGATGTGCTTATACCAATCAAGACACCCATACATTCAACCCAACCATCCTCTTCAAATGCACCTCAACCATCCACCTCAACCGCGCCTACGTCTTTAACTGATGAAACCACCATCGCAAAAACCACTTCCCTTCCCGCAGCTAACATTCCAACCTCCGACCCCTTAGTAGATGTTTTTCAGCGCCTTACGCTGGGGGAGTACCGCCTATATAATGTTAGTTCTTTCCCTACCCCGCAGGAGTACGGAAAATTACATGCACATCCCACCTACGACCATCACGTGGGGGAGGTAATCTCTTACGGACCACCCCATTGCCGCACTAACCTAACGTATGGGGGTGTTGACGCATCCTCCATTACCCCTGAACCTCCTCTTGGTGTGGTTCCTTTCCAATCTGATTTTCAATACTTGACAAATCGTCGTTTCACCCTCACCTTCTTGACTCGCTGTGCGTGGAAAGGCTTTGGTTTTGGCCTTTACGAACAAGGCCGACATACACTCATTCCCGTGACTACCCGTAAACATAATGATCGCAGTGGTCTCGGTTTTCCCGAAACATCTACACAGGAGACACCTCCTGTCAGCTGTATCCTGGAAGAAGAAGACGTCGCCCCTACCAAACCATCATCACTCACTTTGCCATCATCACCCGCAGAATCTATAGTCCCTGAATCCATCCCTCCTAACTTTTTTTTTCATAAATGCTATCTTCATATGTCCTCTCACTTATCAACGCGATAATGAGGACCCATCTTCTCTTCCCCTTCTGTATCCAGACATGATCGAAGAGGATTTGCCTTTGATTAATGTTGTT
Organism: Taxus chinensis; assembly: GCA_019776745.2. Lineage (NCBI taxonomy): Eukaryota > Viridiplantae > Streptophyta > Pinopsida > Cupressales > Taxaceae > Taxus > Taxus chinensis. Next base: position 1,009,994,499 of record CM034146.1, read on the forward strand.
GAATGCCAGGATGATGACTCCATCCTCACTTACCTTGGCGCGGATGATTCTTATATTCAACGAGCCTTACCATCTGAAACCCAAACCATGCTGAACGAATCTACCATAGAAATCAACATCCACACGGAGGAGGATCCTCACATTGTGAAGATTGGACAATCCCTTAACACATCAGAACAAGCCGCCTTTACTACCTTTCTCCGTGCTCGCAATCAAGCTTTCGCATGGTCTTACGCTGACATGCCAGGAATTGATCCTACCATTTCCGTCCATAACATCACCCTAAACCCCGATTCCAAACCAGTCAAACAGAAATTGAGAAAAATGCATCCACGCATTGCTCTCTTGGTCAAAGAGGAGCTCCAACGACTCCTTTCTGTTTCCTTCATCTTGCCTATTAACTATCCTCAATGGATTTCTAACATCGTACCTGTCACTAAAGCGATAGGGGGGCTTCAGATATGCATAGATTTCTGGGATCTTAACCTCGCTTGCCCTAAGGATGACTTCCCCTTACCTAGCATTGACCAACTTGTTGATCTAACTGCAGGTCATGAGATGCTCTCTCTCATGGATGGCTTTTCAGGATACAACCAAATTTTGGTTGCCCCTGCCGATCAACACAAAACTGCCTTCATAACTCCTTGGGGAACCTTCTATTATCGTGTCATGCCATTTGGCCTTAAGAATGCTAGTGCTACCTATCAGCGGGCTATGACCTACATTTTTCATGACATTATGCACACTATCCTTGAAGATTATGTCGACGATCTTCTCGGCAAGTCTAAACATCGTAGTGAACATCTCGATGTTTTAACCATTATTTTTGATCACCTGTTACAATACTCTGTCCGCCTTCAACCAAAGAAATGTGTCTTTGGTGTTCTTTCGGGAAAACTTCTTGGCTTTATCGTCTCTTTGCGTGGCATTGAGGTCGATCCATCTAAAGTCAAAGCTATCCTAGAAATGCCCCCACCCAAAAATCTCAAACAATTGTGTAGTTTACAAGGTAAGCTCCAATCTATCCGACGTTTCATCTCCCAACTTTCGGATCGATGTCAACCTTTCCATCACCTCCTTAAAAAGGATATTGCATTCCAATGGAGCGAAGAATGTCACCAAGCCTTCGAAGCTCTCAAATCCTATCTCTTGCAGCCACCCATGCTTGTCCCACCCCAGGACAACCGCCCTTTCTACCTTTATCTTTCCGCCATTGACCATGCTATAGGTGCTATGCTCGCACATCAGGATTTGGCACGACGAGAACAGGCCGTTTATTATATAAGTCATACCCTCGTGGATTATGAGACTAGGTATAACATGTAGAAAAATTGTGCCTTGCCCTATCATTTGTAGCCACCAAACTCGACATTACCTCCTGAATCAAAAAACTTTTGTCATCACCAACACAAACCCCATTCATTATATGTACGCCAAACCGCATCTAACAACGTATCGCTCGATGGCTTATGCTCCTCGCTGACCTTGACGTTGAATTCGTACATAGAAGTCAATCAAAGGACAAACTCTTGCAGACCAACTTGCGGAGGCCCCTTTACCTGGGGAACAATTTACCAATTTTACCTCCCCGACGAACTCATCGCCACTCTTTCACTCCGGGAAGAGTTGTATCAAATGACCCTCTTCTTTGATGGATCTAAATGCCAGCGCGGCGGAGGAGCTGGCGTTGTTCTCATTCCTCTCGACGCTGAACCTATGCCTCTTTCCTTCCGGTTTTGATTTCCCTTTCCCACTAATAATACAGTGAATACGAGGGCCCTTGTTCTGGGTCTCCAAGTTGTGTTACACTTAGGCATCAAATCTATCAATATTTTTCCCCCTCAGCGACTCTCAATTGGTAGTCAATCAGTTATAGGCATCTACCAATGTAAAAATGAGGAGCTTCAAAAATACAAACACTACGGGATTCACTTCTAGCCTTATTTACTCACTATTCTATACAAACCATTCCCCGCTCCACTAACAAATTTAACGGACACTATGGCTTGCCTAGCCTCAAAAATTCCCGCCCGCACCAACTGATTCTGAATTATTCATCGTGGTCCAACAACTTTTTGCCCCATCTTACTCAGCCCGGGTTGTTTGTATGATAAAATAATGTGTCTGCTAGTTTGCAGGATACTTGGTACCACCAATTTCACGACTACCTTACAATCTCTGTCCTCCACACCTGACCTTACTAGTAACGGCAAACGTGCTTTTCTTAAAAGTGTTTCGTGTTATGTTGTCATGGGGGGACTCCTCTTATAAACGTGGCTTTGATGGCATCCTCCTTCGTTGTCTAACTGGCGCGGAGGCCACTCATACCATCCAACAGGTCCATGATGGTATTTGTGGTGGACATTTTAGCGGCCTTGCCGTGGCCAAACGAATCCTTCGCCTTGGTTATTATTGGCCTACTCTCAATAACGACTACTATGAATATGTTAAGCATTGTGTTATGTGTCAGCAACATGCCAACCTTCAACATACTCCTAGCCATCCGCTCCAGGTCGCTTGAGATCTTGGGGCCCTCTCACCACAATGGGGTTTAGACCTTATTGGTGAGATTCACCCGACCTCTTCACAACGTCACCGTTGGATAATCACAGCGACTGAATATTACACAAAATGGGTAGAGGCTATTCCACTCATTTCAATCAAAAAAAAAAAAAAAAATTGTCGAATTCATTAACCATCACATATCTGTCGTTTTGGTATTCCTCATCGCCTAATATAACAGATAATGGTAAATCTTTTAAAAAAACAAGTTGTTACAAAGACCTTTGTGACAACTTTGGTATCAAACTTAGTTTCTCATCACCTTACTATCCACAGGCCAATGGTCAGGATGAATCTTCTAATGAAACCCTAACCAAAATCCTCATGAAAGTTGTCAATGACTCCGGCAAAAATTGGCACGATCACATTCCCTTTGCCCTTTGGGCTTATCGTACTAGCATTCGTACCTCTACTAATGCCACACCTTTTTCTTTGGTATATGGTACCGAGGCTGTTTTACCTCTCGAAATATAAATACCCTCCCTTAGAATATCTCTTCAGGATATTCTCACCAACGATGATTTCCGTCAAGAGCGGTTAGCCCAATTGGAGCTTCTTGACGAACGCCATCTTACAGCTCTTGATCACCTTCAAATCTATCAAAAACGCATTAAACATGCTTATGATAAGCGACTTCATGAGCGTACCTTTAAGGTTGGTGATCTTGTCCTCAAAGAGAATCAACATGTAACCAAACGTGGAAAATTTGCTCCCAATTGGATTGGGCCTTATATAATCACTCACACCTATGGATCTGGTACTTATCGTTTAGCTTCGCTTAATGGTAAACCTGAGCCTGAGCCCCTTAATGCCTTGCATCTTCGACCATTCTATTGTTGAAATTAGTGTTATATCACTTCTTATCCGCCCACTGCTTGTCCCTTGAGCTCCCATACCACCACATGCACTTGTTTCCTACATCTCGAAATAAAATCAAGCTCACCCCTCACCTCCCCTTAACGATGCCTTCCCCTTTTTAGTCTAGTCCATGACTTCAACGTATTAAAATAAGCCATATTCTTATAGGATTTTCTTGAGTCAAACTTCCTACTAAACTAGATGCTTCACGCTAAAAAGAACATCTAGTCATCTAAATAAAATATAGACTGCTCCCTCGAAGGATAGCTATATGCCAAATTATTGTTGCTATTCTTTATAGACTGCTCCCTTGAAGGACAGCTATGCACTAAAATCATATCTGCTACTATAAATAGACTGCTCCCTCGAAGGACAGCTATACACAGTCAGCCTCTAGCAGAAGCTTCTCGCATCGATCAGCTTCGTGAAGACCTCAAGAATAATACAATCAATATCCCTTGTAGACTTCCCGCATCGATCAGTCTACATTCAATAAAATAAAAGCCTCATTCAAAAGGACTTTTGAGTCATGGACTTGTCTATTTAGGGTAGGTTCTCTTCCGTCAGAACACTCACTTTGTAATAAGTTCTCCGTACCTCAGCTATATCATCCACCTCACCTCACCATTTGTTTCAACTCAAGGGACGTAACGTACACCTGATAGGTTGTGATCACACAACTCTTTTCACCTATTGACTTCTCGTCTATGCACGGTACCTAGGGCTCCAAGCTCATTCTACGTTGTGTGGTTTGTTTAGCTCTTTTCACCTACGGAGCACTCTTTCTGCTTTGCCTCACATCTAGGATTGTGTGTTGACCTTAATCAGGACACGATTCCCTACTACTTGGGTAGGCTAACTTTCGCTTCCCTTATACCTTTTACAACCTCACCAATTCATTACCAACACCATCAACCTTACCTTTACCAATCTTAATATTTTTACCAACCAACCAATTGCCTAAAACATACCAAATTTCCTGACTTCGCCTCTCCCTGATCCTAAAGGAGAACTACATCAGTCTGAGGCCCCTCCTTGCTTTGTGCAATGGGCTATGTAGGCAGCACTTCGGAGACATGGGGTCTCCCAAGGTTAGCTCGACCATCTCCTACCATAATCTATCATGTGTGGTATAATAAATATTTCTGTGTATTTCTATTTAATCACATTCCTCTTTATCCTTTTTCAAAACACCGAAAATCAAAACACAAACATTCTTATTTTTTTCGTAACTCAAATCAACATACATATTCAGCTTTATTTAGATGTTAAACAAATACATCTTCTCTATCATCGACACACAGGTCGGCATCCTTATTTATTCTTATACCTTACTAACATTTACTCAGACCCTCACGCCTCATCCCGAACTAGGTGATGATCGTGATCATCGACCCCTCTCGCCGGGCCTCTCTATCCTCAAAGGTACCACGGCTATTGGTACCGCCCACTGATCTGCCAATCTCTCCTGTAACATATGAATATGCCCTCTCACATGGAGAACTCCAGCCTCTAGTCTCCCCGCCCTTGACTCCGCAACCGCTAACAATCCTCTTGTCTCATTCACCTGCGTTTGGAGCTGCTGAACTAAACGCTACAGACGATCACTCTCTGCTGTAATCACAGCTACGTCAGGGCGCTCACGTACACCTCGCAGTTCTTCTACCCACCATAATCTATAGGCCTCTGTCGTTCCTGCATCCATTACCCTACAATCGGCTGCTACCTCTTCAGGCCCTTCTGGAGGTGTTGGCTGGGGAGGTGAGAATGCTGCCTCGGCGTCGATCCTCATATATGGTCTATAAGCCAGGGGTATATCCTGCACAAATCCAAATTGTCACCGCACGCGATCTATAGGAATCCTCTCATATTCACCTGGCCTGTGCCCCGCGATCCACCTCATTCGCTCTACACCCCTTAACTCCTCAGCTATGCTCTCTGTTACCATATAGTTACCGTAAAGCCTCCAACAGATGTCCGTAACCGTCACCCTCTCCCATACCTACCTGTAATAAACAATATCACCCGTCACGGCTTGGGATCTGGCCTCTTGTTCTGTCTGGACCCATCGTCTGAATCCCAACCTCTGTACTCCAGTCTCTCCTGCCTGGAGGGATTGGCCTATTGGTCACACACGAACAATGTGCTCATAGGCCCAACAGTGTAATAAGTATGAACAATCCAGTGTTGTCCTGTGATTTCACCTACAAGCCCATAAACCCCTGTATAGCTCCACCAAATATGCAGGTGCCCATGCAAACGTAACTTTCCTTTCTACCATCTCCCAGATAACACACATCAATGCCTTTGGAAATCTTCCTCCTTCTGCCCTCGATAATGCATAATACCCTACCGCTATCATTAATATCACTGCTAACCTTGTCTCCTCAGGGTGTGCTGCATACATTACCCCATACGTAAAGGATAAACCTCGCTGTGTCAAATCTCATGCGTATGGACCAAATACTGCTATTATCGCTCCCCGTGCCGCGCTAGGTAGTGCCTGATATATTGGTTCTCCTGTAATAGGGAGTCTCAAAATCTGGAACACATCTTCCAATGTTACTGTCATCTCCCCTGTTGGCAGATAAAAGGTATTTGTCTCGGGATTCCATCTCTCAATCAATGCCTAGAACATAGCATGGTTCCGTGCAATTCGTGAATAATAGCAGATTCCGCTTAACCCCAAACGATTTATCAATGTCCATTCAGCTGGTGTTACATCCACTCGGATTCGTGACAACAACGCTGACACACTATCATTCATCCTCAACCCTGCCTCTGCCTGCATACACCAAAACAACAAACAACCATTCAATCCATCAGGGTTTTTCAAACATTCTGGAAATTCCTCCAGTAACCGGTATCGGTTATACATAACCGGTATCGGTTCAGTAACCGATACCGGTTACCTCTAACCGCTACCGGTCAATGTCAATTACATACATCTTGCCTAAAACAACCACCTACGACCATAAATTGCTCGTTTATTCCTCTCTGTATACACAGACATACCCGAAACCCTTGATTACCTACCACGTAACACTTACCTCACCTATAACCCTTGCTATCATGTTTTCTTCTTCATATCTACCCACTTAATCTCTTATTCATAACACATGCAAAAATCAGATCACAATCAAAACGTTTACCTCTTGGGTTGCAGTGGGTTGAGGTGGCCCTTGTCTTCCCTCTTGTCCCTGCCTGCTAGATGCTTCTCCTCGTTCTGCCATGATCACCACCCTTTTCAAATTCACCTTTCTACTTTCTGAATCTTAGATCGCATTCACCTTCCCAGTCTCTTTTCTTATCACCCAAATCTTTCATGTAATTTCCTGTCTCTTTTCTCCTTATCACTCAAATCTCTCATGCAAATACCTGTCTCAGTCATCAAAAAGTGTCGCGTTCACGTATTTAATCTCTTGCATGGCTCTAAAATTAAAACTTAAGTTGCCACCCTATCTTTTCTATTTTTAGAAAAGCTCATACCTAAATAACTGGTATCGGTTACTTAACCGATATTGGTCTATCAGCTACCGATATCGGTTCCCTAACCAATATCGGTTACACACCTATCTTTTCTCAACAGCGTTCTTTTCTTCATTTCTCACCTAAATTTTTGTCGCGCCCACCTCTTTTCCTGCATAAACAACACAATTTACCACATTTGTTCATCCACCACATTTAGCATTACACTTTCATTAACATCATTTATTTTATACAAATACACAAACCATCAACTACGGATATCAAGCAACTATCAATCTATACATCATTTGGATCCAACTCATCAGTTACATATATCACAATGTCACAAAACCAACAATTCATCACATAACCTGTCATTCATATATACGCGCAAAAACAAAAACATCAGCATCATCCATCTATCAACATGTCAATTAAACTCATCACACATTCTATATATTACCAGCCATTAACCAAATATTTAAACACATTTTGAATACTGCATGTGGATCAAAACATCGTCTCTATATATATATATATATACAAGTTTTCAAAAATATAATGTGCCCTACATCGGGGCCTCTGTGATCTCATCATACAACAAAGTCGGCACGCAGGCCGCAATAACTGTAAAAAAATCTCGACTCGGCTCGCAGGCCAGTCCCTCGTATCAAAAATAGCTATATACTCGGCTCGCAGACCGGGTATCCACTCTATACAACCCCCTACTCGGGCTCGCAGGCCGGTATACAAATAAACTGAATTGAATGAATACATGGAATAATACATAGGCACGCAGGCCTCTATCAATACCACCCCAGTTTGCAGACCGGCGCCCATCTATCAATACACCATGTCTGGGATCTCTCAGCTCTCCCCACTGCCCTCGGCACCTCTCCCCCGCTGGTCCCTGTGGTGCCTCTCGCCTCCTGCCCGTCACGGACACTCCAGCTGTGGCTGCACCTCCCTGAGATCTCTGGCTGTGAGAGGTCTCTGCCCTATGCGCTGCATAAGCCTGATACTTGACTCCGGTACCATCAAGAATATCCTGATAATATCGGGCCTCTGCTCTAACCTCCATATAGCGCTCTCGATCCACTGACGGAGCTGGGGCTGGTCCCCTGGCACCTACAACCAATGCCCCCTGAGCCTGTGCTGGTGCTGCTGGTGGTGCCTGTGGCCACGGTGGTGCTGGTACCTGTGCTGCTACCTGTACCTGTACCTGCACCTGTGGCTGTGGTGCTGGTGGTGGTGCTGCCTGTGCCTGTGCCTGAGCTTGGGCTAGCTGCCCCTGTAAGACACCTATCTGTGCCTGTGCTGCAGCTAGCTGCCCCTGTAAAAGCTACACCTGACCCCTGAGCTGATCTCTCTCTCCTATCACTGCAGCCAAGTCTGGCTGTGCAGGCGGTACTATCCTGGCTGCTCTCTGCCCAGCCCACCACACCCTGTATGCTCCTGTGTACCCAGCATCATCTACACCCTCACCTGCTGGCCTCTCTGCTACCCAATCTGGATCCAAAGGCTGTGGTGCAGGCAGTGGGGCCTCTACATCATCTCTCCTGTACTGAGGGAAGGGAGGTGGCTCATCCTGTCGTAGCCCCATCTACCTGCGTACCCTCTCCAGGGGTATCTGCTCGTACTCTCCTGGCCTTTGTCCTGCTATCCAGAATGTGTACTGGATTAGGCGCAACTGTAAGTGGGCTCCTCTGCCAGAGTGGGCTCCTCTGTAGGGTCTCCATACAATGTCTACAGCTGTAAGGCCCTCTAGCAAATGTCTATAGTATGCCACATCCTGACCTGCAACAACTGCTCGTGGCTGGCCCACGACCCCCAACCACCTCTGAAAGCCATATCGGTATATGACCTTTGGCCCTGGCTGCTGGGGTAACCCTACTAGCCTGATACATACGATGTGCTCGTATGCCCAACAATGCAACAAAAATGTAGAGCAAATACCGAATCGCCTCCTCCGGCGATAGCCCCATAGCTCCCTGTACAATTGCACCAGATATACTGGTGCCCAGGCGTAACAGGTGTGCTCCTCCACCATTTCAAGCAGCACCCCCATCAATGCTCATGGGAAACGGCCTCCCTCTGAGTCCGGGAGGGCGAAGCAGGTGATCCCAACCATCATCAACACAGCCAGTCGTGTCTCGTGTCGATGCGCACGGTACATGTCACCGTACCCGATACTCGCGCTATGGTAGGTCAGTAACGTGGCTGCATCCCCAAAAACCTGCAGTATGCTGTCCATGGTAGTCTCTGAATCTACCTGGAAGACTGCCTCTCCCTCGATAGGTAACTGAAGGATGCGATACACATCCTCCAATGTGACGGTCATCTCCCCAGTCGGGAGATGGAACACATTGGTCGCCGGATCCCATCTCTCGATGAGGGCGACCATCAGGCTGTGATCTCTCTCTATCACTTTGTACCTTTGGACTCCACCGAGTCCCACCTCGCGCATGATGGCCCAATGAGCCGCAGATACGTGTGGCCTCATCCACACCAACAGTGGGGGCATCCTATCCCGCATCGTCAACTGCTGACGTGCCTGCAAAACCAACCCACATCCTTAGACCTACTCTTTATTACAACATCTACTTTATCATCTAAACACCCTTTTTTATCCCCCCGACTCTCTACCACCCCCCTCTAGTAACCTACCACCCTAAAAACCCAAAACCATCCCACCCAAAACCAACAAAAACAAAACCCAAACAAAACACATGCAACCCAACCCTACACCAAACCCTTCTTAACCCAAAACCCAACCCTACACCAAACCCTTCTCCCACCTCCAACTCAAACCCAACCCAACCCTACACCAAACCCTTCTCCACCCCTAACCCAACCCCCACACAAACCCTTCTCCACCCCCAACCCACACCCACCCACAACCCAACCCAACCCCCACACAAACTCACACCCACCCACAACCCACCCACACAACCCACAAACCAAAACACACAAGCCACTGATGCCGGCCGATACATGACCGACGCCGGTCACCAACAACACTCCCTTTCCCTAAAATTGTGCGACCGATGCCGGTCGCTTAGTGACCGACATCGGTCATTGTCTTCTCTCGGAGCCGAACCCCCGCGCGGCCCCCAAAACCCATTTTTTTACCTATTTCTACCCATCTACCCACCCAAATACCCTAAAAACTTACCCACCTACTCACCTTAGCCTATCTAGCCTATCTACCCTCTCCCTTTTTCAAATCATTTCCATTTTCTCATTATTTCCTAAAAAAAGGTTAATTCCTACCCAAACCCCCAATTTCGCATAATACAACCAAATCACCAAATTAAAGAGTTTCGAATCTACCCGAACGACGACACGTCATCGTGGTGGGATGGGTGGTGGCGGTCCAGCTGCTCCAGCCCCTCCAGCTCCTCCTGCCTGTGCCATGGCTCCAATCCTGATTTGCTGGGTCCCCGGCCAATCGACTACTGCCTCCTCCTTAATCGGGCCCACTATCAACTCTCTCCGCCAATACAATAGCTCCACCTCACTCAATCAAGCCTCTAATCCCAACTGTCAGACAAGTCGATTTGTTTTGCAAATAACAAAAGTGACAATGACAAACCGTATTTTTCTTTTTATAGGTTTTTCGCCTTTCACCGATATCGGTTTCATTTTGCCCTAAGGAACCGGTATCGGTCCCTTAACTGATATCGGTCATGCAGAATCGACATCGGTTCTCTACCCAACTTTCACCCCATTCTTTGCCCTTATTTACTCCTTGCCTCTTTTTCACCAATATCGCCTCTATCCACCTTTGCTGCACACCATTTGTTCACTTGTCCAGCCTGACCTAAGGCCTCAACCTAACTATTCGGCCCGACCTAAGGCCTCAACCTATCTATTCAGCCCGACCTACGGCCTCAACTTACCTATTTGGCCCGACCTAAGGCCTCAACCTACCTATTCGGCCCGACCTACGGCCTCAACCTACCCATTCGGCCTGACCCAAGGCCTCAACCTACCCATTCGGCCCGACCCAAGGCCTCAACCTACCTATCCGGCCCGACCCAAGGCCTCAACCTACCCATTAGGCCCGACCCAACGCCTCGCCCTAACCATTAGGCCCGACCCAAGGCCTCAACCTACCTATCCGGCCCGACCCAAGGCTTCAACCTACCCATCCAGCCCCACCCAAGGCCTCGCCCTAACAATTTGACCTGACCCAAGGCCTCACTCTACCCTTATGACCTGACCCAGGGCCACCGCCCAACCACTTGGCCTGACCCAAGGCCGTATCACTTCAATACCATACCCACAATCAACGTTTTATTTTATCCATCCATCATGTACCTTTTGTTCAATCGAGCTCACCTGTTCGTGTTTTAGCATGATTAGGGTCCTTGACTTGATCTGTCGACCAACTTTGCCTAGACCTAGACCGTGACGTTTATCTCAACCAAACCAACCATTTGGTACTGCCGAACATGCCTAAACGTTCCTGTACCTCACCTGTTATATACCCTGGAGCTACTTCCTATGCCTTGGATACCAGGATTATATCACCCTTGTTTGGATAAACTATCGACCTTTGCCTACACATTGCTGGTTTGCTTGTCAAATCATGTACCCTCGTCGTACTATTGCATTTCAACATGCGTCTGCTTCCTTGGACCTACCCCACCACCTTACCATCCTCTCTACAACATGTACCCTTTATCAACCCTATCCCTGATTTTCCGTTCACTCAATCGGCGATAGATTTGAGGGGGATTACCTATATCTTTAACATGAGAAACCACTTCATATTATTGTCCGCGCAGCTTTACAGAACAAGCTACACGACAATAAGGGGCTAATGTAGACACCAAATTTGTGTCTTACGACCCCTTGTGACCCGCATCTCATCTCGTAATCTAACCTCATCACCTAAACCTTACACAATGATTTATTAATTACCTTATAATTGATAAATCCACATCACCTTACCCGCCACCTCACTTTGCCACCTCATCATGACCTAGCCCTAACCCTAAACTAACCTAATTAAAACCCATGACTTGGTCTAGACTCGCATCCATAACTAATGCCTCCTTACTCGCACCCAAAGCCGACCTTCTAGCCACTTGAACAAGCCCGCAACTGATCTCTCGGGAGAAAAGCAGGGAAGGTGGGCTATTTACTAAAAATAGCCTACTTTTTCCTTACCGATGCCGGTTCCTACTCGACCGCCGTCGGTTACGTAACCACCATCGGTTCCCTATAAATGGGCTCCCCAAACCAAAACAACGGATCAGAATTTCATTTTTGGGAGATCATTCAAAGGATTTCTGGATCAACAGAGAGCATTACGAGTGAGGAACAGAGTCCAGATCTTCATTTAATCAAGCAGAGACGAGTAAAGAAACTAGAAGTGCTTGCAGTAGAGGATATCAACTTGCATCTTCACCAAAACCAGTAAGTCACATCTTGCATGTCCTTTGTTATAACATTTCTTATGCTCTGTGAATTTCAGTCCTCCTAAATCCGTCTCTGAATCTACTACCCAACGTGTCATTGCATCTAACTGTTATTCTTTTGCTTCTAATCATCCCATTTCCTAATATCATCCATAAACCAGCCTTACAAAACACCATAGCTACTAAGAAGATCCTAGAACCCACCGGTATCGGTTATCAGTAACCAGCATCGGCTATCAGTAACCGCCATCGGCTATCAGTAACCGCCATCGGTTCCTCTGATCAAAACCAGAAAAATAGCCTTTCCCCTACCCAGTTCAACGAAACAATTTAATTGATACTTTACAGTCTTTTGTGTTAATTCATATTAGCAGGGGAACTGACCACCTTCGAAAGGAAGTTTTATAATTCCTGGGCCCAAGGCAATTTCCTCATTTATTGTTTAATCAAATCTTGTGGTCTTGTGTTCTTATTTGCAGGTAGTCCTTCCAAGACAAAAAGGAGTTCTTCACAATCAGATTGATCTTTCTCTACGGTACGCGCACACCATCTCGACATTCCACAGGTATTCCTCCTAGCCCCTAACCTTATCTATTTCTAAAAGGAACGAAACATTTCCGAGTGAAACAGAGGAGTCGTATTCAATGACCCTCTTCTTCGATGGATCTAAGTGCCAGTGCGGCGGTGGGGCTGGCGTTGTTCTCATTCCTCTTGATGCTGAGCCTATACCTCTTTCATTCTGACTCGATTTCCCCTGCACTAATAATATAGCAGAATACGAGGCCCTTGTTTTGGGTCTCCAGGTTGTGTTACACTTAGGTGTCAAATCTATCAATATTTTCGGCGACTCTCAATTGGTAGTCAATCAAGTTATGGGCATCTACCAATGTAAAAATGAGGAACTTCAAAAGTACAAACACTACGTGAATTCACTTCTAACCTTATTTACTCGTTATTCTATCCAAACCATTCCCTGCTCCACTAGCAAATTTGTGGATACTATGGCTTGCTTAGCCTCGCAAATTCCTACTTCATCAACTAACTCTGACATTTTCGTCTTGGTCCAACAACTCTTTGCCCCATCTTACTCAGTCCTGGTTGTTTGTATGATAAATAATGTGTCTGCTAATTCACAAGATACCTAGTATCACCAATTTCACGACTACCTTACAACCTCTGTTCTCCCACCTGACCTTACTAGTACCGGAAAATGTGTTTTTCTTAAAAGTGTTTCTCGTTATGTTGTCATGGGGGGAATCCTTTATAAACGTGGCTTTGATGACATCCTCCTTCGATTTCTAACTGGCATGGAGGTCACCTATACCATCCAACAGGTCCATGACGGTATTTGTGGTGGACATTTTAGCGGCCTTGCCATGGCCAAATGGATCCTTCGCCTAGGCTATTATTGGCCAACTCTTAATAACGACTGCTACAAATATTTTAAGCGTTGTGTTATGTGTCAACAACATGCCAACCTCCAACATACTCCTAGCCATCCACTACAGGTCGCACGAGATCTTTGTCCTTTCTCACAATGGGGTTTAGACCTTATTGGTGAGATTCATCCACCCTCTTCGCAATGTCACCGATGGATAATCACGGCAACCAAATATTACACAAAATGGGTCGAGGCCATTCCACTCATTTCAACCAAAAAGGAAAAAATTGTAGAGTTCATTAACCACCACATTATCTGTTGTTTTGGTGTTCCTCACCGCCTGATAACAGATAATAGAAAATCTTTCAAAAATAAGTTGTTACAAGACCTTTGTAACAACTTCGGTATCAAACTTAGCTTCTCATCACCGTACTATCCATAGGCCAATGGTCAGGCTAAATCTTCTAATAAAACCCTAACCAAAATCCTCATGAAATTTGTTAATGAGTCCAGAAGAAATTGGCATTATCACATCCCCTTTGCCCTTTGGGCTTATCGTACTAGCATTCGTACCTCCACTAATGCCACACCCTTTTTCCTTGGTATATGGTACCGAGGCTGTCTTGCCTCTCGAAATACAAATACCCTCCCTCAGAATATCTCTTCAGGATATTCTCACCAACGATGATTTCCGCCAAGAGCGGTTAGCCCAATTAGAGCTTCTTGACGAGCGTCGTCTTATGGCTCTTGACCACCTTCAAATCTATCAAAACACATCAAGCGTGCTTATGATAAGAGACTTCATGAGCGTACCTTTAAGGTTGGTGATCTTGTCCTCAAAGAGAATCAACCTGTAACCAAACTAGAAAAGAGCAAACATGGAAAATTTGCTCCTAATTGGATTGGGCCTTACATTATTACTCACACTTATGGATCAGGCACTTATCGTTTAGCTTCACTTAATGGTAAACCTAAGCCTGAACCCCTTAATGCCTTGCATCTTCGACCATTCTATTGTTGAATTTAGTGTTACATCACTTCTTACCTACCTTGTGCTCATCCCTTGAGCTCATTTAAGACTGCATACATTTTGTTTCCTACATCTCAAAATAAAATCAAGCTCACATGGTTTGATTATCACCTCCTTTGAAAAATTCCTTCCCCTTTTTAGTCTATTCCATGACTTCAAAGTATTCAAATGACACATTCTTAATTAAATACTTATGGGATTTTCTTGAGTCAAACTTCCTACAAAACTAGATGCTTTATGCCAAACGGACATCTAGATCTCTAAATTATATATAGACTGCTCCCTCGAAGGACAGCTATATGCCAAACTATTGCTGCTATTCTATATAGACTGCTCCTCGAAGGACAACTATACACAAACACTACATCTGCTACTATAAATAGACTGCTCCCTTCAAGGACAGCTATACACAGTCAGCCTTTATCAGAAGCTTCTCACATTGATCAGCTTCGTGAAGACCTCAAGAGTAATAAAATACATATCCCTTGTAGACTTCCCACAACGATCAGTCTATATTTAGCAAAATAAAAGCCGCATTCAAAAGAACTTTGGAGTCATGGACTTGTCTATTTAGGTTAGGTTCTCTTTTGTCAGAACACTCACTTTATAACAAGTTCTCCATGCCTTAGCTATACCATCCACCTCACCTCACCATTTGCTTAAACAACACAACTCAAGGGACGTGACGTACATCCGATATATTATGATTATACAACTCTTTTCACCTATCAACTTCTCATCTATGCATGGTACCTAGGGGTTCAAGCTCATTCTACATTATTCTGTGGTTTGTTTAGCTCTTATCACCTACGGAGCACTTTTTCCTCTTTGACTCAAATCTAGGATTATGTGTTGACCTTAATCAGGACACGGTTCCCTACCACTTGGGTAGGCTAACTTTTGCTTCACCTATACCTATTCCAACATCGCCAATTTCTTACCAACACCAACCACATTACCCTACCAAAATTAATACTTTTACCCACCAACAAATTGCCTAAACATACCTAAATTACCTGAATTCACCTCTCCCTGGTCCTAAGGGAGAACTACATTGGTCTAAGGCCCCTCCTTGCTTTGTGTAATGGGCTATGTAGGCAGCACTTAGGAGATATGGTGTCTCCCAAGGTTAGCTCGACCATCCCCTACCATAACTTAGCATGTGTTGTAAATATACATATTTTTGTGTATTTCTTTTTGCCAACATTTATCTTTATCATTTTTCAAAACAAACATTCAAAACACGATCCTTCTCATTAGTATAACTCAAATCAACATACCTATTCAATTTTATTTTAGATGTTCAACAAATACATCTTCTCTATCATCGACGTGCAGGTCAGCATCCTTATTTATTTCTATATACCTCTATACAATTCACTTAGACCCTTGCTCCTCATCCCAAACCAGGTGATGAGCGGGCTCGTCGACGCCTCTCGATAGGCCTCTCCATCCTCAAAGGCACCACGGCTTTTGGTACCGCTCACTGATCTACCAATCTCTCCTGTAACATATGAATACGCTCTCTCGCATGGAGGAATCTCGCCTCTAGTCTCTCCACTTGTGACTCTGCAACCACTAACAATCCTCTTGTCTCATTCACCTGCGGTTGGAGCTGATGAACTAAACTCTGCAGATGATCTCTCTCTGCTGTAATCACAGCTACGTCAGGATGATCATGTACACCTCGTAGCTCTACTACCCACCATAATCTATAGGCCTCTATCGTTCCTGCATCCATTACCCTGAGATCGGCTACTATCTCTTTTGGTCCTTCTGGAGGTGTTGGCCGAGGAGGTGAGAATGATGCCTTCGCGTCGATCCTCATGTATGGTCTATAAGCCAGGGGTATATCCTGCACAAATCCAAATTTTCACCGCACGCGATCTAGAGGAATCCTCTCATAGTCACTTAGCATGTGCCCCGCGATCCACCTCAATCAATCTACACCCCTCAACTCCTCAGCTATGTTATCTGTTACCATATAGTTCCCATAAGGCCTCCAACAGATATCCGCAATCATCACCATCTCCCATACCTACCTATAATACTCAGTGTCACCTGTCACGGCCTGGGATCTTGCCTCTTGTTCTGTCTGGACCCATCGTCTGAATCCCAACCTCTGTACTCCTATCTCTACTGATTGGATGGGTCAGCCTATTGGTCGCACACAAACAATGTGCTCATAGGCCCAACAATGTAATAAATATGAACAATTCAGTGTTGTCCTGTGATTTCACCTACAAGCCCATAAACCCCTGTATAGCTCCGCCAAATATGCAGGTGCCCATGCAAAAGTCACGTTCCTTTCTATCATTTCCCAAATAACACACATCAATGCTTTTAGAAATCTTCCCTCATCCACTCTCGGTAATGCATAATACCCCACCGCTATCATTAATACCACTGCCAACCTTGTTGCCTCAGGGTGTGTTGCATACATTATACCATAAGTGAATGTCAAACCTCGTTGTGTCAACTCTCGTGCGTATGGACCAAATACTGCTGTTATCGCTCCCCGCGCCGCACTAGACAATGCCTGATATACTGGTCTTCCTATAATTGGGAGTCTCAAAATATAGAACACATCTTCCAATGTCACTGTCATCTCCCCTATTGGTAGATAGAAGGTATTCCTCTCTGGATTCCATCTCTCAATCAATGCTTGTAACATAGCATGGTTACGTGTGATTCGTGAATAATAGCGGATTCCACTTAACCCCAAATGATTTATCAATGCCCATTCCACTGGTGTTACATCCGCTCGGATTCGTGAAAACAACGTTGGCATAGTATCATTCAACCTTAACCCTACCTTTGCCTGCACACATCAAAACGACACACCACCATTCAATAAATCAAATCCCCAAGGGTTTTTTCTCACATTCTGGAAATTCCTACAGTAACCGGTATCAGTTATAGATAACTGGTAGCGGTTCAATAACCGATACCGGTTATCTTTAACTGACATCGGTCACTATCAATTTTATACACCCTACCTAAACACACCACCTATGACAATAATTTGATTGTTTACCCCTCTCTGTACATACCAACATACCTGAAACCCCTTATTACCTACCCCATAACACTCACCTCCTCCATAACCCTTACTATCACGTTTTCTTTCTCATGTCTACCCACGTACACTTCTCTCATCCTATTCACAAAACATGCAAGAATCAAATTACAACCAAAACGTTTACCTCTTGGGCTACAACAGCTTGAGGTGGAACTTGTCTTCCCTCTCATCCCTACTTGCTAGATGCTTCTCCTTGTTCAGCCATGTTCACCACCCGCTTCAAATATAACTTGTTGTTTTGCCATCTGAATCTCAGCCCACATTCACTTTCCCTGTCTCTTTCCTCGTTATCACTCAATTCTCTCATGTAATTACCTGTCTTAGTCATCAAACAGTGTCACATTCACGTATTTAACTTCTTGCATGGCTCTCAAAATAAGAACTTAAGTTACCACCCAAGTTTTTCTATTTTTAGAAAATCTCATTATGGAATAACCAGTATCGGTTACCTGACCGATACCTGTCTAGCATCTACCGACGTCGGTTAACTAACCGATATCGGTCACATACCTAATTTTTCTTAAAAATAGGCCTTTTCTTTATTTTCTACCCAAATTTTTGTAGCGCACGCCTCTTTTTCTTGCATAACAACACCATTATCAATATTTTTCATCCAAATCACATATATATATCCTCACAATTTCAGCAACATCATCTATCTACATTATAACAACCATCAACAACATACATACGAAATCATATATATATATATATATATATATATATATATATCAAACCCATCAACATACACAACATGTGATTTCAACTCGTAATCTATATATACATACATTCCATTTCAAAAAAGCCATCAACAAAAGACATCAACCCCATCAATATATAAACCATGTGGATCAAAACTCATCATACATTAAAATTCACAAACCATCGACAAAACACTGAAAACATTTTTACACACAGCATATGGATCAAAATCATCATATATATCTATATATCAAAGGTTTCAAGTATACAACTTGCCCTGCATAGGGGCCTCTGTGATCTCATAATAATACAAAGCCGGCACGTAGGCCGCAATAACTGTCAACATCGCGACTCGGCTCGCAGGCTGGTCTCTCATATCAAAAATATACTCGGCTCGCAAGCCAGTATCAACTATACAACCCGTACTCGGCTTGCAGGCCGGATATATACAATAAATGAATAAATGAATAAATAAATCATATGTGGGCACACATGCCTCTATACACATAACCGGTTCGCAGACCAGTGCCTATATCCAATGTACAAACAAAAACATCTGTCTCTGACCCAGGGATGTCTCAACTCTCCCCACCGCCCTCAGCACCTCTCCCTACGGGTCCTGGCCCTGGCTCCCGCCTCCTCCCTGTCACCGACCCACCGGCTATAGCTACACCCCCTAGGATCTCTGACTCTATGAGGTCTCTGCTCTATGTGCCGCATACGGCTAATAGTCAGCCCCGGTACTATCAAGGACGTCTTGATAGTACCGGGCCTCCTCTCTCGCCTCCATATAACGGGCCCGTGCCACCATAGCTTCTGGGGCTGGTCCCCTGAATCCTAAAAACAATGACCCCTGTCCTACCAATACACCCTGTGCTTGTGGCTATGCCGAATTGCCGGTGGCGGTACCTATGCCTGTTGCTGCGCCGGTGGTGGTACCTATACCTATGGCTATGCCGGTGCCACTGGTGGTGCCTGTGGCTATGCCTGTACCTGCGCCTGGGCTAACTCCCCCTATAGGACACCTATCTGTGACTTATGCACCAGCAAGCTGCCCCTGTAACAACGAGTACCTATCCCCTGAGCTAGTCCCTCTCTGCTATAACAGCCACTAAGTCTAGTTGTAGTAGGCTGTGCTCTCCTTGCGGCTCTCTCCCCTGCCCACCATACCAAAAATGATCCTGTGCAGCTGGCGTCATCTACGGTATCATCTGCTGGCCTCTCTGCTAACCAATCTGGGTCCACGGGCTGTGGTGTAGGCAGTGGGGCCTCTACATCATCCCTCCAGTATTGAGGGAAGGGTGGTGGCTCATCCTGTCGTAGCCCCAACTGCCATCATACCCTCTCCAGGGGTATCCACTCATGCTCTCTCGGCCTCCGTCCCGCTATCCATAATGTATACTAGATCCAACGCAACTATGATCAAGCTCCTCCGAGGGGCTGATGACCTCTATAAGGCCTCCAATACAATATCCAAGGCTAGTCACGCCCTCTAATAAATGATGGAAATATGCTAGCATCCTGTCCAACGAGCACTGCTCGTGGCTAGCCCATGACCCCCAACCACCTCTGAAAGCCATATCTAGATATCATCTGTGGCCCTGGCTGCTGGGGCAGCCCTACTGGTCGAATGCATATAGATATGCTCATATTCCCAGCAATGTAACAAAAATGTGGAACAAATCCCGAATCGCCTCATTCGACGATAGCCCCACAGCTCTCTGTATAACTGCACCAGGTATACTGGTGCCCAAGCATAACATGTATGCTCCTCCACCATCTCGTGTAGTACCCCCAGTCAGTGCCCATGGAAAGCGGCCTCTCTCTGAGTCTGGGAGGGCAAATCATGTGATGCCTATCATCATCAACACGGCTAAGCCGTGTCTCATGTCTGTGGGCACTAATACATGTACCCATAGGAAATGCTCATGCTGTGATAAGTCAATAGCGTGGCTGCATCCCCAAATACCTGTAAAATGTTGTCCATGGGCTGTCTCTGTATTTACCTGGAATGACTGACCTCCCCATCGACTCGGTCAGTCTAAGGATGCGATACACATCCTCCACTGTAATAGTCATCTCTCCAGTCGGGAGATGGAAAACATTAGTCACTGGATCCCATATCTCGAGATGAGGGCAACCATTAAAGACTGTGATCCCTATCTATAGCACCTATATCGCTGGACTCTGCTGAGTCCCACCTCGCACATGATGGCCCACTGCACTACGGACCCATGTGGCCGCATCCGTCTCAACAGCGGGGGCATCCTATCCCGCATAGTCAGTTGCTGACGTGCCTGCACAAATCACCCACTTCATTAGACCCACCCTTTCAAACAACAACTACTTTAACCTTTTATACCCCCCCACCCACCAATCACCCTTCCTATCAACCTCTACCCCTTCCCTCTCCACCCCCAAAAACACAAAGCCCAACAATAAACACAAAACCCAAATCACTACTACCAACACACCCAAACAACAACCCAAACAACAACCACAAATTCAACACAACAACCAACCCAAACCAACAAAATAAATAATCTTAACTAAGGACCAGTACTGGTCACCCATGACTGCCACCGGTCCTCTCTCCATCGTCTCTCCACCAACGTCGGTCGACCCACGCCCGACACCGGTCAACCACAAACAACCACGCCTGAGAAATTCGTGACCGATGCCGGTCGCTTCGTGACAGACATCGGTCACTGTAAAATTACGGAGCTGAACCCGACGCGGCCCCCCAAATCCATTTTTGGCCTATTTATCTCTATTTACCCACCCAAACACCCTAAAAACCTACCCACCCTGCCGCCTTGGCCTATTCAACCCATCTACCCTCTCCATTTTTCAAATAGCTTCAATTTATTCCTTATTTTATCAAAACATTGGATTCCTACCCAAACCTCTAAATCTAGCTTAACAACATCAAAATCACACAATGAAAGGTTTCAAACCTACCGGTACGATGACACGTCGTCGTGGTGGGATAGGTGGTGGTGGTCCAGCACCTCCTACTCCTCCTGGCTGTGCCATGAATCTACCTCTCCTCTTCTGGGTTCTCCACCAATAAATTGCTGCCTCCTACTCTTTAGGGCCTACCAACCACTCACTTCTCCACTCAAATAGTGCCACCTCAGCCGAAAAATGCACCAATCTCAACAATACACCTCAGACAACTCAAATGGGTTTTCAAATTGATAATGTGACAATGACAGGCCGTATTTTTCTTTTTATAGGTTTTTGACCTATAACTGCTACTAGTCATATCTAGCCGATATCGGTTTAATACCTAACTTCACCCAACTTCTACCCTTATTCACCAATTTCCCTTTCTCACCACGTTTCCTATTCACCACATCACCTATACACTCCATTGCTATTTAGCCATTTTTTGACTTCATTGGCCCGACCCAAGGTCACAACTCAACCACTTGGCCCGACCCACGGCCGCAACCAACCATTTGGCCCAACCCAAGGCCGCAACCAACCATTTGGCCCAACCCAAGGCCACAACCAACCATTTTGCCCAACCCAAGGCCACAACCAACCATTTGGCCCGACCCAAGGCCCCAACCAACAAATCCGGCCCGACCGAAGGCCGCAACCAACTATCCGGCCCGACCCAAGGCCGCAAACAACCAATCAGGCCCGACCCATGGCCCTCCGTCATCAATCGGCCTGACCCATGGCCCTCCGTCATCAATCGGCCTGACCCAAGGCTACACCACTCAAATACCTCGCCCAAAACCAACAACTTACAATTTTATCCACCCAACATGTAGCTTTTTGTTCAATTGAGCTCACTTGTTCGTGTTTTAGCATGATTAGGGTACTTGACTTGATCAGTTGACCAACTTTGCCTAGACCTAGACCGTGACGTTTATCTCAACCAAACCAACCATTTGGTACTACCGAACATTCCTAAACGTTCTTGTATCTTACCTGTTATATCCCCTGGAGCTACTTCCTATGCCTTGGATACCAGTATTATATCACCCTTGTTTGGATAAACTATCGACCTTTGCCTATGAATTGCTTGTTTGCTCTTCAAATCATGTACCCTGGTCGCACTACTTCATTTCAACATGCATCTGCTTCTTTGGACCTACCCCACCATCTCACCATTATTTCAACACCATTTACCCTTTATCAACTCTATCCCTGATTTCACGTTGCCTCAATCTGTGATAGATTTGAGGGGGATTACCTATACCCTTAACAGGGGTAACCACTTCATATTATTGTCTGTGCAGCTTTACAAGACAAGCTACAAGAAAATAAGGGGCTAATGTAGACACCAAATTTGTGTCTTACGACCCCCTTGTGCCCCGCATCTCATTTTCGCAACCTAACCTCATCACCTAAGCCTTACACAATTAGTTATTAATTACCTTATAATTAATAAATCCACATCGCCATACCTACCACCTCATCATGACCTAGTCTTAACCCTAAACTAACCTAATTAAGACCTATAACTTGGTCTACATCCACACCCATAACTAATTACTCCTCACCCGCACCTAAAACCAACCTCATAATGACTTGACCAAGCCCGCAACTAATCCCTCGGGAGAAAAGGAGGGAAAGTTGGCTATTTTACTAAAAATAGCCCACTTTGACCTGACCGATACCGGTTCCTACTCAACCGCCATCAGTTACGTAACCACCATCGGTTTCCTGTAAATGACCTCTCCCAACCAAAAACAAGGGGTGGGATTGTTGTTGATCCAAATCAGAAGTCATTGGAAGGATCCAGAATTTACTTGGCTGAACAGAGACAAGTGAAGGAAAGAGAGGAGTTGGCATAGAAGGACATCAAGCCCAAGACTGCAACTGAATAACCAGAGCCCAGTGACACTCATCCAAGCATCATGAGAGGAGATAGCTCATCTTGGATTGTCATATCATCCCACTTGAGCCTTGTCTTTGCCATCGTAGTCCCAGAACCTGCATTTTCATCAGGAATTAGTAAGTAGTCCTTCCAAGACAAAAAGGAGTTCTCCGCAGTCGATCTAATCTCTCTCTCTATGGTACGCGCACACCCTCTCGACATTCAACAGGTATTCCTCCTAGCCCTAACCCTTATATGTTTCTCAAAGGAATGAAAGGATAGAAGCAACTCTATTCCCAAAAGCTGAAACATTTCGTGCGAAACACGACGCCTGTCATTGTCACAGCGAAAACCCATGACCCCAAAACCCTCCCTTCTCCACAACTTCCCACCCTGACACTTTTACCCACCTAAAATCACCTACACCTCACCTTACACCTCATTATTCCCCTCTTCTCCCACTTATCTCTCTCCCCCCTCCTATTTGACCTAATTTACCCTCCCATCTTCCCAATTTTATTTTCCCCCACTCACAATTAAAAAACAACAACAAGAAACCCAATTTGTAAATCACCTAATTTATCTAACAAAATACAAAACGAGTTGGACGTTTACCTCATCGTGTTTCCGTTGTTGTGGTGGCACGTCTAGCCACTACACTGGTGGCCTACCTGATCCCTCTCCAACCTCTACCATCACCAACTAGCTACCCTAATGCTCCACCCAATAAAATCATGCCCACCGATCCTATGGACCCACCTCTCAACAACCAATCACCTACTGCTCAGAGTGCCAACTCAACACTCCATTCCTTCTGGGTACTTTTCTCTCTTTTCTCTCATTTTTGTCATTTTCTCACTTGGCAAAATGACAAATGAATAACATAAAATATGGATTTTTTGTTTTTATAATAAACCTGACCTAACCAATGCCAATTTTTACCTTCACCAGCATTGGTCATGTGCCCTACCTTACCATGGTCGGTTACCCTATGCCGGCATTGGCTACCCTTGACCAGCATTGGTCACCCTCTCCTACACTTTGCCCTAAATTTTACCCTATTACTCTGCCCATCACTCTTTTTCCCTCACCCAATGTTCACCCTGACCATTCCCCTTACCCTCCTGACCTCATTATTTACTACCTACCTTCGTCCTCATTTGGGGACTCACTATTTTACCCATTCCTCGGCCTTACCTGTGTTGTGACCTAGATTTTTGGACCTAGACCATTGCTAGTGACCTTTGACCTCATGTATTCGCTATACCTTATGGTACTATTACCTATTTTGTTGACCTAATGACCTTACCTAGCCTATTGATGTGACCGTTTATCCTGACCCTACCTTTGGTGTACCGGAACATACCTAAACATTCCTGCACCTGACCTGCATTGTGTTTCTTGACCATAACCTACACCTTGGATACTAAAATCACTCCAACCTTGTTTGGATAAACCTATCGACCTTAGACAATGTAGATTTTTCTTGCTCTTCAACCCGGTAGCGTGTTACAGTTTATACGTGTGCGTGCATTTGACTGTTACTACTTTTTACCCTGAACCGATTACCTAGATTACCTTAGTAGACCTTTTTTCCTTTTTTTCTATTTCCCTGTTATTCACCTTCGCTCTTCATCTCATTCACCTTTTATCAAACCACTCACCACTTCTAACTTCTGCCTCTTCAGTTCCTGGTTTGAGGGGGATCACCTTCACCCACACATGGGGCAACCACATATTATTTTTGTTAGTCTCGCTTACTAATACAAGCTACACAACAAAAAGGGGAAAAATGTAGACACTAAAATTAGGTCAGACCTCCCCTTTGGTCCGTTTGAAAAATAAATACCTTCATCACATTCACCTAGTCATGGCCCCCTTCACCCCACTAATATTAATTTAATTAATTTAATTTAATTAATTAATTGTCCCTCACAATATTTATTATTTAAATATCTTAATTTAGATAATGTCCACACATACACCTCACCTAGACACCTCATCAAGCCACCTCACCTTAAGACCTATTCTTAGTAACTTGCCATAACTAACTAAGTCTTACCCAAACCCTAAAAATCAATGCCTACATTCCCTCTAACCACATTACCTCATGCTTAAAGGAATATTTCATCCTAATCCATGGGTTAACGACACGAGATCCTAGAAAACCAAGGGGATCTACCTAGTTTAGTAAGCCTAGGAAATCCCACCTTGATCGATGTCGATTACCCATAACTGTCACTAGTTAAGCCAGAACCACCGTCAGTCACCTTTTTAACTCCCAAAACAACCTTATTTTGGAGGTTGGCAAACATTTCTAGATCCCTAAGAGATATCACATCTTTTGAGAACAAGTTTCAGCAAGAACACACATGTAAAGAAGGAGATCAAGCATTTTCTCTTGTACAAGTATCCAACATTCACCCAACAACCATCCAACACTCACTCCAATAGAGATTTGATCCAACTAAGCAAAAAGGAATGCACATGTAGCCCATGTAAGATCTTTCCAACATTTGGTGATCCTCAATAGCATTCAACCTCTTACCAGCACCTTCATTCATCACTCAAAAGCACCCAGAACTAGATTTCAAGTAAGTGGAACAGTTTACTCCTATGGTTGATTCATTTAATCATTGTATCTTTATCCTTTGTTCTCCTAGCCACCCATTGACCTCCTTTGATACTCAACCCTCCATATACCCATTAAAACCTCACCAAATCTCATCCAAATAGCCTAATACCTCATTCCGGCCAACCAAGTCCTTCGTATAATCATAAGGGAGATCTAGAGCTCATTCTGTAGCATTCCCAGTTTTCCACAATAACTGGCACCAGTTCTCCCCAACCAGATTCAGTCACCCTAAACCAAAATTGATCTCTCTATTTACCAATACAATCCATAATAGTGACCTACCCACCTATTACCACACCACCTTTACTCACCTATGACCTACCTCAGACCTCTATCAGACCTATAGAGACCCAAAACCAGTTACCTGACCTTCAGATCTTATTTTAACCTAGCCTATTATATTAGATATTTCTTATTGTGTTTTTAATGAGATACTTAAATCATTTTAATCACAATAGGATTTAATTTATTACCAGCATTAAATTGTTTTAAATAGTGGATTGACAACTATCTAGGAAGTATCACACTTCCCAGCTCTAGCACATGCTAGGTAGTCCACTACATATATTGTTTAATTCTTTCTGGTGGTCTTGCTTTCCATTTCAGGTAGTTCCTCCTAGCCAAAAAGAAGCTCTCACAATCAGCTATGGATTTAGGAGTCACACGCGTGTAACAACCCATCAACCCAACATTTCAACAGGTATTCCTCCTATGCCTGTTACCCTATCTGTTTTGGCACATTCAAAGAAATGTCTAAGAATTAGGTGAAACAGGTACTTATGGATAAAATTCTGAAATGTGGACCACTATGTGTGAAAACACAATAGGTGCATTATTTATTCTGAAAGGCATGACTGTGGAGGCAAAAATACCCCATTCAGTGGTGAAAGTTGTTTTTTCTTGGTCGTTTGCAATTCTAACCTAATGATATCCTAAGAAGCCATCCCTGAAGGAATAAATCTTGCGCCTAGCCACTCCTTCAAGGATTTCCTCAGTAAAAGGGCTTGGGAAAGAATCAATTACACATACCACATTTACGTCCATGTAGTAAACACATATCCTTATCCTTCCATCCTCTTTAATGATTATGACCATGGGGCTTATCTATTCAAATTTCTCTAGAGCTTCAATGATGCATGATGTGATCATCTTGTTTATCTCCTCCTTAACCCAGACGCAAAAGTTTGGATTCATTTAGTAAGGTATCTTCTAAATCATTCGTGCTCCTTCCTTTAGCTTGATCCACATCTCTCCTAAAGAGTGGTGAAATACCTTAAGTTCATGGTACCCACATGGAAATAAATCTTGAAACTCATGTAATAAATAAATGATATTTGAAACCTCCTTTTCTAACTAATAGTCCCCAATAGTAGCCTTCTTAGGTTTTGTTTCTACGCTAATGTTAACCTTATTTGTTTTGAGGGGTTCATGGTAGGTGCACACTTGCTAATCAACATTTTATATTACTTCACGTGTACCCATAGTATGGTTAGCATCCAAGTTCTCCAATTCTTTGCCATCTATCAAAAAGACCATCTTTCCCTTCTCCTTCTCTATGCAAGCACACTCAAGTTGTATCTCGTCTAAGTTTCCCTCATCAAAGTGCTATTCTAAGCTAGGCTCACCCAGTAATTCCAGTATTCTATCCTCTTCCATGGCACTATCTCACATAGGTAGGTGTTTAACAACCTATAACACCTTGTTCACCAAGGGCTTAACACATTTATATTCAAACACCTCAATCAAGTCATTTTTAACTCCTGCTAGTTCCTTGTCTAACGAAATAACTTTGAATGAACATACCATGCACGCACACAACCTTATAGTGTGGAGTAAAACTTTTGCACCCAGAGAGAAGGAGGTAAAACCACAACACCTTCCATCCAGATCCCCTCACACTCTTGGACATGATCTAAGGAAGATATTTTTCCATCATAGACACAAAGTTTAGTTGGCACACTACTCCTAAAAATTACTAATAGAGAGTGTGATTCTCACCTTGCGCCACCCTAGAAGATTATCTTAAAGTTCCATTCACCAATGTGTTACAGTTCCATGTAAATTTTAGACAAGCACGCTCCTTCATTCAGTTTCATATATCCATTGGGCTTTCTTGAGTCATAGGAAAATGTTAGGATTTCCATCCCTAGTGTATCTTGGTAACTACTTCCCTTTCAGGTGCCTAAGTGGGCACATCCTTATCACTCTTGTAATGGATCCTCTCAAATGCCACCTAATTAACTCATAAGTCTTATGCACCCAATTATCGCATGCTACACTAGTGGTATCACTCATAGATTGAGCATCTTCAAACTGAATAACTCCTTCTATAGGGTGAATCTGTTGGTCCCATTATTGAGTTTACATAATGTGCCTTGTTTTTCCATGACTGAATATGCTCAAAAATGTTTCATTTTTTGATTTCATGGTCTATAGTTTGCATTTTCCAACTGAATACCTTCGTAACTACCCTCAATGTTGTTATTCTTCCCTAAATTGAAGTAAAATCCAAGTTTTACCCCAACCATTTGTGCCCTAATTTATTCATTTTCACGAGCCGTACCATTTTTTCCTTTGTAAAATCATGAAAGAGTTTGAAATTGATCAAATCCTGAATTCATGTAAGCTTTTTCCCAATCCCAAGGCTGCAAGTGATGTCAAAAATTTCAGTGGGTTTAAAAATGAGTAAGTCTGCCCTCCTTGTCAAAATTTTTGGTTTCTAGGGCATCTTCTACATTTTTTCTGCCATATTGATGGTCGTTATGGGCATTTTTTACCCATCAAGTTTATCATTGCAGAGTTTATATGGATGTGGCAGTCTCTCATTGGCCGGGGAAGGTCAACAAAATATTATAACTTGTTTTTTTTTGAATTTTTGGCAAAAGGAAATTTTTTGCCCATGGGCCCCGCAGTACTATAGGGATGTGTTTATGTGGCATGATGTGATTGGTCGAGTGGCGGCGGGTGGCGGAAGTCACTTAGGAAATTTTTCTTCCATTTTGGAAAAATTTCTCAAAATAAATTTTTTACCGAAGGCCCACAGTGAATGGCATGATGACACGTGTCACAGGAAGGTCAGGTGGATGGTGAGGGTCACTTAAAATTTTCTTCAATTTTTAAAAAATTCTCAAATGTCGAAGTTTTCCCGCAAATCCGCGCCTAATGGGAAGGAGACACGTGGCATGGGAGGATCAAATGGACGACAGTGGATTTAAAATTATTTCAAAATTTTGAGCTCAAAATGTCATGAAAAATTTCAACCTGGAGGTCCGCACCTAATGGAAGGGTGACACGTGTCTGGGGGAGATTGACTGAAAGAGTGGGAACTTAGAAGAATTTGAAAGTTTTTGGTTTCAAAATGCAAAAGGAAAATATTTTCCTGGGGGTCCACATCCAATAGGAAGAGGACACGTGTCCCGTGGAGTAAAGGAGAAGCAGGATGGTGCATTTTTTTTTTGGATTTTTGCCTTTGGAGGCAAAATTTCAAAGTAACATTTTGAACCAGATCTCCGCATGAATCACAGTGTGACATGTATGCATGGGGATGAATGTGGAGGCATGGAGGTTTGGAGAAATTTGAATTTTTTAAACTTCACTTCACAAGGTAAAAATAAAAAATTTTGGGGGCCAATCTCCCGCCACCAATGAAAGAGGCACACGTGTTCGAGAGATGGCATGAGTTGTGGAGCACGTGGAGAGAAAGCAAAAAAATTTCCAACTTTTAGCGAAAAATCTCAAAGTGAAAAATAAACCCGAAGAAAATTTTGAGGGTCATCTCCGATTCCAATAGGAAAATGACACATGGCATGTTTCAGAAGGGAAAGGAAAAAGCGTGGGCCCACACGAGATTTTTTGCTCACAGAGGAATGAAGGTAAATTTGGTGAGTTGGCTCCATATCCAATGGGAGCGCGACACGTGGTAGAGAAATAGCAGGCATTCGGGCACGCAGAACATTTTGAGACAATTTTCCTTTTCTCAAAAAAGGGAGCAAATTTGTCATTTTGGCCCACGATTTTTAATAGGGTCCACAGGATTGGGGGCCCGCCCCAACTGTATTTGGACACGTGTCCCACCCCATCCAAAGACAAAGAGGAAGAATATTCAAGATATCATCTGAAACATGGAGGACGGAATTTTAAAGTTGATTTTAATCAACGGCAGCTATGCATTTTCATTTTTTGGGTGCCATTGGAGCTCCAAGAAGTGTGGAATCATCATTTTTGCACCAAAACACATGAAATTTTATATGAATCTACATCCCTTCAGCCTTCTGAACACAATGGTATTATTTATTTGAGCTGATTCAGTGCCCTATAGTGTTTTTTGTGAAATATTTTCCTCAGCCTGTGAAAAACACGTGAAAGGTGAAAGTAAAAAGTTGCAGAGTTAAAAATGGTAAGGGAAAAAGGTGAAAAATGATTGCAAATGCATGATGGGATGGTGGAATGCCAAAAACATGACCCTAGGATGGATAAGGATCCGAGTTCATGCAATATTTTAAAATATTTGTGTATCTCTGGCATTTGGTGAGCTGTTTCACAGTTTTATATCATTTTTCATCAAATGGATAGGGTTTTGTAACAAATTTGATCCCTTTGGCATATTCTTTACTTGGGATGCAAGGATCCAAGTTGGAATAGGGTATATCATGTAGTTTGGAAGCATTTTTTGTAAATCTATTGAGAATTTTGGAGAAGGAGAGAAGAATTTTCACAGGGAAAACTGGAAGAAGTCCATTTCCTTTTCAAGAAACTGCCTGAGAGCCATTTTGATTCCAGTTTGCATCAAATGTTCATCATGTTGAGTTGGTTTCAGCTATAAATCCATAAAAAATCTTTGATATTGTCTAAATAACATTCCCTTGCTGATATATTTGATCAAATTCTTAAATTAACTGGTTTTATCTCTTGGAAAAGCTTGCATGCACTTGTATTTCAGTATGTTTTCAATTTGTGTTTTATGCTCATGCTACAATCTTGTGTTTGGGATCTTTATTGGTCATACATGGTCTCATTTCTTGTAGAGGGTTTGAAGGCATCTATAATCTTCCATTCAGAAGTGCATTCATTTTAGTGGAGATAAACATATTTAAATCCATCTTACCTCCCTTGTAAATTGAGGGTGTTTGTAAACCTTTGGGTGTACCTTAGGACATGATCTAACAAGGGGTTCTAAATGCTTTATTTATATTTTTCTTCAATACTTTGTGGAAAACTATCAAAGTTTGTATGGAATAGTGTAGATTTGGGCATCCATATGTGCACACATCCTGGGTGAAAGAGCACTTCAAATTCATTGAAATATCTCTTTTGTTTAGGTGTTGTAACTCTTTTGCAAGGTTTCCCAAAGAAGGTGATGACTCCTAACTACTCTTGTCCCAACATATCTCATCATAATTTCACTTTAAACTAACTCATCCTACCTACAATACCCTTGCATCTGCATTGTGTGTCCACAAAAGAATTCAATCCTTTCCCAAACATGCACAAAGTTGATCAGGGTTTTATCATGTCTTTAGTAGCTCTAGCTTGTTTTGAGAACATTTCCATCATTTAGTAGTGACATCTCCTTTGAGTTTGGATGATGGATATTTGATCATGTTTTCACAAAGCCTCCTCCACATCATACACAAAATACAAGGATATCTCCATCTCCTTACCATATAGGGGCTGCAATATAGGTTCTCTTACCTTGGTTGATAGGCACAATCTAAAATAGTGAGGGTTAGATAAAAAACCTTATGAAGGTCCTATCCACTCCCTCAATTCTTAAATGCAAACAAGCAGATAGGTGTGATCCTCGACTACAAATGACATATAAAACATCTATCTATCCTTGAGTTTCTTGTGAAAATTTGTGATGTTGTTCAAGTTGTGAAGGAGATTAAATCTGGATACCAACAGAATCACTTTAGGGTCCCTAATAGAGTGCACATAGATCCTATCAATAACTTCTTCCCCCAAGGGATTAGTATAGGGTGCTGACTTTCCATCAGTCAAGGGGATGATCGTGTGTTCTTCCTTCTTCTCAAAGCTTATGTACCCCTTATTTAACTGTAGGTTAGAATTTTTCTTATAACACCTAGGATGCCCAAGTAATGCTAGAAATTTTTCAACCTCAGCTAGCACCAAGACTTCGAAATAACCAGTGAACTACACCCCTTGGATAGTGATAGCAACATCCTTCAAGAAACCAATGAGCATCACCTTTATTTTATTAGCCATATAAAAAACATTTGAAGATGGCTGTAATGGGGGTCTTCCTATTTGATGCCATGCGTCTAAAGTGAGAACATTAACTTATACACCCATGTATATCAAAATATTTCTCAAAATACACCCTTCGACTAATGCATTCAAGGTAATCTCCTTATCATAATCATTGGTGTGAGGGGGAAGGTTAGTGTGTAAGAGCTGTCTCTCACGCTCTCCTCTAGTGTATGATACATTTTCCTGTAACCATTCCCCTAGAAAAGGAATTATATTCTCTTGCCTCAACATTTTTCATACTTCTCTGAACTCATCCAAATCCTTCTATGGACCCTTAGTGCTCTTCCTATGCTCTAACTGCCGTGAATACTCCTTTAGGAACTACATCTCTCCTTGTAGGCTTCAAATTACATCTGTGGTCTCTTAATAAACCTATTTCTGATGAGTAGGGTCCAGATACTTCCCATGCACCACCTCTTCTCTAGTAACCAGTGGATTTTTCTTTGGTATCTCCCTAGCGTGTAAAACCTCATCTCACATGGTCACCAGTACAAATTTTAACTCTGACTCATGCACCACCCATGGCATCCATTATGAGTCTGATTTCTTCATGCTTACCATTTTTGTGCCTTTATCCTTCTATTGTTATTGGCTCATATGTTCAAATAGCTCTGAGCATTCCTCATACTTTTGCTTCGTCCCACACCAAGAGCATTGCAATGGATCAGGACATTCACACTTATAGTGCTCCATATACCCACAGTTGTAACAAGTTCCATGCAAGAACTCACTTCTTCCTCCTCCATGGTTTCCTTGACCTTGAAATCCTCCTCAGAAACCTCTTTTGTACACCCTTCATATTAAAAGCCCTCATCCTTGGAATTGTTTGTGATGTTGGTTTGGCGCACACCAATATCAATGGCATTATGTATTTGGTCAATCAATCTAAAACTCTTGGTGTCATGAGTAGTTGAGGTGAAAATATTTCAATCGTAAGATACATTCTTATGGATCATGTAGTGCAATAGTGGACACCTAATTGCATCATGATCTCCGTGGAATATTTCACAATCTACTGTCATGGTGCATATTGATCTTTGAATATAATTGTCCTTTATATTCCCCTCCACCTCACAATATATGCACCATAGGCCATTGCAAGTGTCATGTGTTGAGTTCACAAAAAGTTTCTCCAGCTACTTTACCATTTCAAAAATTTGAGCTTCAAGAAAAGGGCTAACCCCAATATCCATGCTTCTAACAACCTCATCATGCAAGGAAGCCCCCAAGGCCTTGTGCAGGTTTGTGAAATTTTTGTGTGAAATTTCTCTCCTAAAATGTGTTATCAACCCTCTAATAAACAACTAATCATGTTGAGAAGGATGACTATCATAAGACAATTTTGATAAGAGAATCTTAAAACATGCGTCATATTCCCACACACTTTCTACCATACCCTATTGAATCTCCTTCAACACGCTAATGCTTTTCTATTCAAACTCAAGGATATGAAATTCAAATAAGAAGGCATTCCACAGCATAGTGTAATCTACTACTATCTAGCGGGGTTCATACTTCCAGTAAACACTATGTGTGTGTCCTTGTTATTGGTGTCTATTTTGATCCTCCAATATTTTCCCATCTTTCCCCTTTGTTCTACATGATCGAAAAGTGTTTTTCTTTGAGTTTGGTGGTCTGCAAGTTTCCCCATCTAGATTAAATTCTTTAAATGGATCATAAACTTATTATTTTTCCCTAAATTGAAAGAAAAATACATGTAGGCTCTGTTTTATGCCCTAGATTTCTAAATCCACGGGCCTCTATCGTTTTTTCCATTTTTTCCATCCTGTGGAGCTCGAATTTGCTCATTTTGTATTCATTTTCCCTCAAAAATCCTTCCCCATGGTCAAAAATTTCTTAAAACCACTTCCCATATGATTTTTGACCAAAAACTCTTTCACCCACGAAGAAAAAATTGAATTCGGGCGTCCTTAGCAATTTCTATGTTTTTTTATTGTTGTACGAGTGTCATTTGACCGTCAAAATTAAGCTCAAGCGAAATCTCCTACGTGACTACTTCTAGTTGGACAAGGATTGGCGAGGTTTCTTTTCAAAACTTATCATTTTTGGCTTTGCGAAAAAGTCAAAATTACCCCTGCAACTCCGTTGGAGGACACATGTCATGTTTTTATGCAAAGGCGGAATAGAAGGCGGGCATGGAACTTATGCATTTTTTGTCTTTTTGGTGAAAAAGGAGAAAGGTTTAAGAATGGGCCGTGGGTCCACAATGGAGCAAGGGGTGGACACATGGGGACACAGAGGAAGGAGTGGGGAAGTGTAGGCCACAGAGGAAAAGGGGAATTTTTTCCCTATTAGCAAAAGGAGTTAAAATGCAAATTAGAACCACGGGTCCACATTGGTGCAAAAGGAGACACATGGCGGGTAGAGCGGGTCAGTGGGTCGGCGGAGGTAAACGGTAACTTTTTCCCTTTTTGCAAAAATACTTAAAATGAAAATTTGAGACGTGGCTTCATGACTAACCAGTGACCGATACCTAGCATGGAAGGAACCGGAGGTGGGGGCCTGTGGAGGAAAAATTGAAAATTTTCCCTTAGTGAAAAAAGTGGTTAAAACATGAAATAAGCCCACGAATTTTTAACGATAGAGAGGATGACACGTGTCAAGGATAGAGGCAGAGGTATGGGCCCATGGGGAAAAAAGTGAAAATTTTCCAAATTCCAAAAAAGGGTGGAAATGGGTAGAATTGAAGCATGATTTTAATGGGACCCACCATATGCCATGTGTCATCACCAAATTTCAAGGGCAGAGGGGCGGAGAAAAAGTCAATTTTTTCCTTTTTTACAAAAATGTTAAAAAGTCAAAAAGTGAGCCAGAGTTCATTCCCAATCATATTTTGACATGTGGAGGGCCCAAATTGAAGGAGAAAGAGCAAATCAATGGTAACTATACATTCTTCAATTTGGCCACCATTTTTTCCTCAGGAAGCTTGGAGATGTGAATTTTGCATCATTTTTCATCAATTTTTTGGTGAATTCATGTCCTTTATGCCTACAAGGACCAATGCAAGTGGTTTTAGGGATTACTTTGCATATTTGAGGTGTTTTTGAAATAATTTTTTACTCCGGCACGTGTAAAACGTGAAATATCAAACTATAAAGTTGCATAATCAAATTTTGGAATGATAAGGATGAAATGATGAAATGAAAGGGGTCTGCGTGCTTGGAGAATGAAAAACATTCCTCTACAATGGATAATGATGAAGGATTTGTAATGATTCACCATTTTAGAAACACCTGGTAACTTTGGTTGCAAATTTGTTAAATGTCCCTATCTGGGAATCATGTTGGAATTTTGTAACAAACTTGATGTTGGGCATATTCTTTTCTTGGGAAAGAAGGATCAAATGTAATTAAAAGTTATATAATGCATAGTATAAGGATATCTCCACCTCCTTCACAAAATAGAGGCTGCAATATAGGTTCTCTTACCTTGGTTGAAAGTCACAACCTAAAATAGTGAGGATTAGATCAAAATCCTTTCAAGGTGTTACCCACTTCTTCAAAGCCTGAGTGCTAACAAGCCAGATAAATTTCTTCCCCGTCTAAAAAATGACATATAAATCATTTATCTACCTCTGAGTGTCTTGTAAAATATATGATGCTACTCAAGTTGTGAAGGAGATTAAATCTGGATACCAACACCTTTCTAGCACCATTTCCGAGGACTTGTTTTAAGCTCCTTAGAAATAATTTACATTGTTGAGATTGATTTGTTGATTCATTTACGAGTCCATGTCTATTTATCCCATCAATAACACCAAAATAACATGTTGCTAGAGACATTATTCAGTATTTCAGATCCATGGCAATACTTCTTGTGTGATTTATGTGCAATTAAAAAATTGAGTATCATCTTCTTATCAAATTTATAAGATTGGAATGAAGAGTAGATTTCTAATTTTGATATTATCTTAGTTCAATCTGATCCATGTGCATACATATTTGAGATATTTGAATGCATATCAAACCCTGGTAAATTCCCTTGCAAATTTTGTATGCAAATACATTGTTGAAGCATCATTTTATAATCAAACTTGTAAGGATTAAGTGAAGATATAAGTTCTGTCTGGAATTTTACCAGTTTCCAGCAGTTGTCACACTTCATTAGCATTTGTGGTTGATAAATTCAAGAAAAGGAAGGTTTGATCTATAAATTTTGGCAAGATTTTCAGTGCTAATAGGTATTTGACAGAGTATTTTAGTGCATTTGCACTAGGGTGAAAGTCCTTAGTGGTGACTCCATGTTGCTTTGATATTGATAAATACCAGTGTTATAACCTTTTTTCATTTACTTTGGTGTTGCTAATCTCTACAAAACTAGAAGGGAAAATATCTCTCTTCATTAGAGACTCTGCTAAGAATTTGTTTACAAATTCAAGAAACTTGGAGTTGGAAGGGAGAAGTGTTTGGAAGGTTTTAGAAGGTTAGACATTAGGAAAAGATATATCCATTGGTGAGAGAGATCAGCCTTTGGTAGAGGATTATCACTCTTCTTCAAGTGATTCTGATTCAAGTAATCCTCTCATAAACTTGTTTGCCTCAGCTAGTGAAGGTCCTTCTGCTATACCAGGTAAGTTGCTTCTCCAATCTACACCTCTATGTTTCAATTCAAATAAAACTTTCCAATAAAATCAGCACTTAGAGAATACCAATCTTGTGAATCAAATTCTTAAGCCCCAAAGACCTTTCACTCCTCATCAGCTTGTGTCACCCCCAAGATCACCTCCACCAAACAATATGGCTCAGCCTAGACCTTAATTTTTTGTTAAAACCTTTGGTCCTATAGAATTTAGAGGAATGGATGGTTACCCAAATGTTGTCCCACAAGATGTCAGAAATAGATTGCCAAAGTTCCAAGGTAAAAATGTAATAACTGGTGATCAGCATCTCAAACATTTTATCAACATGATGGAATATTTTGAGATAGAGTTTGAAGATGTGTATATTTAATTTTTCATTAATACACTATAAAAGGATGCTAGGGATTGGTACAAGGCTATGCCTGATAATTCTATTGATTCTTAGACTGAGATGAAGAATGCATTTAGGTTGCAATATGTTGACAAGATTGATCCTAGATTTCTCTTGTCTGAGTTTGAGAATATCAAGAAGAACCCCAATGAATCAGTCTAAAACTTTAACACAAGGTTTAACAAAACTTTGAGAAGGCTACTTGTTAGTCTGAGGCCTTGTGATGAGTCTTGTTTAATCAAATATGCATATGCATTTGATAAAAAGGCAGCCTATTACCTAAGAGATAAGAACCCTACCAAACTAAGACAAGATTTCACCATGGCACTTAAAATTGAAAACAATATCAAAGTAATTAGGAAACCTCTCAAGAGAGATGGTGTAAAGTTGATAAACCCTAAAAAACCTCAAACTAGCAAGGGTGCTGATTTAGAGGAGGTTGTGAAAAACTTTGGCAGGGGTTGTCAAAGAAATCTCATATAAGTTGGCGAGAGCTGAGAAAGGAATTGGGAAAACTGCACAAGGTCAACCAAGAGCACAAAACCATGACAGATTTACCAATTATCCTAGAGGTGATCAAAGGGTAGATGATAGAGGAAAATGACCCATGGGGTCTACAAATAAACATCCTCAAGCACGTGAAGGAAGATTGTTACATGATCCCCTAACTGCTAGGATTGTTGATGTTGAAGAAGTTGCTGATATTGATTGGTGTGATAGGTGTTTTCTTCCTCATCCTCTATGTGAAGTGGACCAGAAAGAAGGTGAAGTTAATAATGATGATGGTATTGATGATGATATTTGCATGGTGGGTTGTTCTTCAAGCTCACAAGGAGGACCAGCATCTACTAAAGTGATAAGTGCAAGGACAGTTGCAACCTTTTGGGATTACATCAAATGGGTACAAGTTTTCCTTCCCCCTCATACTCTTGAAGTTGATGTAGTGCAAGATTTTGAAATTCCTAACAATGACTTAGAATAATTAAGAGCTTTGATGATTAAGAAGTATGATGGCAGTATTCCTTCAGAGGAAGATAGACAATTGTTGATGAATGTTGTTGTAGCTTAAGAGAAAGATTATAACACTAGAATAAAAGTTGTTAAAGGATTTGGGCCTCAAGCCAAACCTAAAAAACCCTTTCTCATAATCATTCCAAAATAATCTCCTAGGAGAGAAACACTTTCCAAAAGCTCTGTTGTCCCAAGAAAAAACTACATTCCTCCTTATGCCCAAGCTACCAAGAATCCCTTGTCATCAAATGAATCTTCTTGTCTCCCTTCCAATGCTACTTTTCTAAAGAGTGTTCCCTGTGACATAGCCCAAGTATTGAGCCAAACAAAAGTGAGTTTTCCAATCATTGAGTTTCTTAGAATTCCTGAGCATAAGAATAGAGCAATTGAGTACTTGGGGTTGAAAGAAGAGAAGACTACTCCAGGTAGAAATGTAAATTTTGTTGAGATTCCTCCTCAAATCATTGTTGACCTTGAAACACCACCAGTAGTAGAGAATTTTAGAGAGACACCTGAGTATATTTGGGGACATCTTTGGTTGATTCCCAATTGAATGTTGATCCATTCTTCAAAACTTTGGTCATAAAGGATAGGCTACTTCAAAATTGTATGTTTGATTCCAGTACATCATGTAATGTCATGCCTTTAGAAGTCATGAATGATTTGGATATCAAAGTGATAGAAGCCTATGGAAAGTGTATGACCATGGACTCAAGCGAAGTGCTGGTTGTTGGTTGTGTGAAGTGTTTGGTTGTGTAGCTTGCATCTTATCCTAGGAGGAATTTAAAATTAGATGTTGTGATTGTTGATTGCCCTACCAAATGGGGTATGTTATTGTCAAGAAAGTGGGCTGCAAGTGTTGGAGGGAGTGTCCAAATGGATATTTCTTTTGCCACCATTCCCATTGAGGGCAGCCTTGTCAAGCTCTATGGAGAAAAGAAAAGGTTACATCTAATTAAGGACCCAAACAATGATTCTTATGAAGTATTATTTGCTAATGTTGATGCTGATAATTTTATTGGTTTTGCCGATGGAAAAGAACAAAAAATGGATCATTCAAAGTTCCTTGAATAGTTATGTTCTCCTTAGACATTTCTATTTGATGGAGCTTGCTCCAAATTTGGAAATGGTGCTGGTGTCATTCTTATTTCTCCTAGCTTGAAAGAATTTATTTTTTCCTTCAAGCTTAATTTTGAATGTACTAACAACATTGCTGAGTATGAAGCCTTGTTGTTAGGTCTGAGAATTACATGGAAGTATGATGTCAAGGACATCATTACAAATGGAGATTCATAACTAGTTGTCAAACAAATAAGAAAACTATATGCTACAGAAAAATCGGCGGATGAAGCAGTATAAGCATGCAGTTTGGGATCTAATTGAGATGTTTGATTCCTTTAATATTGTGTACCATGATAGAAGTTTGAATGATGCTACTGACAAGTTAGCATTTTTGGGGTCAATATTTGGAGTTTTCACCATTTCACCTTATTGTGAGTACAATGTTGAAGTGTTAACTAGGCCAACTATCCCTGACAACATCAAACATTGGCAAGTGTTTAATGATGATGCTCAAGTGCAAAGGTTCTTAAAAAATCAAGGTGAGTTTGTAGATCAGCATATTGATTGGGAATCAATGGTATGTATGATTGAAGGAAGAGAGATTTTGTTTGGAAAAGATATTATCCAAATGAAAACTAACACCATTCCTAGACGTCTTGTTGCTCTTGAGTCAAATTTTAGCAATGTTGATTACATCATCAATAGAATCATATCTACCTCAAGGGATGTGGAAGAGCATGAATTGGGAACAAAGGATAAACCAAGAAAATTTTGGCTGGGTAGTAGTTTAAACAAGGAAG
Source organism: Taxus chinensis (assembly GCA_019776745.2). Classification (NCBI taxonomy): domain Eukaryota; kingdom Viridiplantae; phylum Streptophyta; class Pinopsida; order Cupressales; family Taxaceae; genus Taxus; species Taxus chinensis. Next base: position 1,010,034,617 of record CM034146.1, read on the forward strand.
AAAAACAGTCCTATCTTCAATTGTTGAAACAATATCAAGACTGCCTTGCATAGTCATATTCAGAGCTAAAAGCATATAGAGAGGACTTGCTTCAGCATGAGACCCCTCCTGAGAAAAATTCCAAACCATTAAGATAGTGTTGTTGTAAATCAGCAGCACCCCTGGATGTAAATCAAGGTTCTGAATTGATGTTTTAGGCATCCAGTGTGATTGCACAACATGGAAACCTCTCTCCAAGTGTGGGACTTGTGAAAATGAGAGAGGAATCTCCAGATTAGAGGCTGGTTCCTCAAACTCCTCTAATTTAGATCTATATTTTACACAACTACAGAGGTTCAGATCCTAATCCTACTCTAAATTGCAAGGAGACAGGGATAAAAATGCAAAAATGAAACTAAACTAAAGATGGTTATGCACCAAAAGGAGTGGTGAAACATTTTTTGCCATGTAAATAGACACAAATTCATGAAATGCAACAAGGGAAAACATACACAAGCTGATATATGTAATTAGAGGTCTTAAAATGAAGCAAAACAATACAAACAGAGGACTGAAAGCATTCACAGAGTTTGCACTGTCAATTCCATGTAAAAATCTCTTGCATTCCACCCTCAAAGAGGTATAAACCTGCTACAATACTTGAAAAAGGTCTGATTCTTACAACTATCACTTGCTGGAGGTGAAAGAAGAAGTTTTCTATGCCAAAAAAGTGTTCAACCATGAAGAAATGAGCCAAATCTAGCTTTTACAGTACATGGGTTGAGCCCAAGAGAGAGAAAACGTGGAAAAACACATGGGAGACATCCCTCATTGATGGAAAATGCATTAAAACACCATGGAGGACATTAAAAACCCATACCCTGTCATATTTGACCATATTGGAGAAGAATGTGACCCATTCTGTATTAAATTTGGTTGTTGAAATGTCATTTCTGGTCATGGACACATACCAGAACCGTTTTTGAATTTTCTCTCTCCAAAATGAACCAAAATTAGAAATTGACCATGGAATCATGTAGAGAATTTTAACAACTTTCCAATTATATAAAGAACGTGAAAATATAAGCTCTAGATCAAACAATATGATTGTTTGAAGATTTAGGGAAAAAACGGCGCAAAAATGGATCGGCGGGAAAGAATTTCAAATTTTACCTTTTTTTGTCTTTGGAAAAATTTTCAAAAATTCCCCGCGCTCCACTGGTCGGATGCCATGTGGCAAGCTTTGATTCACTCTGGAATTCTATCTCCTTCTCTTTTCCACGGGTTTTCCTTTGAAAATCAACCTTTTTATACTCTTTTGGAAAAAAATTCATATCTGCCTCTAACCCCCGAACTCCTCTACCACGTGACAGCTTCCTATTGGCTGCGGGCCTAAATGGGAAAATTTTCCACAAAAACTCTGCCGAGCCATAACTTGAAAAATATAAGGAGTTAGGAGGCAAACTTTACCTTTCTGGAAAGCTGAGAGAGAGCTCTATCTGATGGTGTCATTTCCAGAAAGCCTTGAGTGCCTGAAAATCAAAAAATGTAGACTGAGACACAAGAGAGGCAAGAACACAAGGAGTTAGCCACAAAAACGAGCTGGGGCACCATTTTGGATAACAATTTTGATGACTCAGAGGGGTCATCTACCTGCTAGATGAAAATACCAGTTGCCTGAAGTAGTCCATTGGGCATGGAGTCATTAAATATTTTGTTTAGAACCTCAACTGACTTAGAATGTGCAAGGAGGAAGATGGAATATCACATGATGGAAGCAAGGACTGTAAAACATCTCCAAGGACAACAAGCTATGCCAAAGCACTCAGGGAAAGTAAAACTAACCTAGAGCAAAACAATGTGTAAAGCACTTGGAGGAATGAAAATCTAATCTAATATTTACAAGGTGGTAAATTTCCCTCTAGAAGCAACACTTGAGATAGATTCCATTGACTGGAATCTGCAGTTCTTCACCATTAAATGAGGCCAATTGGAAAGCATTGTTGTTCTTGCACTTCATGACCATGTATGGGCCACTCCAAATGGCATCAAATTTTGAATGCCTTCCCGGTTTTGCTCTATCCACATCACATTTCAACACTAGATCTCCAACCTGAAAAGATCTATCCTTGGCCTTCCTATCAAAGGTCTTTTTGATCAAAGCTTGATCATTTTCCATTGCTTGGGATGCCTGATTCCTCCTGAGCATACAAGTGTTGATATGTGATTTCTTGTAAAAGGATGTGTTCCTCGATTAAGAAATCATGCTTGATATGTACTGTATTTTCTTTGCAGATCTTTGACTGAGTCAGAATATGATTAGACTCTTTTATTTATTTCATTTTGCATCTGAGTTTAATCTGATCTCGGAATGAATTATAGAGTTATCCACCTATAAGATCTAACCTTGGATCAGTGGAATTGATCCAAGTATTGCTCTAAGTTTGTTCGTGATGAATTAAAATTACAGACCTTGAACAGGTTGCAAGGTCTAGAAGCATTGAATAAGCTAGTCAGGAGTATGACTCAGGTTGATCATGTGAAATGGATTGGTTCCCGATATGGAAGTATATCTGGAAGGTCTCGATCGTGGACCCGGTAATAATTCGGTTTCATATAATTCTGTAGCCTAAGGCGGAACAGAAGCTAACCCTGTTCGAGAATGAATGATTGTAAGTCTTTTTCTGAGCGTACAGAATGTAGACCTAACTGGAATTATTATTGATTAGTAACCTAAAACTAAACCTAACCTAGGGGTTAGATTAGTGATAATCTAACCTAGACCTAGGCTAAGAACTAATGTCCTAAGTTAGTATCTATGCTTATAGAAGTTAGATTGGGTGTTATCCTAAATTCTAACCTAAGATACTAACCTAACTGTTGAGCAGGGAATAAGGGGACCTATGGAGGGGTGCGAACCATGGGCGGATTTTTCTATGTTATTTAATGCATTGGATAAGTATGAAGGACAGGTCTTGGTGGAGGTTTTAGGAACAGCTAACCTAAGCCGACGTGGCAGGTCGCCAAAACTGAAAATGGTCTGGGGATTTTATTTGACTGTCGCCAATTTTGGCGGTCGGTGGCAGTGGAGTTTGAGCGGGAAAGTTGGTGTAAATGCATTCAATGTGCTCGGTAGTCGAGCTCGGAACTCGCGTGAAGGCATGCAAACTGGGAAGTTGTTGGTTTGTTTGGCTTATCGCGAATTTCAGTTTTCCTTCTGCCTGTTCACTGGTTCTTCGCACCAGTCTTCTTGGTGTTGCATGGCGAGTATGAGCGTATCTAGCTCTTTTCTCTGGCAAGGGGAATATATATGTCTTGGAGATAGCAAAATTTTGTTGGTCGCTCTAACTTGGAAAAGGAAAAGGAAGTCTGAGCTCTTCCAGTGGTCTGCTTCGGAATTTTGAGTAAAAATCCAGGCATGTTAGGCCCTAACCTTTAAAAATCTTGCTGTCTTTCAAGTGATTTCATTAGAACAACTCTGTTCAAATGATTTATGGAAATAGATGATTTTTCCTTGGTGGTCTTGTGTGATTTTTGGTACTGTATCTCTTCTGGTTCGATTTTTTCGTTTACACCTTGATGGGTGTTGTTATATTCGAACGGTTGCTATATTTCTTGGTGTTTGCATTCTGGCTTTTATATGCGAAAATATAGCAAGATTTTGTGCTAGGCCTGCTCTGTGTGAGTCCACGAATTGTCCTCCCGATGGGTACAGGCTATTGATGCATGTTGATATATATAAATGTATATAATATTTTGTTAATACTTGTTGTGGAAATTGTTAGAAGGGATACTGATGGATATCGTATGATTGTTCAGTTATATTGAACCTTTGTAAGCTCTGTCGTGGTTATTGGTGATAGTGGCTATTGATACTCGTTGGGTTTCGTTTTGTCTTTTAAATTGTTGGGAAGAGGTAACTTACTGTGTTACTGTAGTCTTTATGACCTGGCCGGAGATGTTTTTCCCTCGCTTTGTGGTTATGGGTATAAACCCGTTAACAGTATGCAATATATATATATATATATATATATATATATATATATATATATATATAGATTTATATTGTTATAATCTGAACGACTCTGTGGAGTCGATTGAATGATTTATATGTATTTGAACCACTGTTCAAGTTGAATATAATTGAATATTGGAATTTGATGTGCCAGCGACTTAAGGGAATAACATGTATTTTGTCCTCTGTTATTTTGTAAGAATACAGTCGTGTCGCAAGGATCTTGTGGTACAGATTCTTTGGGTGTATTTTTACGTCTCCATTCTGTGCAATCTTGTGCGAAAAATATTGGTAAGGGTACCGTTGGATTCCTTGTTTTGGAAATTCAGTATTCTGATTTGTTCTGCCTGAATTTAAATGTTGCCATTGATGGCACCGATGGATTCATCATATTTTATTATTTTGTTTACTATTGTTTAAACTCAGTGGAACTTGATAATTAAACAGTGTTATTGTCTCAATTTAAGCCTGTTGGTTTACTATTGTTTGACGCCGTTGAGTACCGTGAGTATGGAAAGTTATCTTGTATGTCGGCTTTTGGGAAGCTAAACTGTGAACACTGGTTATGGACTTAGTTTTAAATCCTCGAATGGTAATATATGTCACTGTTGCCTGTAGAAGCCCGAGTATGAACAGGTAATGTTCTTGGATTTGTTGGCTTTCTTTAATAGCTTGACATCATGAATTATGGCTTCTATAAAGTAGGTTGTGAACAACATACTTTCAGTTCTGATTGCGTTCAGAAGTGACTACGATGTCTCATGTTATATTTTCTTCTGGTTGCACACCCGTTTAATGTGACTGTTCATGGTGCGTGGTTTTCGTTTAAAAATCTCTTGCTTAGCCATAGGGAAATGTCATGGCTTAATGTTTTCAAGTCTCTTGTCGACTGCGACAATAAAGGAGACCCCTTTTGAACTCGACCTTGGGTCTAAAAACCCTACACAGTAAGAAAGGCTTGAACGGGCTGTAGGTTGTTATTGGGATTGAAGACGTGATACGTTTTCTTCGCATTGTTATCCATTCTTTTGTTGATTGAATGTTAGAGTTGTTGACTGTACCTAAGCAGGTAATGGCTGTGTTTATCTTCTTGTCCGTCGCTTCTTGCGAAAGGTCATTCTGAGTCTGTCTGGTAAAATGAACATGTTGTTCGGCATGGGAACTACTGTACTGTAGTTGCTTAATTGTAAGTTTTAACAAAACAGTGTGCTGTTTATGGACTCGACTGAATTACTTGCATGTGTATTAAGTGAATGCCTTGCTTTTGGACAGAAGGTATAGTTATGAGCTAGTTCAGAGGGCATCATGTTCAATTTGTTTATTTCTCTTCTGTTGTAAATATTAAGATGAAATAATTGTCCAGCTAACATCTGTAATTGTTTTTACATAATGACAGTATCAGGATTGATATGATATTCCTCCTTTAAGTTGAATATAATGATTGTCTGATGTTTGTTCATCTTGGATTTACGATGAATAATTGCTTAGGATACTTTTGTTCTTCTTGATCCCTAATATTTTCGATGAAATAATTGAGGAGCATATAGGACTACTCTGTAACAAAATTATTATTACACGTTATAGACATGATATATTCCTAACGTTTGGTTTGAATCATGCTTACTTGATTGATGATTTTATATCATTTAAACAGGGTGTTTAATGAAAACAATTGACGGATTGCAATTGTTTTAAAAGTTAGTGCTTATCATGCTCAGTTCATCGAACTGACTCATGTTGACTATTTTTGCAGATGGTTGCCGTAAGTGGTAAAAGCATGCAGATCTGACAGGATGATCAGATTGTTTAATTTGATTTATAATGAATTACAGCTTGATTTTCTAAATGTTCTATATGAGGAAAGATGTTCTTTTTCCATTAAGCGTTGTATCAAGTATGCTGCTTGCATAAAATGTAATTGTATAGTTCTGAAAGGAATGGAAATAAGTATTTGATACTTATGTGTTGTATTCTTAATTCTGATAGTTGACCTTCTTCGGTTTATATACCAGAGTGGCAATGTTATCTTTGTGTAATTTGGATGCTTTTGTGATTGTCAATAAAAGCTTAAAGAAAATGTGATTGAATTCTTATGAGTGTTTAGTAGTTCTCATTTGTTCTATCGAAAGCTAAATTAAAGTTTAAATCATTGTCTTTTTAAAAGATAGGGTTAAAATGAACCTAAGCAGAACACTAATCAAGCTGAGGTAAATTACTAATCCCTAGTCCTGAGTATGACAGGACAACATTAAATTGGATTCTTAACCATTTATATCTTTATACTAATAAGTATGATATAAATTCAGTTAAGAGAACTGAAATAAATCTAATGGGGTTCAGATGGCAATCTCATGTGAAGGTTATGAGATATTGACCAATTCTGTTGTTTTAGAATCATGTATATTCTAATAACTCCTTGATGAGACCTTAACCTCAATATCTCCACCATGCAATGGGCTTTATTGAGGAAGGTTATCTTAAGACAAAGAATCCAGGGAACGGGAAAGGCTAACCTTAGGGGAAAGTCTTTGATGTAATTAAACTCAACGTGCGTAACGCATATTCTTTAGTGGATCTTTTCGAGGCGGATTTAAAGGATGACGGCACAAGTCAACTGCGGGGTTGTACCTCCGAGAAGATTAGGATCTTCTCGAAGTTGCAACAATGCAGGTGACTTATGACGACACCCTTTGCATTGATCGCTAAGATTTACACTTTGATCTCGGACGAGTTACTCTGGGACCAATTAGGAATGTGGCCATGTTATAAGGCTGCCTAGGAGATTCGGGGTATCATGACACACTGGTTTAACTTAGGGTTGAACCAGTATGTCACCGTATCCCTAATCCTCGGGGCATCCATATAACATTATCACCTTGTTAATCTGTCTCCGAGTGATTAAGTTGTGAGAGGAAGGACTGACAGGAGTCGGTATAAGACATTCTATATAACATAAGAATGGGGTGAAGGGCGTATTCCAGATTGACGAGTATGCCGTTAAGGAATACGAGACATAAACAGTATGTTTCAAATCTTTGGCCAAAGTATCGCAAGCTGCTGATTGCGTTGTCCTAATTCACCTAGTCTAAGGGATGAGATGCCGATGAATAATGGTAACAATTATTCAGTTAGGTTCCTTGGACAGAGCATTCTGAATCCCAGAATAGGGAAGAGAACCACAGGAGTGAAGTGTTAAATAATAACGCCAACTCTTATTACTCATGAATAGATCGGTAGATTACCGAGTCATGAAATGAATAGATCGGAGGTACTCCGAGTCATTACAGCTGCATATGGTTATCTGTTATATGAATGGTTATTTGATTTGTGAGTTCTAAATTATGTATTTAGAACCAGGATGCATTTATAAAAAAAAAAAAAAAAAATTGACTTGTTCTATTGTCTAAAATGAGGATGTTACATCTTGGTATCAGAGCTGAAGGTTGCAGCTCTTGGACCTATTGTGTCCATAATCTGATAAAAACCTGAATTTTCTTGTAACAGAAAATGGTTAGAACAAGGGGGAACGTTGCGAATAATGCTCCACCTGAAGGAGGAGCGGCAACAACCCAGAAACTTGATGAGATCCTTGCTGCCCTGTTGGACACAAGAGATCGCTTAGCTGTACTGGAACAGCAGGTGATGGGAAATGAGGAGGATGAAGAAGCTGATAATAATAATCAGCCACCTCCTGAGGACAACCCCAATATGGGTGTTGATGTTAATGCTGTGAATGCACCTGTCCAACCAGAAAACAAAAAGGCCAGATTGGCAGCAGAACTCACTAATGATATAAAAAGGATAAGTCCACCTAAGTATGATGGCACCACATTAGGAGATGGAGCTGAGAACTGGCTCAGCGAAATGGAGAAGTACTTTGCAATAAGGAACTTCTCAGAGGAAACCAAAGCTATTTGGGGAGCCTATCAGCTTTCCCACGAAGCATCTTCGTGGTGGGATAGCCGTAAAGCTGAACTAAACATTGATGAGACCAATATTACTTGGGATCAATTTAAAGGCTATTTTAGGCAACGTTGGCTGCCACAACTTTTCTATGATCAGAAAATGACAGAATTTCAGAACTTAGCTCAGGGGAAGCTAACGGTAACTGAATTCTGGGAGCGGTTTACAAAACTCCTTAAGTATGTACCGCAGTATCAAACTGACGAGAAGTTCAGAATACGGAAATTCATCATGGGATTGAATCCCGTGATAGGGGGAGAGGTCGATGTTCACAGTCCAACCACTATGGAAGGAGTTGTTGAAAAGGCCATAAGGCAAGAACAGAAATTAAAGGCTATTTCTGCTCATAAGGAGGAAGTGCGGAAGAAGACTGCAAACCCTTCTTCAACCTCTCTTGCACCCAGAAAAGGACCATGGAAAAAGTTTGGAAACAAGAGTAAGTTTCCAGGAGATAACAATAAGAAAGCAGCAGTAAATAAGCCTGCTGGAAATGTAAGGGATAATTTTGCTAAAAATTATAACAATGGGCAGAAGCCCTATGGAGGACAACGTGACAATTACAAGGCTGGAGGTAATTCTGAGCCTAAAAAGGGACCTGTAGGAGGCTGCTACAATTGTGGCAAAGACCACTATGCTAATCAATGCCCTTTGAAGAAGGATGATCGTAATCAGCAGCATAAGATACATGCTGCAGTAGCAGACAAGCAAGCTGAAAAGCAAGTAACACCTATAGAAGTTCCGGGTAAGTTATTTGGCATACCTGTCACTATTCTTTTTGATACAGGAGCTACTGAATGTTTTATTTCTAATAAACTTGCTTCTAAACTTAAAAGAAAAGCTGGGAAAATGGATAAATCTTGGACTGTACAGTATGGTAATAACTCTGTTCATACAGTGAGTGAGTGTCTTTTTGGGGCAGTCCTTGATTTACCTAAATTCTCCACGGAAGTTGATCTCTATGTTACACCTTTAGGATCTTATGACATTATCATTGGTGTCAATTGGTTAGCTGACCATAAGGCAAAGGTAGATTGCTATGAAAAGAACATAAAGTGTTTAGATGATCAGCTGGAAACAACAGAGATTCAAGGGGTGAAACGGGAAATTTCGGTTAGAAAACTGTCAGCTATGCAGCTTAAAAAGGCTAAGAATAAAGGATGTACTCTTTATGCAGTAAAGATATCTGAATCTTCAGAAGAAGATGGTGATTACATGAAGCAAATTCCTCTGTTACAAAGTTTCAGGGATGTTTTTCCTGAAGAATTACCAGGGTTACCACCCAAGAGAGAATTTGACTTCACCATTGAAATCAAACCGGGAACTGAACCTATTTCCAAAGCGCCTTATAGGATGACTACTACAGAGTTAGTCGAGCTTAAGGCACAGTTGCATGAACTTTTGACAAAAGGTTTGATTAGACCAAGTGTTTCACCTTGGGGTGCGCCTGTAATATTTGTGAAAAAGAAGGATGGAACACTAAGGCTGTGTATTGATTATCGGATGTTGAACAAAGCAACAATCAAGAACCGATATCCACTTCCAAGGATCGACGATCTGTTTGATCAGATGCGTGGAGCAGCGGTTTATTCTAAGATAGACCTTCGATCTGGTTATCATCAGTTAAGGATTAGAGAGGAAGATATTCATAAAACAGCTTTCCGAACAAGGTACGGACATTATGAATTCACAGTTCTACCCTTTGGATTAACCAATGCACCCGCAGCCTTTATGAATTTAATGAACAATATCTTTCAAGAATACCTAGACAAGTTTGTACTTGTATTCTTGGACGATATTCTCATTTATTCTAAAAGCGTTGAGGAGCACAATGAGCATTTGAAGATAGTTTTGGGAATTTTGAGAAAGAGGAAGTTGTATGGTAAGTTATCCAAATGTTCTTTCTTTGATTCAGAAGTTCACTATTTGGGTCATGTTATAAGTAAAGAAGGAATTGCTGTAGATCCTTCAAAAATAGTGGCAATAACTGAGTGGCCTGCACCAAAGAATGTGCATGAAGTAAGAAGCTTCATGGGTCTTGCTGGTTACTATAGAAAATTTGTAAAGGATTTTTCTAAAATAGCTGCACCAATAACTTCTTTACAAAAGAAGGATAAGAAATTCATGTGGAATGACAAGTGCGAAGCGGCTTTCAAAAGTCTGAAAGACCAGTTGACTTCTGCACCTATATTAGCTGTACCAGACCCTAATGGGAATTTTACTGTTGTAACGGATGCTTCTGGGGAAGGCCTTGGAGGTGTTTTGTTACAAAATGATCAAGTCATTGCATATGAAAGCAGAAAACTTAAGTTACATGAGCTGAATTATGCCCCTCATGATTTGGAACTTGCTGCCATTGTTCATGCACTTCAAGTCTGGAGACACTACTTACTTGGGAAACCTTTTGAGCTGAAAACTGATCACTTAGGACTGAAGTATATTTTTACTCAGCCCAATCTGAACGCCAGACAGAGAAGGTGGTTAGAATTTTTATCACAATATGACTTTGATATTAGCTATATCAAAGGGAAGGAGAATAGAGTAGCTGATGCTCTAAGTCGTAGGAGGCACATTTCTGCTCTTATAACATTAAGAACTCAGTTTAAAGACGAGGTAAAAAGTGCCTCAGAATCAGATGCATACTTTCAGCAAGTAAAAGCAAGCGCTTGCTGCAGAACCTAAGGATATAAGGTATAAAGGTTTTCATTTTGATAATGAAGGAATCTTGCGTTATGAAAACAGGGTATATGTACCTATGCTGAATGAATTGAGAAAGAAGTTGTTAGTTGAATTTCATAATTCACCTTTCTCTGGACACCCAGGTATCACAAAAATGCTTGCTGATTTAAAACAGCAATACTTTTGGAAAGGTATGAAAAAGGATGTAATTAATTTTGTGACTCATTGTCTGGAATGTCAGCGGGTGAAGGCAGAACATATGCACCCTGCTGGACTGTTATATCCTCATAGCATACCGCAGTACAAATGGCAAGTAATAACCATGGATTTTGTACAAGGACTACCCATGTCCAGGAATAAACATGATGTTATCCTGGTAGTTGTAGATAAACTGACTAAGGTAGCTCATTTCATCGCTGGAAATCTAAAGGATGATTCACCAGTGCTAGCCAAAAGATTCGTGCACGAAATTTTCAGGTTACATGGTGTACCAGAATTGATTATATCTGACAGGGATCCTAGAATGACGTCAAGGTTTTGGCAAACGCTTAATACAGCTCTTGGAACGAAACTAAACTTCAGTTCTGCATATCATCCGGAAACGGATGGACAAACTGAGAGGGTAAATCAAGTGTTGGAGGACATGTTGCGTATGTATTGCATGGATCAACAGTATAAATGGGAAGAGTATCTTCCATTAGTTGAGTTCGCATACAACAATACTTATCACTCATCTCTTAAAATGGCACCATTTGAAGCACTTTATGGAAGAAAGTGCAGAACTCCTGTTAGTTGGGACAGTATTGAGGATAGAGTGGTAGTTGGACCAGAGATTCTCACTGAAATGGAACAGCAAGTTAAGCTGATTCGTGAACGACTAAAGGAAGCAGCGGATAGACAGAAGAGCTATGCTGACCTTAAGCGGGTTGATAGGAGGTTTGAGCTTGGTGATAAGGTTTTTCTTCGTGTTAAACCCAGAAAGAGTTCTATAACTTTTGGCAAGGCTGCCAAGTTGTCACCTCGATTCGTGGGACCTTTCGAAATTGTCGAAATAATCAATCCTGTAGCTTATCGTTTAGCTTTGCCACCTGCTTTATCTCGCATGCATGATGTTTTCCATATTTCTTTGCTTAAGAAATACGTTTCAGATCTGTCACATGTTTTAAATTGGAATTCCTTGCAGGTCCAAGACCCAGGAATAATCGTGGTTAAACCCACACGAGTGCTGGAAACTCGCCAATTGCATTTAAGAAATCGTGATTTACAGCAATGTAAGGTCCAGTGGGACCAGTTTAACGAAGAAAGTGCAACTTGGGAAAATCTGGAAGAGATGAAAATTGCTTTTCCTTTTCTTTTTCAAACAGAATGAAATCTGTTGACAAACATTCTTTTATGAACTTATTGTTTTTAAGTATTTATGAAAGCCAGATGAAGGCAAACATTATTCAGGATGAATAAAATGTGTTGTGACATTGATTTCTGGAACTATTCAAATATGGAAATAGTCACATTGATTTGTGTACTAATAAATTGATTGACCTGAAGGTTAATTGAATATGTAATCATCGGGACGATGAATCTTTTAGGAGGGAAGCATGTAACACCCTGAACTGTTGTTACTTCCTCCTGAGCATACAAGTGTTGATATGTGATTTCTTGTAAAAGGATGTGTTCCTCGATTAAGAAATCATGCTTGATATGTACTGTATTTTCTTTGCAGATCTTTGACTGAGTCAGAATATGATTAGACTCTTTTATTTATTTCATTTTGCATCTGAGTTTAATCTGATCTCGGAATGAATTATAGAGTTATCCACCTATAAGATCTAACCTTGGATCAGTGGAATTGATCCAAGTATTGCTCTAAGTTTGTTCGTGATGAATTAAAATTACAGACCTTGAACAGGTTGCAAGGTCTAGAAGCATTGAATAAGCTAGTCAGGAGTATGACTCAGGTTGATCATGTGAAATGGATTGGTTCCCGATATGGAAGTATATCTGGAAGGTCTCGATCGTGGACCCGGTAATAATTCGGTTTCATATAATTCTGTAGCCTAAGGCAGAACAGAAGCTAACCCTGTTCGAGAATGAATGATTGTAAGTCTTTTTCTGAGCATACAGAATGTAGACCTAACTGGAATTATTATTGATTAGTAACCTAAAACTAAACCTAACCTAGGGGTTAGATTAGTGATAATCTAACCTAGACCTAGGCTAAGAACTAATGTCCTAAGTTAGTATCTATGCTTATAGAAGTTAGATGGGGTGTTATCCTAAATTCTAACCTAAGATACTAACCTAACTGTTGAGCAGGGAATAAGGGGACCTATGGAGGGGTGCGAACCATGGGCGGCTTTTTCTATGTTATTTAATGCATTGGATAAGTATGAAGGACAGGTCTTGGCGGAGGTTTTAGGAACAGCTAACCTAAGCCGACGTGGCAGGTCGCCAAAACTGAAAATGGTCTGGGGATTTTATTTGACTGTCGCCAATTTTGGCGGTCGGTGGCAGTGGAGTTTGAGCGGGAAAGTTGGTGTAAATGCATTCAATGTGCTCGGTAGTCGAGCTCGGAACTCGCGTGAAGGCATGCAAACTGGGAAGTTGTTGGTTTGTTTGGCTTATCGCGAATTTCGGTTTTCCTTCTGCCTGTTCACTGGTTCTTCGCACCAGTCTTCTTGGTGTTGCATGGCGAGTATGAGCGTATCTAGCTCTTTTCTCTGGCAAGGGGAATATATATGTCTTGGAGATAGCAAAATTTTGTTGGTCGCTCTAACTTGGAAAAGGAAAAGGAAGTCTGAGCTCTTCCAGTGGTCTGCTTCGGAAATTTGAGCAAAAATCCAGGCATGTTAGGCCCTAACCTTTAAAAATCTTGCTGTCTTTCAAGTGATTTCATTAGAACAACTCTGTTCAAATGATTTATGGAAATAGATGATTTTTTTCCTTGGTGGTCTTGTGTGATTTTTGGTACTGTATCTCTTCTGGTTCGATTTTTTCGTTTACACCTTGATGGGTGTTGTTATATTCGAACGGTTGCTATATTTCTTGGTGTTTGCATTCTGGCTTTTATATGCGAAAATATAGCAAGATTTTATGCTAGGCCTGCTCTGTGTGAGTCCACGAATTGTCCTCCCGATGGGTACAGGCTATTGATGCATGTTGATATATATAAATGTATATAATATTTTGTTAATACTTGTTGTGGAAATTGTTAGAAGGGATACTGATGGATATCGTATGATTGTTCAGTTATATTGAACCTTTGTAAGCTCTGTCGTGGTTATTGGTGATAGTGGCTATTGATACTCGTTGGGTTTCATTTTGTCTTTTAAATTGTTGGGAAGAGGTAACTTACTGTGTTACTGTAGTCTTTATGACCTGGCCGGAGATGTTTTTCCCTCGCTTTGTGGTTATGGGTATAAACCCGTTAACAGTATGCAATATATATATATATATATAGATTTATATTGTTATAATCTGAACGACTCTGTGGAGTCGATTGAATGATTTATATGTATTTGAACCACTGTTCAAGTTGAATATAATTGAATATTGGAATTTGATGTGCCAGCGACTTAAGGGAATAACATGTATTTTGTCCTCTGTTATTTTGTAAGAATACAGTCGTGTCGCAAGGATCTTGTGGTACAGATTCTTTGGGTGTATTTTTACGTCTCCATTCTGTGCAATCTTGTGCGAAAAATATTGGTAAGGGTACCGTTGGATTCCTTGTTTTGGAAATTCAGTATTCTGATTTGTTCTGCCTGAATTTAAATGTTGCCATTGATGGCACGGATGGATTCATCATATTTTATTATTTTGTTTACTATTGTTTAAACTCAGTGGAACTTGATAATTAAACAGTGTTATTGTCTCAATTTAAGCCTGTTGGTTTACTATTGTTTGACGCCGTTGAGTACCGTGAGTATGGAAAGTTATCTTGTATGTCAGCTTTTGGGAAGCTAAACTGTGAACACTGGTTATGGACTTAGTTTTAAATCCTCGAATGGTAATATATGTCACTGTTGCCTGTAGAAGCCCGAGTATGAACAGGTAATGTTCTTGGATTTGTTGGCTTTCTTTAATAGCTTGACATCATGAATTATGGCTTCTATAAAGTAGGTTGTGAACAACATACTTTCAGTTCTGATTGCGTTCAGAAGTGACTACGATGTCTCATGTTATATTTTCTTCTGGTTGCACACCCGTTTAATGTGACTGTTCATGGTGCGTGGTTTTCGTTTAAAAATCTCTTGCTTAGCCATAGGGAAATGTCATGGCTTAACGTTTTCAAGTCTCTTGTCGACTGCGACAACAAAGGAGACCCCTTTTGAACTCGACCTTGGGTCTAAAAACCCTACACAGTAAGAAAGGCTTGAACGGGCTGTAGGTTGTTATTGGGATTGAAGACGTGATACGTTTTCTTCGCATTGTTATCCATTCTTTTGTTGATTGAATGTTAGAGTTGTTGACTGTACCTAAGCAGGTAATGGCTGTGTTTATCTTCTTGTCCGTCGCTTCTTGCGAAAGGTCATTCTGAGTCTGTCTGGTAAAATGAACATGTTGTTCGGCATGGGAACTACTGTACTGTAGTTGCTTAATTGTAAGTTTTAACAAAACAGTGTGTTGTTTATGGACTCGACTGATTGAATTACTTGCATGTGTATTAAGTGAATGCCTTGCTTTTGGACAGAAGGTATAGTTATGAGCTAGTTCAGAGGGCATCATGTTCAATTTGTTTATTTCTCTTCTGTTGTAAATATTAAGATGAAATAATTGTCCAGCTAACATCTGTAATTGTTTTTACATAATGACAGTATCAGGATTGATATGATATTCCTCCTTTAAGTTGAATATAATGATCTGTCTGATGTTTGTTCATCTTGGATTTACGATGAATAATTGCTTAGGATACTTTTGTTCTTCTTGATCCCTAATATTTTCGATGAAATAATTGAGGAGCATATAGGACTACTCTGTAACGAAAATTATTATTACACGTTATAGACATGATATATTCCTAACGTTTGGTTTGAATCATGCTTACTTGATTGATGATTTTATATCATTTAAACAGGGTGTTTAATGAAAACAATTGACGGATTGCAATTGTTTTAAAAGTTAGTGCTTATCATGCTCAGTTCATCGAACTGACTCATGTTGACTATTTTTGCAGATGGTTGCCGTAAGTGGTAAAAGCATGCAGATCTGACAGGATGATCAGATTGTTTAATTTGATTTATAATGAATTACAGCTTGATTTTCTAAATGTTCTATATGAGGAAAGATGTTCTTTTTCCATTAAGCGTTGTATCAAGTATGCTGCTTGCATAAAATGTAATTGTATAGTTCTGAAAGGAATGGAAATAAGTATTTGATACTTATGTGTTGTATTCTTAATTCTGATAGTTGACCTTCTTCGGTTTATATACCAGAGTGGCAATGTTATCTTTGTGTAATTTGGATGCTTTTGTGATTGTCAATAAAAGCTTAAAGAAAATGTGATTGAATTCTTATGAGTGTTTAGTAGTTCTCATTTGTTCTATCGAAAGCTAAATTAAAGTTTAAATCATTGTCTTTTTAAAAGATAGGGTTAAAATGAACCTAAGCAGAACACTAATCAAGCTGAGGTAAATTACTAATCCCTAGTCCTGAGTATGACAGGACAACATTAAATGGGATTCTTAACCATTTATATCTTTATACTAATAAGTATGATATAAATTCAGTTAAGAGAACTGAAATAAATCTAATGGGGTTCAGATGGCAATCTCATACGAAGGTTATGAGATATTGACCAATTCTGTTGTTTTAGAATCATGTATATTCTAATAACTCCTTGATGAGACCTTAACCTCAATATCTCCACCATGCAATGGGCTTTATTGAGGAAGGTTATCTTAAGACAAAGAATCCAGGGAACGGGAAAGGCTAACCTTAGGGGAAAGTCTTTGATGTAATTAAAAACTCAACGTGCGTAACGCATATTCTTTAGTAGATCTTTTCGAGGCGGATTTAAAGGATGACGGCACAAGTCAACTGCGGGGTTGTACCTCCGAGAAGATTAGGATCTTCTCGAAGTTGCAACAATGCAGGTGACTTATGACGACACCCTTTGCATTGATCGCTAAGATTTACACTTTGATCTCGGACGAGTTACTCTGGGACCAATTAGGAATGTGGCCATGTTATAAGGCTGCCTAGGAGATTCGGGGTATCATGACACACTGGTTTAACTGCAAGGTTGAACCAGTATGTCACCTTATCCCTAATCCTCGTGGGCATCCATATAACATTATCACCTTGTTAATCTGTCTCCGAGTGATTAAGTTGTGAGAGGAAGGACTGACAAGAGTCGGTATAAGACATTCTATATAACATAAGAATGGGGTGAAGGGCGTATTCCAGATTGACGAGTATGCCGTTAAGGAATACGAGACATAAACAGTATGTTTCAAATCTTTGGCCAAAGTATTGCAAGCTGCTGATTGCGTTGTCCTAATTCACCTAGTCTAAGGGATGAGATGCTGATGAATAATGGTAACAATTATTCAGTTAGGTTCCTTGGACAGAGCATTCTGAATTCCCAGAATAGGGAAGAGAACCGAGAGAGTGAAGTGTTAAATAATAACGCCAACTCTTATTACTCATGAATAGATCGGTAGATTACCAAGTCATGAAATGAATAGATCGGAGGTACTCCGAGTCATTACAGCTGCATATGGTTATCTGTTATATGAATGGTTATTTGATTTGTGAGTTCTAAATTATGTATTTAGAACCAGGATGTAATTATAAAAAAAAAAAAATTCACTTGTTCTAAATTATAAAATGAGGATGTTACAGTTCCAATGTTGGCAACTCAAGTGACATGGGCAAGATTTCCTCTCTTCCATAAACAAGCTTGAATGGAGAGTTACCTGTGGATCTCTTGGGAGTTATCCTATCAGCCCATAAGGCTGATTTCAGTTTGGTATGCCAAGACCTTTGATTCTCATCAAGATTCCTCCTAATGATCCTCAACAAGTTCTTTTTTGTAGACTCGGCCTGGCCATTACCTTGAGGGTAATAGTTTGATGAAGTGCTTAGGTAGATCTCGTTCTTGACAGCCCACTCAATCACCTTAGATCCAATGAATTCCAATGCATTATCTGAGATTATTGTAGCAGGTATACCAAATCTAGTTGCTATCCCCTCATAAAAGTCTAAGATGCTGGAATCATTTACTTCTTTGAGTGCTACTGCTTCAGTCCACTTGGTGAATTAGTTCGTGGCTGTCAAAATCCATTTGTGCCCTTGACTTGAATTAGGATTAATGACTCCAATGAAGTCCAAACCCCATTGCATGAATGGCTGGTCAACTAAGATTAGATGCAATGGAAGGGCAGCAAGTCTCTCTTTTCCTGTGAAGAATGCACAATTCTTACACCTCTTGATCCATGCATAGCAATCACTAAAAATTTTAGGCCAATAATAACTAGCCTTCATGATTTTTAGAGCTATCACTCTCGGTGCAAAATGACCACCAGCTGATCCACCATGGAACTCTTCCAACACCCTATGAATCTTATTTGTGCTAATGCATCTCAGCAGCACTCCATTCACATCTTTCTTGAACAAAACTCCATCAACAATGGCATATGGGATAGCCTACAATCTGAAGTGTCTTCTTTGGGTCTTGTTCATCTCCGAAGGAAATAGGCCTGTGCTTAGGAAGTGCATTATACCTTGGGTCCAGCAAGGAGTGGGGGCAGCATTGTTTTCTTCTTGAGTGCCACATGGCTCATGGCTATCTTGAACTATCAAAACAGCCTCTCCTTCATTGCATGCTTCATTTTGCTTCCCCAAAACCAGCTTCTCACACAATCCTTTTCCTCTTACCAGCTTGGTGATTTTGATTTCAATGTCATACTCCATGACATGGGTGATCCAACGTGCCCTTTTCTCGTTCAAATATTTGTTGAGGAGGAAGTCCTTAACCCCAGCATGTGAGACCAGCAACTGGACCTTGTTGTTTGAGACTAAATACTTGAATTTATTCAAGCTTCTGATTAATGCCAGCACATGCTTCTCAATAAAAGAGTACTTCACCTCATAGTCATCTAGGCTCTAGCTGAAGAAGGCAATTGCCTGCTCATCATTATACTTGTTCTGCTGTACCAAAATGGCAGAAATAGTGTCATTACCTCCAAATGCATAGAGGATGAAATCCTTGGAGAAGTCTGGGTTGATGAGAGTTGGTGCTTGAGAAATGGCTTCTTTGATTGCTTCAAAACTCTCCTTGCCTTCTGCTATCCACTTGAAAGCCATGCTCTTCTTTAACATTTTGGTGATGGGTTTGACAAGGGCTGCAAAATCTGGGACAAACCTCCAAACAAAGTTTATCCTCCCCAAGAAACTCTGAAGGGCTTTCTTGTGGCTTGGCAATGGTAGTGCTCTTATGGCTTCAACTCTCTCTAGATCAATTGCTAATCCTTCTTTGGAGACAATATGGCCAAGGAGCTTTCCTTCATGTGTAAGAAAGATACACTTCTTAGGATTCAAAGACACTCCAAATTTCCTACACCTCATGAAAACTTGTCTCAAATGAGAGAGGTGGTCTGCTGCATTTTTGGAAAAAACAGTGATATCATCAAGGTAAATCAGCACCACGTTGTTAATCAAACCTTTGAACGCCATGTCCATTGCTCTTTGGAAGGTAGCACCAGCATTGGACAACCCAAATGGCATCTTCCTGTATGCAAAAGTCCCCCATTTGGTTGTGAAGGCTGTCTTGAACTAGTCTTCTTCCTTCACCATAATCTGATTATAGTCGGAGTAGCCATCAAGTAGTGAAAACCTCTCGGAGCCAGCCACAACTTGCAAGATTTTCTCCATGGAAGGGAGTGGGTAATGGTCTTTGAGAGATGCTCTATTTAAGTCTCTTAAATCAACACACAATCTGATCTCTCCACTCTTCTTTCTGATTGGAACCAAGTTGGCAACCCAACTAGAATGCTTGATTGGGAATATGATTCTTGACTCAATCATCTTGTCCAATTCTTTCCTCATGAGAGGCTTCGTGTGTGGATTGACTGGTCTTTGTTTCTACCTAACAGGCTTAGTATTTGGATCCAATTCAATGGTATGCTAAGCTAAGTTGGGATTGAAACCTTTCAAATCTTCATAGCTCCATGCAAACACATCAGGGAACTCTTGACACAGCTATACAAACTCATACCTTTCTTGATCAGTTGTCATCTTTCCAATTTGTAACGGTTTGTTCTCTTCTACCAAGATGGATATTGAATCCTCTCTCTTGACCTGAATGTTTTCTTTCTCCTTTCTAAACTAATCATTGGGATTAAAAATTGACTCCAAAGTGATACGTCCCTTGGGCATCTTGTTAGTTCTCAATTGTATCACTTGGTCACCATACTGCTGTTCCAATTTTTCTTGATTCTTAGCTGAGAACTCAGCTTCTACTTGCAAGAAATGGATGATTTGCTGGTCATTCTCAAACACTTGCCAACTAACATTGTTATCTGGCACTGAAGGCCTCACAATCACGTGGATGTTTGGCTATACCTTGTCTTGTTGAATGCTTTCCACAATGTCAAAGGCTGCCCCTACTGCTGCAAGCCTGTCAGCAGCTTGATTTTCTTTCCTAGGAATGGATTTGATGTCAAAACCCTCAAAATATTCCATGAGGTCCCACACCCTGTTCTTGTAGCACCTGAGTAGATCATTCTTGGTAGCATGTTGTCCCTTGACTTGATTTACAATCAATTCACTGTCACCAAAGACTTGCAAGTTCTTTATTTTCTTCTTGATTGCCCAATGCATCCCTTGCACTAAGGCTTCATATTCAGCAGTGTTATTGGAGCATGCAAACTGAAATCTAAAAGCTAAATAGTACCTTACTCCTTGAGGTGAAACAAGCATGGCTTCACCTCCTGCACCTTGTCTACTTCTTGATCCATCAAAAAATAGCTGCCATACCTCATTGTCATCCTTGTGGTTTGGCTTGGTGATGTTAGGAATAGGCTGATTTTATTCATGTATACAATAGAACCCTAGCTCAGATTCTTCTACTTCTTAATAAGGATCAAAAGCATGTACCTTATTTTCCCATTCATCAAGAGTTAGATCCGAGATGCTCCCAACCTTGGTGTCAGCTTCATCGGTGCTTGGGTGGTCTTCTTGATCAAATGCTGAACAATTGGCATTGATCTGACTTGGAGTGTAAGGCTCAATGTGGAAGTTTGCAATAGGTTCAGACCTGATTGTAGCCTTAGTTCCATACCTCGTTTTGAATAGCATGTGTGACCAATCAGCAGACAAATATCCCCCAATCTTGGCTATGAAGTCCCTTGACAAGCATAGGGCAAAGAGTGGTGGAAGGTCTATGACTGATACATCTTGTGAAACAACAACATTTGGACATGCATGCAAGGTAAGACTCAAGTTTCTAATCACCCCAACTGTTGTTATTGCTGTCCCATCCAGCTACACTACCCCTTTGGATATGGTTTCATACTAGAGCCCTAGCTGATCAACTATTTGTTTAGGCATCACTGAGCTACTTGCCCTGGAATCTATCATGCAATTGTGCACTAACTGATTTAGAATGATTAATGAAACATAGAAAGAAGGGGTCTTTAACATTTTACCTTGCTGTCCTCCATGATTTCCCTCAGGCTGGGAAACATTTGTGAGCACTTTATCTTGCATTTGAACTTGCTGATTCGAAGTTGGCCAGTCCTTCATCGCAGCTTGTAACAAGTCTCTTTGTCCTGGGATAGATAAGGATTCCCACATTGATATATTAACATTTGTCTTCTTTATCTAATTAATGATACTGAATGGTGATGAAGGATCTCTTTGTTTTCCCTTTGTTTGTACATTCACTCCTTGCACGTGGGCAGCAATAACTGGTATTTGAGTTGGTCTAGGAGCTGTTCTTGGCTGCCCTTGTGCATTTGAAATTGGATTTTTCTTGCCAACCATTTGTGGAGCCATGGAAGGTTGTGGATTGGTTGGAGCTAATGGCTGTTCTTCATCCAAATTCCTTCTTTTTGACCTTATGTTGGCTGCAACACCTTGAAAGACCATTTGATTCATGCCACAAAAATCCTTTGCTTGCCAATTTACCAACGTGGTGTCATTTGGAGCTGATTGTTGTTGGAATGTTTCTTGTTGTTGGTTGTTTCCTTGACTGCCCTCACCCTCCACACCAGTAGTTGTCACCATTAATGCTTGATTCAAAGCACCATTGAAGCACATGGATTGGTTATGAGGTTCATTGCATGGAAAACACCAGTCATACTCCTGAGCAATGTTGTTTTGTGTTGGCACCAATGCCTTAGAGGCAGATATGGCATTTGGATTGTAGGGCTGAAATGGTCTATTGGCAGGAGGCCTTGTTTGATTCATATTTGTAGCTAGATTAGGAGGTCTTTGTGGTTGGTATGGCTTCCTATTGGGCTGAGCTTGGGGCTGGTAAGAAGGTCTAAAACCTTGGACTTGCTACCTCTTAAGAGTGACTAGCTCATTGCCTAGGTTTTGCAATTGCTTCATGACTTCTTGAAGCTCATTTGGGGCAATTGGAGATGAAGTAGAAGCTTCATTTGAACTCTAATTTCTAGGAGTGGGAGAAGGAGCCAAATTAGGTGCTTGATTGGTATTTGGACTCTCTAAACTTGGAAACAATGGCATGGGAGGTCTAGGGGCTAGTTTGCTAGCTTAGATCAAACAATTTTCAGCCCTAATGGCAATGCTATAAGCCATAGGGATAGTTATGCCTCCCATGGACTGAATCAACATAGAAATATTAGAATTTAGAGCTTTGAGATAGTAGAGAAAAGCACCTTCTGCTGTTGGTCTGACTACCACTGGAATTCTCTCCCAAGTCTTTTTAAATCTGAAGTTGAAATTAGTCAGCTGCTCATTAGGAGCTCTCTTGATGGTTGTCAGCTGCTCCAAAAGAGATAAGTTGTCTCCCTTCTCTCCAAATTTATCATGAAGTGCTATACATAGTTAATTCCAATTTGTGATAGAACCAGCTCCAAGGCTTCTAAACCATTGCAAAGCTTTCCCCTTGAATGAAGATGCCAGCAATTTGATAGCCACTTACATCTCATTGATTTCATGAATTACACAAAGATTGGAAATGTCTTTAACATGATCATCTAGAGTAGTTTGATTTTCTCCAGTGAAGTAGGGAATGTTCTTCAAGGCTGCAATTGGAATTGGATGTTGTGCATTGAGGGCAAGTGGGCTGCTACCTGTGAAGTTGACATAGGGGTTGTTTTGTGCCATTCTAATTGGTCTTAGAACCCTTGTTGATTGAATGAAAGGCCTACCAGGTGGAGGAGTTGAGAGAGTTCTATTTGGTGGAGATGGAGACCTTTGGATTCTCCTCCCACTTTGCCTTAATCTTGGAGATAACTGTAGATATTCAAACTACACCTCTTCTTCTCCAGCTCTTGACCTTGTGGTGATTCTTCTCATGAGTTTTCAGTCCTGCACTGCTGAAACCAGTTGATTCTTCCCCTTGGAGTCGCCAGATATGCAAATTATAGCTCTTTTCAAGAAATAAAATTACAGCAGATGCACATCAACTTTGCTGCAATAAAAATGAGACCTCTAAGTTCCCACCGGGTGTGCCAAAACTATTGTTGCAAATCAGCAGCACCCCTGGATGCAAATCAAGGTTCTGAATTGATGTTTTAGGCATCCAGTGTGATTGCACAACATGGAAACCTCTCTCCAAGTGTGGGACTTGTGAAAATGAGAGAGGAATCTCCATATTAGAGGTTGGTTCCTCAAACTCCTCTGATTTAGATCTATATTTTACACAACTACAGAGGTTCAGATCCTACTCCTACTCTAAATTGCAAGGAGACAGGGATAAAAATGCAAAAATGAAACTAAACTAAAGATGGTGATGCACCAAAAGGAGTGGTGAAACATTTTTTGCCATGTAAATAGACACAAATTCATGAAATGCAACAAGGGAAAACATACACAAGCTGATATATGTAATTAGAGGTCTTAAAATGAAGTAAAACAATACAAACAGAGGATTGAAAGCATTCACAGAGTTTGCACTGTCAATTCCATGTAAAAATATCTTGCATTCCACCCTCAAAGAGGTATAAACCTACTACAATACTTGAAAAAGGTCTTATTCTTACAACTATCACTTGCTGGAGGTGAAAGAAGAAGTTTTCTATGCCAAAAAGTGTTCAACCATGAAGAAATGAGCCAAATCTAGCTTTTACAGTACATGGGTCGAGCCCAGGAGAGAGAAAACATGAAAAACACATGGTAGCCATCCCTCATTGATGGAAAATGCATTAAAACAGCATGGAGGACCTTAAAAACCCATACCCTATCATTTTTGACCATATTGGAGAAGAATGTGACCCATTCTGTATTAAATTTGGTTGTTGAAATGTCATTTCTGGCCATGGACACGTACCCGAACTGTTTTTGAATTTTCTCTCTCCAAACTGAACCAAAATTAGAAATTGACCATGGAATGATGTAGAGAATTTTAACAGATTTCCAATGATATAAATAACGTGAAAATCTAAGCTCTGGATCAAAAGATATGATCGTTTGAAGATTTAGGGCAAAAACGGCACAAAAATGGATCGGCGGGAAAAAATTTCAAATTTTACCTTTTTTTGTCTTTAGAAAAATTTTCAAAAATTCCCCACACTCCGCTAGTTAGATGCCACGTGGCAAGCTCTGATTCACTCTAGAATTCTCTCTCCTTCTCTTTTCCATGGGTTTTCCTTTGAAAATCGACCTTTTTATACTCTTTTGGAAAAAAATTCATATTTGCCTCCGACCCCCGAACTCCTCTGCCACGTGATAGCTTCCTATTGGTTGCGGGCCTCAAATGGGAAAATTTTCCTCAAAAACTCCACCGAGCCATAACTTAAAAAATATAAGGAGTTAGGAGGAAAACTTTACCTTCCTGGAAAGCTGAGAGAGAGCTCTATCTAATGGTGCCATTTCCAAAAAGCCTTGAGTGCTTGAAAATCAAAAAATGTAGACTGAGGCACAAGAGAGGAAAGAACACAATGAGTTAGCCACAAAAATGAGTTGGGGCACCATTTTGGATAACAGATAGAAGCAAAGGCAAATTAATCCACTGCCTCTCCATGAAAATGGTAAGATGAATTGAAGAAACTGAAGGAGGGAGGGATCATTCAACCCACAAGGTATTCTTCTTGGGTTGCAAAACTTATGCCAATTAAATAGAAGAATGGAGATATCAGACTTTGTGTAGACTTCAAAAATCTGAATAGAGCTTCATTGAAAGACAATAATCCTTTTCTAAACATGGAGAACATGTTGCAGTTAGTGTCTGGATCTGAATTGTTGTCCACCTTAGATGGTTTCTCTGGCTTCAATCAAGTTGTTGTCAAGGAGTTATAAAGATTTAAAACTTCCTTTACCACTCCTTGGGGAACATATGTTTATGTGAGAATGCCTTTTGGTCTCATGAATGCTGGAGCTACTTTCCAAAGAAATTTATGTTGCCTTTCCTGGTTATATAAATGACTTCATTACAGTTTATCAGTATGATGTGACTGTATTTTCAAGGAGTAGAAAAGATCACTTGCAGCACTTGGAAAGAATGTTGATCAGATGTAGAGAATTTGGAATCTCTCTCAATATAAAGAAGTGTCACTTTGGAATGCAAAATTCCAAGTTTCTTGGTCATATTGTTTTAAAGGCTGGTGTCATGATTGACCTTGAGAGAGTAGAAGCAATCAACAAGGTGCCAATTCCAAGAATGAAGAAGGGCATCCAATCTTTCTTTGGGCAGATAAATTTCATTAGAATATTTCTATCCTATTAAGTTGACTCTTCCTATAACATGCATGTTAAAGAAAGATCAAATTATCAAATGGTAGGAGGCTTCTATTCAGGATTTTGAAGGAATCAAGGAAGCACTTAAACATGCACCTATCTTGGTAGCTCCGAATTACAAGAATCCTTTCTAAATCTTCTCCTTTGCTTCTGAAAATACTATTGCATATTTTTTGCTCCAAAAGGATGAAGATGGGGCTGAGAGGCCTATTTCCTTCTTTAGCAAGGCTTTACAAGCTGCTGGGTTAAAGTATACAATCATGGAAAAATAAGCATTTTCCTTGGTGAAAGCAACAAAGGTTTTTAGGCCTTATATTTTAAGTTCAAAAGTTGTTTCTTATGTTCCCCACACCATGGTAAAAGACATCTTATCAAAGATGGATATCTCAAGTAAAAGATGTAGATGGGTGAACAAACTATAGGAGTATGATATGGACATCCAAACCACAAAGTTAGCAAGAGGTTTGGGTCTTGTTAAGCTCATGGCTGAGAGCAACTTGTAGATTGTGGAAGTGAATGAAGTAGATGAAGAAAGGGAAAATGTTCTTGGGAAATTGGTAAGTTCTGAATGGTACAAGGATATAATATTTTACCTCAGACACCTATGTTATCATGATCATTTAAATAAAACTCAGAAAAGAGCCCTCAAGGTAGCTTCTCATAAATACATCATCAGTGAATTTGGGTTGGCTTGGAAGAACCCTGAAGGTGTCCTCTTAAAGTGTGTAACTGAAGATGAAGCTCCCAAAGTGATCATTGATTTCCATGGGGGATTTTATGGAGGAAACTTTTCTAGAAGGGTTACAGCACACAAGGTTTTGAGAGCTGATTATTGGTGGCCTACTCTCTTCAAAGATGCAACCATGTTGATTAGAAAATGTGAAAGCTGTCAGTATTTCTCTGGAAGAATGAAAGCTTCAGGCTCCCTCCCTTTACAGCCCGTGTCAATTGAAGCTCCTTTCAAACAATGGGGGATGTACTTCATTGGTGATATTTTAGACCCTTCTAGTGCTAGACATAAGTGGATCCTTTTTAGCCACATATTACTTCACCAAGTGGGTAGAGGCAATCCCCACCAAGAAAGCAACACACCAAGTTGTTATGGACTCTTTCTTAATAATATCATATGCAAATTTTGTGTGCCAGTCAAGATTGTGGTTGATAATGCCATGTGTTTCAAAGCTAAACCTTTGATGGCAATGGTGTAAGGAGTATGGAACCAATCTGACTTATTCTGCAAACAATAATCCCCAAGGAAATGGAAAATATGAGTCCAGCAATAAAAACTTATTGAAGATCATTATGAGGACCTTGGAGTTGAACAAGAGAAAATGTGGGTGAACAACTGAAATTTATAGTTTGGGCTGATAGAATCACTGCCAAGAGAGGTACTGGTAATATCCCATTTGAATTGGTGTATAGAACTCAAGCTCTGCTTCCCTTACATCTGTAATTATCTTCATTTCAGTTTGTTTAACAACTTGAGGATCAGGAGGTCAGTCCATATGAAGCAAGGATTAATTAGATTGTGTAGCTAGATGAATACAGAAGAGCATCCTACCAGAGGCATATCATATTTAGAGAGAAGTGGAAAAGATTGTTTAACAAGAAGGTCACTCCTAGGGCCTTCAATATTAGAGATCTGGTTTTGTTATGGGACAAGAGAAATGAAGATAAGGGCAAACATGGAAAATTTGATGCATTATGGATGGGCCCTTACTCCATTGATATCAGAATTGGTGAGAATACCTGTTTTCTCAAAGATTTAGATGGGGGAATTGCTTGAACTACATATTAATGGTAGGCATCTGAAGCATTTCTTGGATTAATCCCCAAATTTGAGGTATGCACCACTTTTACAGTGTATAGTGTTTGGTTTTTCACTCTATTTTTTGTGTTTTGTCAGTTTGTGGTTTGCTTTGGTGTGCGGAAGCCATTTTTGTCAGGTTCTTAGCTTGTTTTTTATGGTTTTGTCTCATGACTCCTTTTCCTAATGGATTATTTTGACACTTGGTATACTTATTGTTCTTGTAGCACTCACTGGGAGTGCCCATCCCCGAGAAAGAGCCGATGTTGGTGTCCATTTTCATCCTCCGTTATTTTCCCATCTTTCCCCTTTGTTCTACATGCTCAAAAAAATGTATTTCTTTGAGTTTGGTGGTCTGCAAGTTTCCCTATCTAGATTGAATGCTTTAAATGGCTCATAAAATTATTATTTTTCCCCAACTTGAAATAAAAATACATGTAGGCTCTGTTTTATGCCCTAGATTTCCAAATCCACGGGCCTCTATCATTTTTTACATTTTTTCCTATATGTGGAGCTCAAATTTGCTTGTTTTGTACTCATTTTCCCTCAAAAATCCTTCCCCATGGTTGAAAATTGCTTGAAACCACTTCCCATATGTTTTTTGACCAAAAAATCCTTCACCCATGAAGAAAAAATCAAATTCAGGTGTCCTTAGCAATTTCTGTGTTTTTTACTGTCGTACGGGTGTCATTTGACCGTCAAAATTAAACTCAAGTGACATCTTCTATGTGGCTGCTTCTAGTTGGACAAGGATCGACAGGGTTTCTTTGTAAAACTTAGTGTTTTTGGCTTTGGGAAAAAATTCAAAATTACCCTCGCAACTCCACAAGAGGACACATGTCATGTTCTTATGCAAAGGCAGAATGGAAGGTGGGCATGGAACTTAGGCATTTTTTTCCTTTTTGGTGAAAAAGGAGAAAGATTGAAGAAGGGGCCGTGGGTCCACAATGGAGCAAGGGGTAGACACATGGTAGGCACAAAGGAAGGGGTGGGAAAGTGTGGGTTGTGGATGAAATGGGGATTTTTTATCTTTTAGCAAAAGGAGTGAAAATGCAAATTAGAACCGCTGGTCCAGAATGGCACAAAAGGAGACACGTGGTAGGAAGTGCAGGTCGACGGGTGGGCAGAGGTAAAAGAGAATTTTTTCCCTTTTTGTAAAAAGACTTAGAATGAAAATTTGAGGTGTGGCTCTGTGATGAAGCAGCGACCGACACGTGGCAAGGAAGGAATCAGAGGCACAGGCCCACGGAGGTAAAATTGAAAATTTTCCCTTGGCAAAAAAAGGGGTTAAAACATGAAATAAGCTCGCAGATTTTTAGCATTATAGAGGATGACACGTGTCAAGGACAAAGGTGGAGGTGCAAGCCCATAGGGAAAAAATTGAAAAATTTCCAAATTCCAAAAAAGGGTGGAAATGGGTAGAATTAAAGCGTGATTTCAATGGGACCCACCATATGCCACATGTCATCACCAAATTTCAAGGGCGGTGGGGCAGAGAAAAAATTTATTTTTTTCCATTTTTCCAAAAATTTTAAAAAGTCAAAAAGTGAGCTTGAATTCATTCCCAATCATATTTTGACACGTGGAGGGCCCAGATTGAAGGAGAAAGAGAAAATCAACGGTAACTGTACATTCTTCAATTTGACTGCCATTTTGGCTTAGGGAAGATTAGAAATGTGAATTTTGCATCATTTTTCATCGAATCTTTGGTGAATTCAGGTTTTTTGTGCTTGTAAAGACCAATTCAATTGGTTTTAGGGATTAATTTGAAGATTTGAGGTGTTTTTGAAATAATTTTTACTCAGGCCCGTGTAAAACATGAAATATCAAATTATAAAGTTGCAGACTTAAATTTTGGAATGATAAGGATGAAATAATGAAATGAAAGGAGTCTGCATGCTTGGAGAATGAAAAACGTGCCTCCACAATGGATAATGATGAAGTATTTGTAATGATTCACCATTTTAGAAACACCTGGCAACTCTTGTTGTAAATTTGTTAAATGTACCTATCTATGAATCATGCTGGAATTTTGTAACAAACTTGATGTTGGGAATATTCTTTTCTTAGGAAAGAAGGATCAAATGTAATTGAAAGGTATATAATGCATGTTTTGAGACATGCAAAAGGTCGGAGAAACTTAGAAATTCACGGGAAAATCTGGGAAGAAGCCCGTTCTCTAAAAAACTACCAAAGAACCATTTCTAATTCCTTTTTGCATCAGATTTGTATCATGTTGAGTTTGTTTCAGTTGTAAAGCCATCAACAAGATCTGAGATTATTCTTATAACATTTCCCTACTGATAAATTTGGTCATTCTGGATTATTTTGTGTTGTCTCTTGGCAAAATTTGGATGCACTTATGTTTCAGAATGTTTTCAATTTGTGTTTCTTACTCCTATTGTAGTCTTGTGTTTAAAATCTCTCTTGATCATACATGGTCTCATTTATTTTTGATAGTTTAGTGGCATTTGCAGTCTCACATTCAGAAGAGCTTTCATCTGACAAAGAGATAAACAGATTTAAAATCACTTTACCTTCCTTGAATTCTGAGATTGTTTATAAACCTTTGGGTGCACCTTACGTCATGATAAAATAGAGATTTTTGGATACTTTTTTGGTTCATCTACTTCAATATTTTTTGGTAGGTTATCAAAGATTGTGTGGAAGAGTGTAGATCTGGGCTTGCATTTGGTGCAAATATCTTGGTTGAAGGAGTACCTTAACCCATTTTAAGCATTTTGCTATTTAGGTGTTACAAATTTCTTGCAAAGGTCCTTAAAGAATCTGGAAAATTTTGGTTGGTCTTGTCTAAAATCTTCCACCAAAAATTTCATTCAGAATAACTAATCCTACCCCATACTACCCCTACATTACATTGTGTGTCAATAAAAGAACACTATTCATTTACAAAAATGCACAAAGAAAATTAGGATCATAACATGTCTCTAGCAGCCTCAGCCTCGTCTTGAAACAATTTCCATCATTTAGTAGTGGCATCTCTGTTGAGTTTGAATAATGGAAAATTGATCATGTTTTCCCAAGACCATCTCCATATAATATGCACAGTATAAGGATATCTCCACATCCTTCACAAAATAGAGGTCGCAATATAGGTTCTCTTACCTTGGTTGAAAGGAAAAAACTAAAATAGTGAGGATTAGATCAAAATCCTTTCAAGGTGCTACCCACTTCTTCAAATCCTGAGTGCTGACAAGTTAGATAAATTGCTTCCCTGGCTACAAAATTACATATAAATCATTTATCTACCTCTGAGTGTCTTGTGAAATCCATGATGATGCTTAAGTTTTGAAGGATATTAAATCTGGGTACCAACACTTACAACATTGTTGCATACTGACTTGCCTTCTATTCTAGGGTAGTGATCCCCTTCACATGCCATAGCATCTCACATTTTTTATGTGCTCTATAGAATCCTCAACACCTTTGTAGTATGGTAGATGCAAAGAAATTTTGAAAAATACTTGTTGAGGTGGTTAAGGCCCATACCCTCCTGATCCATAACCTTGATTTATTCTCGTGTTGCCTCCACCACTAGATCCTCTAGATCTACCAAGTCCACTAGGTCCACCAGTGACTATTCCACTAGATCCACTTCCCATAACTAGTAAAGGTCTTGAAGTGGTCATGTCTTGTGTCCCCACCATCCCTCTAAACTATGTGCCAACATTCTGTGATCTTTCACCACTACCATATGTGTGTCCCGTGCCACTTCTAGATTGATAACTATTGGGAACCTAATTTATTGGCCAAGTATAGAGAGGTCCGTGGGTGCACAAGGCCTATTTAAAGAAGGGCGTGCAAGGAGAAAGTGTGTAGGTCAGGTTTCAAGGAGGGTTTAGTATAACAAGTGGCACATGTGCAAGGTAGAGTAAAGGTTTTGGGACTTATCCATATTTGGTGTAACAGAAAAAACATGAGAAAAGCATAACCCAAATAAAAATTTAGAGTGGATAAGGTGTCATCCTGGCAATAGGGTGGCCTAGAAAGGAATATACCTTGCGATGGAAGATTCTAGAATGCCATCATTACAAAGAGTGGAGAGCTTGAGCCTAAAGAATCATGCTCCCATGTAGGACCACCTTGGACACTTTGCAACGGATCTGTAACTCCTAGGAAGGCTTGAGGAAATTGAGAAAGGCTATAAATACAAGTGCCCAGTAAAGGGAAAAGAGGAGATTAGAGAGATAATATGAGAGGAAAGTCTCTGCAGAAATACATGGAGATATTTATGGGTTGTGCTAGGAGATCTGTAGGAATAATGATGTATTAAGGGATGGGTATATGTTTTTCTTTTGCATTGTAAGGGACGTAAGTCCATTCTTGCTACATGGTTCTAATTTGTACTACAATTTTGGTCTATAATGACCCTGATAGATGTAATGTGATTAATGGAAATGTTTAAGTATGAATACATATGGTTTTCTGCTCATACATATATCTTTTTGTTATGTTTAGTGTATTTCATATGAATGAGTATAATCATTATACATCCTCTTTCCCTCATAGTTCAGATCTATCTTTTGTAAATGTGCTTCTTGTCTGAACGAATATATTAGTTTAGCATTTACTCAAAGCTCTTAGTTGAATAAGGAGTTTCTTCTGACTTCTATTACACATCAATGCTACATTCTTGCATAGCTCACATAAAAGATGGGTTTGGCACCTGTGTGTGCCTCGAGTGAGCACCTAGCTCCTGCTAGGTGATAAGCTGATGCACATGGGATTTTTCTTATTTGTTAAGGGGTATAAAAATTGACTGCAATACCAAAGCTTTGTGTACCTGTAATTTTCCCAAATGTAATTCTAGAAAATATACCTCCAAACATGGGAAATGATTGTGTTGTCATAGATGTGCCAAATGAAAATTTATACCTCCAAGGTGTTGATCGGTTCACTTCCACCAATACCAACTGGGTTAGCAATACTTATCTCTAGATTTGAAAAGCTAAATTCTAGGGGTTGGTCACCATGTGGATTCATATATGCACCAAAAACTCCTCTCCTTTCTTCATATGACGAGACTTTTCTAGAAGCCAAGAGGGTTTATCTTTTGTGCTTTCCAAGATGGGGTAGCATAGACTTCTCCAATTAATTATAGATTTTCAGAAGTAAAAATTTGTAGCATATAATTTTAATGTTCTCCAAAATAGAATAAATGAAAATGATGTCATGCTTTTGCAAAGGGCTTGATAGGAAAAAAATTTCAATTAGAGATAATTTCACATTTTGCTCCAATTTATTAAAAATAAAGTTTTCTAAAATTACAAAGCATGTGTTTCAATATGTGTTCATAAAATAACAAGGTAGTTATCTTTGAAGTGCAGAGAACAAATAAATTTTCTTGATAATATTATTTATCATGGTTTTAAGAGAAAATCATAGATTCAAAAGTTCCATTTCTTCCAACAATATAGGTGTTACCCCAATTTCACTACCCGCTGGTGAAATTGGATAACCAGACAAGCTCACCTGGCTAATGAAGCTTATCGATGCTTCTTGATCACCACAACATTCAAATTTTTCAAGTGATGAAGTAGTTATAGGTGGCTCCAAATTCACAATACCAGATGCATTATTTCAGGAACATGCCAAACATATTCTTGTAGACTTGGGAGCACTAAAGGTTTAAAAGGGGTTACATAGGATGCAAAGAACTTGTGAGACAACCCCTCCTCTAAATTAAACTCCTCGATATCATAACAAAGTTACATTGACAAGGTGATTTTTTTTGTATGAAATGAGCCAATGCACCACAGCAACACTCTACAAAATCCATACCGAGTTATTTCCACGAGAGGTCGAGTCCATCTCCATACCAAAACTGATCTCATACAACCACACCAAGATGGTAACTTACAAGATGAATTGTGAGATGGCTGAGTTAGGGTGATTGAGGCTCATCGGTGAGTTCAACGGTGGAAGCATCAAACTTAGAAGGGAAAGATATTTCATGTAAAGATTTTATCTTTGGATCCCCCGTGAAGACTCATGATTAGTTTTGCATTTCATAGACCATAGTAGATGAATTCAATAATGAAGAGATTAGATCATGCAGACTAACCTATGAAAGATTGATATTTGAATTGTGGTGAGAACTAGTCGAGCTATATGTCACCAAGGGGAGATAAAATTACAAACACATTGTACTAAGTTGGTAAGTTGAATATTTTTTAGATAGTAACATCAAGCCCCTTCGTGATACATTGAGGCACTGGAATGATCCAATTGAGTCGTGTAGTGAGCTATTGAGTGATGTAATCAAAGTGTGTAAAAAAAAGCATGGGGAAGTTGAAGACCTAATTTTTTCAATGAAATGAACTTGAAAAATTTGTAGCATATGGTGATGTGTAGGTTTAGCTTGATGGTGGATTCAAATGGCTCAGTCCGTAGAAGGAATCAACCTAAATTTTGGAACAAGTATTTATGTTGGCTCGTCAAGCCAACATGGAAAACCAACGGTGAGTTCCACAGAGAAATAATGCGGCCACAATAGATAATCATGTCCCAGGGAGAACTAATGAACTTGGGATGTTTGTGTGCAAAAAACCCAAACTCACTATGGTAAATATTACATGTGGAAATGTTAGAGTTGGAGGGCCTAATTGGCCCATGGGATGTGTGGGCTCAGAAAGACCAATTTTTTTGATGGTGAGGAGTTCAAACATCTCAGAGTGTCAACAACCTATGTGGTCTAGTCAACATGGGACATTTAGGCCCCAAAAACCTGCATTCATCGACTTAGATGACGACATGAAGCATTCCAAAAAAGGAAGAAAAAATTGGCGCATAGAGCCCAAGGATGAGCTAGGCCCAAAATTCATGATTTAACTAACACAAAATCAAATCAGGTGGAGTGGAGGTGAATAGACCTCATGGCTCTGTCAACACAGAGCAGGGAAGGATATTACAAATGTAATGGGGGTCATGAGTCTGAGTTGCAAGTAATGTGGATAGAGGATCCCCCAGTGGCCCTTGGGATGGGTAGCACTGAGTTCAATATGGAGGGGTTGAGCCCATAATATAAGGTGAGAATTCAATGGTCGATGTGGCCTGTGAAACAAAGGGAGTGCTGAGCTAGTATCATCCGGTGATGGACATGTTGACTTAGAGCGAGGAGATGTTGGTTAGCGCCAAGGTTGAGGGATAAAAAGATATCCATTACAAACTTTAGGCCTTCCAATGTAGGAAAGAAGAGTTGTGCACATAGATTGAAATGATTGGTGAAGACAGGAAAGATCCATCTCGGTCGAGCTGGCAATATCAATTGCAAGGATATTAAAATAAACTCACCTTTCCATATTAGGTGATGAGAAATATGAAATGGGGCCCACTATATTTAAATGACCAAATCATTTAGAATAATATGAAAAACATTGAAGAAGGAGAGAAAATTATTAAATTATCTTTTTCAATGAAAAATTGTCAGTCCCATGGAGGCCATGTAAACCTGTGCAACTCAAATCAGCTCCAATATCTCAGAAATGCATAATTTGACCAATTATCAATGGATTTTTAAAAAATTGGTCTCGTTGGAATCATGTTTCTGAGCCCAATACATAGAAGTCAAGAAATGTTGTATTTGGTGAAGTTTTGATGATTATTTTTAGGGAAAACAATCCCATTTCTATTTGGTGGTTGTAAGATGGTTGGAGGAGCATTTAATAAGCATGGGAAAACACTCTTTCACTACTGCAAATTATGGGGTACCTTGAGATTTCTTATGTAGGTCAAAAATCACCAACCACACTCATTTTTTATGACCTAAAATTAGTGGGAAAGTGGATTTTTAGATTTACATCCCCTCTCTCTCTCTTATCGAAACTCCATAAATATGAATTTTGGGCTCATTGTAAGGGAGATAGTTTTTTAGTAAAAAAACTCTACCATTTTGGTTTTGTAAAGCTAATGTGCTTCAGGCCCTTATAAAGGACTCCTTACATGGTGATCCAGGCCTTTATTTTTTTATAGATTGAACTGTGCATATCAATGAAGCAATAGATGCAAGTTTGTGGATGTATCTTCCCTTGTTGTGTTTGTTTACATTCTTCTTGCCTCTTCAAACTCATTACAACTATATTGTGTCTATTTTATACTCTTCCAAGAACTTTTTATTAGTTTGTATGCATGTAAATATTGTTGTGAATGTAGTTGCTATATTGTAGAGAATTTTTATCACCCTCTCTATTATGTACCTTGCTTCCATTTTTCACACATTGGAAAGCTATTTCCATACCATCCTTTTCTGATGTAGCACCGCTTTATTGTAGGATTTGTTTTCATACAATATCTCTCCCTGGTCCCTTGGAAAGTTAGATTAGGATTAGATATATTTTCCTACATTAGGAGTATATTGTGGCATGTTGTTTAGGAGTAAGAACCAACTTTCTCTGGAGTTTTATCTTAAATACCAAGTCCAACAACTTGGAGATAGTACCCATGTTACCCAGTCACACCGCAAGCTCAAGCACACACACTTTTACAAATCAAAGGGTGTTGTGATTCATTGATAACAATAGGTTTCTCAAATTGACCATAGTTTTCATACCTTTTAGAAAAGAGAACTTCATGTTTCTTCTTTCAAGAACAATGCACATTTCTAAAAATTGCAAAACTTATCAATCATCTTGCATATCACTGATGGTTACCAAGCAATTAAATAAGCTCAATTTTTGTCACACTTTTGATCCATCACATTAACATGTGGAAATAGGAACAAAAGCACAACGTAAGGAAAAAAAAATTAAATTGTTTTCAACAATGCCTTACAAGACAGAAAATATCATATCATAATAGCCGTGTTCAATGAAAAGTTGCAAAAGCCATGGATTTGGGGTAAGAATATCTAAATAAACCCTAAAGGATTTTAACAATCTGATCAATGGACCATGTGATAAGAAATGAGCAAGTTTCTCTTCTTTGCATACATTAATTTGAAATAAACATACAAAATAAGCAAATGAAGTTAATCTCTATTCTTTGAAAGCTTGAAATAATGAACCTAAGAGGATCTAAGCATTCATTTTATGTGTTAAGAGAAAGAGATATCCCCATTAATGGCTTCAAGGCCAATGGATCTTCCCTTTTACTCCATGTTAATGCAATGAAATACAAGATTAAATGATTTTAGCTCAAATGGAAGAAGATGAAATATAAATTAAATCCTGAACAAATTGCTATATTCTATGCTAGGAAGAAGAGAGAATTCTTAGGAAATGAGGGAGGGGGTGTAGCCCTATTTATATTTTTTGGTTTGGAAGAAAATGGAGATTTGGGTGCATGTGGGACAAAGGCTAAAGTCCAAAAGGCACTTTTAGCAAGTCAAAGTGTGATTTGACTATGTTTAGGGTATTTAACCTAGGTTAGACTCATTAATCTCTCTTAGAGAATGATTAGGGTTCTGTAAGGGTTCTGAAGGGCTTAATAAATCCAACGAAGTGGATTGATCTTCTAAGGAGCTAACAGAAGCAAGCTAGAAGAGAATAAGAAGATAATGTAGTTAGAACGAGGCTATAATAACCTGTTAAATGGTTTATAAGAGGAAAAAAAACCAAAAGGGTGTTGTAAGAAGGGAGTTAGATAGGTGTAACTGGTGGTGTGCCATCAATTTGCAAAGGGAAGAAATTATAGTGCACCATTAGAAATAATAGTGTATTGATCAAACTACAGGTGTCTACATTTTCCCCTTTGTGAGGTGACGTAAGCTATATCACTTCAAAGAAAGTAGACAAACTCAAGCAAGTAGAAAATTTTGGAGGGGTAGAAGAAAAATAATAGGACGAAGGATGATGAATGCCCCCTCGAGTTTCAATGGGGTGATGAAGAAACTTGATCGACGATAGAAAAAAAGAAAACAATAGAGAGAGAAGTGGATAGAGAAGATGAGAAACTAGAAGGAAAAGGGATATTGAGCTATCTGCAAATCAATTTCTATCAATAATTAATCATCATAATGCTTAGAATCCTCCTCATGGGTCCTTATTAAAATGTGAGCATGCGACGGAAGCGTAAAATGACATGAAAAGACAAGCTACAAACAATCGTCTTGTGCTAAAAGGAACCAAATACATGCAACATACATGAATGCAATGCAATACAAGAAATGAACAGAATCACTTGATAGGGGAATAAGTACAATCACACACACTTAAACCAACAACGTTCAAGATAGTTGCACAGATATTTTGTTATCGAGATGAAGTCCCAAATGTTTTGATAAATGATAAGGGTGAAGAATGATGCCCCAAGAAAGGTGTATTATACAAGGGGGGAGATGGAGGACACTTGGGTCTAGTGAAAAAGTAATGTGCACGACGAAAATAGTACTAGGTAATTGATAATCCCCCAGAGTACAGATGAGGTAAGCAACATAGCTTGTGTAGGTGATTAAAGATTTTGGTGATGCGTGAGTTGTTGTTTTGAAATGTCTGAAAACATCAGCAAGATCTGGGATGAGTGCCATGTAATAGACATAGATTTCAGCCGTAGATGATCAGTTTTAACCAATTTTTAGCCATTTTTTATGTATTTTAATATTTTTGTTGTTTTTAAATATTTTTGTGAATTTTGTTTTTTCAAGTCTTTGATCAGTCTAAAGAATTTCAAAAGATCAAATATCTTTTAAAAGTACACGCGTAGGTAGTAATGGGAAGGTGAGGCTACCTGAGAGCCAGGATCTACACCCATAAGAAGAAAGATGGGTCGAGAATAATTTATTTAAAATAAATTAGTAAATAATCATCATGATGGGTGAAAATAGATGAAAAATAGAGGAAAAGGTGGGAAAAAGTTGTCTAAAAGGTTCATAAATTATCTCAATGTGGCAGAGAAGGGACCGTTGGACGGCATGAAGTGCCCCAGCATGTGAAATTTAATAAAATTAATTATTTTAATACAAAAATAATTATCACAGTGGATAGAAGAAGGTTAGATTGATAACGGTAGAGAAAAAATGCCCCAGGGGCATCACGACGGGTTAATATACCCACCCAGGGTCAGTAAAACAATCACGACCAATTCATTTCTACTAGAGCCTTTGCAAATTTTTACCATGAGTGAGAGTGATAGCACTAGAGTGACATGGCAAGGATACCGAGGAGGACAAGGCATGCAGATCACATCTAGAGTACATGCATGACCTAGTAGATGGACCATTCATGAGTGGCCTAACCCTCATATTAATTATGCATTTAATGTCTTTTTTAGGGTTTTCTAGGGTAGGTAGGAGGAAATTTGATGCATGCACATGGGTGTATATGTTGGTTTGACGGGTACACGCATGCGCATATGTTCATGGGAGGTAGTGACACATGCGCGTACCTATTTGGAAGAAGTGGGTATGCACATGCATATCTATTGGGAAAGGAGGATACACACATGTGTACCCATAGAAAAATTTAGAGGTCACACATATGCATTGGTTAGGGTTTTGAACAGCCACGTGCACGTGTGCACATCGAAGCAAGCACATAGGCATCATACTAGGCGCGTATGCATCCTGTATGGTTGGCACCAAAAAGGAGAAGAAGGGGTTGTGTACGTATGCATCTGTAAGGGTGCGTACACATCATTTAGGGTACGTAGGTGCTAAAGGAGGCACATATGCACTAGAATGAAGTGAGAAAAGATATTTGGCTAGAAAATAGCCAAGTATAGAAGAATATAGGTGAGATTAGTTTAGAAGAAAAGAATAATTAGTAAGTTAGATGCATTAAAAGAATTATTTTTCCTTAGAAAAATATATAGAAATGTTAGATGCCTAACACTTGCATTTATTTTGTAGTGTATGTTACCTGTTCTTCAGACTCGCAAGCGCTATGGTTGACTAGCTGTGATAGAGGCATAATTTGATGATGATGATAGAACGACCCTGGCAAGCCTTTTACACGTGATAGGACTAACTCATGTGGCTGATATGCCACAGATCACTTTAGATCACGGCCTTTTGACAACCATAATAGAGCGATGGCACAGGGAGAGCTAGCACTTTCACCTCTCGACTAGGGAGATTACCATTACCTTGGAGGTTGTATGGCGCATCATGCGGGTTCTGATTCAGGGACAACTTATCAAGATTACAAGCCACTGGACCAATATTCAGCATCATATCATACATTTTTTTAGTGTTCCTACTATACCATGGTGTGGGATGTCCATCAGACTATCCCAATGTATAGATGATCCAAAGTAAGACCGAGTAGTGGTCTATATGATGGCTCTTGTCAATGGAGTTCTACTCCCTAACAAGATTGGTGCTTCATTTCCACTTGGAATCTTAGGAGTGATTCTTGGTTTGGTGGAGGGACAGACCTACTACTGGGGTCAGTGCATATTAGCAAATCTATATTGAGACCTTCATTTAATCATATACTACCATCAGAATATGGTAGGACCTGCTCGCTTGCTACAGATTTGGGCATGGGACCACATTTCCATTGGTCACCCCTTAGGTGTTCTGAGAGTTCAGGCTCCCAACGAGCCTTCTACGATGGGTTGGATCCCAGGAGGGGATGATGTGTAACCATTCATAGGAGATACATACCACTATAGGTGCGAGTTAGATGAGCTGCGGTAGGCCTCCATTGTATGGAGGCCTTATAGAGATTTTTAGTGGCTAGAGGATGGTTTAGAGCTCAACACTGCTACCATTGAGCATTTTATCTTGGGTGGTCACAACTATATGCGAGAGCTATATAGAGTAGATCAATGCAAGAGGCAGTTTGGCCTTACCCAGGATGTTCCTGGGCTAGATAGATGGTTTGCTCATAGAGCTAGAGAGAATTTTGATATAGGACCACAGATTGCCTATGACAGAGCACTAGCCAGTTTTCGATAGGTGGCACCTATTATTTGGGTGCCACTAAGACAAATTAGAGATCCGGGCACTACACTAGAGTATGGGCCATGGTATCAAGGTGTGCTTTTGTGTCGTTTGAGTATTCCCAGAGTAGCGTATGACATCGGTGTGAGACCTCCTCTAGTGGGGCCTCCTAATGGTGGCGAGGGTGGAGCTAATAGTGATGATGATGATGATGAGGGTGGGCTCGATGCACACCATCATGTCAGAGGTAGGGGATAGGGTCCTATACCACAATAGCCATAGGAACAGGGCTCTAGGCCCAAGGTGAGATAGGTATATAGGGCCATGGATATAGATTTTCCCCAAGTGGGCATTCCAGCGGGGATTTATACCCCTCTTCAGTAGGTACTACTAGAGTAGGGGCCACCACCTGATATTCCAGAGAGTATCAGCACTGGTGGGCAACGAGTTTCTCTTCAACAGTAGTTATAGGTAGCCATTTTTGTACAGTTACATGTGGCTAGTGAGAGAGACACAACGAGGGCCTAGGTATAGGCCCTCACAGTAGAGCGAGATCAGGCACTCGAGAGGGACCAAGCTAGAGTATAGGCCACTCACGGCGGTGATAGTGCTTCATGATAGAGTCAAATACAAGAGATGGCCACACAGGGTGCTCAGATATTGAGCCTCCTACATCAATCCCAGACTCAGGTGTGGATGGTTTTTTCCTAAAGGGACCATGCACAGGCACAGTCACAGGGATATTTTACATAGAGGGATTAAGAACAAGCCTACGTGTAGGTTATTACTACAGAGAGAGATCAAGAGGTTGTTGCCTTGAGATAGGCCCAGACTAATATTGATAGTTTGACAGGCCAGCAAGATGCCACCCTACAGGCATCTCTCACTTCTAGAGATACAAACTTGATACGAGATGCGATGAGATACGGTAGCGAGGCCTTGTATTATAGGACTACCTATTTTAGGGTAGTTCTGATAGACCAGTGAGTAGTCTCATTTTAGTAGTCAGAGGCTAGCGTGATAGGCTCTAGGTCACAAAGATTAGGTCATTTAGTGATATCAGTGAGGTAGCCTATTGTCAAAGCAGCTAGCTAGACAAGGGCCATCTAGACAGTTTGGTGGTACTCCCAGTGTAGTTCCATCATAAGCACCATTATTTCGTCAACCAGGTGATATACCTGGGAGCCCTGGCAAGGGTGAGAG
Source organism: Taxus chinensis (assembly GCA_019776745.2). Lineage (NCBI taxonomy): Eukaryota > Viridiplantae > Streptophyta > Pinopsida > Cupressales > Taxaceae > Taxus > Taxus chinensis. The sequence continues at coordinate 1,010,075,969 of CM034146.1, forward strand.
CTATGGTTGATCTCTACATTCTTTTTTTTGTATAGATATTTTGTATACATGCCTCATATGAAGGCTGATTTTGATGTATAACTATGTATACCATTATTTTGATGATGCCTCGTGATGAAGGCTCTATTCGTTTTTATGCATGCCCCTTTTTGATGGCACATTGTATTGATGATGTATTATTTTGAGTACTAACCTAGACAATTATACATGTATATATGGACATTTTGATGTATCATTCTATGATGGATTTATGATGTATGATTTTTTCTTTCCTTCATGTATGTGGCATATCTTAGATTCAGAAATGTGTATATTTCCTACTTTCATATTTGATGATGTATTTGTAGATAGCACCACATGTTTTGGATTCATGAGTTATTTATGAGTTTTTATGCTAGCACTTGGGATGATACTAGATGATATTGGTGTGGGGGGGATAGATTTGTGATTATGCACAACCCCTCTTTCCCCCATTGATGATACGATATTCGATGATTATCTTAGCATACATGCATGATTAGCTTAGCATACATGTAGGAAATAGATCTTGAATTGACAAACGGTGAAGAAAGAAAAAGGGATATGACAGTGGATCCAGCAATGAACACTATGACACCAAATCCGGTAAAGTTGAGCATGGAGGTTGATGAAGAAAATGAAAAAGTTTTCATTCATCTCATCACTTCTAAGGAAGAAGAGATGGAAAAAACTACTTCTTCTACTCATCAAGAGTTGTTAAATAGGAATAGCTCTCTGTAGATACTCAAAATGAGACAAGGAAAAGTCAAAGAGGTTCTGGAATCCATAGCAAGAGATCTAAACCAAGATAAAGAGTTTACTGATATGGATGAGCTCGCTCCTAAAATGGTTAAATAGACAGATGTTAACACAGGTAAAGAGGAAGGGGAAATTACCCCTACTATCAAGAAAAGTATATCAGACTGTGATAAATATGGATTCATCACAGTGAGAAGTAAGAAACGAGGACTAAAAAGTCTGGAAGAAATTCCGAAATCACTCTATAGTGATAAAAAGAAGCAGATTGGAAGCTGGGAAGCTTCCACCTCAAGAATCACAAGGGCCACTACTAGAAGAACTGCAAATATTGGAGTCCCATATAGAAAAGGTAGACTATCCAAGAGAGAAGTAAGAGAAAAAGAGACTGAGAAAGAAATTGCAGATTGTACACAAAGAATTTTGAACCATCCAGCAACTACATCTCCAAAACTTTTTTAATGAAGGTTATTTCTTGGAATGTCAGAGGACTCAATGGGGGGCCAAAGAAAATAATCCTCAAGGAAATAAAAATATCAAATAGGCCCAGCATCCTTCTTATTCAGGAAACTAAAATGAAAAGTAAAGTTGTTGAAGATTGCAAAAGATATTTCTGGGAGAACGATGCCCTTATTGTTGTTGATTCTCAAGGAGCTTTTGGAGGCTTAGTGATATTTTGGGACACCAAAATTGTTAATGGTAATGTGCTCTCCTCCTCCCAAAATCATTTAGCTATAATCTTTAAAATTCTTGAGAATAATTATAGCTAGATTATTTCCAATATTTATGCACCCAATACTGTTGCTGGTAAAAGAAATTTATGGAAGGAGTTAACCTTGTTTTGAAATAATTTTGAGAACATGAACTAGTTGATTATGGGAGACTTCAATACTCCTTTAATTTCGGGAGAAAATTTTGGGGGAAACTCTGAATTTTCTCTCAGTATGGAAGAGTTTGTTGGCTTCATTTTGACTCTTAATCTTATGGACATAGAGCTTCATGGTAATCAATTTACCTGGTCTAATAGAAGATTTGGGGAGAACTTGATCTAGGTTAAACTAGATAGAGCTCTCATTTTTTCTAATTATATCTTAGATCAGAATTTTCATCTCTCTTCTCTCCCCAGAATGGGCTCTGATCATAATACTATTGTCCTAAATTTCTTCAATTGGTCAAAACCTTTTCACTACAATTTCCAATTTGAGAAAATGTGGCTCGAGCATGAAGATATTCTGGACAAAATTAAAGAGTGGTGGTATTGGGAAGGCACAGGGATGGCCCAATTCAGGCTTCTACAGAATTTGAAAAATGTTAAGCAAAAGGTTAGAATCTATAATAAAGAGGTTTTTGGAAATATTTTTGAAAAGAAGAAAGAAATTAAGTAGCAGTTGGAAGAGCTTGAACTTAATGTTTCCTTGAAAGGTATGACTCTAGAGGATCATCAACAGGAAAAAAAGCTTCTCTCAGATCTGCATAATATAAACAACCATGAAGAATACTTTTGGAGAATGAAGTCTAGAGCCCTTTGGCTAAAAGCAGGGGACAGGAATACAAATTTTTTTCATTTGACAATGGGAACAAAATTACTAAGGTTTCTAAGGACAATGGGAACATTACTAAGGATTTTGAAGATATCAAAGAAGAATCCCTCAATTTTTACAAGAATCTTCTCACTGAGAATAATTCCTAAAATGAAAAAGTGGCCTCCTTTCTCTTAGACTCCATTCCTAATAATACAATACCTGCTGAGAGGTTTAAGAGTCTTTCCAAAACTGTCATCATTGAAGAATTGAAAAAGGTTGTTTTCACTTTAGAAGGGGATAAGGCTCTGGGCCCCGATGGTTTTTCGGAAAACTTCTACCAAAGATGTTGGGAAATATGTTTTGAAGATCTATTGAAAGTTGTTAATTAGTTTTATAGAACTAGAAATCTTATTAAAGAATTAAATAATACACACATTGTGCTTGCTCCGAAGAAGTTGGCTGCAAAGGACTTCAAAGATTTCAAGCCAATCAGTTTGGTTAATGTAATATATCAGATCTTCACTAAGATTCTTACCACTAGGATGCAACCTATTCTTATGGAGATTATTTCACAACAACAGAGAGGATTCATTCAGGGAAGAATTATTCAGGATGGAATTATCATGGTTCATGAAACAATCCATTCTATGGATAAAATTAAAAAGGCAGGGATGGCTATCAATTTAGACATGCATAAATCCTTTGACAACGTTTCTTGGAGATTCATGGATGAGGTCTTATCCAAGTTTGGTTTTCAAAATAAATTTAGGAAAATCATTCACTCTTGTATTTCTACTTCCAGATTCTCAGTAGTTGTTAATGGGGAACCGGTTGGTTTTTTTCCCAGCATTAGAGGAATCCAGCAAGGGGACCCAATTTCCCCTCTATTATTCATTATAATGGCTGACAGTTTAAGCAAATATATATCCAAATATATTAGCATTGGCATGATAAAAGGCTTTCCTCCAACTTCTGGCAATCAGGTCTCCTCCCACCAATAGTTTGCTGATGACACTTTGCTTCTTCTGATGGCCTCAATAATTGAGGCAAAGGTTATCAAAACTATCCTTAGATTTTATGAGGAAGCCTCGGGGAAAAAAGTTAATTTTGAAAAAAGATCTATATATTTCTTCAATACTCCCATGGAAAGGAAAAGAAAGATTGCTAATATTCTAGGATGCACTCTTAATTCACTTCCCGCTACTTATTTAGGTCTACCTTTAAGTACTGGAAATATTTCTAATGAGGTCTGGAATTATCTTATTAAAATATTTCAAAAAACATTGGCTGGATCGAAAGGAGCTCTACTTTCAAGTGCAGGAAAATGCTTATTTAAAAAGCATGCTTCAAAACCTACCTATTTACATCATGTCAATGTTCAGCATACCAGCAGCAGTGACGAACAATATTGAAAAGATTCAAAAGCACTTTTTATGGCACGGTACTGAGCACAGGTTCAGGTATCATTTAGTGGCTTGGGAGTAAGTATGTAAACCAAAGAGGCTTGGGGGGTTAGGTATCAAATATATTAAACATATGAGTGTTGCCCTTATTGCAAAGCTAGGTTGGAGACTTATAAAAGAACACAAGCCTTGGACAGAGTTGGTTAAGATCAAATACCTTTCCAACCAAAACAAGATTTCCTTTATTTCTGATCAGTCTCTTCCGAATGGTTCTATTTTCTGGAATAATCTTCTTCACAGCAGACATATTCTCTCTCAGGGGTGTAGCTGGAAGCTTGGGGATGGTAAAGACATTAACTTCTGGACTGATAAATGGACTGATTTTAATTGGATTTCTTCTTATGGACACATTAAAGACAACTTAATTAAAAAGTATGGACACAAAATACAGGGATATATTGAGATGGATGAAAACAAAAGAAAATGGAAACAGTTAAAAGTGGAGAAGGATAATGTACAATTTGATGTTTCATCTTTGTAGAATCAACTTTCTTTAATCCATATTAGTAATCAAAATATTAAGGATGAACTCATTTGGAAATATTCTTTTAATGGGGAATACTCAGTTAAATCAGGATATAATTCTTTCTTTTCCTCTATTGAAAGTGAAATTAAGTGGCATAAGTTGTGGATGCCAGAGCTAACCCCTAGAGTGAACTTTTTCTAGTGGCTCATCATTAAAGGAAAGATTCTGACTAATGACAACCTCATTAAGAAGGGATTCAACATGCTGAATAGATTTTGCATGTGTCAGAAAGAGGCAGAAGACATAAAACATTTATTTCTTCATTGTGAGTACACTTCCAAAATTTGGCATCTTGTTTTTACAAAATTTAATCAAAAATGGATCTTTCCCCTTACTTGTCTTCAGGCTTGGGAACAATGGGACTCTCCGTATAAGTATTGTGTGGTGAGGAGATTGTGGCAACTTGTTTTACCTCACACCATGTGGCGAATTTGGAAGGCTCGTAATGATGGCATTTTCAGAAATACTAGAAAGGTATGTAACAAAATCTACAAAAAAAATATCATTGCTGTTCAGGATAATATTGTGAGATTTAAACCTCCTAAAAATAAACTTTTCCCTGAGAAAGAAGAATACATTCTGATTGATTGGAATATTGACACTGTCTTCAAAAAGAATAACAATGGTATGGATAGAACCACCATCCGATGGACTAAGCCTCCCAATGCTTGGCATAAGTTAAATTTTGATGGGGCCTCAAAAGGCAATCTGGGAGATTCTAGAGGTGGAGGAGTCATCAGAGATCAAAGAGGATGTTTTGTTGTTGCTTTTTATGGGAAAATGGGTAGGCAAACTAATCATTACTCTTAAGCTCTTGTTGCTCTATGGGGAATAAGGCTAGCCAGGGATTGTAATATCTGAATATTATAATTGAGGGTGATTCTCTAAACATTATCAATCTCTTAAACAAAAAGCAACACCCCAGCTGGTCAATTAGAGATTTTATTGTTGAAGATACTGATATATACAAGAGTTTTGAAAATGTTAAAATCACTCACATCTATCGGGAAGGCAATAGGGTCGCAGATGGTTTGGCAAACTTTGGAGTTAACAATACTTTTCAAACTTGGCTAAGGGGGGACATTCTACCCATTCAAGTTAATAAAGACATCATCAATTATTTACATGGCTTGGAAAATCACCACTAATGGCTGTAATCTTGATGCTAAAGAGTGGATTATTAAGTACATAATGATGACATCATATAATATTTGTGTGATTTATGAGATTTGTGTGAACTAGATAGCCATCATTTCTTGTCATAGGGAGAATGCCAAAGAGCGGGTCCCTAATTACCAAGTATGGTCTAATCATTACACCTTTTATCATGGAAGGGAAAGATTCAAAAACAAAGCCAAGTCTGATACACATAGTGCTAAAATCTTTACCGTTGAGAGCAAAGTCACTGGAAAAATGGGGGGTCCGCCATGCAATACAAAGCCCACCCATAATCCAGCGTGGAAAGAGGATGCTGTGCTCTGGAAATATCTACAAATTGGGGGTCTTGTGAATTTGATAGAAAGAATTCAAGGTTTTGATCAGGATATTTCTATTAAATTTGCACAGGGATGGAAGAATCAAGTTGTTAAATATAGCAACATAGAGGTTGAGATCACGAAGGAGATCATCACCCAGATCATGGGACTCAGTCTTGATGGCACCAAATTCTTTAATAAGAAGGTAGATAGAGAGGTGGAGACAAAGAAATTCCTGGATGAAGGGGAAAATCTTGAGTTTGTGACAGCCGGCATTAAGTTGGCTTCGATTCCTGAGCATTTTGCTGAGCTCGCCAAGATGGTTGTTAGGTATGTAACTCTTGAGGGGAGATTTGTTACTATTCCTCAAAATCATTTGATATTTCTTAACCACTTTCGTCAAAATATAACCATCAGCTTCCCTCACTACTTGTTAAACTCGCTGGAGAAATCAGTTCAGGAAGTGCAGAGTCATTCTAGGGTAGTTCCTCTACATCAAGGGCTAATTCTTCTTATCCATCGTCACTACTCAAACTTTCCCCATATGAATCCTGCTCCACCCTCTTCCTCCATTCATCCCCCTGCTCACACCGCCTCCATTCCCCCCTACCCAAAAGGAAGATTGAAACTGCTTCGTCTAGCAAGAAAAGAAAGGGCATGAAAACTAAGATCCCTACTTCTTAGAGGGTTCTTAGAAGCCAAAAATACCTCGATCTTGCCGAGAACCTCCTGCACATCAGCCAACCAGTGGAGGAGCCTAAGGAGGAGGAATTTATGGTCAGAGTGGGCAGGATGGAAAAGGAAATTCAAGAGCTCAAAAGGGTTATCAAAAATATGGAAAAAGATAAGGGAAAAGGAATACTTCAAAATGATGATGAGGAGGGTGTTATTGCTGAAGTGTTCAAGAAGTTACAGTCTTTAGATGGAAGAATGGGAAATGCAAAAATTTGTAATGACTGCATCCTATCTGCACTTAAAATTATTTACAATTTTATTGAACAACATGTTCATAGTGTATGCAGACTAAGTGGGATTACTGAAGACATTTGGGGCCCCAAAGAGAAAAGGGATATGGAAATTGCTCAAGCGGATCTGAAAGACTCTTCTCAAGCCACAACCATTGCTTTCTTTGTGTCACTACAAGTGATCAATACCAAGATTGATAGGGCTATCAAGTAACGTGGAGTTGTGTTGTTGTTTACTGGCTGCAAAGTTACTGGTGACTGGTGGATCTGGAGCTATTTTTTGGCAGATATATTCTATGATAGATATCTATTGTTTGTTTTTGATCTCTTCTGCTATTTTTTGGATCATTGTACGACTTGATACTTTTTATTAATATGTTGTTTTATTTGGCTGATGATCCCTCTGAGGTTGGTTTTTCTGCCCTTCTCTAGGATGTTTCTCCCGCTTCTGGTATCTAGCTTTTGAGCCCTTTTGTATACAGGGTATAGTCCCTTTAAAAATATTTTCCCTTAATAAAAAATAAAAAAAATCATACATGCATGATGTAATACTTAGCATTTTTGTATATATATGATGTAGTGAATGATGTTAGAAATGTGATGAAATGATAGATGTGATAACAAACAACTATGGAAAACACATAAGAAAAAGTTAACAAAACTAAACAAATATACACATATAAACAACACAACAAACTACAACTAAACACACATGCACAAGATTTTAACAAGAGATTAAAATGAGATCTAATCTAAGCAAGTAAAAATGAACTTTAAATGACACACATAAAAAAATAGAGAAACCTACAACAATTGTTTACCAGCATGAGAGTTATCAAATGTATGTAATGCAATACATAATTTAAATCAAACAAGATCCAAAATTAGATAAGAAAATGACCCATTCAAATAACCAACAAATCAATAGACTAAGTACACCAAAACTATACAAACCAACAACTAAAAGTAATTAAAGCACTATGTTTTTGCGGGACAACATTGACATATTTTCTAATATTTTTGGGTTTATCTAAAAAGATAAGTTTTGGAAGCTACGTTTTTCCATTGTTGTCTAGGTGTTCCTAGGATAACATTGTGAGGTGAATGTAGCTTTATCCCTAAAAAGGGTAATTTTCCAGATGTTTATATTTTTTTGTATCATTTTCTAATTGTTTTTGTATTTTTCAAGGTCATGTTTTGAAAGCAATATACAAGAACAAATAAGCGTGGATGCCCCCAACGTGATGTGGGAATGTACAAAAGGTAGAATGCCACACGTGTATGTGTAATAATATGGCAATGGTACTTTCATGCTCAACGTTAGATGGGTGTATACAAAGGTGATGTCCTCCATACATATCCAAGAGAAAACAAACCAAATCATGGCAAGGCAAAGGTGGTCCTAGTAGCGTTCCTAGACCTAGCAGAAAAAATTGTATCTAAAAATTGGTAATGCTTACCCGTCCTTCCGTAAGAGCAACTTGTGTCCTGTGAATCTTCCTTGAGTGATAAAAACTAGTTTTCACTTAAAGACCTACCCACTACACCACAATTTCGTGGTTTTCACACGAGGACAACCTACTTTTTCTTTACTATTTTTATCATTTTTCCATTTTTTGCTTGTTTTTGTTTTTTCTGTTTTCCAATTTTTAGTTCTGATTTGATATTCTCATCATGCCTAAGTGTAGAACCACTTCAAGTGCATGGAATTCATAGGTTTTGGAAGCTCTTCATTGTCTAAATATGTAATCTTGTAGGCTCCTAATCCATATTTTACAATTACAACATAAGGACCTAACCAGTTAGCCTCGAACTTTCCTTTCTTTTCTCTATCTTTGACGGTGTTCTTATGATTTTCTTTGAGAACTAGATCTCCTACATCAAATTCCCAGCGAATGATGCATTTTTTATATCCTTTGGACACTCTGTTCTGATAGAATTTTAGGTGATTGAGCACTCTGATATGCCTTTCATCTAATAGTTCTAACTCTGTTAGGTGAGCAACTCTATAGTCTTAATTTTTATCAAGATAGTCTCTAAGAGATATGTGCTCCACAAATACCACTATGTAATTCTTTAATTGCATGGATAGAATCAACAACATCCAAATAGAGAAGAAGATTCCCGTCATAGTCACGACGATAAAGGGTTCCTCCTAGGAGGGTATAATGGGCTATGTGGTGAATAAGGCCTTTCTTTTTAGAATGGGTGATGTAAGGGGGAAGAGTGCCATCTTGTAGGTATTAAAAGATAGGGTTGTACTAAAGGGATAGAGGACCAACAACTTCACATGCCAAACATGACTCCGGCATATCATATGCATATACCTATAAATGTTCCATAAAGAAAGGCATCTTGCTTTCTTTAGGTGTTATGCGTAAGAGATACCCAATAGTATCCATAGCGGATCTATTATGTGACCTTGGTTTTTGTTCAAATATGAATTGTGTGAAATATTCTTTCAAAGTTTCAACCATTTTCTTATATGGAATAAGATTCTCATATTTAACCTTGTACTCATCATTAACCTATTTTATAATAAGTTGAGAGTCCCCAATGACTTGGATTTGTCTGATGTTCCATGTAATAGCTAGCTTGAGGCCAACGATGAGTGCTTTGTACTTTGCAATGTTATTTGTACACGGGAATCCCAACCAGAATGCTTGTGGTATGACATTGCTAGTTGGAGTGGTGAGCACCACTCCTACTCCAGATCCATGAAAGGTAAAATATCCATCAAAATGAACCTAACATTCTACGGATTCTTAAATATACATCATAAATGCATCTGGTAGGTCCAAGCACAAAGGTTCCATTCCTAGGAGAGGATCTTCTGCCAGCTGATCTACTAGTACTTGTCCTTTTAAAGATGTCTGATTCACAAACTCAATGTAAAATTCACTCAAGAGAATGATCTAGTTAGCCATCCAGTCTGTGAGGGGAGGTTTGGATAAAAGATACTTTATAACACACTCAACAATTTTTATATTCCTCTTTTGCATTTCAAGTGTTGACATGTGATCTTCTTCTAAAGATGTGTTCTTTTAGTAGTTAGAGATCATTGGTACACAAATTTGTTCTCCTTTTCATTCTGAGTAGCATCAAAGATATGGCATGAAGCTTGAAGTCAGATAGATCATGATGTATGTAGTTTTGTAACTGGGGAGGTGATCTAACTGGCACTCAGATTTGTGGTGAGATGGATAGCACTTTCAAAGGATTTGATCTGACCCTCACTATTTTAGGTTGTTCCTTTTCAACCAAAGTAAAATAACCTATATTGTAAGCCCCAAATGGTGAAGGAGATGAAGATATCCCTCAATTTATGCAAATAGTATGAAAAGGCCTTGAGAAAATATGGTCAAAACTCCAAATCTGACTTTTACAAGTTGTCACTCCTAGATCATGGAGATATTTTCAATGCAAGGCAAGGGTTACTGAAGACATTGTATAATCCTAATTTTCCTTTTGCATTTTTGTAGATGGGTTAGATCCTTTTGTTGACACACAATGTAATGCAGGGATAGTATGGGTAGGATTAGTTTGTTTGAATGAATTTTTTGGTGGGGTGTTAACAAGACAAACTGGGATATATCAGATCTTTGACAACCTCTACAATACTTGAACAACAATCAGATAAAATGCTTCAAATAATCAGGATATTATTTCAACTAGAAGAGGCATAAATGGAATCCCAGGTTACACTCTTAACACAATATTTGAGAATTCACCACAAAATCTTGAAGTAAATAACTCAATTAAACACAAAAATCCTTGATCAAACCATGCCTAAGGTACCCCCAAGGGCTTACAAGCAATATTTGCAGTCAATGAAGGTAAAGTGATTTTAAATTTGTTTATCTCTTTATCAGATGAAGGCTCTTCTGAACATTAGATTGCAAATGCCACTAAACTTTCAACAAGAAATGGATATTCTGTGTGATTTCTAAAGACTTTCAATGCAAGATTGCAACAAGAACAATTAAAACTATTTGCAGGCATTTAAAAAATGATAACAGACATCATATTGGCCAGGAAAACATAGATTAATTCAAGAGCTTGTCAGATTCATCAGTAGGGGAGAGTTTTATGAACAATCTCAAAGATGTGTGATGGTTATACACTTGTAACCAACTCACATACATGAAGATCTAACACAGAAGAAATTATTTTGGTTCTTTTGTGGGTTTTTTTTATAAAAATGAGATTTCTCTCAGAATTTTCTCGTGATTTTCAACTTCTCAACCCCTTTAAAATTTCTGCAAAATGCATTATATACCTCATGCCACATTGGATCCTTCTTTCCCAAGTAAATAATATGCCATGGGATCAAGTTTGTTACAAAACAATCCTCATGATTCAATGAAAATGACATCAAATAGAAAAACATTCGCAGGTTTTCAGGTGTACCCAAAAAGATTAAATCATTACAAATATATGGATCATTATCCATCCTGGAGGCACATTTTTCATCATTGAGGCATGCAAACACCTTTTACTCATCATTTTCACCTTTTTACCTTTTCAAATTACCTCTGTAACTTTTGATTTTGTCATTTCACATTTTTTTAACGGATTAGGGAAAAAATTATTTCAAAATCACCTCAGATCAAAGAATTAAGCCATGAAAGTGATGTCAATGATCCTGGGAGGCCAAAACGACACAAAATCACTATAAATTTGATGAATTTTGATGCAAAAAATGTGATTCCAAGATTCTTGGAGCTCCCACGGTGTTCAAAACAAATGGATGCACAGCAACTGTCAATCTTATCCATCTTCTAATCCTAGCCCTCCATGTGGAAGATGTGGAATTAGAAATAAGATTGAGTTACCTTTTTAATTTTTTGGATAAGACCAAACACATGGCAAAAAATGATTGGAAACAAATTCGAGCTCATTTTTTGACTTTTCAACCTTTTGGAAAAAATGAAAAAAATTGAATTTTTCCCCCACCCCTCCACCTTTGAATATTGGAGCTGACACGTGGCACATGGTGGGTCCCATTAGGATTGTGCTTCAATTCTACACATTTTTACCTTTTTTATAAAATTGGAAAATTTTCACTTTTTGTCCCGCGGGCTTGCACCTCTGATTTCTCCCTCACCACATGTCTCCTTGTGATTCGTCATAGGCCAGCACTTCAAATTTTGATTTTAAGCCTTCTTTGCAAAAGGGAAAAAATTATCTCCTCCCTCCGCCTACCAACCAACCCACCTTGTCCTCTGCCATGTGTCGCTTGATGATTCGCTAGCGGGCCAACGCTTCAATTTTTTATTTTAAGGCTTCTTTGCAAAAGGGAAAAAATTCTCTCCTTCCTCCACCAACCTGTCGACGTGCCTTGTCCACTCATGGACACATGTCCTTTCTTGATTTGTTGTGGAGCTTAGGCCAGAAATTTTACTTTAAACGATTCAAAGTTTAAAAACTTCAAAATCACTAAAACCTCTGCACCACCATTTTGACTTTTCCTGGACATGTTTCCTCCTGTGATTCGCCATGGGGCCGCAGTCCAAAATTTTACTTTAACCCTTTGAGCCAAAAACACAAAATTTCATAAGTTTTTCTCTGCCACCCGCATCCCCTCTGACCAAAAATACTTCCACGCATCCTCCTCTGGTTGGCTGCGAGGTTTTAGGAAAAAATTTGACTTTAAAATTTTTGCAAAATAAGGTCTAAAACCTTAAGGGAATCCAACCACCCGCCATCCCCCTTCCAATCAGAACATGCCATGTAGGCAAATTTTGAAAAACTGGGTCCTTGGGCCTGAAAATGCCCCATTTTTCAAAAAGGTGAAAAATTAAAAGTTACAACAACACATCCCCACTTTTCCTCAGCCAATTAGAAGATGTCATGTACCCTATGACTTATCAGTGATAATTTGATGGTTAAAATATGCTCGTTTGACCGTCAAAACGCAAAAAATTCAAAGGATTCCCTAAAATTAAATTAGTTCACCAAGAATGGCAGATTTTTCAATTCTGAATCAACTGAAGCATGATTTCTGAACATTTTCAACCTTGGGATTGGATTTTCAATTGCACATAAGTATGATTTGATCAATTTTGATTTTTCACGATCTGGCAAAGAGAAAAATGAGATAGCCCATAAAATTGGAAAAATTAGGGCACAAAAAAGGGCAAACTTGGATTATTCTTTCAAATTAGGGCAAAACAATAAGTTTGTGAGCATTTTTAAAGCATTTCAACTAGAGGGGAAGAATTACAGACCCTCAAATCAAAGGATAAAGCATTTTTTGAGTAGATACATATTTGAAAATTTAGGGCAACATGGTGTAAGCTCAAAAATGGCACCAACATCGGCTCTTACTTGGGGATGGTCACTCACAATGAGTGCCACAAGGACAAAATGTAGACCAAGTTCCAAAATATCCACTAGGCAAAGGAGTCAATACACAAGGTAGTCAAAATACTAGAACCATCCTTCAAAAACAAGCTGAGAAACTGACCAGAATGGCTACCAAGAACAAGGGAAAACCACACACAAACAAAACAAAAAAAACAAAGAAAAAAACAAAGACTATACAACTGCACAATTGGTGCATACCTCAGATTTGGGGATTAATCCAAGAAATGCTTCAAATGTCTATCATTAACAAGTAGCTCCAGCAATTCCCCATCTAATTCCTTGAGAAAGAAGGTATGTTCACCAATTCTGATATCAATGGCATAAGGGCCCATCCATAATGCATCAAATTTTCCATTCTTGCCCTTGTCTTCATGCCTACTATCCCACAACAAAACTAGATGTCTAACATTGAAGGCTCTAAGAGTGACCTTCTTGTCAAACAATCTCTTCAATTTTTCCCCAAATATGACATGCCTTTGATGGGATGCTCTTCTCTCCTCATCAAGCTCAATAATCTAATTGATCCTTGATTCATATGGGCCAAGCTCTTGATCTTTCAAATATTGGGAAAACTGAAATGAAGATAATTTTAGGTACAAGGGCAAAAAATCATGAGTTCCATACATCAATTCAAATGGGTTTTTACCAGTAACTCTTTTAGGAGTTATCCTATCAACCCAAACTACAAATTTCAATTGTTCACCCCATTTCTTATTTTTTCGATCCAAGGTTCTTCTAATGATCTTCAACAAAATATTATTGTTGGACTCAGCTTTTCCATTCCCTTGGGGGTTGTAGTTTGAAGAATAAGTCAGATTAATTCCATATTTATTGCACATTTCCATTAAAGGTTTGGATCTAAAGTACATGGCATTATAAACTACAATCTTGACTAGGACTCCAAATCTGCATATGATTTGATTCAAGAAGAAGTCCATAACTATTTGGTATGTTTCTTTCTTGGTGGGGATTGCCTCTACCCACTTTGTAAAATAATTAGTGGCTACAAGGATCCACTTATGGCCAGCACTAAATGGATCTGAAATCTCACCAATGAATTCCATCCCCCATTACTTGAAAGGAGCTTCAATTGATACAGGCTACAAAGTAAGGGAGCCTGAAGCTTTTAGTATTCCAGAGAAATATTGCCAACTATCACATTTTCTAACCAACTAGGTTGCATCTTTGAAGAGATTAGGCCACCAATAACCAGATCTCAAAATCTTATGTGTTGTTACTCTTCTATCAAAGTTTCCTCCACAAACTCCCCCATGGAAATCAAAAACTATCTTGGGAGCTTCATCTTCAGTTATGCATTTCAAGAGGACACCTTCAAGGTTCTTCCAAGCCAGCCCAAGGTCTATGATGATATATTTTCGAGAAGCTAGCTTGAGGGATCTTTTTTATTTTTATTTAAGTGACTAGGGCAGCACAGGTAACTGAGCTAAAAGATCACATACTTGTACCACTCAAAACTTACCAACTTTACAAGCACATCTACCCATTCTTCCTCTAGCTGATTCACTTCCACATTCTGCAAGTTGCTCTCAGCCATGAGCTTAGCAAGGCCCAAACCGTGTACCAACTTTTTGGTTTGGATGTCCATATCATACTCTTGTAGCTTTTTCACCCACCTAAATATTTCTCTTGAGATCTCCATCTCTGATAAGATGTCTTTCACCATGATTTGGGGAATATAATAAAAAAGTTTTGAACTCAATATATAAGGCCTGAAAACTTTTGTTGCTTTCACCAAGGAAAATGATTGTTTCTCCATGATTGTATATTTCAACTTAGTAGCTTGTAAAGCCTTGTTAAAGAAATCAATAGGCTTCTTAGCCCCATCTTCATCCTTTTGGAGAAAAATAGATACAATAGTATTTTTAGAAGCAAAAGAGAAAATTTGGAAGGGATTATTGTAATTTGGAGCTACCAAGACAGGTGCATTTTTAAGTGCTTCTTTGATTCCTTAAAAATCTTGAACAATAGCCTCCTCCCATTTGTTAACTCAATCTTTCTTTAACATGCATGTGATCAGAAGAGTTAACTCAGCAAAATTGGAAACAAACCTTCTAATGAAATTGATTTTCCTAAAGAAATATTGGATACCCTTCCTTTTTGCAATTGGCACCTTGCTAATTGTTTCCACTCTCTCAGGGTCTATCATAACACCATCTTTTGACACAATGTAACCAATCAGCTTGGCCTTTTGCACACCAAAACAAAACTTCTTTGGATTAAGAGAAATGTCATACTCCCTACATATGATCAGCATCTTCTCTAAGTGCTGCAAATGATCACCTCTTTGCCTTGAAAACACAATCACATCATCTTAGTAAACTGTAATGAACTCTTTGATGTAACCAGCAAAAGCAACATCCATCACTCTTTGAAAAGTGGCACCAATATTCATCAAACCAAAGGGCATCCTAAAAAAAACATATGTTCCCTAAGGAGTAGTGAATGTTGTCTTAAGTCTTTCTGATTCTTTGACAACCACTTGATTGTATCTAGAGAAACCATCCAATGTAGAAAGCAACTCAGACCCTGTCACAAGCTGAAACATATTTTCCATATTTGGAAAGGGATAGTTGTCTTCATAGATGCTTTGTTTAGATTTCTAAAATCGACACAAAGTTTGATGTCTTTGTTCTTCATTCTGACTGGCATAAGGTTTACAACCCAAGATGAATATCTAGTGGGCTGAATAATACCTCCATCTCTCAACTTCTTTAACTCCTCTTGCATTTTCACGGAGAGAAGTGGATTAATTGGCATTTTCCTCTTTCTGAATGGCTTATTCTTGGACTTAAGAGGTATCTCATGTTGAAACAAGTCTTATCTATATGCTTTTAGCTCGGAATAGGACCAAGTAAGGCAGTCTTGATATTTTTTCAAGAGTTGGGCATAGGACTATTTTTCCTCTTTACTTAAATTGTTGCCCAACAAAATCTTCCTTAGTTTACCATTAGTGCCCAAGTTATGCTATTCCACATCCCTTGAGGTATACATATTTCTATTTATGATGCAATCAACATTGTTAAAATTTGACTCAAGTGCAACAAAACCTCTAGGAATGGTGTTTGTTTTCAATTTGATGATGTCTTTCTCAAACAAATTTTCTCTTCCTTCAGTCATGCATACCATTGGCTCCCAATCGATATTCTGATTTGGAAAATCACCTTGGTTTTGCAATAACCTTAGCACTTGAGCATCATCATTAAAAAATTTCCAATGTTTGATGTTGTCAGGGACAACTGGCCTAGTCAACACTTCAATGTTGTATTCACAATAAGGTGAAATGGTGCAATTTCCAAATCTAGAACCCACCACTGCCAACTTGTCAGCTAGTAGCATTGAGACCTCTATCATGATACACAATGTTAAAGGAATCAAACATTTTAATTAGATCCCAAACTGCATGCTTATACTATTTCATACACTAATTTTTTGTAGCATACAGTTTTCTTATTTGTTTGACAACCAGCTATGAGTCTCCTTTTGCAACAATATCTTTCACTCCATACTTCCATGAAATTCTTAACTCCAATAACAATGCCTCATATTCATCAATTTTGTTAGTGCATTCAAAATTAATTTTGAAGGAAAAATCAAACTCTTCCAAACTAGGAGAAATCATAACTATACCAGCACCATTCCTAAATTTGGAGCAAGATCCATCAAATAGAAATGTCCATGGAGAACCTACCATATCAAGGCATTTTGATTTTTCCATCTTATTTTCTTTTCCATCAGTAAAACCAATGAAATTATCAGCATCTACATCAACAAATAAAACTTCATAGGAAGCATTGTTGGGATCTTCAATTAGGTGCAACATCTTCTTTTCTCCATAGAGCTTGACTAGGCTACTGTTGTTGCAAATCAGCAGCACCCCCTGGATGTTGATCAAATTTCTAGTTTGATCATACTAGCATCCAGTGTGATTGCACAACATTCAATCCTCTTCCCAAGTGTGGGAATCATAAAAATGGAAGAGGAATCTCCATATTAGAGGCTGGTTCCTCAAATACTCTGATCAGCTATTTTACTTGCACAATTGCAGAGGTTTAAACTCCTAAATTTACTCTAAATTCCAAGGAGACAGAGATAGGGAATGCAAAAAGAAAGAACTAATGCTAATAGGTGATGCACCAAAGGAGTTATAGACACTTGATGCTGCATGAAATACACAATCCATAAGGAAACACAGCATAAAACATGCGCAAATGCTCAAAATGTAATGAAAGATCAAGAAAGCAATGATAGATATATGAAAGGATTGAGGGATTTTAATCACAGAACATATAT
This sequence comes from Taxus chinensis, assembly GCA_019776745.2. Classification (NCBI taxonomy): domain Eukaryota; kingdom Viridiplantae; phylum Streptophyta; class Pinopsida; order Cupressales; family Taxaceae; genus Taxus; species Taxus chinensis. The sequence goes on from CM034146.1 coordinate 1,010,093,375, forward strand.
CAACATCTCAGATCCAATACAGTACATTACAGTGATCCAGAGGTAAGAAAAGGTGCTGCATTACATGAAAAGGTAAAATTTCTTCACAAATTTTTCCAAGGAGGAAGAAAAAGGGAGTTGCAGAGCTGAAAAGTGTCTCTCTTTTACAAAAATGAACTCATTCTGGCTTTTACAGTGCAAATTACGACCCTAGGAGAGACAAACGTGGGAAAAAATGCAAGGGGTTTAACCATTGACCAAAATTCCATCAAAATAGCATGGGCAACCTAACAGACCCATCCCCTGACATTTTTAACCATGCTGGGAGAGAATGCGAGCCATTCTTCATTAAAATCGGTGGTTGAAACGTCATTTCTATTCATAACCATGTGCCAGAAGCATTTTTTGATTTTATCTCTCCAAAATCCATCAAAATGCAAAATTGACCTTGGAATCTTGTAGATAATTTCACCATCTTTCCATTTATATAAAGAACGTGAAAAACTGAGCTCTGGATCGAAAGATATGGCGATTTGAAGTTTTAGGGAAAAATAGGGCCAAATCGGGTTGACAGGCAAAAATTCAAATTTTTGCACCTTTTTGGTCATTTGGAAAATTTTCCAAAATTTCCCTGCGCTCCGCCACTCTAGGTGCCACATGGTGGCATCTCATTGGCTGCGGGCCTTTCAGGGGAAAATTTTTCCAGAAAACTTCGTCGAGCCATAACTTCAAAAATACATGGAGTTAGGAGGAAAACTTTACCTTTCTAGAAAGATGAGAAAGAGCTCTATCCAATGGTGTCATTTCCAGAAGGTTTTGAGTTCCTGAAAAGAAAAATATTATGACTGAGGCACAAGAAAGGAAAAAATGAGAGGAGTTAGCCATAAAAAATGAGCAGGGGTACATTTTGGATAACAATTTTGGCGACTCAGAGGGGTCATCTGCCTGCTGGATGAAGTTACCAGTTGCCTGAAGCATCCATTGGGCATGGAGTCATGAGTTGTAGCCTACAAACTGATCTAAAATTTGAAAAACTCCTCTCTGAGCCACTTGGAAACCCACTGAAATGGACTGTGGAAGAGAAAAACCAGCACCACAAAAACTATGTACAAAACTAAAGGTCATACATGCTCCAAAATGGAACATGTAGAGTGTGCACAAGCACTTCTTTTACTGAAAGAAAAACTACCTATCCTACTCTAACTGGAAGCAAAAGTGGGCTAAACAAACCCTGCAACTGGTTGGGAGAAATAACTTCCCTTTCTCAAAAGTTGCAACCATGCAACTGATTTGGCACTGAACATGGCTAATTGAATGAGTGGAAAATCAACAAGAAGTTGTTCTTCTACCCAAATCATCAAGGTGTCAACTGAAAACAAATCCAATACCTCTTTTATTTTCTCTGCATTTGGATTGAAGAGGTATGACAGCTGATCCTTGGTACTTTGTAGCTCACCCTCATGCTTAAAAGTAAGCATGACTGGTTGTGACTTCTCCTTTGACTTCAATGAAGTCAAATACCTTATTGGGCAAGGTATGATCCATTTGATATGCCCATAGCTCTGATTTTCAATTCCAAAAATGGAGTCTTCTTGTAGACCTTCTTGGGTGGGTGATGTTGAAGCAATGGTAGGACTTTTCTGCCCTTTCTCTTCCTTCATGGCAACATGGAACTCTTCAATAGTGTGCAACTCCTCATTATTGATTACAACATCCAATGAATTTGCTTTTGCATTTTTGTTACCTGCTGCAATACATTATTGGCTTTGGGGCTCCTCCATTGTAGCTTTTGGAAGATTAAAATCTTCCAGCTTTGTTCAAGAGTGCAACATCCTGCAAACTGTAGGTTGATTACAACATCCAATGAACTTTGCTTTTGTCCATTGGTTTGTTACAAGTTCTTGCAATACATTATTGGAGCTTTGAATGGTGCTCCTCCATTGAAACGCTTTTGGAAGATTCAGCTATCTTCTTGGAAAAAGAATGAAAATGATGGAAAGAAGAAAAGAAGAATGGATGGAATGATGGAAAAAGCATCTAAACATTGTTCATAGAGGCATGTTGCAAACTGTCCAGCTTTGTTCAAGAGGCATGTTGTGCAAACTCTTGAACTCTTTTGTCCATTGGTAGCAAGTTCTTGTTGTTGGAGAATCCAATGGTGAAGGAAACGTGGTAATTTCAGAAAATACTTCACCTGTATAACTTCATTTTCAAACATGAAGGAAACGTGGTAATTTCAAGCTCTTCAAACTAAACATTCTTATAAGTATGATGGAAAATAAAACTCTTGAATGTCTTGCTGCAGCAAAGTCTGGTTGATTGAAACTCCCTCTTGTATGGTGGCCTCCAAATCTGCATTTTCTTCACCTGTATAACTTCATTTTCAAACATGAAACTTGTCAATCCAAACTCATCCCAAAAATCAGATTGTTGGAGAGATGAAGTGGGAGAGAAGCATGAAATTTCTTGTGCCTTTTTCTCACAATTTGGACCTGTTTTGTTCACCTCCATAATGGCTTCATCAATCAAATCAGCCCCTTCAAATGAAAGAAATTTTTTATCAATAATGCTTCCTTCTTCTACTGTTGTAAAAACTGACTTGACCTCATCCATTTGCTCCTCAAAGATGGGGTTTTGAGAAGGTTTTCGTTCCTTCTCGATGGCTGATTTTGTAGTGCAAACTGGATCAACAATTTCTTTAGGAAAAGTGCCAACATGGACACCCAACTCATCACCAACAAACTGCTGTTTTTCTCGCTCCACTGCTGTTATAAAATCAGCCTTGTTTTCCACTTGTTCTCCAACTTCAACATCCTCTATTGGTTTCACCATCAAGGGGATTTTTGTAATCCCTAATTTAAGAGCCCAACTCTTTATACTTCGAATTTCTTCATCCTTGTTTGGCTCTTCTTTCTGTTGTTGTTTTCCTTGATTGGCATTCTGATTTTTATCCTCCCAACATGGATTTGGGAATGCAAGAGGAGAAGTGGATTGTAACTCAATTGATTTTGCAATTTTTTGTGGTGGTGAAGGAGGTAGGAACTCTTGTTTCTTTGGAGGGAATGGCTGTTTGGAAGGGAAAAGGACAGAAGAATTGATATGGGGTAGAAGATTAGGGAATGGAGAAATGGATTCAACACTTGGGACAGCAAATGGAGAGTTTAAAACTTGACACTGCTGAGATAAAACAGATTGGGAAAGAGGGAGAGAAAAGGCATGAGATGGTGTGCTTACCTGTTGACAAGTTTGTTGAATACTCCTCTCATACACCTTTATTCCTTCAATCCACTTTGCAGGCAATGGTAGTGTTGTAATCATGAAGTCTAGCTTCTCTTGAGGGCTGTAATGCCTTGGAAAAGGTCCCACCCATGGACAAGGTGCTCTACAACCGATTCTAAATACTTTCATTTGTGATTGAGCCCTGGATTGCACCATGTTTACCTCCATCTTTTGGATTTGTTCTAGCAGATCTACATTTTCTTCTTGACTTCCCTCACAACCAGCATACCCTTGTACTTGACATGCTTCATATCCAAACTAACTTTGGCACTGCTGCTCATATGGGTAGACATGCTGATTTTGAATTTGATCAAAATGCTGATTTGGAGGATTTGTAAAACATGTTGGAGGTGTGATATACTGCTGTTGTAAATGTGAATTCCATGATGGAAATGAAGTCATGATTGCACAACTTCATGGAATGGAAAATAATGAAAATGATGGAAAGAAGAATGGATGGAAATGAATGGAAAACAGGTCTGCAACTTAGAGAATGAGTTGTTTACCAAATGGAGTCGCCAGATGTGCTTTTGAAAGTGCCTCCAAAAGGCTAAATCTTTAACAAGAACACACCAACCTGTCAAAGATAAAGTGCAAGACCTCTAAGGTCCCACCGGGCGTGCCAAAATTGTTGTTGCAAATCAGCAGCACCCCTTGGATGTTGATCAGATTTCTAGTTTGATCATACTAGCATCCAGTGTGATTGCACAACATTCAATCCTCTTCCCAAGTGTGGGAATCATAAAAATGGAAGAGGAATCTCCATATTAGAGGCTGGTTCCTCAAATCCTCTGATCAGCTATTTTACTTGCACAATTGCAGAGGTTTAAACTCCTAAATCTACTCTAAATTCCAAGGAGACAGAGATAGGGAATGCAAAAAGAAAGAACTAATGCTAATAGGTGATGCACCAAAGGAGTTGTAGACACCTGATGCTACATGAAATACACAATCCATAAGGAAACACAACATAAAACATGCGCAAATGCTCAAAATGTAATGAAAGATCAAGAAAGCAATGATAGATATATGAAAGGATTGAGGGATTTTAATCACATAACATATATCAACATCTCAGATCCAATACAGTACATTACAGTGATCCAGAGGTAAGAAAAGGTGCTGCATTACATGAAAAGGTAAAATTTCTTCACAAATTTTTCCAAGGAGGAAGAAAAAGGGAGTTGCAGAGCTGAAAAGTGTCTCTCTTTTACAAAAATGAGCTCATTCTGGCTTTTACAGTGCAAATTACGACCCTAGGAGAGACAAACGTGGGAAAAAATGCAAGGGGTTCAACCATTGACCAAAATTCCATCAAAATAGCATGGGCAACCTGACATACCCATCCCCTGACATTTTTAACCATGCTGGGAGAGAATACGAGCAATTCTTCATTAAAATCGATGGTTGAAACGTCATTTCTGTTCATGACCACGTTCCAGAAGAATTTTTTGATTTTATCTCTCCAAACTCCACCAAAATTAAAAATTGACCCTAGAATCTTATAGATAATTTCACCAGCTTTCCATTGATATAAAGAACGTGAAAAACTGAGCTCTGGATCGAAAGATATGGCGATTTGAAGTTTAAGGGAAAAACAGGGCCAAATCGGGTTGGCGGGCAAAAATTCAAATTTTTGCACCTTTTTGGTCGTTTGGAAAATTTTCCAAAATTTCCCCACGCTCCAACACTCTAGGTGCCACGTGGTGGCATCTCATTGGCCGCGGGCCTTTCAGGGGAAATTTTTTCCAAAAAACTCCGTCGAGCCATAACTTCAAAAATACATGGAGTTAGGAGGAAAACTTTACCTTTCTGGAAAGCTGAGAAAGAGCTATATCCAATGGTGTCATTTCTAGAAGGTTTTGAGTGCCTAAAAAGCAAAATATTATGACTGAGGCACAAGAGAGGAAAAAATGAGAGGAGTTAGCCACAAAAAATGAGCAGGGGCACATTTTGGATAACATCTACCCTCAATGGGAATGGTGGAAAAACACATATCCACTTGGGCACTCCCTCCAACACTTACAGCCCACTTTCTTGAAAAAATCATACCCCATTTGGCATGGAAATCAACAATCACAACATCCAATTTTAAATTCCTCCCTAGATAAGATGCAAGCCGCACTACCAAACCTTTCACACAACCAACAACCGACACTTCTCTTGAGTCCATGGCAGTACACTTTCCATAGGCTACTGTCACTTTGATGTCCAACTCATTCATGACTTCTAGAGGCATGAAATTACATGATGCACTAGAATCAAACATACAATTGTGAAGTAGCTTATCCTTTATGATCAAAGTTGTGAAGAATGGATCAACATTCAATTGAGAATCAACCAAAGATATCCCCAAATATACCTTAGGTTTCTCTCCAAGATCTTCTACTACTGGTGGTGTTTCAAGGTCAACAATGATCTGAGGTGGATTTTCAACAACATTTACATTTCTACCTGGAGTAACCTTCTCTTCTTTCAATCCCAAGTACTCAAATGCTCTCTTCTTATGCTCAGGAATTTTAAGCAACTCAATGATTAGAACACTCACTTTAATTTGGATTAATACTTGGGCTATGTCATAGGGGACACTCTTTGGCAAAACAACATTGGAAAAAAAAGATTCATTAGATGGAAAGATATTCTTGGCAGCTTGGGCATGAGGAGGAATGTAGTTTTTTCTTGGGACAATAGAGCTTTTAGCAAGTGTTTCTTTCCTAGGATATTCTTTTGGAATGCTTGTCAGTAAGGGTGTTTTAGGTTTGGCTTGAGGCCCACTTCCTGTAACAACTTTGCTTCTAGTGTTATACTCTTTCTCTTTAGCTACAATAGTATTCATCAACAATTTTCTATCTTCCTCCGAAGGGATACCACCATCATACTTCTTAATCATCAAAGCTATTAAGTAGTCAAAATCATTGTTAGGAATTTTAAAATCTTACACTACATCAACTTCAAGAGCATGAGGGGGAAGAAATACTTGTACCCGTTTGATGCAATCCTAAAAAATTTCAGCTTTCCTAGCACTTATTACTTCAGTAGATGTTGCTCCTCCTTGTGAGCTTGAAGAACAACCCATCATGCAAATTTCGTCAATACCATCATCATTATTAACTTCACCTTCTTGCTGGTTTTCTTCACATGGAGGATGGGGCAGAAAACACCTATCACACCAATCAATATCAGTAACCTCTTCAACAACATCAACCCTAGTAGTTAAGGGATTTGGCAACACTCTTCCTTCACGTGCTTGAGGATGTCTATTTACAGATCCAACAGGCCCTTTACCTTTTTCATCAAACCTCTTCTCATTCCTATGGTGATTGGCATGTCTATCTTGTGTTTTCCACCTAGGTTGACCTTGTGAATTCTTCCCAATTCCCTTCTTAGCTTTTTCCAACTTGTATGAGATTTTTGTGACAGCCCCTGCCAAAGTTTTCACAACCTCTTCTAAATTAGCACCTTTGCTAGCTTGAGGTTTTTTAGGGTTTGTCAATTCTACACCATCTCTTTTGAGAGGTTTCCTAATTTCTTTGATATTGTTCTTAATTTGAAGTGCCATGATGATAGCTTGTCTTAGATTGGTTGGATTCTTGTCTCTTAGGTAATAGGCTTCCTTCTTATCAAATGCATCTACATAGTTGATTAGACAAGATTCATCACAAGGCCTCAAATTAATAGGAAGCCTTCTCAAAGTTTTTTTAAACCTTATGTTGAAGTCATGGAATGATTCATTAGGTTTCTTCTTGATATTCTCAAACTCAAACAAAAGAAATCTAGGATCAGTCTTGTCAACATATTACAACCTAAATGCATTCTTTATTTCAGTCCAAGAGTCAATAGAATTATCAAACAGAGCCTTGTACCAATCCCTAGCATCCTCTTCTAGTGTATGAATAAACAATTTGACATACACATCCTCAAACTCTATCTCAAAAATATTCCATCATATTATCAAAAATTTTGAGATGTTGATCACTAGTAATAGCATTGTTACCCTAGAATTTTGGCAACCTATTTCTGACATCTTGTGGGATAGCATTTTTGTAACCATCCATTCCTCTAAAATTTATAGGACCAAAGGTGTTAACAACAAATGGAGGTCTAGGTTGAGCCATATTGTTTGGTGGAGGTGATCTTGGAGGTGAAACAAGCTGCTGAGGAGTGCAAGGTATTTGGGACTCAAGAATGTGATTCACAAGACTGGTTTTCTCTAAGTGTTGACTTTCTTTGAAAGTTTTATTTGGATTAAAACACATAGGTGCATATTGGAGAAGGAACTCACCTAGTACAGTAGAAATACCTTCAATAGCTGAGGCAAACAAGTTTATGAGAGGATTGCTTGAATCAGAATCACTGGTAAAAGAGTGATAATCCTCTACCAAAGGTTGATCTCTCTCACCAATGGATATATCTTTTCCTAATGTCTGACCTTTAACAACTTTCCAAACTCTTTTCCCTTCCAACTCTGAATTCCTTGAATCTGTAAACAACTTCTTAGTAGAGTCTCTAAGGAAGAGAGATCTTCTTCCTTCCAGTTTTGTAGGGATTAACAACACAAAAGTAAATGATATAAAGGTAAGACACTGGTATTTATCAATATTAGAACAGCATGGATTCACCACTAAGGATTTTCACCATACTTGTGAAAATGCACTAAAATATTCTATCAAATACTTATCAGCACTAAAAATCTTGTTAGAATTTATAGATCAGACATTGCTTTCTTCAATCAATCAACCAAAAATACAAATAAGGTGCAACCACTACTAGAAACTGATAAAATTGTAGGTAGAACTTGTAACCTTCATTTAATCCTTAAAAATTTGATTATAAAATGATGCTTTGACAATGTTTTTGCATGCAAAATTTGTAAAGGACTTTACCAGGGTTTGATATGCATTCAAATATCTCAAATATGCATACACATGGATCAGATTGAACTTAAGAGAATATCAAAATCAAACCTCTAATTTTTATTCCAATCTTATAAATCTGATCAGAAGATGATACTCAGATTTGTAATTGCACATAAATCACACAAGAAGTATTACGAGGGATCTTAAATACTGAAATACTGAAGAATCTCCTTGGAAATGGTGCCAAAAAGTGTTGATACCCAAAATTTTTCTCCTTTTCAGTCTGAGTAGCATCAGAGATATGGCATGAAGCTTGAAGTTAGATAGATCATGATGTATGTTGTTTTGTAGCAAGGAAGGTCATCTAACTGGCACTCAGATTTTTGGAGAGATGGATAGCACTTTGAAAGGATTTGATCTGACCCTCAATATTTTAGGTTATGCCTTTTCAACCAAGGTAAGAGAACTGATATTGTAACCCCAAAATGGTGAAGGAAATGAAGATATCCCTCAATTTATGCAAATAGTATAAAAAGGCCTTGGGAAAATATGATCAACACTCCAAATTTGAATTTTACAAGTTGTCACTCCCAGATCATGGAGATATTTTCAATGCAAGACAAGGGTTACTGAAGACATTGTATAATCTTGATTTACCTTGTGCATTTTTGTAGATGGGTTAGATCCTTTTGTTGAAACACAATGCAATGTAGGGGTAGTATGGGTAGGATTAGTTTGTTTGAATGAATTTTTTGGTGGGGTATTGATAAGACAAACTGGGATATATCAGATCTTTGACAACCTCTACAATACTTAAACAAATATCAGATAAAATTCTTCAAATAATGAGAATATTATTTCAACTAGAAGAGGCATAAATGCAAGCCCAGGTTTCACTCTTCACACAATCTTTGAGAATTCACCAAAAAATATTGAAGTAAAGAACTCAATTAAAAACAAAAATCCTTGATCAAACCACGCCTAAGGTACCCCCAAAGGCTTACAAACAATCTTTGTAGTCAAGGAAGGTAAAGTGATTTTAAATTTGGCTATCTCTTTATCAAATGAAGGATCTTCTGAACATTAGATTGCAAATTCCACTAAACTATCAACAAGAAATGGAGATTCTGTGTGATTTCTAAAGACTTTCAATGCAAGATTGCAACAAGAATAATTAAAACTATTTACAGGCATTTAAAAAATGATAACAGACATCATATTGCCAAGAAAAACATAGATTAACTCAAGAGCTTGTCAGATTCATCAGCAAGGGAGAGTTTCATGAATAATCTCATAGCTGTGTGATGGCTATACACTTGTAACCAACTCACATACATGAAGATCCAACATAGAAGAAATTATTTTGGTTCTTTTGTGGGTTTTTTTAGAAAAATGAGATTTCTCTCAGAATTTTCTCATGATTTTAAAATTTCCAACCCCTTTACAATGTCTCAAAAATAAATTATATACCTCATGCCACATTGGAGCCTTCTTTCCCAAGCAAAGAATATGCCATGAGATCAAGTTTGTTACAAAACAATCCTCATGATTCAATGAAAATGACTTCAAACAGAAAAACATTCACAGGTTGTCAGGTGTGCCTAAAAAGATTAAATCATTACAAGTATTTGGATCATTATCCATCCTAGAGGCATGTTTTTCATCTTTGAGGCATGCAAACACCTTTTACTCATCATTTTCACCTTTTACCTTTTCAAATTACCTCTATAACTTTTGATTTTTTCATTTCACATTTTTTGACCAATTAGGAAAAAATTTATTTCAAAATCACCTCAGATCAAATAATTAAGCCATGAAAGTGATGCCAATGATCCTGGAAGGCCAAAACAACACAAAATCACTATAAATTTGATGAATTTTGATGCAAAAATCATGATTCCAAGCTTCCTGGAGCTCTCATGGCGGTCAAAACAAATGGATGCACAACAACCATTGATCTTATCCATATTTTAATCTTGGCCCTCCACGTGGAAGATGAAGAATTAGAAATAAGCTTGAGTTACCTTTTTAATTTTTTGGATAAGGCTGGACACGTGGCAAAAAATGATTGGAAACAAATTTGGGCTCATTTTTGACTTTTTAACCTTTTGGAAAAAATGGAAAATTTTGACTTTTTCCCCCGCCCCTCCACCTTTGAATTTTGGAGCTGACATGTGGCACATGGTGGGTCCCATTGGGATTGCGCTTCAATTTTGTACATTTTGACCCTTTTGGAAAATTGGAAAATTTTCACTTTTTGCCCTGTGGGCCCGCACCTCTGATTTCTCCCTCACCACGTGTCTCCCATTGATTTGTCACGGGCCAGCGCTTCGAATTTTGATTTTAAGCCTTCTTTGTAAAAACGAAAAAATTCTCTCCTACCTCTGCCAGCCCGCTGACCCACCTTGTCCTCTACCACATGTCACTCGATGATTCACTAGTAGGCCAGCGCTTCAATTTTTTATTTTAAGCCTTCTTTGCAAAAGGGAAAAATTCTCTCCTACCTCCGCCAACCCATCGACCTACCTTATCCACTCATGGACACATGTCCTTTCCTGATTTGTTGAGGATCTTCGGCCATAAATTTTACTTTAAACCATTCAAAGTTTAAAAACTTCAAAATCTCCAAAACCTCCACCCCACCATTTTGAATTTCCTGGACACGTGTCCTCCTGTGATTCACCATGGGGCCACGGTCCAAAATTTTACATTAACCCTTTGAGCCAAAAACACAAAATTTCATAAGTTTTTCTCCGCCACCCGCATCTCCTCTGACCAAAATAATTTCCACGTGTCCTCCTCTGGTTGGTTGCAGGGTTTCGGGAAAAATTTTGACTTTAACATTTTTACAAAATAAGGTCTAAAAACCTTAAGGGAATCTGACCACCTGCCATCCCCCTGCCAATCAAAACATGCCACATAGGAAAATTTGGAAAAAATGGGTCCCTGGGCCTGAAAATGCCCCATTTGTCAAAAAGGCTAAAAATGAAAAGTTACAACACTTCCCCGCTTTTCCTAAGCCAATTAGGAGCTGCCACGTACCATCTGACTTCTCAGCGATAATTTGACAGCTAAAATACGCCCGTCTGATCGTCATAACACAAAAAATTCAAAGGATGCCCTAGAATTAAATTTTTTCACCAAGGATGGAAGATTTTTCAATTTTGAATCAATTAAAGCATAATTTTCGAACATTTTCAACCTTGGGATTGGATTTTCAATTACACACATGTATGATTTGATCAATTTCAATTTTTCACAATGTAGAAAAGGGAAAACTAACATAGCTCGCAAAATTGGAAAAACTAGAGCACAGAAAAGGGTAAACTTGGATTATTCTTTCAAATTAGGGTAAAACAAGAAGTTTGTCAGCATTTTTAAAGCATTTCAACTAGAGGGGAAGAATTACATACCATCAAATCAAAAGATAAAACATTTTTTGAGTAAATACAGATTTGAAAAATTAAGGCAACATGGTGCAAGCTCAAAAATGGCACCAACAGAGATCATGCTTGTTATGGATAAATATTTTTTGTTCTTAAGATCATCGGACTGGAATGGAATGGCTTCCTTGAATCCATTTTTCACTTCTTGTAGGTGAGTTGCAATCTAGTTTAAAATTTGCAAACTTTTCTCTTTATCTGACTCATCCTTGGATCAACTTTAGTGATCCAAAGAATGTTTTAAACCTTCTCAGTTGAATGAATGGTAACTTGACATTCCATAATTGAGGGACATGGTGGACTTAAAATTGTTATTAAAATTTCTTTATTCTTGTGTGAACGTGTTTCTATTCAGTTATATGTTGTTCTTAGGTCCTTGAAGATCGATCTTGGCAGTACATTGCTAACATAAAAGAAATACACCCTGCTCATGACATAAGAAGGATTCAGAATCCTAAAACTAAAGGATTATCCTACGGAATCCAAAGCTGGGTAAGAATATTCACTACCTAGCTATGCTACTTAATTGAATTTTTACTTTAATCTAAGCCTTGTACTAAGGGAATATGGAAAGGTTGCTAGGCTATCTAAATTAACCTAAAACCTAATGCTATATGGTTATGGGATGATCTAACCTAATGTTGGAATTACCTAAGGTAATGTGTTAAGGCCTAAGGTAATTATTCCTAAACTAACCTAAGTGTAAGGATCGATCCTAAGCTATTTTAATGGGAACCTAAAAGGGTTGCATACCTCTAAGGTGACGGTTCCAATGCCATTGAATTGTTGATAAGGTTCTTAAAGGCATTACGTACTACCAGTTTTGGCAAGGGCTAGTTGATTTAGTGGAGGCTTATGTGGAAGATCCACTAAAGATGGAGTTGCATGTTAAATGGGAATTGGCATTCGCCAGATTTGGGAGGTAGTGGCAAGGAGAGTTGAGCGGGAAAATTGGAATTAATGAAATTAATTGGCCTCGGGTTTTGTTCACAAACCGTCTAGGAAACTTCAAAGGTGGGTTATTGGGAGGTTGTTGGTTTTTGCATGCTTTTTAGATTTTTCTCTACATGGAGCAAACTATTTCTTTGAACTAGCAATTCAACTTTCACTTCATTGTTATTTTTAACTCACATGGTCTATTTTCGATCATGGGAAGGTATATGAGGCATTCTAAGGAAAGTTGTTGGTTTGTTGATCTTTCATGGAGGAGAAAAGGAGTTGGAATCTCATCTGTAAGTCTCCTTCAATTTGGCATAAGTGCTATCAAACATGATAGGATCTAACCATTAAGATCTCTTGCTTTCTTCTAAATTTTTCATTAAAATGGCTCTGCTCTTATGAGATTCTTGACTTGCATGTTTTATTTGGTTATTTGCTTGCTGGGTTTTGTAATCTTTGGAAATTTGGGTATGAATCCATGACTAATTGATAATAAGTGTTTGAAACTTTCGTGGTATGTGCTAATTAGCAAGACATGCATGAGAAACTTGTTACTGTAACTTTGCTTGTCATTTATTTAACCAGTATATGAAGAAGTTGTGTTTTCAACTGACCTTCATCATTGTTTATTTGGTTCTAAGTTTTAGGAACCTTGAATCATGTCTGATCTTTGTGTGGATCTCATCTTGGTTTGAGCTAAATCTTGTAGTTGAGCTCATCTTTTTTTTGAGATAGATCCTATATTTAGGTTTGTGTTTTGTTTGAGCTTGAGCTTGTATTGAGTTGGTGTTTCATTTGAGCCTGTATTCAAGTTCGTGTGTAGTTAAGATTGATTTGGGGATAGTTTTTGTTAATAATTTGGGTTGGAGGTTCTTTTCACTCTGAAATAGTGTTTGGATTCCTGAGTAATCTTGGATTGTTGTTTAAGTCCATACGTACCTCTGTACTCGTGTTTATTCTTGTGTTATTCTATACTGTTAATGGAAGTTCGTAATTTACACAGTAATAGTATTTTTTTGATTAGTTTTGAACTCTAGTAGGATCTCATGTTTCGAGTTTTATGAGCTTTCTTTGTTTGATATACAAACTGGAATGGGAAGTGTGGTTTCCTGAACCTGTAAATATCTACTTGAATAATTCTAAACTCCTTTATGAGAAACTTGTGTTTCATTTTGAGTTGGAAATAGGGTTTCTTGTATACACTTTAAACTGATTAAGGTTGTCATGTTATATTCTGACTTGTATCATAATATTTGTATATATCTATGCTCAAGTTTGAGACTTTGTGATTCGGCATTGTACATGTAATTTAATACATAGTGTTGGAATTTTTAGTTGAACAACGTGTTAGCTCTGTTCTGGTATTTGTGAGCTGGTTTTAAATTTCATTCTAGTTGGAAGCTTATAACTCCTTTAATGTAAACCACTTACTCCAGGTACTTCTGGGTAAGTAGTATGACTAGGCTGTTTGAATATCTCTTGGAGATTTAACTTGAAATGTTTTCGTTTAATAGTAGGATTTGGAATTATTTTAAAATGAGTTTGTACCTGTGCTTAGAAATATTAGTGGAGGCGGAATACTTAAATCTGTTTATCCTAGAAAAAAATTATAGTTCTAAAGGAATTATGAATCACCTATGTTTAAGTACAATGTTGTGGAGGCATGTAAAGGAACTTCAGTTTTGAGTTCAAGGATACTCCTGAACTGGTTTAGTTTAAAGGTTTTGAGTTTTCTAATCTTGTTGAGATTCTTGAATTGCATGTTTTATCTAGTTATTTGCTTGCTGGGTTTTGTAATCTTCAGAAATTTGGGTATGAATCCATGGCAAATTGATAATAAGTGTTTGAAACTTTCGTGGTATGTTCTAATTAGCAAGACATGCATGAGAAACTTGTTACTGTAACTTTTCTTGTCATTTCTTGAACCAGTATACGAAGTTGTGTTTTCAACTGACCTTCATCATTGTTTATTTGGTTCTGAGTTTTGGGAACCTTGAATCATGTATGATCTTTCTATGGAGCTCATCTTTGTTTGAGCTAAAGCTTATAGTTGAGCTCGTCTTCTATTTGAGCTAGATCCTATTTTCAGGTTTGTGTTTTGTTTGAGCTTGAGCTAGTGTTTTGTTTGAGCCTGTATTCAAGTTCTTGTGTAATTAAGCTTGATTTGGGGATAGTGTTTTGTTAATAATTTGTGTTGGAGGTTCTTGTCACTTTGAAACAGTGTTTGGATTCCTGATTAATCTTGGACTATTGTTTAAGTCCATACGTACCACTGTACTCATGTTTATTCTTGTTTTATTCTAGACTGTTAATGGAAGTTCATAATTTACATAGTAATAGTATTGTTTTGATTAGTTTTGAACTCTGGTAGGAGCTTGTGTTTCGAGCTGTTATGAGCTTTCTTTATTTGATATACAAACTAGAATGGGAATTTTGGTTGCCTAAACCTGTGAATATCTACTTGAATAGTTCTGAACTCCTCTATGAGAAACTTGTGTTTCATTTTGAGTTGGAAATAGGGTTTCTTGTTTACACTTTAAACTGGTTAAGGTTGTTGTGTTATATTCTGACTTGTATCATAATATTTGTATATATATGTGCTCACATTTGAGACTTTGTGATTCGGCACTGTACATGTAATTTGATACACAGTGTTTGAATTTTTAGTTCAACGACGTGTTAGATCTATTCTGGTATTTCTGAGTTGGTTTTAAATTGTATTCTAGTTGGAAGCTTATAACTCCTTTAATGTAAACCGCTTACTCCAGGTAATTCTGAGTAAGTAGTATGACTAAGTTGTTTGAATATCTCTTAGAGATTTAACTAGAAACATTTTTGTTTGATAGTAGGATTTGGAATTCTTTTAAAACAAGTTTGTACCTATGCTTAGAAATAGTAGTGGAGGTAGAATACTTAAATCTGTTTAGTTTGATTTTGTTTTATAGTTCTAAAGTAATTATGAATCACTTATGTTTAAGTACAATGTTGTGGAGGCATGTAAAGGAACTTCAATTTCAAGTTCAAGGATACTCCTGAACTGGTTTAGTTTAAAGGTTTTGGGTTTTCTAATCTTGTTGGGATCAATAAGTTAATGCTTGAGTCTTTTAAAAGATGAAGGAAATTGGGAACCCTTAAAGATAGGGTGTTGTTTTAGAACTTTACTGAGTGTTGTTCAGAACTGAAATTGGAACTACTACTTGTAATGATAAGGATTATAAGGAGGACTTGCAGTACATTTCTTGCAATGAGTTGGTTTGGTTCTCTCATTTGGGAACTAGTGTATGAGCTTATTGTTTGGATTAGAGATGGGAATTTGTTGTTAATTTTAGAGAATAAATTAAAAATTGAGTCAAATTCTTATAAGATTCCCTTTCTAACCTGTAGGGATTAGTTCATTTGATTGAACCCTTCTGTTATTAGTTCTCTTGCAAGATGGATATTTATTACACCTTTTTAGCCTTCCTTGTTCATATTATTTGTTAAAGTGATGAAGGAAGAGATTTGATGTTTTAGTTTTGTTGAATAGAAAATACAATCTTGTTGTCAGACTATTAAAATTCTATATTCCTTTTTAGATTGATATGGGATTTTGTTCTGTTTAAAAATCTAAAATGTTGCATTTAAAGGTAGTTGTCTTTTAAACGAAACAATTAAATTCATGTTATGAAATTCTATATGTTTTCTGATATTTTTGTGTTGAGCATAGTTTGGAATGGATATCCTTCTTCCTTGCTTAGGAGCTATATGTATCATCTCAATGTGAAGTATGTTGTAAACCCTTTCTTTATTGTTTAAAGGTAATTGTTAGGATCAATTAAACTTTAATTTTGTAAGGCAGATGTTGTGGATTATATTATGTTCTTCTCTTAGAAGTGAATTCATATTGGTTAATGTACTTCTTTTCCGTTTGCTATTATTTATACTGATATTTATGATGTATTAATTGTCTCATTAAAGCAGAGTTTTTTTAATGGAACAATTAGTGGAATGCACTTCGTTTTAAGGCTTAGTGCTTATCATGCTTGGTTCATTGAATTGACCCATGCTAGAAATTTTTGTAGATGGACTTCGTAAGTGATAAAAGAATGCAAAACTTATATGATGCATTGGTTGATTTAAATATAATTCCTTGTGAAGAATTCTAATTTGTTCTTGATATTGTATTGAAAAAGAAAATTATTATTCTTTTAGAATGAAGGTGGTTGTTATTCATTATGCCTAAAAATCATAAGGCTTGTAAATGTATAAGTTATAAATATGAATTGAAAGATGAGAATTTACTTGTATTGGTTGTGTAAATTATCTTGTACTTGTATGAAAAAGATGGATTTCTATCTTGTTGATATTCTTCATATTATTTTTATGCTTAATTGGTTATCCTTTGATAAGTTGGATAAAGGTATTTAGTTTAATTTCCCTAATTAAGATGTAGCTTGTTAATTTTCATAATATGATTTTCTTTATCTAAACTATATAATATAGTAATATAAGGTGTGTTGAACAGACATTAAGAAATATGGATATTGGGTAGGATATACCCTAACACTTAAACACATAGATAAAGACTCCTCTTTTTTAATTCCATATAAACCAAAAAGGGTATGGAAATATGATTGCAATTTATTAGACTTCATTTTTTTATGAAGTCTACTTTAAATTGGATATACTCGAATGTTGAACCTGTCTAAAAGTTTTTGTACTTTTTAAATGAAACTTTATAACGTTGTTCGATTGCAGTTAATTGGTAGTGTAACTGAGAGATCTAACATTAAAAAAACCGTAAGTATAAACAAAGGTATTCATGGACTAAATGAAGAAAATTTAGGAAAGAAATTATTGAGCATTGGATTAGGGTTTGGAAGGGTTACTGTAATCAAGAAATAATTCAAACTAACAATGTATTAACAATCTCCTCGAGGGTATGTACATCTCGATGAGGCATTTCTGTAGGATGTTGGTACACACCAACTGCAGGGTTTTACTTTCGAGAAGGCTTGGCTCCTATCGAGAATATAGTGTTGTAGTTGACATGTGGCATCACCCTTCTGCATTGATCATCTAGATCTACACAAAATAGGAACTCAAACTTGAAATTAGTTTCTCTCTAGGTCTGGATAAGAGCATATTTAGGATATGAATTATCTTCTAATGGCTCAGGGTACGTTGGCACATCTGGTCAACTTAGGTCAACTGAGTATGCCCATTTACCCTAAGCCATTATGAGCATCTTCCTATAATAGGTTATGTTCCTATCTAGGGCTAGGGTTAAACCTGGAACAAGTGGACTGATGGTAGTTAGTAAAGACCAATCATGATAATAGAGGAGTGAGGTGAAGGATGTATTCCAATATGATGAGTATGTCATCTAGAGTGACATACACAGTATGTTGTAAATATTTGGCCAAAGTATCGCAAACTGCTAGTTATGTTGTCCTATGTCACCAAGTTTGAAACAATGTGATATCAGATGAATATTGGTAGCATATATTCATATATATTCTTTAAACAAATCACTCAGTACCCAGTGTAGGGTAGGAAGACAAATTATACGAAGTATACTATATGTATTCAATACATAAGATAACATAAATAGATCGGTAGCTTATTGAGTTATGGAATGAATAGATTGGTGAATCACCAAGTCATTACAATTGCATATGTTTATCCATTGAATTTTATTGGCATGGAATGTTTGTTCTAAATAATGCTTTATTTAGAACAGTGAAAACTATTTTAAAAAAAAATCCCTTGTTTCTAAAGTCTTAAAATGGGAATGTTACATACCTGAGAGGGTCAACTTTGGATATGAGCTTAGTTTTATTATTTAGGAGATAATGGCGAAGTTTTTGAAATGTGAAGACAACCACCAAGTAGGCCTTTTCTATTTGGGGATAATTCAACTCATATGTGATCAAGGTGCATCTAAGATAGTAAACTACTCTCTCTTTATGGGCTAAGTCATATCAGGCAAGTAACGCACCAATAGAAAACTGGGTAGTAGAAATGTATAAGAGGAGAGGTTCATCGGGGCTAGGTGGAATTAGTACAGGTGGGCTGGAAAATTGCTATTTGAGTAGCGCGAAGGATTTTTGACAGTCAGGTCCCTAATTGAATGTGACATCTTTCTTGAGCAAGTGAGTAAAGGGGTGGCACTTATCCGTAAGTTATGAGATAAAGTGAAGGATTGCCTAAATCTTTCCGTATAGACTCCTTAGCTATTTGAGAGTGGTAGTTGGTGGAATTTCTGTGATAGCCGTAGCCTTTACAAGATCCACTTCAATCCCTCTTTGTGAGACAGTGGGATCTAGGATTTTTCCTAATAAAACACTAAAGACACATTTCTTAGGGTTCAAATGAACCTTATAGTCTCTTAGATGCTAAAATATATGCCTCAACACTTCAGGGTGTTCTTTTCTACTTTTGGATTTTTCCAGGATATCATCAACATAATCCTCCATGATGTCACTTATCATATCATGGAAAATAAATATCATGGCCCGCTGATAAGTAGCCCTAGCGTTCTTAAGCCCAAAGGGCATGACTTTGTAGAAAAATGTTCCCCAAGGGGTGATGAATGTTGTCTTATGTTGATATTCTTCTACAATTCGTATATGGTTATAACCTAAAAAACCATCCATCAATGACAACATTTCATAGCCAGTAGTTGAATCGACTATCATGTTGATGTTAGGTAGGGGAAAATAATCTTTTGGGCATGCTTTTTTGATGTCATGGTAATTCATGTAGATCCTTATGCCAACAAGTTTTTTCTATATTGGGACTATGTTAGAGATCCATTCTGAATAGTCAATAGGTTTAATGAAATCCACAGCTAAAAAAATTTCTAATTCTTCTTTGAACAAGAGTGCCACTTTAGGATGCATATTTCTCAACTTTTGATTGATTTTTTTGGCATCTGGGTGCACAACAAGGTTGTGCACAACTAGCTCAGGGTCCAAACTAGGCATATATTCATATGTCCACATGAATATGTCCACGTATTCTTTTAAGAGCTCTATGAAAGTATTTTGTTCCTGAGCTCAAAGTGAAGCTCATAGCTTGACTATTCTAGGTTGCTCCTCTAAGCCAATGTTGACGTTGTTCATTTCCTCAATAAGCATTTTAGCAGCATCTTCCATCCACATAGGATCAGGGGGAAGAGTAAGATCGGCCTCCTGTGGTAATTCATGGTCATATTTGAATGGATAAATCAATTCATCTTTAGACTCTTCGTTCTATTTTTCTATGAGTTTATCAAAGAGGTTGTCACTATGGGATTTCCTTTGAGCCTTCTTGCTTGGTTTCTTTGAAGTGGGTGTAATTTTATTTACAACCTTTTTATTCAACTATCCGCACATCTTTGCTTCTTCCCTAAAGTAGTCACAAGCATCTAGTTGAATTTTAAATCCTTTCTTGTGGTCTCCAGCCGGAATAAAGTCCCTGAGTCCCATGAACTCTACAAATGCCTCATCATTTTCAAAGAAATCTAGGGGCACGTGAAGTTGTTGATCCCAATCTATAAGTTCAGGATATATAAGGGCTAATAGATATTTATCTAGGGGGATGGATTCAGATAAGGTAAGGACCGACGAATCTTGGAATAAGTTCATGGAGGTAAGATCTTCGTAAAGGCTACATTGGGAATCTACGTCACTATTAGAATGAGATGAAACGTCCTCATGTTCAGAAGATGTGGCATCATTCTCAGAAGGTAGAGCATCATGGGGCCTTTTTCCAAGGCCATGTTTATTAGTTTTAAAATGAGGGATAGGGATAGGCTCCAGATGGCCATGTGTATTAACACCACATCTAAACCTGATATAGCCCATGACAAACATCATGTGAGGACCGTTGATGTACTGAGGCGCTTGATTGCATGAAGCCATAGTGCCTTCTAGCACTCTGCTAGAAGGGTCTTCTAACATTTTCTCCTCAAATAGGAGACCATTATGGACAAATTTTTCCAATGGTTTAGTACATTTCTCATAGGTGCTATTGAACTGAAAATAAGGCTTACCCTTTGTCCTGGGGGATACTGATAAGTCTGATATCAACAGAGATTGCTCAAGATTGAATGGCTTACTTGGGCCATATTTTTCTGATGGTTCCTCCCATGAAGCAAATGGATTGACCAATGAGGGAAAATCTTGATTGAAAGGTGTGAAGGACTCTAAATCTATTCAGTTTTTTAAAGCCTTCGTCTTTAGAGGGAAAACAACATCTATAAAATGGCATTCATAAGCAGCACGATAAAAACTATGTAATGCCTTACAATGTGTGAAATTTTCCAGGTTTCCCAAAATGGTAACTACCTTCCCTTCATGACATAACTTGATGTGTTGATGAAATGTTAATGGAATAGCTTGCATGGCATGGATCCATGGGCGTCCCAAGAGTATGATGTATGGGAGGTCCAAGTCAAGGACATGAAACATTATGTCGTGAAATGTTGGTCCTACCTCCATGGGGACCACTATAGTCCCTACTGACTCTCTTTCTTCATTGTCATATGTTGTGATTGTGATAGTCTTATCACCCAGCTCTATTTCTGAATGGCCTAGTTGTTTTACTAGCTTCAAGGTGTAATATTTCAGACCAGATCCCCCATCTACAAGTACTCTTTTGATTTTATGATGGGTAACCACCACTTTGAGATACAATGGAAAGTTATGCTCTAGGTTGTTATGCGGGATTGCAGTATGATTAAAAGTAATATGATAATTTGTGTCTAAGCATGCAATCATGGCTTGAAGGTTCGTGGGATCTACTTCTGTGAAAACCCCTAAAGTTTACAAATTTTTGTACAGTATGTTCTTATGGGCATTAGAGATCTTGAGGAGATCAAGAATAGATATATTATCATGAATTTTCTCTAATTACTCTACTAAGTTATACTGACTTTCCTGAGAGGTAACCATAGGATCCGGTATGATTAAGCGGGCACTTCTTGTCCCGAATGCACATCTCTTTTCTAAAATCTAAATGGTGTTGATTTGTTCATTAGATGAGTTAATACATCTAATGAGGGAATCATTAAGACTATTATTTGTAGGGTACACATAGGTAGCAGTCCTATAGTCATTGGAAGTTTTCCCTTGATCTGTTTTCTTTTTCTTTTTATCTGCATGGTCAGGAAAAGGTTCCTTGTAAATACCCATTTTTTCATTTGAAATTTTACCAATCTCAAGGGGAGAATCCACAGCAATCTTCCCTTCCTCTATGAATTCTTGGATATAATGGTGTAATCTCAAACATCTATCCATTTTGTTTCCTTTAACATAGTGGAAGTTGCAATATTCATGATCTTTGAACCAAACCGGTTTTGGAGCATCTTCCAAATATGGCACCATTGCAGTTGGATATGCTACCATTTTTGTACCATCTAATTGTTTTAGGATGGTAGATAAATATTTTGTCAAGGATGTGAACATATGTTTTGTAGGTGCTTTGGGACAAGGCCCTTGTGAAAGATTTAAGAGTGGGTCTATTTGTATGGCTTGGACTCTCTTGGAGTCTATAATGCCATCACCAACAACATGTTTAGTTTTATTAAAGAATTTAGGTTTGTCTATGGATTTGACTTCATGTTTGTTTTTAGTAACAGGTTTAAGCATGCCCTTGGCAATGAGTGCTTTCTCAATTTGATTGCCTTTCTCTATGACTTCTTCAAAGTTTGAGCCACAATGCATTTACAAGTGAAAGGCTATTTCTGGGTTCAAGTTAGGAATGAATATGCTCACTAAATTTTTTTCTGGTAAGACACAAGGAAAGTGACTAGCTAACCCATGCCATCGTTGCAAGAATCATGAAAATGTCTCATTGGGTTTTTGTTTTGCATTACATAGATCGTTCATTGTGATGTCACTCTCCATATTCTAGGAGTAATTCCTTACAAATTTATCTACTAATGTGGGCCACATTGTAATGGAACCATTTGATATGCTATAAAACCATTCTAATCCCACGGCTCCTAGGCTGTGAGGAAAAATTCATATTAAGAAATTATCACTAAATGCAACCTCTTGGCAAGCCATGTAAAATTATTTTATATGATCACGAGGATCACTTTTGCACTTATACTTATCAAAATTAGGAATAGTAAAGTTTTTTGGGAAAGCTTGTTGTAACATGTCCTTATCAAAGGGGTAAGGACATAGTTCTTCATACAAATATTTTCTATTTCGGCCTACATTTCCCTGTTGTAATGTAGTGAGCATACCTTTCATAGATTTCAATTCATCCTGAATGAGTTGCTCTTTAATAGGTGATATTGACCTTTGAGCCTAAGTTACCTTAAAGGTATAGTCTGTATGTGGATAAAATTGAAACTCGTTAAGTTTGTTTTTGTTTTTGTCTTTGCACATGTTTCTTATTGAAGAGCCTAGGTTTTCTAGTTTTTGACTCAACTTCAAGATTTATTTTTGGAGGATCTCCTCCTCAACCAGGGGGTCCTCTTCTTCATCAAATTTTGGAGGAGGGGAAGCTTTCTTCTCAATTTTTACTTTACGTGAAGCCTAAAAGTGAGGTTTACGTGATGGTTCACCTTTTCCAGTAGCCTTATGTTGCCCAAAAGTGGAATTACACCCCACATCAAAAGGATTATCTGTGTCTGAGACAAATCTTTTCTCTCCTAAGTTAGGGTTAACAACCTTTGTTTATTCTTCATGCTCGTGTGGAAGTTTATCTCCTAATGCCAAGACTCTTGTGAGTACTTTATCTTTGTTATAATATAGGAATTCATCAAATCTACTTAGATCTAACTTTTTTTGTTCTCCCGAAGAGTTTGACTCTTCTCCACTATGATCAATTAATGTCTCTGTATCTTTGACTTGAGAGAAGATTAGTCCTAAATTATGACCATTGAATTGAAAGGTGTCAAAATGGTTTTCTCCCATATCCTACTCATTCGATTTGGCTGCCATTTTTATGATTTTAGGCATCACTAGTGAACGTTTTCATGTAGCTAGCGCAACCCCCAAGTGTAGGGTTTTCTGCAAGCCATTCAAGATGATGTTGGAATTATACTATACTGTATCCTAATGTAGTTTTATGCAATCTTATTTATCAAGGAACATTCATATGTACACCTAATGTAATGGCCACTCAATTTTTTGTTACCAAGCCTATGCCCTAAAAATAGATAGCGACAATGATGTATTAATATGTAAGTCAAGTTATAATCCCAACAAGGTCTAAGCATTGATGTGATGTTGTCACAGTCCCTCAACAAGGTATACTTAAAACTAGTTTGAATGTTGATGAAAGACAAACCTTCTGAAAAATGGAATTCGCAAATAGATATAGTGTAATAACATCACTATGATACATTAACCGAGTAAGAAAGGTGTTAGTACCATGATAACTTTATTATGATATATATAAGGTGTTATCGACACTTTTCAAGAAGACTCGGATGACGTTGAAACTGAAACCAAGTAATAAGTATAACAAGGAGTTTTTAATCATGTGAACAGTGTAACCACGCAATAAGGGGATTTATACCATCTCCTCACAAAATGATAATATGATGTAAGTACTGACATTATAGTCTAGCATGCAAACAAAACTGTCAACTCAGGAAGAGACAAAAGATGAACTAAACACATAGCGGTGAAGATGATCTTGAAATCAAGATAGAAGGACTTTTATCAAAGATATAAAAAGTGTACCTGCACACTTTAGACATTTAAAAATCCAGTGGTAAACATGGATGGGCGTAAATGGACAAAAAAAATTATGAGTACTATCTCTGATAAAAACATGTGATGTATGCACCTTTCTCACCATGAACAATGGGTGATGAGAATGAAAGGGTATTGGTCAAAAGATGGAAACAAACAAAGTGTCACTTAGGTATAGCTTCACCTCATCTGAAGACAAGAATAAGACTAAGAAAAAAGTGAGATGTAGTTTAGCTTCATGATAAAAGACACTCAGATCAAACTCACAAGGGTTCTTTGACTTGTTTGAAAAACAAGGTTCAGGTTCCATATGAGTTATTACTTCATGATGTCTTGATGCAACAAGGACTAGTAAAGTGGGCTTCAAGATAAAATGGCTTTCCTAATAAGTTATCTCAACTAGGTGTCACAAAGTTATCCATGAGCGAGGTGATTTACCCAAAAAGTCACAATGACTAGTTTGGGAGTATCTCAGATTTTCCCCCTTCAAGAACAGTGGGCAATAAATTCATCCATCGTGTACTTTTAATAGGTTCATAATAGGGAAAACTTGTAACTCTATCTCACAAGGAAAACTAATCAAGTGGGTAAGTGGAGCACTTCCTGTTTCATCCACAAGGTTACACAGTAGTGGACTACTTTAGGGTTCCTAGAACCACCCCCATTGTTATAGCTTAAGGAGTTATGCCAAAGGGGTTATGTTCCAGTTGAGTGGATAGGGACGTACCCTTTTCTGAAACCTACAATATGATGTTTTGAATATGGTGTGTTTTTTTATATTGTTTATCTTAATGTGGTTTCAAGTAGCACACCATTTGGAAACCTGTAAGAACACGTGTATTAGAAGGTTTGTGTTTTTTTTTTACGCCTTTATTTGACAAGCAATAGGTCTTGTAGATAAAAAGTGTTTAGTAATTTTCCAATTCATAGGTTGATTTTTAAGAAAGATATTTTTTCAATTTGCTTTTGATTCCTAAGATCGGCAAAAGGCACGAAGGAAGAGCATACGCAATGTGAAAAATTCTACTGAAATCACATGAAAGTTTTACTTCAAGTTATATAAAACAATTATTTTTTAAACAATTTATATGAGTTTTGTATAAGTGTTTCTAATCTCTAAGATAGCCTTGGAAGATGCGAGGAGAGAGCATACACACTTCTACAAAGCTAATTCTAAGACAAGAACAAAAAACTTTTAGTCTATACAAACTGAAATGTTTAAGAAAGAACCCTATTTTTTGAATTGTTAGTCCTAAAAACCTACAATAATGGATCAGAAGAAAATATTTTGCAGACTGTAAAAATTTTCTTTTTTTTAATATAGACACCTACGCACCTATACTGACACCAGCGTTCTCCAACCGACAGTTACGTGCCCCACTTTAACAAATACACCTGTTGTCAAAAATTAATGAAACCTAATGTTGTAAACATAGACACTCATAATATGATAGAGACTTTCCTATATTGACATGGACACTTAGGTTTTGACATGTACGTGCTCAAGCCTGAAACAAGAAACTATAAAAAAAATTTACACAGTCAGACCATTTAAACCTCTGCGGCCAAAGAGGTGAATACACACCCAAGATGACAGAGACATGTGCACGTCTTTGTAGAGAGAAAATTTTCAATTGATGAGGACCTCCTGATAGGTACACACCTGATCCAATGGGTATGTTTGGGTTTCAACGTGTACGCACCCCTTATTCAAAACCTATGCGCACCCTTTGAAAAACCTACAAAAAACATGGCTTTTCAAAATTTTCAAGAGAAAATAGATTAGTTGTTAGTCAAAGTGTCCTATTTCTATATCAAACCCACAAAATGTATATGAATGAAGGTCATTTATCTAGGTTTAGAAAAAAAAATGAGGAAATAACAAGTTATTTGAGCAAAAAATTGAAAATGAACTTTAAAAAACCTAAAAGACCTCCATTAATGGAGGATGGACATAACTGTCCCATCGGGCATGCCAAATGTGTTCAATTAAAAGTTGTAAAATCCATGGATTTGGGGTAAGAATCTATAAATAAACCCCAAAGGCTTTTAACAATCTGATCAATGGACCATGTGATAAGAAATGAGCAAGGTTCTCTTCTTTGCATACATTAATTTGAAATAAACATACAAACTAAGCAAATGAAGTTAATCTCTATTCTTTGAAAGCTTGAAATAATGAACCTAAGAGGATCTAAGCATTCAGTTTATGTGTTAATAGAAAGAGATCTCCCCATTAATGGCTTAAAGGCCAATGGGTCTTCCCTTTTACTCCATGTTAATGCTATGAAATACAAGATTAAATGCTTTTAGCTCAAATGGAAGAAGATGAAATATAAACTAAAGCCTAAACAAATTGTTATAATCTATGCTAGGAAGAAGAGAGAATTCTTAGTAAATGAGGGAGGGGGTGTATCCCTATTTATATTTTTTGGTTTGGAAGAAAAGGGAGATTTGGGTGCGTGTGGGACAAAGGCTAAAGTCCAAAAAGCACTTTTAGCAAGTCAAAGTGTGATTTGACTATGTTTAGGGTATTTAACCTAGGTTAGACTAATTAATCTCTCTTATAGAGTAATTAGGGTTTTGGAAGGGTTCTGAAGGGCTTAATCAATCCAATAAAGTGGATTGATCTTCCGAGGAGCTGATAGAAGCAAGCTAGAAGAGAATAAGAAGCTAATGTAGTTAGAACAAGGTTATAACCACCTGTTTAAATGGTTTATAAGAGAAAAAATGACCAAAAGGGTGTCGTAAGAAGGGAGTTAGATAGGTCTAATTGGCGGTGTGCCGTTAATTTGCAAAGGGAAGAAATGTTAGTGCACCATTAGAAATAATAGTGTATTGATAAAACTACATGTGTCTATAATAGCCATCAACTGATGTTGAAAAAATCATAAAATGTTCACCAATTGGTAAACAGGTTGAAAAATATAGAAAGTACAAATATTAGAATTGTACAGGCATTTAAATATTAAGGTATTCACCAGGGGTTTGAAGTTATATGATGGGTATAAAAAATGTAGCAATGCTTTAAAAAATAGAAGGTTTATGGTCTAGTGCTTGTTAAAGTTAATGTTTCTAGAAAAATTCATACAACTTATTTGGATTTTCATGTTCCCTATTAAATTTTTAAGTCATTCACTACCCAGTATCTATGTGATTAGGAATTTATTGTAAGAAACTTGAAGCCCTTTGATATTAACAAACTAGGATTGATGGATCCATTAACTCCTAAAAATCATTATTGTTTGTCTATATCTCTATATGGATTCCATGTCTTGGCAAGTGGGGAGAATAAGAAGAGCATATTGAAAAGTTAGATAATGATGCTAAGTTGATATCAAGTGAACAAATGCATTCAGAAGATGTAGCTTGAAGGGAAATACAAAGAGATTCAATTGTGTCTAATATTTATTATGCAATATTGATTGTAGTGGAAAAATATGGAACCATGAGAAAAAAAAGATAAAAAATTCAAGAATTTGCACTACATTTATCTCTTATAAATGATAATTTGAAATAGGTTCAGAATATTTCTCAAAAAATAAACAATGGTAATTATAGTTCTATTCGTGATGTTAAATATCTTGAAGACATGCCTTACAATGTGAACTCATGTAATGGATCATTGGTGGAAGGGAGTGTTGGCTAGCTACACTCTGGGATACGCCATTTCTACGTACTTTTGTCCAGAAGTTGCTGAGTTCAAGTTTATGAGGGAGCCCAAAGGATCATTTCTACGTGTTATTCCTTTTGTGATGAAGATCTTGATCGTTACTTTGAGTTTAGAGGGATTTCCAATGGCTGGCTAAACCCTTCTAAGATCTTGGTGAGGAAGCTAGGGTGGATTAGGATGGCAGAAATTGTGACTGAGAAAGAAAGGGATGAGAGGTGAATTAAGTACAGTGAAGCACGTGGAAGGGATATTTCTATAAAATGTGAGGTTGTAAGTGTGATGGATCTATGGAGGAAGACATTGCAGGAAGGATTTAAGGTTCACGTAGAGGACATGGAGCCTGTGTAGTCTGTGCTACCCCATCTTGGAAAGCACAGGAGATAGACCCCTTCGGCTTCTAATGAGGGTTCTTCATGTGGAGAAAGAAGATTCATTGGTGCACATCTAAACCCACCTAATGATTGGACCTTGGTGCTTGGTTTTCCATATCAAGAGAGGAGTTTTTTTAAACCCATTTTGTCTCAGTGGAAGTGACTGATTTGCACCATAGATATATAATTTTACAATTGGGAATTCTATGGCTGCACATACCATTTTAGTGTTTAGAGGAATTTTTGGGCAAGGAGAAAATACACAAGGTTTGGGAAATGCATCGGGGAGTGGCATACAACACACATCTAGCAGTGGAACGATCTCACAGAATATTGGCGCAAAGTTCAGTGGGATGTTGGAGACATTATGCATGACCACTTCAGGCCCTTTACTATCCATAGGAGGGTTTGAAGGTGGAACTAGTAGATCAAGATGCACAAGGCCTGGTGGATCAAGTGGATCTAGTGGAGGGAACACCGGAAGAAACACTAGAGGAAACCAAGGATCTGGATGAGGAGGATAGGGGCCTCAGCCACCTCCTCAGGTAATGCTTGAAATTTCTTTACACTTTCCAAATTACCAAGGTATAGAGGATGTTACAGAGCATGTTCACAAGTGTGAGATGCTATGGCACGTGAAGGGGATCAAAACCCTAGAATGATAGGCTAGTCAATTTACAACAAAGTTACAAAGGTGTGCACATTTATGGTATGGGAAGTATGACCCCCATCAGATAGTGGTGGATTACACTACGTTGAAAAAAACCTTCCTATAATAATTCCACATCCTTGAGTTTGAGCAGAAGAGCATCAGTGCTCTAAAGGAGATTCAATAGGGAATGGAAGAGAGTGTCCAGGAGTATGATGCATGGTTTAAAAATCTCCTGTCAAATTTTTCATATGAAATGTACCCTTCACAACATGCTCAATGGTTTATTGGAGGGTTGATAACACCATTTAGAAGAGCATTATCACATAAGACATTCACAGACCCGCGTAAGGCATTGGAAGCTACTCTTCACACTAAAGCTGTTGGGAGCATTGATCCAGGTTGTAGTTTGTTTCTAGAATCTCAAATCACTGTTATGGCTAAGCAACTGGAAAATTTATCTGCAAACTTAGCCCATGACACTTGCAGTGGAATGTGGTATACAAACTGTGAAGTCAAGGGGCATGCAAAGGATAGATGCCCTCGAAAGTTAGTATGTGCTATAGTGATGGACTGTGAAATTTTTCATGGGGACCATGATGCAAGTAGGTGACCTCTACTACAACACGTAATCCATAAGAATGTATCTTGATATTATAAGATCTATATATGTACATCACATGAAACAAAATACTGTAGGTTGATTGATTAGATTCATGACACTATTGATCTTGGTGTGTGCCAGACTATCCTTATAAGTAATTCAAAGGATGGTGGCTACTAGTATGAGGGGAGTGCAAATGGAATCATATGTGGAAAAGGTTTTCTTTGGAGGATTTCATGGTTGTGGTAACTTCTGAGGAGGAGTAAGTGAGTTCCCATGAAGAACCTATTTCAATTACAGATCTATAAAACACTACAAGTGCGAGTGCCCAGAGTTATTGCAGTGCTTGTGGTGCTAAAAGAAGCACAAGTATGAGGAGTGCCCTCAGTTGTTTGAGCACATGATCCAACAACACTGAAAATACAATGGTGTCATGATGGTGAGCATAAAGAATATTGACACACATTGGATGCCATGGGTAATGCGTGAGTTAGGATTGGAACCTGTTTTAGTGACAACACAAGCAGAAGTAGCACATGTCAAGGAAATACCAAGGGAAATGACCCTTGTTTCATGGGAAATACCTAGACCCTGCTCATCAGAAGGAGGTGTATCAAGATACTATGGATTTCATCCAGAGTTTATAGGGAGAAATCCAGTGGTTAAAGGAGCAGTCCAAGTAGTAGCAGCAGAGAAGGAATGTTAAGGCTCCACAGAAGGAACTAGATGAGGTCAAGGAAGTATGTAAAATGTTAAGGAAAAAGAATATTATTCCCTTGCTAGGATAATGGCTACGAGAAAAGATGCCACGTGCTGGAGTGGATCGTGAAATGTAGGTGTTGTATGCAAACCTCCCTCCACACAACCTTGATTACGAAAATGAAATCACATTGAATGCATATGTGTATGGTTGGCTTCTAAGAAATATATTAATTGACATGGGAAAAGAATTCAATGTTCTTACATTGGATGCCTATGGTATATGGTAAACAAAACTAAGGCAATGCCCATTAGGGTATTAAAGGATGCACTAATTACCATTCATGGGGCCAAGTTTACTAGATACTTTGAAGTCTTGGTGCTTGTTGAGGAAGATAATTTTCAAGCATTGTTTGGGCACCCATAGTGCTATAAGAACAACACTGACCTGAGGTTCAAGAAAGGATATATTAGTTTCTAAAACAAGGAAGAATGGTTCATCATCCCTCTGATGGATGGGAAGTTGGTACCTTACACTGAAACTTTTGGAGAAGAGGAACTTGATAGAATTTATGTGTGCTCCATCAGAGACCCAGACATAATTCACCCTATAGAAGGAGTTATCCAATTTGAGGATGCCCAGTCTGTGAATGATATCACACACATGACATGTGAAAATTAGGCGCATGGGACCTATGAGTTAATTGGGTGATAGATGAGGTGGTCTGTAACAAAAGTGACCAAGGCACACTCACTCGGGCATCTAGGAGGAAAGAAGTTACCAAGTTACTCTAGAGGGGCATACCCTAAAGTTTTCTTATGGGATATGGAAGTTCAATTGAAAAATGAGGACAAATGAAGAAGGATGCTCAATTACAACCTACACGAGACTACAACACCCTGGTGGGTTACACATCGGAAGAGCCTCATAGAGTGGCATGAGGTAAGAATTAAATTATCTGTAAGGTTTTCTAGAAGTAACATGCCCATAGTCATTCAAGACTACCATGGTAAAGAGACAACTTCATTCCATATCCAAACATGTGAGAAGGCCTGGATAGGAAGTGCAGAAGCCTTACCACCATCATTATGGGTACATAAGTTGTATTCCACACTATTAGGTTATGCACATATGTGGTATATTAATTCAGAAACATGTTGCTAGACTATTAATTGGAAAGAATTGACATTTGATCTCATTCAAGAATTTTATTATCGGAGTACAAAGCCATTAGTGGATAAGGCATTACAGGTTATCAAGATCCTTACAATTATGGATAGTGCTATGGTGAAGGATAAAATACAAGAGTTGCTAGGAGAACCTAGTTTGGAGGCATGCTTTGAGGAAGAAGAATCATAAGATATACAACTTGAGCACGCGTACATGGAAAAAGAAAAAGAGAAGATGGTGTATGTAATTGATGGGGAGGAAGTGGAAAGCTTAGATGTTAACTACTCTGTAGGGACAAGTGAAGTAATAGATAGTGATGATGAATGGGCACTCGCCTACCATGAGCTGTTAAAGATAAAAAAATGTTAACATTGGTACAGAAGAGGAACCTAAGGAGGCCATCATCAGGGATTACTAGTCAGATAAGGTCTCTAAGATCATTGATCTATTACATGAGTGCCAGGATTTATTCCCTCATAGGTATCATGAACTCAAAGGAGTTCACCATTCCTTGGGGGAAATGAGGATCAAGTTAAAGGAGGGTGTGTTCTCGGATCGTAAGAGGCCATACTGAATGAATCCTAATCTATGCATGAAGGTAAAGGAAGAAATAGATAAGTTGATAGCATCAGGCATCATTGAATTTGTTGAAGAGTCAAAGTGGGTAAGTTTAATGGTCATTAGTATTAAAATGGATGGAAGGATAATGATCTCTGTAGACTATGGGGAGTTTAATGTAGTTTGTGTCATCAATCCTTTTCTAACCCCCTTCACTGAAGAAATTTTGGAAGGAGTGGCCGAACACAAAGTTTATTCCTTTATGGAAGGATTTTCAGGGTACCACAAGGGTCAGATCGCAAAGGAGGACCAAGAGAAGACAAATTTTACCACTGAGTGGGGAAGCTTTTCCTATATGGTCATGCCCTTTGGGTTGAAAAACATGCTAGTAGTGTTCTCAGGCATTGTGGTGCAAGCCTTTCAGGACTTCATCCATAAATTTCTTCAAGTCTATTTGGATGATTGGATAGCGTATGGGATACTAAAGGACCATTGTGATAACTTAAGATTAATGTTTGAGAGATGTCAGAAGTTGAGAATATCCATCAACATTAATAAATGTGTCTTTTTTACCCCATTTGGAACATTAGTCAGGCACATCATATGTAGGGAGGGCTTACTAGTAGATCCTACCAAATTTATTGTCATTATGGGGTTGGGGGAGCCTACTATACAAAGTGTAGTACATAGATTCCTTGGGCATACATGGTATTACAAGAAGTTCATCAAGGGATATACGAGGATAGCCGAACCCTTATAAGAGTTGCTTAAACACAAGATTTCCTTCCTTTGGGGAGAGGTGCAGTACAAGGCAATAATGCTTTAAAGGATAAGCTTCTCACCACTCCCATACTATGATTACCTTATTGGGATAACCCTTTCCATGTTCATGTTGATGCCTCAAGAACAACCATTGGAGCAGTACTGGTACAACCAGGTGAAGGGATTGTTGATCATCCCTTGTGTTTTGCCAACAAAAAGTTAAAACTAGTAGAAAAAAATTACACAACTACTAAACACGAAGCTTTATCCATGATCCATGCACTACATAAGTTTAGGAAGTATCTATTGACAACACTATTTATATTCTACATGGGCCACATAACACTAAAATAATTACTCAATAAGCCTGTTTTTCAAGGGCATATATGTTGGTGGGTCCTGCTATTTCAATAATTTGAGTTCAATGTGGTTGTGAAGTGAGGAAAGAGTTATTTTAGACCTGATAATCTATCTAGGATTGACTCAGGGGAGGACGTGCAGAGAATTGAGGAGACTATGCTAGATGCACAACTATTTAGGTTGTAGCACGTGCCCTCAGATTTAGAGGACATTGTAATATTTCTTAAGATAGGTGTTGTGATAGAAGGAATAAATGCCTTGGAAAGAAAAAAATTGGCCATATGTGTCATGCCTTACATGCTGATTAGTAGAGATCTATACAAATTGGGCCATGATGAGGTTCTGCATTGATGCATGCTGGAACATGAGTGCATTGCAATTATGGAAGAATCACATGGTGGGATCGAAGGATGACACTATGTGGGAAATGCAACTGCACGGAAGATTTTTCTCATAGGGATTTGTTGGGAAACCATTTACCAATATTGTATTTAGTTTTTCAAGGCTTGTGACCATTCCCAGCACCTTGGAAAACCTGGAAAGAGAGATGAAATGCCCTTACGACCAATATCCAGTGTGAAACCATTTGAGAAATGGGCTATCAACTTTGTAGGGCCAATCTCACCAGTAGTGCAAAGGAATGGTTCATAGTATGTCATCACTTACACTGATTATTTGACATGGTGGGAAAAGGATTGTATAGCTACTATAGCCACCATATTTTTATGGGAAAATATAATCAACAGGTATGGATGCCCATTGAGTTTGACAAGTGATAGAGGTATGCACCTTCTCAATGAGACGGTCAAGATTCTATTATCAAAATTTATGGTGGCCTATTACAAGACTACCCCCTATCACCCCCAAACAAATGGAACTACTGAGGCATTTAAAAAAATACTTAGTCATGTGTTTACTAAGATCTATGATGTTGGTAAATAATATTGGGATGACAAAGTATCAACCTTTCTTTGGACATACAGGAAAACCTACAAGAGGTTAAATAATGCCACACCATTTTAATATGTGTTTGGCATGGAGGTTGTCCTACTATTTAAATTCATGTTACCTTCCCTGCGTATAGTGCGTGCATGAGGATTATTTAATGATCAAGTGCTAGAAGAAAGGATTGAAAAATTAATGTAGTTGGATGAAAGATGGTCACTTTCCAGGGGGAGCCAGAAGACTGAATAAGAAAAATAAAAAGCATTTCATGATCATCACATCAAGAACAAGAAGTTTGAGTTTGGGAAAATGGTTTTTCTATATGATTCCAAGTTTTTGTGCCATCCGAGGAAGTTAAAAGTCCATTGGTTGGGCCCTTACATCATCTCATACATCCTCGATTCAGGTGCATGCCAGTTACAAGCATTAGATGGGATAAGATTACCAGGACACTTGATTTGGAGTAGGTTGAAGCCCTACTATAAATAAGTCTTCTTAGTGTTTGTAAATAAGGTAGTGTTTCCAGTTAGAATAGACTTTCCTTTCATTTTATTTTTTTGTTTCCCTTTATCATTGTTTGTTCCTTTATGTTGTTTGTTTTGCACCATGTACGCCGGTAACCACATTATTTTTCTAAGGTTGTGCATAAGCAGAGGACTACGCATTTTTTTTAGTGTGGGATGGAGTGATGTGAAGTATGGACCTATAATATAAGTGTGCATTGGCAGTAGAATTTACATTGAATGGCATGGTTAAAGAACTAAAGGTGCATAAGGTTAATAGGTGTGTATAGAAGAGATTGACATAAATGGTTGGTGTCATGAAATCCTTAAAGAAACCACATATAGGAAAAAATAAGAGTGCAGGAACAACATGAGGTAGGTGAGGGCAAAAATAGGGAAAAGAAGGGAAGAAGTGCCTTCAACGCTATGAACGCGCACGTAAGATTCTTCAGTCGGGTTGTATTTTTCCACACCAGAAGGTTGTAAAAGGGTTTCCGCGTAAGATGTGGTGCATGGGAAAAGGTTCTTAAGACTAGCTTAGTGGAAAAATCTGTATTTAAGGTCAAAGTATGATGGTAGGTGAGAGAGCATTTAATGCTGGGAAAAGAGAAAAACTATAAATAAAAGGTTGAGCACTTCATTATTTTCATTGCGGTTATGAAGGGAAGAAAGCTCTTATGAACTAGGGCATCCAAAGCACAATATTTGTGATGAAGGAATCATTTGAGAGATCTGAAGTGCATGGCTAGGGTAAATTCATAAACCAGTAGGAAATGAGTACATGGGCATGGAGATTTTAAGTAAGAAAGCATCATCTTATGGAAGAGTTTTTCCAGTTAGGGTTTAGTGAGTAGGGCATAGAGTTCGAAGGATTTTTCCATGAAGATCAAGCTTGGGGCTAGGTAGAGGGGTAAATTAGAGCAAGAGGGAGAAATTTTAATTACTAAAACTAGTCAGAAAGATGGCACCCAGAAAACTAACCATCTCACCAAAGAAACAAAAACAAAAGGGTAAGGGAAAAAAAACAACCGTCGAGAGCACAAATGAAGAATGGTATGCAGAGATGTAGTACCCAGACAGGTTGTTGCTGGGAAAATAATGGGAATCATACCTAAGGAAGATGACAACAAGTGATTATAACCATCACACAACTACAGCAGAGAAGGAGATGGCCTTGGAATTGGTGTGCCCAACCAACAAGAGAACGCCAGAAGACATGCCCATTTACAAAAACGAGGTAAAGGTTAAGTTGGAGAAGATAGGGTTGCTACAAATTTACAAATTACACTAATTCAAAAAACCTGAGTGCCTCTACTAGTGGCTAATGGTGCACATTCACAAAGACTACTTTTATTTCACGGGGCACAAGATGCGCATAACTCCCTATTTAATTTCCAATTTCACATGCCTTATCTACAAAGGGGATAACATTGATGATGACCTAAGGAAAAAGGAGGCCATTAAGGAAACAATTGTTACATGTGACTATAAGAAAGGATCACAATACTTTGACATCGCTGAGATCCCAGACCCCGTAATGAGGATGGTCACACGCTTGGTAACCAAGATCAATGACCAAGAGATATGGACTCAAGTAAACAAGGCATGGTTAACCATGTGCCAGAAAATATCTGAGGGGACCATCTACAACTTGTCTACTTTCATCATGGATGAAATCATCAATAGCGCACAATAAGGTGAGAAAGTACTATTTGCTAATGTCCTCCTCACAATTGTCTTCTCAGAAATCAGAGTGCTTGATGGGCCAGAAAGGTTTATTTGGGAATACCCAGAAGAGGATCCCTCACTCACAAAGTGGTTTGAAAAATATACTTGTGAGACAATGACTATAATTCCCAGTTAAAACAACACACTTGAGACACAAGAAACAACCTAGGGTGGGTTAGAAAATTATGGAATAATTTTTTTAAATTAGAAGTGCCTACAACTAAGATGTAAGGAAACAGTTATCACTAACAGGTTCCTAAACAATTCTATAATTACTAGGACATACTTTTAATTTATTAAGTATTTCCAGAGGTCACATGGTCCAAATTTTAGGGTTAGAAGTTCAGTTAGGTTCAGGGAGAAATTTACCCCCATACCCACTCTCTAACAATCTCAGAGTTTCAACTTGATTTTTCTCACACATAATGCCTTCTAAATTTCCCTAAATCAATCCCATTAAATAGGAAATTTTCTCACCTTTCCGATGATATAAATAATTCCTCCTAACTCCTTCAGAAACTCAAGATATGGGCAGGTGGACTTTAGGGGTCAAATTTAACCAAGGGGACACGTGTCAAGCGGGGGCGAAAAGCAATTTTGGGATGGCGGGTTGTGGGGTGGCGTTTGGAATTTTTCCTTACATGGGAGAAATTTCCCATTTGCACCTGCACCTCTGTGAGTCTTCTAAGGACACGTGTCGGGTCCTGATCCAAAGTGAGAGAGGGTGAGGGAAGGGCGGAGTGGTGGAGGTTTATTGGACATTTCACCAAAGGGGAAGAAAAGCCAATCTCACGTCCACACGCTTGTGGGTCCACCAGGGACACGTGGCACTCCAAAATTTCCTATGGGGAGAAGGGAGAGGGAGACATGTAGAGTAGTGGGGAGATTCGGTGAATTTTTCCCAAGGGAGGAGATGGGTTGAAAGGTGCACGCGGGTCCACGTGCCCACGGAAGAGTCGCACCAAGGCGAGGATGGGAGTGCGGGGCCACAGGGGAAAAAGGTGAAATTTTTCCAAATAAAAAATCTCATAGGATAAATTTGTGAGGGTTCTACCCACCTTGATTTCACCCCATGTTACCACGTTGCAACCTCTGGTTGGCTGCGGGCCGGCGGGGGGAAAGATGAAAAATTTTCCCCAAAAATTTGTAAAAGGCCCAAGGGCATAAATGATGTCGCGCCTTCGCCAGTGCCGCGTAAAGACATGTGGTAGCCTTTGATTGGCTATGGGCTAGTAGAGGAAATTTCAAAATAATTCCCAAACCAAATTTCAAAAAATTTCTAAGGATCTTAACGGGAATTTTTCGGGCCACGGGCCCACTAGGGAAAATTTTCCCAAATTTTCCCGCCAAGGCAGGAAAACTTCAAAGTACCATAACTTTTGTTAGGAAGCTCATTGTTGGGAAAATGAGGACTTTCTTGAAATATCTTGATGCCCTCTTTGCATATGAATCATAAATTTTACATTTTGATGAATTTTAAGGGGTCAAGTTTACAAAAAGGATCTATAGGCTTTTAAAAAGCCAACTAGTAATTTCCAACTTTCAAATTTGATTAAATTAGATCTCCTCCTTCACTCAACAAGCCAAACAGACATGGAGGGTTGCTTTACAGAGGGTTTAAATTGTTTTAGGAAGGTAAATTCACTTGTTTGATTTTCAATATACATTTTTCCATCAAATGACAGAAAATGGTTGTGGAAGAGATTTGGCTCATTTTAACAATGTTTAAAATTGTTTTCTTTAGTGTTCT
Organism: Taxus chinensis; assembly: GCA_019776745.2. Lineage (NCBI taxonomy): Eukaryota > Viridiplantae > Streptophyta > Pinopsida > Cupressales > Taxaceae > Taxus > Taxus chinensis. The sequence continues at coordinate 1,010,131,325 of CM034146.1, forward strand.
TTGTCAATTGAGTTCCTTGATGTCTTAGCATGCTAAATTATATCTTTTCCAAGTTGATTACCAAGTGTAGGTCCGAACTGTACATTTTATTTAAGTTTATTTTCCATTTTTAAATTTGCAGCAGAGATTCACTTCTAGGAAAATTCAGTATATCCATTTTATCATGTAAGTATGGCATTTCATTTCCAATCTTAACTAATACATTTAGTTGTTTATAACAAACCATTTCAAAGATAAATTAAAAATCTAATTTTCACTTTAATATATTTCAAAAAGAAACAAAGCAATATAATTCTCTCATACGTATTTATTCTTCTTCCAATTTTCTAAACAGAGATTCCAATCAAAATTTAACATTCCAATTCACACAACAATGCAAATGAGAGAAGATATTGTAATTATTTATTAATTCCAATTATATACTTTACATCTTTCCATGTTGAATGCAACAACATAATTCTATTTCTTTCTTTCCAAGGTACAGAGCTGAATGTAAATGTCTTTCACATTTCAAAAATACATTTTCATAATCTAATTACATACATATTTTATTCACAAAATACATATTACAATTTCATCCACATCAAGTGGGAAAGGATTACAACAAAATGTATTTCACAAGGGACTATCAAACTACATTTTCCTTTGCTCTAGAATAGCAACATGAAAATTTTCTTCTTCTCCAATTAGATCACAACAAAAGTGGGGGAAAGGCAACGCTCTCCACCCAACCAAGACATCCAATGAAAGGATAAGCCTTCCTTCATCATTGTCCCCCGAGCCCCAACCAAAATACAATAAGATATATAATTCAACCCATGGAGACAACTAGCTTCCACAACACACAACATTCTTTCACAAGCATAATTCAATATAAAACATAGTTCAACACAAAACAGTAGTTTACAACTGCAATAGAAAACATTCAAATCAAAACTCATGCTTGATCATGCAAGCCAAAGGAGCAAGGTCTATGGGGGAAGTTGCTTATGTCTCCCAATTGGGAATTTGGCATCCACCAGAACAAACTGCCAATAAATTTCACCACACATATCCTTATGCCCCCCACAAATCCCTCCTTATGCCCCCCACAAAGTAAGAAATGCAAGATATTTATTTTCCATGATGGATCTCAAACCCAAAATCCCTCCACAAAACTCTAATGCCAATGGGATTCCTTATGCCCCCCCACATGGATTCCCCATAGCCTTCTCCTACACCATCCATATGGCAGTCTACCAAACTAGCTAACAAATAAATCAAAACATGCACCATTCATACAACACAACAAGAAAATAGTATCATGAAAAGAGATTCAAATTCCTACCTCTCCATGGTAGCTTTAGTTTCCAAACAGCAAGCTCTTAAAGCCAAAAACATAGTCCCAAAATAGCAATGCCAAGTATGAAGTTATCTCCAATTTCCTCCACAATCCACAAAAGCTTCAAACAGTAAAAATGTTCCCTAAAGAAAGAATGTAAAAAGATTCAACAACCCAAAATAAGTAAGGAGTTTTAATTATATAGAAGAGGGAAGAAAAGAGGATGATGTGGATCCATGTAGGATGCCACATCACACATCCTCAAATTCAAACACAAAAGACAGAATCCTTTCTCCCAAGCACAATAAAGAGGTGGGTAAAAATTTTAAAAGTTACTTGCACACTCCAAAAATCCCACACCTCAAGGGACAGCAAAATTAAATAAAATGCAAGAAAGTGCAATCAAAATAATGCAACATGATTCATAAAATTCATTATAAAAGTCAAAAATCACTTCTCCAACCATAAGTATGGTTGGTAAATTAAATTTAGAGGCATGGGACAAGTTTTACTTGTCCCACAAGCCTCCAAAAGCAGCCCCCAAGGACAAATTCGAATTTCCAAGGAGGTGGAGTGTTTCTTACTCCAAAATCTGACTTATACAACTCTTACACAACTTACACATCACTTACATATTAATACAAAAGCCAACAACTCTTATAATCACTTTCCATATCCCAATTTAATTTATTTAAATTTTAACCATATGTTTCGTCACACTAATCTATCCCAATTTTAATTAATTAAAAGAAAGGAACACATTACTAATAAAATAGATACAACAATAATAAAATAAACAAACCCATGGTCACATATAAAGGTGATCCCCCCATGGGAATCCCTACACACACACACACACACACACACACACACACACACACACACACACACACACACACAAAACATGTTGCCATGGTGACCTTGTTGAATTCACCTAGAATTCCATTGTGGTTGGTCTCCAATCCCCTGATGTTTTTTGTGATGTTTTAAACCTGCAAAACACAAATACCTCCTTTATCCTCATGGCCATATCAGAACACCCAACATGATATAAATGAAATCACAAAACCAACTATATAAATGAATTACAACAACATCGAAGTAACAACTACATCATTTGAATTTTTAATCAACAACTATAGCATCATCATAAAATATCCATTTCTATATCTACTCATAATATCCAAAATCACATGTCTAAACAACATCCATAAAACATCCATGTCAAGTAGTATATCATCATCCACATACAAGTGTCTCTAATGCCCATCATGCATCATAATCAAATCAAGATCAATAATAATCCATGATCAAATGTCTAACATCCCACTAAGTCAAAATATAATAATGTCTATAATGTAATCACATTATCAAAATAAGCATCAAAAGGTGTCAAAGGGAAGTGGGCACTACAATTACAACCACTCATAAGGCACATTAAGAAAAATGGTACAAGCACATGAGGGATGCGTTCAGGGTGGAATGGAGAATTCCAGAGAAGTTACCCATGCTTGTGCAAGGAGAAGCAGAATTTGTGGTATATCAACACTTCTGCATTGGTAGATTTAGGTTGACAGAAGAAACAATGATCCCACTATGCAAGCTTCCCTTCTCCTTCACCATGTTATACTTCCAAGTGGGGCTGAACAGATTCAAAGAGGCCAAGAGACTAAGGTTCAACCTTAGCGAAGTAGATCAATACCACATAGAGTTGCACAGGAAGTTATTTTACCCCAAGAAGCATGCATATGTGGAGAGCTATGTCTCCCATGAGATACAGATGATGAAAATAATGACTTTTCCAATCGCTGGAAGGGTTGTGATAAGGATATAACTTCACATCCAACCAAAATTTGAAAAGGGCTCATACTTGGAAAATGATGTATCCATCCATGAGGACCCCACAAGTAGAAATAAGCCCACACCAAAGAAGAGGAAAGGGAAGGGGTGCAAAATCACCAAGTGTTCAGGCTACACAAGTGGTAAGCACACTGGGGAAAAGAACTAATCCCAATACTTATATGCGGAGAAAGAATTCCCCAGTGAAAGAAAAGAATTGAGAGGAAGAAGCATCGGAGCACAAGGAACCCATCACCCAGGAAAGGTCACTAGAGGAGAAGGAGGAAAAGGAAGTAGAATCCCCTACCAAGAAGAAGTAGAAGGTGATAGAAGAAAATGATTTGGAGAATATAGAAATCTTGGAGGCCTATCTAGGTGACAGAGATGATGATGATGATGATGAACCAGGAGGTGAGGACCATCCTATCTATGAGGTTCATGACTCAGAGGAGGAAGGAGAGGAAGAAGAAAATGAATACATATTTTCCAAGAGGGAGAATAACAAGGAAGGATAAGATAATAAGAACAGGGGGGTAAGTGAGGAAGTCATAAAATAACAAAGGACCCCAAGCCTCACTAAGGAACAGATAGATGAGGCCACAAAGAAGGAAGTCATCAAGATCATTGAATACCTAGTAGAGCAAGAGATGGAGTGCAGCATGGACCTAGTGATGAAGGAATAAAAGGAGGGAAGCATAGAAAAGGAATATGACAGTATGGGAGGGGATCCCAATTTGGTTGTGATATTTCCTAAGGCCTCACACACAGGGAGAAAAATTTGAAAGGCAGCAGAGGTTTAGAGGATGGGTTATATTGATGACCTGAACAAGGTTTTGCACGCACACATTCAAAGCACCATACCAATGGAAAAACTCTTGTTTATGGCATCATTTGATGAGGAAGATGCATACCCTTGGAAAAGGAAAATGTTTTCTTGGGCATTTGAGTCCCAAATCAATGAACCAGAATTTGAAGTAAGCCAAGGGGCAATAATGAAGGTACTAGAGTCAAAAGGTGAAAACCCCTTCATAAATTCTCAGTGGCTATCAGACAAACAAATTTGTAATGCGCTGAATAAAGTTTCGGTGGAAGTAGAGGCTAGAATATTCAAGAGAAATGGAAGAGTGAATTTTCTAGAGGCAGAGCTCGAGAAAAAGGAAGAGGAGTTGGAGAAAAGAACTAAGGAGTTAAAACATGAGGAGCTATTTAGCACTCAGCTAAGGCATGAATTAAAATAAGATAAGGAAAGGGTACTTGAAGTCTCTAAGAAGGTGGAGATGATCACAAACACCATTATCTTAAAGCATCCAAACTTGACACCAACTACGTAGAAATATGAATCAAGCCTACAATGCCTAGAAGAATTAACTTGCGTTCTCTCTATGGAAATATGACCAATGGCCTTGGATTCTGAAGAGGAGGCATCAACACACAAATAAAAGAGGACAAGATAAAGGTTGTGGTCATTTTGGCCTAGTACAAGAAATTCCTCATGGATGTAAAGGACACCACACTGATAGTAAAGGCTTCCTATGAAAACTGCACTGATAGAGACAGAGTGGTGAGAATTCTAGTTGCCACCCATGAAGCAGAGATCAAGGAGTTCTAGGAGAAAAACAAGGGGAATAGGTCAGAACCTAAAAAAATTCTTGTTGAGGTTGAGAAGAAATCTGAGGCTATTGAGACCTTTCTGGTCTTAATTAAGAATCATCTTAAATAATTATATCCCTAGATCACTCATAGGTTGGATGCACTTGAGGATATGGGAAAGAAATTGGAAGAGGTTGTGGAAACCATGAGTGCCATGGGAGAAGGGCTAAGCTTTGAAGAGGTGAGTGCCCTAGTTAATGAACTTTTTCAGCAAGCATAGAGCAAAGTTGATACCTGGAATAAGTTTAAAATAGACTTGATGAAATATTTCCCCCTCCTCTTGAAGAAATAATCATATTTCCCCATTCTTTCATTCCTCCCCGAAATTCTTCATTCCTTTATTCTTTCTCCAAACTATTCAAGGATGGTCATTCTTTATTCTTTGAGAAAATGTTCTCATAGACATAGAACAAGCATAGTGTGGGGTGATGTTGAGCCCTTAATTTATTGGCCAAGTACAGAGAGGTGCATGGGTGTGCAAGGCCTATTTGAAGAAGGGTACACAAGGAGAAAGCGTGCAGGATAGGGTTCTACGAGGGTTTATTAGAACAAGCGGCACGTGCGTAAGGTAGAGAGAATGTTTTGGGACTTAGCCATATTTAGCGTAATATACAAAACATGAGAAAAGTGTGACCTAACTACACATGCGGAGTGGACAAGGTGCCATCCTGAAAATAGGGTGGCATAGATAGGAATATACCTTGCGATGGAAGATTCTAGAAGCCCATCATTTCAAAGAGTGGAGAGCTCAAGCCTGAAGAAGCATGCTCCCATGGAGGACCACCTTGGACACTTGGCAACATATCTACAACTCCCATAAAGGCTTGAATAAATTGATAAAGGCTATAAATACAAGGGCCCAGTAAAAGAAGGGAAAAGAGGGGGGATTAGAGAGAACGGATGAGAGGCGAAGCTCTGCAGAAATATATGGAGAAATTTGTGGGTTGGGCTAGGAGATCTGTAGGAAGAATGATGTATCAAAGGATGGGTATATGTTTTTCTTTTACATTGTAAGGGACGTAAGTCTAGTCTTGCTACATGGTTCTAATCTGTACTATCATTTCGGTTTGTAATGACCCTGATAGATGTAATGTGATTACTGTACATGTTCAAGTATGAATACATGTGGTTTGTGGCTCATACATATCTATTTTTGTTATGTTTAGTGTGTTTCATATGAATGAGTATAATCATTATGCATCCTCTTTCCCCCATGGTTTAGATCTATCTTTTTTCAATGTGCTTCTTGTATGAATGAATATATTAGCGTATCATTTACTCAAAGCTCTCAGTTGAATAATGATTTTCTTCTATCTTCTATTACGCATCTATGCTACATTCTTGCACAAATCACATAAAATAGGGGCTTAGTGCCCGCACGTGCCTCAGGTGAGTGCCCAACACCCGCTGGGTGATAGGCCAGCATGCATGGGATTATCATTTTTCGTTAAGGGGTATAAAAAATTGATTACAATACCCAAGCTTTGTGTACCCATAATTTTCCCAAATTTTATTCCAGAAAATATTCCTCCAAACACAGGAAATAATTGTGTTGTCATAGATGTGCCAAATGAAAATTTAGACTTCCTAGGTGTTGATCTATCACTTCCACTAATACAAACTAGGTTAGCAATACTTATCTCTAGATTTGGAAATCTAAATGCAAAGGGTTAATCAGCATGTGGATTCATATACGAGCTAACGACTCCTCTCCTTTCTTCATATGACGAGCCTTCTCTAGAAGTTAGGGGGGGTTATCTTTTGCACTTTCCAAGAAGGGGTAACATAGACTTCTTAGGCCCCACATCCTCTACATGAACCTCAATCCCTTCCTGTAACATCTACCTGTAAAAATCCATCACTCTTGCAACTTCATGTTTTCTATCTAACTCCTTCTCAAATGCTTCATTATATTTGAGTCATCTCTCTTCCCTCTCTTACTTAGCCGCAAGGTCCACCATCTTCCTCCACCTTAGTTTCCTCTTAAAAAACTCTCTTATAATGAAGCATGTGAGAAGGAGTTAGATAGAAATCAATCTCAGCAATCTCTGGACAAGAATAAGTAGAAATCACATACTCCAAGGTGTAACTTTTCAACACTCTACTCTGCCAATGATCAACAACACATGTCCAAGTCAGATCAGCATCATACATCCTCTGATAATCATCTTACATCCACACATAAGATCTATAGTACCAGTTTTTTCTATATGCATATGCCAAAATCCATTCATACAACTCCACTGGAAAGAAACAAAAAGAATGTATCATGCAACTCATGTTACAGCTATTATTCTACCCATTTACAGACATTAAACTCAGGTTTGGTACTTAATCTTTGAACAAACTCATCCTCCATGATTTTAAGCCATGCTTCGACACTATCTAAGGTCAAGCACTCTGTCATCACGTACCATTCTCACAACATCTTCAAAAAGAGGTCTGAGCAACATAACTAAAATTTAGTCTATATTATCACCACTTATTTCAACAACTAATTCCAAGCACGTTGGCATATCATCCATTCTTAGCCTAGAAGCTCACCTGAGGTGCGTGCAGGCTCTGAGTCCCTCCTTTATGTGATCTTTGTGAGAATTTTCTTTATCAACATGATGATGTAGTATAACCAAATAATAAATGTAATTATCCATATGTTTTTAGATGTAATCTTTTACTCCCAGTTGATGTATCCCAAACACAAACTTAACATGATCAACTGAAAGTAGAATCAACCATGGAATAACATTGAGGAAACCAGTAACACACATATGAACATAAAGTGAAAACACATATCAAGATCCATTACAAGAGTGTTACAAAACTGCTTCATTATATTGATAAGTCAAAATATAGTAGCTAAGATTACATCGAGAAGTTCCATCCATGGAAATATTCATAGTAGTAAGGATTTCTTTTCATCATTGAGCTCTATGTTACATCCATTACATAATAATTTCTTCTTTTTTCATCCTCTAGAAATGATCCTCTATAATAAGAAGTTGAAGGAATATTCTTCTAACCATTTATCATCATCTATGAAAGCCTGCAAGAATCTTCTTGTGATTTTTCTACCACTACTTAGGAATCTGCCAAATATTTTCATGTGTTTCCCTCAATTGTGTGCCTTTAGCATGCATGTCCTAGCTAATCCTTAATAACCTTGACTCCTTATCCTCTCATGATAACCATAATGATTCCCTAGAATACCCTTTTCTTGGATCGCAAGTCTCCATGGCTTATCCACATCTGTATCTGGTCACTTTTCCTTTCGCTCCCTATGCACATCTTTTTCTATTTTTCCAAAACTCACTAAGTCCTAACTCCATCCTGCCCTAGCATGACTCTTCGTTCCTCTCTAAGGACTACTTCTACATGTTCCTTCGCACCATGCCTCCATGCACCACAAGGCTTCATGCCTTAGGTACTTAGTAATTTTTAGGGGTACAACATATCTCCATCAGTTGTGGTAAAAACAAATCATGTATCTACACATGATAAGGTGATTGAGTTAGTGCTTGATCATCTTGGGGGGTTGTATCCTCCTTGTTGAGTTGGTGCTTCACAAAATTAGATTTTGGTGCTCATTGTAGGGTTATTTCTCTATTAAAATAGGGGTAGTATCCTTATGGCGTTGCACACACTAGATTTGGAAATTCTACAATGCAAAGGGTTAATCAGCATGTGGATTCATATACGAGCTAACGACTCCTCTCCTTTCTTCATATGACGAGCCTTCTCTAGAAGTTAGGGGGGGTTATCTTTTGCACTTTCCAAGAAGGGGTAACATAGACTTCTTAGGCCCCACATCCTCTACATGAACCTCAATCCCTTCCTGTAACATCTACCTGTAAAAATCCATCACTCTTGCAACTTCATGTTTTCTATCTAACTCCTTCTCAAATGCTTCATTATATTTGAGTCATCTCTCTTCCCTCTCTTACTTAGCCGCAAGGTCCACCATCTTCCTCCACCTTAGTTTCCTCTTAAAAAACTCTCTTATAATGAAGCATGTGAGAAGGAGTTAGATAGAAATCAATCTCAGCAATCTCTGGACAAGAATAAGTAGAAATCACATACTCCAAGGTGTAACTTTTCAACACTCTACTCTGCCAATGATCAACAACACATGTCCAAGTCAGATCAGCATCATACATCCTCTGATAATCATCTTACATCCACACATAAGATCTATAGTACCAGTTTTTTCTATATGCATATGCCAAAATCCATTCATACAACTCCACTGGAAAGAAACAAAAGAATGTATCATGCAACTCATGTTACAGCTATTATTCTACCCATTTACAGACATTAAACTCAGGTTTGGTACTTAATCTTTGAACAAACTCATCCTCCATGATTTTAAGCCATGCTTCGACACTATCTAAGGTCAAGCACTCTGTCATCACGTACCATTCTCACAACATCTTCAAAAAGAGGTCTGAGCAACATAACTAAAATTTAGTCTATATTATCACCACTTATTTCAACAACTAATTCCAAGCACGTTGGCATATCATCCATTCTTAGCCTAGAAGCTCACCTGAGGTGCGTGCAGGCTCTGAGTCCCTCCTTTATGTGATCTTTGTGAGAATTTTCTTTATCAACATGATGATGTAGTATAACCAAATAATAAATGTAATTATCCATATGTTTTTAGATGTAATCTTTTACTCCCAGTTGATGTATCCCAAACACAAACTTAACATGATCAACTGAAAGTAGAATCAACCATGGAATAACATTGAGGAAACCAGTAACACACATATGAACATAAAGTGAAAACACATATCAAGATCCATTACAAGAGTGTTACAAAACTGCTTCATTATATTGATAAGTCAAAATATAGTAGCTAAGATTACATCGAGAAGTTCCATCCATGGCAATATTCATAGTAGTAAGGATTTCTTTTCATCACTGAGCTCTATGTTACATCCATTACATAATAATTTCTTCTTTTTTCATCCTCTAGAAATGATCCTCTATAATAAGAAGTTGAAGGAATATTCTTCTAACCATTTATCATCATCTATGAAAGCCTGCAAGAATCTTCTTGTGATTTTTCTACCACTACTTAGGAATCTGCCAAATATTTTCATGTGTTTCCCTCAATTGTGTGCCTTTAGCATGCATGTCCTAGCTAATCCTTAATAACCTTGACTCCTTATCCTCTCATGATAACCATAATGATTCCCTAGAATACCCTTTTCTTGGATCGCAAGTCTCCATGGCTTATCCACATCTGTATCTGGTCACTTTTCCTTTCGCTCCCTATGCACATCTTTTTCTATTTTTCCAAAACTCACTAAGTCCTAACTCCATCTTGCCCTAGCATGACTCTTCGTTCCTCTCTAAGGACTACTTCTACATGTTCCTTCGCACCATGCCTCCATGCACCACAAGGCTTCATGCCTTAGGTACTTAGTAATTTTTAGGGGTACAACATATCTCCATCAGTTGTGGTAAAAACAAATCATGTATCTACACATGATAAGGTGATTGAGTTAGTGCTTGATCATCTTGGGGGGTTGTATCCTCCTTGTTGAGTTGGTGCTTCACAAAATTAGATTTTGGTGCTCATTGTAGGGTTATTTCTCTATTAAAATAGGGGTAAGTACTCCTTATGGAGTTGGCACCACACTAAATTATGAAACATATAAATATAAGACTGTGTTTTAGTGGGTTTTCTTCCCCTTGATGATTTCCCACTTATATCTTGTTTTCTTATGGTGTTTCCTTGCTTTCATGGTTACATGTTTTAATGATGGTTTATGGTGTGAACCCATTAAAATTTGTATAAGTGGATATTTTGATTATATGCTTATGATATTTTGAGTTTCAGATCTGAAATATAATTTGATGTTTTTATAAGGACTGATTCGCCCCCCTTCTCAGTCCATTGTTCTTCTAACATATAGGTTAGAAGAATATTATTTACAAATTTAAAAAATGCACATTCTTAAAAGAATGTTTAAACACACAATGATAAAATATGAAAATTACAAGTTCCCGACAAATTTACACTCAAGACAGTCTGAGAAAGAGTGTAATCAGTTTTTCTAGTGAATAAGCTACAAGTTTCAGGATCAATTTTCTAGAAGAAAAATGCAACATATCTCCAATTAATTATAGATTTTCAAAAGTATAAATTTGCATCATATAATTTTAAAGTTCTCCAAAATAAATAAATGAAATAATGTCACGCTCTTGTAAAGGGATTGATAGGAAAAAATTGTAATTAGAGATAATTTCATAGTTTGTTCCAAGTTATTACAAATACAGTTTTCCAAAATTACAAAGCATGTGTTTCAGTATATGCTCATAAAATAATAATGTAGTTATCTCTCAAGTGTAAGAACAAAACAAAAAATCTAGATTACAGTCTTTATCATGGTTTTAAGAGCAAACCATAAATTCAAAAGTTCCATTTCTTCCAACAATATAGGTGTTACCCAATTTCACTACCTTGATGAAATTGGATAACAAGACAAGCTCAACTAGCTAATGAAGCTTATCAACGCTTCTTGATCACCACAACGTTCAAATTTGTCAAGTGAAGAAGTAGTGATAGGTGGGTCCAAATTCACAATACCATATGCATTGTTTTAGGAACATCCCAAACATCTTCTTGTAGACTTAAGAGCACTAAAGGTTTAAAAGGGGTTACATGGGATGAAAATAACTTGTGAGACATCCCTACCTCTAAATTAAGCCCCTTGATCTCATAACCAAGCTACATTGACAAGGCGAGCTGTTTTATATGAAATGAGCCAATGCACCATCGTAACACTCCACAAAATCCATAGCAAGTTATTTCCATGAGAGGCGGAGTCCATCTCCATACCAAAGCTGAGCTCATACAACTACACCAAGATTGCGAGTTATAGGATAATTAGTAAGATGACTGAGTTAGTGTGATTGAGCTCACTGGTGAGTTCAACGGTGGAAACATCAATCTTAGAAGGGAAAGATATTTCATGTAATGAGTCGAGCTATGGATCCCCCATAAAGACTCATGACAAGTTTTGTATTTCACATACCATAGTAGATGAATTTAATACTGAAGAGATCAGATCATGCAGACCGAACTATGAAAGATTGATCTCTGAATTGTGGCGGGAACCAGTCAAGCTATCTATCACCAAGGGGAGCTAACATTGCAAACACATTGGACTAATTTGTTAAGGTGAATATTTTTCAGGTAGTAACATCAAGCCCCTTTGTGATACATCGAGGTACTGGAATAATCCAATCAATTCATGTAGTGAGTTATTGAGTGATGGGATTGAAGTGTGCAAATAAGAGCATAGGGAAGCTAAAGACCTAAATTTTGCAATGACATGAACTCAGAGAATTTGTAGCATATGGTGATGTGTAGGTTTAGCTTGATGGTGGATTCAAATGGATTAGTCTATAGAAGGAATCAACCTAAATGTTGGAACAAGGAGTTATGTTGGCTTTTCGATCCAACATGGCAAACCAATGACGAGTTCTATAGAGAAAGAATGCAGCCACAATGGAGAATGGTTTCCCGAGGAGACCTAATGAACTTAGGATTTTCGTGTGCAAAAAACTTGAACTTGTTGTGGTAAATGTTTCATGTAGGTATGTCGGAGTTGGAGGGCCTAGTTAGCCCACGAGACATGCGGGCTTAGAAAGACCGATTTCACCAATGGGGAGGAGTTCAAACATCTAAGATGTCAATAACCCATGCGGTTTGGTCAACATGGGACATTCGGGCCCTGAAAACCTACATTCACTGACTTAAAAGGTGACATGAAGCATTCCGACGAAGGTAGAAAAAAATTGGCTTATAGAGCCCAATGATGAGTTGGGGCCCAAAATTCATGATTTCAATTACGCAAAAGCAAATTGAGTGGACTGGGGGGTCAACAAACCTCATGGCCTAGTCAACACAGAGTAGGGAAGGATATGCAAATGTATTGGGGTTCAAGAGTCCAAGTTTCAAGCAATGCAGATAGATGAGACCCAAGTGGCCATTAGGATATATGTCACTGAGTTCAATATGGAGGGGGTCAAGCCTGAAGTATAAGGTAAGTGTTAGTGCAAAATCACAGCACCCCTGGACGCACATCAGGCTTCTAGGTTGATGTTCAGGCATCCAGTGTGATTGCACAACATGGAAACCTCTCTCCAAGCATGGGACTTGTGAAACCGAGAGAGGAATCTCCAGAGAAGGCTGGTTCCTGCTCCTAAAATACCTGCCACAAGCTATTCCAGTGCAGGCAAGCTAATATAATCCTATTCTAACCATGCCAAGGAGACAGAGAGAGAGAGAGAGAGAAAGGAAAAGAGAAAAATCCTACACTAAAATGGTGATACACCAGAGAAGGAGGATGTTGAACATCTATCAAAACTGCCATGGGACAAAGAGAGGTGAGCCATTGGGAAGGATGGATAGAAGCATCACAAACCCAAGGATAGATTTCACATAGAAAATGTCCCAAAACTCCATGAACACAGCTCCGAACCTGTAATGAACATTCAAACATGCACAGACACCTGCAATGAAGAGAGGCAAGAAGAGAACAAGCAAAAACGAGAGAGGATGGACATATGCATCACAGAACACGTTTTGTTGATCCAGAAGTTTGCACAGAACATCATTTCATTAATGGTAAAAAAAAAACGCCATTACAGAGCAAGGGAGGAGGCTCAAAATTCATTTTCAACCCTAGAGAAGAAAAGAAGGGAGGGCAGAGCAGAAAGAATGAACAACCTTTTTTAAATGAGCCAAATCTAGCTTTTTACATTGCATGGGTCGAACCCAGGGGACAGAAACGTAAAAAAAACGTGCAAGCCCCTCCCTCATTGACTGCAGATGCATTAAATCAGCATGGGGGTCTTTGTCAACCCATACCCTGTCACTTTGAGTGATTTTGAGGAGAATACGACCCATTTGCATTAACTGGGCCGCTAAAATGTCACTTCTGGCCGTGCAGAAGAAGAATGCGACCCATTAGCATTAAAACGGGTTGTTGAAAGGTCGCTTCTGGCCATTACCACACGTCAGAGCTGTTTCTCGATTTTCTCTCTTCAGACTACACCAAAACTCGAGATTGATCCCAGAATCATGTAGAGCATCTCACTAGCTTTCCGTTGATATAAATAACATGGAAATCCGAGCTCTAGATCAAAAGATATGGCGATCTGAAGATTTAGGGCACGGAACAGACCCAAACGGATTTTGAAATATTTCCCGCGCTCTGCCACTTGGATGACACGTGTCATGTGTTGATTGGATAAAAAAGGTCTTTAGCCTGTCGGGTTCGAGATCCTCCTCTCCACTTGCATCAGGTTTGGGAGGTGGCTCAACATATGTTTTCGCCCCATGCTTTTCCGACTTGTTTCCCCGACTATGAAACCTGATTCCTTTGTGCGTCGGGCTTTCCAACCCCTCCGACACATATTTCTTAGATGTCAGGTTTTGCGAGTCTTCCGACATCTTTCTTTGACCTGTTTTCTTGACTTTGAAACCTGATTTGCCTTGTTTTCCCCCGCCACCTGGGACACGTGGCATGCATTGATTGGTCGACAGGGGCGCGGGGTCTTCCTCTACTTTTAACTTTTTGGCTTAATTCGGCCAAATTTTCTAAGTCTTCCCCGAGCACTGCACTTTCTTGCTCCATTGGACAAGTGTCCAATTCCTATTAGCTCGGGCCAGCACTTCAAACCTTGCCCCTTCGACTTTTTGACTTTTCTCCTTGAGACACGTGGCGTGATCTGGTTGGTTCTCGGGCCTGTCGGGTCTTCCGCGTACTTCGCATCCATCTGTCCCGGATGTCCCATTTGATTTTGGGCCCTTTGTGCTTATTTCGGCCGATTCGGCCAGTTTGGGTATTTTTGGCCTGCTTGTCCCACTTTGTTTCGGATTGACTTGACTCTTTTCGGCCGGTTCGGCCGGTTCGCGCCCTTTTGTCCCATTCGTCCCGAACTGCCCCTCTCAGCAGTTAGTCGATTTTCTCTCGGTCAAACCGGCATTTCACGCCCGCCGCGTACTTTTGTCCCACTTGTCCCAAATGCTTAGTGGGCCGACTAGACTCATTTCGGCCAGTTCGGGCGGTTCGCGTACCTTTGTCCCATTTGTCCCACCTTGTGCTGGACTAGGACTTAGCCGATTTTCACAAATTTTTTCTGGCCCAAACTACTTGCTTTCTGTAACCTTCTCCGAACTTTCTCAAAGCTTGCTCCTTCCTTCTTCAGCCAGGGAAGTTAGAAAATTACCTGAAGGGACCCTGCAAACCTGATTTTTGCTTTGAATCAATCAATTTTCTTGGGATTTGGATATTCTGATGCATGTTATCAAAATTACCCTGGGGGGGTGAATTTTGGATAACAATTTGGTGACTCAACGGGGGCATCTGCCTGCTAGATGAAAAGGCCAGTAGCCTGAAGCAATCCATTGGGCATGGAGTCATAAGTAATAGCCTGAAAATTGATCTGAACTTTGAAAATATCCCCCCTGAACCACTTGGAAACCCACCGGGCATGGAGTTGTTCTCACCAAAAACCACTGAAACGAACTGTGCAAGAGCAAAACCAGCAACACCAAAAACTATGTACAGAACTGAAAATCATACATGTCCCAAATGGAACATGTAGAGTGTGCACGAGCACTTCTTCTACTGAAAGAAAATCTACCTAATCTACTCTAGCTGGAAGCAAAGGTAAGCTAAAAAAACCCTGCAACAGGTTGTGAGAAATAACTTCCTTTCTTCAAAATTGGCAGCCATGCAATTGATTTGGCACTGATCATGGCTGTTTGGATGGATGGAAAATCAACAAGAAGCTGGTCTTCTATCCAAATCATCAAGGTATCAACTGAAAAATCCAATACCTCTTTTAGTTGCTCTGTATTTGGATTGGAGAGGTATGGCAGCTGATCCTTGGTACTTTGTAGCTCATCCTCATGCTCAGAAGCAAGCATGACTGGTTGTGGCTTCTCCTTTGGCTCCAATGAAGCCAAATACCTGATTGGGCAAGGTCTGATCCTTTGGATGTGCCCATAGCTCTGATTTTCAACTCCAAGAATGGAGTCTTCTTGTAGATCCTCCTGGATGGATGGTGTGGAAGAAAAGGTGAAATCCTTCTGTCCTTTCCCTTCCTCCGATGGAGAACATGGAAGATTTAAATCTTCCAATTTTGATTCCAAAGAGCTGCTGTAAGATGCAGGCTGCTGCAAATGAAAGTTCTCCTTCATGGCAGCAGGCTCTGGTGTTTGGAATGTGGATGATGAAAGAGAGAATGGTGAAAACTCAATCGGCTCTTCTTCATCAAAATAGTCCTCCAAATCTGACAGGTAAACTACCTCATTGCTGTCCTGCTGCTCGTATTCAACTTCCTCCATGGTGTCCTCTTGATCTGCAACTTGACCACCATGGTTTCCTTCATTCTCCGATATTGGGTTTGAGAGATCAAACTCCTCTTCAGCACTGGAACTTGAGAGAGATGAAGTAGAGAGAAGAACTGAAGGTTTTCCTGTAGCCTGCTTTGTGCTCAAAGCCCTTAGATCTGCACTTTTCTCCTTCACAGCTAGATTGTGCTCTTCTTCTTTTGGATTTGGAGCAGCTTCTCCTTCCTCCAATGTTTGAAGGCAATCTTGCTCTTGATATAACTCTTCCTCCAGCATGAAGTTTGTCAAGTCAAACTCTTCAGTCTGTTGCTCTAGAGGACAAGTTGGAGCTGCAAGATCTTCTTCGGAGCTTTCTTCCTTTTGCTCTTCTTCTGCTGCCACAAAATCAGTTTTAACCACTGTTTGTTCAACCTTAGCCTCTTCTGTAGGCTTTACCGGCAAAGGGATCTTTGTCATCCCAAATTTGGCAGCCCAAACCTTCAGGCTGTCTGTCATTTCTTTTCTTTTTGGCTCTTCCTCTTGCTATCCTTGATGACTGATTTTTTGAATTTCTTCTTCCCCACATGGAATTGGGAATGCAAAAGGAGGAATGGGTTGAAACTCAACCAATTTTACAATTTTTTGTGGTGGTGGAGGCAGTGAAACCTCTTGTTTCTTTGGAGGAGGGGGTGTTTCTGTTAGCTCTTGTGGAGGGGATGACTGTTTGGAAGGGAAAAGGAAAGAAGAATCGAGATGAGGTGGAAGAATGGGGGGTGGAGAAATGGATTCAACACTTGGGACAGCAGATGGAGGGTTTAAATGAGATGGTGCTACTTGACTATTAGAAAGAGAAAAACCAGATGATGGTGTAGAACTTACCCATTGACAAGGTTGTTCAACAACAAGTCTGTAGGCCTCTATCTCTGTTGTCCATTGTGCAAGTTGGGGCAGCATCTTTATCATGAAGTCCAGCTTCTCCTGAGGGCTATAATGCCTTGGAAAAGGTCCCACCCATGGACAGGGTGCTTTATAACCGATTCCAAAAGCTCTCATTTGAGCTGTTGCTCTGGACTGCACCATCCCCTCCTCCATCTTTTGGATTTTCTCCAACAGACCAGCATCTTGGATCTGATGGTCTTCATTGTATGCACACTCTTTCTTTTGGAAAGCTCCATAGCCAAACTGACTTTGGCACTGCTGCTCATATGGGTATGCATACTGATCTTGAATCTGCTCAAAATGCTGATTTGGAGGATTTGTAAAATGTGTTGGAGGTGGAATATACTGCTGTTGTTGATGTGAATTCCATGATGGAAATGAAGTCATGATTGCACAACTTCATAGAATGAAAGAATGAAAGGGATGGAAAGAAGGATGAATGAAAAATGGATGGAAATGAATGGAAAGGAAGGTATGCAACTTTAGAGATGGGTTGTTGACTAGATGGAGTCGCCAGATGTGTTTGCAAGTGCCTCCAAAGGCTGAAATCTTCACAGGAACACATCAACCTGCAAAAGATGGAGTCAAAGACCTCTAAGCTCCCACCGGGCATGCCAAAACTGTTAGTGCAAAATCACAGCACCCCTGGACGCACATCAGGCTTCTAGGTTGATGTTCAGGCATCCAGTGTGATTGCACAACATGGAAACCTCTCTCCAAGCGTGGGACTTGTGAAACCGAGAGAGGAATCTCAAGAGAAGGCTGGTTCCTACTCCTAAACTACCTGCCACAAGCTATTCCAGTGCAGGCAAGCTAATCTAATCCTATTCTAACCATGCCAAGGAGACAGAGAGAGAGAGAGAGAAAGGAAAAGAGAAAAAGCCTACACTAAAATGGTGATACACCAGAGAAGGAGGATGTTGAACATCTATCAAAACTGCCATGGGACAAAGAGAGGTGAGCCATTGGGAAGGATGGATAGAAGCATCACAAACCCAAGGATAGATTTCACACAGAAAATGTCCCAAAACTCCATGAACACAGCTCCGAACCTGCAATGAACATTCAAACATGCACAGACACCTGCAATGAAGAGAGGCAAGAAGAGAACAAGCAAAAATGAGAGAGGATGGACATATGCATCACAGAACACGTTTTGTTGATCCAGAAGTTTGCACAGAACATCATTTCATTAATGGTAAAAAAAAAATGCCATTACAGAGCAAGGGAGGAGGCTCGAACTTCATTTTCAACCCTAGAGAAGAAAAGAAGGGAGGGCAGAGCAGAAAGAATGAACAACCTTTTTTAAATGAGCCAAATCTGGCTTTTTACATTGCATGGGTCGAACCCAGGGGACAGAAACGTAAAAAAAACGTGCAAGCCCCTCCCTCATTGACTGCAGATGCATTAAATCAGCATGGGGGTCTTTGTCAACCCATACCCTGTCACTTTGAGTGATTTTGAGGAGAATGCGACCCATTTGCATTAACTGGGCCGCTAAAATGTCACTTCTGGCCGTGCAGAAGAAGAATGCGACCCATTAGCATTAAAACGGGTTGTTGAAAGGTCACTTCTAGCCATTACCACACGTCAGATCTGTTTCTCAATTTTCTCTCTTCAGACTGCACCAAAACTTGAGATTGATCCTAGAATCATGTAGAGCATCTCACTAGCTTTCCGTTGATATAAAGAATGTGGAAATCCGAGCTCTGGATCAAAAGATATGGCGATCTGAAGATTTAGGGCACGGAACAGACCCAAACGGATTTTGAAATATTTCCCACGCTCCGCCACTTGGATGACACGTGTCATGTGTTGATTGGATGAAAAAGGTCTTTAGCCTGTCAGGTTTGAGATCCTCCTCTCCACTTGCATCGGGTTTGGGAGGTGGCTCAACATATGTTTTCGCCCCATGCTTTTCCGACTTGTTTCCCCGACTATGAAACCCGATTCCTTTGTGCGTCGGGCTTTCCAACCCCTCCGACACATATTTCTTAGATGTTGGGTTTTGCGAGTCTTCCGACATCTTTCTTTGACCTATTTTCCTGAATTTGAAACTCGATTTTCCTTGTTTTCCCCGCCACCTGGGACACGTGGCATGCATTGATTGGTCGACAGGGGCGCGGGGTCTTCCTCTACTTTTAACTTTTTGGCTTAATTCGGCCAAATTTTCTAACTCTTCCCCGAGCACTGCACTTCCCTGCTCCATTGGACACGTGTCCAATTCCTATTAGCTCGGACCAGCGCTTCAAACCTTGCCCCTTTGACTTTTTGACTTTTCTCCTTGAGACACGTGGCGTGATCTGGTTGGTTCTCGGGCCTGCCGGGTCTTCCGCGTACTTCGCATCCATCTGTCCCGGATGTCCCGTTTGATTTTGGGCCCTTTGTGCTTATTTCGGCCGATTCGGCCGGTTCGGGTATTTTTGGCCTGCTTGTCCCACTTTGTTTCAGATTGACTTGACTCTTTTCGGCCGGTTCGCGCCCTTTTGTCCCATTCGTCCCGAACTGCCCCTCTCAGCAGTTAGTCGATTTTCTCTCGGTCAAACTGTCATTTCGCGCCCGCCGCGTACTTTTTTCCCACTTGTCCCAAATGCTTAGTGGGTCGACTAGACTCGTTTCGGCCGGTTCGGGCGGTTCGCGTACCTTTGTCCCATTTGTCCCACCTTGTGCTGGACTAGGACTTAGCCGATTTTCACAAATTTTTTCTGGCCCAAACTACTTGCTTTCTGCAACCTTCTCTGAACTTTCTCAAAGCTTTCTCCTTCCTTCTTCAGCCAGGGAAGTTAGAAAATTACCTGAAGGGACCCTGCAAACCTGATTTTTGCTCTGAATCAATCAATTTTCTTGGGATTTGGATATTCTGATGCATGTTATCAAAATTACCCTGGGGGGGTGAATTTTGGATAACAGTAAGATTTTGACGGTCAACGTGGCCCGTGAAACAAAGGGAGTGCCGAGATATTACCATCTGGCAGTGGGCATGTGGACTCAAAGTGAGGAGATGTTGGTCAGTGTAAAGTTGGAGGGATAAATATCTCTACATTCAAAAGCATTAGGCCTTCTGACATAGGAAATAAGATCTCAGCATATAGATAGAAATGATTGGTGAAGATAGGAAAGATCCAGCTCAGCCGAGCTGGCAATATCAATTGCGAGGATATTAAAACAAACTCACCTTTCCATATTAGGTGATGAGAAATACAAAAGGGGGCCCACTATATTTAAATGACCAAATCATTTATAAGGATATGAAAAATAGTGAAGAAGGAGAGAAAATTATTAAATTGTCTTTTTCAACAAAATATCAATTGTCAGTCCCGTGGAGGCCAAGTAAACCTGTGCAACTCAAATCAACTCCATTCACTCAGAAATCCATAGCTGGAGCAATTCTCAATGAATTTTCACAAAATAGGTCTCATTGGAATTGTGTTTCTGCAACTAATGCATAGAATTCAAGAAATGTTAGATTTGGTGAAGTTTTGATGGATATTTTTAGGTAAACCAATCCAAAAAAAAAATTGTGGTTCGAAGGTTGTTGGAGGAGCATTTTATAAGCATGGGAAATCACTCTTTCACTATTGCAAGTTATGGGGTACCTTGAGATTGATTATGCAGGTCCAAAATCACCAACCAAACTCATTTTTCATGACCTACAATTAGTGGGAAAGTGGATTTCTGGATTTACATCCCCTCTCTCTCTCTTCTATCAAAACTCTATAAATAGGAATGTTGGGCTCATTATAAGGAATTTTGGGCTCATTTTGGTTTTGTAAAGATAATGTGATTCAAGCCCTTATAAAGGACTCCTTGCATGGTGATCCAAGTGTTTATTTTTTAATAGATTGAACAGTGCATATCAATGAAGCAATAGATGCAAGTTTGTGGATTTATCTTCCCTTGTTGTGTTTGTTTGCATTCTTCTCACCTCTTCAAACTCATTACAAATATATTGTGTCTATTTTATACTCTTCCAGGAACCAATTAGTATTTTGTATACATGGAAATATTGTTGTGAATGTAGTTGCTATACTGTGGAGAGATGTTATCACCCTCTCTAGTATGTACCTTGCTTCCATTTTTCACACATTGGAAAGCTATTCCCATACCCTCCTTTTATATTGTATCACCACTTTATTGTAGGATTTGTTTTCATTAAATCTCTCTCCCTGGTCCCTTGGAAAGTTAGATTAGGATTAGCTAGTTTTTCTTGCATTAGGAGTATATTGTGGCAGGTTGTTTAGGAGTAAGAACCAACTTTCTCTAGATGTTTATCTCAAGTAACAAGTCCCACAACTTGGAGATAGTACCCATGTTACCAAGTCACACTGTGAGATCAAGCACACACTTTTGAAAATATAAGGGTGTTGTGATTCATTGATGATAATAGGTTTCTCAAATTGACCATAGTTGTCATACCTTTTAGAAAAGTGAGCTTCATGTTTCTTCTTTCAAGAAAAATGCACATTTCTACAAATTGTAAAACTTATCAATCATCTTACATATCACTGATGGTTACAAAGCAATGAAAGATGCTCAATTTTTTTCACTATTCTGATCCATCACATTAACATGTGGAAATAGGAACAAAAACACAACACAAGGAACCATTTTTAAGAATGTTTTCAACCATGCCTTACAAGATAGAAAATATCATATCATAATAACCATCAACTGATGTTGAAAAAATCATAAAATGTTCACCAATTGGTAAATAGGTTGAAAAATCTAGAAATTACAAATATTAGAATTATGTAGACATTTAAATATTTAGGTGTTCACCAGAGCTTTGAAGTTATATAATGGGTATAAAAATGTAGCAATGCTTTTAAAAAAAAAATGTATGGTCTAATGTTTGTTGAAGTTAATGTTTCTAACAAAATTCATACAACTTATTTTGATTTTCATGTCCCCTATTACATTTGGAATTCATTCACTACCCAGTATCTATGTGATTGGGACTTTCTTGTAATAAACTTGAAGCCCTTTGATATTAACAAGCTAGGAATGATGGATCCATGAACTCCTGAAAATCATTATTATTTGTCTATATCTTGATATGGACTCCATGTCTCAACCTGTGGAGAGAATAAGAAGAGCATATTGAAAAATTAGATGATGATGTTAAGATTAAGTGAACAAATGCATTTGGAATATGTAGCTTGAAGGGAAAG
The DNA here is from genome assembly GCA_019776745.2 of Taxus chinensis. Classification (NCBI taxonomy): domain Eukaryota; kingdom Viridiplantae; phylum Streptophyta; class Pinopsida; order Cupressales; family Taxaceae; genus Taxus; species Taxus chinensis. The sequence continues at coordinate 1,010,153,601 of CM034146.1, forward strand.
ACAAAGAGATACAATTGTGCCTAATATTTATTATGCAATATTGATTGCAGTGGAGAAATATAGAACCGTGAGAAGACACGATTAAAAATTTAAGAATTTGCACTACATTTATCTCTCACAAATGATAATTTGAAATAGGTTCAAAATATTTCTCAAGAATTAAACAATGGTAATTATACTTCTATTCTTGGTGTTGAAAATCTTGAAGACATGCCTTATAAAATCCAAGAAGGAGGTTCTCTCTGCCATCTCAATAAAGAGGGTTGATGAAATACAAGTGATTTACATATAAAATATCCTTCAATACTCATATGTTCTTACATAAAAAATAAAGTTTTCTAAACAACTTGAGACAAAAAACTAAACATATTTTATCTTAAAATACTTTACTGCTCATCAGAGCCAAAATATCAAACTATTTATAGCCATTAGAAGCATAACATGCCATGTATAGAGAAAATTCAATGCACATAGTTTGAGATCAATGAGTCAATAAAGTAATGCCCAGAATATATACAAAATCCATTCAAATCATGATACATGAGAGCTAATTCAAATAATAAAGCTCAAATCAAATACACCAAGATCCTTGCTAAATGGTAAAATAATCTGAGCTATTTATAATATGTCAAAACCACATAAGGGAAAGTGAGTTCACCCAGAAAAACACAGCTCAACAGTTGAAAATGGAGAAATTTAGTTTTAAAATCTTAGAGCTCATATTCAAAGTAGATTTCAAAAGGGTTCAGGGATTACCATTCAAAGCAGTGACTAATTATAGATTGTTGGAAAAAATAATGAAAAATATATGACCAACGAGCATTCACTAAGAAGCATGAATAATGCTAGAAAAACACGACAAAGATCTGCAACTAGAGAGTGTGATCTCCTAAAAAGTAGACTAAAAACTTAAGGAGAGAAGTTTTGGCCCATATTTTCAACACCAAGTTAGATCTAGCCAATGAGACAAAATCGAGATCCAAATTTGTGTAGCAAAACCAGAGTCTAAGACCAAAAACAATGCCGATTGGGAATGAAAATAATACATTTTGACATTAAAGTAAGAACATGAACCATGTAGGGTCGACTCACCTAACAAACCATAGACTCAATACAGAGGTCGGTCTGTTACAAACACCAACTTGAAGTAGTAGTGAAACTGTGGAAAAGGATCCCGTAGCAAGCTTAAATCACAAAAAAATTACAAAACATTAGCTTGGCCATGTAAATACATAGCAATCATATATGTAACAAATGTAAACCATGATGTCTGTGAAATATATCAAGCAAACACAAACCATATCTTCAAAATTAAGCTTAAGAAAACCCCACAAGAAAATAGTCCATGAAAACACATTGAAACAAAGCAAGAGCATGGAAAATATGAGCCCAAATGAAAACCAATACAATAAATCCATGGTGGAAAAACTAGAATAAAACCCTTTAATGGCAACCAAGGATTTTTCAAAAAAAAATTAGCATGAGAAAAATCTCCACCAAAAGAAAAAAGTGAAGTGAAAAGATTAGGGTTTCAAACCATAAACATTACGCTCACTCGAGGTCTCTTAATTATGGTTCAGCTTAACCATAGTTAAAGGTGTTTAATCATGATCTCCTTGATCCTCACATAGATGTGGATGCTTTGTAAATTTTAATTATTATGCCTTTTTTATGTGGGGTGCGGGACAAGAAATATACATGAGTGGCTTAGGAAAGGTCGCAATTGAATAATAATTATCAAGAAAAAACACCTTATCTATGCAAAAAACAATCACCTGATGCCTGGACACATGAAGACAAAAATGATACTTTTGTAAAGGAGGGACAATGTATTTTTCCCTGAAATGTCCATGAATACCTTAGGTTTTTACTAAAATGCCAATTAGTTCACCTTTTATTCACAAGAGAAGTCTTGATAGTTAAACAAAAGTTGACCACAGAGGGAGAGTTGTTGGGAGATCATGGATAGCTTATTTTAGTGCTTGAAGTATCATTGAGACATTTTTTAGTCTTGTTTTTTTTTAAATGATATTAATTCAAGTAGGTTAAAATGGCATGCAAGGGATATTATGGACTTGTTTCCAAATACCCCAATTAGGCTAATTTTAGCATGAGTATTTTGGGAGCTGGTTGTGTGCATATTTTGATTTAACCTTTCTTTTTTTTTTGGTGACAAAGTAAATGAAAACGGGGGGGGGGTTATTATTACTTCTGCAGACTTGTGATGTAGACCTTGTGCTTTTTCTCACCTATTTGATGAATTAAGATTATTGCCGTTCAATTGTAGCTTTTTGAAGTGGTTCACAGTAGTTTGTATCAGTATGTTCAGGAATAAATTTCTTATGCATGAGTTTGATATGTTACAAAAACCCTTCATTAAGTGTTTTTATTAGATTAGGCAAAAAAAAAATAGGGATCGACTCCTAGGGGTAGTTACAAAGAGAGGCGATTGCACCCAGAAACAAAATAGAAAGAAAACCATGGAAGGAGGTCCCAAAAAAGATGAGTTAAACAGGTTCTCTTACATTAGTCATGATCTAGATACCCCAGAGAGACGAGACCAAAAATTACCAAGATCATGCAAACAGGGCACCACAATTTGCCAGTGGTTCCACACACAGTTTAGAGACCAAAATACCTATGTTGTAACAAGCAAAAAACAACTGAGGCCCAAGCCAGTAGTAGATCCTAGATTCTGTACAATAACACATACTCCTCCTTGAGATACTTATGCCAAGGTACAATCTCCTCCTTTCTTTTTCACCTTCAATCTCTCCACTCTGTCAATAAAAAATTAACCTGAATCATCTAGCTCCCTCATTTATGTTTTATCTGGACCTGATCCGTGATTCATCTTCTTCAAAATGTTGATGATGTTCAGGATGGAATCCTTTACCCATCGTTTGGTGGTCACTCATTGCTTTTAGGACCCTTATAAATCAAGATATCATTGCTCAATTCTCAAAAACAATGGGGTCTCCCAACACATCTCATTCTCCTAGAAGTACTGGATTCTCCATGACTCTCCCTCATTTTCCTATTTATCTTTAACTCTTCCCCCAGAGGGTACCCTTACCCTCTTGAAATTTACTAAGAAGGACACTCCACAAAGAGTAAGAGTACTGTCATCTTCCTCGTCTTGGCTTCTCCAAGATCATTGTCTAAAGGATGATCAGAACTGGCTGCCATTCTCAACCAGAAGAAGAATCAGGCCCCATGGTAGGGGCATCTTATCTTCTCATTCTAGACGCCATCAGTGAATTCGAAAGAGAGGTGGTAGAAAAAAAAGGGAATAATAAAACATTAAAATGTGACGGAACTGTTGAGGAAGAGTCATGTGATGGGTATAGATTTTATATAACTTACCTCCAGCGTAATATATTTCATAACTTGAAAGTAGAATCCTTCCAGACTCTTAGGAATACTACGAATGCACAATACCATCATGAAGAAGAAGAAACAATTCTCCTTGGCAATGAAAAATCCACTCAATCTTGAGGTCTCTATAGTTCTTTCCTGTAGATTTTAACTCATCCATCTTCATATCAGTCACCCTGGAATAGGACTCTGAGACTCAATACTCACCATGTGACAATATAAAACCCCCTTGTTATAAGTTTTTTCTAAGTAGTTCGACAAGCAGGGTCATGACCATGTAACTTTCAGCAATATAAAATTGCTAAATCACCAACTTTAAGCTTGTTCAAAGACCCTTTGTGTCTCTCCTCCATGTTCTGACTGGTGGGTTC